>HG995421.1:2848888-4270832 GCA_905333125.1 Pheosia tremula | reverse complement strand
AGACCAATCTTCTTAGACGTTCTCTGTGTAATAAAACAAATATCAACAGCCTATTATTATGCTATGAGTTTAAAAAATAAAACTAAAACCATTAGCAATCGTCTTTGCTTCAACACATCTTCTTCGTTCTTTACGAAATGAAATGCGATAAAATAAAATGAATATAAATATGGCCTCACCCATAACTTAGTGGGTATTTTGCCCATGTCAAGTAATCAATGGCCATAACACATTCAATAAATAAAACTAATTTAACGGATTTTTTCGCGTTTATTTTATGTTTTTTACGTTCCCGACGTTTCGGCTCTCTACAGCAACCATGGTTACGAAAAAAAAAATAGTTTTATTCCAATGTCTAGTATTCGCGTAAATATAAAAAATCAATATCGCACTATTGGTTATCCCGAAAATTGATTCATTTACAAAGGCATTATAAAGCCTATATTCTACTGTAAAATTATTATAGTAATACTATTGTCAATTGATTAGGGGATACTTTTAAGTTTATTCATATACTTACAGCATAGCTTGAGCTAAATCCCGCTTACCTACTGTTTGTCCGCTACATGAGTTTGTGTAACGTCCCGGTACCGCGAGTCACCGCGGCCGTCGCATGGCGCGCTTGCTTGCGGCGGGCGGGGCGCGGCGGGCGGCGGCGGCGCGCGCGGTCTCATCAATTATTGATAGTAAAAATAACAGTTTATTTGAGTTATGCTGCTTTTGCGTGTGGTGACTCTTTTTTGGTAAAGTTGTCACGATCGTATGGCGTTCAAGTTACGTGATGATTGTCGATCTATTTTCCTACTTAGGTATAAGTAATATATATGTATTTTTTTACTCTTTAAAATTACTTACATAAAAATGTTATAGGGAAATTCATTCATAACTAATCCATAGCTAAATCTCACAGTCGTGTAACAGAAAGAAAAAGTGAATTTCATTAATGTTTGATTCATTCGCAACTGCCATAACAACCGCAGGTAATGAATTTCATTACCGAATTAATTTACTCGTAAACAAAAGATAATTAAAAACAAAAAGGAGAATAATTCTCACAGACGAAATGAAAGGCATTATATTTTTAATGGCGAACCACCTCGATCCCATTAAGCCGCTGTCATCGCTGCGTTGATAAGATTTAAATTAGCCACACAATAAAGCTCCTGTCAAATCCGCCATTAATTTTGAATTTGGAACAGGAGCGTTCGCGAGGACCTTTCGATGCGGCCAGAGTTACGCCGCGCGGTAAGGCTGCGTTCGCAATTTTAACAAATTAATTTTGCCTCGCCTGTCCGCTTTTGAATAACAGTATTTGGACTTCAATTGTCTGAAGTTTGAAATAAGAACATTGGGGCACTATAATGAAACACCACACACGAGTTGGAAAAAAAACGCGGTAAGAATATAAAGGATGGCCACATATTACACCGAATTTGAAATGGTCGTAATAAATCAGTTTTTCATTAAATAACGATACACTTCGTTTTGTTTTTTTTTTATTTTTGTATTATAAATTATTGTAGGTACAAAATGAATTGGACCTACCAAAGATGAACAGGTAGTTTATACAAAAATCGCTACCAGGCCATATAGTTTTAACTCCTTTGTGTTCTAATTACGGTGTTGTGATTGCTGAAACACTAGGTATAAACAACGACTAAGAATATATTGTCGACACTAGCAGAAGTGGTTGAATGTTGTAGCCATTTAATGCTAACAACAACGAAAAAAAAAGAAGTTCAGCAAAAATTACAAATGATGTCGTTCGGCCGTTCGATATTCAAGTTTGGACTTCGCGTGCTTTTATAGACGCTCATAATATTTTTTAAACCACAATCACAAAAACGACTATTAAAAAATAAATAAGTAGGTAGAGAAAGCCATCCTTAAACCATTTTTTTCTTTTTAAAACTCAAACAAAAAAGGAACGTCTAATCTAAACACCACAGATTGCATTACACTCATAGGTACCTACACCTAATAGATATTGTCAAAAAGATTTAACGACATGTCACTCGGCCCCGCCCACTAGCCCGAGCACCGACCATATATCTACACTCGGACACTCGGATACTCGACTAATTGGCTATTTCAAAATTCGTTTTTCAATAATCATTGCCGATATTATATTTTAACAGGCAATAAGACCAGCTTCATTTTTTTTTTCGTGTAGTGCAGGTACCGCACTGGGCTAAACGAGTGTGTCGTTGTTTTTTCAATGTTATGATTTACAACCAATGAATTGTGAACAGCAGTTAATGAAGTACTGCGCAGTGTCATGTCGCCGGTGAAGCGAATCCTACCTTTATTTTAGTTTTAATGGCTGGGTAATCGTAACTCGTGTGCTCCTTATGATCGGTATCATTAAATTTATCGATTTATTGTCATAGGCCATATACACAAACGTGTGATGCCAAAAGAGACAAAAAAAAGGCTGCAAAGTTTGTGCACGTTCTATTTTCAAATAGCTAACACCAATGAGAAGTTTTGAAATGGACTTTTTGGCGGGAAACTGAAAAGTCATGGCGTCAGTTATGTTTTAATTTCTAAAACTAGTGTTCCTGCGAGTTATAGTGAGTGATATAAGTGGAATATTAACCATTATAGGTTCGGTAAAGTGCACAAGTGTAGGTAATTGAAACAGAGTGACGAAACGTGGCTTTTCAGTTTCTCACAAAAAATCCATGAAAAATCTTTTGGTAAAGTATCCATCACTTTACTGATTGAGGGATGGGGGGTATTTTACTTGAGCCTAGGCTTTGGGCCTGTGCATATGCTCAAAAACAGAAAAAAAAAAATATTACTTGACACTGGCAAAATACCTATGGTGATGCCAAATTAAAAAAAAAAAAGTTTTGAAATGAGCTATGGAATATCAACAAAGCACGCCCGTTAAAGGTTCCAAGTAATCTTTTTTCATTGTCTGTTTTTTTGTGATAGCACATTTGTTATAGCAAATAGGAGCCTATTGTGCCGTTAATGCTGAGGTCAGAGGCGAGCTGATCGCTTTTCTGAACCATAACCGGAATTTATATCCGACATTACTCATACGACGGCGTTCGGTTGTTTTCCTCTAATTAGAATCCATTCAAGCGTTCCCCATTAAAACTCGTCCAAATTAAAATTCTAATAACTTACTAACTAGACGTATAAATCACGAGTGTACAGAAAGACAATAAAATATATTGTCCATGCCCGGTCCCGGGGAGCGGGCGAAAAAGGAATATTTAATAGGTTAGGTACTCACAAAAATACACTCAACGGGTAATTAAAATAAACTAATTTCTAAACTGACTCGGGCTTTATGAATGAACGCTGAACGGGCTTTTTTTAATGCTGGCAACATTTCTCATCGTCGATGCGCGGCACTGACAGTTCGGTTGACGGCGTTCTTTTTTCGAGCCGCGACCTCTCGCAGCGGGGCGCGGGCGCATCCGTTGCGCGCGCCGCTCGTTCTTATTTTAATTTAGTAATCGACACTTTTTAATAACGTTATTGTACTAATTATTCACGAAACAATTAAACGGTTTTGAGCTTTTTTGAGCCTATTTAAATCGTCTGAAGACAACAAAACAACGACTTTTATTTATGACCATCATAAAGGTTGCATATGAAGTTTCTTACTTCAATATAACACACCGGAGACTCTAATAGTTGTTATTTTGCCCGTCTAACACGAACCAGTTGATTCATACACATTTTTACATTGGGCACTATTTTTCTGACGCTCCATTTTTTTTTTTTTTTTGTTGACGGGGGGGGGAAATCTTCGATATATATACCCAGCCTCTGTTTGGGAGAGGGCTGGGTTATGTGGGATTCTTACCCACTAAAACCCCCCCGGTGGCCGCCTTCGACACATGTTGGAGGGGCTCCGGGATCTCCAAACGGAACGCACCGGTGCCCCTCTTGTGCCTCGCCCCCTTATGGGGGCCCGTCTCGGGGGAGCAGATGTTTGCTCCCCCTGCGCCCTCGCTGCGCACGGCAGCGGGGAGCCACGCCCGCCGCCGTCCTCCTCAGGAGTCGTCATCGTCACCGGACGTCCGGGGCCCACACCCCAGTCGTCCTCGACCCCGAGGGTAGCCCGTTATTTAAGGCCCTGGGCATCAGGGCCGGTTTCTGACGCTCCATAGGCCAACTATTACGCATCTTTTATTTTATCCTTCTCCTTTACCCTTATAGGTTGTCTGGAATAGATCACATTTTAGTTATAAGACCGCCATTTGTACTATCTATCTGTTGTCTTTCATTATTGTTATGTTTATTACTTTGGTTTACAATAAAGAGTTTAATAAATAAATTATTATTTTAGGGATTAATATGAGACTTGACACCATCAATAAAGCTGCAATTAATTGCTCATCAGCTTCGGGAAAATTCATTGATAGTTTTGGTCACTCGATATATATTCGATCGAGTGACCGAAACTATCAATCAATACATCTACCGCAGCTGATGAGCGATAAGTGCAGCTTTATTGACGACCCGACAGTTAGTAGTAACCCTCCTTTCTCTACCGACGGTGCTAAATTCGAATCCCTGTTGTGGTAAACTCGGTGAGTGATGATTACGATTGATTGTTATAAAGCAATGGGTGTTTAATATCTCTATAAGTAATTGTAGATAAACTATGTTCGCCTCCAGACCATTGTGCGGTACCTACAAGCGAGGACGAGCTGGGACAGCGTCTAGCAATGTTTTTCCTAATACCAGACTCTTAATATCCCAAATTCACAATATAGTGTTCTGTGTGAGAAAACATAACGCCGGTCACAAATATTTTGATCCCTTTTCAAATTTCTCACGCTAAGCAAACTCGACTCTCACGAACTTAGTCGACTCTCACGAATTAGTCGACTAAATATTTTTATTTGTGGCAACATCGGATCGGGATGAGCGAATCGGTGCGGATAATTACAACCCTAGCGGGGTATTCCGCCGACTGTCGGCCGCGCCGCCGCGTGCACGGTAGCAATAACGTACAATTTAAATGTTTCAAATTTCGAATGCGAATCTTTGTTTTTTTTTTTTATTTCGATTGCATGGCGTGTGAGCACGCAGCGAGCGAAATATTTGGTTGCTGATTTTAAATGACCTTGTTCTTAATTCAAACTGGAGAGAAAAAAATGCCTGAATTCCAAATGATTAGCTAAATATGGTACCGACACTGTAATGGCAATAGGCTAATGATATTTATTGAGCCCGCCCCTCGTAATCCCACTTCCCACTTATATTATAAATGTGAAAGTTTGGATGGATGGATAGATGGATGGTTGTTTGTTACTCAATCACGCCAGAACGGCTGAACGGGTCTGGATGAAATTTGGCACAGAGATAGATTATAGTATGGAATAGCCTTAGACTACTTTTTATACCGGTAAAATGAACGGTTCCCGGGGTATAGATTAATATGATAGCATACATACTTTTTAATCGCGGGTAACACCGCGGGGCGCAGCTAGTCTATAAATATATCAATAAGTAGCTACAGGCCAGACGAACATACCTACAAACTGTATGGCCCCCAACCTAATCCACTGTCCGTATGAATTAATTTGAGGCAACCCTAATTAAACCAGGGACAACGAAAAGAATATTCCCAATTTTTTTCAATCGGAATCGAACCTGCAACCTGATGCAGGGAGCTGAGCAGCCCACTCCATCCATTATACGAAGCTGTCATCATTTTCCGTTTTTTTTTTTCAGACACGTTTATTTTGCTCGATTGATTGTTGCCAAATAAAAAATTAAAACATCTACTCATTGGACACAACTTTGGTAATCGTTTACGTCATATCCTGAGGCGAGCGACAGTTCGTAATGTCGAAATGAGTCGTCAGATATAATAAAATTACTATACAACAGCGATAAAAAACTTTCTAAATCACCAAACGGGCATATAATAGCACTTAGATATGTCAAAAGTGTTTTTTTTAATATGGCTTCACCCACCTATGGTAAGTATTTTGCCAAAGTCAAATGGAATGTTATTTTTAAATAACATGAGAGATTCTATGCAGAGCTTTTCCGTAGACTACGCCTAATAAACCTCCCTAACCCTAGGTATAAGTATACTTGAGGATATTTTACTGACAAATGACCGGACTTCCTGGTAGATCTTGAAAAGTCATGTTTAAAGAGTAAAACATGTCTCTTCAAGTTCTCCCAAGAAGTCCGGTAATTTGTCAGTAGAGTATACTCAAGTCTCAGTTTAATTTTTCTACACTCATACACGTTTTTTTTTTTTTTAGTTTCAACTTTATTGTATCAACATATTACACATCTTGTTACATTTTGTGCCAAACTGCGCAGCCGTTGTCGGTTTATTACATCTAGCTGCGCCCCTCGGTGTTACTCGCGATTAAAAAGGATATCTTTTATCCCACGGAACCATACATTTTACGGGGATAAAAAGTAGCCTATGTGCTAGTCCAGACTATAATTTATCTCTGTGCCAAGTATCATCCAGATCCGTTCAGCCGTTCTGGCGTGATTGAGTAACAAACATCCAAACTTTCACATTTATAATATTAGTGGGATTACTTTTTAGTTACAACTGTACGAATACAAGAGGGAATAAATACAAAAACTAACAAAAAAATACTTACCTACTCTATGATCCTTTCCTAACAAACCATCGACATTAACTTTTTAATTTACGAACACCGGAAGTCATGACACCTATGGATTTACAACCATTCATTATGGTAATAGACTATCGAACCATGTCTCTATGGTCATCTCTTTCTATCTTATATAATCACCACATTGGTAAAGCGATTGAAACTGTGGCTAATCATACATGAAATCCTGCGTTCGATTCCCTGCTCGTACAAATAGTAATTAAGATTTTGAAATAAAACTTATTTTACGATCCCGTCGTTTCGGCTGCTTTACAGCAGCCGTGGTCACGGGAGTTCTGAGGTGTTAGACTTCCTGGTGTCATAGTATGAACTGGGGTACCCTCGTATTTGGGGTACAACTAAAAACCCGGGACTCTCGGCGCAGCAGTCACTACCAACTGCGCTAATCAGGTTGTCCTAATTGATTACCAACTTTCTCGCATTGCAAGTCATATTTTTCCAATGCAGAAATAATGCGATACCCTTGCGATACAATGGATAGCCTATAATTAATACATTTCTTTTTTCGATAGTAATACGCCTACACACATAAAAATCACCGCTATAAGAAAGATCTCGTTACCGTGTTACGCGCACGGAACCCGGCCGAGTGGGGGGCGGGTCGCGCACGACCCCGGGCGTGAACTAGCTATTAATGTTAGGCATTTATTAATTTACTTAAACAATCAAAAGTTTAATTTTGATTTGAAGATTGGCGACGCAACCGGCGACCCATGGGCTGGCCATCTCCTCGCTCAGCGAGTAGCTTTGGCTATTCAGCGAGGAAATGCGGCCAGCATCTTGGACACGCTACCGCATGGGCCAAATTTTTTACACTTTTTGTAGCTTTTCTATACTCTTTTTAATTTATATTCGTTGGTGAATATTTAAGTTATTTAGATGTTGGTTACTCAAGATAACATAAGGGTGTAAGGGGCACGGTAACGAAACCTGCGGGTAAAGGATACACTTAATGCCTATAATGTAATTATACAAATAATTGGTGTTGAAAGACATGAGTTACTAATGTTATTTTGAAACGCACAATGTATCGTAAATACCGCGATCGCAACACATCGTTTCGCGCGATACCCGACGCATGCGAGTGATGTGCGCGCTCGAGCGTATCGAGTTTTAATTTACATTGCTGTTCCCTCCGATAATTATTTTTATATTTGACGGCATTATAGATTGCTCTAATACAACGTCTATCTCTAAATACCTAAAGTATTTCAGTGCGCTGAGTGGAATAGAAAATAATTACGGTGCAATTCAAATTAGCGCACGTTGAGGAATGCCCATTTTATATCATAAATCATGCACATGAATAATTAAAGACACGCCTGTATCAGTAAAAATCAGTACCGTCCCAGTATTCTCATTACCAAGTTAAGCGCGGGGGCTCGGATCGACGCGTGCGCCGCTCACGACCTGCGCGCGAGAGAACCGAGAGAAGAGAGAGAGAGAGAAGATTATTTTTATTACTAACTTGATTATCCAATGTTAGATACGTACCGATATTCTCTAGACTTGATTAATTTGATTTTAATATATTTACATTACTTTGGAACAAATGGGGGAAGAGGAACCCACGAGAAACCTCGGCTTGTCAACTTTTCCAATTATAATATATTTCTACTGGTGGTAGGCTTCGGCCGTGGCTAGTCACCACCCACTGAACAAAGCCATGTCGCCAAGCGGCCTAGCCGTGTTCCGGCATGATGTTCGGTGTTGCCATTCATGGATGGCGGGTCAGATCAGCTGCGCTGCATGTGCCTAGTGAATGCAGCGTCTCGATCTACTGCCGCCTTCCTACCTAGGCAAGTATGCTCCATCGTAGATCTCATCGTCACTTACCATCAGGTGAGATCGAGATCAAATACTTGCCTATAATGTAATAAAAAAAATAAAAAAACAAACAAACAAGTTGATCGATAATGAAAGAAGACAGCGGACTTCTTGGGGGTAGTCGAAGTAAAAGGTTAAAATCTTGTGAAAAATGTTTTGCATTGAAATAAAATGCGTAATTTTGGTGGAATATTAGAATAATAGTAATGGAACATTAGATTAGCCATTATGTGTCCATAAACGTGCGCATGAGTGTAGGAAAATAAAACTAAATACTATTCCAGTTCTCACCAAAAGTTCTCTAATTGATCAGTAAAGTATCCACAACTTTACTGATAGGGTTAGGGGGGGTTTAATAGGTCTAGTCTACGGATTAGGCCTGCATACAATCTCCCATATTTGATATGAAAAATAATCATTCTAATTGACGTTGGCAACATACACCCAAATATGAGGCCATTATCTAAAAAAAAAAAGAAGCCAGCATCACCGAACTGCTCTAAGATGGTACACGACTTTTTGACGGGAAATTGAAAAGTCATGGCGTCAGTTATGATTTAATTTCTAAAACTAGTGTTCCTGCATGTTATAGTGAGTGATATAAGTGGAATATTAACCATTATGGGTTCGGTAAAGTGCACAAGTGTAGGTAATTGAAACAGGGAGGGTGACGAAACATGGCTTTTCAGTTTCTCACAAAAAATCCATAAATAATATTTCAGTACAGTATCCACCACTTTACTGATTGAGGGATAGGGGGTATTTTACTTGGGCCTAGCCTTTGGGCCTGCGCATATGCTCAAAAACAGAAATAATTTATATTACTTGACACTGGCAAAATAACTAACGTGAGGCCAAATAAAAAAAAGAAAAAAAAAGATGGTACACTTGGTCTTGGTCTACAGTATATTGTTCCTTCCACTCCGTATAGGTTTTATTTCTTCGTCTGCACTTGCGTAGGTACTTACTTTTTGTAAAGCAAGCATCGTGCGGATCGTAGAGGCGGCGGCCGGCGCGTGCGCCGGTCACGAACTCACTTCGATTTTATTAGATACTACAACACCCTAATCGGAGGGTTTCTTTTTTAAATATACAGAGTACTCTATAGAGTTTCTTTTAAGGGGGAAGCGCAAGGCCAGGGCGCGAAATTCAAAATGTCAATGCTTTTTATTTTTTTACGAAAATTTTGGACATCTTTACGATGTTATTTAGTTTTTTTGCGATATTAGCATTCTGCATTGGATGTCTCGATGTATTAAGTTTGCTGAAAAAAACACCTAAAGCGATACAACACCATAAAGTTAGTAAAAGTAGCGGTTTTTACTAACCTTGGAGTATTGTGTCGCTTTAGGTATTATTATTTTTTCCGCCACGCGGACAAGGTCTTTTTGATGCATAGTTTCTTGTCATACTATTGTATTTTTTTATTTTATTCTCCTATTTAGTTTAACTTTAATAGTAGAGTAATATTGAATTTGGTAAATTTATTTGTTACTTGCGCGGATCCTACATCGGCCGACATCGATCGTAGGGTTCGGTGTGCGTTGCGCCCGCGCATCCATCACGCAGCCACGCCCCCTGGCGGCGCGCGACAACCGAACAGAGACAAGCACTGATTCGGTGCATGATTAAAAAAAATATGTTGGCCTTTTAAAATCGGCAATGGAATTTGTGTTAATCTGTTTTTAGATTAGCTGTGTTGTTGGTTCGACTTTTTAATTTCACTTTTTTGACAATAATGGTCCGTTCGTCTCTTTTCTTTCCTCAAAGGCTATAGGTACCTAGAGTACCTACCACGTACCTACTATTTGGCCTTGAATCATTTATATTCAATTCGTATTTTTTTACCATGTAAATGCCATGTAAATAATTAGGCAGGTAGCTAGGAATAAATTTTAGTTACACTAGAACACTTACTAGGTACTGGTTTAATGCCTGGGCAGGTACTGTTCTCGTGTAAGCCGAGCATTAAGATTATAAAGTTGAAAAATCCGTATTTTTAAATTACCGGAACAACAAAACAAAAACAATACCTACCTACACTGGCAATTTAAAAAGCTCCAGAATTTAAAAAAAGAACAAAATTGGAATGTTGATTTGAACCGAGCTACCAAATCCAGATACGCTTTCACTAGTCTCACAATTTTGAACACAAAGCATATAGAAATAAGCTGCATTTTCGATAAGTGAAATATTTTCGAGGCTACAAGATATTTCCATTGTAATTATTGAGGAATCTTGACTTCCGTTTTACGTTCGTACGATGGTTACCTACTTTAAACGTTATTTCAAAGGCAGTACAGTTGATTTTTTTAAAACTCTGCCTACTGGTTTTGATAATCAATTTATTTTTAGTAAGATTATTCATTGTCTTTTTATGAAGTAGGCACAGGTATGTAGAGCCTATTGACTTTAATTTTGAAAATGGAAAATTATAAAGCAATTATTTAATTATGAAGCAAATTATTTTATTAATTCAATATTGAATAAACTCCGACCACAGATTCAAAATAAATAAATCATAATCCGTTCAAAAACAAAACTATTGCGTTGTAACCTACCTACTTACCCCGAATCCACCAATTTCCGTGACCCATAAATTTGGTAAACAAAATAAAATGTCGGTAAAAAAGTCAGAAATTCCCGACGCCCGCAATTACCTAATGTTCGGTTCCCCGGCTTCACGGAACCCGACGACTTAATCCTTGTACGCACGGTTTTGTGTGCTATTGTTCTTTTGTATCACAACGCTGGGTTACCAAGGGGACTGGGCAGAACATTTTTAAAGTCTTCTTCAAGGTGTTACCAGCTAACTATAAAATCTTCTTTCCAGGCAATTTAATTCTCGGCCCAAATCTTGTCCCATAGTAGGTACCTACTTTGTCTCAATCTATTATTGTAATTTCGGACAATGTTTGGAAACGAGATAGTTTTTTTATAAGAATAGAATATTATTCAGTTAAAATAACACGTTTCCAGTATACTGGTAACACAGACGTGTTAAAATATTCAGACAAGACGCGGCGAGCGCTTAAAGTTAGGCCTAAAATAACACTGGTCATGAACACATCTAAAAAAAACTACAGCCTAGTCTTCTTTGTCTATGCGTTAGACAATTTTCTAGGCAAAACGCTTCGTATGTAATAAAATATACCACTACTAATGCATTGAAAAAGTGGCTTCAGTTTGCTAGTGACAAAGTTACGTGTAAACTTCTAAAGAAGTCTGTAACTGCCAATAAGAGTTCGCAGTACGCCCCCTGACATCTTAATAAGTGCTTTGAGAACTAAGTGACATATAAAGCAGAAAACACAAATATATTTTCTATTCACATTTCGCATATACATACATTAATTAATAGCTCTGCAACACGCAAGCCGTGATAGCGTAATGATCAACTCAGTACGCTCCACAATGAGGCATAAAATTCTGAACGTCTGAGGCGCTCCAAAAAAGTTATTGAAAAAAGCGCCCTCTGTTATCGAGAAGTCGCCTTTACAAAGTAACTTTTAAAGTCGTCTTTTCGATAACAGATGGCAGATGCAGGTCAGTTTTAATTTTAGTTTTTTTTTTTTGGTGTTTTAAGAGATGTCGGCCGCGCTTGCGCCGCCTCGGGCGTGGCACGGGCCGCCGCCGCCGCCTCGCCTCGTCTAGAAATCTTCACTTCAAAATCTGTGCTTAATGATTGCGTACAAGTTAAAATTACCTGTCAATAATAACTGTTGGCTATTATTTTTGTGATGTAGACTATTTAATTTTAGGTGTAAAGTATGAAATGGTTTCTTTTTATACTTAGTTCATTTTGGTACCGGTTTTCTGGCAAGATTATGTAATATAAGTATCTACTGGTTACTTTTTTTTTTTTTAAACTAACTAGCTTCCACCCGCGGTTTCGGCCTCGATACCTCGATGAAACAACGCCAATATATAGCCTAAACACTCAGGGATAAGGTAGCTTCCTATTACTGAAAGAATTATCAGAATATGATCAGTAGATTCGGAGATTACCCCCTACATGCAAACTAACACACTTAACCTCTGCAATGGAAATAGGCTCGCCCCATATTACATTAGGACCAAATACTATAGTCGAAATGTGGGTGCACTACAGTACACCTCTGCCTACCACCCTTGAGGGCTGACAAGCGTGATGGTGTATTTGTACCATAGAACAGAGGCTCAATTCTGATAATTTACAAACGCTTCAGTGGAGTGTCGATAGCGTGGCGATAGAATGATTTTAGACATTCGGTAGTTAATAATTTTTCAAGTCCAGTGGCTTTCCACTGACCAGCCATTCAACTGTCATTGAACTACTTCGTATTCTGTACTTCAGTCGTGTATCAATATAATGTAGCTAAGTAATGGTAATCTCTTCGCTAACGTTTCTAGCAGTCGACACACAACCATTGACATTGAAATGAGACGACATAAACATTTTATCAGAATAGGTAGCCGAGATTTTTCATAACATCATGGCACATCAATTATTTTATTTATAACTAGCTGTTGCCCGCGACTTCGTCCGCGTGGTATTTAACAAAGACAACCGTTGACAACAGCCTGCTTGCCCATTCTGAGCCCGCGGGACGCATTGCAGGTTGTTGCTATAAAAACTTAATCAGGCGCTGCGCTGCAACATTGGTTTTAATTTTTTTTCGTGAGATCCTATTTTTTTTTTTCTAAAATAAAAGTAGCCTTAGTTACTCCTTGTTACATCAGCTATCTGCCAGTGAAAGTCCCGTCAAAATCGGTCCAGCCATTTCAGAGATTAGCCGGAACAAACAGACAGACAGACAGACAGACGGACAGACGGACAGACGGACAGACAGACAGACAAAAATTTTAAAAAATGTTGTTTCGGTATAGGTAACGTGTAAACATCCAAATGCACTTAGTAAAAAGCGGTTATTTTAATATTACAAACAGACACTCCAATTTGATTTATATGTATAGATGTGTATTTATTGACAGTGTTATGTTGTGAGTGAGGCCATATTCATATCCATTTTATTTCATCGCATCTCATTTCGTAAAGAATGAAGAAGAATAGCCGATCTGTCACAGTTGTAATGGAACCTCAATAGTGTGTCGGTGGAATGGCAATTGTGTGTCATTTTATTAGCACAATAGGGATTGTGAGGAGCACGCTTAGAATGACTTAACTCTCTCGAAACAAACCAAAAATATCGATCCCGCTAGCTTCGCCTTCCATGCCCTTACCAGTGAATCGTTATAAAATGATAGTAGGTAACCAATCTAAATAATGATTGGTCCAGTAACGTTGATCGACGCCTGATGGTGATTGCCTTCAATTAACCCGTCATAATCTCAACTATCTATAAATCAATGGCTCTTAAAACGTTTACCTTACTTGTGTTCCGACTTTTGTGTACGTACGGATGTTGATGTAATGAATGTTTGCTCAAAATGGAATATCAACTTAAAATGTCTCCCACATCTCACATGTAAATTTTATTTTATTGTAGTACAATATTTTACTTATAGGATACCCACACAATATCTATGGGAGAGTTATGGGAATCTAATCCTAATGAAATAATGATTACGGCAAAAGTATAAATATAAGTATTTACCAATTATGTGGCAGTTGGTCTATGGTAACAGTATGTAGGTAGGTAGGATAAACGTTTATGAGTTTTTTTCTTAACCTTTATAATGAATTTGTTACCTACATAATCTGTATCACTAAGTAAGTGTTTCGTTTTGTTCTAGGTAAGCTGTGAGAAGAAGTTTACGTATATAAATTGAACAAAACTGTGATATTTAGAGAAAAAATGACTTTCCGCTGTGTTCCTACATTCCAAACGGTTTCCAATGACAGTAACGCCACCTGGGTGAGTGATTATACAATTTAAGTTTTATGCTACTCGACAATAGATGGCGCTACTAGTATCGTAGTACTATATTATTCTTTAATTCATAGTTTATTGTGTAATTAATGATGTATTGCTAGTACTAGTCATCCTACTAATTAGTTTTCCATATTTAATTGATAAATATGAAAGTTCTGCCCGCTGTATTATTTTGTACATTAGCGCCATCTATTGTATTTTTGGTACACTAAAGTTACTCAAAACACTATAACGCAGTAATGCTATCCGCCACTAGATGTAGTAACTAGCACATTTATTCCGCAATCGCAACAATAAAAACAGAATCAATCCAATAGGAATATTTATTTACTTATTTTCAAAATCTGCCAACATAATAAACCACAGTAAGATCTTACAATTATAGCTACAACTATTGCACTTACAATTACTGCATAAGCATTGAAAAACAACTCTATTGATATGTTCCTGTACCTAGTATTTAAGAATCGTGTTTAGCCCCTCAACATTGCAATGCTTGAAGAAGGCCGCTATGTCATAAGTACTAAAACTAATGTAAGACCAATGAACACATAGTTTGCAATAAATGTTTGAGTTTGAGTTTGAGTTTAGCTTTCTCAATCCCTAAGCCAAACATCGATCTCAATCTTATATTTAGATTATGTTACACACCAGTTACCTACCTACCTAACAAAAAAAAGGCATTTATCTTCGTACAAATCAGCATCTCATTGTCCAGTGGCTGGTGGAGGTCTCCGCCGAGCCATTGACTCGTGGAGTATCTTATTGACATGTCGATGAACCAGCTATGCTGACCCCGCGCACCCACTCGTGATTTGGACTTCTTAAGTAGACAATCTGCTTGTTTATTGATACTGGGAACATTCCTAACACCATTTCTCGCGATAGCTTTGGTTGGAATATCATCACTATTACGATCGGCCGAAGGCTGTTTGTAAAACTCAGCATTTACAAACGGCTTCTTAAGCAACATACAAACTGACAGAATCAGAATCAGAAATTTTCTTATTCACATATACCATTAAGTACAGTACTTATGAATCATTAAAAGTTACAAAATATTATGCTATTATTTCACGCGACTCGACTCGATCACGCGATTAGCACAGTCGGTAGTGAAGTGACCCTTTCGGTACCGGTAGTCCCGAGTTCGAATCCCGTTATGGCCAAACTTTGTGTGACATTCACATCGGCCTCCGACGAAGATCGAAAAACCAACTTTGAATATTATTTGTTGCATTACACTGACACAATACATAGTAGTAACTAGTTTTTATTTTATGATGCCCAGCTGTGGGCGATAAGGAGCTGACGATAAAGTAGCTTCACACCTTTAAAGTATTTAATTTAGTTTAATTAGGACCCCAATTTTATTTTTTCTCGGGCCATTGGTTACAAAGTTACGCCACTGTTTTGGGTCTTTAGGGCTTAGAGGAACAATCAGTCTGTGCCTTCGGCCTAAATGACTGTTTACATTTCCTTATTTCTCCTCTTCCTTCTTATTTTCATTTACAAAAGTAATTTGTAAATGTGGGAACCATGTAGCCATTAACTTGTAATTATTTACTAATAGTTAGTACTTTTTTTTGACCAGCTGCTATAGTCTGCCTAGCCGTTCCTACATTGTTTTCACTTACCCATAACAATGTACTGCTCAAAATATACAATCATGGAGCAACCATGGAGTTTCTTGCCCGTTCTTCTCCATAGGAACGGCATTCCGAACGGGTGGTAAAGTTGTAGCTTAGCATTTTGTAAATATTTTGACGATTCATATGAATAAACAAATATTCTGATTCTGATTATGAAAGTTTGCAGACTCCAGGACCCCAAGTCTGCTAACACAATCGATTCATAATCGAACAGCAGCCGTATAATTACTGTCACTTTTGACCGATATTGTTTGGGATATCTGTCAACAGAGACAGTTACTATGCGGTTGCTGTTCGATTATGACTCGATTGTGTTAACAGACTTGGGGCCTGGTCTATATAATAGTCTGCCTACAATACGCTACGTAGCGGTTAGTAAACAGCGAACCAAATCCGTGTTCCGGCCCGTACCAAGTTCGATCGCCTATTAATACTTTAATGTTTGTCTAACAATATTTATCGAGAAAAATATCTCAGCTTCTAACAATGGAACATCATTTAAAGGTCTTTGCCGCTGTAGCACTGCCGCGTGACGTCATCAACTCGAGCACATACCAATATGCGAGTATAAAACAATGGATTCAGCGGCCTGCGCCCGCGCACTGACCACTCGCCATGACAGTTCAATATGTTCAACATTCTTACGGTATTAGTAGACATATATACAGAACTAGCTGTTACCCGCGACTTCGTCCGCGTGGTGTTTAACAAAAAAGTTTTTCTAAAATAAAAGTAGCCTAAATTACTCCTTGTTACATCAGCTATCTACCAGTGACAGCCCCTCAAAATCGGTCCAGCCATTTCAGAGATTAGCGGAAACAAACAGACAGACAGACAAATTTTTTTAAAAATGTTGTTTTGGTATATGTACCGTGTATACATCCAAATGCACTTAGTAAAAAGCGGTTATTTTAAAATTACAAACAGACACTCCAATTTTATTTATTTGATGATGATGGATAGACGATTCAGAAAAGGTATACTAATCATTGACGTTTCAAACTATGACACTAGGAAGTCAATTACTAAATAACCACCGCTTACATAAGTTTACACACATAAACGAAACTACCTGCAAACAAACATTCGTGCAGAATAACAAAAAAATCAAATAACATTTATTAAAAAGTTCTTAACACCACAAACTGTGACCGAGCTTTCAAAAGTTATTCGCTATAATGACGCGACACGCACGCACACACGCCCGCCGCGGCGTGTACACACGAGGGCCTCCCACACACACACGCACAAACACTGGACGCAATCAAACTGGATATGAAAGGAACAATGTTATAGATTCGCGGCGAAGTGCGAGCGGGCGGGAGCTTTCGTTGTAGTAAACCATTGAGTTTTAGATAAAATATTCATCAACTTAATAGTTACCTACTAAGATTCGCGGTAACATACCCTGTAGCATTCAGCGATAATGTAGCTTCCTATTTGTGAACGAAATTTCAGACTCTGATGAGGAACATTACAAAATTCTTTGTTGAAAAAAATCAATTCAATAAGTTTGAACACCTTGGAGCTTATTGATTTCTTATATTTACGCGAATATTACACATTGAAATAAAACTATTTTTTTGAATTTTATCGCTCCTTGGAGCTTCGATTTAAGTTGAGCAATGGCAAGGTGTGCCTTGCCGGGCCTTGCCATGCCTAGCTAAGCGTATTTTATAGGCTGTGTTAGATCACTTGGGCCAATTCTCATTCATCTGCATATTTAGTATATCCTACACCACTCCCCGTCTTTATCATGTCTCGAGGCGCGGCGCGGCGCGCGCACCACTCCATGTGATAGCCCCGAGCGACGCGCGCTCGCTCACGTGGCCGCCGCGCGACCGAACGCGACAACACGCGCCAATTCCAAATTCAAAATTGTAACTTTTTTCCTCATTTTTTTATGAATAATTTCGAGAGTAGAGTGCGGTATTCATTCATAGTGTTCGTTACTACTTTTTTAAGACTACCGTATTCTATATGTGGACAGTATCAAAAGCTGTTAAGTGTGTTCAATTACTTTTTTTTTTCAAATTTATAAAGTTATTAAAGCCTTGAGCAATTGAAACGTAATCACATATTGGCCGAGGCAATTTTCTATACCATCAATAATAACGGGGCAAGTAAACAATAACATTATTTGATGTTGGACAAGGATAGATTCATACAATAGAGCGAGCAAGATAACAATCATCGATCTAAGAAAATAGAATTCTCATACGAATTGTAATGGCTGTACAATAATCGTGTAAAAGTTCACGATGGTTGCTCAACGCGAGGCGGTAACAATGCAATGAGACCAGATAGTGTGGAGCTTAAGCAAATCTGTTTTTATGTGGGAGGTGTTTCGATATTAGGGGTCTGTGTTGTGTGGCCGGTAATAGCGGTCATCGCGAGAGGATAGATAATCATCTGTAAATGATTTACGCCGTGTTAAACCGACAATGGTACGCGATAACCCCCAGCCGTTCCCCACAATGTGACCAATTAGATCCGTCCGACTCGCCAACATGACTAAGATGAACGCAATCAACCTCCCCGACATGTTGGACACCGTCGACCACATATTCAACGACAACTTCAACGCCAAAAGAAAAAAAAATCAAATAGAGTATGAAGCAAAAAAATCGATTAACGACGACGATCCGATAAAGTTCTGTAAAAATAACCATATCGATAAAATAGAATCCGCCCAACATTTGAAGCGGAAAGGCAAAGATTATGATAGTAACTATGATATCGATAAAATCGTGGAATCGAATATCGTAATCGATAAGCAAGCGAGTAAAATAAGGCTGGAATTGAGGAGCGATGGTAATGACACTAATTACACACCGAATGGACATACGAATGACGAAGAGATGAATGACGTCGGGGGAAGGAATGATTACGAAATGAAAAAGGGAAATGACGTAACAGTGGATACTGAAAATGAGAAAGATTTGAATGAAGAAGATGACTACACGAACAATGGAACTGAAGTAAGTGTAATTTACTATTCAAATAACAATTAAAATCAACATAAAACCATGGAGATGTAAGTACAATGAGATTATGAATCCAAAGATGCAATTATATGGCGTGACTCGGAAAGGCTATATTGTTATTTGCACATGCTCTTATTGAGTGCATTTGTAATTATAAATAAAGAAATAACACAGACGTGGAGTGTGACAGCAAAATTATTGGAACGAAGTTCCTTATTGTTTTACTTTTCGATTTCTCCCAAAATGTCCATAAAATTTGCAGCAAAGTACCTACCCACAGCTTTACTGTTAGGGTTACGGGATTCATTTCATCATCATCAACATCATTATTATCATCGGCTGAACTTATATTTGGAGATTCTTTGAGTGAAGTTGAAGTGGCAATGGGCAGGGCACATAGCTCGCAGAACCGATGGCCGTTGGGGTAGAAAGGTTCTAGAATGGCGACCACAAATCGGAAGACGTAGTGTAGGACGGCCCCCCACAAGGTGGACTGATGACATCACACGCGTCGCAGGAAGCCGGTGGGTGCGAGTGGCGGAGGACCGTGATGTGTGGAAGTCGTTGGGGGAGGCCTATGTCCAGCAGTGGACGTCTATCGGCTGATAGATAGATAGAACTTATATTATACATAAAATAGTGAAGTAATATTTTATTTGACACTGACAGAAATGACAATATTTTGTAGCCGATCGCCAACTTAAAAAATAAGAAAAGAATCGCCCTTTGTGGCCCTATTCAAGCACACCACAGTGTAGGTACAGGTAATAACTACATGAGGAAAAGGATAGGATATATAGGATTTTTTTTTTAAATTTTGCATAGCAACATTACATTGCATTTGTGTGGAATCGTAATTCGTTACGAAGCACGTCGTGATGCGATCGCATCTCGATAAGATTCCGAATTTCGACAATAGTTTGCCTAATTCCGTTAACCGCGCACAATGGGACCCGAAATGCGGAAATAATCGCACAAGCTCTAAGATTTTTGTCGCTAAAACTAAAAGGTACGATATTTTTTTTTATTTCGATATATATTAAAAAAAAGCATATCGATAAGTATTTGGGATACGTATGACTGCTTAAATAAGAGTCTATTATCTCTGTGCTTTTTTTCATGAGCTTCTAGCATTAAAATATTATACTATAACCCAGTATTAATTCAATGACATAGCTACACTCTCGAGTTCGTATGCACGTAAACTTATGTGTTTGGCTTTCCCGGCTTTGGCAATGCGCCTCTATTTTCCGGTTTTTTCAGGCCACAGACTAAGGATGAACAGGTTTCCGCGTTCATTTACTATCCATTTAATTTTTTTTTTGTTTTTTATTTAAAAAGTTAACCATCGACACCGCACTAACACCATACCATAATTTATATATTCAACTAGTCTAATACCTACTGTGTGAGATATCTTAACAGATGGTTCTTTTTAATTTCTCTTAAAAAACATGGCGTCTCCTTTTTAGTTCTTTTGCCAGTGTCAAGTATAAGGAATAGGTATTTCAAACAATTTTCAAAAGCGTGAAAAACCTGGTGGTTAGAATGACCGCCCTCATAACTAAGAGCCTTGCATTCCCACTGTAGCCATTAAAATACACCGACTGACGTGGTCCCACTCGTAACACAAGCTTTGACTTAGTTCAGGAGCTACCAAGACTGTTGTAATTGTTGCACAATCCTTGAAGGTGTTTAATTAATATAAAAAAAATATTTAAGTTTATGACAAGAACATAGATGGTCAAGAATTTGACGGGCATAATTATCATATTATTGTGTTCGTTGCTTCAAAAGAAAACAATTAATTAGCAAGTGCGTGCCGCCATCACACGGATTTAATAAATTGTTTATAGAAGCCACGAGTTTGACGACCTTTGGGCCATAAGTAAATGTGTCAAGCGAGTCGGTGGACGGCACAGTTTTTGCCTCACAAGTCACAAGACAACCAGAATACAATGAGCTTTTAAACGCACCTTCGAATCCGACTTAAATTTAAATATTTTTAAAATTCGAATGTTCGTAATCCCATTTTTTTATGGCAAATGCTTCGCCAAAGTTGTTCCTTCACTCCATTTTTTTAATATTGGAACGTGTTATTTTTTAATTTCATCCATCTTTGGCATCATTTTTTTTAATTTTGTTATATACTAGATATTGGCATTGGGTACCTTCCGTTGGGTGATTTTAGACCATTAATGTAAGTCTTGAAGTAGAAAACTTTTTAAAGTGTTTTTTTATTCATTGTAATTTTACAGTGTATGTAGTACGTAAGTACTGGCAACTTACACTAATCGGACTCTAATACTGGCATACTTCATTCAAAATAGTCGATCTCATTTCAAAATTTAGACATGCACCTAATCTTACCACTTAAATCCAAAATGGCTTCTTAGAAATAAATATTTTACCGACTAATTAAACAATAAACCATCTACATACTTAGGTATTAACAAACGTCTATGCATTTAATACTAGACAGATAGACGGACAGACAGACTAATATCGTATGTCTATATTCTAGACAAAAACTCGGGCCGAGCCATCTGGTCTAGACTTTAATGATGTCATTATCCTAATCGATTAGAGATGTAGCTATTATTTGAGTAATCGAGTGATACTTTTTATCGATTCGGGATTTGATTGATTAAGTGTAAATTATATTATAGGATTGATTATGGGTAGTGTTGAATCAAAACTACCAATTCAATTTTTTTTTCCCGCGACTTGTGCATATTATTTGGTAATTCCAAAACATCAAAAAAAATCAGACATGATGTTGAACTGCCTGGCAATATTATATTTTGACTCAATAATACATACTTATCTCCATAAATTCAAAAATATCTTATTTTAAAGTACTTTTTTTTAATATAAAAGAAAAAAGTGCCAATGCCGGTTAAAGAAAAAAATAAAAGTTCTAAGGTTAAACAGTCAACAGCTACTCAACTGACAAAGGACTTCTTTGAATGATATTATATTTATATCAGATTGAAATAAAACCATTTTATATTTTATGGTTTTACGGCCGACGTAAATGTGGAATGAGGGTACCCCAGTTCAAACTATGATGTCTCGCTGGGACGTCAACCAACTCAGTCCTCCCGTGACCGTGGTTGCTGTAAAGCAGCCGAAACGTCGGGAACGTAAAAACATAAAATAAACGCGATACAATCCCAAAAACAATATTTGCGTAAATATATATAAAAAAGTCAGTAAAAATGTCCGGTAATATGTAATAGGTAGTTCTTTGAAGGCTGGTCACACTGATAGGTATGTAGTAGTCGGCTGCCCACGCGCAGACGCCCTCACTGAGTTAGTTTCACTGGTGACGATTTAACTATTCAGTACTAAAGCGAGCATCTGGCGAGGTATCAGTAGCTAGCGGTTAGCCATCGTTCAGCTGACTTCCAATTCAATTCCTTTGTGTTTTTTTACACACACACACACTGCCTGATACACTCTACAGATAAGTAACAGAAGTTCTAATTAGTCCGGGCACTGAAAATTCTGTATTCCTACCTATAATTTCAAGTATGAATACCGTACCGTCATACTACATATATAGGTATTTTTAGGCAGAAAGATCAATAAAACACAAGAATAAGGGAATTTATATATATTTGTATAGAAAGCATATCATTGCGATGAATTTACTGACAGAGTGTAAATAAAAAAACGCTGGGACACGTTATATAGTAAAATGTTATAGTGTGGTGACACGTGAAGTATCGGTTTCTTATCTTTATTTTCTCTTTTATAATATAAGAGGGAAAAGAGTCAGTCTCACGGAAGTGATAGAGCTTCATGAGTAGAAACATATGAGTCAGGTTTAACGTTCTTCTGCACAGTGGCAAATGATAAAATATCAATAGTACGTAGATGTATACAGACTAGACTTCCAGACGCTACCCCCCCCCCCCCCCCCCCCCAACGTAACATTGTGTCGTCTAACATCGACTAGCTAAAGTTATTTGTTAACTGATAAACATAGACCGCATTTTTAATTCAATTATATTAGACACTGGCTGTTTTCCGCGATAGAATCACGTATTCTGAAACCTGATCTACTGCCGTTCATCTGTGCTATGGCATCAGCAACACCTAGCTTCCCGTTACGAAAGCCGAGCTCGGAAATAAATTATTTTTACATATAAAACCTCTTTGTCATTGTTATGTTTGCAGTTGCGCAACAATCGGGCAACGGTCGTTGTCTGATTGAAAAATTTATTGCTTACCTGTTGCGCCCACGCAAAAACTAACCCCGGTCTGAATGGCGAATAGGTACCTAGGTACTTACTTAATTTCATTAGTATAATAATATGTTTGTAGCGACCTTTACTTATAACTCGTCACAAGATACAGAATATTTTTCTTTTACATTCTTCTTTTAAGTTGGCTATCGGCTACAAATTTGTACCTTGCCAGTGTCGAAGAAAATTTCTTCATCGTTGTTTTAAAGGATTCGTTCGTGAATGAGAAATCTCTCTAAGTATAATTATTATTTTTAAATAAAAGCTGTTTTCATTTACGGTGGCTGAATATAATTATAATTGTCACTTGGAAGTCTGTCATTTGAAATTGGAACTTTGGAACGTCGAGTATAAACGAAGGTTTTTTAAATATTCGAATTCAATTTTTTTTTTAATGTTGATTTTCTTAATTTATTTCATTTTACGGAGCGTTGTGTAAACAGGATGTCTAAATTACCTTCTGTTGATGAAACAACTGGATTGACTAGTGATGTGAAAGTTGTTATCTGGCGTAAAATGTAATTTATAGCTGGGTTAGTTAGTACGTTGGGTCCAAAAATATTTTTTACTTATGCAGCTAATATGATCGGTGCCCGTAGCACGAAGTCTCAAAGTAGTCGTATCTTTATCGTAAACCATGATAACACTGTAATACTAATACAGGTGACTCAGAAAGAGCAAAAAAAAACAAGTCATTTTGTCAGGATTTTTTTTTTTTTACATTCGACAGATCGACGTTCTGTCTTAAATACACATAACAATTACAAATGCACTAAAGAAGCGCAGGTTCAAGCTAAGTATACCGTTTCTGAATCAGTCTGTATACGAAATCAGTGACATGAGCGGAACGGATCATATCTACGCATACATCAAAGTAACGCTACGTATATCTCTATAAACCAAAACAAAAAAAATATATTCAAATATGGAACAATTTTCCCCGCGTTCAGAAACGGCCAGTTACATAAAGGCAAGTTAATCAGCGCGACTAATCAAACTGCGCGGTTTAATCGACGGCCCGCCCATTGTGAGTGTCCGCGTCTATGTCGCACAACTTTATCTTTTAATTGGCACCCGGCCTGTCGTAATTATTGACTGGCAACACTGCGGAGTTGGCTAAATATATTATCATCCTTACGGCCTATATAATTTAGGCACCGGAACACATCTGTAGTAATAAACTAGTTGATTTTAATTCATGTATCGTTAATTTAAATTCTGTGCAAACTTTTCTATTGTAAGGTTTATATAATATTCATTGTACCATCATTACCCATTTCTTAATTTGCAATTCAATCAAAATTGGTATATAACTTAGAATCTCATTCATAAGCCTTTGTGGAGACTTTTAGGCGGGAAGTTGAAACGTGAATCTGTCATTTTTGTATTATTTACCAAAAAAATATGTTTCTTTGATATATAATTTGTAAAATAGGTTGGCCATCAGATATATTGTACTATATTATATCCGATGGCCAACCTAATAAATAAGAAAAAAAATAACTCTTATACTTATGGCTTTGCCGTAGTCGGGTCAACACCTAAGAACAGGGCCCGAAGTCTGTTAACACAATCGATTCATAATCGAACAGCAACCGCATAGTAACTGTCACTTTTGACAGATATTGTATGGGATATATGTCAAAAGTGACAGTTACTATGCGGTTGCTGTTCGATTATGAATCGATTGTGTTAGCAGACTTGGGGCCCAGCTTCCTATTATCAAATTGGCAGGCTAATTTTACTAGAATCTGTTACAATGGAGGCTAGCAGCTATATTTTGCTTCGATCAAAAAAGTTTTCATAAAAAAAATATATCGCCGATGGAAATACCCACTTAATCTATACATATAAATAAAATTAGTGTGTCTGTTTGTAATATTAAAATAACCGCTTTTTACTAAATGCATTTGGATGTATACACGTTACCTATACCGAAAATCATTTTTAAAAATTTTTGTCTGTCTGTCCGTCTGTCTGGCTGTTTGTTCCGGCTAATCTCTGAAATGGCATGACCAATTTTGACGGGACTTTCACTGGCAGATAGCTGATGTAACAAGGAGTAACTTAGGCTACTTTTATTTTATAAAAAACTTAGGATCTTACGAAAAAAAATTAAAACCAATGTTGCAGCGTTGCGCCTGATTAAGTTTGATAGCAACAACCTGAAATGCGTCCCGCGGACTCAGAACGCGCGAGCAGGCTGTTGCCAACGGTTGTGTCTTTGTTAAATACCACGCGGACGAAGTCGCGGGCAACAGCTAGTAATATGTATATAATCGTAAATATCACAGAGTCACAACTGTTTGTAGCGACAAACGGCTTATACAAATTTCGACAGTCGTTACGTATCTCCCATACACACATGCGACTCATACTCGTTCATACTTCTAGAAAGTTGCTCCCAAATCAGCCCGCGTGTCAACATTACTCAATACACAAAACAAGGTATCGATTGCAATCGGACAAATTCGAATCCCCGACCGTATTTTCATCTTTAAATCTATTGTGCTAAGGACCATGCCGTTATTTCAAGTACGAGCTTCAATTTGTCATGTAAACTCCATTGATTGGTGCTCAACATTTTTTCGGTATTTAATTTGAATATGAATGTGACAATGCAATATGGTGCGGCGATGATTGGAATCATTTTTTTGTTTATCGAAATACTTGTGTGACGTGTCGGGATTATAATTAGGTAGTCGCGATTGGATAAAGTTAGTTGATTCAGATATGGTACCTACCTATACATACCTGACTCACATCAAGTAATAATTTATCATAATATACTACCTACTATTTGAATTATTCATTTAGTATTCTTAAAAGACAATATCGAGATCACAAATTGTCAGGTAGTTGGGAGTATCTTTTTAGAAGAGGACGGACTATATGATAGACTAGCTGTTACCCGCGACTTCGTCCGCGTGGTATTTAACAAAGTCTCAACCGTTGGCAACAGCCTGCTCGCGCGTTCTGATCCCGCGGGACGCATTGCAGATTGTTGCTATCAAACTTAATCAGGCGCAGCGCTGCAACATTGGTTTTAATTTTTTTTCGAGAGATCCTTTTTTTTTCTAAAATAAAAGTTGCCTGTAGCCGTCAAAATCGGTACAGCCATTTCAGAGATTACCCGGAACAAACAGACAGACAGACAGACAAAAAATTTAAAAACGGTTGTTTTGGTATAGGTACCGTGTATACATCCAAATGCATTTAGTAAAAAGCGGTTATTTTAATATTACAAACAGACACTCCAATTTTATTTATATGTATGTAGTATGTATGTATATAGATGTATTGTATTAAAGTGATATGAAGGAGGTTCTAGTGGGTGCGAGTCTCGTAAAGGTAAACTGAAGAAGAAAAGAGAAAAGGCAAGGTAGCTGATGAAGACACCACTTTAACTCTAGAAGACAGAATAATACGCGAGCGACCCATTCAAACTGGCTTGGTAACATTTTGCAGACAGCCTCGCGAACAAGGTGATCAAATCGTCCGCTTGCTTACGCCAGTTTTTGGGATATTCGCAAGAACGCTGAGAAAGTTAATAACCTTATATTCCCTCGAAATATTTGATGTAATCGCTATAGCCGGAGATCATCTTTATCAAACTAATTAGGCAGTTAAATACACGGTTGTGGAACATCCAGAAAAAAAAATCCGCGTTGTACGAGGTAATATTTCTCTCAGACTCGGCTAGTACAATCAGCTGACCACAATGTGAGGGCGCGGGAATCAATCACCGGCTTCCACGAACATAACGGCGCGGAACGCGGTGCGCAGGCGCGCGCCATTTTACTTTCTTTATTGCGTTCCTTTTTCGAAATTTTGTAATTAAGAACTTTTTTTCTCATCGCACAGAAAATATATGTATTTTGTCGGGACTCTTTAACTTCTTCTCGACAGTTTGTGTTTTTATGGAAACTTTTTCCATGCTGTTTGTTTTAATAAAAGTATTTAATAACATTATTTAAAATCTTCTTGGCTCCATGGTTTATAAAGTATAATTAAAATGACTTACAGCTTTATAAATGTAGTATTTTTCGCCATCTAAAGATCGGAAGAGCGCAAATTCGAATCAGGAATGTCATTAGACAAATAGAATTCATATTTCCGGGCGAATGGATGGCAACACCCGGCACCCCGCCATCTAGCCCGAGGCGATACAGCCAATCGGCAAGCGTTCTTTATTCAAAACCTACATTCGAACATAATGCATTTTTTTATATTTTCAATAGTTTCATTGTATTGTGTTCGCAAGTAATTGGCCAGTGCGCACTTCACATTTTGTCGAGTGTTTGGCACACGAGTTATTTATTTAATGTTAATTTATTTTTATTGACTTGCCGTTACAGTCGCTAGTCGTTTGTATTGTAGATAGGTACCTATCTAAGTATTTTAAAAACTTCAAACTAAAATTGGATTAAGAAACGTTTATTGCGTTCATATGAACAAAAAATAAAGTACTTAATTTTTTTTTTTATGTGCTATGAAGGAAGGCAATAAACTTTTATAAGTATCAATAATTTATTCGCAATTTTCTTCAGAAGAAAAATTATTAACTCAAATAATATAATGCTCGTAATTCGCTTGCACACTCTCTAAACTTAACTAAACTAGCTAAAATTTTAAGTATAGTTTAGAAATCATTAAAATCTATTCTGTTGTTACATCGAACTTAACTTAAATATCGTAATTGACAGGACTAATTTGATTTTGACAGCACCTAAATTGAATTGAGGTATGTTGCCAGTATTTAAAAAATATATCTGAAGAATGAATGAAAATAAGGTGAATGGATAAGAAAATCGAAATAACATGATTAAATTATTTTAAAATAACCTTAAAATATGTAAAAGTTTAATTTAAAATATATGTCGGCGTCTAAATATTTTTATTGTAATTTTTTTATGATATTTACAATTATAAATTATAGAAAGTTGTTCTATATCGTCTGTGGTTAAGTGTTCCATATCTATTGTTCTGTGGTGAATTCTATTTTGTATCTGTTGACAGTAGGTAAACAAAACACCGTTTTCAGATCAGACGGGTGTGCTACATTGTAATTGTTGTAATAAGTTATCTAGTGGCTTGAATCTAATATGGAAAACGATAGGAATCGGTCTAACAACATCAAAATAGCGAGGGGTAAGCATTTTAAAGGATTGAAAGTTTTGTTTTACTTAAAATCAATCAATGGTTATAGTTACATCGACGCGCGAGGACATCTATCTAAAAATCAATTATATTTTCAGGAAACCAAGCAGATTCTGCCGTGGTAGATTTTTAGGGGGCCCTACCAACCACGACGAGCTCAACCAACTCGGCTGCAGAAGAACTGCACAGCAGTGGGAGCATGTAAGTTTTGTGTTCTGAATATTATGCATGTTTTTCGTCTAAATGGTTTTTATATGGTTTTTTTATCAACAGGTTTGGAGTGTGTGGGTGGCGAAGTTATAGACCAAGGCTTGCAAGGTGCGAACTTCAATAAGCGCCACAGGTGGCGGTCTGGCAGGAGGAGCCCCGACAGACATAGAATCCAAAATTTTGGATATTGTTGGGCATGCCTATGTGGATGGATTTTGCCGCCTGGAAGTGTACCATAATACTATGTAATAAGTTAGTAATACTAAGCATTTATTGCATAGTTGTTATCTTCGGTAGTGCCATTTTCATTGAGTGTGGGCAACACATGGCCCCCATGTGCAGAAGCTTGTTGTTTAAGCCTTTCAAATTCTATTACTTACAAATTTGTTTATTATTTTGATTGTTAATTATTTTTAATGTTGATGTTTATTATTGATTATTGATAACATAGTAATAAGTAAAAAGCTTTATTATAATAATTCAGAAATTAAAGTCTTGTTTATGATTTGCCATACTTTTATTAATTTTGAGTAAAATAGTGTTTATTAACACTTGCCAAATGTGTCTTGCTTCAGCAAGGAAATCTGTTTCAATGTACTCTTCCACCATAGATAGCTTATCAGTATGATCTAAATCAATGGTATAATTCTCATCCGTATCTGCAAAAGTAGAAACATTTACATGTTATAACTTGATGTCAAGATATTTTTTTAATGCTAATATTATAAAGACAAAAGATATATTGGTTCGACGGCCTGATTAACCTAGTGGTAATGACTCTGCTTTCTGCGCTGAGAGTCCTGGGTTTAAATCCTGGTAGGGACACAAGCTTTGTGTGATGAGCATGAATGTTTGTACCCGAGTCATGGATGTTTAATATGTATATAAGTATTATAAACTGAGTTCACCCTCAGTCCATTGTACAGTACTCACAACACAAGCGTTAAGCTTAAAGTGGGACCGTTTGGTTATGTGTTCGTATGGCGATATTTATTTATTTATTTGTTTATAATGTATGAGCTCAAAAATTACTAAACCAATTTAGTGGATATGAAATGAAACTTACTCAGTTTTTGCAGATTCTTTCTCCGTCTGTGTTGTAGGGAACTTTATATTTTGGGGTGTCAATTGTTGCACAATTATGTTCAACACTATTCCCAAACATCTACTCACTGCTGGTTGGCTCATTCCTGGTAAACTATCTTGGCCTACAGCAGCCTGATAGCTCCCATGAGCGTAAAATTGCAGTGCTGTTAAAATCTGCAAAGTGTCATGTTGATGTATTTATAAACAAGTAAAAAGTACTTAGGTATCTGTATAAAATATTAAATCGCAAACCTTTATATGTTTTGGGATGTGCCCCTCCACTAAGAGCGGATCATCTAGAGTATTCAGTAATTGAAGTGCTGCAAACTTGTGAAGCCACAAAAGATTTTTTAAACTTCTCTGCTAATTCGAAGGGCACATTCCAATATGTGCTCTTAGGCCTTCGAGGCGTATTCTTTCTTCATAGTTTCTACGGTTAGAAAGCAAATGCCTTAATTTTGTGTTTCAAGTAAGTACTTTGAAGTAGGCTCTGTTTTATTATTATTTTGGTAAAATTAGCACTTTCAGATGAATCCACAAGAGCCGCAACCACATATTCCTCCATCGTGTTTGATAAAATAGTTTTTCACAACTTATCTTAATAAAAACATCACCTGAAAACCTACGAACTAAATTTAGATGGCACCAAATTAGATGCCGACCAAATAAGGCGGATTATAGTTTGACGTTTCTAATTTTAGACGCAATTTGACGTAAAGTGTGTACAACAGAATACAAAAATGACCAACTAAGCTAAGTTGAGTAACTAAACCAATTTTAGGAGCTGTCAAACCAAAATTAGTCTAATCTGCTGTTAACAGAATAGCGAACGCCGTTTGACAGGAGTAAACTATAATTTGGTCTAGTTTAGGCTAGTTGGTGCCAAGCGAATTACGAGCAATAACTCGGTACCATATTCAGTAAGTAAGTAGATAATGCTCGTAATTCGCTTGGCACCAACTAGCCTAAACTAGACCAAATTATAGTTTACTCCTGTCAAACGGCGTTCGCTATTCTGTTAACAGCAGATTAGACTAATTTTGGTTTGACAGCTCCTAAAATTGGTTTAGTTACTCAACTTAGCTTAGTTGGTCATTTTTGTATTCTGTTGTACACACTTTACGTCAAATTGCGTCTAAAATTAGAAACGTCAAACTATAATCCGCCTTATTTGGTCGGCATCTAATTTGGTGCCATCTAAATTTAGTTCGTAGGTTTTCAGGTGATGTTTTTATTAAGATAAGTTGTGAAAAACTATTTTATCAAACACGATGGAGGAATATGTGGTTGCGGCTCTTGTGGATTCATCTGAAAGTGCTAATTTTACCAAAATAATAATAAAACAGAGCCTACTTCAAAGTACTTACTTGAAACACAAAATTAAGGCATTTGCTTTCTAACCGTAGAAACTATGAAGAAAGAATACGCCTCGAAGGCCTAAGAGCACATATTGGAATGTGCCCTTCGAATTAGCAGAGAAGTTTAAAAAATCTTTTGTGGCTTCACAAGTTTGCAGCACTTCAATTACTGAATACTCTAGATGATCCGCTCTTAGTGGAGGGGCACATCCCAAAACATATAAAGGTTTGCGATTTAATATTTTATACAGATACCTAAGTACTTTTTACTTGTTTATAAATACATCAACATGACACTTTGCAGATTTTAACAGCACTGCAATTTTACGCTCATGGGAGCTATCAGGCTGCTGTAGGCCAAGATAGTTTACCAGGAATGAGCCAACCAGCAGTGAGTAGATGTTTGGGAATAGTGTTGAACATAATTGTGCAACAATTGACACCCCAAAATATAAAGTTCCCTACAACACAGACGGAGAAAGAATCTGCAAAAACTGAGTAAGTTTCATTTCATATCCACTAAATTGGTTTAGTAATTTTTGAGCTCATACATTATAAACAAATAAATAAATAAATATCGCCATACGAACACATAACCAAACGGTCCCACTTTAAGCTTAACGCTTGTGTTGTGAGTACTGTACAATGGACTGAGGGTGAACTCAGTTTATAATACTTATATACATATTAAACATCCATGACTCGGGTACAAACATTCATGCTCATCACACAAAGCTTGTGTCCCTACCAGGATTTAAACCCAGGACTCTCAGCGCAGAAAGCAGAGTCATTACCACTAGGTTAATCAGGCCGTCGAACCAATATATCTTTTGTCTTTATAATATTAGCATTAAAAAAATATCTTGACATCAAGTTATAACATGTAAATGTTTCTACTTTTGCAGATACGGATGAGAATTATACCATTGATTTAGATCATACTGATAAGCTATCTATGGTGGAAGAGTACATTGAAACAGATTTCCTTGCTGAAGCAAGACACATTTGGCAAGTGTTAATAAACACTATTTTACTCAAAATTAATAAAAGTATGGCAAATCATAAACAAGACTTTAATTTCTGAATTATTATAATAAAGCTTTTTACTTATTACTATGTTATCAATAATCAATAATAAACATCAACATTAAAAATAATTAACAATCAAAATAATAAACAAATTTGTAAGTAATAGAATTTGAAAGGCTTAAACAACAAGCTTCTGCACATGGGGGCCATGTGTTGCCCACACTCAATGAAAATGGCACTACCGAAGATAACAACTATGCAATAAATGCTTAGTATTACTAACTTATTACATAGTATTATGGTACACTTCCAGGCGGCAAAATCCATCCACATAGGCATGCCCAACAATATCCAAAATTTTGGATTCTATGTCTGTCGGGGCTCCTCCTGCCAGACCGCCACCTGTGGCGCTTATTGAAGTTCGCACCTTGCAAGCCTTGGTCTATAACTTCGCCACCCACACACTCCAAACCTGTTGATAAAAAAACCATATAAAAACCATTTAGACGAAAAACATGCATAATATTCAGAACACAAAACTTACATGCTCCCACTGCTGTGCAGTTCTTCTGCAGCCGAGTTGGTTGAGCTCGTCGTGGTTGGTAGGGCCCCCTAAAAATCTACCACGGCAGAATCTGCTTGGTTTCCTGAAAATATAATTGATTTTTAGATAGATGTCCTCGCGCGTCGATGTAACTATAACCATTGATTGATTTTAAGTAAAACAAAACTTTCAATCCTTTAAAATGCTTACCCCTCGCTATTTTGATGTTGTTAGACCGATTCCTATCGTTTTCCATATTAGATTCAAGCCACTAGATAACTTATTACAACAATTACAATGTAGCACACCCGTCTGATCTGAAAACGGTGTTTTGTTTACCTACTGTCAACAGATACAAAATAGAATTCACCACAGAACAATAGATATGGAACACTTAACCACAGACGATATAGAACAACTTTCTATAATTTATAATTGTAAATATCATAAAAAAATTACAATAAAAATATTTAGACGCCGACATATATTTTAAATTAAACTTTTACATATTTTAAGGTTATTTTAAAATAATTTAATCATGTTATTTCGATTTTCTTATCCATTCACCTTATTTTCATTCATTCTTCAGATATATTTTTTAAATACTGGCAACATACCTCAATTCAATTTAGGTGCTGTCAAAATCAAATTAGTCCTGTCAATTACGATATTTAAGTTAAGTTCGATGTAACAACAGAATAGATTTTAATGATTTCTAAACTATACTTAAAATTTTAGCTAGTTTAGTTAAGTTTAGAGAGTGTGCAAGCGAATTACGAGCAATAACCCACTTTTTCACCTGAAAAGTTCGTTATAACGCCTATATAATCCATTATAACTGTCTATTAATTTGGGGGTATGTATTTAGACATTTAAAATACCGTCCGCTAGAGACGCTGTTTAATTCTCCATACAAACACGGTGTTTAGACTATAAATATACGGTTAGTTTACGAATAAGTAATCTCGCACTCAGATAACAATAACTTACCCACACAAAGTAGCCGAACAAAGTCGGGTCTACAAGCTAGCTATTAACAATGATTCTATTACTTTGTGATCAGTATTCTGTGCCATATTTCATTCATTAAGTAACTCATGTATGGTGTGCCCTGAGGGCATGACGCCAGCGGGGTGGCCCTGCAGCGGATATTAACGAAAGTGACTTCAGGAACCGACCGACCCTTCTAGCAATGTTGCCAGATAAAAAATAATAAAGATTGAAAAAAAAAAGTTTTCATAAAGCGTTGTGTGTGTACTTTTTAAGGACTTACTGAACTGTAATGCTGCCTCCATACGTTAGCTTAGGCTTCCCAAACAAAGACAAACCATTGTAGGATACTCTTCCTGCTAGTTACACTCTCGCACAAAAATTAAACTATTATACAATCATTAATTATGCACTATACATACTTATTTACTAATCACAAACTATTATCGCGCCGGGTAGTCTCTTGTTAGCTGCTTCCGCCGAATATTTTCACCGTTGATGTTTGTCTGCCTAATGCTGTAGTGCCTTTATAACCTTATTGTCATCGTTCTTTCTCCCTCTGTGCTTGCTCCCTTGCTTACTTTCTCTGACGTGCTTCTGAACTATATGGACTTCGATTAAGCCTCGGAACAATTAAATAAAATAGTGTATGAAGAGTTATAATAAATTGATTGGTAACTGTAAGTTTGGAACCTTATTTAATTTCTCCACCATCCGTAAACCCTATACAATGTACTAAGCCTAGTTTGTTTCTGCTAGCCGCTATCGCTACCTTCTGCTATCTTTTTTCATAATTCAGAGTGAGACAGACTGAGGTTACGCAGCCGTATCGTTGATGCTGGCAGCTGGACTTATATCGCATTAGCCTAAGTCGGGCCAGCATCTGCATTATAACGAGTCCATCTGTGCCTAGATTTTTTTTTATTTATTATTGTACTATTCATGATTGGATACGTGGAATTTTAACTAGGTGTCCACTGGATTGTTTAAACTTAGCATAGTTACTAAAAATATATTGGATAGGGGTTTGTTTAACCCGCAAATTGGAGGGTAAGTACGTGTAGTCAAAAACAAAAGTCTCACGCAAACAAAGCCACGGGCGCAATAGTTATTATAATTAATATCCGTATTAAACTATGTGTGCTGTGCCAACCCGACCGGCAAGTAGGTACATATGTGTGCAAGGATCGCGGCACACTCGAGTGATCACCAATCGCGAGGTCGAACACATACCTAACTGCTAATCATTAACGGAGCCCCGAGGGTGGGGCGGACGCTACCAATTGTTTGACTAACTCGATACAATCTGACAGATGCGAATTATTGCCGTTTTCGAACGCGAATACTTATATAGAATTTGAAAATGGAACTCGTTCAAATGGCATTCGAAAACATTCAAAAATAGAAGGATTTTTTTGTGATTTGTCGCCAACCAGCACTATTCTCGTGCGATGGAGCCTCCTCTGCCCCCTATTTAGCCATCTAACCATAGTAAGTTGAAAATAAGATAAATACTACACCTATGAGTATCTTAGGTATTTTATTAGACTCCTAAAATAGTACTTTTGTTTTGGAAAAGCATAAAACTCGAAGGTAAAATCAATGTCGCACAATTAGTACCTACCCAATACATTATGGAAAGGGTCATAAATCGAATATCAATCGTAAGGTCGCGAGAACACGGTTACCCCGAGGGCGGAACGCCCGCCCTCCGGCAGTCTGCTCCGAGCACCCAACGCGCGCGATCGTAAACTAAGCTTTACGATTACCGATACATCGATATCAACGATTGATAATCGTTTATTGTGATATTAAAATTAAATGATCCCGTAATTTTTGTATATTGACGTTTTTCATTACTTTAATCGCTTCGTTAATCAACGTTTAAATTTGTTGGTAAAACTTTAAACGAACTTTCCGTTACTCACAAACATTTTGGAGTTCTCTATTTAAAGTTATTTTTTTAAACTGAGCGGCGTGAATGAGTTTAATCGGTTCTATTTGCAAACTATATTGAAGTTTAGTGATGGGCACGCGCGTATAGTACAGAAAAATGAGTCGATAAAATTAATCGAATGAAATCGCCATCGGCTAGTTAAATTAAGAACATTATTTTATTCATCGATGTAGTAACTCAATTGTAATTGCTTTTAATGGATTAGAAACAGTTCGGGCGGCATTGTTTATCATGTAATAGTTCTCGCAATCGGTCCCTAACGCTTGATTAATATTATTCCATTAAAATATCATTACTACACTTTTTTTGTTTCAAATTTAAATATGTACGTAATTGTTTTGGACCAGGTGCGTATTAATTCTACGAAGGCCTAGTTTTTTGCCTCCTACATTATTATAAAGTAGAGATGTGTGATTAGTTTATTGCCAATACTCCGCCCAAATAAATTCGCACCTAAATGTTGCCTTAATCAAAATTTGACAATAGTTTCAATATTTAATGAATATTAATGTGTGTTTGTAACATCAAAATACTGATAATATAGATAAGTACTACTGTGTTTAAATTATAGGCTAGTAATTCTCTTGCATAACACAAATTGTTCTAACCATCGATATAAACTCATCATTCGTGTAATAAAAAAAAAGATAAACCGGTAGTCGGTCAACGAGTCGGCGCGCGAGGCAGCAATTTAAAAAGTAATCACTAACCGATTGTAGCCGGAATCGCCCGCCTTTTAAGGGACTAGTAATTATCGATACTCGACAACAACATATACATATCGCCGTTTTTGAGCGCTCGCTTTCACTTCCCTAATTTGGCGATAAATCGATTATCATCCAAATATCAATCTAATTCGCCAATTATCAAGATAATCTGACTTTAATCTTGATTTAAATCGAGTTTATAATTGTGTCGATTAATTAAATTGTCATGTAAGTTTGTGTTTATAAAAACAGTTACTTGATTTCGATTCGATTCACTTATCGATTATTCTGAAGCTACGTTATTAGTCTATGACTAATTAGATCTTTTGACAAAACTTTATTACGCCGTTTTCACTAACTGCTCATTGGCCATAATGAAATAGGTAGCAACCTACTAAGTTATTTCTTATTGGACGATTTAAAACTGATATGAGTAACAAAAGTGTTGCACCTATAAATAATTGACGTCGTGTGGCTTTTATAAGTGTAGTTAACATTAAAAAAAAGTAATAATATTTGGTGTGAAGTGAACAAGAAACATTGGCGCTGGCGTACGTAGATCTATCCAGTGTGATCGAGGTGCAGGTAAATATACTAAAGCGACTTAATTAGTTGTTATAAAAAAAATGCAAAAAGATTTCTCTCCGGCGGGGAATCGAACCCCGGTCTCCCGCGTGACAGGCGGGGATACTTACCACTATACTACCGAAGACTTGTCTTTCTGTATCAAAATTGATCTGTATATTCAACTTGGCACTTGTTCTATGAACGATTGAAGTAAGATTATTTTTATCGGAATTTTTAAATGAGAAACTTTATGATAAGTAATTCATCATTCTGCTGTTACAAATAAAATTGATACTAAATCTACCAACTGTTGTCCCACTGTTGGGCACGGGCATCCCATCAATGCGAGGGGCAACATTGATATGTATACCTACCTATATTCAAAAATTCTTTGAATAGCTAATATCTCATTTCATGGATGGCGGGTCAGATCAGCTGCGCTGCATGTGCCTTGTGAATGTAGCGTCTCGATCTACTGCCGCCTTCCTACCTAGGCAAGTATGCTCCATCGTAGATCTCATCGTCACTTACCATCAGGTGAGATCGAGATCAAATACTTGCCTATAATGTATAAAAAAAATCTTAATTAAGAAAGTTAAATTACCAAATAGTATGTTTAGTTACAATACCTAAATAATATTACCTGCAATAATCATTACAATAGGCACCTAAGAAGGTACGTATAACAGTTAAACAATAAATTTGATTAATATTGCAGCAAGTTTTTTTTAATTTACTATAATATATTATTTATAAATTCCGGTCAATTAACAACCAGTTGTTGAAATGAAACTAATAAAAAACAACTTAATAGTTATAATAACGGTATAACATTTCAATTAAGTTTGCCAGTTATAAAATGAGTTTTATGTTCATTGATCAAATACTTAGGCTGTCATGATTATGAATGAACGAGAATTATTAATAAAGATGGGCATTGACGAGTCGTTTTATCATAATAAAATAAATTAATCAATATACGGTGTAACAATAATAGTGTAAATTATTTTAACAGGCCCAACGGTAGGTTATAAAGATTTTTTTTTTAATTACATTATAGGCAAGTATTTGATCTCGATCTCACCAGATGGTAAGTGACAATGAGATCTACGATGGAGCATACTTGCCTAGGTAGGAAGGCGGCAGTAGATAGAGACGCTACATTCACTAGGCACATGCAGCGCAACTGATCTGACCCGCCATCCATGAATGGCAACACCGAACAGTGTTGCCAACCCCAAAGAACTGAAAAACAGCAGCTCACCAATAAAAAAACAGGAGAAAACAGTAGGTACTTTCCTCATATAATTAAAACAATTACCCACTTTTATTAGTTACCAGGACTCACATGCATTGCTATATTATAATATTGATCACAAAAAAATAAAAAACCAAAAATCAAAGTAAAATTATTTTCCACTTTCATCCTCAATTGCTATTTTCAGACTCATTTTCTTATTTAAAATCATACATATTTTTGATAAATTTCTTCATTTGCCTTTCTGTGGCTTAAAATGATTAGCACTCGGTTATTTCGGATTAAGTGTTCAATCAATTCTGTTGCGTAATTTGGTTTTCATAATATTTATAGCTGAAAATAATCTTTCTACGGTGGCGTTGCTATGTGGTAGGCACAAAAGTTTCTTCACCAATTCACACAATGTGAGAAATGTTTGAGACCCGTCTCCATTTTTAAATTTGTGTACATGTTTCCAGTAGATACAGCCATCTAGCGTCAATGCGTTTTATTACATAGGGGTTATCACAAAATATTTGCATAGAGTAATAGGTGGTCCTGAACGCTAATTGAAAAACAGTAAAAATTTGGAGTGAAACAGAAAACAGGGGAATCAATGTGAAAACAGCAAATCTACTGTTAAAACAGTAGGGTTGGTAACACTGACACCGAACATCATGCCGGAACACGGCTAGGCCGCTTGGCGACATGGCTTTGTTCAGTGGGTGGTGACTAACCACGGCCGATTCCTACCACCAGTAGAGTTGTTACCTGGTTGGCACCACCCAGGGTCACGTGTAGGGTATCTCGAGGGTACTTAATTCTCCTACGGACGAAGGTGACTCGACCCCAATAAGATACCATTACCAAAGAAATAAATCAAATTATTCGACATTTAAAAAATGACAGCCCGTACTGAGTGCATAGCGAAACGCTACTGGTTCGCCTTGTGTAAAAAAATACATCATTTACACTATTACATTTACATATAGCTTACTGATTCATCTGTTCAAATATTTTACACTATTTATGTTACACTTATATAATTTTACATTGACATGACAATGATGTACAAACATAAGTACAAAAATTATAAGCTAACCAATAAAATTGATACCTAGGTATGATATAACTTTTTTTATAACAAAATTGACAACTTCACGATCAAAATCCCGCCAAATATCGTATAATTTATTTTACTTCATCATTTTAGACATTGTTCGTAGAGCTGTAACTAGTATTTTTAAGGCCTCAGTTTCTTATCGATGCCTATAATACCTATCGATATTTTATCTTATCGATCAAAGCTACAGGTAAGTTAACCTACCAGACAAGCTGCAACGCAATAATAATTAATCATAGCTTAGTTAAAGGTATTGTATGGGTCCCATTCCGTAACATTAATGACATACATACATATATATCGATTCATTACTGCATTCTGATAGAGACGTAGGTACTTGCCTAATACACGTTCCTGTATTGATTGATGAAACCAGTTCCAAACAATAACAGTAAATTGTAGTCGGTTGACAGATTTATCGATATCGATTTTTTTGGAGCGTTCACCGCACTACACTTAATATAGCTTTTATTTTTTGGCAACTAATTTCGTAATTTAATACCTACCTATGTCTAAGTCATAAATAATAATAATAATAATATCGCCAGACGAACACACCAACTATACGGTCACACACTAAGCAACGCTTGTGTTATGGGTACCGTACAATGGACTAGGGGCGAAATCAGTATATAATACTTATATAGATATTTAACATGTTCGAATTATTCAAAAAAAGAACAATTGAATTTTAGTATTATTAAAACCAAAACGCTTTTGCCCAGAATAGTTTTTATTTTAAATTATGCAACCGTATTAGGCATAGAGAATTTTAAAAAAGGAACGCTCCTCCAACCAACCGACTACAAAACAGTTATTCAAACATATCAATTTATCATTGCTGTATTTTTATAGCCGCGGCGCGTAGATCACTTTGAAAATAATGGCCAGTGTCTCTAGTGCGGACACCCGACGCGGCCTGACCCCGCGACCTCAAGTAAACAATACCTTTGCCTTTCACCTATGCTGTGTCTATCTGTTACGTGTGCCTTAAGCATTTTTTTTATCAAATCAATTATATAGCTGTTCATATTTAACTCTAGAACTTTTGACAGGTTATTCTACGAAAGTATTGTAGTACCCTAACGGAATTAGAAACTTCATTAGGACACGGAGAATTATTTTATTAAGTTTTTTTTTTCATAAGCTGTATCGGGTTTCTTGAATATTTAAATGAAAATAAAACGGATATAACATAAAATATATAGATTTCTTAAATTTACGCGAATGCTACATGAAATAAAACTACATTTTCAGATTTTATCGCGTTAATTTTGTTTTTACGTTCCGGACGTTTCGGCTGCTTTACAGCAACCATGGTCACGCGAGGACTGAGGCGGTTGACGTCCTGGTGTCATGGTTTAAACTGGGTACCCTCATATTTAGTTGTTACTTGCGTTTCAAAACGTCGGAATCATAAAATTAACGCGATAACATCCGAAAAAATAGTTTTATTTCAATGTAAAATTTAATATTTCAAATTGTAGTAAAGTTACATTCGAAACCGCTGCAACTTTATCGATTAATTGCTCCCAAAAACATGTCTCTCAAAACGGGTCTTACACCAATCCAACGCAAACATCGGTAAGTATTAACATTTTATAATAGTTAATTTCGTTGCCTAATTATAATGGGCCAATAAACGGAGTTTGAGAGTAGGTGCGCGCGCGCATAAATAAAGCGGACCAATTCAGAGCACTTGCGACACCGAGCCGGCCACCGCGATCTCGTAAACTAACTAGTAAGGTCAGCAGAATGAGGTACATAGTAATAAAAAAAAATATTTTGTAATTTATCCAATTACCCTTACAGACACAGAAAGGCAACTCCGCGCGGTTAAATCCGAAATATATTATATTTCTGCGATAATTTCTGCGATAATTTCTGCTTGTTCGATATCTACCACAAAACATCTGCTCCGATTTTAATTAGGTTAATATTATTTGATTAATATAGTTATAATAGGCAAATGAAGTGGCTAGGTACTCAAAACGAGTCTCAAGATATCAAGATGCAGGCAAAAGTTAGATAATGAATAAGAGTCTAATATCTGAATAACATTATAAGTCTACTCCTCAATGTATACAAGTATTTATAATATTACGCATTTTTAGAAGAAAATTGCTTTGTAATCCTATTGTAAATGAATAACATACTTCATATAAGATTTAACAACAATAATGTAAAATATTTTAACCCTTAGTAGCCTGATTTACGAAAGTGATTTATTTTTAATATTACTGTGTTTAATGTTACTGTGTTTAATAATAATGACATTTGGTTTTTTTTTTAATTTCGTTGGAAAGAATATTATACAACAGTAAAATACGTACAGCCAACCTATAAAAAAAACTAATAGTAATGTGAACATTCGGTTTAATAGATTGGTATCAAAATTGAAACTCTAGGCTATTAAGGGTAGGGGTTAACAAGTAGGTGATAACGATCACGTTTATGTATAAAAAATATGTGTATACAGTGTTTGATTGTTCTGTGAGAAAGCGATACGGTACCGTTGCATCGCGGTCTTATTATTAAGTGTTATTTTTAAAAGTCAATTTTTTTTTTTGAATGTCGCCTTTATAGCCTGCCAATGGATGCCTTAAAATATTTTTTCACTATTATTGTTAAACCTTATATAAATATTTATGCGTACAACTATTAAATTAATACCACAGTAAGAATGCCACTGATATTTTCTTTGCTGCCACTACTACCACCGAATGTCATCACATCACGACAAGTTTTCACCACATCCGGTAACAAGTGCATAAATTAGAGTAATAGTAAAATTAAAAAAAAACACTAACTAGATTGACAGTAATCGATTAGGTGTCCAATGCCAAACCCGACAGCGATCCCGTAAGACTTGTAATCGATCTACATTATATCGACTATAATTTCGGACGAATGGGCAGCACTAGTAATTTGTGTATTTTTTTAAAGTTGATATCTCGTTAGACGTTTTGGCGGGAAGTTGAACAGCGAATTTATCAAATTAGTTTTTATTATTTTCTGAAAATTGTGTTTCTTTGATGTATAATGTTTGATGCGACATTAACTATTGCGTGATAATAAATGTGCACTAGTAAAGGTAATTGAAATAAAACAGTATAGCTTGACTATCTAAGTTCTCCCAAGATGTCCGGTAAATGTTCAGTAAAGTAATTCTACGTAGATCGTGTTAGATAGTAAACTCCTCTGTGTACAGAAAAGCAAAGCTGTCACTTGCTTGTCAGTTTCTCTACGACATGTCCGTGTGTATTCTTACTTATTAAATCCATTTCTATCTTTTCTACATCGTTTACTTTGCTGCCCATAACCCATCAGGTTATGGGCCCAGGGCGTAGTTCCCTGTAGTTATGTAAATATATTTCCAAACCTTTTTCGTGAAATTAAATAATTAAATTTTCGATCGGGTGATTTTTGGAAAAGATGGCAGCAAACACATTGATTCAATGTAACGACAAATTACGAGGTATCGACAATTATTCAACATGGAAGTTCATGATGAAAATGATATTAATACACGATGACCTCTGGGATTGCATTGAAGGTGATAGCAAAGAAGAAAAAGTCTGTCCGAAAAAGTCTCAGAAGGCTTTAGCGAAGATCTCTCTGTCTGTGCAACCAGGTGCATTTCCATACATTAGAAATGCGAAGGACGCGCAAGAAGCGTGGGCGAATTTAAGTAGAGCCTATGAAGACAGAGGACTGTGTCGCAGACTAGGATTGTTAAGATTACTAATCAGTACGAAACTGAATGAGCACAGCAGCATGGAAAGTTATCTCACCAAATTGTCAGATTTGTCACAACAATTGCAGGACATTGGCTCACCCCTGGAAGACGATTTCTTGGCGGTTGTTATGTTGAGCGGATTGCAACCCGACTATGATCCTCTCGTGATGGCCCTCGAGAATTCGAACGTCAAGCTGTCCAGCGGTCTTGTAAAAACTAAATTATTGCAAGAGTACGGACGTCGTGACAAGAAGACTGACGATACAATGGCTTTGTCAACCACTACGAAACCATTTAGATGTTTTCGATGTAAGAAAACTGGACATTTTATGAAGGATTGCCCGAAAGGAAACAAGAAGGTGACTAAAGACAAGGTACACCAGCAGGCTACCTTGACAGCACTAACGGCGAATATCCAGCATGACATGTGGTATGTGGACAGTGGAGCGACGAGTCATATGTGCAACAACAGAGACTTATTGCACGATTTTGTGTGTGAGAAGCCGTTTGAAGTGAATGTAGCAAATGGTGAGAAGCTGTTGACAGCGGGTCGAGGACAGGTTACCGTAAACCTTAAAGACTGTGTAAGGACAATAACAGATGTTTATTATGTACCTAATCTTTCAGCAAATTTACTATCTGTGAGCGTTTTAGTAAAGAAAGGTTATAGAATAGTTTTTGATAAACATATGTGTTGTATATCCGATGTTAAGGGAGTTCTAGCTACTGCGACATTAAGGGATGGTATTTATAAACTCGATATCATCGGTAAACCTTATGTAGGGAGCATCAATAAATCTGTTTCTTTCAGTGCATTGACAGATGGTAAGGAACTTCAATCGGATCGCAAGACGGTCTTGCGAGCTTCATCAAGTTCGGAAGCTAAAGTAGCAGAGGAGTCTCAGGAGACGTGGCATCGTCGTTTAGGCCACTTGAACTCCAGGAGCATGACGCTTTTGAAACGAGGTATGGTGACAGGAGTGAACTATAATACAAATATTTTTCATCCGTGCACTGCGTGTATTGAGGGCAAGCAGACTAGACTGCCTTTCCCTAAGAAGTCATACACCAGAGCTACTGTAGTGTTAGGGTTGATTCACACAGACTTGTGTGGCCCTATGCCATGTGTTTCTTTTAGCGGTAAAAAAATATTTTCTGACCTTCATCGACGACTACACTAGAAAAACTTATGTGTATTTTTTGAGGACGAAGGATGAAGTATTTGAGCATTTCAAGAATTTTAAAGCGGTGGTAGAAAATGAAACTAATCACAAAATTAAAATTCTTCGTAGTGATAACGGTGGTGAATTTGTTAATTCCAAATTACAGGATTTCCTAAAGAAAAGTGGAATCAAGCATCAGACAACAGTCCCGTATTCCCCACAACAGAATGGCGTGGCGGAAAGGGCGAACAGGACTATTGTGGAGAAAACAAGGTGTTTGTTACGAGATGCAGGATTGGAGAACAAATTCTGGGCGGAAGCTGTGAATACTGCCGTTTACTTGAAGAACAGGACACCAACTAAGGCTGTAGTTGGAAAAGTTCCTGAGGAGAAGTGGACCAATCAAAAGGTGAACGTAAACCATTTACGTATTTTTGGTTGTTTAGCGTATGCAGTTGTTTTAAAGAATCGAAACAAACTAGATTCAAAATCAAAACAATATATATTCGTTGGATATTGTGACGATACGAAAGGCTACAGGCTTGTGGATCCTACTGATTCGTATAAATGTGTCAGGGCTCGTGATGTGGTTTTCTTGGAAAAGAGTTTCTACAAGAATAGGTCACATGATGATAATCAGGACTTGGTATTTATACAGCCTGATGGACCGTCTGAGCTATCTACTGTAAGTCCAGAGTTGTCTGATGACCGAGGGCAAAGGATGAGTACAAATACAGTACATGACTCAGATAGTGACGACACTTTTGAATCAAATAGCTGTGCGGATCCAACATATATTCCAGGTGATACGAGCTTGGACGATACATCATACATGTCAGACTGTGAAGATCCAGAGATGGATGCGCAGTCTGTGTTGCTGGTGAAGAAATTATGCAGCGATGGTGATGAGCCAGAAAGCGTACAGGAAGCCATGGATTGTTCAGAAGCAGTTGAGTGGAGAAAAGCTATGTCAGATGAGTACAAATCTTTCATTGATAATAAATGTTGGACACTTACTGAGAGACCAAAAGACCAAAAGCCTATAAAGTGCAGATGGGTATTCAAAAAGAAAAGAGGTCTGGACGGTGAACTCTTGAGGTATAAAGCTCGCCTCGTGGCAAAGGGTTATACTCAGAAGTATGGTGTAGATTACGAAGAAACATTTTCCCCAGTGGTAAGATACTCTACTATTAGAATGTTACTGGCTATAGCTGCGGAGTACGATATGGATATCGATCAACTCGATGTGAAAACTGCGTTCTTGAATGGCGATCTAAAAGAAAAGGTCTATATGGAGCAGCCTGGTGGTTACAAAATGAAAGGTAAAGAACAAATGGTTTATAAATTAAATAAAGCCATTTATGGCCTGAAACAAGCATCCAAGATGTGGTATGATAAAATAAATGAAGTTTTATTGAAGAAAATGAATTTTAGAAAAACTTCGTCTGAACCCTGCGTGTATTTTAAAAGAATACTAGGTGAATTGTTGATCATTGCCTTATACGTTGATGATATTCTATTGTTTTCAAGTACTAATTCGGTCTTAAAGAAGAAAATAAAGAGCGATTTGATGAAGGAATTTGAAATGAGAGACTTGGGTCCTGTTAACCACATTTTAGGTATGAGAGTTAAGAAGAGTGATAATAAAATAACTCTTGATCAATCTGGTTATATAATGAAAGTGCTTGAGAAATTTCAGATGACAGATTGTAAGTCCGCCAAGACACCAATGGAAAAGGGGCTAAAACTTTCGCATGAAAAAGGAAAGGAAGAGAAGTATAGTTATAGAAATTTGATTGGATGTCTAATGTATATTGCAGTATGCAGTAGACCGGATATTGCACACGCAGTGAGTGTGCTAAGCCAATTTAACGAAACTTACTCAGAAGTTCATTGGAAAGCGGCAAAACGTATACTAAGGTATTTAAAAGGAACGTCCAATTTTTCATTGACATTTGAAAAAGGAGGACTGGACAGTGTCACCGCCTACGTTGACGCTGACTGGGCTAACGACGATATTGACCGGAAGTCATACACAGGTTTTATTTTTAAACTTGGAAAGTCTTTAGTAGCCTGGGAGAGTAGAAAACAAAAGACAGTTGCTCTTTCAAGCACAGAGGCGGAGTATATGTCGATGTCAGATGCTTGCAAGGAAGCTTATTTTGTTCGCAACTTTCTGTATGAATTGTTAGAGAAAGATTGTAAAGTTTTAATGTACAACGATAACCAATCTGCTCAGAAGTTAACTAACAATTCAATGTTCCACAGCAGAACTAAGCACATTGATGTGAGGCATCATTTCATTAGAGAGGCAATAAAGCGAAATGTTATTGATGTCAAGTATTTGTCAACAGATTTGATGATAGCAGATATTTTGACTAAACCTCTGACAAAAGAAAAACATGAACAGTTTGTTAAAGGTTTATGTTTGTCTAATTTATAATACGGTTATTAGACATAGGTAGTTAGAGTTGTCATATGCTATGACGGTTTAGTTATGTTTGTTTTTAAGAATGTTGATATGTTGTTGTTTTTTAGTTTGCTGTGAGTATAAGTTGTATGTCTTATGTTTTGAACTATGTCGGAGTAGTTTAAGGGGGAGTGTTAGATAGTAAACTCCTCTGTGTACAGAAAAGCAAAGCTGTCACTTGCTTGTCAGTTTCTCTACGACATGTCCGTGTGTATTCTTACTTATTAAATCCATTTCTATCTTTTCTACATCGTTTACTTTGCTGCCCATAACCCATCAGATCGGACCGCAAGCAACAACTAAATGTGAGGGTACCCCAGTTCAAACTATGACACTAGGACGTCAAACATGGTTGCTGTAAAGCAACCGAAACGTCGGAAACGTAAACAAACAAAACATAAACGAAAAATCCGCAAAATTCGTTTTATTTCAATGTGTAGTATTCGCGTAAATATAAGAAATCAATATCAGCTGTTAAAGGTATATTTCTAATAGGTGACGACATTATGGGTAGGGACGTACTTCAATACATGACAAAACAAAACAAGAAAAATGAAATTTTATTTATTTTGAAGAAGCTTTCTATAATCTGAAATATTATATCAGTCTCATATTACACATATGTATACACACCTACCGAATAACATTAGACTCATCTCAAAGTCATCAAATTACTTGCCACAAATTGATTACCGATTACAATGAAACGGCACGACGCCGCGCATATCAAGAATACACTACTAGGTACTTAGCTACAGATAATCCGCGCTTCGCGTGCCTTCTGTAATGACATAAGGCTTATTACTGAAGTATATTCGCTTATGTGTTAATGCACATTTGTATTCTTTTAAATTTGATTTTTCTAAGTGCTGGCAACATACAAAAAGAAAAAAACATAGTTTTTTTCTTTAACGTTCAAAACTAGTAATGCCATCTAGTGGCGAGAGGAAGGAAACTGTTTTAAAAAAGGTTTCTTTTTCGGTAAATTATTATTCATTCACTGGCTTAGTAGACTCTAGTTTATTTTTATGACCGATATTCTTATCTGTGGTAGTGTGTAAAATGCTTTTTTTTTCTGCTTCTACTCTTTTTCCTTTTCAAAAGAGGCATTAACATTCAGCCAGCATTGCCACCCAATTAATAACACAATGTGTAAACCGTTTGATCGTATAATTAGTTGCTTTAATTACTCATCATTATTCAACTGGATGATAAATGAGGTGCTCCTTTCAACGCTTGCCATATACGTCCCAATTTGTTATATTGTACTGGCTGCACAGATAAAAAAATAAAAAGTACATTTTTAATCTTTGCAAATGGAGAGATCGTATCTATGCAGTATGACAAGTGTAGATACAGTTTCTTTATTTGAGCTGTGTTGCTATTCAAATATATTTTATCACTATCATGGTCGACATTGTTATCATCAGAGCTACCTACTATACATAAAATAATGATCAAGATTTGTTATTAGACACTGGCAAAGGTGGCTCTATTTCATAGCTGATTGCCAATAAAAAAAAGAAGTAGACATATTTTTCATTTATGGCTTTTCGTGGTAGCTAGTAGGCACGAATAATATACATACATATATGTACTTACAGGCTGAATGTTAATAGTGAAATTTTGAGAACTTGATCCTTATTAGCGACTTTGTCGGATGGTGCAATAATACAGTGTGTGGTTTTATTTTGACCGGTACAATTCTCGGCTTGGGAAATTATATTTACAAAATTCTAACGATACAGTTTGAGTTTCGAACATAGATTAGCGTAGATTAAAAAAAATGGTCTGTGATTTCGACTTGAGCCATTCACGCCCACCTTAGGCCCAATTCTGCTAATTTAAATAAAACGACAAACAATTGTCATTCCAGCGATACACTATTGATGTTCCATTACGACTGGAACAGTGTGGCTATTCTGATAAAACTGTAATGTCGTCTCAATGGAGTCTCACTTAGGTGTCAATGGTTGTGTGTCGACTGCTAGAAACGTCAGATAACTAAAAAGTTCAATGGCAGTTGAGTGGCTGGTTACAAAATGTCTAAAATCATCAATCGACCCGCTATCGACGTTCCACTGAAGCGTTTGTAAATTACCAGAATTGAGCCCCTGAAAAACCCACTTCGTATTCCCACACAAATGTAATCTCTATCAATGTTAATTGATTATTTCGTTCAATATAATGTTACATTAGATCATGTAATTACATACCGCGGTAATTAGACACGAACTCGGCAGCTAATTCAATGATCTTCTGAATACCTACCTGTTTACACATAAGAACGTACTCATTGATATGCTTCTTGTCATGGTATGGTATGGTTTTTACTGGTGGTAGGCTTCGGCCGTGGCTAGTCACCACCCACTGAACAAAGTCATGTCGCCAAGCGGCTTAGCCGTGTTCCGGCATGATGTTCGGTGCTGCGATCCATGGATGGCGGGTCAGATCAGTTGCGCATGTAACAAGGAGTAACTTAGGCTACTTTTATTTTAGACAAGCTGTTACCCGCGACTTCGTCCGGGTGGTATTTAACAAAAAGCGGAAGTCGCGGGTAACAGCTTGTCTAAAATAAAAGTAGCCTAAGTTACTCCTTGTTACATCAGCTATCTGCCAGTAACAGTCCCGTCAAAATCGGTCCAGCCATTTCAGAGATAAGCCAGAACTAACAAACAGACAGACAGACAAAAATTGTAATAAAAAATGTTTTGGTATATGTACCGTGTATACATCCAAATGCACTTAGTAAAAAGTGGTTATTTTAATATTACAAACAAACACTCCAATTTTATTTATTTGTATAGATGTCTAGATATTATTCTAGTTCTCATTGGCATACTAACCTTCGGTGTTCCTTCCACAGGAGCGGCTGGGCGGCGGCGGGCTGGGCCTGGGCGGCGGCGGGTTCCGCGGGGGCGCGCAGCCCTCGCTGGCCGACTTCCAGCCGCCTTACTTCCCGCCGCCCTTCGCGCCCGCGCCCCACCCCGCCAGCCCACACCATCAACAACAGGTACCTAGTGCTTAACCGAACCAGATGACAGATACAGATACAGATGACGTATTTGGAAAAATACTACGGAATATTACTCTCCTTCTGGCAGAGTTGGTTAAAGAACCTTAGCAGTGATAGCCATGTTGGTAGTACGCTTGCCTTGGTAACGAGGAACGGAGGTTCCAAGCATGGCTCGCACCTCTGGGATTTCTGGATTTCATGTGCGGATCTCATTTTCAACCATGGTTATCACTCGCTAAACTGAAGGAAAACATCGCGAGGAAACCTTTTTTTTTTTTTTTGTTGACGGGGGGGAAATCTTCGATAGATACCCGGCCTCTGTGTGGGAGAGGGCCGGGTTATGTGGGATTCTTACCCACTATCGCGAGGCAACCTACAATGACATAGGCTATTTTTATCCCGGCAAAATGCACAGTTCCTATGGGATAGATATACTTTTTAATCGCGGGTCACACCGCGGGGCGCATCTAGTACGTAAATAAACATCTATACCAGGACTTCCCAACCGGTGGGGAGTAGAGAGATCTTAGCGGGGGGGGGGGGGGGGGGCACGAAGTGTATGATTTGATGATAGCTCTATAAAAAACAGAACCCGATATCGACCAACTGGTTCAAAAAATGCAGGCGCAAACATCCCATTAATAAATGTGATATAAATATCGTAAATATAATTTGTGCTTTTTATTGAAGCACTGAAGAAAAATATAGGGGGGGGGGGGGGGGGCATGAAATTGTTTTGTTTTTTTTTTTTTTTTTTAATCCGGGGGGCACCATGCAAAAAAGTTTGGGAAACCCTGATCTATACAGTATCTATGTGTATTCACAGAGTCATGGCATGGAGTATGGGGGCGGAGGGGGGGGGCGGCGCGGAGTACTCGCAGCACTACGCGCCGCAGCAGCTGCTGCCGCGCCACCCGCACCACGAGCCGCACGCGCACCTGCGCCACCACAGGGACCACCACGACGCTATACACGCGCACCACGTGAGCACCCACCCCCGCCATCCGCCACCGAAATCATACGCCACCATAATCGTCCGCCACCGCAATCAACCAGGGCCCCAAGTCTGCTAACACACTCGATTCATAATCGAACAGCAACCGCATATTAATAGTGACAGATTTCCCATACAATATCCGTCAAAAGTGACAGTTACTATGCGGTTGCTGTTCGATTATGAATCGATTGTGTTAGCAGACTCGGGGCCCTGTACTAGATAGATGCGTTTATTCGCACCAAAAACTATAATCATCAATATTGTGTTATTCATGCACGTCAAAAATGATCTTATGAAAAGTCAAAAATGACCACTTGTTCGGCGTTCGGAACGTCCTGCTTCCACAGCGAAGAGCTGGCTAGAAACACCATGTTACACATTTCAAAATAAAGACGTAAATTCAAAATTTGAATTTCGAACAACATCAACGCTAAGCGAGCTGGCTACACCAATGTTGCAGTACTAGAAAAACTACTGATAGGCTTCAAAGGGGCTAGCCAAGGCCGTAAACCAAAATTTATAAAAAAAAATACTAGAAAATACTTAGTACCTTTCCATAGAGAAGTGCCATTCACTGTCTATAGTACCAAATCTATTGGATAACCTACCTACGTGTTGAATTGATAACCTCAACCATTTTATTCGTCGGTTAAAAACCTCAATTCTATCCGTTATTATGGCAACAATATATCCTTGTATCAAGCAAACAATAAATCAATATCGCGAGCTTACACTAAGAAACTATTCGCTTCAAACCCCTGCACCCTCACGAAAGAATCTTTGCATAGTTCGGTACGCTCCGCGAGACATAATTATGTTATTATACACGATGTGAACGGAATCCCGGTTTTATTGGGATTAGGGCAAATATTCCACGCACATATTTCAATAGTTAGAACTTGGATTGAGTATAATTTATTATACCTACGTTTTAAGATGTTCTATCATGCGGTCATTTCAGTCAAACTAGCTTTTTAAAAATACCGTTATAACTGTCCTACAACAGTAAGTACCTATTTAATAGATCTTTAAAATAAAAGAGCAACCATGGAGTTTCTTGCCCGTTCTTCACCATAGGAACGGCATTCCGAACGGGTGGTAAAGTAGTGGCTTAGCATTTTGTAGATTTTGACGATTAATATGTACTGTACTTAATGGTCTACTTGAATAAAAAATATTCTGATTCTGATTTATCTATAGTATCCAACCTAGAAATTTTAGTGAACTTATGAAAATCAATGTTTCGGGATACTTATGTTACTTTGTAACTGATCTGAGCACTTCTACTTGTTACTTCTGTACTGTCGTCGTGTAAGCCGAGCATTAACTATTTATTGAATGGTCAAATGTTTTTAATTTACTGCAGAGTCAATATAGCCAAGAGCTCCAATTGAATTTCGAAATAGAATTGCTGATTGTCTTTTTTTTTCAAGCACAGCACCGCAATATTTTTAAGCCAACAATAACTTAGATCATGGACCGGTAGGGAATGGATCACTTTAGCAGATTAGCCGTTCGTAATGTTCCGGTTTCCCGGTACGGTACGAACCCCGGACAATGATACCCCAAGTATGGTGGAAATATTCCACGACATTGTTGGCTATTGAATGGCGATTTATGAAAGCATTTTTAGAAAATATTTTTTTGATGTAGTGAAAGTACCTTTCGATTTTCTAAAATATAACGTAGTTTTGGACAGCAAACTACTCTGTGTATCCTTGACGTTACGTGTTGTTCGTTTTTCTTTAAAAGAAAAAAAGAACACATTAAAAAAAATCTTGCTATTAATGTTGCTTTGGTGCATGTGAAAAAATAAGTTTTTCTTTTTCTCACGATTATAAATTTGTTTTCTTAGCAGTTATCACACGGCGGGTTCAGTTATGGCGGCGGCGAGCGTCGCGCGGACTATGGCGCTAGGGAGCAGCACGAGTTGGCGCTGCACCATGCGCTGCACTCCGCGGAAGAGACGCCGGTAAGCCGCACAGATCATAAAATATACAGCATTTTTTTATAAAAAAAAACTAAGTACGAAACATAGGCAATATCTTTTTCTAGCGAACAACTACTTTTTATTTTGAATCTATCATACATCACATTTTATTAGTATCTTATGGATAATTTTTATTTTTTGCCAGTGTCGACTGGCAAAAATGGCACGATTTTGTAGCCGATTGCCAACACTTAAAAAACGAACATACATATAATTTTTGATAGACAATAATAAGTAAGGATATGATTTCTTATTGTTTATAGTTACTTATTCCTGCAGCAGATAAATATTTCAGAATATTAATGTACTTTCCCAAGTTAAATTCATACATTCCTAACCCCTCGGCTTGCGTTATTTCAATGGACATCCAATATCGTCTAAATATGTGCGTCCAGCCAATAGGAATTTAATAAAAAGCTTATTAAATTAAAATCCTTCAACGATAGGAAGGAACGCGAGGAATTTTTATGATTCTTTTTCCTTCATAAATACTTGGTGATTTATATTTTCACTTATTACATTATTGATACTAGCTGATAGAGACATTTCAAATACTGTCATAATAGCTTTTTTTTTCATGGATGATAGATCATCCATGAAAAAAAAGCAAAATCAGGGATCCCTAAACTATTTTGGGCAATATACCCCTTTTTCAAAATGAACTGATACCTCAGCCATAGCCAAATTACTTTAAAAATACTATCTCTAGTTTTTTTCCTATTGATACAAAATAATAATTTATTGTCGACTTGTGGAGTTTTTTAAAAGGACAACTATGATACTTCCTACTAAAATATTAGTCGTTCTTATAACAAGTTGGTACACGTAACACAACTTATACAGTATCTTGAAAGTTTCAAATAAGAACTTGTGTTAAGGGGGAAGCTCAGGGTCAGGGCGCGAAATTTAAAATGTCAATGGTTTTTATTTTTTTACGAAAAATTTGGATATCTTTACGATGTAATGTAGTGTTTTGCGATATTACCATTCTGCATTGGATGTCTCGATGTATTAAGTTTGCTTAAAAAAGTACCTAATCCGATACAATACCATAAGGTTTGTAAAAACCGCTACTTTTACTAACTAGACTAACGTAGAATGCTAATATCGCAAAACACTAAACTACTAACTACCATCGTAAAGATGTCCAAATTTTTCGTAAAATAATAAAAACCATTGGCATTTTGAATTTCGCGCCCTGACCCTGAGCTTCCACCTTAATGAATAGGAGTCGATGTTTAGACTTCGTCGACCGCCAACATCAGTTTTCGTTTATGTCGACCGCTGGGAAACCGATATCGACCACTTTGGTAATCCCTGATCTAAATCAAAGTACCTAGTCTTTGCTACGTATCTACTATGCTTATTAAACGTAGTTTAGTATATATAGTACGTCCAACAAACATGTTTATTTAGTACCTTCAGCGGAAAAGGGAAGATCTACCAGCCAAGCGGGTGGTATGGCTGGCGGGGCGGCTGTTATGCCCCGACGGTTATTGTCGGGATCTTGTATATATGTTACATGCTCCGAAAACTCTCATAGCGCGATTCAGGATTATATTGAGAATTGTCTATTGTTCTGAATGCGTCTGCAGCAGTATATGTATGTGTAGCTTATGGCAAAGTTGAAGAGTTCGCAACATAAGTATTTAAGGCACTTAAAAGTATTTAAATCCTATGAAGATATAAGCATTTCATGTATTTTCGGACCTCGACATTTATTGAGCTTGCAATAAATATAAGTCTCTATTTCAGAACGCAGCCATGGATGATACAACAGGGTTCATGACAGACCTTCCACTGTTAAAAAGTGAGTGACAACCTATTTTTTTTTTATCGTTGCCATCTTAGAACCTAACTTTCGCCGCATGTGGTACTATGATTGGCTCTCATGAATCCGTTAGATCTAGATGCTACGCAAAAAAAAGATTGCCAATAAAAAAATAAACACAAGTTACAGTGTTGCCGGCTTAAATAATTATTGAACGTTTGATGGGAATTTAACTAGTCATAGTAATGGGAAACGATGTGATAACATTTTGTAGAGTCATGTTTAAATTCCATACGACTAAGTACCGTTACTTATACTTACATACTTATTTTGAGTGTATAATCATTGTGATATAAACATTAAGTCAAATTATTAAGTTTATTCGCAAAATACTTAATACTCTGAGATAAATTTGTCATAATAAAATAACATGCCCATATATAAAATATTAAAAATATAACATGTTGCATACTATATAAAACGAACTAATTCCCGTCAATTTATATGAACGCCTACGACGTCACGAGACCCACTTTTGCACCTTAACTACCTTAATTTACGGAGCATAATCACATATTATGCCCCTTAAAATTCTCCACTTCATTTACCGATCATACCAGATATGTAATTTAAATTGCAAGTAAGTACTTACATCCGATAAAATAACTACATATTATTAACTTATCAAACATTTTTATTGTTGTACACTTCGGAGATGACCTGATAAAGATAAAACTGTAATTAGGCCTCATACCGCACTTATCGGATAGGTGTATCGATGTTTCTAAGTAGATTGTAAAAAAAGTCCATCTCATTGAACGTCCGAATGAATCAATATCAAATAAATAAAAGTATCGATCAATCAATCGATGTTTGAATAGTGTGTTCGATTTTGAAAATTACTCTTTGATTCAAGACGCTGCTCTCAACTTCTATAGCTATCGTTGCATGCTTCCGACACATTAGTTTTTAAATAGTATGATTCTTATTATTATAGGCTACATTGATAGAGTTTAAAGTAAAGCATCAAAACTCTGATTAAATTAATCCTTTTTATACCTTAAAATGTATGAAGTACCTACTTGTTTCTCAAATTAATTTCTCCAGTCGACTTTGTAAACTTTTAATATAATTGGCCGCTAATAAACGAGAGCAGCTTTTAACTTTTTATTTCAAAAGGCAGGGTGTTAAAGAGCCAGTATGGTGCAAAGCTAATGACACGCTAATGTTTATTTTATTAGGGTTGCCATAGAGAAATATTACAATATGAATGGAGATCACGCTGAGCGCATGTTTGGGGCGTGGTTGTAATTGTTAAGAGAGCTATTGTTGGTATTCGAAGCCGGGAATTTTGTAATCACCTGAATTTTTATGTGCTCTATACATTCATTATGTGTGTACAAATGTACGTTGCTTTTTGTGGCGTGTATTGTCAGAAATATGTTGTAAAGTTCCGTTAAAATGTTGTTACTAATATACTTACTTTACTTTACTTACTTTGCTTTTTACTTAGAGATCCAACATTATAAAAACCTCGTCACTTATTTGTTTTAATGATTTTTCTATTGTAAAATTTGTATCAGAGTTTTTGGCGTTATTTATAACAAAAAATTACTTATTGTTTTGGGAATGTCATGTTTATTGCTTAACGATGAACCTCTTAAAATATCATCATTATTAGACTATCTAAATTCGGATTGCATATGAAGTTGATAGTTACTTTCTTTTTTAATAACCGAACGACTTCTTTTTTTAAATACTCAAACTTCAACTGTTCCTTTAGCAATGAAAGGCCGTGACGGCTTAGGTGGGACCGGCTCTTGCGCACCGAACGACGTGTTCTGCTCGGTGCCGGGCCGTCTGTCCCTGCTGTCGTCCACCAGCAAGTACAAGGTGACAGTCGCCGAGGTGCAGAGGAGATTGGCACCACCGGAGTGTCTGAACGCGTCGCTGCTCGGCGGCGTGCTGAGAAGGTGAGTTTAGGAAATTTAAAAAAAATACTTTTGGCGTTGCTTTTTTTTTCTTTTTAGTGCAGGAATTTGTGTAATGTTATACTAGCAACATTTGTTGTTTTTTTTAATTCGATAGCTAACGTCTAGTAAGGTAATAAATGACTACGTTATACTCTTTTATGTACCATAAAATATATAATTGAATCTTCAACAGCTGCCCGCGCCAAATAACTCGCGATAAGTTAATTAAAACAATTACTAGCCACAGCATATTATATTATAATACATATAAGGCAATTAATATACAAATACCACTTTATACGCCGTCAACTGACCATCAATTTAAATGTATTATAAATATTTTACTAACATACCGCGAAGGCGGCAGTTGGTTATTTTTATACTCTGGCAACACTATATAGGGTGTACAGTTTATGGCTAATGATACAGGCACGTTTGAGTGTATAACATCGGATATACCAAAAAGAAAAATGCTGCGGTTATTATGTAGGTTGGTATATTTTATTATTTATATATTTTTGTTTTATTTATGTATTATGTTTGTTGGCAAACCAACGTTCCCTTAACAAGTTCATCTATACATATAAATAAAATTGGAGTGTCTGTTTGTAATATTAAAATAACCGCTTTTTACTAAGTGCATTTGGATGTATACACGTTACCTATACCGAAACAACATTTTTTACAATTTTTGTCTGTCTGTCTGTCTGTCCGTCTGTCTGTCTGTCTGTCTGTCTGTCTGTCTGTCTGTTTGTTCCGGGTAATCTCTGAAATGGCTGGACCGATTTTGACGGGACTTTCACTGGCAGATAGCTGATGTAACAAGGAGTAACTTAGGCTACTTTTATTTTAGAAAAAAAAATAGGATCTCACGAAAAAAAAATTAAAACCAATGTTGCAGCGCAGCGCCTGATTAAGTTTGATAGCAACAACCTGCAATGCGTCCCGCGGGCTCAGAATGGGCGAGCAGGCTGTTGTCAACGGTTTTCTTTGTTAATTACCACGCGGACGAAGTCGCGGGCAACAGTTAGTTTAATATAAATCATCAAATATAACACACTATTCTGACCATTTTCCATTTATAATCCCACCGTTACAATAAAAGTGCCTATTTATGTTTTTGCCCGCCATTTTTTACGATAGTTTTAATAGAACGATTTTAATGGACGACTCGCGTCATTTAAACATGTTTAAATGTACACGAAATCTAATTTTGACTGTCAACAATTATTTTTTTATAAGTACCTAATTATGTATTAATCTCTCCTACTTATTTGGTGTCCATAATACATCGTCCATATTAACAACATTTAACATGGTACCTATAAAAAGTACCGCATTGCTCAAAGTCCGAAAAGTTTCAGTGCAAAAAGTGTGAAGTCATGATTTGATAAAAAAAACCCAATTATGCCACAAAAGGATTCAGTAATGACCATCTATTCGACTTATATGAGGTCATTTTAGCACATCGCAGTGTGTACGTGATAGGCGGATAGCTGCCTTGATCTAAAATAACGTGATTAAGAAAATAATATTTTTTTTATCATGGCAACACCGATACCGCTAAATGGCGGGTAGCCGGCAGGTGGCCGACATTGTCTGAAATGTGTCGCGTTCCTGCGGTCATATTTACAGGCAGCATACGTAGGATCTAATAGGTAGATATATTTATTGAAACAAGAACCCAGGAGTACAGCCACATTGACTAATATACCCATAAATTTGATCTTTATAAGCACATATTATTATACTACCAACATTATTCATATCGTAAACTCATGAAAGTATTTTCATTATTGTATTTACTTATAATAAGTACACGAATGTCAAAAGCCTCTGTTTTAATAACTTAGCCTATATCTTCCTTCAGCTATGAGGATCATCATTATGAACTGTGAACAGGTATACCTATAATGTATCTTTACAAAATAAACCAACCGTGTCCATCTCAACATCAAATCCAAATGAAATAAATCACCCGTAAAAACAACATATCCAACTCGTATTTTCACAAAAGGAACGCTGTCAAAACACCGATGTAGCTGGCATCGGAGACGCCATTATTTCGAAATTCAAATAAAAGATTTCGTGTCGAAAGTACGAACCGCCAGCCATTTTGATTTAATCAAACGCATATTATTAATGGATACGCCACTCTACGATACGAATTATTCTAATCTTTTATTTATTCTCATATTGATACGTTTGATTCGGTAATCGGAGTCGATCCCGCGTTTATACTCGGTCACGATCAATCGTAATGTCTATGCTAATCAAAAAAGTAAAATATCGATTACCCACTCAAACGTAAATTCGAAGCAATGCTAGAACAGTAACAATATACCTAAGCGTTTGATGACGACAGCTTAGTCTAGTGCAGGGATTCTCGAACTATTTTGGGCAAGAGACCCCTTTTTCAAAATGAACTGATACCTCAGACCCCATAAACAAATTACTTTAAAAATCCTATCTGGAGTTTTTTTTCCTATTGATACAAAATAATATTGTCTTCTTATAACAAGTTGGTACGCGTAACACAAATTATACAATCTTGAAAGTTTCAAATAAGTACTTGTGTTAATAGGGGTCGTTTTTTAGACCTGGTCGACCCCCAAAATCAGTTTTCGTTTATGTCGACCACTTGGGGTCGATTTCGACCACTTTGGGAATCCCTGGTCTCGTAGCTTGAACGTAGGCCGCTCGGCTTACTGATGCCGGCTGATTGTGTTTTCTAGGTAGTTATTATAGAATAACACCTGGCCAAATTTCAGAAATTATATTTACATTTTTGTACCTAGGTTACATAGTTTGGGACCAGACAGTTGGTATATTCGTCTGGCGGTAGGTATACTTATTCATATTAAATATTATTAGTTCCCTACAAATTAACATCTACAAATTAAATTTTGTTTTTAATTTACAAGCTCGAAAAACCATATATCAATCATTAGGGTCAATCAATAATGTACTTAATAGTCGAAACATTAGTGTTGCACAGAGTACTTACTAATGAACACATTATTGCCTGGACAACTGAGGTTATTATCGCATGGCATCATTTAGCTTTACCAATACCAATTGCAATGGCGTTGTGCCTGCACCGTTCAAGCGAAAGCTTTCTCAAGCGGGCATAGAGTAGATAGAGTTCTCGATACGTAATACCAGCTTCAAAAACGGCGGCCGCGTCGCGTGTGTGAGAATTCGGCCAACGGTATCTCTTCCAACATACCTAATTATCGTACTTGAATCAAAGACGTGTGCTTGATTGATAATCTCTTTAAACGGACACTCGAGTATTCGATACATAGGCAGATACTCGATTAGTTCACCAAACTGTCGATTCATTCGATTTAGTTTTCCATTGATTCCAAATTCGAATTTATTGTTTGGCTCGTTAGCCCGGGATGATTCTCGTTTCTTTTGTGTTTGACTAAACGAACGTGTGAAAATATTAAAATCGACTATTCGCTAACGGTGAGCTGTCTAATTATGATTGTGCGGTAAATTGCGGTCACTGTATCGGTGCTGAAGCTAAGCTTTATTGTATAATTTCGTAGAAAAGATATTTCGTCGGTTGAAGATGCCACTCAACACACGTGGGATAGGTACGCAATCTGATTTCTAAACATTTTACGGTTGACTACCATCCAATTAATAAATATAGGTAATACATACCTTCGGTATGAAACTTATAAAGAAGGAATGCGTCCAAATTAAAATGTCTTCTTAAAAGGGGCAGTCGACTTTTTGGCGGGCAGTTGAACAGTGAAGTTATCAATTTTGTTTTACTTTCCAAAAAATATGTTGATACGATTACGTTTCTTATCGGTAGGTAGTTCGACTATTATTATCTCCTCAGACACGAAACCAGAGTATCAAAACACGCGATAACTATATTGTAATAACAGCAGCATTTCCATCATATCTTAATAACATTTCCTTTAGGAATTCGTCCGCGTGCCATCCCAGTGATGCGGGGGGGCCGAAGACATCGTTATACGAAATTATGCCTATCCCGAAACACTGGGATCAGACCCAGCGTCCCTCTCGATAATTTGGTAGAAAGGCGATAATCATTAAAATTTCAATTCTAAATTCAACTAAGCATTATATTTGAAAAAAAAAACTGGTATCATTAAAAAAAATACTAAACTGTCACTCCATGTTTACCTACCTATTCGAATTTTGAATCCAAAAATCGGCGTCTAGTAAGTGTGCGCTTAGAGATGGGCGGTACCTACGAGGTTACGAAAGTATTTTTTTTGCTCCGCTTTGATTAGTAAATAACTAAGCCTTACTTATTTATTTAAGTATCTACTTACTTACTCTTCTCTAACATTATTTGATTACTTATTATATTGTTATATTTTAGACAAGATTTTGCTTGAAAACAAATTTACGATATTGTTAAAATGTTATGTAATAGCTTAAAGTAATAATAACAAAACTTTTTGGTGAAATTACTCTTGTAAATGTCAACCGAGTAATAAAAAAGTAGGCGCAATAAATATGTTTATGTGTGTTCTATTTACAAAAAATATTTTTACGCGCCATGACAACGCATCCACTTTTTATTTCGACTAAACCATTACATGAATGAAATAACAAGCAACTCACATTCCTGTACTTGGAAATCTCCCATCAAAGTTTTATTGAAAACAATTTCGTTAACGAGCTTTTATTTTACATCGGCTAATACTGGTAGCCATATTAAGTGTTCGACATACACGCGCCAACTTTTATTTTACCGACACACCATTACAAAACAATCGATTCGCAGCCCTATTTCATGGCAATAAGTGGAAAGTTTATTTGTTACTCGAAGATAACCGAAGATGGATAGATGTTATTTCCTAACAACTTTCTATGCGTCCGTCAATCATGAATTATAATTTCGACGGTAATCGATAGGTTATCGGTAGCTCCATCTAGCGGTCAGCAGCACTACTTACTGACACGCGACCCGTCCGTCATGGTGTGTAACAAAAGTTCTACTATGTTTTTTTTTTATTGTACTTTTTTTATTACATCTGATTCATCGTCTGTAGATGAGGTCAATGACTAAATTAGATACAAATGACGTAGGCAACTTCCTTTTAAATATAAATAGCAACACTAATTATCACATTGTACCGCTAGGACTTTGTGATTGTTTCATTTAGCAAATTAACAATCATGGCTTGAGTACCTTTGGTTTTAAATAATAAATTAATGAAATGACATTGGTTACTTTTATATACGTTACGCGGTTCGAAATTTGATATGATTTTTTTTTTCTGAAATGAAAAGTACTTTCTCGTGGTTCGAAATTTGAATTTTGGTTATCTTTTGCAGAGCAAAGAGCAAAAATGGCGGCCGGCTACTCCGCGAAAAGCTGGAGAAAATCGGTCTCAACTTGCCGGCGGGACGGCGGAAAGCTGCCAACGTAACCTTACTCACATCGTTAGTGGAAGGTACTTACTAGCAGTCTACAAACCAATATATTTAGCTTATTATGTAGGTATGCCTACCTAACATTCCAATTTCAGACCAAATTCCAACTGTCAAATTGTGACAGCCAACCAGCAAGCAGATAATGAGTGTAAATCAGTTATGTAATCTGTGACAAAAACACATTCAATTCACCAAATAGACATGAATGCTTGTTAAAATTAGACCAGGATCATCATCACTCAATAACACCAATCCAGGTCTCCAAACGTACCAATTTATCTAGCTCTACAATGACTAATCTCAAACTGCTATGAGAACGGGGCAAATTAAGTTTATAACCCGTATTGTTTCGTCTCATCCGTGCATAAGATTAGTACCTTAGGAATCTCTATAAGATGCCATTATAAATGTCAAATAAAGGTATAATTCCACAGCCGAGGCGGTCCACTTGGCGCGCGACTTTGGCTACGTGTGCGAGACAGAGTTCCCGGCGAGGGCGCTCGCGGAGTACCTCGCGAGGCAGTACGCGGAGCACGACGCGAGGCGCCGCAGGGACTTGCTGCAAGCTACTAAACAGGTAACAACTTTGAAGGGACGAGGCAGTTGGATATTATTAAAAAAGTGGAAATACTGGCTGGTCGGATTTTTTCATCGCCGAGTAGACTAGTGGCGATGAGTTTCTATTTTCAAACTTTTGACTTTTTTTTACGCGGGACAACCTATTTTTTTATTTATAATTTGTATCCATTGAATTTGTTGTCACTACATGACACTGGCAAAATACCCACTAATTTGTGAGTGATGCCATATTTCAATTTATTCCATCTCATTTCATCTGTAATAAAATAAGAAGTGCAATCGTTGACCGTTGAGGTTAACCGTAGACAAAGACTACGAGATCAAAGCTTATATGTTTAGCTTATTTCCTTCAGGTGTTGAGTTACTCTTGGTAGTTAGAGAATTTTAACATCCAATCCTCGGAAAAGATAGTAACAGCTAATCTCCTGCAGGTGATAAAGGAGCTCATGGACCTGCTGAACCAGGACCGGTCGCCGCTGTGCAACACGCGGCCGCCACATTTACTTGAGCCCGCGATACAGCGCCACCTCACTCACTTCTCGCTCATCTCGCACGGCTTCGGGGGACCAGCCATCGTGGCTGCACTAACTGCTATAGGGGTATGCTTTACTCTATCCATTAGCTGAAGACGTCCGCCGCTGGTCATATTTTCTTTCCATTTCGCTCACACATCATAGGTTTTCGCAACTCATCCCGAACTCGTATCATTTCTGATCCAAACTCGGCCCATGAGGTCCCACTGCAACTCGGTCATGTTATGTACTAATCCCTCCCTTCTCTCGTCCCAATTCTCTGATTTTTTCAAACTTGGACAAACTCGCTCCGACTCATCTCGATTCTTTACGAATCGCAGCCCAGCTCGTCCTTATCTGGGCCAAACTCGGCCCATCTGCGGCTTCTATCCCAAACTTGGTTAACCACTTGGGCCGTGGTCCCAACTCAATTCTATACGCAACTCGGCCGATTCGTCCAAAACTTATAACAATCCAGTGCATCCCGTCCCAACTTTTTTCTCACCATCTCCCCATCTCATCCCTGATCTCACCCAGTCGTCTGAATTTTGGCCAATCTCGTCCATCGTCTAATGCATGGAGTTCGATTGTCGCACGGCGAAATTATGGGACTTAACCCTTAGTAGCCTGATTTACGAAAGTGATTTATTTTTAATATTGCTGTGTTTAATAATAATGACATTTGATTTTTTTTTAATTTCGTTGGAAAGAATATTATACAACAGTAAAATACGTACAGCCAACCTATAAAAAAAAACTAATAGTAATGTGAACATTCGGTTTAAAAGATTGGTATCAAAATTGAAACTCTAGGCTATTAAGGGTTAATAATAACGGAGTATTTTTGTTTCAGAACTTCCTAAACGAGTCTCTCAAGCATTTAGACAAATTATATCCCCAAAGCGGTATGGTATCCTCATCAATGGACAAAACCAAAATGGATCCGGACATCAAGAAGTAACCCACGAGCGGCGGCGGTGACGTGCACCCGGGCGACGCGCACCGCGCATCGACAACAGACCGTTTGCGCATAGACAAACCGTTTGATTTTATCGTACAAGCAAATGTGCCAATGTATGCACGTATGAAGATGACGTATTTTATTTTTATGATGATCTTTGTTCCGCGACCCGCATACAAATAAAGTGCAATTATAATACTCATGATTGTGAGAACTTGTACATAATACCTATAGAGTCTAGAATAAACACGCACCGTTGAATTTATAGAAGACTAGCAAACCTGGCGAACTCCGTTTCGCCACCAGATGAATGAATTTTCTTTGCTATAAACCTCACGGAGCCCGAGACCTTTCCAACGAATGCAAAACAGTGGAAATCGGTTCGTACGTTCTGGAGTTATAGCGTCAGGAAGGAAAACCCGACTTATTTTTATATAGTAGATTACAAGCCATTTATAATGGTGTTACGATACATTTGTCTTCTAAATATGCATGTAATGGCATTTTAAATGGTTTTTTTTTTCTATAAATTCCATGGTTAGTATTAATTAAGCATTTATAGTTGATAATATTTTCAGCTCAATCAGTGATTTTTGTAATTTTAAAAGGGAATATTTTTTAATAAATGAGTAATTAAAGGCGTTTCGCATCCACCGCAATAAGAGACACATATCAAATGAATGTAAATAGTAACATAGAATTAATGTTTCACGGTTTTTCACGAATTTTCAGTCCGCTGAGGTAAACGCAGACGACAGACAATGCGTCGGTATTTTTTTATGAATTGAGTAAGTGTTTATTCGAAACTCGAATCAGGCCCTCCTATTGGGTAAAAAGATGAAACCAAATTACAATATTTTTTGGTTTACAAAAGCCATTGATCTACTAGGTATACTACTTGTACTAGATCAATAACCAAACGCTGAAAGTTCTAGGCATTCCCAAAAGCTACGCCCGCGCGTGCTATAAGATGAGTCAGTCGATGAGACATTTTATTTTATTTTGCCGAACTTGCATTTCTATGAATCATAATAAATATTATGGTGGATTATTATAATAGCCATTATGTACGATACAGTGATTAAACTTAATTATAAGTTCTTAATTGAAGCAGTTAAAAAATGAAAATTGTCCTGACACTGGCAAAATACCATGTGTGATGTCATGCCAAATGTTAAAAAAGTCTGCCGAAGTGTCGATGAGTCCGTCGTCTTCGTTGGCCTTTAAAAAATAAACTTCTTTCGTTAATTATTATATTATAGCTATAGTTTTGCTAGTGAATCAATGTGAAAGTGTGCCAATTAGTTTTAACGGAGTTACCGTCATGGGTCCTCGACTATTATGTATTTAATATTTATTGTGGCTTGTACATAAATACTTATATAATTGATTAATTACTCGCCTAAAATTTAGTTTTTTCTAAAGTAATTCTAGAATTTTTACATCTATCTTACTCCAGATTTTTTAATGATAAGAATTTGAAATTGTATTTGGTTAGGTACCTATCTACCCACCTACTTATATTGTGATTTAAAATTCAAAGAAATATATCCACGCTTCTGTGTGTTTACATAAATAATCCAACAATATAAATACATAGGAATATAATTATATTCCCAAACAAATCAAAGGCAAAACAAAAAAAATTGGTACTACAATTAAAATGGAACGCATTATGAAAAAAAAACCAATTGTTACTAGCTATAGAGGGCGATAAAATTATAAGACGCATTCGCCACTGACCGCTCCATACAAAGTCTGGTGACGTCTACTATTAAGGTACGAATAACTAGTTTTCAGTACAAACTACAGGCTTATTGCACAGTTCCAGACTTAAATAAGCTTAAACTATTCAGCAGTGGCGGACGTGTCCTATAATGTTTTGCCAACTTGTGTCCGGAAAAATTATGCATTTTGCGGTACAGAAAATTGCTAGTATTTCCGAAAATTACTTAGTTGTTAGTATATTTGTACCAAGACTGTAATGTTGAAGAGTATACTTAAATTTTGTTTCTTGGAGTAAAGAATGATGTTTAAAAATATTTAATTTTATTGTTCAACCCCACTTCAATCCCTATTTTTATGTTAGCCGGTTTTCGAAATCTAAGGCAGGGTTCCCACTACGCCGGACCGGCAGATCTGCCGCGCCGGTAAATCTGCCGGAAGGGCTAGTGGCTGTACAATTTATATGAAGCTATTCACATTATCCCGGGTCCGGCATTTTTGCCGAGCCCGGCATTTTTACCGAGCGTTTGTCACTACGAATTGCCGGTAGAACGACCGGGCCCGGAGTAATGTGAACGAGTTTGTGCCGGTATCTGTCCCCCGCTCGCCCCGCCCGTGTTCCACTCACGTCATTCGGCTCGCATTTTCTGGTAAAAGTAGACGTTTAGCATGGATATTCAAGCAGAAACTTTAATTACGCTTGTCCAAGAGAGCTGTTCTGTGGGATAAGACCGAAGACGTCTATAAAGACAAAAACTTAAAGTTAGCAGCATAGTCAAAAGTGGTTGCTGTCATTCGAAAATAATTGAAGAATTTTGATTCGTCTCTTCTAAGTTCACCCATTAATGTTTCAAATGTTCCAAGTGAAAATCTTTCCCGTAAAATAGGGTGTACCCAATGTTTTCTTTTATTTTGCCTTCTATTAAGATACCACCACAACACAACAATTTCGTCGTCCATTGTGCGCGCAGGTCCAAATTCAACTGAGGTAAGTACTTGACTGTCTGAATTTCTTCCGGGATCCGATGTTATGTGAACACTCTGTCCGGTGTCCGGTTTCCCGCAGATCTGCCGGTCCGGCGTAGTGGGAACCCTGCCTAACACGAAAAAAACAACCTCCAGTCAGGTCATATCAACCAGCCGTCGGAGAGAGACCGCGCTTTAAGAAAAATGAGACAACAAACTGCCTCTTTTTTTTCTTTTAGCTTTGTAATCTGTTGAGTGATTGTTCGAAACGTGCATAAGCCTCAGATGGTGTTTGTTTACTTCACAGACACCAACATGTCTGATGTCACATTTCGTTGGGGATGTAACGGTGTTATTTAATTTTCCTTAGACACGGTCTCTATAGGAAATATAAATTCTAGTGCGTCTACCGCTAATGTCAAAATTTTTATCATTCCGAAATGGTTGTGTTCCTATCTACATTCCGAAACGAATTTATGTCAACTATGATATTCCCCAACGGAATTATATACGTCACGAATGACATAAAAATTGACTTGACATTTCATTTATTTACCCGCGTTAATTTGTATTATTTTTCTACTTACCAAAACTTCATAAAAACATGGATATTAGTGAATATAATGAGACACACAAACGGTGTTATAAATGCGGTGAATCAGTATTACAGAACTTAAACATAGTGTACAATGCGTCGAACAATACAATCGCGTTGTGGAACAAATATCAAATATTCCTTTACGAAAACCACGAATTCGAGTGTGCTGCCAAAATTATAATACCTGAATTTCTAATACATTACTTGCTTTTGTCTAGCAACTATATAATTTGTCTAGACAGCGGTGGCTATGTTCAGGTAACATCATTGAAGTTCAAAAATCCATCACAAAAACGGCTCAAAACATGCTTTCAAATTAGAGATCAGGGTGTACTGGCATTACTGTATTATAGCCAAGACCATGTATTGTGTTTAAAATGCGAATCAAACACTTATTTTATGACCCTGAATAAAACAAATACAGAATTCCAATTTATAAGGAAAATACTATTAGTATGTGAAGACTGGAGCTTACCAACACAAGATAAAAACATATTTAAGTCACATTTAATCAGTGAAAAACATTCAGACAGTGTTAAAAAAACATTCATAGTTGAGAGCAGTATCCAAAAAGAATGGAGCTTGCTTGTCATGTCTTTTGATAAATCAGTCATATATGGCTGTCTGTTCAATCCCAAAATGAGTGAAGAGCATATAACATTAGTAAAACTGTACACATGTCCTTCAGAAGTACGTGTCATTGAAATAATTGATGATGTATATATAGTCCTCGGCCTTACTATTGGCACTTTAATAAGACTGTCCTTACTGGATCTGACCAAAGAACCCGATGTAATGCATCTAAATAGCGCAATACACAAACTAGTAACATATAACAATACAGCTATATACACAGATGGAACATCCACATGGAAATCGGAAGATATATTCTCTGAAAATGTAAAATTTATTAAATTATTTGTCAAACATGTAAGTGATTTTCTAAAGTTTGGCGACCAAATTATATGTACGACATTCTCAAATTTAATATACACATTCCAAATTGATGATGAGTCGTCATATATAAAACTGCAGACTACAGATGAGTACTGCGCTGCAGAGGAATTGATTAATAATGCAGAGTATTTGCAGAGAATCATGGATGAGGTTGATAAAAACAATAAACTAGTAACTATGTTAAATAGAGAGGGTAGTTATATTACTGCATTGTCGCTTTCTAATAGACAGGACATAATGGATAATATTATAACTTGTAAAGTGATTGTTTATGAAAATTATGATGAAGCTGTTTCACAAAATGCGGAAGCAAAATTGACCGAAGATTTTGTAAATTATCATGAATCAGAAGCTTTTCTCTTTATGGTTAATATTGCAACAGCTATGGAGCATAAATTTGATGATGTATTATCAAATGCATTGGGTGATGTAAAGATTCACATAACATTATCAACAGAAACTAAGATTCTGAAAACAACTAGTGTTAAACTTACAGAACAATTGAAGAAGTTAAGTCTAATAATACCACTGGTGGCTAAAAATATAGATCTGGACCATGTAAATGTTAATATTAAATTAATATCAAGTATCCCGGGAGCTTTTGATGTGAAACAAGCAATATGGGCTGTTTTATATAGAAAAGATATTAAATTAGACTCAGAACAATTTATTAAAACAGATTTCAAGTCAAATAGAGATATTTGTTTGAAGGAACTGAAAGAGACTATAGAGGAACTAACATTGAAAATTGCTGTAAATCTGCATGGGAATTTATATGAATTTAATAAAATTTCATCCAACCAAAAGCCTCATTGGTGTATGTATATAAAATTACCCGAAAACTATATAACTATGTTGAAATCAAAAGAATATTATGAAAGAAAATTGAACTCAAAAAGAGCTAATTATCTTGTACAACAATTCTCGGAAGATTTCTTCACATCCAAAAGTAACATAACATTTGTTATAAACAATGAAAAAGTTAGTATTGAAATTGAGAATGATGGATTCTCAAGTCTGTTACTGAAGGTGACATGTGGAAATATGAAACATGCATTGAATATACGGAATTTCTTTGCAAATGTTATCTACAATGATTTTGTTAGCTTTGGTTCAGGGATGGAATTTATCAATTCTACTTTTTATACTACTGTAGAGGTGAGTTTAATATATTTTTTACATTTAAGATTTCTTATGTAAGCCATTTTGAGTATATTGAGACGACATGCAAAAGCATAATAATTTTTACTTTTACAGAATCCACAAAAAGCAATCCAAGAATGTAATGCCAACCAATCGCAGACTGAAGACATTTTTCCTTTGATTGAGCAGTTCGAAAGAAATATCATAGGCGGATTGCCTATGTAAGCCACAATCAAGAAGCTGTTATCTTTCTTTCTTTACGAAATGTAATAAAATGAATATGGCCTCACCCGCAAATTAGTGGGCATTTTGCCAATGTCAAGTAATTAATAATGATTACACATTAATAAATACACTATAAAAAATTATGGATGTGACATGCAGATATGAGACTGGCATGTCCGCTGTTCTTTTTTATGTATTTATTAATAATTATGGTAGCATTGCTGCCATACATACTGTCAGTACCCAGCGTACCTGGGGTGTTGTGATATTAGCTGTATGAATCTATGTAATAAAATATTTTCTTACGTAGATTTCTTTTTATTACATTGCGAAATGTAATTATAACGCAACTGCCTAGCCCTTTACAGGCGTATTTCTTAAAATAATAATGGTGGTTTAGTTCCAGACCCACAAAACCCAACACGAAAAACACTGGCCTCAAATTGATAATGTTATAATAATTATAGGGGAAGGATATTATATAAGGCGTAACAAAAATTGTGTAAAATATTTTGACAGATGAATCAGTGAGTTATAAAGATCACATTGATGTATAAAATAAACGTGTAAATGATGTCATTTTTTTTAAACAAAACGAACCAGTAACGTTTGGCCATGCATTCAGTTCAGGGTGTAATTTTTCAAAAGTCTAATTCGATTAATTTCTTTGGGAATGTTATTTTCATAATCTACTGTTGGCCCTGTTAAAATATTTTACACTTATTGTTACACCTTATATAGTCATAAAAAAAACGTATACAGTTAATATCTATTTATTCTTAGACCATTCTTCTGAGGAGCTCGTTGATCTTGTCCTCGCGGTTGCCGAAGTCTCCGCCGTCGACGTAATGGATGGTCTTCTTGCGCCAGCCGCCGGTGGGGTTGTTCAACTTGAAGGGCCATACGAAGTTGCTGGCGTACTGGGGACAAATATTATAAAACCAATTTATTATCCAACCTTTACAATTATACTAGTATATATTATATACCCTAGCTAGTAAAGTAACTCTGTGCTATGAAAAATGGTCCTAAGTATGCCAATGCAATGACAAGGTCATCACAATTGTTATTTCGTCAGTTCTCCCAAGCATAATACTGTGGTAAATAAAGTGAACTGGGACGTCTCTCAAAACCATGTGAAGTGTGCCCCATATAATGTCACTAGGCCTGCCCCCTATTGCATTGGGTCTAAAATATTATAATCAAATAATGTCCAGACAGAGCAATATATCCACAAAAAAAACGTAGAGTAATAATATATTGCAATATGGGTAACTGTTGGCGGCTTTTTATTCCTACTCTATTTCTTTTTAATTAGTTTTTTATGATCTAATTCTTTTTGTATATTTTTGAAGTGTATTTAAAATATTGTAAGAGTTGTCAGATTGTCTTTAGTGAACGAAAGGTAGGTTTTGATTTCCCCGAAATACTAATATTATTTCATGAGCATCAAAGTGTTTCATTAGTTTACAGTCCATACACATTTGCTGCAGTAACTCACCTTGAACTTCTCACCGACGCTGAAGATCTCGTGGATGAGGTCCTCAACACAGATGATGTTCTGTTTGCCGAGCTTCTCTTCCACTATCGTGTTGGAGGTGAGGGGCACACGCTGACCGTTCACCTTGGCGAAACCACGCTTGTACACCAGCTGTGAAGAAACAAAACTTGTTAGGAATTACCTTCACTTTTAAATATATTTATAGTTACAATTATAAAACTTCAAACTATGGTATAAGGCAGTCTTTTAACAGTTACGCGAGTCGTACGAAACGTCCGCGACATGCGATACAAAATATATCGCCAATGGTCTGTGGGGACAATTCAAGTTTCTAAAAGTTACTTCTAAGTAGCTTATACATGACCCTGTAAAATTCACCTCGTGGGCCCCTCGCATAGTTTTACAAGATGCGTAACGATTTTATGTAGCTAACCTATGTTATGAGCAATAATAGTCCTGTGACGTAATTTCGGTCACAGCGGCTAATTTCAATGGAGACTGGCAAACTATGCAGGAGACAGTAATAGTTTGCACTACTTCCCTCAGTCTGCTGCGAGGGCAATAATATATAACCAGAGAAAGATCAGGCGCAAGACCGAGTAACAACAATTAGCAGCATTCAACTAAACCACCAGTACCCCAAATACACTTCGCCCACCCCAAATACAGAGCCAAGTGTGAATGTACATACCTCGCGCACGCTCTTCAGGTTGGGGTAGCCCCACGCGATGTAGGGTTCGGCGATACGCAGCATGTTGACGGTGGCCTTGTTCAGTCGCACGAACACGCCGTTGTTGATTTGACGAAGTCTGAACAACTGCAGCACTTTGCGGACCTAAATAGACAAGTTTATAATTATTAGATTTGTTAACAGTTCCCAAAGAAATACTAATAGAAATTTATTGGATGAATTTTATGTCTAATCGGTTGGTATATGTAACTAAAGATGAGTACGTATTTAATTGCTTATCATTGTGGGCTTCTAAATCTGGTCATTGGGAATCATGGCTTTGTGATATTTTAGCCCAGTTTTTTTTTTTTTTAGCAGATATAACTATTAGAAAACTGTAACTGGGCTGTCTACACATTATGTATATTTAATAAAAAATGGTTCAAATGGCTATTTATACATCTTTGAATTAAAAAACAATCTTTTCGAATATCGTTAATCTGAGCATTACAACAATAGTACTGGACAAATTGACGCAGGTTTTATACTATTGATAACTTACGGAATATCACAAAAAATGGCTAATTATCACACTATTTCCATTTGGAGTCAAGCTACCTAGCAAAATCTATGGTTAAAAAAAAATTGTTTAAAAAATAAATAGAGGTTATACCATACCTTGGGTGAGACCTGGTTGATACCACGGATACGGATGACAAACGCGAGCTTGGCTTCGCCGGGCACGTAGTAATTGCCGCGGTTGCGCGCCTGGGCGACACAGAATCAGATTAGTCAACTTAAAACAACGTGAGGTAAGCCAGATCTGTTCACAACAGCTCTGACCACAACTGCTTGGCAAAGAGTATTCTAACATGGAGTATTATGACGGCCTGATTAGCGCAGTTGGTAGTGACCCTGCTTTCTGTGCCAAGGGTCCCGGGTTCGAATCCTGGTAGACAAACTGTGTGATGAGCACGAATATGTGTACCTAAGTCATGGATATTAAATATCTATATAAGTAATTTATACCGGGTTTGTCGCCAGTCCATTGTATGGTACCCATATTACAAATGGTGCTTAGTTTGGGACCATATAGGTTGTGTGTATGTCTGGCGATATTTATTTATTTACATGAGTAAAACACTTTACTACGCATAACATTCTTACAACTTAATAGGGTTGCATTTTTCAGTATAACAAAAATTACAAAAAAATATAAATTTTCGATCAGGAGAAACGAAAACAATACAGAGCTACAGGCTTAGTCAGCATATATGCAAACCCACTTCTTGCATTTCAGTGCTCATCATTGACATTATAATACATTATAACAATATTAATTAACTTTAAAGTTACTTATACTAAATTAATTATTCTCTCTTCTATTGTCCCATTTTGTTGGCATACACTTAACAACCTCAATTAACTATATACAAATAGTGGTAGTATGATACAGACCTAATAAAAACTAGTAACACAATATCAATATCCTGATGAAATAAATCACTGCAAAATAATGCAATCTACTGGTATACCCAGCAGCAAGTAGCTAAATGCTATGATTAATATCACTGCTCTATAAAAGAACTTACCTGTCTGGCCAACCTGATCTCATCGCGCTCCTTGATGCGGTACTCTTTGACATACTGTTCAGCCCTCTTGAAGATCTCCTTACGCTTCTTGACGGCTGTGGAACGTCTCTTCAGGGTGATCTAGCATGGAATAATAATTCATTAGCATTCATTGAAGACTGTTTGAATAATTTTATTAGTAATGATATTGTCAGATTTTGATGTTTACAGCATCTTAATCAGATGAACTATGCCTTTATGTGTTGGGATCATCATTAACAAGAAACAAAATTGTCTTCTCATCTCGAAAATAACCTAATTCCTCAGGCCGGTGCCACAAAACATCAAATTTATGAATAATTCTTACATTCCCAAGGGGGTTCAAAACTCATAATTCAATATGGCTCTTATTAGGAAAGTCCATTGTGCGGAAAAATAAATACAAACATTACATAGTTTGAGACCACAAATAAATTATTATTAGGTGGTTTGATACCCACTTCTTTGTTAAAGACAAACCTTTATCATGAGTATTTAGAGGGTACATTTAGATTATAATCTATAAGTTATTAAAAACTAACATACCTGGAGGCGACGGGTGCGGAGTGCCTCCCTCCGTTTGCGGTGCTTGAGCACTGACTCGGGTACTGCAGGCAGCTTCTTGCTGTCCTCCTTGCCCTTCACAGGCTTCTTCTCTGTGGCCGCAGCCTTCTTGTCTGTGGTCGCAACCATCGTGCTGGAATATCATTACCTTTTAAGTTTTTGAAAAAAAACATACAGCCACAATCTTTGCAGAACTTGTTAGTAACTATAGACATTGTAAGACTGATTACTTTATCTGCAACTCATTGTCTATAATGATGGTACAGTGAAGTTATTCCTAGCTTGAGAGGCTAGCTAGCCTAGCTCTTCCCTGTTACAATTTAGATGCACCAAATATTTTTGGGTTTTGCTTATATTGTTGATATCCTAAAATTATTGCAAAATTTAGTTATTGGCAGTCCAAATGTGTAAATGTGATAGATAAATACTGAATATTATAATTGTATTGGATGTTTGATATGATTTTTTTTTCAAAAGCCATACCACACTTGTCATAGAAGCTTGAGAGGTTAGGTCATGTGCCAAAAAATCAAAAATAAATACGAATTAGATTTAAAATACATGAAAATACTATGAATAAAGTTATCAAATGTAATTCTTTGAGGTATAAAAGCAAATGAAACCCGCATTTATATGAAAAACAAGTATCAATAATGTGGCGGCATGACACCATCCGACCCATCGTATTTATCAACACTTTACACAAAATTCACTACGAATTTTATTATACTGACACTGAAATTAGATTCTTCGTGAGTTTGTGAACAAATAGCACTTATTTACGAATAAAAATATAATTTTATATCAACCTGCGGGGTAATACTCCACGCGGCACGTGTGTCAAATTATCAAAAGAAAGACAGAGAAAACAGACTTCCGCCAGTCGCCATTTTATTTAAGTTTTTTTGTGCAACAACATTAACGGCCTGTTAGCTTCGTGTACCAAAATATGAAATTACGATTAATTAAGAATTACCTAGCTTATTTTGTTTTTTTTTTGAGTATTAATTAATTAAGATATTATAAAGAATATAATTTGATGATGATTTTGCGTTGCGTTCGATACGTTTTGTTTTTATCGCCGTAGTGAGAAACTTCTGTCTATGAAATCTTTTTATAATGTATGAACAATTCAATAAAACGGGAGATCATAAAAAACCTCTTCGATAAAATTTTATTGACAAATTATAATTAAACGTTTACAGACCATGGAAATGACTGCCATCCATTTTCATTTCCGGAAAACACGGCGCGTCATTTAAAAAATATTGAACAAACGTTGCCATAGATACCTTCAAAACTATAATAAGCGACAATTAAGAAATATTTCCAAAGGCAAAATTGCATTTTTATTTTCCATAAAAAATGGTGGACAAAGATCCTCAGCTCAGTGCCCTGGAAGTGGGGGAATTAGATATGTTCGTAGAAAGTATGGAACAATCACACATAGACAATATCGGAAACCAATCGTAAGTTTCACATTTCAATGAAATCATTATTTATTTTATAATTTGGTCTCAAACGAAGAAATAATAATATTTCTTCCGTCTGAGACGACGGTACTGAATTTATTTATCTCGTACAGGTGGGTGGACTGGCATATAAGACTGCAAAAGCTGAATCAGCAGGCTGTTCTTGAAGCATCATCGATGCAAGAGGAACTCACGAAAGAAACCCTAATTTCTTTCGGAAAGGTACTTTTTAACTTATATATTAGATTTTTTAGCAAGCTTTGCAGGGTGGAATTATGTACGGCTCACGGCAGTGGAGGAGGTATTTTGAGCTCAGTGACATCTGTTGTCCAATAGACAAACATAATATAGTTGTTGGTTTTGAATAAGAGATGTCACTAACTGTACACATATTTTCAGCTCCCTGTCCTGGTTTACGAAGCGATATGTATCCAAGTGTGGCGCATCAAAATTTATCCACAAATAATTAAATTAGAACCGGCGCCCGCTAATACTTTTGGCATTTATATGGTGGTAAGTAGTATATTTAATTTGCCTTGTTATTTTCTTATTGGTAGATACTTTCCACATGAGTTGTGCACAAGCTATCAAACACAACCAGCAAAAGAAAATAAAATTTCGCGTGAGAAAATGAACTTTAAAGAAAATAAAGATGATATTGACATTTAATTTTTAGTCAACAATGCAGCAGTTTAATGGCCCTAATCAAATGTTACACAATATTTTAACATGAACAATGCAATACAAGGAATGATTACAAAACAATGATTTTTAATACGACAACAACAATATAATACATTGCCTCTTGTCAGTTATACCACGAAGCAGCCGCTGTAGGGCTGTTGGAGACAGTGCTATTCCATGAGGACGGGGCTTTATGTATCGTCGATGTTATTGTGGATCTTCTCAACTATGCGGTCGAACAACTAACGTCATTACTTGCTCTTATCAAGTGAGTCATTATTTAAATTCCATTTTTGGATCTCTTAAACCTTTTGGAGTATTATGTTGTCGCCTTGTTTAAATCAAAAACAGTCGTTTGCACGTATGGCAGCCTATGAACGGGGTTTGACTTGGTTTTTAACGACTGTACTGCTGTCAGATTAGACTTATGATAACCTATCTAATTGGCTGACCTTTGAAAGGGCTTTCCTGCAATAGTGGGTAAGATTCAGATAAGTTAAACTGAATACCCTATAAAACCCATTCAAAAGGGTTTCTCAGTATGCCTTTCATAGACAACATTTTGTTTTACTTTGATTAAAAACCCAGGACACTCTAGGGAAATTCCTTCATAAGGCAAAGTTATGTTATTAGGCCAGTCGTTATATGGGTATGTTAAATTTGAGGGAATCTCGATGAATAGGAATCCCTTTGAACGACTTGTCGGCCCTATTTAGAAGGACTACTAACGTCATCTATTAACGAGTAGTGGTACCTTGTGGAATATATTAAAGTTTGAAATGGGTCTTCTGATCTGGAATCTATTTCATGAAACAAGAAATCCGAACTATAAATCGACATAGTTGCACAAGTGTCAAAAGTTGTTTTATAAAAATAATTACTAACTATTTTTTAAACAGTAACGACTACTTGAAGCCAATGACAACAAAGGAGATGGAATGCGAGACGGCAATAGACGAGTTAGAGCGACAGAAGAAAGACTTGCAATTTGATATCAGTATGAGATGCATATCTATATTGCGGTGAGTCAAACGAGATTAAGATACATACATTTTTTCCTTGGTACCTCTATTTGAGTATTTAAATTTTTTGATATACATATATCTATTTTTAACCGACTTCAAAAAGGAGGAGGTTCTCAATTCGGTTGTATTTTTTTTTTATTTTTTTTTGATATCCGAAAGGTTTTACATCGTGAGGAAACCTGCATATCTGAGAGAACCCCTTGAAAGATGTGTGAAGTCCGCCAACCCGCACTGGGCCAGGGTGGTGGACTATGGTCTATTCCCCCTCGAATTGAGGGGAGGCCCGTGCCCAGCAGTGAGACATAAAAAAAGGGCTGGTATTATGATTATATTACCTCTATTTGAACGGACTTTCAAACTACGATGCGATGTGACGAATTTTTGAGAACATTTTACTGGTTTCATGTAGCTATATAGCTGAGCACATGGAGGTGGGCGGCGCAGGCGCATCGATAGCTACCAACCTGTACAGGACGCACGATGTGCCCTCGCTGCTCGCGCACCTGATCCTACAGGAGCCGTGGACGAGGGTCGATCATAAGGGCGAGCGGCAGGTTTTCAACTGTGAGAAAAACTCTTTTTATTAACAACTTAAGTACTGAGGAGGAGGGGGGAGTTAGGTGGGAACTAAATACAGACCTTGAAGAGTACTGAGCACACAAACCTTTACCCCACAACTGGGCCCCAAGTCTGCTAACACAATCGATTCATAATCGAACAGCAACCGCATAGTAACTGTCACTTTTGACAGATATTGTATGGGATATCTGTCAAAAGTGACAGTTACTATGCGGTTGCTGTTCGATTATGGATCGATTGTGTTAGCAGACTTGGGGCCCTGGTCGAACGTGCGTGGCATAAGTTGTCGATTGATCTAATCCACATTGGACTTTATGCTAAATTCTATATAAATATAATTTTATTTATTAAGATCTGAATTGTACAGTTGATGTTGTAGCTGCTCTACATCACAAATTGTAGTTCCTCGTTTAGTTAACTGTCTACTCGTTTTGGTTGTGATGCACCTAGTCGGTCGTTGGAACAAGCCAACGGATGAGGACCTCTCCCAGCTGCACCGCAGTGAGGCGCAGCTGTGGCTGTGTGTGCGCCAGCTGCTGCTGGAGCCGCGGCTCGCACACTACTACACTATAGACGAGTGTCGACGCAACGCTTTCTGCAGGGTAAGCAAACACCCGCTGAGAATTGCCAAACTGTGAACTCTGTGTTGTCATCAAATTTAAATAAATTGGTAGGTAGATGTCACTCTGGCACCCCTGACACTCAAAGGAATACTCATACACTCAATGTATACTCACAAGCAGAAATATAATGTGGGCTAAAATCGTTTCATAGATTTAAGTTAATTTACTCATTCTATGCACCTTTTCAATACGTATTACAAAGACACGAAGTTAAATAATAATGTATAAAAGTGTATACCGATAGACAGTTGACAAAATTCTTGAAAATAAATACTAGCTCCAAGGCACAGCGAAAATTCGAAGAGGACGCTATGTAATTGGCGTCAGTTAAAATAATGTGTGAAATTGCGCGAGGAGAGGGGGACGATATACTCCACCCACTTCTATATTTTCCATCTAGCGGTGAATAGCAGAAAGCTTCGTCTATGTCATGGTCACTACGTGGTTATATTAGATGAGAGATATTTCTAGTATCACTAGAATTAAATGTCGCGCCATCATAGGTTGAGTAGTAAAACTAAGAGCCACCGTGATGTTTTTAGGAGTATCGCAGGCTCTAGATCGCGGCTCCACTAGATTGCGTCATGCTCAAAGTGTACACGGTTTGGCGTTTAGTTGTTAAGGTGGAAGCGATCAGTCGCATTCCCATACAAATTTCAACATTGTAATACTCGATACACATACAGTTTTTTAGTTGTACAAGCATTGTTATCAATTCTCTATAAATTAAAGAGCTCGCAGAATGAAATATCAGGCAAAATCTTATAGTAATAACATCATAAAACGATATTAAATTTTAGGCTTGTGTGCGTGAATAAAAGCGCCTCTGTCCAAATTAACCCGTAACTAATAAAGCATCCGATTCTTTGTCTTTCAGTATTTACGGCGACAGATGGCAGCAGGAGTTTTTACTTATAATACATAAAGACATAACATTATAATATATAGAGAGATATAAATTTTCTATAAATAAGTATAAAGATTCATAATAAAAAATTAAAAATAAAAAATACATATAAATTTCGTTCGTCCATCGAACCTACGAACAATCGCATGTACCTACGTTTTTCACTTGAGCCACTTGGGGTGTGTTATTATCTGTGTGTGCAGATCGTCATGTATCCCTATTTCCTGTAATCCAAGTTTTTAGGATTTGTCTGCACCCAAAACATATTTTTTCGGGTTATTATAATAAAATAACCTACATACCTACATAAGGCATGTATTTATTTTTTTAAATAATCAATGAATGAATGAATATGTCATGTTTCAATTGGTTGTAAATATCATTGAAACCTATCAAAATATTCGTCGTCTTGACTAGTGGTCTACGTAGCCTAATGTTCTACACGGTTGATGCAAACGTGTACTATAGCAAGTTCAAATCTTGCCGGTGGGCTTGTCTTTTTGAATGATTGATATTGTTTCTGTAAGTGAATATTAGATTTCCAAAACACACAGCTCGGCCGTGTTACTCCAACATGGTGTGGTAGTAATATAACGAAAATATATATAGGTAGTATGTACACCTTCCAAGGCCATAGCTAGATGATGTCGTGTTACGAAATATGTCGCGCGAGTCTTTGTCGATTTATTGATCAATTTATCAAACATTTTTTTAGGCACTGCCGGGTGTGCTACTGATATATATATATATATATATATATATATATATATATCTATATCTATATATACTAGATGCGCCCGGCGGTGTTACCCGCGATAAAAAGTATGAAAAATTAAAACATCTATCCCACGGGAACCATACATTTTACCGGGATAAATAGTAGCCTATGTGTTATTCCAGACTGTAATCTATCTCTGTGCCAAATTTCATCCAGATCCGTTCAGCCGTTCGGGCGTGAAAGAGTAACAAACATCCATCCATCTATTCATCCATCCATCCATCCAAACTTTCACATTTATAATATTAGTATAGATATACATATATATATATATATATATATATCAGTAGCACAGCCAGCTGTGACTAGAAAAAATGTTAGAATACATCGACAGCGACTCGCGCGACATATTTCGTAACATCGGTTTTTAGTAATTATTCAATATTGAATCAATCTGAGAAAATCTACATAGCGACCTATATGTGTACCTATCTCTTCTTCTTACTTACTGACTAGCTATAGGAAGGTACCAACCAGCAAGGCATGTATGTATATATATATATACATACATATATATCCAACCAACTAACCTAACACGATTGGCGATACAAGAAAGCAAGCCCCGGCACCTAGTATGAACGGGTTTTTCGAAATTATAGGGAAGCCTAATGAATGGGATACCCCTTGAACGTTTGAACAAATCAAGTGCGACATAGCTCGTAATTGAATAAATCTAAGAAAACATACCTATGTGCACCTATTTCTCTTCTTTTTACTTACCGATTTATTATAGAGTAGCTATAAATTGGTACCAACTAGAAACCTACTTAGTTTTAGATATATTGATATTACTTTTTTTTTCGTTTCTGAACGCAAAACCTTATACCTCGGATACGAGTACTCGTCTACATAATAAATAGGTGCCTAGGCCGAAAATAACTGGTTTTGATGCACATACATTCTGTACTTAGATATTATGTATGTGCTTACCTACTGTTATATTTTTTAAAATTATTCTCTTTGGATTCTGTTAATCTGAGGTATAGATATTTAATAAATATAAAAGTCGGTAAGCACTTACCAAGTTCTTAGAATGTATAGAATAGTGTTACTTATTTTGTTCTGGGTGTCTACGAAGTTAATTTATTATATCTTGACCAAATTGGCAGCATGTCTATGGTATGCTGATGCCAAATTCCAGAATTATAAAAAAAAATGGACTCACTACTCTGCTGCGACCGATTTCATGTTGTTTGTGATTATGTATGTAAAAACTTACTTCAAAATTCAAATAATAATTGTGTGGGATTTGCGATTAGTTTTGTTTTAATTTGTGTTTTGTTTGCTATTTGAATTGTAATGGAGATACTGATGGAATGTGACACTGGTGAAAGTCGGGACAACTTGGTAACAAATACCTTAGAGCATAACTCGTATTGTAAAGTGGCTACACAACACAAGTTCAATTTCATGATTATCACTTGCTTGTGCTTCGGACAACACAGCCCGATCTCTCTGATTGTACCGGATTGCCATCCCATCGTATTATGAGAGTGAAGAACATCAGCGCATCTAGTGGAATCTATTATATTAGTATAGATTCCAAAGTTGTACAGCAGTGACAGCCTCGTTGGCAGAACGCTCGCCTTGGAACGAGGTGTTCAGGTTCAAACCCTGGCTCCCATCACTGAGATTTCCGGATTTTCATGTGCGAATCTTATTTTCCACAAAAAATATCACTTGCTGTACGATGAAGGCAAACTTTGTGAGGAAACCTGCATGTCTGTCAAAAGTCGTGTGAAGTTCACTAAACTGCACTGGGCCTACGGCCTATATGCCCCTCATATTGAGGAGGCGTGTGCCCGATATAATGGCGATGGGCTCACCCTCTATTACATTGGTACCAAAATACCATCGGTGAAATGTGGGTGCATTGCAGTGTGACGGTGTATGTTGGCCCGTCTCTGGAACGATGATTGAATGATTGAATCTATACATGTCACAGCAGCATTTACCTTATAATAAGTATGGATACAGTAATAATTATTATTGGACTAAACAATTATTTTTTTCTTTTTAGCGGAGGAATGAAGCACAGGAGGTTGCAAGAATCAAGATGACTGTAAATTGTATAGAGTCGATTCTATATCATAATATTAGTATTTGAAACAATGTTATATTTACCTAATTTTAGAATACCAACAACAAACAACATTGTTTCAAAGAAATTTGGAAATGTAGCTGTATCCCTTATTAGGTATAGAACTACATTGCCAAATTTCTTATTCCCTTGTAAATTATAATAAATATTGTTCTTGTTGTTGATCTGGTATATTGTAAAGCGTAATACTTTTACAGTTATCATGCAAACCTTGCTATATTTATAAGATCTATACAATAAACATTATATTTACGAACATGAAAGTATACATTTTTCTTTTCTATCTTTTATTTCTGAAACTTTTAATATTGCAAAGCTTGCAAAAGTATTTCTATTATTTTACAACCGATAAATAAGTTTTTTTATGATCGCTCTACCTGGTGGCATAAAAAGACAACTTTTAGTATGCGAGACTTTTAACAAGTGCTGCGCTCTAGCGGCACAAAAAAGACGTGTATTTGTCTATGTGTGAGTGCCTATTTATACAAGGATTTTAGAAGCCATGGTATCTCATCCATTATAAATGATTTCAGGTTAATGTTTTTTTGGATATTTCAATGCAATGTCGTAGTAGTGCTCGCAATTTGCAACATCAAGTCTCATAGATGCTCGATGTTCGTGTAACTAGTTGCAGAAAAACAGGACCATCTATCGAAAATGTGCGGCAACCGACCCTGAGCATTCACCTTAAAGTAAAACATAGATGGCGCTCATCGATGAGAGGCAATTTTTAGATCGCGGTGTTAAGACCGTTTTGGAAATAATCACTCGGCTTGGAAGCGTTGAAGAAAGCATACTTACCTGGCGTAGGGGACACCGTGATCATGACGGCGGTTCCCCCAGGGCGAGGCCCTCCCATTGCACTGCGGTTGGGTTGACCCTTGCGATTATCCCTAATGTGGATAACTCGGACGCGTAATTTTTGGTAGTGAGGGACTGCGTACGCGCCGTCCCTCTCCATAAATGAGATAATTAAAGTGTTAGCTGTTGCTAAATGTAAATTGTAATTTAAACTAATGATGTGGTAGATAAATATTTTTAATATTAGCCTACTTTCCTACCAGTCTTAGAATAATACATGTGCAAAAGTTTTGTATTATTCTAAGCAGTTTTAACTGCACTTTTCAACTCTATTTATAGAGTGCTTAGCTCAAGTCTTGAACGTTCGCATAGCGGCAACTCCGTATAAAATAATAGCAACTGTACAATCCCGAGCTACGTAACGCTTTTATTATGGGTACCATCCCTGAAACAGGTACAAACATCCAATGAACATTTATAATACCAGTAATTAGGCCCTTGCTAATAGCTCCAGGCGAAGATCTCGGATCATATGCTGGACCAGATCCCGCCGCTCGGCGATTTGAAGATGTTCGTTTGCCGGCTCGCGGTGGGGGACTACTCGGGTTTGCACAACCGCACAAATGGCGTCAAGAACCCAGGGTGCACGCTTATTGAGGTGGTGCCGCAGGTGGGTAGTAGACATACTTGTCTACATAATTAACATGCTCTACGCGATACAGCTGACTAGTAGCGAGTTTACTGACTGGCCGCGAGTTATAGCTCTAAGCTTACAAAGTTCCTAGGTACTTAGTTAATGTTCCATTATGTTTAATTAATAGGTTGTTCTATAAATTATTTATATAAGGTTTAATAAAAATTGTGTGAAGTATTTTAAGGGGTCAACAAGTCTGTGATAACGATCACCATCTATACAGTGACAGTACCGTTGCATCGTTGCCTTACTATGTAATGTTACTTCAAAATTTCAAATAATTTGATTATTTTTTTACCCCTCAAAATATTTAACGCTATTATTGTTAACACTTATATATTCGTAAGGATTAGGCATTCCATATTTCGCGATATTATATTGGTATCAAATGGATCTTGTGTAAGCGCCCCTAGCATCTAAGTTATGAACATGAATGCGTTCATAACTTAGATGCAATATTTGAACGTTTCAAAATAAACATCGAATATCATTTCATACGAGTCTTACTAGACATTCTGTAGTGTGTCTAAAGATATGAAATGTAGGAGTCTACACATTATTTTGTATAGATCAAACACGCCTACCTAAAACAAGTCCACAAACGCACCAAGTCGCTCGCCAAGTCTCAACTGTCGCTCTTCCACTTGGACGGGTCCGAGGAGTCGCGAAACATGGCTAAGCGCTTGCTGGACTCCTACGCCAGCGACACGGCCTTGGCACTCGACAGCGGGGGCGCCAAATGTGCCAAGTGCGGCGATAAGGCCACCAAGAAATGCTCCAGATGCAAGACTGAGTGGTACTGTGGCAGGTTAGTCAGGAGATTCGTAAGCTGGCGTCACATCCGTAAGGGACCGTTAAAGTATTACGTAACGCAATTTTTGAGATTTTTCAACCCCCCCCCCGCTGACGCGTTTTTCTTTACCTCCCCCCTCTAGTAAAACGTAAAATCTCTACGCGACCGTTCTAAAGGGTTAAAACAATGTTACGTAACGCGTAGTTCAAACCCCCCTCCCGCCCCTGTAACGTTTCAGAAGATCCCCCTCCTCCCCCCAAATTCGTTACGTAATACTTGAACGCTCTCTAAGTTGTGTTAGGAATACAAATTTTATTATAGTTTTAGCTGGTTAATTGTTATTGGGGGCTTCAGACCATTACCCTCATAATGGGCGCGCAAGAAATATTTTCTGGTAGGGAAATGTATCTATAGGAAAAGTAGTGACCCCAAATTTATAGTTATAATGGATTATTATGGCATAATAATAACGAACTTTTTAGAGGAAAAAGTGCGTTATAATGACTTATACTCCATTATAAAGTGTTGAACAAATTTTGGACAACTTCGTCGCCCTAAGCTTTTAATCACGTACTAGCTCTTAGAAAGTTCGTATCATATCTAAGACGGCTAAGGTTCAGGTAGGTATTATAACTATCAAAATGTGTTGTTTCAGGGAATGTCAAGTGCAGCAGTGGCCCAAACATAAGGAACTCTGCGACCAGTTCTCTAAAATATGCGTATAAAGTACTACAATTTACAATTCTCGGCAATTTATTTTCATTATATTTCAAGTGCTAGACTAGCTATGATAATCTATTTAAATAAATATTTTTTAAGGAACAATATTTTTTTTTTAATTCACGGCGCAGGCATAAATGAAAGGTGAATCGATTTTTTTGTATTTTTATTGATAACTTATCACACTAGTTGGTTTAGCTTGAAGACTTGAGGTAGTCTTTGAGCACGTCCAGCGCTGGTGTCTCCTCACCGAAGTCCTGCAGACAAAAATCCCAGTTAGGAACATCTTGCACAGATGCAAATAATCCTGAATGACAATCTATACATAAAAGGCCGGGTCAAGGAGGTATAATTAGCAGCAATTTCGGGGCTAGGTATTCCTTGCTGGATGTAGATTATTGCCCACTGTTGAAAAAAGGTTGGAACTTTGCTCTGGAGGGGAACATTTAGATGCCTACAATATGGCATCATGAACCTTAAAGGACTTCAATAATGGGTTCTAATATAAAAAAGAATGTTTGAGTGATAGGAAAGTTGTCTGTGCACAGGCACGACTCCATAGGGTCACTCTAGTTATTATAGCGCCAGTAATTATGCACTGTCTACTATGAAGTAACCAGTGTTCGTGCTGAGCGCAGCCATACGAAAATGACACCTATTTATGTTAAGGTAAGTAGAAAAATTACCTTGATCACTACGCATGAGCAGCCGACGATTTTCCTGGCTTTGCCGTCTTTGTCGATTTTGCAGAGACCCGCCCATTCACCGAGCTTCTTGTTGTTGTCGACCTGTTATGATTAAAACATAAAATAATCACTTTTAATCTAATAAAGACAGAGTACTCTAACTGAAAAAGATCTAGTACAACATGATGTAGAAAACAGGTACTATAGTGAATGAGTGTACTCAAATGGGAATCAAACAAAAGATGTTTTGATTATATTATATTACTAGCTGTTGCCCGCGACTTCGTCCGCGTGGTATTTAACAAAGACAACCGTTGACAACAGCCTGCCCGCCGATTCTGAGCCCGCGGGAAGCATTGCAGGTGTTGCTATCAAACTTAATAAGGCGCTGCGCTTCAACATTGGTTTTCATTTTTTTTTCGTGAGATCCTATTTTTTTTTCTAAAATAAAAGTAGCCTAAGTTACTCCTTGTTACATCAGCTATCTGCCAGTGAAAGTCCCGTCAAAATCGGTCCAGCCATTACAGAGATTAGCCGGAACAAACAGACAGACAGACAGACAGACAGACAGACGGACGGACAGACAGACAGACAGACAGAAAGACAGACGGACAGACAGACAGACAGACAAAAATTGTAAAAAATGTTGTTTCGGTATAGGTAACGTGTATACATCCAAATGCACTTAGTAAAAAGCGGTTATTTTAATATTACAAACAGACACTCCAATTTTATTTATATGTATAGATGAAGGCAGAATTATCAGTTGCATCGAAAAACGAAAATATTTTCATTTTAATGGATGTTTCGACAAACAGGAGACATGGCTTAAGAGCCACGGACCAGAGCATGGATATGGCTATTTTGGGCAATAAAATGTACGTTTGCTAGGAAGGTAGGCTCGGCATGGTGCGAGCCACCATAGGGGCACACGGTTGCTCTGCGCTCGTCTAGTGCCGACACCGACATGCGGCCGGGGCGGCTCGTGCAGAGCGCTCACTACCTAACTGGGATGAATTTCTATGAAAGATTTGATGCCAAAGTCTAGCTTATAATAATACAGGTTGCCATTGTCAAGTCCAGCTTATAATACCGGTGTCCGTTGTCAAGTCCAGCTTATATGCAGGTTGCTGCTGCCATATAAGGATGAAATATGTCAGCTCACCTTTACAAGTGGGATCTGGTGCTCATTGCAGAGGGCCTGCACCAGCTTCTTGTATGCAGCCTCGTCGCAGTTCTCAGCCAGAACGCACAGTACCGCTTGCCTCCTACAAGTTAAGTCTTTGTTGAATACACACAACATAACAGACCATAAACAATAATGGAGAAACCACCAGTAAGGTGTTCAGTATAATTATGCAGTTATTGGTAATGGTGGTGTTTGGTTTTAATTTCTTAGAAGCTCTTGTTAACATTCAGAAGATATCCACAATAGTGCTTGTTAATGCACCCAATGCTAGTTGCTATGATCTTTAAAAACTCAAATAGCAATTAATACAAGTCAGTGATAGTCCTAGCTAGAGAGTATTAACTGTTAACCTTAAATGTTGACAGAAATGCTTTCATTATTATAGTAAATCATCTTTGTAGCATATGGTATTAATAGTGTCTGTGTAATGTTCCAAAGATGCATTTCTAAAAATGTTGAATGCTATTCTGCCTGTACTAGGTTTAAAATTGTTAAATAATCTGTGGCACACTTGGGAGGCCACAAGTTTGAGGGAACAAGCATTGTGGTACTATGTGTGTGCGTTACTGTCGGCATCGGAGTTGATCATACACAGCTCACACTGTATGTGATATTTCCACAAAGCATGTGATTAGAACAACCGCACACTTTGTGAATATTCAGTCTAGTTCCAATGCCAAGTTACACTAGCAGCTTGAAGGAAACAATTATGTGATAAATTCAGTACAGTCCAATGCTATTACATTAGTATACACAAGACTTTCTAAGGAGGTAAGACTACTTTGAAACTGTCCATATGTAATCCCAGCTACTATAGTGTCTAATTATATTATCATATAATTATCTATAACTTAGATCTTCAATTGTGGAGATTATAGACAAAATGCAGCCATGAGAATAATGTATACATGATCATATAAGTAGCATATTCTAGTGTAAATCAATGTTATAGATAAATGATAGTTTAACATGTCCTAAGACATATTCTTTATATACAGCTTCATCAGACTGAGATTAGGTTTAAAAAGTTGGTACTAACTTGTCGAGGGCCTTAGCGGCTTCGTGGAGACCATGGACCAGCCCACCGTGGATGAGGGCAGTCTTCAGCACCTCCTGCAGAGCAGTGTTCACATCCATCGCGCCGCCGCTCAGGACGGGGTTCACGGGAACCTCACTGGAAAATAAATGTTCGTTATTCTCGAAAAAAAAAATACCGCATTTTATTCATAGAATGTTGAAAGCAACAATAAAGGCAGTACAAAAAAAAACTTTACTTTATATCCTGCTACAAAGCACATTAGAAAAATGCTTTGTGGGAAATGTAATTTGTAACAAAATTAAAAAATCTGCGAATTTAAGATAAATTACTAGGTGAATGAATTATAGTTAGGTAGCAGAAGTTCTTTTGAAAGGTGTTCCTGTATATTCTAATGAAGGGGACACCTGTCTCTGATAAACATTTGCGAGGTTATGTTGACAACATGTTTATATTCATTTATTTCCATGTAAATTACGATAAATCGAATTTAATCAGGTGCATTATAAGTAGACTACATGGCTATTAATATTAGTAACACGGGCATTGTATGAAACCAAGCAAATAACGAGAAAAAATATATGTACTTACACTTCAACTTCAGCCATGGTGTTTTGTGATTCGACGACCTGAAATAACAAATATAATAAATATGGAGATACTTTAACATTATTAGGATGTAATTTAGGTCTTCCCACGAGTTAAGATTGAGAAAATATTTCAAGATTCAGAGAAATCTTCAAAGAACGTTTGACAATTTACCTTGCGTACCGCAAAAAGACTAGAGCTGTCAACATTATTTCAAAAACTGACATTAAATCGTTATTATGGCAACATCAAAAAAATATAATCGACTAAAAGGGGCCAATTCAGTATGAGACTAAACTTTGTTAACACTGGCAATATAGAATAAAATAATACCCGTGTCTAAAATTGGCATGTTTAAAACAAAAGAGAACCAAACGACAGTGTCAATTTTGTGTTTTATAGTTTTATTTAATTATTTTAAATTGTTTAGAGAAATATGTTTTTGTGGTGAAATCATTGTGTTTGAGTCACAAAGCTGTATATTTTAGTTGTAAAGAAGTATTTTAAATATGTGTATCGAGCGAAGATGTAGTATCAATTAAGTAACGTATCATTGTTATTGCAGTGATGAATCGAAATCCAGATATATTATTTATGGCAGAATACATAAAAAAATATTTATATTTTGCCACAGTACGACAAGGAAAAGCCCTTAAAAATACAGTTGACGCACATTATTTTTGTATAGATAACGAATTAATTTACGAAAATTATTATTCAGATTTTGGACCATTAAATCTTGGTTGTGTTTTTAAGTACTGTCGAATATTGAACGATAAATTGAAACAGTATTTAGATAAGCAGATTATTGTTCACTACACGTCAATAGAGCCTAAAAAGAAGGCTAACTCTGCTTTTCTCTTGGGATGTTATGGTGTTTTGTATCTGAGCTTGTCGCCAAGAGATGCCTTGAAACCTTTGACAGTACATGGACAAAATTACAGGTTAGTCAAATAAGATGAATTTATACTTTTTACACTAATATTTAATAACAATGATATTGCCAGGTGAACACACCAACTTGTGTCATGCGTACCGTATAACATGTGGATAAAGCGCGATCTCATTATATAGTTACTTATATATAGATACTAACATCCATGTCTCAGGTACAAACATAGGGATGCCACAAATATTAAAGTAATTTCAGCATGCATTGCAACACTTCGCTCTAGCTTAACATACCCAAGAGTACATCTCAATTTTTAAGTATAGCATTGGTCGGGCGAATGCGGGATGCGGATTAACCGTTCACACCAATGTAAATTAACACCAGGGAAATGCACTTACCAGACCAGCCGACTTGTCCTCCCTTATGGATGGCTGCACTTGTTGGATGACGCTGGTAAAGATGGTATCGAGTCCCAGTCTTGGCGGTGAACAGTCTCTGGCTTTATTCACTTCACTTAAACGGAATCGGCGCGGGCGCGGATGAGGTGGTTTTGGATCACCAGCGATGATTATAAAATGCGGTAGAAAAAAAAATGATGCGAGCGAGCGCGGTCTTCTCGCAGCAGCGCGGTGGCGAGACGACGAAGGAATGCTTCAGTGGCTCCTGACGCTGGCGCCGGGTGCATTTGCCAATTATGGGAAACTCGCCGCACTAGTTGGTTCATGCAAATTTCCCTAGTTGGCGTTACATGTGGTGTGAAACGGCGTAAACAAGCATTTTCATGTTTAGGCCATTCCAAGACGCAACGCAAGGTGATTCAGTTTACACGATATCTCTAATGGACTGTCTTCAAGCGATTAAAAAGGCGAAAGAATTAGGATTCTTCAATTTCCAGGACTTCAATTATGAAGAGTACGATAGATTAGATAAAATTCAAGGAGGTGATCTTAATTGGATTATACCTGGTTAGAAATTTATTAATAACAAAATATTTAATACGTAAATACTGGAACGCATCTTACTTAATTAGATTGTTTTCATATTCTAGGTAAATTCCTAGCATTTATCGGACCAGTTGATTACAGCGTATCACTGTATCATCCACCCGAAATGTACATAGACTATTTCTTGGAAAATAATGTTAAAATTGTCATACGTTTAAACAAAAGACTTTATGATGGAAATGTGTAAGTTCCTCAACATACATAGATTATATTTAAGTCAGATCGATGTCTATTTCATTTAAAATCGTGGCTATAATTGCTTCTTTTTCTTTACCAGATTCAGTAATGTTGGAATAATACACTACGATTTATTTTTTCCGGACGGCTCTTGCCCTCCGCGGCACACTCTCTTTAAGTTTCTTCAAATTAGTGAAGAAGCGGAGGGCGCAATAGCTGTTCATTGCAAGGTTACGAATTTAATCTATTTTTTTATTATTATTACATTATAGGCAAGTATTTGATCTCGATCTCACCTGATGGTAAGTGACGATGAGATCTACGATGGAGCATACTTGCCTAGGTAGGAAGGCGGCAGTAGATCGAGACGCTACATTCACGAGGCACATGCAGCGCAGCTGATCTGACCCGCCATCCATGAATGGCAACACCGAACAACATGCCGGAACACGGCTAGGCCGCTTGGCGACATGGCTTTGTTCAGTGGGTGGTGACTAGCCACGGCCGAAGCCTACCACCAATTGCACGTCAGCAACAGCATTATAATGTTCGTATCCTGACAGAGAAATTGTTTAGGCAGGTCTTGGGCGCACGGGGTCGCTGATCGGTTGTTACTTAATCAAGCACTACCGCATGACGTCTCACGAAGCTATCGGTTGGATGAGGATTTGTCGACCGGGATCGGTCATTGGTCATCAGCAGGTACACACAGTGGATATTTACTATAATATATTATGATTTTCGAAATTATAGCATTGGAAATAAGGTTGTTCGATAGTTAATTCTACATCCTAAAATGCTTGCTCTATATCAGCTGCTTTATTTGCTAGGGATGGCTGGAACAACTGGAACCGTGGCTGCTAAAGCAAGGCAATCTTTATAGGTAAACAGGTGAATCCATTGATAGTACAAATGCCTAGGAGCAATAGCAACATATTGTCGAAGTAAGAGAAAACTGACATTTATAAAGTTTGTGACAGGAAACGTACCTATCAGGACACAGAAAAGATACCGATTCATGAGTTCGGTGTTTATTCCATCGCTGAGAAGACGCGGAAACAGCGGCCAGTGCTGTATCAAAGAACGCTCTCTCCAGCACCTCCAATGCAAACACAAGTGCGTTCGGACTTGGCTGCTCCTGTGAGACCCCAACCTTCTAGAATTCGAGATGGTAATTTAAATTTTAATTTGCCTCAACATCCAACCAAATAGTGTTATTTCAAACAGAAATTGTATACAGCCTTCTTTTTCTTTTAAGTATATTATTTGCTTTAGAAATAATTTAAAGTAACACTGTTTGTGTTACCAAATTTCTTTTACAGCAACGCTTTTTGCAACGCACCGTCAAATAAACCATGTCTGATACAAAAAAAACCAGTGTTATTTTAAATTTGTTGTTCCGACCGTTGGTGATGAGCATCAATTCTAAAATGTCTCATTTTACATCTAGATAAATCGGATAACGAGGAAGATGAAGTATTTTTGACATCGTGCGATTTGACTGTAGTATCGACTGAACCAACGACTCGAATGAAAGGTTGTGTTATTAAAAATAATATGAATAGTGAAGAAAACGATGACCACGATTTAACACGATCAAGAAGAACTTCGATTTGGAAAAAGTATCTATGTTGTCAGCCATGTTTTAAAACACTGAATGATGGCCTTTGGCTTTTGTCCGTGCGTTGCGCAAGCGTTGCTCCGGATTACTGTAATTCGTATACGTTGTGCGGAATAATAGATTTGGTTTGTAAACATTGACACATATTTTTGATTATTAAGACAATTGTAAGTTTATTCACTACAGATATATGTTTTGTTTTGAGGCAGCTGCTAACAAGGCGACCGAGAAGAACAATCAGTGTGACTGGCGCGTGAGACCGTCATATGCTAATACTAGTCAAAAGATCCCAAATAAAGGGTAAATATTATAACTCAGTATCAGTTTGTGCTATTGAGTAGGATCCCAAATCTTTTCCAAGTAAATGATTTAATGAATGATCAATTAAAATATGTGTTGCAGAGATCCTCACGACACAAACAGTGCTGCGTCGCGACGCAGTGGTTCTGGAGACCCTAGAGCTGGACGTCCACTTTCACGCGGTTCCACGGCGCGTGCTCCACCACAACGAAATAGCGTAAAATTAAATGTCAGTTTTAAATACAAGTATCTTACTTTACTTCTTTCTGTTATGTGTTGGCTATTCCATTTCATTTTACGTTAACCTTGCTTGGTTTCAGGATCCCAGTGCAAAAAACTCCAATGTTTATTATCCGCTTACTAAATTTCGCTCGAGTCAGGCTCCAATCATAAAGAGTGTTAATGATGCAAAAGTAAGTGAATATATACTATCGTATTTTAAATGGGTAATGGCTTACATAATATGGTAATGGTGTTTATTCATTTTCAGAATTTCTTATTGCGGAGCAGTGTATATAAAGATGAACGAGAAAAACAGCTGAACTCGAGCATCACAATCACTCCACATTATTCTGTGCGCTCGCCTAATTACTACGACAGATATTCTGAAAACAATGAGACACGCACATCTCCGTCTTCATTCAGTACCGGTAGGATTCAGTGTCACATTTACGTGCCTACGTACGTTTTAAATATATATATAGAATACTTAATTAAATGTATTTTTTCTCATTTAGCATCCAAAAGTCCAGGCCAACCGCAAAATCGACGACGGCTCGGTCGAAGTCCTAGCCCTCCTCAGACTCGCGTAGCAAACGAACAAAATCGCGCCACAAACACTCCTAGCCCTGCAGAAAAATTTCTCCTCAAGGACACATCAAAATCGACACTACGGGACGTGTTGTCCAGATTAAAATGTAAGTGGAAACTGTTAAGATACGCAAACCTTCGGTAATATTCATAAATATTTATTTGCGTCTGTATCTTATAAGTATCTTACGATAATCATAAAATAACGGTGTTTATAATTTAAAAAAAAATGGCTATATTTTACGTACAATCATCCCAATGTATTTATAAAACTGGCAACCATGACAGTTATACTATTTATACTTGCCATATTATAGGTTTAATTTGACAAATTGAACTGTTAGAGCGAGATCGGTAATCAAACATTTTAGCAAAAAAGCGTGCAAAAGGAGAGAACGTAAGCGATCTCGGTTATTTTTTTTATTGTGTTCAAGATATGTTCAGATAAAGTAAGTGTAAACAAGCCTGCCAGAGTAAAAAGCAGCACGCTTTTAAAAAATATTATTTCATAACATTCGTTCCTAATTTACCTCAACTTTTTTTCCTTAACCTTTTGGGAGGAGCTTTTTCAGAAGATGATTCATGGGCTCATTGTCACAATATGAAGGTCCGTTTTTATAACAACTTCGTATACGTCCTGCCCGTAATCAATAATAAAAAAATATATTTCAAAATGAGAACTGTCAGATTGTCAGCCAGGTGATCAGTCAGTTGTCAAAAAATATAACCTCATTTGCGGTATGATGCAACAGCGTAATCGCAAATAAATAACATGTTTACACCAATAACGAAGTGAATTGATGTGATTATCATTGTACTAACGCCACCTGAGATGGGTGCTTTAGTGACGAGAGCTTTGAGGCCTATTAAAGCTTTCAACATCGAGAATCGCGCTCACCGGGTTATATCGAGAGAAAAGCCGACCCCTGCGCCTAGGTATCCGACGAATATTGAAGATTTGAAGCGAACTCTTGAAGAAAACCCGGACATTGATGAAAAACTTGACAAGAAGGACTCAGCGCTTGATGATAGACTTAAAGAAGTTTATGTAACCTCTATGGGCAGACCGGAGGATGACATTACGCGAGAGAAAAGAACACAAAGTAAGGATCGTCCGTTACCTCAAGATCGCACCCTGATCCAGGACTTCGAGTTTGGTTTCAAAGAACCTGAACGGGTCACCTACGGCCGGACTACGCTGAGACACGTTATCGATTTCGTGTCTGCGTACCAAGCGAACCCTGAGGAAGTGACTGCAACGAAAATAGCCTTAGAGTATAAAATGAGTGAGCATGATGTACAGACTATACTTAAATACTTCAAAACATATGAAGTGTACCTGCCGCAGACTAAGAAGACACCGGCCACATTTGCTGGCCCTGCTACAATGAGAAAACAGCTACAAAACATGACTGTGAAGGAAATAGAAAGTCAGGAGAACACAAATCTAGCTAATAAAGATAGTAGTCAAATGAAAAAGGCCTCATAGTTAGAATTTTAATTTAGAGAACTAATATATTTGTAAAGTCTATCCAGTATATTGGTGTAAGTCATGATTTTCAGTCCAAAACCAAGCTTACACATATGCTGGATGTATGCACATGTTTGCACTTTACCTGAGGATGAACTTATCACCATTTTGAGTCATCCGTCTGCAATGTGAGGGTATTCAGCAGACCACTCAAAAGACTATGCGGTACTCAAAAGAACCGGGCTGTTGCCAATGGATTTAGTTTTGTGAGATTCTAAAACATGTCTCCAAATTATAACAAATGTAGCCTTCTCTGTAATTAGCAGCTTTTGCTGGCTCTTATATTTCAATGCCGTCTTATTAATGCTGCAATTTGTAATGCTAGCTTGAAATTATCAATGTGAAATCAATTTACTCAGTACAACATTGTTGAAGGTAATGTGATTTAGATGTAGAACAAATAAATTGTTTTGTTATACATTGCTTATTATTGATTTTATATGCTTACCTACCTCATAATATTTGAATGGTGGAGTATGTGCATGTTTGTGTTTTCTTCAGGAAATACAGGCATGAGATTGTTACATAAAGTTTTTCAAATTATGTTGACAGGTCTGGACTGTTCCAGAGCTTTTTGGGCCACGTCCGTTATATAAGTCTGGGCCACTTCTGTAACAAGTCTGGGCCACGTCTGTAACAAGTATGGGCCACGTCTGTAACAAGTCTGGGCCACTTCTGTAACAAGTCAGGGCCATTTTTATTACAAGTCAGGGCCATTCCTATTATAAGTCTGGGCTATTCCTGTTACAAGTTTGGGTTAATCCTGTTTGATAGCTGGGCTATCCATGCTTAGGGCCTGAAAATGCGTATTTTCCGAAGATACGCCAAAAGCTATATACATTTTCCGCGTACTAGTGTCGATGTGCCGCGACGACTCGATCGGCGCGGCCTCGTTCGGCGCTGCGTCTCTGGGCGCTCGTCGCGAAGCGCCCGCGCCACGTCGAGCGCCCAGCGTGCGGTCTGACGAGCGCCCGCTCGCCACGCAGGGCGACATGCTCAACAGCATCAAGGTACAGCCATCATTTGTTGTTTTTAGTTAGCAGCATTATAGTCTTAACCCTTTAAAAACTTTTTCATAAAAACATGTTTTACAGTTCCAAAGGAGATTACGCGATACTATACATACAGAAAAAAGTAGTACATTTCACGAGAAAGTCAGGTGAGAATTTACAAGATTTGTAAAAAAAACTGTAAATAAACTTACAGACGTTATCTTCATAGATAATACCTAGCCGTTTTATTTTACTTATTTCATGTTTTTTTTGTAGTCTTGTGCCCAAAGATAAACCTAGTGCGAAACACGTGCCGTCCAGATCCAACACGCCGGCTAGATCAGGTCTATCCCAGGATTTAAGGTGACCTGTCTATTCCTTTTTCATACCTACCAACTGCTAGATCAGACTGTCACCCTCTTCATAGAAAGTATTGACAAAGACCGTAGCCAGGAATTCACTCTGAGGGGGGGTCGAGCTTATAGTATTCCATGTATAAAACAGTGGATTGTCTGCGGCATGGGGGGGGGGGTGATGCCCCATTTTCAATGACGATACGCTCCCAGTATTGATATATTTGATTATAGCTGCTATGCCCGGGAGGTCGGTTTTTAGTTTTTTACTCTGGGGTGATCCTCAAATTTCCTGGCATAAATGTTGACACTGGTTAGTCGCTATCATTATGCCAAGTTTTTGTTGAAATCTGTTGAGTAGTTCTCCCTAATCAGTCAGACAAGTAAGCACATTGCTTGTGCAAGTTATCTGACATTCAGGTGATGCTTATCGAATGGTGCGTGTTGTAGCGGCGCCAGAGACAAGGCGAGCCCCGCGGCGCGATCGTTCTTCGGGCCGACGCGGCCCATGTCACCGAAGGGCCGCCGCAGCCCGCACGCCGGCTTCTACTGACCAGGGCCTCAAGTCTGCTAACACAATCGATTCATAATCGAACAGCAACCGAATAGTATCTGTCACTTTTGACAGATATTGTATGGGATATCAGTCAAAAGTGACAGTTACTATGCGGTTGCTGTTCGATTGTGTTTGCAGACTTGGGCCCCAGCCGCCATGTCACGCCATACACCGGGCGAAATATCGTCATATACCTCCGAACATAAGAATCGGACTATCTTTTTATTCATGTAAACCGTTAGGTACTGTACTTATGAATCGTGAAAAAATGTAAGCTACAACTTTACCACCCGTTCGGAATGCCGTTCCTATGGAGATGAACGGGCAAGAAACCCATAAATGCACTTTTTTTAAATATACTTTTTATTCATGTAACCCACTAGGTACTGTACTATGAACCGTCAAAATAGTCACAAAATGTTAGGCGACAACTTTACCACCCGTTCGGAATGCCGTTGCTATGGAGAAGAAAGGGAAAGAAACTACATGGTTGGACTTTTTAAAAAGATCCGTTACGTTTTAGAGCAGTACTGTTATCGGTGTGTGTGTATATAAGTGGGCTAAGGCTTGTATTCCGGACTATTGAATCATATATACCTTTTGGGATACGCTCGAAGCAGTAAAATTGCGCGTCTCAATATTATACCTAATTCATCTCCACTCAGATGAAAGGATTTTCTTGGCCCAGAATCTTTTTAAAAGGTGGCCGTATTTTTTTTATGTGAGAAATTTTTGGATGTTTCATTGCAAGACGGCTACCATTTAGTCTATATATATATTCGACTTCATGAAATGTATATTTAAAAAAAACATCGTCAAATTGTAACAGAACGTAGAAGATTGATATAGCACATCTTCCGTTCCGATCTTAGGAGATATCTGACGATGTACCGCTTGGTGTATGGCCCGCTTGCGAGGAGTGTATGTTAGTCAAATTGTCCAGTGTACGCGTCCAACGGTGGGTGAAAAATAAACAATAATAGTCAGGTTCATTGCGTTTTATTTACAGCTATTTACAGAAGTCAACCTATTGCCTAGCCTTTCTGGGAATACAGGCGTGACGGTTTTTTTTTACCTTGAGATTGGGTTCGTCAGGCCAGCCCGGACACCTTGACATTCAATTTTAAGAGGTACATTTAAAAAAAAAGCGGTACATATCCTTATCGCGTCGAGTAGGTACATTATATTAAACCAAAACCCAAGACTTGTAAGCCGTGAAGACCGGGCTGACCTGAGGCAGGTGTGCTACAAAAAGAGTTTCAATGAACCTCCTATTTTTTGTCGGTTAAAAAGTAGGCTGAGTCACATTTTTTTACGACTACAACAATCGTTGGAATTTAGACAGACGCGGACACAAGGGTAGGTAAATGAATCAAAAATGTTATCCCGTATCCGAGCCTGAGTTTAGGAGATCTTATATAATACGAATCAATATATCATTAATCTATGGACACCCATCACTTTTGCATGAGCACATGTGAACGTTTACGCGAGGCCGGGGTCGGGCGGCGGCGGCGCCATGCAGTTGCCGTCAGGGTAGCGCTTCTTGAAGGCGGCGATCAGCTCCGGGTCCACCAGCCGGACGCCGTCCACTTGGTTGCCGAGGGTTATCCTGATAAAAACATATTCTTCACTTTTCTGTCTAACTCAATACATCGTTGAGTACTTGACGGATAATCCTAAACTATTGGCCCGTTTACAATGAAAGCGTGCATGGACAGGCCTGATGCACACAATTTTTTTTTTGTATAGTTCTATTTATAAGAATGTAACCAACTTGGATCCGAGCCTGTATAAGCAGTGATAGCCAAATTTGTAGAGCGCTTGCCTCGGTAACGAGAATCGCAGGTTCAAACCCCGGCTCGCACCTCTGGGATTTTATGTGCGAATGTCATTTTCAACCACGATTATCACTTGCTAAACGGTGAAGGAAAACATCGCGAGGAAACCTGCATGTCTGAGAGAAACCCACGAAAGATGTGTGAAGTCCGCCAACCCGCACTGGGCCAGCGTGGTGGACTATGGCCTAATCCCCCTCGCATTGAGGGGAGGCCCGTGTCAAGGGCTGGTACTATTATAACCAACTAGGAAAACAGTGAAACAGTCACTTACCAATTCGGTTGAACATTGTGTGGTCGACCAAATAGCTCTATTTTTCTTGTACCAGGACTGAGTCTCTCTAAAAAATAAATATTTGGGTATTAAACTTCTATGATTTGCTTACAGTTATTTAGTTATATTACTTAGTTCTTAACGTTATCTTACCGATGATGCCGTAAATTTCGTCAGGTTTGTGAGAGGTGGCTCGGACTTCGGCCACAATGACGTCACAATCCAGGCCGCGGTTCAAGTTGTCTGGGTTCCCCTTCATGCCCACCTAGAAACAACGCAACCAACGCTATAAACACTTGGGCCACACCCGTTACATGCCTCGGCCATCCCTGTTACAAGTCTGGGCCAGCGCTGTAACATGCCTGAACCAACGCAACAAGCGCTGTTAACGCTTGGGCCACCATCATTACACGTCTAGTCCAACCATGTAACAAGTTTGGGCCAATGCCGTTACATGCCTGATCCACCGTCATCCATCCTATAAACAATTGGGCCACCTTTTTTAAACACCTAGGCCATCCCCGTTACTGAGCCATAAATATTACACAAACCTGGGTCACATATAACACCAAATATTCCATTCCTATGGTAGAGCCTAACTTACCAGGCAATGCTCCTTGCCGTGGTTGAGCCAGTGCCCGGTGCGGCCGGTTCTGATGATCCTCTGCAGCTGGTTGGTCTTCACCCAGATGAGCTCGTCCACTCGCTCGTACCCCCACAGCTTGAGGCACTCGCGACCCAGCTCCATCGCCCTATGGGTTCACAACATCTATCTACACCAGCCTTTCCCAAAGTGGGCGATAACGCCCCTTGTGGTCGCTGCAGGCCTAAAGGGGGGCCCAAAAGAGAGTAAGTAAGAGACCCAAAAAATGGGGGCGTTGTGTAATGGCTTACAATAATTAATTTAATTTGAAGTTATAGTGGTTTTTAAGTAGGTGAAAAAATGGAGGTGCTAAAAAATAATTTATTCTCAATGTGGGCAGTAGACAAAATAAGTTTGGGAACCCCTGATTTACACCATCATGCCTGTAATCCCCGAAGGGGTAGGTGAAGGTGCACTGCAGTGCACCCACATTTCGCCAATGATATTTGATAATAGGTGGCTAGCCTAAAGTCATTATACCGGGTACATTCCTTCTTAGTATGAGGAGGATTTAGGACAATTTTCTCTATTTGGTACTGATTATAAAACTATCTAAAGACGGTTTTTTTTTGAGATTTGCACATTGAGTCTATAGTATGTGTGTGGCGTGGAGAGGAGAACAGTGAAATAATTAAAAAAAAACTTAATTTAAAAGACCAATTAAATAAAATATTAAGTAACAATTAAAAAAAAAATTAACACGACGAAGGACTTTCAAAATGTTCGATCAATATTTTTTAGGTAGCATTTCAGTAATATAAGCGCCTACCATCTTGCTCTAACCATAGATTTTATGAATAATTATGACAGTGACAGCATGCTTTCTTGGTGACCGTGATGTGTGGAAGTCATTGGGGGAGGCCTATGCCCAGCAGTGGACGTCTATCGGCTGATGCATGGTGTTAGAGTAGGTACCTGCCGGTGACCCACAGGAAGATGAGTCCACTGTCCTGAAGCTGTGGCACGCCGAGGCATCGCATCTCATCATCGGACATGGTACCGTACGGCAGTTCCATGTGGATGTCCCACGGTGGGTCCGCCATTATTACCGCGAACTTGCCTACACACGATTTATAATTAGATTCGATACCTGTACTGGGTTAGGTTAGTACTCAGAGTACAAGAATAAGGGTAGAGGGTGCTCTTAGAACTATTAATACAGGGTGACTCAGAAAGTGTGTATAAAATTGGAAACCTGTGCGCTTCTTTAGAGTATTTATAATCATTATGTGAAGTTAGAACTTGTATATATATATTTTTTTAAATAAAATTTGCTTGCAAAAAAATCACAACAAAAATATTATTTATAATTGACATATCGCAATTCTGAATTTACACAATGATTACAAATGCGCTTAAGAAGCGCAGTTTAAAAATTGGGTACACCCTTTCTGAATCATACTGTATATCATAATCATAAATCTGAATCATACTGTATATCATAATCATAAATCTGAATCATACTGTATATCATAATCATAAATCTGAATCATACTATATAATCAAACTAATGCACTAAGCATGGGAGAAGATCTGACCCTATTTAGTAGCGCGCAAACAAGTACTGTCCCGATGTGGCCGAAACTCTTCCGAATCTCGGCCTATTTCGTTACAATCTCGTTCCACTCATTCCAATATCGATGAATACTCGTCCTAATCTAACACCAAACTCGACCCATCATATTGCAATCTCGAACAATATTATCCAAACTCGTCCCATCATATTGCAATCTCGAACAATATTATCCAAACTCGTCCCATCATATTGCAATCTCGAACAATATTATCCAAACTCGTCCCATCATATTGCAATCTCGAACAATATTATCCAAACTCGTCCCATCATATTCCAATCTAGAACAATATTATCCAAACTCGTCCCGATTTCTTAATATATTAGTCCCAAGCTCGGCTCACGTCATCCCGTCTCATTTCAAACTAAGCTCATCTCGTCCCAATCTCAACCTATCTCGTCAAGACCTAGACTATTCTCGTCCCAATTCATAGTTCTAAAAGGAAATGGTGGACTCACCCAAGAACGTCATGTCCAAGTACCGGAGGTCGCACTGTAGCCACTGCGGCGGCGTTAGCGTCAACACACCGTCCGGCTTGGACACCAGGGTTGCACCTAAAATAAATAACAAATACATACCCGATCTACACCCGAGGTGACCCGAGGTACACAGCGATTGAAAAAAAAATACACTTCGCCAAGAGGAAGAGACTATCAGCCAGGTTAGTTATTTGGTTTATAATTGGAAAAGTTAACAAGCCGAGGGTCTGTGGTGGGTTCCTCTTCCCCCATTTGTTTTGTTTATGCATTGATATGTGTTTGGTACTACACTGTACCGTTGTGTGCTCCCTTGGGCGCAGTCTCGGCTGGTTTCGCCGCGTTCGCGTGCGCGTTCGGATCCGTGTTGTCGACTTCATAATGAACATACCTGAGAGAAATAAAACCATATTGAATGAGTAGTTTCGAGAGTTAGATCAACTATCTCTCTTACTCTGAGATGCAAGCTATTTATGGTCTCGCTCGCACAGCCGACCTATTCCCCCTTTCCAGATGGGGTGCCTAGTAGGTACCTTTTGGTGTTTCCTAGTTTTAATGTTTTATACATATTGGTATCTTTATGTGTGTTGGTGTATATTGTGGTGACAGACTGAAATCTTAGTAGATGAAATACATAATACAAATGTAACGCACAACAAATTGAAGCACAAACATTAAGCCGATACATTTTTTGCGCTTCGTGCTATGGGCCGAGTTTGGGATGAGATTGGGCTGACGTGGGCCGAGATTGGCACTGTATTAGTAGGAAATTGGGACGAGTTGAAATAGCTGTTTCAAGATGTTACTCGCGGCACTCTATCCGTGTCACTTGTTCGTCTGATACTGAAATAAATATTTTTTTCCGTTCATTGAATCAAAATCTGGCCCTGTGTGATAGCTTAGGGAGCGTTCAAGTATTACGTAACGCAATTTTTGGAGCTTTTTGACGCCCCCTCCCCCCCATAGTAAAACGTAAAATGTACACGCGACCGTTCTCAAGAAAACAAGGAAAAAAAGGGAGAAAACAATGTTACGTAACGCGTAGCTCAAACCCCCCTCGCCCCTGTAACGCAACATAACGTTTCACAAGACCCCCCCCCTTCAAATTGGTCAGGCTCCCTCACTTGCAGCTGTCCATGTGGAAGCAGGTGTTGAGGAAGGAGCAGTCGCCGAGCGACTCGTCCGTGTGGCCCTGAATGATCTTCTTGAAGTGCAGCTTGGCGCAGGCGGCGGCGGGCGCGCGCGCGCACTCGGCGCGGGTGCCGTGCGGGCAGAACTCCATCACCTGCGCCCCTTCACCCGCACACAGTATCATGATATACTTAGCTGTTGCCCGCCACTTCGTCCGCGTGGTATTCAACAAAGACAACCGTTGACAACAGCCTGCTCGCCCGTTCTGAGCCCGCGGGACGCATTGCAGGTTGTTGCTATCAAACTTAATCAGGCGCTGCGCTGCGACATTGGTTTTAATTTTTTCTCGTGAGATCCTATTTTTTTTTTCTAAAATACAAGTAGCCTAAGTTACTCCTTGTTACATCAGCTATATGCCAGTGAAAGTCCCGTTAAAATCGGTCCAGCCATTTCAGAGATTAGCCGGAACAAACAGACAGACAGACGGACAGACAGACAGACAGACAAAAATTGTATAAAATGTTGTTTCGGTACAGGTAAAGTGTATACATCCAAATGCACTTAGTAAAAAGCGGTTATTTTAATATTACAAACAGACAATCCAATTTTATTTATATGTATGTATAGATTAAATAAAATAAAAAATTAAAAAAAAAATATTATGATATTATGATCCTTCGGTACGTAGCGGTAGCGTTATGCTTCCACTTTCATTGCGCGAACTGCCAAGGAATGGAACACGCTACCGGCGTCTTTGTTCCCTGTTGACTATAATCTGGGTGTTTTCAAGTCGAGAGTGAACAGTGTCTAGGCAAGTATGCTCGATCGTAGATCTCATCGTCTCTTACCATCAGGTGATATCGAGATCAAATAGTTGCCTATATTGTAATAAAAAAAAATGAAGGAGTGAAGTTAAGGATCTTTATGTAGGGGTTGGATGAACGCTATTTCATCGAGGTACCACAGGAGGAGCCGCGCGCAGAACCTAGTGTTAGTATATATGTATACAAATAAATAAAATAAGAGTGTCTGTTTGTAATATTAAAATAAACGCTTTTTACTAAGTGCATTTGGATGTATCCACGATACATATACCAAAACAACATTTTAAACTATTTTTGTTCTGGCTAATCTCTGAAATGGCTAGACCGATTTTGACGGGATTTTCACTGGCAGATAGCTGATGTAACAAGGAGTAACTTAGGCTACTTTTTATTATAGAACCCCCCCCCCCCCCCAACCGGGCTATTGCTAACGGTTGTGTCTTTGTTAAATACCACGCCGATGAAGTCGCGGATAACAACTAGTAGTAAATAAAATTAAATATTTTAAGAGGTTCATCGGAAGACCATAAAAATTAAACATCTTACAACTTACATTGATGAGGCTTGTCTGTGACAATGCACTGATATATGTAGATAGCCATTGTCATCTTAGAACACACCATGTAGTCTTGGTATAAACATTTTGTGACGAGACTAACCTCCCTGGCTCTTGAATTTGTCAGCCAGCGACTTCTCCTTGGCGGTGGGTTTGCTCAGAAGGTCCATGATCTCCTCGCCCACTCGTTTTACTGCCTTCTCTCTGCTTGATGGCATCGCTAATAATGACTGAAGAAAATAAGTACTATTATAATGTTTCAATTTACACTTTTCATAATATAATGTGAGTATCTTTATGCAAGAGTGGCACTTTAAATAATCTAATAATTAGCGCAGCTGGTAGGTACCCTGCTTTCTGTGCCGAGGGTCCCGGGTTCGAATCCTGGTAGGAACAAACCTCGTGTGATGAGCACGAATGTTTGTACCCAAGTCATGGATGTTTATCTATATAAGTAATATATATACTGGGTTCGCTCCCAGTCCATTGTACGGTACCCATAATACAAGCGTTGCTTAGTGTGGGACCGTATAGCTGGTGTGTTCTTCTGGCAATATTATTTATTATTATTATTATATATCTGTGGGTACACTTACCATTAAATCTGTGTCGTTTTTACCAGTTTTCTTCTCGTCTGTACAAGCTTTCGCTACTTTAGGATGTGAACTTTCTTCTGCTATACTGTCACCTGTAAGACAAAGCGTTGTACAATACAAGATCAAGCAATTATGCACCTAATAGCTGTGTCGAAGCGACCTCGCGAGGCTGCCTCGTCTCGCTCAGTAACAACCTGCCTCGCTCGTGTCAAACACGCGCGTGGCTCGCCTGAACACTGTCAGCTGTCAATTTGCCTTGCATGAGAGTAGGAAAGATCTCCCAAGCCAGATAATTTGTCAGTCAGGTATCCTCCACTTTATTGATAGGGTTAGGGGGCTTATTTGGATTATTCTAATGATTAGGTATTTTATGGAACCTCCCATATCATGTATTTCTACTTGACATTGGCATAAACATGCTCATTTGCGCCGAAAAATGATTGCTCGGATCAAAATTGAGGTAGCCGCCTGAGGTATGGCGGCCTCGCAAGGCTGCGCGTTCTGTCAGTACATGACTATCGCCTCTTTCGTACTCTACACTACCTTTCCTCTTAGTAGTAGACGATTGCTCCTCCATCAATGCCGCTAGCACTGCCGCCAATCTAACAGACTCCGCACTCTCCACCACAATGGTTGCATCTGTAGTACTCTCTGTGCGTTCCTTTATTCTAGGAAATAAATAAATATTAATAAATCACGGTTTAGTTACAGGTTCAGGGATCCGGGGTCGAGCCCGATGTATCCCATGTACACGAACTCATATCTATGTAGGTACTTTGGGAATGTACAATTCGGTCGGTCAGAGAGAAGACTGCCCAATACTTTCAAATGTTTTAAAACCTGGTTCCCAACCATGGTATTTTTACATATTTATACTTGGACGCCCTGGTAGATAGATAGCTTTTATACCTTTATTGCTGCAGCACATACATTTACACAAAGAATGACATAAAGATATAGTTGTGTGCAAATACCCTTATGGCATCAGTACAAGACGGGCAGCTGGCAATGTGTCTTATTCGTAGCCCCACCCTTGCCCCCCTCTAACCCCCCTTCAATGTTGATACAGTTTAGCAGCCTTTCCCAAAGTGGGCGATAACGCCCCCCTGTGGGCGCTGCAGGCCAATAGGGTAAGAGACCCAGAAAAAGAGGCTTAGAATAATTAATTTAATTTGAAGTTATAGTGGCTATTAAGTAGGTGAAAAAATGGGGGCGTTAAAAAATAATTCATTCTCAAAGTGGGCAGTAGACAAAATAGTAACACTATAGTAGTATTGTAGTAGTATGCACTATAGTAACTAAACTTACGTGATAAGCTTCTGTGTGGCAAACTTCTGCAGCAAACTCGCAACAATGCTGGCGTCCACGTCACCGAGTCCTGGAAGCAAAGCACTTGCCGTCGCTGGCAACTGCAGCTGCATGTCGGACAACACTTGTAAAAGACGCACTTCCAGTGATGCGGAGGGTAGCGGATGCTTAGGTTTTTCTGGTGTTGGTCCTGGAAGATAGATGTCAGTATGTATGCTGATAGGAACAAGGCCCTAATATGTCCCGAATGATATAGGAAATACTCTTAAATGGTACATAATTATAAGTCTCATGATTCAAGATCAAATTATTATATGGTTGTCTCTCTCCACACGGGCTATACCCGGATCTTTGGAACGTTTGAGCAGGGACATGGGTCCAACACATAGAGGTCCTTTTTGATAATTTTAATGTTATGTTAGCCACCCGCTGAGGTCAACTGCTGAAAATGATAGCATAAACAGCGAATTTACCTCAGCAGGCGGAGGAACTATTGCAGGAATATGGAAAGATAATTGCAACAATGGATTGAGGTTTGGATGGATATGGGATAGGAATATTGGAATGGTTGCGGTTTTTATATGGTTTATTAATATTTGAATATCATTTAAACAATAAAACTAGCCCTGCTTCTTTGTTACATTTAAAGTTGTATTCCTAAAGCTTTAAACTTTATTTTAATTTACTGCAAAACAGCATTACTTGCAGCTCAAGCATTCCTTTGAACTAGTAGAAATTTATTTTACAATAAGTAAGTATGTAAATTGATTTAAGTTTAAAAAAAGTATGAATTGACTTTATTACAACTTGGTGCAGGGGTCCATGCCCTAGGGTAGTTTGCTCAAAATAAGACACTATACTACACTTTTTCATATCCCGCTAAACCATTGGTCAGAGTCAATAAATGGCCTGATTTAAAAACGTTTTATTGTCGCACATTACATTGTTCATTAAATACTAAATTCATAAGAAATATCTAAGAATCTATCAAGAGTCCGAAGCCCACAGCTCCCCAAGAATACATACACACCAACCAGTATCTTACCTTCATGTTTCTGTACCACTGGACTCGCCACCGATTTCTCCTTGCCACTACTAGGGGATCCATCAGATTTTTCTCCACTAACTAAGCTTGCGCTTAATATATTCTGTCTCTCTTTCTTACGTTTCTCTAGTTTCTCCCTTAAGCTATTTCGCTTACTCTTAACAGCTTGTATCTCCTCCCACGCGTCACTCATTTTTAGTTCTATTTATTATTTTCGTTACGTACAATTTCATTTGACCTTTTAACCGGCTCTCGTATTTAGGCCGTTCTTAGATATATTTTGTATGGTTTATAAATGTTTTATGCTCTAGATACAAAGCCAATATTGTGTATAAGATATTAATAAAGTAATGTTGGGGTTAAGGTTCGTTCTTTTATATAAAATCTACTGATTTACTATTACAAGCTTTCTATTCAGCAAGTTCGCTGTTCGGCTTGACATTATAAATTGACAACTGCTACCATTTTTTTTACACTTTTTTATTGACATACACACAAGAACCATTTAGCCAAAGTCAAAATGTTATCCAGGGTATATTGGTTACCAACAGTCTGTGTGTTCACAACCGTGTGGTTGTAAATGAGTTGAGGTGGCTTTTTTGGCTTTTTCAAAAAAGCCACACTATGGACTACTAAACATAATGACATTCCTTTGCGTAGAGCTCTTCATTGGTCCTCTTGGCACAACTATAATTACGAAACATACTGGTATGAGATAGAGTGCTGGAACTGGCAACTGACAGGCAAATACAGTTTTCCTTTCGATTATTTTAAAAGCGTCATAGGGGGGACGCCATTTTCATTTCATCATGTCACATCCATTATTTTATTTATAATGTGTATTTATTGAATTTAATATTGCTATTAATTACTTGACACTGGCAAAATACCCGCTAAGTTGCGGGTGAGGCCATATTCGTATCCATTTTATTTCATCGCATCTCATTTCGTAAAGAAAGAAGTAAAGCGTCATAAGCGTCAGTATTTTAAATTGTGTTCATTGTTTTTCCTGCAATAATACTTATTGTATTATTAGAACCTGATTTAAAATGACTTTCGCACCAGAATTAAGGACCCATTCTCAAAAAGTGTGTACTCTTTATAAGAGAGCAATGAGACTTATCGAATCTTATTATATAGCACGGTAAGGAAATAATACGCTGGCTTGGAAGGAATTCTCTTCTAATAATGCTATTACCTACTAACCCGCACTGGGCCAGCGTGGTGGACTATGGCATAATTACAATCCCATTGATGGGAGGCCCGTGCCCAACAGTGGAACATTTAGGGCTGGTATTATTATTATATAATGCTATTTCCTGCAATATTGATGTAATGAATATTCGCAAGACTTTTCAATATTTTCATTCGCATTCGTGAAAAATGGTGTATTTTTTAATGTATGAATTCGATATTCATATTTGCAAATATTGATAATAGATAGCGATTCCCACTAAAAATAAATTGTGGAAAAAATATTAATGTAAAAAAAATACACACACCTCGCTACTACATATAAAAATATAATTGTTGCAGTAGTAAGGTACCTAATATTCTCTATTGAAATAAGATTTTGGTTATGTGCTTCAGATTTGTCGTACGATACCAACAAGTCATTTTAAGAAATGAATTTGACAAGAACAGCAGTGTATGTGATGAGAAAGAGCAACGTCAATTGCTCTGGCTGGGACAACACGAGGTCTTTGCGAAGCAAAACCCCATACCCTCTGCGAGATGTATGTATAAAATGCAAATACATACCTACTTAAATAAATAAATAAATATCGCCATACGAACACACCAACTATACGGTCCCACTTTAAGCTTAACGCTTGTGTTATGGGTACCGTACAATGGACTGAGGGCGAACTCAGTATATAATACTTATATACATATTAAACATCCATGACTCGGGTACAAACATTCTACCAACTATATCTATTCTATTCAACTTAAATAACTACATCAATATTGTCAGACTAACATCAATCGTATGGACCCAAACTTAGCTACACTTGTATCTACTATGCGATGGGATGGCTGGACTGGCTAGATTCTCAGTAAGCCCCCCATTAATAAATTATTATAAGGCCCATTACTAGAATCTATTCAACACCGGAATCGGATCCTCAGACCAATACCTAATACATCAAAGATCGGATCCGAACGACACGATTGACGATTCAGTCAACTAAGATCAGGCCACCGCAGCTAATAGATCACAGTCCACGCGGTCTTCAAATGCTTTTGTTATTATTATTAAGCGTTTGGACTCGATCGCATAAAATTATATTTGAGTTTATTTCAGTTCCATATTCCTATGGACTCGTCGGTGGTGTGGCCGCGGATCGTATCGTCACTCCCCCAGATTGGGTGCTCGATTACTGGCACCCCCTTGAAAAAGCGCACTACCCTGAATATTTCAAGAGGCGTGAAACAAGGAAATGTGAATATATTCAAAAGTGGCACTGCGGTATTCTCAACTAACTTTTAATATCAAAATAATATTATTTTTCTTGGTTAAAAATAATAAACGGAACGTAGTTTGTCAAATGTGTAATGTCAATATATTTTGACTTATGTCAAATAAATGTCAATTTTACGTTTTTTAGGTTACTTTGGGTGATGTTGTTTTTCTTTTTCTTTGCCATAATTAAATAGTTACTCATAAGTTTGAACTATTATTTATATAACAGATTAGTGTATTAAATACGTAATTATTATTTTTACCTTGATTAAGCAATTTTATGTGAAAAGTTAGCGTGACCTAGCGAACCATGTCTGAAGTACCAAAAGAAGATAAAAAGCCAATTAGTGACGAGGAGAGATTGGCGCTATGTCAGAAACTGGATCAGGAGTTGGATGACTTCATCGACAGCTTGGAAAAGAAGAGATACTCTGAAGGATGGCCTGAAGACCGGTGGGAGGTACGTCACTAGTTGCAAAGTAAAGACTATCTAGAAATTAAGTTTTTAAATGTGTAATAAGATTAACACTGCCAGTATGACCCTATACTAAACAAGGCTTGTATTATGGTACTATACAATGGACTGGGGTGATTCCAGTACATAGTAACCAGACCAGGAAAAAAAATTTTGAAAGCTGTTATCAGTAAATATGTCATGGATATATGTATTACTAAAATTAAATTCGATATGTTTGTTAATTCTGTGGAATATTGCTTTAACTTCTATAAAATTAATTACATAACTCACTATACTAGTATTATATTTTTTTAAATGATTTGCTTCGAAACCTAATGTTGCCAATGTGAAAAAAAAGTATAGAATGTATGTGCTGTTCTTCCTGTGAATATTAAAATTTGTAAAGAAAATTATACTTTAAAGGCTGTTGTGTTGTACATTTCCAGGAAGAAATGGACAAGCATCCATTCTTCATGAAGGCCACTCCAGAGAATGATGAACTCTCTCCACTGGCTGAAGGGCTCGCCAAGCTGAAGTATGACCCTGAAGAGAACACACCGGTTGAACTAGCAATCAATTATAAGGAGGATGGCAACTTTAATTTTAAGCATAAAAACTATAGATTGGCTATTTTAGGGTAAGTCTTTTTGAATACTCCATATTAAGGCTTGCTGTCCCACCTTTTTCTGGCATCTACGAATCTCAATATCAATAATAAGTATCACTTGCCAAGTAAAGTGTCAGAGATGTCCATATAACATATAGCATCACTTATTAAGATGCCTTCAAATTAAACATACTTCGTAAGATTTAAAAAAAAAACATGTAGAAAAATTCAGTATCAAATTATAATGAAAAGTAAATTCACATAATATATTTTAATTGCAAAAATAAACACACTTATACATTATATTTTTAAGAAATTATGTATGTCTTTTTTTTGTATTGGTAATATATTTTTTTTATAGATACACAGAAGGCATTAAACAGAGGTGTGACGATGCTGAAATTAACGCTAGCCTGTACAACAACCGTGCCGCCTCACACTGGCATCTAAAAAACTATCGATCAGCATTGTTTGACAGTGAAAAAGCTCTTACCTTCAATCCGGACCACACTAAAGCTAGACTACGAGCCGCCAAATCTGCTCTCGAAGCATCAAAGTATGATCAGTGTATAGAACATTGTAACAAATTGCTCCAAAATAAACCCAAAGATGCTGAACTTACAGAACTCTTGAACACTGCTAAAAAGAAAATGTTGATACACCAACGGGATCAGAGAAAGAAGGATAGACGCGAACAAAAGAATACAGAGCAAAAGAGCTTGTTAATAAAGGCGATAATCGAACGGGGTATTAAAATATCTAAATGTGATGACGAAGACGACATTGATCTTTCGAAGTTAGAGCCCAGTTTACCAGGAGCGCATGACGCTATAGTATGTGTTGAAGATGGTATTCTGAAATGGCCCATATTGCTATTATACCCAGAGTATCAAATGACGGATTTCATCAGGGCTTGTCCTGAAGACGTGCCGTTGTATAACCAATTAGACCAGGTGTTCCCTGCCCCATGGGATGCAGATAATAAATACGATTGTTCAAAGATTAACGTGTATTTTGAAGGATACGACAAAATGCCCCACATCATAGATCCATCGAAGAAACTTAGTGACTTATTAGTGACGAAATATTTCGAGTTGAAGGCTGGGACGCCCGCGTTTTTTGTGCTGCCGCGCGGTAGTAACGTAGAACGCAGGTTTCTGGAGAGCTATATTTAATTTTAAAATATAATTTTTATATTGCGTTGTCATTTGTTTGATTTAATTAACACCTTCGACTAACATCTTAGGGGAGTTCGGTGTTGCTGGCTTCTTTAATTATCGATCAACTTATTGATTTCTTATATTTACGCGAATACTATACATTGAAACATAACTAATCTACCGATATTATCGCGTTTATTATCTGTGTTGCTATTGCGTACGAGCTCATGAACTTGAGATACCTACTGATATGTGGGTGACAACTAGGCCCCAAGTCTGCTCACGCAATCGATTCATAATCGAACAGCAACCGCATACGTAGTAACTGTCACTTTTGACAGATATTGTATGGGATATCTGTCAAAAGTGACAGTTACTATGCTGTTGCTGTTCGATTATGAATCGATTGTGTTAGCAGACTTGGGGCCGTGTCGATCGTTTCAGTATTACAGTTACACCCATTAATTATCAATACAGCAAATAATCACATTGCTTGTAGCTCAACAAATTAGGTCGGTTTTTCGTGTTTCAATATGTTCGCGACACTGCGACTTTATTATTTCATAGTCTGAGTTATAGGCTCTGGGTGTTTTCAAGTCAAGAGTGAACAGGGACCTTCTAAGCAAGTATGCTCCATCGTAGATCTCATCGTCACTTACCATCACGTGAGATCGAGATCAAATACTTGCCTATAATGTAATAAAAATAAAATAAAAAAAAAGTAAAATAAACATCACCATGAGTTTACAAAATAATAGGTATATTAATCTATGTCCTGATCGTCCACATTGTAGCCCTGCTGGTGCGGGTAGTACGGCCCCGGGGGCTCGAAGCTGTCCTTCTCTGTGAGGGAGCCGAAAGGTTGTCGAGGCATCGCACCCATCCATTGTGGGTACCAGTAGAGCCCCTGGTGATGAAGATAAGAGAATTAATAATATCGCCAGACGAACACACCAACCGTACTGTCTCAAACTAAGCAACGATTATATTTTGGGTACTGACTGTTAAACATCAGTCAGCATTAAGGCCGTAGGCAGGGGGGGAGGTGGTGGCGTTTGGGGGTTCAACACCACCCTCCCCGAAATGTCAATCAATTATATACTTAGGTACATTCTATTTACTAGACAAATGTTCATTAATACGCAAAACATGGTAGTTTAAGCGTACCACTAATCTCGCACTCGACCTACATCAGGGGCAGGTAGGACTGGTCATAGAACTAGTTTCTAGCATTAAGGATGTTTTTGGCCTGAGCATGTTTATACGCCATGGACTTGATATCGAAAAAGCAACCTTATTTCCTCCTGCGGCGTTACAGGTGAACCTATCGTCGTGAAGGTCGATGGAGTCCAGGTAACTCTTGCCAGCGATAGAGCCGTAGTTCGGCGGGTACATGAACAAGCATCCGTCCAGAATGTCTGTAAGATACAATGATAATTATTTATGTCTATGACATAATATTATAATTTATCTCTATGCCTTTTCTACTCTATGGAAATATTGCTCTGTGTGTTTTTATTATTAATAAACCTACAAGTTTTCACTTTACAACCCTTTTCATTTTACACAACATATTAATTACAATTCGTTGCAAACATAATGGTGCCGAAACCAGGGACATTATGTTTGTAACGAATTGTAATTACTATGTTGTGTAAAATGAAAAGGGTTGTAAAGTGAAAACTTGTAGGTTTATTAATAATAAAGACACACAGAGCAATATTTAATTGTAGGTCTTATACTCCAGTGCTGCGCAGCAACGTAAGTGCTCTTAATGCGAGGGGGATTAAGGTAGGTGAAAAAAACAACTATAACTTCAAATTAAACGAATTATTGTTAACCTCTGCACAACGCCCCCATTTTTTTCTGGGTCTCTTACCGCCCCCCTTTAGGCCTGCAGCGCCCACAAGGGGGCGTTATCGCCCAATCTGGGAAAGGCTGGTGTAGACTGTGGAGGAATATTGACCGCTCGGTCGTCGTATAAAGTCGTGTAGTCCTCGACTTTGTACTTACAGGGTACTGTAATGTTCTCGTCCTCGTTAGTTTCGTCCGGCTTGGGTGTGGGCTCTATGTACGGTGGGACGGCGTCCACCCCGGTCCCAGGGTCTCCGGGCAACAGGAATGGACCTGGTCATAGGTACACTTATCCTGTATTTACTTTATTGCTAATCTAAGTCGAGCATAGCGCCTCTAGCGCACCGTATCAACACCTTATAATTCTCGATTCAAAGCGAACAAAGTGTGCGCGATGTTTTAGACTTTGACGGTTTTTTTTAATTTTTAAAATAACTTTACAATCTTTGGAGTATTGTTTCGTTCAAAAATAGTTTTAAAGCATATTTTTTTGGATAAATATTAAATTCAAGGCAATATGCCGCAGTCGCAAATAACTAACTACGACCAAACTAAGCTAAGCAACGCTTGTATTATGGGTACCGTACAATGGACTGGGGGCGATCCCAGTACAATGGACTCGGGTACAAACATTCGCGCTCATCACGCACTGTTTTTCGCCTACCGGTATTCGAACCCGGGACCCTCGACACAGAAAGCAGGGTGTACCTCCGTAGTGGTTGGTGTAGTTCCACTCGCAGACGTGATGGTCACATATCAGCGGTGAGTTTGGCTCCTTCGTGTAGTATGTGTTGCCGTTCGGTATCGTCTGAAAATAGTCTCAAATTGGTAACACAAATTTTATTTTTGAATAGCAATAATCAGCATTAAAAAAAAAAGTTTGCAAAAGTAGTGAAAAGTTCTCCTAAAAACATAGACGCATTTTACTATTATAACATTAAAAACCAATTAGTTAGACGTTCAAGGTCCAAATAAAAAGATTTTTCCAAATCGGTTCATAAATGACGGAGATCTAAAAACAAAGATAACAAAAAAATACAACTGAATTGAGAACCTCCCCCTTTTTGAAGGCGATTAAAAATTGGGCTGATATCTTAAGCTTAATAACCTTACCAACAAATAATCATAATGCCGGTACCGCAGCCCCTGTATGTTGAAGTCGAGTATGAAGGACCCTGAGGTGATGATGCAGGAGGCGGCCGACAGCGGCGGTAGCTTGTACGTCTCTGTCCCGCACTTGACTATCGCCTTCGGCAGCGTAGTGACGTCTCGCTCTTTTTGTAGGATCTTCTTGAATGGAAACCTTGCGGGTTTGGTTGGATTAGTTTGTTTCATCTGAATCTCGGGTGAGTTTGTTGCATAGAAACCCACCAGATTTATGGTGAATCTCTCCATGCTACAGGCAAATCAGAATTCAGTAAAAGTGGCTACCATACATTTAGGTCAATGACAATTTAGTGTTCTCGTTTGCCAGGAAACTTAATCCATTCTTCAGGAAAACCTGAAACCTTTTCCTGCGGGATTACAGATGTGTTGGTTGACTTATTGCGGGTACAAAATCATGAGTACCTATGATTTAGTCCTGCTGACCGAATTTCGGTCATAGCGGCCAATCTAAACGGAGTCCAGCCGCAGGAAATAATTATAGTACACAAGTGTGTCCGCAAGCACACGTGTACGCTCTCTTCCCTCACCCTCACAGTCAGTAGATCGGTCAGTAGATCTTCCAATTCCTCCTATTTTTATCTTTCGATTAATGTCGTGCGGGTTCCAAGACAATTAACTTTATCCCGGGACTCGCCGGGGGTCAAACCTCGGTGTCATCATTGGACACCACTGTAGATCCTGGCTTGCAGGAGTAGCAGTGGTGAGAGTGTGTGGCGGGCTTAGTCAGTAGATCAGAGAAATCAGGCGCAGGACCGACGGCTTTACGGGCTCTCGAAGCCAAAAATATGAGGAGGTACAGAATACTGACCTAAATATACAAATCCCAAGATGACACTCTAAGCCGTGCAAGTAGTTGTCGGTGGGAAAGGAGATGGCCGGGTCCTCCAGCAGGTAGTACTTCTGCTCGTCGTGATAGTGCAGGAAGCCGAGGAACACGAACGATCTGTCCTTACAATATGGCGCCGCGCCCTTCCCCATGCTGTAGATATCGCTGTACAACTCCGAAATGAAAATGTAGACGTTCTTGCCACAATAGAATTCTGAAATCATATTATCAGATGGTAAGCTAGCTGGAAAAAGGGAGAACTAAACAAACTCCACCTACACGAGTGACTGGACACACGATCCAGATGGACGATCCGAATTCGGGATAATATTTATACATTATCCTGTCTAAATCACGACCAAAGATAGACTACCTTATTCTTTTAAGATAGAGTTTCAAATTAATGGGCAATAAGTGGGGTCCACTCTGTATTTGCTCACGTGATCACATTATAGCGGTGTTATCAGTCTACAATTTTGCATATGCTGGCGGTGAGAAGGTCCCCATTATACCTTAAGCTAAACAGTAGTGCTATCCTGTAACGACAATCTCAAATCTCACGCGTGAATCCACGGATTAAATGTAAAATTTGTATCGAAATTTCACAGTCGTATCGAAACTTTACAGAATAGCACTACTGAATTATATAATTGATAGAACTAGGCGATACTTGGCGGAAATCCATTGTTGAACAGATGGGGGAAGAGGAACCCACCACTGACCGTCGGTTTGTCAACTTTTCCGATTATAAACCAAACAAGTTTGATCGAAATTTCAAGAAGCTAGCAACACCGAACTCCTCTCAATGATACCAACCCTGGCTCAAGTAGAACTCCATAGGCACTGGTCCGCCGGTATAGGTGGCCTTCCGTTCCGCTGCTATAGCGTTGTGGTTCTCGTACATAGTCAGCATGTTGTCTATCACGTCTTCGACGGTTATTAAAAGGACCTGTGATTATGGTACCATTAATATCTGATCGCAGTGAAAGAAAGCAGTGATAGCCAAGTTGGTAGAACGCTTCCCTCGATAACGACGATCACATGTTCAAACCCCGGCTCGCATTTCTGGGATTTCTGGATTTCATGTGCGAATCTCATTTTCACCACGATTATTGCTTGCTAAACGGTGAAGGATAACATCGCGAGGAAACCTGCATGTCTGAGAGAACCCCTCGAAAGACGTGTGGAGTCCGCCAACCCGCTCTGGACCAGCGTGGTGGACTATGGCCTAATTCGCCTCGCATTGAGGGGAGGCCCGTGCCCAGCAGTGGGACATTAAAAGGGCTGGTATTATTATAATATCTGATCTTGTCGAAGGCGCAATGGGTTTGGCTTTCCGTCGGTCGGAACTTACTTTTAATTCTTGGATATGCAGCTTCACGAATCGCCCTAAGTGGTCTGTAGCGATGTGGACTCGCTCGTTGATCATGTACTGAAATACAAGATATTATATTGATTTCATATATTTACGCGAATATTTAAATAAAACTAATTTTACGGATTTTATCGCGTTTTTTTTTTTTTTTATACATTATAGGCAAGTATTTGATCTCGATCTCACCTGACGGTAAGTGACGGTGAGATCTACGATGGAGCATACTTGCCTAGGTAGGAAGGCGGCAGTAGATCGAGACGCTACATTCACTAGACACATGCAGCGCAACTGATCTGACCCGCCATCCATGAATGGCAGCACCGAACATCATGCCGGAACACGGTTAGGCCGCTTGGCGACATGGCTTTGTTCAGTGGGTGGTGACTAACCACGGCCGAAGCCTACCACCAGTAGAGTTGTCACCTAGTTTGCACCACCCAGGGTCACGTGTAGGGTATCTCGAGGGTACTTAATTCTCCTACGGACGAAGGTGACTCGACCCCATCGATTTTATGTTTTTTATGTTCACGGTTCATGGTCACGGGAGGACTGAGGTGGTTGACGTCCTGGTGTCATAGTTTGAAACGGGGTACCCTCATATTCAATTGTTGCTTGTGGTCCGATCTACGCAGAAAGTGCTCACAACGTAAAAAACAATAAACGCGATAAAACCCGTAACATTACACTTCAGCGACAATCAGTCTATAGACCGACTGATTGTCTTTTTTTATCGTGAGACGAACAGATATTAAATCTACACACATACATACATATATACACATACATACATATATATATACATATTACAGATATTATATCTGTCAAAAGTGACAGTTACTATGCGGTTGCTGTTCGATTATGAATCGATTGTGGTAGCAGATTTGGGCCCCAGGATCGTACAGTTGGTGTGTTGCGTCTGGCAATATAATGTTACCTGATCCTCAGCGGTCTTGATTCTCATCATCTCGTTCTGGTAGAGCCACAGGTTGTCCAGCTTGTCGGTGGGGTCATGGCCGTAGATCTCGAAGGCGTCGATAATCATGGCCAGGGTTAGATTCTCGCTCGGCCCAAAACAGCATGGATGGTTGCGGATGTTGTACGGGGCCTGTTAGCGACACAAAGAATAATGTGTTTTTGTCAGGCGCCATTTATTTATTAATACAATAATTCCAGTTTTTTTAATGTCCCACTACCACAATGGGCCTTCCCCCAATGCGAAGGGGATCAGGCCATAGTCCACCACGCTGGCCTAGTGCGGGTTGGCGAACTTCACACATCTTTCGAGTGGTTCTCTCAAACATGCAGGTTTCCTCACGATGTTTTCCTTCACCGTGTAGCAAGTGATAATCATGGTTGAAAATAAGATTCGCACATGAAATCCCAGAGCTGCGAGCCGGGGTTTGAACCTGCAATCCTCGTTACCAAGGCAAGCGTGCTACCAACTTGGCTATCACATATAATATTTATTTATATTATACTCTTTTACTTACGGTTATCTGTACCCACAGCAAGCATATTGCGAACAGCGCGCGTGCGCGAAAACGTCCGTCCATTTTGCCAACATGGCGGCCGGCTGGGCCATGGCCGTGGGACCACGTCAACAATTAAACAAATTGCCAATTTTCAGGCCTTATCTCAATCGTACCTTTTGTTTTTTATTACCTTATACACTTGTAAGAGGTGAACCCTACAAAAAGGAAAGGATTGTAATATTATTATTTTTAAAAAGGTACTAAGTTGTATGTTTTTGAAAAGAGAAAAAAACAAGGTGATAGGTACGAACATATTATGGTTAGAAAAAGTTGTAACGACTTCTCGTTGGCCAATATCATGCTAATAGCTCTATATAGCTCTATACATAATTTAGAGAGGGTTTATGGTGGTCTGGTAGGTGTTTTAGTGTGGACCATAATTTTAGCGCGGGAATGCGTGTTGTTTTCAACACAAATATTCATATCCATTTTATTTCATTTCGTAAAGAAAGAAGAAGAAGAACTTTAAGAACCCATCATATTCTCTATGGTCTATCACCCATGAAAAATATATTATTTTATCCAGCAGAAAAAAAACAAGATTCTAGTCGGATTCTGCAAATCTAAATAAAATTAGTATTGAACGAAACCGCCCATATTTTTATTTAATCCGAGAGTAATCGTGTTATTAGGTCTTTTGCTAGTGATGGCCATCGCGCCTACATTAGATATTGGTACACTCGCGCACAAAACTGTATGTGTCTGTCTAAAATAAGTAATAAGTCGTTTAAAATAAAACAAAAATATCGAATAACATTTTATATTATTTAAAATACGCACACCTAGAATAGTCCATTCCATCACAATACATAAGTAGATATATTTATACAACATTATTGCACTTGAATACATTGCTAAATATTTATATACGGATAGGTATATAAGCACGGATATTTATAATAAAAAATAAACGCTTAGACGTAAATATAAGCGCTATCAATTGTAGAATAGTTTACGATAAACCCTCATCCTTCATTTCGATACAAAAATGACTTGTTAATTAAAAGAATAACAGCATCATTGTCTATAGGGATTGTTTTATGCTTCAAAAAAATATAAAATAAATGCAGAAGTGTGTTTGTGACTCATTTTGAAAGTTTTACTAAGCATCACACAAAAACGGCTGAACAGAATAGATGTTATTTGATGCTGAGGTAACTTGTACACTGGAATAACATAAAATATACGTAATCTAACAAAAATAAAACATAAAACAATAATATAAAATTTAAGTTAGTATTTCAATAAAAACTATATTATTTTAATGTTATTTAGCTAACCTTATTATTAAGTATGGTGCCTAATATTTTTCACAGTTATTACAATGTAATTAAAGTCATTTCTATATCAAAAACAAAGTGTTATAGCATGGGTATTACAGTTTGATGCCTGCTTACGCACATACCCCAAATTTATAGATTGGCTTTCCCCATTTACAGTGCATTATAAATCACTTTTATAAATTTGGGGACAAATCTTTATGTAATGTAACTAACTAGTCTATGCAACATGTATAATTTTAGTATGTTAAACAATATCTCTATTTATAGATATAATCAACAACAATTATATTTATTAATGGAAGACTTAAGGATATTGTCAATGGTTTATAGTATACTCTAGCTTATATAGTAATAAATTAATGTTAAAGTTTTGTAAATACCTAAATAATAGAATAATATATTGAGAAAATAATTTCGATTAATGAAATGAAAACCATGTATCTACTTATAGCACAGATAAATCAGCAATATTAAATTTTTTGTGATTTTGTATAATATTTAAAAAAAATAGCCCGTAGTTACATACTTAGCTTATGATCTGGTGACATAATTATAATTAGTACCTACAAATGTCTGTTAAAATAACATTTGATAATAAATATTTTTATGTACCTATAAATATTATTCAAATATACCAACTAGTTTTGCAAAAAATTGCTATTTTTTGCAATTTAATTTTTTCATGGAAGACTTCGTTGTTGTTAAAAAATAACACGTTTTTTTTGGAAGACATTGGATTATAACATTAAATTACAGTGTCTATATGTTCTAATTTGTCTATATTATACTGGGTGAGGTTTTTAATAGGGCGTGGATGACAAAATCCGAAACTATGGGATATATTGATAAATGCTTAAAGGACTCTGGAGACCACTTTTCATGAAAACTAACCCCCAAATTTATAGACGTTTTATAACTTTATCAAACGTCATATAGTACTGCGCACAAGAGTTTTCCTTTGCGCAGTACTATATGACGTTTGATAAAGTTATCAAACGTCTATAAATTTGGGGGTAAAACTATATCATTGGATTTTTGAAAAAAAAAATACACACGTTGATACAACCTTAACCTACAAACGATTGTTAAAAAATTATGCCCCCTTTGTTTACAAGAAATTATTTTTTTGTTGTCTATGATTATGGTCTGACCGCGTAACAATATCAAATTGTTGTTGTGATGCCAAATGTATGTGGGTACGGTCTGAAAGTTTAAACGGTACGGTACGTGCGGTTTAAGTACGAAAATATTAAACATTTATCGAAAAAAAAAAAAACATTTTCTTTAGCCTGCCGTATGTCATTTCTTTCCAGAACTGAAAGATTTGAAAAAAAAAAACAATATACCTTTATTATTGAACCATTCGATAATGTCACTATATATATATACATATATATATATATATATAGTGATAAAGGTATATTGTTTTTTTTAAAATCAACTGGGTCAATTCCTGGTGAGGGAAATTATATTTGTATAAAAAGTTTTCATTAATGCCGATTCCGTCTTGAGAGTCTTTTAAGCATTATCGCTATTCCCTATAGTTTCGGATTTCTCTATCCACACAAACTTGAAAAAATCAGCCTGTATATACATAAATACATGTATCTGTAGAGCCGCATGCGCTAAGCAGAGCTCACAATCATGTATGTAATACTTACATACATTTAAATGGCCTCGTAGCCCAGTCGTCCTGTGGATGCCTCGTTTAGAAGCGAAACACGTGTCGAATACTTTCTTAGATTCGCTTCGTTTCGCGGAGAATTGCATTTTATTTGGGATCCCGTCACTCGTGATAGATAGTTTCTCGACTAACATTTTAGATGAGTTCGGTGTTGCTGGCTTCTTTAATTATCGATCAAACTTGTGTTTGGTTTATAATTGGAAAAGTTTACAAGCCGAGGGTCAGTGATATGGTTTCTCTTCCCCCATTTGTTTTACATACATTCAATCAGAAAAAGTTTTGATCTGTGTACACATATCACTTATATAGGCATAGATCAATATAACCTGAGACTAAAAAGGACAAAATATGGTCTATTTCCAAGAATAATTTACTTCCTCGTAATGACCCCAAGGTACATAACTAATCAATCGGTCTAGTTAGTTGCATAAGTCATTTAACTTATATCCGAGTAATACGGCAAAATCTTATGCAGCAGTACGCAGAATCTAAAAATAGTTCAACAATTATTATTCTAATGTTACGGGAAATTAAAACGGCAATCCTATCTTGAATGCTTTGATCAGAGCCGAGCCCGAATCGTACATGCCTATGATACCAAACAGAACACCGAGCCCTATTATGAAATAGTCGTAAGCGATCTGTGTGCTTTCCAATTGGTTTCCCTTCAATTTAAGATGAAAATACGCCGGCCAGATGAAACTTAACATAGTACCTGTGAAGCTACCGATGAAGCCCATCAAAATGGCGAAGTGCGGAATGAAAATCGCCATTAGGATCGTGAACATTATAACGCCTAATCTCCAAGCCAGTCCCCATACTTTCAGTTCTCCGTCTAATGCGTAGATCACTGGGAAGAGCGTTCTCGGTTTGCCCCTAAAAAGAGCGCGTTCGAGTAGATCGCAAGCCGCATAGTAGGGCAAAGGGTAGCTCAATATAGCCTTGATGACAAGGAAGAAGTTCACCAGCCCTTTAAATCCAGCCGAACGGAGGTTATTCGTGATCACTTGCTGGGTATCATTCTGGAAGGTCAGGAAGCATAGATATCCAAATATAGATTTAAAGGCTGCAGCAGCGATATGAGACCAGTTCAACATCCACTCGAATTTTGATCTATCCTCCATGTTGCCTTCTAAGGTCGGTAGAAAAATTTGCGAAGTGTACGAGAACACGATGACACCCAAGCTTATTGGAAAGTTCTCGAAATCCAAACTCCATTTGACTTTGGACCAACCCCAATCACTGATGTTAAGGATACAGTATCCCAACACAATCGCGTTAATGATCAAGTGGCTCATGGTGCACCAGAACGACAGCATGCTGACACTTTTCAGCGATTTCAGGAAGGCCAAAGGCAGCAGAAATATTCCTATCAGCATCATCCAAGATCGAGCATCAATGGAGCCATCGGGGAAGGTGCCAATCATCAGATCACCACAAACGACGACGTATAGGATGCAAGTCATGACAAGTTCTATAATCTGAGCGATATTGACAACCCTCGCTCCGTATTTCCTGCCGAAGCATTCCTTTGCAATGCTGACGTATGAATCGCGGACTCTGACGCGTTGGCCGGAGACTGGATCGTCTTCGTAGAGGCACTCCACGAGGATCTTGCCAGTGTAGCAGCAGATGTGGGCGATGCCGATCATTGCAGCGATCGCCCAGTAGCCGCCTTGGAGGACGGCGAACGGTAGTGATACAACGAACATGCCCTGTAAAGATTCAAGAAAATTTGAGTATCTTTATTTGGATAAAGCTAAAAGTAGGTACACCGGTCGGTACTTATAGCTTCAATTTTATGTAAGCGTGCGAAAGGTTTGATTTATATAGATGACTCTCTAAAACTCATGTGTCACAGATTCACTTTGTGTAAAGAACTAAGTTTTATTAGTGAAATATTTGGAATTTTGTGGATGCTCTAAGCTGCTATCCAAACATAGATAATTGTTATCTTAGTTTACATAGTTACCTGAATAGCATTAGTGACGTTCCAAGCGGCTTGATACTCATTGATCTTCGCGTCCGTTTTACCGCCTCCCTCCTCAAAACCGCCTTCTTCGGACGAAGCGTAGAAGTCCACGCTTTGCATGCTTTGAGTCCTGAAAAATCACAACTCATGACTCTTACATCCCTTTGAAACGGATAATTTAAAGCCTGCTGATGTTTTTTAAACGTACCTTTGTGCCCCATCTTGTTGGGGATAAGTGTTTTGATAGCTTGTAAATGAATCTTCTGCCTGCAATGCTCCGCTCAAGAATGGATTAGTTGGGTTCGTTGACTGGTACGACGGCGATGTTGTTTCATTCATGGTGGATAGTTCGCAGCTCTCGCCAGCGTTATCTTGAATCAAAGGAGATATTTATTTATCCTACATAATTGTATTCAATTTAAATTGTATCAATATATAAGGGCATTTTTGATACATAGTTTGTTTTCATACAATTTTTTAATTTTTTTTTTTAAATTTAATTAAGATGTAAAACTAATAAATAAAATCGAAACATGTAAGGACTCTTAACTTGATTACATATGTCCCATAATAATGGTTCAATAAGTCCAGCAAAATTATTTGATAAGTAATAATTATTTATGAGTCTTGAAAGCCGTGACGTTTCTTTATTATGAAATTTTATCTTATTTTGAGAAGCAAGATTTAAGAAATGCAATAGAATTCTCATATTAATATTTGTTGGTAGCTTACCTAAGTTTGCAAATCTGACGTTTTGAGGGGGGCGCGGCGGCGGACCAGGTTTCTCGGGGATCTGCTGCCTGACCGTCTGCATGGTGACGTCCAGCACATTCTTGAGGGGAGGCAACTTGAATCTACTCAGATTAATCATTTTTTATTTTTATTTTTTCCAAGCACTGTACTTTAGTTTTGGTGTAAATTTTACCGAGATGTTATTTTATTGTTTTTCTTAAAATTTAATTAATTTATAAATTGTCGTATATTTTATATTACTTAAAATTGACGTCAACGTGAAGACATTGATTTTTATATTTTATAAATTACTAATTATTATTTTAACATCTAAATTCACGCGTTAAATATTATTTTATATCTGATCACTATATCGGAAGACTTCTTTGCACTACAATTTATAATATAATCTTACATTATTGGATTATCGTGCCTTTGGATGTAAGAGCAGCCATTTTCCCCTAAAAAAAATTACCTATCTTTGCTCATTGTTTTTTTTTTTTATAATCAACTGAATTTGTTTTTAAGAAAGCACTTAGTTTTTTATTTGTGTTATTTCTTGCCGTTTCGCGGTTATTGTTTTAGGATTTTTATCATTTTTAATAAGGTTTTCTTTTGTGCAATGGCTGCTTGGCACGGTACTGTGTGGTGTGGGGGATCGTATTATCCCCTTCGGCGCGGGGGTGATGCGCGGTGTGGCGATCGATAGATCGGCTACACGCGAACCTTTCCCCTCGCACTTAATAACAAATTATCATAATAAATGTGCACTTTACGATTTCACACCTGACATTTCATATCTTTTTATTATGAATCGTGGAAAATATCTCATAATGTATTCAACTTAAAGTGCCGTTTTAGATTGAAAAGGCATAGTTTTATTTATTTTATTTGTATTAAGACTATAATAAGCTGTAATATTTGTTACCTATATTACATAAAAAAAAAAAAAAAAGAATATAAATTTATTACGCAGCACTCTATTTTCAAATCGTGTCATAAAAAAATATACCTACAAAATCAATAAAATATCCGATTGGCAATTACAATTATTGGTTCATTAATAACGTTTTCCGCGCGACTGTACTATTTGTGTTGCAGTCAAAATAATGGCCGCCTCAGGCCAGTTTTTAGTTTTATTTCTATCATGTTTTTTCACGTTAGCAGTAAGTGGTTTAAAGTTAAATATGAGTTATTATCGAAAATGTCTGCTATGCCTACTTTTGACCGGGCCTTAATGGCTTTGTCCAACAGTTAGACACTCAATTAAGGCCCGGTTCTGGTAAAGCGGAGAGGAGAGGAGAGATGTGGAATATACCAATCAGTACCTCAAGTGGGATCTTCCACCCCTCTCACACCATAGATTTCATAAAAACGTGTGACAGTGACAGCATGTTTACTCAATAACGATACGATTACATTAGAAGTTCTTGCTTATTATTGTTTAAAAGCACTACTTGGTACCGAGCGGAGAGATACAAATAAGCTGATTGGCCTAGTCCGCACATCTCTGTTTTGGTGTAAACCGGGCATTAAGGACGGTTGCAAGGGTACTATATCTCACTTTAAAAACTACTGGTACTGGTACTGGTGGTAGGCTTCGGCCGTGGCTAGTCACCACCCACTGAACAAAGCCATGTCGCCAAGCGGCCTAGCCGTGTTCCGGCATGATGTTCGGTGTTGCCATTCATGGATGGCGGGTCAGATCAGTTGCGCTGCATGTGCCTAGTGAATGTAGCGTCTCGATCTACTGCCGCCTTCCTACCTAGGCAAGTATGCTCCATCGTAGATCTCATCGTCGCTTACCATCAGGTGAGATCGAGATCAAATACTTGCCTATAATGATATATATATATATAAAAAAAACTTAAAAATAATAATAATATCGTCAGACGGACACATCAACTATACGGTCCCACACTAAGCAACGCTTGTATTATGGGTACCGTACAATGGACTGAGAGCGATCGCAGTATATAATATTTATAAGACACTAGCTGTGCCCCGCGGTGTTACCCGCGATTAAAAAGTATGTCCTTCTTACCGGGATAAAAAGTAGCCTATGTGCTATTGCAGACTACAATCTATATCTGTGCCAAATTTCATCCAGATCCGTTAAGCCGTTCTGGCGTGATTGAGTAACAAACATCCATCCATCCAAACTTTCACATTTATAATATTAGTGTGAATAGTGTGATCATATTATTAGTGTGTGTGATGAGCACAAACATTCGTGCTCATCACACAAAGTATGTCCCTACAAGTATTCGAACCCAGGACCGTCAGCACAGAAAACAAGTCCACTAAACACTGAGCTAATCATTACGTCAAGTGCGTGATTATTCGTAAGCTAACCGTATACTTTACAGTCTACCGTATTCAGACATTTTGTATGGAGAATTGAAAGTTTTAAATACCGTCCGCTAGAGGCGCTTGTCAATTCTCCATACAAAATATCTAAACACGGTAGACTATAAAGTATACAGTTAGCTCGCAGTTGACGTGCATGTCGTCAATATGGCTGTACGAATAGCGCTACATAGGATTAATTTTATTTCTAGTGCCCGTACCTGGTGGGGAACCATCCGTGCTGCAAAGAGCCTAATGAGAACGTGAGCCTCGCCATGGTGATAGACGCGTACGAGATCTATGGCCACGACCCCACGGACAAGCTCGACTATCTCGCGCATTACCAGATCGAGATGATGAAGATCAAGCGAGCGCCTGATCAGGTGGGGCACTCAACGTACACATGACGTCATCAACGTACACATGACATCATCAACATACACATGACGTCATCAACATACACATGCCGTCATCAACATACACATGACATCTTTAACATACACATGACGTCATCAACATACACATGACGTCATCAACATACACATGCCGTCATCAACATACACATGACATCTTTAACATACACATGACGTCATCAACATACACATGACGTCATCAACATACACATGACGTCATCAACATACACATGCCGTCATCAACATACACATGACATCTTTAACATACACATGACGTCATCAACATACACATGACGTCATTAACATACACATGCCGTCATCAACATACACATGACATCATCAACATACACATGACGTCATCGACATACACATGACGTCATCAACATACACATGACGTCATCAACATACACATGCCGTCATCAACATACACATGACATCTTTAACATACACATGACGTCATCAACATACACATGACGTCATCAACATACACATGCCGTCATCAACATACACATGACATCTGTAACATACACATGACGTCATCAACATACACATGACGTCATCAACATACACATGACGTCATCAACATACACATGCCGTCATCAACATACACATGACGTCATCAACATACACATGACGTCATCAACATACACATGACGTCATCAACATACACATGCCGTCATCAACATACACATGACATCTTTAACATACACATGACGTCATCAACATACACATGACGTCATCAACATACATATGACGTCACCAACATACACATGCCGTCACCAACATAAACATGCCATCATCAACGTACACATGACGTCATCAACATACACATGACGTCATCAACATACACATGACGTTATCGACGCAATATAAAATGGTAACATTATCTTTGAACTGATACAGTCGTTGTCCTGTTCCATATTTTCCAGAAAACTCCTTCTATCTTATTCCTATTATTACAAATATAAAAAAAAAGTTGCCAAATCGGTGCAGCCGTTCTCGAGTGATGCGGCACCAACATCATTTGCATTTATATGGGATAGGTAGGGCCATATCAACCAGTGGGTACCAGGGTTCTGCAGCTATCAGTCGCCAGAGCTGGGTCGCACCGTGGGCGTTGGTTAAGCTATAATGATGAACATTTGGTGTACCGAACAATAATTTTAAAAGGTCCTAAATATCAGGACACGGCCTGTGTATGCATACCTAATAAAGTACCTAATAAGTGTGCAATTTTTTTCAGTACATAATAAATGAACATGTGCATATAGCAACGGATCATTTGGCGAGATTTATTCATTTGCACATCAAAGAATTGAAGGCAAGTATACACTTTTAATGGTAATTATTATTATAAACTTTTATAGGCACCTGCCTTATTGAATTAAATATCACCAGGCTGTACCAACTATATGGTTAAAAAATTATGCAACTGCGCTGACATTAACATCTACAAAAAAACCCCAGAAACTCCACTTTGTGGGTTCGTTTGCAATAAAAAAAAAACTTAATCCACGCATTGAAACAAAACAAATTTTACGGATTTTTTCGCGTTTCCTGCCTTCTGTCCCGTGATCATGGTTGCTGTAAAGCAGCTGAAACGTCGGGAACGTAAAAAAACATAAAATAAACGCGAAAAAATCCGTAAAATTAGTTTTATTTCAATGTGTAGTATTCGCTTACTCCACGCGTTCGACGTGCGTTAAGAATAAAATAGAATATAATTTGTCAGACAGAATACTTTAGCAATGTACTTAGTGCTTATTTTATTTGTAGGTATTGCTAATAGCTTTGGACGATACGATAGACAATATGCTGACAATGTATGACAACCACAATGTGATCAAGACGGAGAGGGTGGCGACGTACAACGCAGCCGCGGGGGGTGCCGTGCCAGCTGAGTTCTATTTGAGCCAAGGTGAGGGCCTCTTCTGGAGTAAGATAGATACATCTTAGTAAGATAGAGAATTTGTATTAAAATAGAGAAATTGTAGTATGATAGAGAAGTTATAGTAACATAGAGAAATTTTAATAAGACTGGTAATTTTAGTAAGATAGAGAATTACAAAGGTAGATACATTGTAGTAACATCGAGAAGATAAATAAATTGTAGTAAGATGGAGGAATTGTAGTATGATAGAGAAGTAATAAATAGTAAAATAGAAAAGAAATAGTCATCGAGAGAAATTGTAGTATGATAGAGAAGTTATAGCACCTTGAAGGTGCATGCATCGCCTAGTTTGTGAAAACGGCTGATTAATTTTATCGGACCACCTCCATGTTTCTGGGGAACGCTAAGCCGCCGGACCCAGTATCCAATTTAACACAACCCTAATCTTGCAGAGTTCTACTGTGGCAAGAATGTGTACATCTTCATATCGGAGCTGTACAGTGATATATACTACATGGGACGAGGACCGGCGCCGTACTGCCACGGCCGCGCTTTCCATTTCATGGGCTTCGTCCACTTCTTGGACGACAACAAGTATTTCCTCGAGGAGGACCCGAACGTGGCCTTCGCGATGGACAACTACATACATGGGTTGGAGTGTCATTTGGGGATCTGTATATTCAGGTAAAGGTCCCCTGGGCTATACAATCTATTTAATCATTCTCGTTTGATTTTAGGAAAATAAATAGTGCTTATCTATCAGGAATTATGGGGCCCCATGGATCCTAGCGCTCTGAGCATTTTCTCAATGTGAGCAATGGCAATAGTAGATAGTAGATACTTTGTTGGACATCGATAAGGCGCTTCAGTGACATCACACAGTAGGTATACTCGTTTAGCGGAAAAGAGAAGATCTTCCAGCCAGGCGGGTGGTATGGCTGGCGGGGCGACCGCTATGCCCCGACGGTTATTGTCGGGATCTTGTATATATGTTACTTGCTCCGAAAACTCTTATAGCGCGATTCAGGATTGTGTTGAAAATTGTCTATTGTTCTGAATCCGTCTGCAGCGCCATCTATGTAGCTTGTGGTGCGGTTGAAGTGGTCGCTACACTCGTATAAAAAATTTGAAAAATGTAATTTATACTAGCTTCCACACGTGTTTTGTTTTCTAGGTTTCCATTCAAGAAGAACCTTCAGCACATTCGCGACGTGTCCACGATGCCCAAAGCTGTTGTTAAGTGTGGTACCGAGATGTATAAGCTGCCTCCACTAACGGCCACCTCTTGCATCATCACCTCGGGGTCCTTCATACTGGACTTCAATATACAGGGCGTGCGGTTCCGCCACCACGACTACATGCTGGTACGTTCAAGTGTCGCCATCTAGTTGTAGACCAAGGAATTAGTTTGGCGTACAGTATAGTAGGGAGTTGATCGGTTGTCGCATAGATGTCACTTTGTGTTCCTGAAACACACTATGAAATGATCTGAGAAGATTTTGGGGGTAGTACAAGAGAAAGGTTATCAATTTTGATTTATTTTGTGAAAAATGTGTTTTGTTGGTAATATAATGTTGTATTTTGGTTGAATATACTATAACCATTACGTGTTCAAAAACGTGCACGAGTGCCGGAAAATAAAACTAAATAGTAAAAGACGACTTTTCCAGTTCTCCCAAAAAGTTCGGTAATTTGTCATTAGGCCTAGTCTACGAACTATGCCTGCATAGAATCTCCCATATTTGATATAAAAAAAAAAAATCATTTACTTGATGTTGGCAAAATATCTACCCAAAGGTGGGTGAGGAAATTTTGTAAAAAAAAATGAGAAAGAATTGGGATTAATGACGGTTTCCTTATATTTTTAGAGTTTGTCAAATGGCCAGACATTCTACACTAAAGAGCCGTACTCACCGCTTGTCTGTGATCATCACGTGTGCGAATGGAACTTTACTAACTTTTATGGAGGTAATCTGTGTTAGATATATTCTTAGTAGTTAGTGGTGGTGTCTCTATAGGAAGTCGCAGGCTAATTGGTAGCATACGTGCCAGGTACATGGGCCCCAAGTCTGCAAACACAATCGTATAATATTGTATGGGATATCTGTCAAAAGTGACAGATACTATGCCGTTGCTGTTCGATTATGAATTGATTGTGTTAGCAGACTTGGGGCCCTGGCTGGCCAAATCAGCCTCACGAGCCTGCTTAATGGATTTAATGCTTGATATATTTTATAATCTTGTAAAACACTCCCCTGGTAACGAGTGTTTCTCTACCCCTGGGATTTCCAGATTTTCATGTGCTCTCATTTTCAGTAGTGATTATCACATGCTGCAGACTGAAGGCAAACATCGTGAGGAACCTCCAAGTTTAAGGAAAGGCGTGTGAAGTTCACCAAACGGCACTCGGCCTATGTGGTAGACTATGGCCTAAATCCTGCTCATATTGAGAAGGAAGGAATGTGTCCGGTATAATGGCAATAGACTATTTAGTCCCAATGAAATAAGGGTCGACCCTTATTTCATTGGGACTAAATACCACCGGGGAAATGTGGGTGTACCTTCTGCAGGGCACCTCTGTCTACCCCTTACGGGATTACATGCGTGATGGAGAATAAATATTATAATATAATGTTATCAGGTCCGTTCATAATCCCTGGCGACCCCGGCACGGGTCTGTCTCCCGTGCCGCCCTTCATCGAGCAGACGACCGAGTCATTCATGTATACCACGGAACGCAGTGAGGACAACGCCAACATAACTTGTGAGTACCACTGTCCATGAATAACTAAGGTCCATGAATAAGGTCACCACACTAATGTAATATGACGTGCCAATACATGTGTACAGACACGCTGGACGGTTGCTGGTTCATGTTTCCGCCTAACTATGGCTCCATCGCCGGCATCAGCTACCTGGACCCGCTCACGGTCAACGAGTACCGGTTCACCTGCCAGGGATCCGGGAATAAGGTAGGCATATAACAATGTACTGCTCAAAAATGTAAAAGATATTTTTTAAAAAAGAGCAACCATGGAGTTTCTTGCCCGTTCTTCTCCATAGGCGTCTTTTTTTCCCCGATGACTACAATCTGGGTGTTTTCAAGTCGAGAGTGAACAGGTACCTTCTAGGCAAGTATGCTCGATGGTAGATCTCATCGTCACTTAAGTACCATCGAGATCAAATGCTTGCCTATAACGTAATAAAAAAAATATAATGGTATTTTACTCGTATTTATCAATTGAACGTCTCTGTATGGGAAATCTCACAATTGTCTGTGGGTCCCTTTTGTTGATGAATTGACGCCTTGAAAACCGACCACATGGTCTACCAAACATGAGATTGGGACCTTATTTAAACTAAATAGTTCAGTTTTTCCATTACGATGCCGTACATAATATACTAATTATCGGGTAAGTACAGTAAGTTTTTTTTTATTTAACTAGGATGTTATATAACCTTTTCGAACGTCGTCGGTCATCGTTTTTTGAGGTCAAGGGGCCCTTTGACCTTGGAGGCTTCGCCTTGCCCTGCGGTAGCTACGCAACTACCACATATGACCTTACACCGTCATGGAACAGAATTCCGCGCGCAGAATTCACCCTAGTCTATAGAAAAGGTCGAGAACTACACATTTCTTGTTATGTTTGGTGGAGAAGTGTTTGGGGTTTTGATACGATACCCCCCTCCCTTGGCAGGGTCTCTACTGGTACCCGCAGTGGATGGGCGCGCCGCCGCACCAGCCGTACCCGCGCGCCGGCGACGTGCCCGGCGAGCTGGCGCGCGGCGCCGACGGAGTCTTCTACCCGCACCAGCAGGCGCCGGCGCCGCCCACCATACAACTACCCAACATGTCTTAAATATATACCCAATACGTTTATATTTTCATCGTTTTAATATTCTATTGACCTACGATTATCGAACACGGATCTAAATATGTCTGGATAAAAAAGTACTCGTGGCGACTTTGAGTGAGTGTATAATTTTACGAAACACTAGAGTACCTACTAAGTAATTCATTCAGTAAGTACTTACGTGTATTTGTTATATTCATTCAAAATTATTATTTATTTTATATCATATATCTACTGTAAAACATATTCCATAGGTTTTATTACAAAGACATTCGTTCTGATAGTTTGGAAAGAGCAAGAAACGTGCTCTGCATCTTTGAACTCTTTCTGTTTTTCTGATCAGACATTATCGCGAGATGAAGACGTATTTCGAAATTTATTGCACCAATTTCAAATAACAATAATTGAAATAAATATCTAATATTAACAAAAAATATACATTATGAAATACTTTTTTTTTCTTTTTTTAATTACGTTATAGGCAAGTATTTGATCTCGATCTCACCTGATGGTAAGTGACGATAAGATCTACGATGGAGCATACTTGCCTAGGTAGGAAGGCGGCAGTAGATCGAGACGCTACATTCACTAGGCACATGCAGCGCACCTGATCTGACCCGCCATCCATGAATGGCAACACCGAACATCATGCCGGAACACGGCTAGGCCGCTTGGCGACATGGCTTTGTTCAGTGGGTGGTGACTAGCCACGGCCGAAGCCTACCGCCAGTAAAACTTCCAACCAGTAATACTTCCGAAATTTTATGGTGCCGACGAATTTTGAGGTATGTATACTAAAATGAAAAGAACATATCAGTATTACAATTTTTAATAACTTTAATGTCATAGTCATTATAATATACACAAACATAACGATACCTAGTGCCAACGTCAGTTGATAGTAATCTAAAGTATTCAAAATTATTGCTAAATGCAAAGAAAGATACAATGTATTGCACTTAATAAAAAAAAAACACATTTCACATCATCGCCGAACACATGGCGGTTTTTTTTAATACATTAACTCCGATTTAAAAGACAAAATGTTGTCTATGGTTTTGATTTATTATACGTTTTCCAAAAATCGACCATCGACAAATGAATTAATTGACTACCAAATCTTCGACAAGGAATAATTTGGAATAATATAAGGTATAATGTAAATATAGCTTTGCAGATAACTCGTAAGAGCCATGTTGTGTTTCTCGACTATCGATGTTCAGACAACACTTGCTTACAAAATGAAAATTAATTATAACTAACTTACGAATTTATCCGAACGCCCTAATAATTAGTGGGATATCACACATGTTATTTTATTGTACCGCATATGAGGGTATTTGTCGATAAGCTAGCAATGGAACCCTTTGTACAGGGCCCCAAGTCTGTTAACACAATCGATTCGTAATCGAACAGCAACCGCATAGTAACTGTCACTTTTGACAGATATCCCATACAATATCTATTAAAAGCGACAGTTACTATGCGAGTGCTGTTCGATTATGAATCGATTGTGTTAGCAGAAATGGGGCCCAGTATCTTGAACAAGAATGCCTTGCGCATGCCGTTTTATATGAATTAGGTAACGGTATAGTCACCATTTTTTATCAAGAAGTTTGTTGGTCTCTGTATATGGTTATAGCCAATAAACAACATAGATTTCTTGGAGACGTTTCGTTTTTAAGTAGATCAAAGGAGGTATCGATAATATTGGAATGGATATTAAATATAAATGGTAAAAATTAATCGCCAAATTCATAGAATCGTTAACAATAGCATCACAGCACGTTTTCATTCAGAAAATTGATTTGTAACACCATAGTAAGTTAATTGGAACTTCTATAAATTTGGCGTTTAATCATATCATTGTTGCTGAACACTCGAAGGTTAGACTTAGAAAATTACATACTTGTATTGCCAAATGTTGTATTTAAATTTAAACTTTATAGCCCGAGATTAAATTTAAACATTAAAACCTATATTATAAAGTTTACTATGCAAAAGCCACTGAACAAGTATATGTTGTTTTTGACAGCGCAAGTATGAATGAACCAATGCAATAGGAGATTAATAGGCAAAGAAGTAGCATGCACGAATAGCCGTGTACGGACTGAGCGAGCTGCCTCGCGTGGCGACCTCGGGCGCATACCATGGAGTTCATTGCTACAAATATTTTATTTTCTTTCTTTAAATGGGCTTACCCGAACGATGGCTACATCGATAATGCCGAGTAATTAATAAACAACGAGTGAAAAATGGATGGCAATGATGGATCGACCTGCAAGTATTATGTACTAGAACATCATCTAGGAAGCCATAATTTATCACTCTGTTTAGTGATAGTCTCAAGCACTTAGTTTGACGCGAAGTTTATAATAGCGGTATGGCAGCGAGGAAATACTGAATGATTCCTTTGCTTTGTAAGATGTGTCAACAAAGCTTCCTATACATCTCACAGTTGCACTACATTCGATCACTTGATCGGTATTATAGGAACGGCCATATAGCACGAGGGTTTGACTCGGACGAGTCACGAGCTCAGACTAGCACGAGGTTGCTCGCTGAGTAGGTGCGTGGCTAATTAGTAGGTGTATTGTTTGCGATGCATGCACGCAGGGCCCCAAGTCTGCTAACACAATCGATTCATATTCGAACAGTAACCTCATAGTAACTGTCACTTTTTACTGATATCTGTCAAAAGTGACAGTTACTATGCGGTTGCTGTTCGATTATGAGTCGATTGTCTTAGCAGACTTGGGGCCATGTTTGGCTGGATTTCATTTTAATATCGCATGTACTTAGTATGACATGCATATACATGATTAATTTTGTATAGTAACTACTGAAAAGTACGAGTAAATATATACTGAAAAATATAATCCTCTATAATCATGATCAGTCCTCACACATGTATCGTATATTCAAATGTCTATTCGGTAATCTACTGTTAACTATCTTGCATGAAGCTAATATTTTATTCGATATGCAAGAAACCCGAATAATTGTGATGGATGTTGCTAAAAAGCAAAGTATAATAAAATATCGTTAGTTATATCGTCGAAAATACTATAGCGAAATTATGTTAAGTTATTATACTATAATGCAAGCAGTATTGTTAATACTTATTCGAAATTACAAATAGGGAGTTACATGTTCATCCGATACAGGTTGCCTTGCATATCTGTTACATGTTACATAACGTAGTTTGAATATGCAATATAATTTATATAACTACGCACTGTCCATTTTTGTAATTAATAAATGGTAATTGGAGTAATAGCTATAAATTTGTAACAATATAATACATATTTTCACAAAATACATGACGATACAATTGGCATGGATCCAACGCGGTTTTTAAAACGACGAACTGACAGAATATCTACGCGTATGCGAGAAACGTAAATATAATCACAAGCAATTCTTATATCAACTATTAAAGGAATAAGCAATTGAACTGTAATGAAAAGATGCAAGACAAAATTCATAATGCAAGGCATTATTATCTAATCTCGCATAACGAATATTCTTCCAGGCTGTCTTGACTAAGCTGTTTAAATGTGTGCGGCTGGCTTAACATCTTTAAATTACGCGGCCCTATACTGTACGTGACAGTTGCAGGCGCGAATACAGGAGGACGAGGGGGGGGGAGGCAATGGGTGCATTTATGGCGGCAATTTCAATTATATTATTTATTCTTTCTACATAATAATAGGTTAAAGCACACAAACATCCCCCCCCTAACGAAGACCTGGATCCACCCCTGGACCGTTAAAACCTTACCCCCGAATTTATAGACGATGTATAACATTATCAAACGTCATAAAGTACTGCGCAAAGCAAAACTCTTGTGCGTAGCACTATATGACGTTTGATAAAGTTCTATAACGCCTATAAAATTGGGAGTTTGTATATTATAAAACAGAATATTAGCTCAAAAATTATATTCTAGATCATAACATTAAATTCATACAAACTAAAGGCTAGTATAATGTGATAAAATATTGCGCGTAGACCTCGTAGTACGGACGGCGTGTAACGGATAACCAAATTTGCTTTGCTTACACAACCAACTAGCGGTCAGTGGGTAAGTTGCCGATATTGGATGACATTACATAAGAATGAATGAAAAGCATATCTACATTTGTTGGTTGGCGTTTACTGTATTCGCGAATCGAGACGACGACACAGAATCATGTGGACTTACCAGACGTCTCGTCGTCCGACAGCAACATAGTTTCACTCTGCTGTCACATACAGCACACACCACTTTGTAATTGAGCTTACACTATCTTTTTAATACTTTACTCTATGGCCCGGATTCATGCTTTCTGCTCCACATCCTCAATTTCAAACTCCTTCTCCCAACTTTCATCTGAATTAGCGCTGGCATCGTCCTTCACTTCCTTCTCGCCGAAGTAATCTTCCACCAAGTTGTTGCCGCAAACATCAGCTTTCGCCGCCTTTCTCGGTGACCGGGCATGTTTATTCTTATTTTTCTTGTTGTTCATCTTGTCTCTGGTTTGTGTGTTTTGTGTGGTCGTAGTTTTGTCTATGTTATTGTTGGCTAGGTCTTTAGAGGATGTTTGTTTTGTTAGTTTTTTTGTTGCGATCTCCTTTTCGTATTCTTCTAGAAGTAGTGTTTGCTGTTCTTCGGTTAGTTCGACATCGTTTGCGAAGTTTTCTGTGGAGCAAGCGTTTGATACTGATCTGACGTTATAAGATTTTTGTTGAATGCAAATTAATTTATGTGAAGGAAAGCATCGCGAGGTAGCGTACGTGTCTGAGAGAACTTTACGCGTTCGAAAGACGTAAAATTTTTCAAACCAGCGTGGAGGTTTATCGCTGGAATCGGATATGAATTAAGGGGAAATCCTTACCCATCAGTGGGGCATTAAATGGCTACTTCCTGGCCGTACCTGGTAAACGCGGGCGCGTAGCATCCCATGCAATAATTTACTCATACTTTCAAACTATTGGGGTTGTATTTCGCAAAATCTATACTTAGCAACCACTTAAGACCATAGAAAAACAAACATGCGAATCTTTGAAGTATTCATAGTTCAGGAGGTGATGTTATGGTATGATTCTTAGTATAAAAATGGATTAATAAAAGCAAGATGATGATACGAAACTAGTATGTGCCATAGGTTATTCTGTTTTTAAACTCCAATACAACTTTTCATTGTGACATACCAAAATGCCAAAGTCATAACTGGAGACTACATACTACTATCAGTCGAGAGACGTCCACTGCTTGACATAGGCCTCCCCAAATGACTTCCACACATCACGGTTGCCGTGTGGTGCCAGCTTAGAATAGCACCACTCCATCTCTCCCCATGGATGTCGTAGGAGGCGACTTAGGGACAGACCAGGGGACGGGCAGTAGCGTACCCTCCCCCCCCCCACGTGTATAATCAACAACACACTGCGATCGCCCCCCCTCCCCCTAATGATCGGCGCAAACTAAATCCGAGTAGAAATATTAATGATAAATCGATTGGTGTTTTAAAGCAGTATGTTACTGATGCTTAGTAGTAATTAAACAAAAGTATAATTCAAGTGTGGTCATACATTTACACACTCACCGTCCTCCCAGCCGACCACGTTGTCGACGTCGGGCGCCTCTCCCGGCTCCTCCTCGTCCAGCCCGGACATAACCTTCTTGGGGCTCCTGGCACATGCAACGGAATAACCCTGCTAATTGTGAGACGAGATCTGCGGTGATCTTTAACGACCACACCAAGTCAACTCAATTCAATTATATGCTAAAGCATGGGTATAATATAAGTTATTTCATTTACATAAGTACCACCATATTTGGTCTCTTGGCATGCAAAGTAGAAAACAGGGAAGAATATTTAATAATTATGCTGTTATCAAAATTAATTGACGATCTCATTCGCGCAGTTGGTAGTGACCTTGCTTTCTGCGCCGAAGGTCCCGGATTGGCATCCTGATAGAGACACGCTTTGTGTGATGCATGAATGCTGGCATCCATGTCATGGATTTTTAAAATCTATATAAGTATTTGCCCTCAGTCCATTGTACGGTACCCATAATACAAGCGTTGCTTAGTGTGGGACCGTATAGTTGGTGAGTTCGTCTGGCGATATTATTAGTATTGCATCGTCGCCATTCTAGAATCATTCTGCCCCAACGGCCATCGGTTCGGCGAGCTATGTGCCGCCCACTGCCACTTTAATTTTGATTTTTTTTTAGCTATATTGGTTACTTTAGTTCGTCTACGGATCTCCTCATTTCTGATTCTATCGCGTAGCGACAACCCGAGTACGGCTCTCTCCATTGCGCGTTTAGCAGCCTTCAGCTTTGTTAAGAGGTTCATAGTAAGCCGCCACGTCTTAAGGAGTCGTTATTGTAAGGAAACTGGAGAGCCTGCATTACCCTGATGGGTAAATGATGATCAGGAACTCACTCTTGTATGATAGGTGTTTGCAGCGGCAGGTGCGCAAGCACCGGGTCAGCTGTGGGCTCCTCGATGGGCTGCTTGCGGGCCGCGGCCGCCAGCCGGTCTTGCAGCAACGCCACACGGAACAGGTAGCTGGCAAGCGAGCAGGGTCAAATTGACCTTTACTGGCGTTTTAATACGGTTCAGCATTGATAGCACTGAACACTGAAGTTGTTTAATATTTTGTCTTGTTACACAGTGTGGTTCAGAAAGGTATAATAAGTCTAGAAACTGCGCTTTTCAAGCGCATTTGTAATCATTATGTAAAGACAGAAGTAGGATGTCAATAAAAAAATAACGAAAAGAATCACATTTGTCATTTTGCTGGGATTTTTATTAAAATTCCAACTTCACATAGTGTTAAGGAAGCAAGTATCAAAGCAGGACATTGATCTACTAATTATCTAGTACGATCACCTACTATTTTCATTTCAAACCAATGTTATTTTCCATTTTCTTGCATATCTTGCATTTGGTATGAAATGAACTACCAAATGCCAGAAATCATTATCACCAACTAGATTATCTTGCATTTCAACTCACCGTTCCCAGAACTCCTCGTGCGAGACAGCGTCAGGCACCAGCTTCTCGTACTGACTCTTCAGGACCGGATTGGAGTCTAGTCTCTTCACAGCCGCCGATGGGCTGATGAGGCCGGCCTCCGTAGTCTCGAGACTCGCGCGCCAAGCCTCGAACTCCGGGCTGTAAGCCGGGACTATGAAGGTCGCGTCCACGCGTTGAAGGGCCTCTAGTTCTTTCTGTTGGAAAAAAAAATATAGGTACCTGGGATAAAATATGTATTACTTCATATGTCACAAAGAAATGATTGATTCATGGATTTGATCGATCCCGGCAGATGTAAAAATATGGCAACACGATTATGTAACTTCACTAAACCAGTTTTTAAAGATAAGTTTTACCAGGGATATTGTAAAAAAAATCCTATTACCATGTTAACGACTAACTGACATATGTTTATTAATATCGATATGTAGTAAAAAGAACCTTATATCGTACGATAAATAAACTTATACACAAAACTATCAAACGTCCGATTACTTAAAATGGCAAACGATCTTTGAACCGAGAAAGGTATCCAATCGATACGATTCAGTTCGTTCGATAAATTCTGAATCGGGAGCCGGTGTTCGATAGTCACTAACACTCACTGTTTGGGCCGATTGATTTTACCCCAAGTTGTCCTATTTTTCTGTGTGTTAATGGGTTTTAAAACTCCCATTCTTGTTATTCACATTTTAAGTTCTTCAAGCATTATAAAGTTTTTTAAAGGGACGAGGCATAGACAAAAAAAATAAAGAAAAACGTCAAACAAAAATAAATGTCAAACTGACAGTTATAGAATTGAGGCGTAAACACTCACCCTATACGTGGACAGCATGGTGGTGTCTCCGGAAGACAGGATGACCTCAGTGTCATCTTCATCGTCCGGTTCTGGGTTCAGAACTGTGCTGACCTGGCCTGAAGACAAGGCACAGTCACAGCTTTGAGTATTAAACAAATGGTGCTACCAACATCCTATATCTGTACCGCATGGCTTCCCAAACTTATTTTGCCTACTGCCCACTTGAGAATTAATATTTTTTAGCGCCCCCATTTTTGCACCTACTTAAAAACCACTATAACTTCAAATTAAATGATTTATTGTATGCCTCTACAGAACGCACCCATTTTTTTCTGGGTCTCTTACTCCTTTAGGCCTGCAGCGCCCACAAGGGGGCGTTATCGCCCACTTTGTGAAAGGCTGCTGTACAGTATCTTTTCTGACGAGGTGTGTTAAAATTTCAAAGCGATTAACAATGACAGCGATCGAATGTGAACTAGTGTTGTTCGTACAGCTCGTGGGCAAATGGGCAATTTTTTTGCCATTGGGGTACGCCTTTTGATGCCACGTCCAAGCTTATTGGTCTGAGAGTCAGAGATTAAACATTTAATCTGAATAATGAGTATTTATCGTCAAAAGATTATGACAAAAGAGCATGTAAATATAATATCTAAGTTTTTTTTTTAATTTTCGAATTCGAAATGTCTTCTGTGCTTCGAAAGGAAAGTTCAACTACTACTTATGATTGGTATGGTTTTTTGATAACCATTGCTTAGATGGAAAACTTCTGACTTAATGGAAGCCTGAAAAATCTACAAACTAGTCTAAGCCTTCTGTTACCGGTAGTTGGGTCTCAGAGCTATGGCAACCTGTACATTACACGAATTGGTAATCGATAAAGTCAGGGTACACTGTAACATACCAATGAAAGTGCTGAAACTTTTCTTCATCACGTTTGCTGGCGATTCTGGCACATCCAACTGCAAACAAAATACATTCTTTAATCTTCTAATTGATATTTTAATTCCTTTCAATGTCATTGAAGTGAAATTGGTGTCAATAATCCTTTGAAAGTTTTTATACTTTCTAATTGAATCTAATAATAGTATTATTGTAAAGTAAATTTGTCGCAGTGGACAATAATATCATTATATGGTGGACATTTTTATCGATAAATATTGGGCATTTTTAACGAAACATAGTGGACATATTTAGCGATATATAGCGAGCATTTTTATCAATATATAGTGGGCATTTTGATCGATAAATAGCGGACGTTTTTATCGATACATAGCGGGCATTTTTATCGAAAAATAATTATCATTTTTTATAGATACATTGCGGATTTTGTTATCGATACATAGCGGGCATTTTTGTCGATAATTCATGGGATTTTATAGATACGTAGTAGACAATATTTTTAATACATGTAGTTTTAAGAACCTTTAACGTTTTCCCGATGACGTTGGACGTGGTGCTGAGCACGTGGCTCGCCTCGCATTTGACCGCGGAGCCGATCTCGTCCAGGTCCTTCTTCACCATCGTATACACCTCAGCAGACTGGAACAGAGTAGTATTTCATGATTACACCTTGATATAGATCCTTTTAAAAAGAGCCGCCATGGAGTTCCTTGCCCACGCTTCCCCGTACGAACGGCATTCTGAGCAGATGGTAAAGTCTCAGTTTAGCGTTTTAGGGAGAGGGGGGGGGGGGGTTATACGTATTTCTATAGAAACAGAGTGAGAGATATAAAACAAGATGAGGGGTAAGCGAAATTTACGAGAATAGTTCCCCCCTTCGGAATATCATTCTCAATTCTTAAGTTAAGTAGGATTTTATCAAAAACATTAATCTTACAAAAAAAAGAAAACAACATCTGATAACAATGTTTATAGCATGTAGCCTACCCGAATATAATAAAGGTTTGGGCAATTAAACTTTATTTCACTCACTGCACATAAACTTAATTAATTTAATAACTGAAGTTTCAGATTAATTAATATTACAATATATTTTGACAGATAACATTCTCCTACAGCCTCTTAAACAAATGAAAACGGGTCAAGGGTGAGTAGGACTGGCGTATAAGAGTTCTGTACCTACCTACATGTTTTAAAGCGACTATCTAATTGATGATTAAAGTACCTAGTAGAGTTCATTTGCAGTGTAAATGGGTCCTTTAATCCTCACGATATATCTAGTCTGCCTAAATTGAACATTATTCATGAGATGATGAAATTCATATTGCTTTGGCATAGCAGTAGTTATCGGACAGTTGTTTGATTTTACCTCCAATATTAACTATGAGCCAGGTAGCAGTGGTGTTGGTGACCTTTTAGTATTCACCACTGATTCATTGTCATATATTATGTGAGAATCATGGGCAGTGTATGATTTACTAGTATTTTTTAATTATTTTTTATGGCCGTACAGTGTTGTTTAGGTTGTAATCGTATGATAATGGTATGCCATTGTATGATACCCTACTAGTATAACTTTGGATTTTGTATTAATAATGTTTTTATCTCTAGATACAAGAAACATTTTGTTTTTGTATAATTCAAATGGATGCACTTAGTGGAATGCTCTTAAAATTTTGCATAAAATATATTATTATATTAAGTATGTAAGATTTAGTATTTTGACCTCAAAAGGGTACAGATTCAACATGAATCATATCATAAAGCAAATGAGAAAAACAAAATGGTAAACATAATTTTATGTATTCAGCATTTAGGTATGTAGTCTGTGTTGGGACCTTGAAAACACCAATTTAAATTTCAAACAGATTTAATATGTGATGGTACATGTCACCATGCTATGTTTTATTATATGGAGTTTTTGGAGTATTGGTGGAGAAAGGTTGTCAAATTGTCATTTTAGAATATTCGGGGAGAAAGGTTGTCAAACAGACTTTTAGGGAGTATTTGTGACGAAAGGTTGTCAATTAGACTTTTTGGAGTATTTGTGACAAAAGGTTGTCAAATAGACTTTTTGGAGTATTTTGGGGGTAAGATTGGCCAAATCTTTATAATTAAAAAAAATATATAAGTGTGTCTTTCAATTATAATAAGTAGATCTCTAGTATTGGTTGAATTTGGCAGTCATGTTAACAAAGAAATAATTTTGTTATGCTATTAAGGTATATGGATAAATCTAAATAAACTTGTTTCTGGAGTCTCCACCACAAAAGGTACAAATTAGTCATCTCTTAGAAAGTAACATTTGTGCAAATATCGGTATTTTATATCAATTAGCGTAATTACCGGGCAAACTTAGTGCCAGTTCTGGTTCTGGAAAGTGGGGCAAATACATGTGGGTTAACGAAAGCACGCCGAATGTGCTTAATTAACCTTTACAATCGTTCTGATCGAAAAATATTACCTACTGGAAGGCGACTTTATTTACATATTTAGAAAACAAGAATACATCTTAGTCAAAAATAAATTATTATTTACAAAAGATATTAGTGAGTACCTATAGTAAACCACTGTCACTTGGCAATTTGTATATAATGCTGGCATCATTGCCACATTGAGTGGCAATACTAAGCTAATATCAAAAATAAGGAATCTATAATGTTTGCAAAAGTGATGTTATTATACTATCTACTGGTGGTAAATATACCATGGGCATATAATCATAATTTAATTAAATTAAAAAAATTAAAACATTATATACAGCACTTTTCATAGATTATTGTCTAACTGGTACTAGGTTAATGCAACTAATAACTAACCTTTGTCTTGGCAGATGACAGCCAGGTATCCCACCAGTTGTTGGGCTGTTTGTCATCCTGTCTCGGTGTGCTGACCGCCTCGCTCGGACTTGAATCACTAGACCTTGCAATGAGAATGATTATATAATATAGGTATGTTGAATATTATGATATTTGATCATCCCTCTGCATCAAACAAAAATCTTGTTCAATCCTACCTATTAAATTTAAGTATCTACTTATGCTAAAATTGATAGAAGTTACGTAGTAAAATAATTTTTGAAGTATTTTTTTTATATCTATACCTACAGGGGAGGGGCACTGATGAATTGTCATTCTATATTGGTTTTCCTAAATTCTAAAACTGTATTAAAATAAAACAAATTTAACAGTTTTTATTGCAACTCCTCCTGTGACCATGGTTGCTGTGAAGCAGCCGAAACTTTGGGAACCTAAAAACATAATATACATGCAATAAAATTGGTAAAAATATTTTATTTCAATGTGTAGTATTCACATTTTTATAAGAATCTCAACTGAGAAGATCTCACAAGAAACTCACCGGGCAGTCTATAGACAATATTTTTTACTAACCAGTTCTTTCACAATCAATTTATCCACTAACTACACTTTTTAGAGCAAAAATGCTGTTATGAGATTTCAGTAAATTCTATAGATTGTCTTATATATATAGATATGTGTTGGCAAAAAAAAGTAAACAAAGTAACCATGTACAAGGACACTGACGCAAAACCTACAGGCCGCATTCTCTTTACTTACAAAAGCTTTAAATACCACTTCAAAATTATAGAAGTTGTTATAACTTGATCTATTCTCATATCAAGTTATAATGCAAAATTATATATCTAGACTACTTCTAGTTAGTTCCAAGATAAATTGGTTATAACTGTTATGATCTTGACATTATACAGTTACCATTAATACTTTAACCAACGTACGCAAACGTGGTATATTGGAACTTATAATCTATACTGTTGAGAAATTTCGCCATGATCTTTCTGAACGCAATTATCGACATAATTATGATTATTAGCGCTAATGGAGACTGTGTGTTTACAAGTTTATCATCAAAACAACTCATTTTTACCCATTCCATCCATCTAAGATAAGCATATAATATTGACATGAATTTAGGTCGATAAACACGTAATTTTTATGGGGAAAATTACTCACTTTTCAGCCATCACGATGATAAATCAGAGTTTATACAAATAAAAGGAGCACATGGATTGTTGTACATAAATTAGTATGTGAATTTGTTGTTGTTTTTACACAAAATTTAGAATTAACTTTGACATAGTATTGTTTGCGTTGACATTAAGGATAACGTTCCGTTTCACGTAATGGATATTGATTATGTGAAAAGTATCTTATTATAAAATTGGATAAACGGAACGGTTCTTTACTTTAAATACTGCCCGTTTAAATTATTGTTTTATCATCTTTCTTTATAAAATGAAATGAGATAAAATTGAAATGAATATGAATAGGCCTCACCACTGACCTCTAATACTGTATATTGGACGTCAGTGGGCCTCACCCACAACTTTGTGGGTATTTTGCCAATTTCAAGTAATCAATAGGATCACAAAAGCAATAGACACATTTAAAATTAAATAACGGACACGATAGTACATTATGTTTCACAATTTCACCAACAAAAACGATGGAATCCATAAAGGTTTAAAAAGTGCAGCGAACTAAAATTTGAATTGAAATTATTAAGCCTAGGCTGCTCCAAGCAGGCAGGCAGGCGGCAGCATGGCCCAGGGAGAGCACGAGAGACCCAAATCGGACGAAACTTAAGGTACCTTCCTTTGAAAACAATAATTAAGTAGGATAACTAGGCATAAAACTGGTAATTAACTAACACAGAAGCAATTGCCCAGTCTTTAAACCACTGTTAATTATTATTATAAGTAGGTAGGTACATCCTACCTACTTATAATAATAATTAGGAATTATGCCTTCCTTCCTTTAAAGTTAATCGTTGGTTAAAACAAATTATTCATATCCTGAGCACTTCATAACAGCAATATAATTTTAAATTATTTTAAATGAATACAGGTACCTACCTACATATTGAAAACATAATTTTGTTCCCATAGCGCCTACAACCCACGTTAAAACATGCAACAAAACTGACAGTATAATTACGACTAATAATTATATTAATTCGCCGATGCAAAATATTAATAATTTGCGTCGGGAGAGGCCGTATCGGTGCGATCTTAGCCCGCCGATTATTCAATAAGCCATTGAGGAGATATTTTTATAAATAAACTCTTGCGCTAAACGCACGTAGGTAGGTCTTTGGATTTATAATAGTGTTTAGTGGTAGTTCACTCGTGTATCAAAATACATGTATATAGGTTGGTAAGTATCAACTGTTTTAATTAATGTGATTTATCTAATTAAGTAATAACATCGATGATTTGTTTGTTATAAGCAGGATAAATAGTTGAAAATCCGCCAGTCAGGGGAGGGCGTGAAATTCAAAATTCCATTGTTTTTATTTTTACGAAACACAAAACATATATCCGTCGTATGCTTTTTGTTTACTACTACGCCATAGGGTTATGTATTTATTTATCTATTGAATTTGCTTCAAAATTGATTTCAAATGAAAAAACGGTCCAAAGTTAGTAAAAATAGTGTTTTTGCAAACTTTGGAGGTTTGTATCGCTTTAGGTAATTTTTAAGCAAACTGACTACATCGAGGCATCTAATACACAATGCCAATGTCATAAAAATCTAATTAAATCGTAAAGATGTCCCAATTTTTTGTAAAAAAATAAATGTCGAAATTTTGAATTTTGAATACGTGCAACTTTTTAAATAAAAACTCACCTTTGCGTTATTATAAACAAAACGCTGCTACATAAAAGTAAAAAAAAAGACTCTTAATTTGAAATAGATACTGCCAGTAGCTGCATATTTTAATTATCTGTACCTATTTATATCTGAATCCGTCAACCGTGCCGTGATAGTTTACATTGAATTTCTGGTATATTCCATAAAGGATTATTGATATTATAATAAATAATATTTACGTTGGCTTGCCAGTGCGGGTATCCGAGCACACCCATTGTTTGCCGATCAAGAGATTCGGTCCAGCTTTCTTCGCGTTATTAATAAAAGCTTGCGAACGATGCTGTAACGGCCCCGGCGAACACATACAGGATGAAGATGACGGTCTTTCATACATACAAATTAAAGTAGGCATACATGCTCTCTGGTACATCTAGATATATTCTCTTTAGATACTTACTATTAGGTGCTTACTACATATTTGAGGAATTAAATAAAGGAAGACTTACGTACCAACTTACATACATATTAAATCTATACTAATACTAGCTGACCCGGCCACGCGTTGCTGTGGCTAACACCAAAAATTTAAAAAGTGGAAATAATTGAATTATACGGTATTTCGTTCACTACAAAATAAATTTAATTAATTTTACAGCGTCAACAACACGTGGTAATTATGCTGTTAAAATGTAGCTTATATGACACGTTCGTAGATTTACCATAGCAGCGCCATCTATTGATTACTTACTCAACCCAGTCGAAAGGTATCGACATCTGTTAGAATCATTTGGAGTTAACAGATAATTGTGACTGTCAAATAATAACAGACAAATAATTAGCAATAAATTAAAATTGCGACTATAATTTGAGATTTAAACTATCCTATTTCTCAAGTTGGATCGAACTGCACATGGTGTGCGAATTTTATTATAATCGGTTAAGTGGTTTAGGAGTCCATTGAGGACAAACATTGTGACACGAGATTTATATATATATCTATACTAATATTATAAATGTGAAAGTTTGGATGGATGGATGGATGGATGGATGTTTGTTCCTCTTTCACGCCCGAACGGCTGAATGGATCTGGATGAAATTTGGCACAGAGTTAGATTATAGTCTGGAATAGCACATAGGCTACTTTTTTCCCGGTAAAATGTATGGTTCCCGTGGGATAGATGTTTTAATTTTTCATACTTTTTATCGCGGGTAACACCGCCGGGCGCAGCTAGTTAAACATATTTTTTTGTTTGCAATCTTAGCTGTGACACCGAGAATCCGCAACTATATTCTTGTATATTGAATATAGGTACTAGGATTGATAGGTTTTTTCTAGAAAATATACTTACTTTCACAATGATTTTTTTGAGCTTTCATTGATTATTCACAAATCACAAAAGTATTTGAACCAGCCAAAGCGAAGTCCTATACGCGCCCATAATGATTATAAATACCACAAGAAGCGCTCTGCAAATTCCTTTACGTACGTGACTGTCTTAAATATTTTTTTTGAATAATAATCACTACACTCCCCAACAACATCCTGTCTACAAAAATCCGAATGGATAATCCTTCGCATAAACTGTAATAATAATACATGAAATGATCGACGCGGCCTAACAAAGTTCATCGCTCAATCAGCGCGCGCGCCGCCGGGGCTGACGTCATAGCTCGTGACGCGTCCCGCCCCGCACCGCGAGATGGCGCTGTACGATGCTAGCGAGCCAACCCTCACGTTTCGCCGTGTGTGGTGCTAACCCGCTAAGGGGCTTGACGAACTTCCACCGTTTGGGGAAAATTAGGTACTTACATTTATTATCTTGTTATCCAAGTTGGTAGGTAACCTAGTAAACTAATCTGCCTCCTTATCTAAAAACTGTCTAAAAATTTTCTATCTATACATATAAATAAAATTGGAGTGTCTGTTTGTAATATTAAAATAACCCCTTTTTACTAAGTGCATTTGGATGTATACACGTTACCTATACCGAAACAACATTTTTTACAATTCCTGTCTGTCTGTTTGTTCCGGCTAATCTCTGAAATGGCTGGACCGATTTTGACGGGATTTTCACTGGCAGATAGCTGATGTAACAAGGAGTAACTTAGGCTACTTTTATTTTAGAAAAAAAAATAGGATCTCACGAAAAAAAATTAAAACCAATGTTGCAGCGCAGCGCCTGATTAAGTTTGATAGCAACAACCTGCAATGCGTCCCGCGGGCTCAGAATGGGCGAGCAGGCTGTTGTCAACGGTTGTCTTTGTTAAATACCACGCGGACGAAGTCGCGGGCAACAGCTAGTCCGTAATAAATTACATAGTTTTATAGGCATAGTCGAAGAGAAAGGTTATCAATTTTGGTTTATTTTGTGAAAACTGTGTTTCTTTCAAATATAATGCGTAATTTTGGTGGAATATTAACCATTGTGCGCCCATAAACGTGCACGAGTGTAGGAAAATAAAACTAAATAATGAAATATGACTTTTCCAGTTCTCCCAAAATGTCCGGTAATTTGTCAGTGAGGTATCCTCAACTTTAATGCTCAGCACAGTAGTTCGAGTGCGAGTTAATTCACAAGCTAATCTTGTATTTACTATTTCTCCACTTTGTAGTTAAGCTTTACTGTTCGATGAGAACATTGGGTGCATAGAAAATATTGATAGACCTGCCGGGTGCTTGTACTCATAGTTACCACCAAATTTATAGACAGTTATAATGTATTATTATAGCGAACTGTTCAGAGGTACGTTATAATCCATAATAAATTCTATAAATTTATGGGTTGTTGTCCATTCCACTGCGTGTACTTGCAAAGCTGTCATTTTATATGTACTTCATTTCCAGATGAATTAACCAATTTTACGGTACCAAACTAAGCGACACTTGTATCATGGGCTACCGTACAATGGACTGGGGGCCAGCGATCCTACTCTATAATTACTTATGTAGATATTGAACGTCCAAGACTCGGGTACAAACATTCGTGGTCATCACACAAAGTTTTCCCCAGCCAGGATCGAACCCTAGGATCCGTGGTACAGAATGCCCTACCAACTATCCGAAACGGTCGTCATATGTAGAGCTTAGAATTGATCAAGGATATGGTACTAATATTTACATAGAGTAAGTACTTTTTATTTGACCAGCTACTTAGTCAGTCACAGTTGGCCTAGCCGTTCCCATATTAATGTACTGTTCAAAAATGTAACGGATCTTTTTAAAAAGACCAACCATGGAGTTTCTCGCCCGTTCTTTTCCATAGGAACGTCATTTCGACCGGGTGGTCAAGTTGTAGCTTAGCGTTTGGTAACTATTTTGACGATTCATAAGTACTGTACCTACTTAATTTCTGATTCTGATTCTGATACTTAAGTACTTCTAAAGTGATTAGTCAGTCGATCTGCGCTTGTATTTCAATGTAGCAAGGTTACGCTTGCTAAATAAGTGTTAAGATGTTAAATAACTGCGATTGTTTCAAAGCACGGTCGATTGGCAAACTGATTGGTCGGAAAAATCGTGCTTGTATAGCTTATATTGTTAGGGGCTCCACGAATTTATAGTATAAAGGGATACCAATATAAATATAGAACTAACACTATGGATAATAACCTATGCAAAATGCTCTACATCTACATAATGTTCTCTATGGTTTTCTCTCTCTGATCTATGGCGTCTCCTCGATATTGTTTTTTTAAGTGTTCTGAGTATTTAATTACATTATCTATACATATAAATAAAATTGGAGTGTCTGTTTGTAATATTAAAATAACCGCTTTTTACTAAGTGCATTTGAATGTATACACGTTACCTATACCGAAACAACATTTTTTACAATTTTTGTCTGTCTGTCTGTCTGTCTGTCCGTCTGTCTGTCTGTCTGTCTGTCTGTCTGTCTGTCTGTCTGTCTGTCTGTCTGTCTGTCTGTCTGTCTGTCTGTTTGTTCCGGCTAATCTCTGTAATGGCTGGACCGATTTTGACGGGACTTTCACTGGCAGAAAGCTGATGTAACAAGGAGTAACTTAGGCTACTTTTATTTTAGAAAAAAAAATAGGATCTCACGAAAAAAAAAAAACCAATGTTGCGGCGCAGCGCCTGATTAAGTTTGATAGCAACACCTGCAATGCGTCCTGCAGGCTCAGAATGGGCGGGCAGGCTGTTGTCAACGGTTGTCTTTGTTAAATACCACGCGGACGAAGTCGCGGGCAACAGCTAGTCATTATATAAACCTGAAGAAGTCTATAATTGTTAACCCCAGGGTCCTTGGTTTATTTACCACATTATACTAGTAATAATAATACCAACCCTTTTAATGTCCCACTGTTGGGCACGGGCCTCCCCTCAATATGACATTAGGCCATAGTCCACCACGCTGGCTCGGTGCGGGTTGGCGGACTTGACACATCTATCGAGAGGTTCTCTCGCAGGTTTCCTCACGATGTTTTCCTTCACCGTTTAGCAAGTGATAATCATGGTTGAAATTGAGCTTCGCACATGAAATCTAGTAATAAAAATAGTGAAAACACTTGGGAAAGAAAAGGGGCCCCAAGAAAAAAAAGCACTTGGATCCAATATGGTGTACATAGTATATCTAATAGGTACCTAATCCAAATTGATTTATGAATAATATCAGAATTTCATGGGATATATATATTTTTCATCTTTTAGTGGTCACCGTACCCACCGTGGGCGAAGCGTGGGTGCGCTAGCGCATCTCTGTGTGATGCACATTAAATTTGATTGTTTCTGCAACCTGCGCACTCCAATAGATTTATAGTAGGCATTACCGCAACCGATAATTTAGTGGAATTAAACAGATTTAAATCGATTATGTTGCGGTATTTTATTATTATCGTGATGAATAAGTAAAGGGATTAGGATTATGTACTATATACTTATCGACTGATGAATGAGTAACTAATTACTTCGTAACATTAAATTTGTCCTTTACCCTATGATAGAAGTGGAAAAGACATAGATCTGGAATTTCCTTCAGACTACCATCAATTAGATGTCGTTGTTATAATTTAAAATAATACACGCCACTATTCAAATTGAAACAATCAATCCACGATAAAATATCGATCGTCCACAATAACGTGCAAGGCGTTTTCGCCGCCACATTGATACGGACAATTCCACAAAGCGAAACCTCTCTTGTCGTTTGTACCAGGAGCGCAGAGCGGCGGCGGCGGTGGCCGCAAAGAATGTCGCCGTCGGATTTATGTGTGCGCGCGCACGCGATGACAGCCGAGCACCGGCCACTACTCTACGCGCCATGGTCCCCTGGTAGCCAGTGTACGGGTTCTTGCATTGATTTGACCTTTTTATTTTGATTTCCAGTCCGTTCCTAAGCTTTTTATAGTCGTTTTCTTGTGATGTACTTATGAGTGTCTTGTTATCAAAAAATCCTTCGCATTTTAATGTTCAATAATACTTTATGTTTTTTAGTATAAATTAGGTAAGTAAGTATTCATTTAATATGTTACAAACCAAATCAGTTGCATCCTAATTTCTTATCACGACATGATGACTCAATCGGATAGTTCATAACAGTTTAGCGGTGTGTTTTCACAGTTTATGCGCGCCCTGTCGGCTGTCTACTGTTGCCAGTATTTATGCTAAAAGGGCGAGCGGCTCGGACCCTTAATAAACAAATGACGCGTTCACAGATTTAAGAGCCCACGTCGCAATTATTTCGCTATTTCGACGCGGCTCGACGGAGCGAACGCGGCTTTTTCGCTTTATTTGAATTTTAAGTAGCCTTCCCGTGATGGCTATAGTTGCCGCTTCCATATTGTGGGAGGGAAATGTTTGTCTTGTTCCATTATAGAAAGTCAGTTTGCTTAGCTTAGTAATAAATAATTGTGTTCTTGAACAGTGTGTAAAACTAGATTTTATTTTCTGTTCACCTTTTCATGTAACGTACTTTTTACTGTACGTATTTTTTTATTTGCGAATAGTCTCTTGTGTGGTCTTTACAATATGTTGCTAACATGCCTATTTATTATGCAGGGGAGTGTGTTGGTTATGATGTAACGGTTATTACTGGATGTTGACACGCCTGCGGCAGACTTTGCCGAGTGCCAAAAATGCAAATGATTGACTGAAGCACGAATGAGGTCAAAACCCATCCAGCATCGAATATTCGCGTGAGTAATTGAATGATAGGTTTTTAAATTCTAAAGAAATCAATTTGTCAGAGTGAACACAGACTTTTTTTTATTATTTGGCATTACCATAGGTATTTTGCCAGTGTCAAGTAATATAAATTATTTGAGTTTTCGAGCATGTGCACAGGCCCAAAGGCTAGGCCTAAGTAAAATACCCCCCATCCCTCGATCAGTAAAGTGATGGATACTTGACAAGTAAAATTAACAAAGTATTTACCAACTTTCATAAAAGTAATAAGTGTTCCTATAAAAACGTAAGCATCCTGATCGTGATACTTGACATTTTATCGGATTTCCAATATGGCGCCTACTGGGTACGACAATTTAAAATGATAAATCACCCGCTCACTCGGCCGACTCGTCAAAATGAACTTATTTGTCAAACTTAGATCAAAGTGGTGCGATAACGAAAACAGGAAATTGAAATTTGTATATCGCGGGACGAAAATCGGGCGCGTCAACGATGTTGCCAGTATAATAAAAAGACTTTGTAGAATGCACATACATATTTTAAAACTCTTTTTTTTTTCACGTGGCTTATTAAAACAAAACACAAAAAACTGAAACGTGATAATTTTAAAAAAACTTATATGTAAGTACCTACTAAAAGAAATTCATATCATATTTCAATAAGCGAACACATCCAAGTTATTTCTTATTTTTTTTACATCAATTTATTTTCTACCATAATTTGAGAAAAAAAACATCGAAGCTAACAACACTCCAACCGCCAACTTGGATGCTAATCGTCGCGCGCCTTGATTTGAATATGGAACACTTTATTTGTGAATAGCTTTTTTTCTGTCAGAGACGAATGGGATAAGGCAGGAAATGAGAATATTTTTTTATTTCGATTACCTACGTAATATTATAAAGAAAAAATCACGATGAGTTGAACATTATTACTTGTGATACGGTGTACATACGATAATAATAGTTACATATTATAAAAGCACCAAAATAAAATACTTAACTTCTTAAGTCAAACGTAAAAGTTATTTAGTTAGGTATAAGTCCAACTTACTTATTTAAGCCCTTGATCATACAAGGTTTTATTGAAATCATAGAGAATGAAATGTGTGTAGTTACACTGTATCTATTACTAAGAATGTATAGTATTATACCTACCTATAATTTAACATCTTTAATTACTTTATGTAGTGTTCATGTAACTTCAAGTTGTGTAATGTAACATCGTAGACACAAGCCAAACTAGTTCGTTTCCAATTCAACTGCACAAACTGTATTTTATACAGCTCTCATTCGTCCCTTATACGGAACATTTATCCTTAAGTTAATTTTAGAAAATCAAACGATTTCCAACCTCATTTTCTGTACCAGTAGATTCAATTTGATTGGTAAGATGTAATTGTCAGATACGAAAGAAAAATTAAAAACATAATAAAACAACTGATTATATCAGTTGTTTTATTTTGTTTTTATTTTTTCTCTTTTAAAAACTCCTTGTCCTGCTTTCGTTGGCAAAATCATCTATAAACGGCGAAACTGACATTAAGGTTGGAACTTGAAGAGTGAAGTCGTTAAGTTAGTTTTATTTTTCAGAAAAAAAAATAGTATTTCATAAATTATGTGTTCATAACATCGGTGGGATATTAACCATGATGTGTGTTCATAAACGTGCAAGTTTTTTTTTTTTAATGAAAATAATAACATACCTACGTTTTGGCGGGAAGTTGTCAAATTTGATTTATTTTCCAAAAAATGTATTCCTATGCAAAACAATGTGTAATAGTTGTGTTGATATATCCCACCCTCAGAACGATAGGGGCCTCAATTCAAAAATATTTTTTTTTGGGAAATCGCTATCAAAGTTCTTTCCAACTGAACGGGGAGGACGAAAAGTACCGGTGTAAAAGAGACGGAAATATAATAAGCGTTTTTGGATAGAACATAAGTACATTAAAACCATAATTTTGAAGCATCATTTTGAATTCATAATTTTGAGTTGAGCGTATCGTTCTGAGGGTGCGATATATGCATAATTAAAGGAAATTAAAATTAAAGATGTCCGGTAATTTTTAATAAAGTATACACAGCTTAACTGATAGGGATTAATTTAATTAACATCATCGTGTTATATCATGCATTCTTAAGCCTACTAAATTGGTAGCCTTAACCCCTTAATCCATATCGGTGAAATTCCTTTTATCAACGCAGCTAGGGCCGAGTTTAATTAGCTCTATGGCTAATTACCTAGGTGTTCGCTCACGACGCGGCGGCCGCGGCTATCCCAACTATGCCATGATTTATGGCTTCGAGAAGCGGGATATCCTTTGACCTATTGCTTGTTGTATCGATAGGAAATGTAGGAATTTAGATGCAATTAATTATAGAATACAATATATATATAATAAAAGAGAAAAAAGATATGTTATTTGGTGAGCGCATCACTCGAGAACGGCTCAACCGATTTGGCTAATTTTTGTTTTAAAATGTTCGTCCGTAGGAAAATATACCTTAAGTGCTTTTTGACAGGGCATCGTCTGCCGGGACAGTATACATTATTAACACTGCTCACTAATAAACAGGAAAGGCACAAAAAAGAACAAATAATCAGGCTATTCCCATAACTCATACCCTAGAAGGAAGAGGGAGGGGGGGGGATCAGGGTGCAATTGATGGATTTTTCCCTTCATTTTGAACCAACATCCCAAACAGTTGTAGATTTCGGCAATTCATAATTACCTTATTGGTCGCAATTAATAAAAGCAAAAAAAAACATGTTTAGTCTATACTAACTTACTCCTTTTAGATGCAACGGATTATGTAATCTTATATAAGGACATGTGCAGTACTAAAAATACTTAACTACACTTGAATTATTATGTAGGTTCAATTGCAAATCTCATCGGTATCCAAAATTAATTAACAATCCTTTTCTAAACGATGACCTTGTGACGTTGACATATCGTGAGTAAACGTGCCTACATGACTCGGTGAATCTATCTAACCAGTATTCGAAAGACGTGAATTTCACCAATCCCAACCAGCGTGGTGGATTGGGTTAATCATGGTTAAAATTATGATTCTTAGCCAAAGATGTCAATTAAAAACAATAAACTCAACAGCCAATATAATCTGTGTTCGTTATTCGAAAACAAATTAAAGGTACCAAGTAAGATAACACAATCAGAGCGGCGCGGGCGCAGCCTAGAGTCTACAAATAAGCTTGGCTTAGATCGAATCGCCACCTTTTTGTTCCCGCTGTCCCTTCCTGTACGATCGACGATCTGCGATCACGGACCGTGGTGCTTGCGAGGGGACAGTATTATAAGGACATGCCTAATTAGCGCAGTTGGTAGTGACTCTGCTTTCTGCGCCGAGGGTCCCGGGTTCGAAACCTGGTATGGACAAGCTTTGTGTGAAGAGCACCAATGTTTGTACCCGAGCCATGGATGTTTAATATGTATATAAGTATTATATACTGAGTTCGCCCTCAGTCCATTGTACGGTACCCATAACACAAGCGTTGTTTAATGTGGGACCGTATAGTTGGTGTGTTCGTATGGCGATATTTATTTATTTATTAATTAACATTAGAAGCTTAACCCCCCAATTTATAGACGTTTTATAACTTTATCAAACGTATATTGATTTCTTATATTTACGCGAATACTATTTGTATACACATTGAAATTGAAAAAAAAAACACGGATACGGATTTTATAGTGTGTCCTCCCGTGACCATGGTTACTGTAAAGCAGCCGAAACATCGGGATCGTAAAATACGTAGAATAAACGCGATAAAGTCCGTAAGAGTTGTTTTATTTCAATTTATCAAACGTCATATAGTACTGCGGTTCAAGGTTCGACCTTAAACGAGTCCCGGGATGAAGCCAATTGCTATGGACCTGCAATAAGTTTAAGCAAAAAAATATTTTACATAATTTTTGTTGAACTTTATATAGTGGAATTGCGTAGAGTTATTTATCTATTTACTTTAGTAAAAAAAGTCACAATACCTTATCCATATCATTCTTTCGCATTGCAATTAAATATTTTTTTTAAATACCCCATTAGAGGTCCTTAATTTGTAAGCCTTCCCGATTCCTTTAGGTCCTACATGTTAGGTGCACATACAAAAACGATCTGCATTATTAAAACATAGAGTTCAGAATAGCTTGAGTTTGATTTTTATTCGTTCGTGCAATATGAGATTTCAAGCTACACGAGGTTTCGTAGCAAAATAAAACCGGCAATAAAATTGTTAGTAGTCCGACTTAAGAGTACTTTTAAAATGTTAAAGGTTTTAAGAAGACAGTTAAATATAATAGTAGGTGCCCTCAAGAAGGAAAGTCCAATAATCTTGTTGTTTTCCTACTTAATTAATAATATAATAATATCAGCCCTTTTAATGTCCCACTTTGGGCACGGGCCTCCCCTCAATGCAAGGGGGACTAGGCTATAGTCCACGACGCTAGCCCAGTGCGGGTTGGCGGACTTCACACGTCTTTCGAGGGATTCTCTCAGTCATGCGGTTTCCTCGCGATGTTTTCCTTCACCGTTTAGCAAGTGATGATCGTGGTTGAAAATGAGATTCGCACTTGAATATCCAGAAATCCCAGATGTGCGAGCCCGGGTTTGAAACTGCGATCCTCGTCACCAAGGTCTAACTTGGATATAACTGCTTAATTGAATAATATAATTTTAATGGTATACCACATTGCGTATCAGGGGCTAGTAAGAATTTTCTGCACCTTAGCCAATGGTATGCAGATCTCTCTATGGTCGGTCCCTCATGTCTGAGGATCGTGATCATCGTTGGATAGTCCACACTTGGATCGAACGATTAACCTCCATCGGTCTCTGTTCATGGCGCTTCTGACCACCGAGCTGAATTTGGTTGAAGATGAGTCCTTTACTTGATCGGTCCATCTGGTTGGGGACCGTCCTCGAGCTCTCTTGCCCTCGGTGCTCCCAACTACGATAAGCTTTTCGAGGTTCTCATCTCCTCTCCGTACTGTATGCAGATAATCAAGGTTAAATGCTGTCAAGCCTTCCCTAGTCACCCTAGGCTTCCTGGTACCCTGGTACCCCTTTTACTCCTTCATTAGGTACTCCGATACTATTAGATCTCAGTGTATCTACGTGTGGCCATTTTTTTTTATTTTGTCGTTTTGCTTGGCTGTTAAAGCGTCTTTTTCTTCGTTCCACTCGGTTTATAGCTCGTGCTCTGCTCGTTGTTGGAACTGTCTATTTATATCGTGTGTAGCGGGCAGGCAGCGCGACGGGCGTGTGCTACCGGTCGCCGATACTAAATAACAGCGTCACACTAGCCTTTAAGGACACCGCCGGGACGGGCTTATGCGGTATTGAGACAAGAAATTATTATTATCTGTATAAATACTAATTAAATGCTGTTGGTCGGTAAGAGCATCACTTAATGAATTAGGGAAATTTTGATTGTTTCCAAATTTAGATCAGGTTCGTAGGGGAGGATAAAATAAAAATATTGTTTATTAATATTGTTACAGGACATCGTCTGTCAAGTCGGCTGGATATAAATATCGCCGAGCGAACGAAAGCGATCAAAACAAATTGTTCGGTCCCAAATTAAGCAACTATATGGGTAGTATATAGTTATAGGACATAAATGGCGTAGTAAATTTTGTCCATAAAAATTAATAAGATTGTCAATTTATTTTTAAATGCGGATCAACTCAGTTATATGTAAGAATAATTTAATTGTATTGGAATACAAAATAAAGACCGCAGATGTAGTTCTAGTTCGATGAAATATTTATGTAAGATGCAAAATGAAATTCTTATTAGATGGAATAGGGCATTAATAAAAAACGTTCGGAACTTAAAGATCAGTAAAATTGACCATAACTTCATTTTAATTTTCAAGTACTTGTATAATCGTGTAAACAAGTAAACTATATTAATTTTGCAACAAAACAACATCATAAATATAATGCTTCCCTCTCGCATACAGCCATCTTGCGCTCGCGCATCTTTTTGTACAATTCACCGCCGTATTTCGGCTGCGCGCGCATCCATTTATCTCGGCTATCATCTGAGATACGGCGGCTATCCGGCGCATCTTTATGCGCGCGCGCAGATACCCTCCGATACTGACCGGGGACGCTGATTAGCCGATAGGTATTGGTCCGCGATTCATATTTACTTCGCTTTTTAAGTAGTTACAAAGATTTTTATTTATGTAGAGACGGTTGTGGATGCTTCACATCGCCAACAGTACTTTTTAAATAAGTACTTAATAAACTTCATTTTTTTTATTCTTATTTCTGTCTCTCTCAGATAAATCAAACATGCGACCGTGGTGTAGAACACTTTTAAGAAATTAGTTAGGGTTTGTTTTGATGTATTATATTTACTCACATTTGAATACTGCTCGGTTTGTCATACAAAATCATGAATCATGAACAGACCAAATGGTCAAAAGAAAATGCTTAGTCATGAGTCGGGGGGGGGGGGCACCAATTGCAACCATTCCCCCCTCCTGCATCCGCGTCTATATCAATTATATATAATTACAGGCCTTTTTTATGTCCCACTGCTGGGCACAGGCCTGCCCTCAATGCGAGGGGGGTTTAGGCCATAGTCCACCACGCTGGCCCAGTGCGGGTTGGCAGACTTCACACATCTTTCGAGGGGTTCTCTGAGACATGCAGGTTTCCTTACGATGTTTTCCTTCACCGTTTAGCAAGTGATAATCTTGGTTAAAAATGAGATTCGCACATGAAAAATCCTAGAGGTGCGAGCCGGGGTTTGAACCTGCAATCCTCGTTACCGTCCTCCCCGTTCAGTTGGAAAAATCGTTGATTGCGATTTCCCAAAAAAAATGTTTTTTTAGGTTGAGGGTGCGATATATTCTTCGTAACCGAATCGAAGATTCGATACGACTACGCAACCGAATTGTTGGATTTGACCACTATTATATATATTTCATAATGCAAGTTTCAATTAATAACCGAATCGGTCGATACAGGACTTGTAGTAGGGCTGTGAATCGGGGAGCTGGCCATATATTGTCCCATCCCGTGCGCCGGCGCATTGTGTGGCCTCCCTAATTAATTGTGCTTTGATTGGCCGCGTCAATCTCATTTAGATCACTAATCAGATTGATGTCATTTGTTGGATTAAGGAGGTATCGAGCTTAAGATTGTTCTGATAACATAATGCCGACCTGCGCAAGAGTAGTAAAGTAAGGCTTGTATGGTACTGGTAAGTAGATTTCGTTTTTTTTTCTGACTTCGGTCTTTTATCATTGAGTATTATGTTTTATTTAACGCGAAAATCTTTGATCAACGAATCTGTAACAGAAAACAGCACATTGGCACAGTGGGTATGCTTTCGATACCGAGAGTCATAGGTTCGAATCTCAGCAGGTGCAAACATTATATAATGAGCACGACTAACTTGTATCCGACTTATGGATGTTTAATCCCACTAATATTATAAAAGTGAAAGTTTGGATGGATGGATGGATGTTTGTTACTCAATCACGCCAGATCGGCTGAACGGATCTGGATGAAATTTGGCACAGATATAGACTATAGTCTGGAATAGCACAAGCACATAGGCTAATTTTTATCCCGGTAAAATGTATGGTTCCCGTGGGATAGATTTGTTTTAATTTTTCATAGAACAAAGGATGTACATGATTTTTTGCATAGGTAGCGGTAGTTTATCGGCATCGACATATGTTATGTATAAATACATGCATGGTATATATATAGCGAATGGCCAACAGCTCGGTAGCCTGTCGGCTGTCACTGCGACAGCGCTTTGTGCGGCGACACCGCCTGCGTACGCGCCGCCCGCCCCACTCACAATTACATATCTGCTTATTTAAATAGCATTGAAGATATGATGTACATGTACTTCGAATTAAAGTTTTTTTATTCAGCTATCTGTCCCGGCGAACTATATACTGCATCAGAATTATCTGTATTATATTTTTTTTGTGAATTATCCCCATGTTTTAATATAGTTATTCGGGGCGGAGATAAACTCAAAAAATATGTGGGTACCCCGGTTCAAATTATGACACTAGGACATCAAACACCTCAGTCCTCCCGTGACCATGGTTGCTGTAAAGCAGCCGAAACGTCGGGAACGTAAAAACAGAAAATAAACGCAATAACATCCTTAAAATAAGTTTATTTAAAAAAAAAAATATTTTTTTATTACATTATAGGCAGGTATTTGATCTCGATCTCACCTGATGGTAGGTGACGATGAGATCTACGGTGGAGCATACTTGCCTAGGTAGGAAGGCGGCAGTAGATAGAGACGCTACATTCACTAGGCACATGCAGCGCAACTGATCTGACCCGCCATCCATGAATGGCAACACCGAACATCATGCCGGAACACGGCTAGGCCGCTTGGCGACATGGCTTTGTTCAGTGGGTGGTGACTAGCCACGGCCGAAGCCTACCACCAGTAGAGTTGTCACCTGGTTGGCACCACCCAGGGTCACGTGTAGGGTATCTCGAGGGTACTTAATTCTCCTACGGACGAAGGTGACTCGACCCCAAAATATCTCATAATAAAAAAAAATACCGTCCAAGATTTCACAGTTAACTTTCACACATCAAACCATCCATTCGCCTACTCTACTTCCACATAAGTACACATAATTAAAACGTTGTGCAATCCATAAAATTGTCGCATGTCGCCAAGATGGCGTCTCTACGGCCGGAAGTCAATTATGCAATAAATCTGCGGACGAGGCGGCGCTCGCGCATAGATCTCGACGCATTTACATACAGCTTGAGTGCAACATGCTTCGATCGAATAAATTCCTTTTTTCAACGCAACGATATAATGTTGCGTTTTGCCGTTAATATTTTTTGGGGTTCCCTACCAAAATGGTAAGAACGGAACCCTTATGGCGCGAAGTTGTCCATCTGGGCCCCAAGTCTGCTAATAAAATCGATTCATAATCGTACAGCAACCGTATAGTAACTGTCACTTGTGACAGATATTGTATGGGATATCTGTCAAAAGTGACAGTTACTATACGGTTGCTGTTTGATTATGAATCGATTGTGTTAGCAGACTTGGTGCCCTGGCCTCCTGTTTAAAGGGACGTTTGCAATCTATGAATTGGCATGTAAGCATTATCAGGCCTGTGACATATCACAGGCCTGATAATGCTTAATAGGGCATCATAATGCTTCAGTACTTTTATAAGCTAAAGTAGCCGCACAATATTTTGTGGAATTTTTGACGACTCATAAGTACTTACTGTAATGGTTTACATAAATAAAAGAATATACATCCTCCAGCACAATCCTTTTTAAGTTGCTTTTTGGTACGTAAGTGTCGTCCATCCCTTTTACACAACATATTTTATAAATAAGTATGACAGTGACGGATTGTTTTCGATGACGTAACGATTACTTTGGAGTTCCTGCTTACCGTACAGATTCTAATTAGAAGGCAGGACATTTCACCGTTAATAATTGGTCCTTTAGCGGAAAAGGGAACATCTTCCTCCTTCCTCGAAAGATATGTGAAGTCTGCCAACCCGCACTGAGCCAGCGTAATCCCCCTCGCATTGACGGCCTGATTAGCGAAGTGGTAGTGACTCTGCTTTCTGCGCCGAGGGTCCCGGGTTCGAATCCTCGTATGGACAAGCTTTGTGTGATGAGCACGAATGTTTGTAACCGAGTCATGATTGTTTAATATGTATATAAGCGAGTTCGCCCTCAGTCCATTGTACGGTACCCATAACACAAGCGTTGCTTAATGTGGGACCGTACGGTGTGTTCGTATGGCGATATTTATTTATTTATTGAAGGGAGGCCCGTGCCCAACAGTAAAAAGGGCTGGTGTTATTATTATATTATTAATTATTATTTCATTTAATGGTGCTAATATTTGTGTACGGCAATAAATCAAGCCGGCCAGGGTACAGGGGGCAGGGCAGTGTCCCTCGCCTCATTTACCTGGCTCCGGGCCGCGGTATCGCGATCCAGATATCTCTGATAGCGGGGACCGATAAATAAAATATTGACGTGCGCAACGGCATATTGGAATTAAGTCGTGAAGTTTCGCGAGTTATATATTTTTTTAATAATTGAGTTTTTTTATGATACGAAGCCACGAAGTCAATGTAGTCATGTCAGGAATATTGTAACGGTCACAATGTTGTCTTTGTAGTATCATAATTAAATTAAGAGTTCTCACTGTGTCCTGAAAGTTTAGACAACGAAATTACAAAGGTTACATCCAAAATGAGGATTGCTTATATTACTGACTTGTATTTACAAATGTGTAAGTAATTCTGGAAGATTACAGCGCAAAGCAGTACTATGTGACGTTTGATAAAGTTACAAAACGTCTATAGTCTTTAGAGCGGACCGGCAATACTCGACAGAGTTGTTAGTTTGGCACCAACTTCACATTCGATGAATATTCAATTTAGTTTTATGCTTTTAAATTTTTTGATGACGGTTTTTTTACAAAGATTATTTATTTACTTACTTCTCTTAAAGCAAGAATTCCGTTCACGTGTACACTCGAGCACCGAGTTTTAAATTAGCGTCTTCTGTACGCACCGGAATTTAGCATTGACCATTAACATAGGAGGGATGCCCGACTCCGCTCGGCATTTTTAGCTAAAAGCCCTCCGAGCCCGCATGCCGCCGCGCCGTGTCCTGCTATCGATAGTCGATAGTTAATTGCGATAGTATTTTTTAAGCGACATCGATTTTAGTTTTGTATAGGCAATAGTGTTGGGATTATTTGCCATTTAAATAACAACTACTTTTTTTTTATAAATAAATAGAATAGAAAAAAAAATAGAACTACTTGATACAATAATACCGTGACCGACAATTAAACAGAATGAACGATTTTTTTATTTAAAAAAATACATATTGCTCATTGCGATAACTATGAATTGCAGTTGAACTTGCCAATGATTTTCAATTTATTTCTAGCACAATAACAAGAGTTTTAGTTTTTGAGAGTCAGCGTAGATTGGACCGCAAGCAAACTAAATATGTGGGTACCCCAGTTCAAACTATGACACTAGGACGTCAACCACCTCAGTCCACCCGTGACCATGCTTGCTGTAAAGCAGCCGAAACGTCGGGAACGTTAAAAAAAAATAGTTTTATTTAAATTTATTTATATTTCAATTTTTATTATAGTTAATAATAATGTTTTTGTTTTAGTGGGTAAAGAATTGGATATTACAGAAATTATTACAAACACTGTGCAGTGATACAGTATGCCCAAATGAAATCAGCTATCGAATTACCGGTTATTTGTCAACCACTTACTGTATTTTTTTTTATCTTTTCGTTCATCAACTTGTCGTTGGCAAAATCATCGGTAAACGATGGAGCCATAAAAATCTATTGGGATTAGAAACACTACTGTGTTGTGTCTTTATTTTTTTGTTAAAAACTAACTTGAAATATTGTTTTAATTTTGAATTGATCGTAAATATCACATGTACTTCATAAGCGTTTCAAAGAAAGTAAATCAATGGCCAATAACTTTATATTTTAATAGGATTGTAAAATACCAAAAATGATCGGTCACTTCCGAATAATATCTCGATGCAAATCGATAGGAAATGTCGTCTGGCTGTTGAAATTACGATGTCATAGCACGTGGCCTAGAGACGCAATAAAAAAAGTATTTTTTTGTTTTTTAAATAAAGAATCATTTATACCAATTTAAATTTGATGTTAGAACCTGACGAGTAGATTTTAAAAGATAAGCGTTAAGGTTTAATTTCAAATGATTTTTGGTTTCAGAATGGTAATACGAAGGTTGAAATCATTCGTGATGGGTGTATGAATACGGCATGTGAAGCTAGGGGTGGTCCGACGGGATTTTTTTTATGAATTTCTAATTTTATTTATGAGTATGACGCGACATGTCGATTTATGAATATTAAATGCGTGTCTCTGTGACTGACAGACGTCGGTGAAAGAGATTTTTTTATAGAAAAATGTTTTGTGTATTGATTGATAATAATTTGTGTGTGTGTTTTTTAATATTTTTGTATTTAAGATCCTATCCCATTTATTCTTTCTGTTTTTTTTTAATATCTCAACTACAAATATAGATATTATTACGTCTCATTTATTTTGCCTACATTTCGTTGCGTTGTGCTGAGCAAAAGAAATATTATATTTAAAAACATATTATCAACTAAATTAATAATATTTTATACTTACTAGCAACAACCTTTGTAGCTAAAAATTTGAAAAATAAAAGATCTTTTAAGCATGTCATTGTACAGTAGTGAATCTTAATATGGGATACAGTTCCTAAAGCGTTGCTTAGTTGCATTTAATTATATACACTATGTAGTACCTCAAAACTTAGTCGTAGCACACGTGGGTGTACTGCAGTGCTCTTTTCCTTACCCCTTAGATCAGCATTTCCTGAAGTGGGCGATAACGCGCCCTCGTGGGCGCTGCAGGCCTAAAAGGGGGCGGTAAGAGACCGAGGATTTGTGTAGAGGCTTACAATAATTGATTTAATTTGAAGTTATAGTGGTTTTTTAGTAGGTGAAAAAATGGGGGCGCTAAACAATAATTCATTCTCAAAGAGGGCAGTAGACAAAATAAGTTTGGGAACCGCTGCCTTAGATGATAGCATGCGCGATGGGGGTTTATTCATTCTTATTATTATAGTTAAAGCATCAATGAAATAAAAAGTGAAATGTGTTATGCAAATGTGTGGTCCCGCGCAATGTATGCGCAGCAGACAGGAAGTAGAGGTGACGCGGCGGAATTACATCTCCCGCCTCTTCTAATAGCTTATTGCTATAGTCGTCTGAGCAACTTAAGGCCACGAATCTGTATCTATTTATATTTAAATAAAAAAATTATTATGATAGTCGGTAAGCGCATCATTTGAAAACGGCTGGACTGATTTGGATATTTTATTTTAATATGTTAATTTCTTATGTTTACGTGAATACTACACATTGAAATAAAACTATTTTCTTTCGCATTTAATCGTCTTTATTATGGATTTAGCGCATCACTTGAAAACGACTGGACTGATTTGGATATTTTATTTTAGTATGTTAATTTCTTATGTTTACGCGAATACTACACATTGAAATAAAACTATTTTCTTTCGCATTTAATCGTCTTTATTATGGATTTCTATCTTATTTCATACTATGTAATAATCAAATTATTCATTATGGAAATAAATGAGGCTATAATAATAATAATAATTATGGATTTACCAAGCGGCCCATTGCAAGACCTCAAGACTCTGTAAAGCACTTTCTGCTTACATCGGACCGCCAGCAACAACTAAATATGAGGGTTCCCCAGTTCTAACCATGAGACTAGGACGTCTAACACATCAGTCCTCCCGTGACCATGGTTGCTGTAAAACGGCCGAGACATCGGGAACGTTAAAACATAAAATAACTGCGATGAAATCTGTTAAATAAGTTAATAGTAGATTTCAATAATTTTACACTATTATTGTTACATCTTGTATACTTGGATTGTCAATTTATTATGGACTAGCTGCGCCCCGCGGTGTTCCCCGCGAATAAAAAGTATGTCTATCCCACGGGAAACATACATTTTACCGGGATAAAAAGTAGCCTATGTGCTATTCCAGACTATAATCTATCTCTGTGCCAAATTTCATCCAGATCCGTGCAAGGCGTGATTGAGTAACAAACATCCTTCCATCCATCCATCCAAACTTTCACATTTATAATATTAGTGGGGTTAGTGGGATTACGCGTGAAGGTCCATGGCACGTAAGTACACAAAATACTATGCAAATGTTAACACAAATTAAGAGGTTTATCAGTACACATATCAGACCAGCGATAGGCCACGTGCGTTATCAATAAATGTCCTTTTTACCTAGTTTCGTGTATAACCAAAACAATCCGGTTAATGAGCCATTGTCGCCGGCGCAAGTGAACGGCCATTTTCACAACATCGAGCGGGGGACGAAATAAAAAAGATTCCGCGATACCACCGCGCCGATAAGATGATGGTTGCTTACCGTCGGTGGAATTTGTAATTCTGTCTACTAATAGTCTTCCGAATCTAAGGAATACCTTTTGCAAATCTAAGAAATAGGTACCTCTTACAAATCTAAGAACCTATTTCTTAGATTTGTAAGATGTAACTATATATATACCTCTTACATATCTAAGACAATGCACTCAATTTGTGATTATTTAAATAAAAGGATGTTTTTGAACAGAATCAGAAAGTTCAGTTACTCATAAATTTGTTACTTAACATCCTTGTAATACCATGGGATTAGCACTGAAAATATACAATCAAACAAAAATAAATAACAACACATCGTTGAAACTTATTCTGATCAGTATCTATAAATTCGACTCTTTGACTAAAAATTATCACAGACTACATTAAACTTTAAAAAAAACTATGATTTCCTTACTACCGCGGCACTGTGCTAGGTTCGTGGCGGTATGCAAACATATCAAACTTGTGCTAGGTTCGCGGCGGTATGCAAACCGGCGGCCCTAATAAATGTATCGGCGCTATCTTCAAAGGCGCATCTCGTCTTTGCGCGCGCGCCGCTGCCGCAGACTCCGCTGACACTGCGCATTTAAAGATATACCTTGCTCATTCGATTTTTTTTTAAGACAAATGTAGGAATAAAAATAAAGCAGTGATAGCCGAGTTGGTAAAACCCTTGCCTCGGTAACGAGGATCGCAGATGCAAACCCCGGCTCGCACCTATAGGATTTCTGGATTTCATGTGCGAATCTCATTTTCAACCACGATTATCACTTGCTAAACGGTGAAGGAAAACATTGTGAGAAAACCTGCATGTCTGAGAGAACCCCTCGAAAGATGTGTGAAGCCCGCCTACCCGCACTGGGCCAGCGTGGTGGACTATGGCCTAATCCCCCTCGCATTGGGGGAGGTTCGTGCCCAGCAGTGGGACATAAAAAAAGGGCTGGTATTATTATATCTATACACATATAAATAAAATTGGAGTGTCTGTTTGTAATATTAAAATAACCGCTTTTTACTAAGTGCATTTGGATGTATACACGTTACCTATACCGAAGCAATTTTTTTTACAATTTTTGTCTGTCTGTCTGTCTGTCCGTCTGTCTGTCTGTCCGTCCGTCTGTCTGTCTGTCTGTCTGTCTGTCTGTCTGTCTGAAATGGCTGGACCGATTTTGACGGGACTTTCACTGGCAGATAGCTGATGTAACAAGGAGTAACTTAGGCTACTTTTATTTTAGAAAAAAAAATAGGATCTCACGAAAAAAAAAGAAACAATGTTGCAGCGCAGCGCCTGATTGTTTGATAGCAACAACCTGCAATGCGTCCCTCGGGCTCAGAATTGGCGGGCAGACTGTTGTCAACGGTTGTCTTTGTTAAATACCACGCGGACGAAGTCGCGGGCAACAGCTAGTTATAATATATAAATGTATGAATATAATCAAGGAAAGACGACTTTTCGCTTCCAACGACAACTACAATCAGCGCTCCTACCGCCGGCTCATCGTCGAACAGTAACCGAACAATTGTTTTATTATTGTCTACTTTGCCTTTACACTTGTCGTTGGCAATATCAGGGCTGAGCAGGCCGTCTCAGCTCAGCCCTGATCCTGCTAACACAAAGCTCACGATTGAGCTCAGGACCGGAGACATAAGTATTAAGTACCAACTAAAATTCGTAAAAAGTGTTTTAATTAATTTGGTAAGTACCAACCTATAAAACGAAGAGTTGGTTATGGTATTTCGGGGGGAAGCTTGGACCTCCAATCCCCCCCTGCCTACGGCCTTGGTCAGAATCAACGTTAAATGATGGAGTATAATAAGTATTTTTTAATTGAAACTGAAATAGATGTTAAGGAGCAAACTTAAATATGAATTAAGTACGAAGTCACGGTTAAGTTACCTACTTATCATTTAAATCGATTTGATACATAGTTTGTTGTCATACTATTTTTGAGTATTTGTTAATTTCCTATTTAGTTAAACTGTAATTGTAAATCTATACATATAAATAAAATTGGAGTGTCTGTTTGTAATATTAAAATAACCGCTTTTTACTAAGTGCATTTGGATGTATACACGATACCTATACCGAAACAACATTTTTTAAAATTTTTGTCTGTCTGTCTGTCTGTCTGTCCGTCTGTCTGTCTGTCTGTCTGTCTGTCTGTCTGTCTGTTTGTTCCGGCTAATCTCTGAAATGGCTGGACCGATTTTGACGGGACTTTCACTGGCAGATAGCTGATGTAACGAGGAGTAACTTAGGCTACTTTTATTTTAGAAAAAAAAAATAGGATCTCACGAAAAAAAATTAAAACCAATGTTGTAGCGCAGCGCCTGATTAAGTTTGATAGCAACAACCTGCAATGCGTGCGGCTCAGAATGGGCGAGCAGGCTGTTGTCAACGGTTGTCATTGTTAAATACCACGCGGACGAAGTCGCGGGCAACAGCTAGTGTTATATATATTTCAATGTGAAAATTAACTTTTATACAATTTCAACAGAACACTGTTTCATATAAAAATAGCGCGTGTTTCGTGCGAAATTTGTAGTACTCTCTGCGAACAATAATAACTTACTACGTTGAATAATATATTTACAATAATAATTAGCATAGAATTAAAATGATTACGTTCTATTTTAGTTTATCTCTGATAAACATTATTTTGTTCCTACCGCGACGCTATTTATATTCGTCTGATCAGATAATTAGGTTTTTTTTATTTTAAAATGAATAATATAATCTACACACCTATATACAGGGTGTTTCAGAAAGGGTATACTAAGCCTGGAACCAGGGTTTCTTCAGCGCATTTATAAACACTATTTGAAGTTAGAATGTGGAGAATGTCCATTTAAAAAAAAAACTATTGTTCTTAATAAATCAGAATTATCATTTTGTTGGGTACAAAACTATTTATTAAAAATAAACATATTACGATTCTGACTGCATAAAGTGTTTACAAATGCACTAAAGAAGCTGAGGTCCAAGGCTTAGTATACCCTTTCTGTAACACTCTGTATAAGGTGTAACAAAAATAGTGTAAAATATTTTAACAGATAAATCTGCTAATTAAATGGGTGACGTTGATGCACGAAATAATTGTGTTAATGATGTTTGATTTTTTGAAACAAGACGCGCTCTGTACAGAGCCTCTTTTTTTAATTCCGAACTAGCTGTTACCCGCGACTTCGTTCGCGTGGTATTTAACAAAGACACAACCGTTGGCATCAGCCTGCTTGCGCTTTCTGAGCCCGCGGGACGCATTTCAGGTTGTTGCTATCAAACTTAATCAGGCGCAACGCTGCAACATTGGTTTGAATTTTTTTCGTGAGATCCTATGTTTTTTTATAAAATAAAAGTAGCCTAAGTTACTCCTTGTTACATCAGCTATCTGCCAGTGAAAGTCCCGTCAAAATAGGTCCAGCCATTTCAGAGATTACCCGGAACAAACAGACAGACAGACAGACATACAGACAGACAGACAGACAGACAGACAGACAGACAGACGGACGGACAGACAGACAGACAAAAATTGTAAAAAATGTAGTTTTGGTATAGGTACCGTGTATACATCCAAATGCACTTAGTAAAAAGCGGTTATTTTAATATTACAAACAGACACTCCAATTTTATTTATATCTATAGATAATTTGATTTTATCTCTTTGGGTATATTGTCTTTATAACGTAGAGATGGACCTCTTAGAATATATATATTGATTGGACGTGCACAAAGTCGATACAAAGAATTAGTGTAAAAACTAACTCCACGTCGACCCATTTTCATCATACTTTTCCATATACTATAATAGAGATAAGTTAAAGAAATGCATACTCAAAGTATGATGTACTTTAAGTATGCATGCATTGTTTTTTGGTTAGAATATTTTAATTGTTGGTAAGGTTACTCGAATCTCTAATTATAATTAGCTTACCCCCTTATAAATGATTGATATGGTCAGTTTCTATTTATATTTAGTCAGTGAAAAAATCAGCTAAATTATGTGCTCCTAAAGTAATTTGTTTAGATTTTAACGTAAGATATATCTAATAGTTAGTTACCTAGATATTTTGACTAAAATATTAACATCCAACTGATTTTAATCTTTTTGAATTATGTTCACGTTTAGAATTATATGACTGCGAGTAATAAAAATAAACGACTAAATATTAAACACAATTAAAAATCAAACTTGAATAATTTTATTCCTGTTCATAATCCGATAAAATTACCATTATATCGCGATATCAATTCAGTAGCTTCCCAGTACTTACCACATATGAATCAATACCCGGTATACAAATCATATAGCCCGTACAAAACGCATTTCTCTCAGTGCATCGGGTTTTCTTGAAAAAGTCAATACATCAATATCTTTGGCTGGTGCAGGGGGCGTGCACGGGCGGGCCGCGGCCGTAATTACAGGCGAGCGAGCCCGCGGGCCGATGCATGTGCACCCCTGGCCCATTCGACGCAAATTATTAAGTAATTTTTAATTTTATTTGGACTTATACTGTTTTGTGAGTAGGCGTAATGATACACGTGCAAATGTTTAGCGTTTGACAAGTGCGTGTGAGGGATGTGATTTATGATTAAATATGTCATTAAACTGGGCCAGCGCGGTGGACTATGGCCTTATCCCACTCGCATTAAGGGGAGGCCCGTGCCCAGCAGTGGGACATTAAAAATAATACAACCGAATTGAGAACCTCCTCCTTTTTGAAGTCGGTTAAAAAAGGGCTGGTATTATTATATTATATATGTCATTAAATTCAATGTAATCCTTTTATTGATGTGTAAATAAATACATTTAACTAATATATTATCTGTCTTATGCAAAGTTTATATCAATAACTAGCTGTCCCGGCGAACTTCGTACCGCCTCCGAATCAAATGTATGAGAAAATTTATTGTCCTACTAATATCATTTTCGTGATTTTTCCCATGTTTATTCCAGTTATTAAATCAAAGATCATAAAAATCGGCCTACCCGTTTTTGAGTTAGATAATGTGGTGTAACTAACACGACTTTGTATTATATATATAGACTAGCTGCGCCACGCGGTGTTACCCGCGATTAAAAAGTTATGTTTAAATAAACACGGTTCCTGTATGCTATCCCATAGGAACCTTGCATTTTTCCGGGATAAAAAGTAGCCTATGTCATTTTCTGACCCCTAAACTACCACTGCCTATGCAAAAAATCATGTCGATCCTTTGCTCTATGAAAAATTAAAACAAATCTATCCCACGGGAACCATACATTTTACTAGGATAAAAAGTAGCCTATGTATGTGCTATTCCAGACTATAATCTATCTCTGTTACCTACCCGCATTTTGGTTTATAGATAGTATAATACAATATTTAACTGAAGGGAAAAGATAAATAATAAAAAATACATTAGTTCCATATGAATAAAATTTTATTGTTCCTTATAAATTTTCTTATAATTAGGAAGAGCTTAGTTTCGCAGTGCGAGTGTTTCATTACTAAATAACTACAAAAAATTGCAACTAAATCTAAAAAAAAAACAATTCAACTAAGTATAATTTTAGTACACTTAAGAAACTATGAGATATTTTTTTATATTTAAAATAATTCTTACATTTTATACACGAATAGTAAACAGTATACATCTATAATATTATTTCGCTAAAAAGTATATAAAAAATACGACTTAATAAGGTTATATCTACAGGCTTATCGGAAGAACTATAATGTTGGCTTATTCGACATCGTTTTTATTTACGAAATATACAAAAATAGTTACAAATAAATAATCTTTTACATAGGAATCGCATTATTCGCTACCTCTATGGTAAACGGATTTGGACGTACAAAAATATTTTTAAATTTAATTAGGACCTCTTCGCATAGCACCGATATAATATTAAATCAGTAAACAGCCTTTATTTTTAAGAGTACAGATTATATTTTTCTTTTATTTTCTTTTTTTAATAAATAAGCATCATCTGGTAAAATGAGATTTGTCCCTTTATATATATTTTTTTCCATTGACATTCTGTATAAATCACATTACACGTCTTTAGGGACAATTTTAGATCTTACTTTCGTACTAAGCTATACATCGCTTTTTAAATACCTACACTTAATTTATATTTTTATTACAAATCGTATATTCACTTAAAATACCTAACGCTTGTCTTTATTCACATCGTAGGTAAGTAATAAATATTTTAATATATTATAAAGAAACAGAATCGCAAAGAATTCAAAATACATCAAATTCACAAAACTTCGAAAAAGAAAATATACAAATTATAATAATTCCCCATTAACAGAAAGGGATACATAACATATATTTAACAGTATTGCGTTTGAGTTGAACAAAGAATTCTTACAATATCACACATTGTCGGCATCGGTATACATTTGGAAGAAAATCAACTCTTTGGGTTACATTGAAAGAAGAGTCCATTCGCTAGCCAGTGTCGGTCCGATCTAGTCAATTGCTGTAACAAGTCTGCCTGACTCCGGCCAGGATGACGCTGAACTCGTCCTCTGGTCTGACGTCAGAGCCAGGAGCTGTAGGAACGTACGCTGCCGGCGGAGTTCCAGCGATGACTGAGGCGTACGGAGACGCGTACATCCTTTCAGAGCCGTATTCCGGTCCTGAAGCCTGCTCCGGGCAGTACGGCGGCCTGTAGCCTTGCTGCTGTTCATATCTGTACTGCTGTTGATGCTGCTCCATTGCCCCTTCTGTACCGTAGTCCAAGTACTTGTCAAACTCCCGAGCATCGACGTCGGACTCTGGGGAGCCAGTCCTTATCTCCGGTCGTTGATTCATGAACGTCTGATCGCCTTCCTGAGCCTGGTTTGCCGAAGGTTCTTCGGAGAAGTAGCTACCGCCTGTGTCGTACTCTGTCTTAGGCTGGTCAGGGTAGTGTGACACATATGAGTCCTCAGTTTTATACATTTGCTCGTATTGTTCGTACGGGTGATACTGGATGCTGTACTCGGCGGACATTGGACCGCTTGGAGCTGAAGACACCCTAGGAGTGGACGATCCTAGAGTTTGTTGATCCTGAGAAGTGGCGACGGGCGGGAAGAATGTTCCAGTCACGAGCGGAGGCTGCTCCGTCAAGGTCCTCTGTGTACACATGACGTACATGCCATTGGCCATGCCCATAGCTGCCACCGGCGCGGGAGAGTAGGAACCGGGTGTTCTATAGGTTTTGTATGGAGAGTACGAGTCCGAAATGGAGGAAGCGTTGATGACTCGTCGCCTCTCTTCATATTGGAAGTTCTCTTTCTCGTTTTCGACGGGAGACGCATCTGGTGTGGGCAGGGGGGCTTCAGCTGGCGCACTCCTCCTGCCCTGAGGCTCCGGAGACCGTGCGGGTGAGGATTCTGGCGTTTGAACGTGACCATTGAACTGTTGGTTCTGGTAATCTGAGGCGAGGGGGGAAGTGCGGTAGGGGGAGAAGCTGGCGGCCGTGTTGTGGGAGAAACGTGCGTCAGGCGAGTTCGTTCTAGTGGCGTATGGAGATCCTAGAGCAGCCGAGGACGTCGGCGGGGCACTGACCGGTGTAGCCGGCTGGTTCGGCCTCGTCTTATTCTGCTTCCGTCTTCTCGGCCGGTACTTATAGTTCGGATGTTCAGTCATGTGGATGACTCGGAGCCGCTCGGCCTCTTCGACGAACGGCCTCCGGTCTTGCGGTGTGAGCGAGCGCCACTTTTTACCTGGAAAAGAAAAAGATATGGAAAATTAGCCGATTGTGTTTGCAAGTACAATGTAGCTCCACGTTTTTGTCGTGGAGAGAAAATTGACACACCACGCCATCAGATATTTATCGTTTAACAGACTTTTTGCTCTGTAACAGTTTGTTTATGAGTTTAGTGCGATCAGTACTGAGCTGCCGCCTGGCAGGGTGCGTGCACACTTTCAACATTACGAAAGTTGTCCCGAAAGAGTCGTCGGAGGCATTCAAAATGTTTTTATTCAAATTAGATGAAGTATTTTATGAACATTAATTATTTGTTTTTTTTTATCCAGGACATCAATGATAAGACAATAAATATGACATACAATTTTAAACCAATATATCAGAGAGAGACCACCGTAATAATATACTTATTATTTATGAATATTACTTTACCGATGCTCAGATAACACCCGAGACTAATATTAGTGGCGTTTTAAATAAAACAAAATTGACTTCGCCTGTCACAGAGCCAAGCTAAATAATCACGATGGTGTTTTATCAAATAACTATAAAACACGTACTATGAACGCACCATAAATAAAAACATATCTTTAACCAACACATTAACTTTTATCATGCTACATTCAACTTTGGTCCGTTACATACAGAGTTGAAATTCCTTTGAGACGTCAAGTGTGAGTTTCCGAGAGAAAATTATCGACGAGTCTGAACAATCTTTAAGGATATTTATCAAAGCGACACTACTTGCTACCGGCAAAACAAACAACTTCACTTTTAGTGATGTGCCGTGTCGATAAAAAAGTTATCATTTTATTCTAATAATCGTTCATACATATAATAAAAACATGAGCTTCAATACAATATGTAATCGTGCTTATTAAAAATCGAATTTATTGGGGAAAAAAAAGTAATTAATAATTTATTAATTTCAAGTAATGACAGCAAGATATATAGGTAATAAAGATGGGCCCAGTACTTTAGTTATAGATTTAAAGAACGGACACAATTATCTACTTGCATACACACATAATTAAAACTTCCAGTATTTAGATACTATAGTATAAGCTGATGAAAATGTAATCGAAATCAGCACATACATTACATAATACAGCTAAAAAAAGTTATGGCATATTAACATTTAATTCTCATACATTTTTCTTAAGAATAATAAGCCACAGCGATCGTAAATAAGTACTCAATAATTTCACAAAAGCGTCGCTCAGGTATCAAGTGAACTTGCATGACTGATGTCAAATGTCAAATTGACAAATGACGAGAAAAGGCTTCCTGTAGTGTGATGCCCCAGCCCATTAGTGCGATGAATATTTATCCATGTTTTTGTATCGATAATTAATTATTTATCGACTAGATTAAAAACACTTGTCATTTGGTGTTCTTTTTTTTTGAAAATATATTATGGTCGTGTTTTTTTAAATTAAATTCTCGAATTAAACAATGGACTTCGAATGCCCGTGTCAACAGTTTATGTTCGCGTATTTAAAAATGTTTTGCTTACACTTTTAATATCTTCATTTTGGATTGAGCAAAATTATAATTTGTATAAATAGTGTCTGTATATCATAAGGGTTTAATTAATTTCTTTAATATTGTCAACGGCTACTTAGAAAGTTTAATGTAATTTGGTAACCTTCAATTTAAGATCATTTTTATTCGTTTTATTAATTTTAGAATGGTATCACAAAGCAGTTTTAATGAGAAGAGTATCTTGCAATATAAGTGTAAATATTCGCCAAAACTTTATCTTAAGTTAGAGGAACGCGTATAGAAATATTTATATAAGGAATGCTGCCATCTATCTGAGTAGTCTATTCTGTAACGGCGATAGAAGATAACATATATTTTTTACCTATATTTGTGACTAGCTGTCACCTGCGACTTCGTTCGCGTGGTATTTAACCAAGACACAACTGTTGGCAACAGCCTGCTCGCGCGTTCTGAGCCCGCGGGACGCATTTCGGGTTTTTGCTATCAAACTTAATCAGGCGCAACGCTGTAACATTTGTTTTTTTTTTCGTGAGATCCTATGTTTTTTCTAAAATAAAAGTAGCCTATGTTACTCTCTGTTACATCAGCTATCTGCCAGTGAAAGTCCCGTCAAAATCGGTCCAGCCATTTCAGAGATTACCCGGAACAAACAGACAGACAGACAGACAGACGGACAGACAGACAGACGGACAGACAGACAGACCAAAATTATAAAAAAAGTTGTTTTGGTATAGGTACCGTGTATACATCCAAATGCACTTAGTAAAAAGCGGTTATTTTAATATTACAAACAGACACTCCAATTTTATTTATATGTATAGATGTGGAGAACCAAATCATGTTGAATACTTAATAAAAGTAGTAATGTGCTGAAAGTGTACTTTCTGCGTAGATCGGACCTCAAGCAACAACTAAATATGAGGGTACCCCGGTTCAAACTATGACACTAGGACGTCAACCACCTCAGTCCTCCCGTGAGCATGGTTGCTGTAAAGCAGCCGAAAGTCGGGAACGTAAAAAAGTATAATAAACGCGATAAAATCCGTAAGATTAGTTTTATTTCAAAACTAGTAATAATAGAATTATTAATATGTAGACACAAGGATTATATGTCCAAAATTACAATATGTATTTATATTAAAACATGCAGCCATCATTAATCACATCCAAAATATAACTTGTTTTTATCGCAACATAGCTTCAACATGTTTGGCAAGTAGTCGAGTGACATTTTTTTCAATTAGTCATTTGTCGAGAATCAAGATAATATCGACTACCGGACACCGCGGGTCACCGCACTACGCGACGAATATTTCACGATGGGTAGATCTAATAAAGCTTTTAGGGGACACTTTATAGCTTGGTTGGCGACCTCGCGTGCTTTGCAGTTGGTTAAACATTTATTTAAAAAGTAATTTCAATGCAGAACTTTGCTTAATCAGAATCAGAATTAGTGAAAGGCATTAAAAAAAGTTTGAGTAGGTTGATTGGACGACCTGATTTTCTCAGTGGGTAGTGATCCTGCTTTCTGTGCTGCGGGTCTCTGCTTCGAATCCTGGTTGGGACAAACTTTTGGTGATTAGCACGAGTGTTTGTACCCAAGTCATTGATTTTTAATAGTGTTATATACTGAGTTCGCCCTCAGTCCGTTGTACGGTACCCATAATACAAGCGTTGCTTCGTGTGAGTGGGACCGTATAGTTGGTGTGTTCGTCTGGCGATATTTATTAAGGTAAGCAGGTAGGCAATGGAAAGTAGGATTATTCAAGGTAGGTTTGACTATTCTGTATATAATGTCATTTTTACATGTTTCTGTATAAAATAAGTGATTGTACAAATGTTGTAAGGCTCCACTTACTCACATATATATATGACACTACTATAGTCAGGACTGTCAGGACTATAGAAGTCTCCTGCATGCGGTCAGAACTCCTTTTTCATTTTGATCTGCTGGGAAATGATCTGCTAAGTTCATTGGCATCTCAAACATAGCATTGTACAGAAAAAAAAACTACCTAGTGAGAACCTTAGACATACACTAATATAGATTTAGTTATACACTAAGCAACTTACGAAGTTACATACTAAGCTATAGCTAAGTGAGGAAGGGAGTTGAAAAGATGAAAGAAAAGAAGGATTAAATGCACATAAATTATGTAAATAACTTAATTGTTTATCGTCACAATATTTAACGATTTAAATAAGATCGATTCCGTCCGATTGAAACTGTATCGTTATGCATACTGATTTGTATTTAATACGATTACGGGACCACCGGTGCGGGGTAACCGTAGCCGGGCGTTATCGCTAGTGTAATTGAGCGGCGTCGATAACGATGCGCGTGCGCCGCCACGGAAGCGACCGTGTAAATTGAGAATTATGAATAGTTTGTAACGAGAGAGTGAGTGTTGGTGTATGGAAATCCGTACTGATAACATGTTAGTTGTTGAATTTATTAGTAATTTGTACATACAAGCTTATTTTTTAAATTAGTAGAGTCCGTTTATAATCTCTGTTAGTTAGTGTCTGTTTAAAGCGGCTATCTCAATTACCTCATAGATAGCTTTTATTATTAACTGTTATTTAATTTTTGACAGTTATATTTTTATGCTTTAAAATTATGAGCTTAAAAAGAAGTAATTTCTTAAAGCTTAAAAATAAGTAATTTCTGCTTTTCAGCATACAAAACTACAGAATAGCCTCATAAATATCAACATCATATCACAGATAGTAACAGGAACAAATATTTATATTTACAATTGTTATTTTACATAGACATCCTTTGATTACTAGATAGTGATAAAACTAAATATTTGTAAGTATTTTACCAAATTGTGAAGACCCTTTTTTATGTTTTTTTTTAACTAGCTACTACACTTTTACCTACTGAGATTTATTGTAAATTTTATATGAATCAAAATATTCGTAGAAAACCACCCAGGATAGCAATATCGGTAAATCGTAACAAATGAGTGTCATTAAGGGACGGTCCCGGGATAGAGATTGAGAGATTCCCGGTAATAGATCCCGGCCAAATGTCACGAATCAATCAACGCGTGCGCATGTGACGTTTTTGAGGGAAGCCATTACGATAAGAGGTGGGGTAAAATCTTGAAGTATTTTTTTCATATTATCAACCATTTTTTTAAACTTATAACTAGCAGTCCCGGTGCAATTCGGACCGTCTCAGAATCAAATGTGTAAGAACATTAATTGTCTAGATTTTTTTCCACTTTTTAAGAGTTATTCTGCTATTCGGGGCGGAGACAAATACAAAAAAGAGATTATAAAAATTGGCCCGCACGTTCTTTACTTGTAAATGAGTAACTAACAAGACTTCGTTTTATATATTGAGTTTATTATTACATTAATAGACACTGGCCAAATGGCCACAAAATATGGATGAGGTAATTACATCTTATTTAATTTCACCCGGGATCCTCGGCGCCTACGAACAAATATAGCATTGAGCTCTTTGCTCGGCGCAGAAAGGAGGTTCACTACTAACTGCGCTCATCAGATCGCCAACAATATAGTTCACTTACCAACCCGCATTGGGCCAGCGCGGTGGACTATGGCCTAATCCCCCTCGCATTGAGGGGAGGCCCGTGCCCAGCAGTAGGACATTAAAAAAAGGGGCTGGAATTATTATATTATTCTACACTGAATATTTGATACACTACACATAATTATTATTACAAAAGCCCCTAACCGCCCACGCCCACGCCCATAACTGTACATTTAAAGCTAACAAGAACATCCAGAAGCCGTTTGTTTAAAAAATAAAATGAAACTAATGATAAGATTATAATGATCCAATCCATCATTTGTGTTATGACGCGGTGGTCCCGGCGCGGGCGCAGCTCTATCATTAATTAGATCACGATCATTAATGATAGTAATGACGGGCTCCGATTAATGAATGATTTAAATTGTTGAGTTTGTTTTTTTGTTGTTTTGGAAATTTTGGAATTCCTGCGTAAATGTTAATGGATGGACTCTATGTAGAAAGATGTCATGTTACCGAGCTGTTGGGATTGTAAATAAAAGAGTTCATTTGGATTAAACAAATGTTTGTTTATGTATATTCAAAATCCATGTTGGAATCTCTAATTAAAATTACAAAACTATGACTTGTCTATGATCAAAACAAAATCATTCCGAAGCTTGTAAAGAAAAAAATCTAATGGAGAACTAGTCGATACTTGGCGGAAATTAATTGTTAAAAATGGGGGAAGAGGATCCCACTACTTACCCTCGGCGAATAAATCAAACAAGTTGATCGATAATTAAAGGAGCCAGCAACATCGAACTCCTCTAAGATGTCAGTCGAGAAACTGTCTGTCACGAGTGATGGGGCCCCAATTAATATGCATTTCTCCGCGAAACGGCCGTGCGTACTGTATTGTTTGCAGATTACTCTCTAGATAAAGAGATTTAATACGGAGCGGATCATGTCTGTGGTCCAGCCCGTACCAAGTTAGATCATCTGTTAATTATAACACTGTGGACCGATTATTCAATCGCCAGATTAAGTTTATTGTAACTTAGCTTTGACGTTTTGTCAGATACCTATTCTATGGACAAACTGTCAAAGCGTAATATTCCTTTCGAATTGAAATGCTCTGGAATATTAAATAGGGACGCCATTTTCATATCACACATCATGTCACATCCATTATTTTATTTATAATGTGTTATTGCTATTGATTACTTGACATTGGCAAAATACCCGCTAAGTGGTGGGTGAGGCCATATTCATATCCATTTTATTTCTTCACATCTCATATCGTAAAGAAAGAAGAAATGCGCTGAAATAAAATGAATATGAATATGGCCTCACCCACAAATTAGTTCGTATTTTGCCAATAATATCAAGTAGCGTAATATTTATTTGGAGAGTAAACTTTATCAGGCGATAGAAAAATCGGCCCACTATCGCTAGTCATAACCGCGTCTCAATCAGCCGACGAATTCGCCGTAGTGTCACAAACACCCGATAGATGGCAGCATAGTTTTTTTTTTGCGCCGGCGACGGATGTCGAAGACCACGCGATGCATTCTAAATTCATATCCACTATCTCTTTCGATCTCCATAATTTCCTATAACGCTGTTTCGTTCTAGCAGTATATATTTTTTTGCATTTCGATTCCGAGTGCGTGGTCACATTTGTTGTATTTTTTTTTAAAGTCGCTTGTCTCATAGTCTACGGTGGACGGTGGCTGGCCGCCTGGTTTTGTTTCTTCGGTATATAGACTTTTATTTCGGATCGCGATGCCGGCCCGTGTAGAAATTATTGGATGAATTTAAATTATAAGTATACTGGACCATCTATATATACGGGCGTGATCCTTTAACTTAAAGTTGGTAGCTGATGAATTATATACCATAATACCAGCCCTTTTAATGTCCCACTGTTGGGCACGGGCCTCCCCTCAATGCGACGGGGATTCGGTCATAGTCCACCACGCTGGCCCAGTGCGGGTTGGCGGACTTCACACGTCTTTCGAGGGGTTCTCTCAGACATGCAGGTTTCTTCGCGATGTTTTCCTTCACCGTTTAGCAAATGATAATCATGGTTGAAAATGAGATTCCCACATGAAATCCAGAAATCCCAGAGGTGTGAGCCGGGGTTTTAACCTGCGATCCTCGTTATCGAGGCAAGCGGTTTACCTACTTGGCTATCACTGCTTCTTGATGATGCTGATTAATTAATGTGAGTCATACTTATCATGTTTGAAATTATTTTCGACTAGCTGTATTTAATAAGGTTACCCACTGGTGTCGGTGTGTATTTATTAACCAAAGAAGGTGTCAAATAAATGTGTCATTAATAAGGTTTTTTAACCTGCTCTGTGATCTTCAAATTCCACGCGAGCTAATCTAAAAAACAGCATCTGTTAAAGATGAAATAACGTAAACAGAAGATTACTTCTGCTATAAAACCTGAACAAAATGTAAGTTTTTATTCTGAACCGTAAATCGCAACGGAAGGTCGCGATGCTGTCTCTTGCTCACTACTATGTGAAGGCACATAAGTAGACACTTAAATCGAAGTTACGAGCAAAAACACTTCAAATATAACACACCTGACAATTCAAACACACCTCAACACACATTTAACTATTTCAGACGCACACCAATAATGTTTTGCTTATATTTATTGGCAAAAACCAGAAGCCTAAGGAATATTTCTTCGGTCGAGCCGTGGTGCGGACATTCTTTTCCCCGGCGACAGTTCCACGAAAGCTCGTGAAATAAAACGGCAAAGCTGCCGAAATGCATAAAACCGAGGTTTATAAGGCTGTACGCACCGCCGTGGTGGCGGAAACGGACGCTGTAAGATTTAAGCGAGGCGAGGTGGCGTGTGCGCAGTTCGAAAAAGTTTTCTTGGATATTTAATTGAGAATGATTTTAAAATTGCAGAAAATAAATGTTTGAAGCAAATCGCTGTCTCTCAACTACTAGAAGCATTTTTTATCTATTTAGAATTTGTTAAAAAGCTTTTTTGTCTAGCTCACAGCTCCAGATTGGCTGCTGAAAGAGTCCACTCATAATCAAATTGTGATATTACTGTTGATTATATAAGATTTTGTAGTTTTGTGTCTAATGTGACAATAACGTATAGCTGACATTTGGTATCATCATTTATGAACCAACTTGTGTTATTGCTATTAATTACTTGACATTGGCAAAATACCCGCTATGTTGTGGGTAAGGCCATATTCACATCCATTTTATTTCATCGCATTTCAATTTGTAAAGAAAGAAGAAGCTGTCCCGGCGAACTTCGTACTGCCTCAGAATAAAATGTATGAGTAAATTAATTATCTTTATTATTACTTTTAGTACTTACATTACATATTTCAATAGTTATTCTGCTGTTCGGGGCGGAGAGAAATAAAAAAAAAAACAAAGATCATAAAAATCGGCCCACCTGTTCCCGAGTTATAAATGGTGTAACTAACACGACTGTTTAATAGTTATTAAAAGGGATTGATCGTCTTCACATTTTCGTTACACAACTTTCAACATCTTTATGCGTAAGTGATACATATTAAGACTCTAGATTGTTTATGTCGTTATAAACATTGTACCACGTCGCATCAATAAGTTTTCTTTTCTGTACGAACAAACGATAATTTTAAATGTTTTTTTTTGTCTCTGGTACGCCAATTGGGACGGTTCACAAAGCATGAACGATAGTTCACTCGTCTTGCACCATGCGTCCACCACATATCTCCAGCTCGTAATAAAGTTTTGTAGCTTGCAGTATAGCACTTGCCTACGGCGTCGCATTGTGCGCGCGCGCCGGTTCGGGCGACGCCTCTCCTATTCCCGCCGGGGTTTATAATCTATTTTATGTCCACAAGATGCGCGGGAAAAGCTATGAAAACCATGCAACATGCGCGCACAAGTAATAATATTTTTTTTATTGGCAACACTGTCCTGAGATGCAAATAGTTTTGGGTTATGCACAAAATGCTTGTATGCTTTTCAGTATATTTTCTTTATTTGTACCGAAAGGTATTTCTAAACTTTATATTCGAAAAAAATCACTTGGTCAATAAAACGCGTGTAGCCTGCCAAGTCCGCTTCAGGTCAGTGGTAGACGATGGCCTAAATACTTATTTTAAGGAGAGACTTTATGGTCACTTAAATGCATAAAAAAATCATAAGGCCTCTCCGTGGAGGTTTTCTCCATGTCAAAACTGTGAATCGGCATAGACCTGCATATACATATTTGGTATTATTCAACATGTGATCTGATCGCTCAAATATCAAGATTATAATGTTAAAGTGTAGCGTGTGTGCGCCTCGCATGTGGACACTGAAGCTTAAATTTTTATTTGTTTTTGTAAAAATAATGGCTTTAAGAAAATAGACAAGCCCGCTGAGTTTCTCGCCGGATCTTCTCAGTTGAGGTCGCGTTCCGATCCAGTTGCATAGTTAAGAAAAAGAAAATGTAATGTCAATTTGTAACTGCCCCCGTAGGCCTATACGAAATAAACGATTTGACTTTGACGTTGTATCTATTTGAAGCCGATATTTTGGTTTTAACATCTCCAAACCAAATCAATAATTTTATATTTAAGTATGTGGGTATGACAAGCACTCACGAATAGTTAGAATAAACGCCAAGTGACCGGGCAACACCATTGTCAAGATACATAATATTTAAACTCAAGCGGTAGGTACCTACTTAACTCATTAAACACAAACTCGCTCAGATTAATTTAAACTGGGTATCTAAAAAAACTCCCATAGTAATTAAACTCCTCTAAACAACCTAATTTCAAGCTTTAAAACACCAAATGATCGCAATAGATTAAAAAAAACACGGCTTCCGTTCAGTTTCTCAAGGGTGTCATCGGTGAATAGTCACCATGGCGACTGAGCGGAAACTAATCCAATAGCGTATCACTTCATTTTATAGTTTTTCTTGTAATTGAAAAAAAGAACCGTGTCTCGGCACGCGCGCGATCGTCGGCGGCGTACGCGCATCGCATTCTAACATGGTAAAAAGAGACAATAATATACAAAACCCAAGGGATAGACAAGGTCGGTTATATGAATAACGAGTTCGACCCATAAGCAAGAAATGCAATCAAATTAGGAGAATAAATATTGAGATGGTTTAAAAAAAAAGTTAAGTTACTAGTTCAATGACAAGGAATAGTTTTGAGAAGTGTTATTTGGAAAATTTCCCGGTACCGTGTAGTTCTGTGAATAATAAAGAGTTGCCAGAAATCGCTGGAACAGGAAGTTTAAGCCATTTTTTTTTTAAATTAGAATAAGTACGTAGAAAGAGACCATTTTACCTACAGTAGAATCACCAATGGAGTAGCCTTTCTCAAATGGAAAAACGCTAATCATGTTGCCGGAATGCAGGGCACTTGGTGCAAATCTCTTCTGGCGTAAAGGCCATGGACCGAGGGCCATTATTTTAGCTCAACTCAACTCTTTAGGGTAAGATTTAGGCCTCGGCTAGGACAGCAGCGAGCTTGCGACTACTCGTTTAATATTCAATATGCTAGGCGAGCGTTCCACAAACTTGGCTATGATTTTAATGACAGATCATCTTATCTATTTCGTTGACCTGAGTTTCATCAAACGCACTTCGATTCAATGCCTGTTCTTTGCTATAACACCCTTGCATATCTGGCAGTAGTTCGTACATGCCGGCTGTTGAGAAGAAACTGTATTCCTCTGGAGATATACTCCCCATAGGTTAATTAGCTTTGTCGCCATTGCGTCACAGCTGATGAAAACATGCTTCAGATCATGGACAGACCATAAGCAATACCATAGAGTATCGGTATGTCGTCGAATATGTTGAAGGTTAAGTAAGGGCACGCACACACGTGCTCCTTAGTCGCGCGTTTATTCGCGGCGCGTGACGTGCGCGGGCACGTCGCGCGCACGCGCCGCCGCCGACCGCGTTCCACTGTTACACACGACACGATATCTGCTGCACGACACGATGTCGGGTTTATATTTTAATGGTTCGATGGAAACATTTGGTGACAACTGTTTCTTCTCCTTTCTTTAACGAAATGAGATGCAATGAAATAAAATGGATATGAATATGGCCTCACCCACAATTTAGCAGGTATTTATTTTATCACTTTTGGTTGTTCTTCATTGGTAAACTGCTTGGTGGATAAAGGGTAAATGACATTTGTAAAATATGATTTAATTCAATTGTAATATTTGTGTCATTTAATATATGTGTCATGCTGTATATAGATAATATAGGTATATAGCGCATTTATTCTCACGCTATTATTAAAAAAAAATCGTGCAATATTGACTCCTATGTTATAAATATTTAAGGCCGCGAATCCTGGCCCACACTGGTACTGCCACATTGAAAGCCATATGCCCCTGTCCAACGCTATCTGCAATGGGAACGGTACCCAAGTATTGCGGTTCCGTACGTTACGTTATTAGTTATTATTGTGGAGGCGCGCGCGACGTGGCCGGACTGCGCCTGCGCCGCTCGGTTCGCCGAAACACGCGGCTCAGCGCAGGATGTCGCGTCACGCGGCGTGGGTACTTATTGGGACAATAAACGTGATATAGATTCCTTTTGCGGAGTTTTAGAAAAAAAAAACTTACCTCTTTGACTATGGTAGATAAATTTAGTACATACCTCTTAGCTTATTATCGGCACCTAAGTACGGTACCTTATTCATAATCGATTTAATAAATTTCTTTATAAAAACATTAAAATTCCCACTAATATTATAAATGTGAAAGTTTGCATGGATGGATGGGTGGATGTTTGTTACTCAATCACGCTAGAACGGCTGGATGGATCTGGAGGAAATTTGGCACAGAGATAGATTATAGTCTGGAATAGCACATAGGCTACTTTTTATCCCGGTAAAATGTATGGTTCCCGTGGGATAGATTTGTTTTTATTTTTCATAGAGCAAAGGATCGACGTGATTTTTTGCATAGGTAGTGGTAGTTTAGGGGTCAGAAAATGACATAGTCAAATTTTAATCCCGGTAAAATGCACGGTTCCTATGGGATATAATATGATTATAAAGATAAAACAAAAAAAAATTGAGCGCGATCATTGTTATTTTATGATACGAGCTACCCATAATGTTAACGCGTTGATGTCTTTTATTTGGAAGCCGCTGACTGCGCAAGCGCTGGTTGTGACGACGGCAAAATCTTGTACGATTTTTACGATATTTGTATGTCTCTATCGATCGTATAAGTAAATATGAAAGTTTTAATTCGGGTAAAGAAAATTCAGGAAAACCGATTTCAGTGAATGAAGATATGTTTTAGGAATTTCAAAATGTATTCGTCTGGAACTTGGAGGATTTTAGACCAAAATCTATGAAGCTGGCTGCACAAATAACTACTATAAGCGCGCTAAACTTAGAGCTTGGTTTCTTTCTTCACGAAATGAGATGCGATGAAATAAAATGGATATGAGTATGGCCTCACCTACAACTTAGCGGGTATTTTGCCAATGTCAAGTAATTAATAGCAATAACACATTAAATAAATACACATTATTATCAAAATAATGGATGTGACATGATGATATGAAAATGGCGAACATCAACACCTATTAATTACTCAGTACAGGCCTTGCTCTGAAAACCAGCGTTGAGGCATTCCTCGGACGCCCCAACTTAGTGCTGAGAGCTGACCTTGTTAGTTGCAGCTACGTACAGCGGGAAACTAACATTTTATTTTATTGTATAAATTATTTTCTACTTTAATATCTACATTAAGTACTCAATGTATATTTTTTATTATGTTGCCTGCGTAGCTGCGTAGCGTGCGTTTACCAATAAACATTTTTTTTTTTTTTTTAACTTCATATTTTTCCACTACACCCCGTCCGGCAGCCGGGCGCGGGGCGACACAAAGCCGTCGGCGCGCGCGCAACCACATTAACATGCGAACGAGGCGCTCGCGCAGCTGGTAACGGTAGCCGCGCCGCTACCGGAGTTTCATACTTTGAACTCAACGATGGACTGGTAATACCATATTAATCGTGTCAAGAAAAAGAAGTGATGATAATATCTTGCCTGATAACCATATCATCGATACTAGCTATCATACAAAAAATAACTGTACCGGTAACAGTTGATCTGTTTTTAAACAAATATCAGAAAAAGACAGATTTATGGCCTTGACCGTTTCACCGAACGAGATGGCATGCGTTTTGTGCGTTCCAGCTTGTGCTTAGGAATTGAGGGTTTACAACTAGCTCTAACAGGCTCAATGAGGGTGGGTACCTGGCGGTACCGTTTATTTCTTGTTTCTAAAATAGTCCTCATGTATTAAGACATATGCATACCAGATAACGATAAAAGTAATTTGATTTCTATGTAATCTCATCTCATTGTAAACGCGATACCAGACTCACTATCAAGAATATTGCCACAGATTTAAGCCATCAATACATCTCTAGGTATTAAGCTCGAAGTATACAAGATAATCTCATTTAATTAATGTGCCAATCTCATTTTCAACCACGATTATCACATGCTAAACGGTGAAGGATAACATCGCGAGGAAACCTGCATGTCTGAGAGAACCCCTCGAAAGATGTGTGATGTCCGCCAACCCGCACTGGGCCGGCGTGGTGGACTATGGCCTCTCTATATCGCCCTCGTATTGAGGGAAGCCCGTGCCCAACAGTGGGACATTAAAAAGGGCTGGTATTATTATTATTATTATACATAAAAGATAATTCAGCTTATTTCTAACATGATAATAAAATCCTCCATAATATCTTGACACAAAGTTATCGGGGGTCGGGTTCAGCACTCATACATAATTCATATGAGCTGGCCCCATTCTGCGACGCGTGGTCTCCGGTATAAGGGATACCGCACACAGAAGTCCACTCAGACAAACACAGTTTGAGTCTGCGTATAAGAAGTTTTAATATCGCCAGACGAACACACCCAACTATCGGTCCTAAACTAAGCAATGGTTGTATTATGGGTACCATATAATGGACGCATTTATATGTATAGACTAGCTGTTGCCCGCGACTTCGCCGCGTGGTATTTAACAAAGACAACCGTTGACAACAGCCTGCTCGCGCGTTCTGAGCCCGCGGGACGCATTGCAGGTTGTTGCTATCAAACTTAATCAGGCGCTACGCTGCAACATTGGTTTTAACTTTTTTTCGTGAGGTTCTATTTTTTTTCTAAAATAAAAGTAGCCTACGTTACTCCTTGTTACATCAGCTATCTGCCAGTGAAAGTCCCGTCAAAATCGGTCCAGCCATTTCAGAGATTAGCCGGAACAATCAGACAGACAGACAGACAGACAGACAGACGGACAGACAAAAATTTAAAAAAATGTTGTTTCGGTATAGGTAACGTGTATACATCCAAATGCACTTAGTAAAATGCGGGTATTTTAATATTACAAACAGACACTCCAATTTTATTTATATGTATGTACATATAGATAACTGGCTGCGCCCCTGCGGTGTTAGCCGCGCAAAAAATCATGTCGATCCTTTGCGCTATGAAAAATTGAAACAAATATATCCCACGGGAACCATACATTTTACCGGGATAAGAAGTAGCCTATGCCCTATTCCAGACTATAATCTATATCTGTGCCGAATTTCATCCAGATCCATCCATCCAAACATTCACATTTATAATATTAGTGGGATAAACATCACACACAATTTTCCTCGACTGGGATTCGAACCTGTTCTGCACTGCGCGGATTCCCTTAGATTCATAGTCACGACTATCTATTGGTACATTATATAAGCGTGGTTAAGTTTTATTCAGCCCAGGGAAATTGTTTACACGTGTCGCAATGATAAATGGATCGTTTGTTTTATAACTATCGATTTATTTTTTGCTATAACAACATCGTGCTGATTGTATTTTCATGTCAATTGTGTTCTTAGTTTGATTTGCATGACTTTATTTTCTTTAATTATGACGTGTCTAAAATCTCATATTTATGTGATAATGCTCGTAATTCGCTTGCACACTCTCTAAACTTAACTAAACTAGCTAAAATTTTAAGTATAGTTTAGAAATCATTAAAATCTATTCTGTTGCCACATCGAACTTAATTTAAATATCGTAATTGACAGGACTAATTTGATTTTGACAGCACCTAAATTGAATTGAGGTATGTTGCCAGTATTTAAAAAATATATCTGAAGAATGAATGAAAATAAGGTGAATGGAAAAGAAAATCGAAATAACATGATTAAATTCTTTTAAAATAACCTTAAAATATATAAAAGTTTAATTTAAAATATACGTCGGCGTCTAAATATTTTTATTTTAATTTTTTTATGATATTTGCAATAATAAATTATAGAAACTTGTTCTATATCGTCTGTGGTTAAGTGTTCCATATCTATTGTTCTGTGGTAAATTCGATTTTGTATCTGTTGACAGACAGGTAAACAAAACACCATTTTCAGATCAGACGGGTGTGCTACATTGTAATTGTTGTAATAAGTTATCTAGTGGCTTGAATCTAATATGGAAAACGATAGGAAACGGTCTAATAAGAGACAACAGGAGTTGCTTGTGGAGCGACTCCGCAACAACATCAAAATAGCGAGGGGTAAGCATTTTAAAGGATTGAAAGTTTTGTTTTACTTAAAATCAATCAATGGTTATAGTTACATCGACGCGCGAGGACATCTATCTAAAAATCAATTATATTTTCAGGAAACCAAGCAGATTCTGCCGTGGTAGATTTTTAGGGGGCCCTACCAACCACGACGAGCTCAACCAACTCGGCTGCAGAAGAACTGCACAGCAGTGGGAGCATGTAAGTTTTGTGTTCTGAATATTATGCATTTTTTTCGTCTAAATGGTTTTTATATGGTTTTTTTATCAACAGGTTTGGAGTGTGTGGGTGGCGAAGTTATAGACCAAGGCTTGCAAGGTGCGAACTTCAATAAGCGCCACAGGTGGCGGTCCGGCAGGAGGAGCCCCGACAGACATAGAATCCAAAATTTTGGATATTGTTGGGCATGCCTATGTGGATGGATTTTGCCGCCTGGAAGTGTACCATAATACTATGTAATAAGTTAGTAATACTAAGCATTTATTGCATAGTTGTTATCTTCGGTAGTGCCATTTTCATGGAGTGTGGGCAACACATGGCCCCCATGTGCAGAAGCTTGTTGTTTAAGCCTTTCAAATTCTATTACTTACAAATTTGTTTATTATTTTGATTGTTAATTATTTTTAATGTTGATGTTTATTATTGATTATTGATAACATAGTAATAAGTAAAAAGCTTTATTATAATAATTCAGAAATTAAAGTCTTGTTTATGATTTGCCATACTTTTATTAATTTTGAGTAAAATAGTGTTTATTAACACTTGCCAAATGTGTCTTGCTTCAGCAAGGAAATCTGTTTCAATGTACTCTTCCACCATAGATAGCTTATCAGTATGATCTAAATCAATGGTATAATTCTCATCCGTATCTGCAAAAGTAGAAACATTTACATGTTATAACTTGATGTCAAGATATTTTTTTAATGCTAATATTATAAAGACAAAAGATATATTGGTTCGACGGCCTGATTAACCTAGTGGTAATGACTCTGCTTTCTGCGCTGAGAGTCCTGGGTTTCAATCCTGGTAGGGACACAAGCTTTGTGTGATGAGCATGAATGTTTGTACCCGAGTCATGGATGTTTAATATGTATATAAGTATTATAAACTGAGTTCACCCTCAGTCCATTGTACAGTACTCACAACACAAGCGTTAAGCTTAAAGTGGGACCGTTTGGTTATGTGTTCGTATAGCGATATTTATTTATTTATTTGTTTATAATGTATGAGCTCAAAAATTACTAAACCAATTTAGTGGATATGAAATGAAACTTACTCAGTTTTTGCAGATTCTTTCTCCGTCTGTGTTGTAGGGAACTTTATATTTTGGGGTGTCAATTGTTGCACAATTATGTTCAACACTATTCCCAAACATCTACTCACTGCTGGTTGGCTCATTCCTGGTAAACTATCTTGGCCTACAGCAGCCTGATAGCTCCCATGAGCGTAAAATTGCAGTGCTGTTAAAATCTGCAAAGTGTCATGTTGATGTATTTATAAACAAGTAAAAAGTAGGTATCTGTATAAAATATTAAATCGCAAACCTTTATATGTTTTGGGATGTGCCCCTCCACTAAGAGCGGATCATCTATTGTATTCAGTAATTGAAGTGCTGCAAACTTGTGAAGCCACAAAAGATTTTTTAAACTTCTCTGCTAATTCGAAGGGCACATTCCAATATGTGCTCTTAGGCCTTCGAGGCGTATTCTTTCTTCATAGTTTCTACGGTTAGAAAGCAAATGCCTTAATTTTGTGTTTCAAGTAAGTACTTTGAAGTAGGCTCTGTTTTATTATTATTTTGGTAAAATTAGCACTTTCAGATGAATCCACAAGAGCCGCAACCACATATTCCTCCATCGTGTTTGATAAAATAGTTCTTCACAACTTATCTTAATAAAAACATCACCTGAAAACCTACGAACTAAATTTAGATGGCACCAAATTAGATGCCGACCAAATAAGGCGGATTATAGTTTGACGTTTCTAATTTTAGACGCAATTTGACGTAAAGTGTGTACAACAGAATACAAAAATGACCAACTAAGCTAAGTTGAGTAACTAAACCAATTTTAGGAGCTGTCAAACCAAAATTAGTCTAATCTGCTGTTAACAGAATAGCGAACGCCGTTTGACAGGAGTAAACTATAATTTGGTCTAGTTTAGGCTAGTTGGTGCCAAGCGAATTACGAGCAATGTAATTTAGATATAGTTTCCAATAATATCGTACTAGATATATTTTGTCTATGGTTACGCACTTATCCCAGAGCCAGTCCAAATCGTAAATCTTTTTATTAACATAATTATAAATATAAAAAATGTTTTTTTTTTGATTACATTACAGGCAAGTATTTGATCTCGATCTCACCTGATGGTAAGTGATGATGAGATCTACGATGGAGCATACTTGCCTAGGTAGGAAGGCGGCAGTAGATCGAGACGCCACATTCACCAGGCACACGCAGCGCAGCCGATCCGACCCGCCATCCATGAATGGCAACACCGAACATCATGCCGCAACACGGCTAGGCCGCTTGGCGACATGGCTTCGTTCAGTGGGTGGATTAACCTCGGCCGAAGCCTACCACCAGTAGAGTTGTCACCTAGTTGGCACCACCCAGGGTCACGTGTAGGGTATCTCGAGGGTATTTAATTCTCCTACGGACGAAGGTGACTCGACCCCAACGAATTACATTGCGCAGCGAGGTAATAATTATGCAGTCACCAGATTCAGGGTTATAATGTTATGCGAAAAATATCCCTTGATGATATAGTCAAAACTATGCTTCAAAGCCTCCAGGATATAAAAACATCCCACCACCCTCCAAGAATATTATTTCTCACAGTCCAGATGTTCCCATACATCAATATTATAACACAGTGTCGTCGACCTCAAGAATTCTACAATTTCCAGCACAAATTACAGGGGCCACAATCGGTCGTCGCCCAAATGACACGCCATGACGACCAAATGACATAATTGTCAAAATAGTCACTGCACTGACAGCCGCACGTGACATCGAGAGCAAAAAGAGATAAGTATACACGAAATGATAAGGTACGAACGAGACGGAGAATGGCGCGTCGGTGTCAATTATAGGCGGGGAAACAGAATTAGAGAGGAGAACGCGCCGGTTTCAAATTTGGAACAGTTTTGTTTTAAATCGATAAATTGTTCGATTTCGTGTTCGATTGCGTGTGGTCGATATTTCTAAGAATAATTGAATATCAATATTAAGTTACGATTCTATACTATTATTATGATTACCGGCCCGATTTGAATGAATTCCGACTCATTCACGTTCGAAATGCGAAAATATTCAGAACGATATATCATAATAAACACCATTCTATTAAGGGACATTATTATTAAATGCGGACAAGAATTTTATGAGCACATTTATTAGCGCGGTATGAGAAAAATCGGTCATATATTTGCGGGCCGCGGTCCTGCCCTTTCGACGCCTGTCGCGCATAAAGTCCATGATCATTTCACCTAATTATACGTGTGGCGAAGAAGGCAGGGACTTTGGGTACGATGTGGGTGTTCAAAATGTAAAATTACGAGTTGGCGCGAACGTGCGACAATGTTTTTTTAAATAATGAATGGCGGCATTGATTGGTGTTATTATGCCTAATGTGAGATTGAACTATAAACACTTTGATGATTCCTTTCGTTGTAATATTTATATTTTAAAGTTTAAAATGTTGACATTGGAATATTTATGGTTTTCAAGTTCAACGGTTGATGTCGCGCATTCGCGGGCGTGTCGTGAAAGGGCGATAATTTTATTTATCGTTTTATAATGAGCATGTTTACACACGCTGTTAAAAAGACAGAATTATAGTCATTTATAAGTAAGTACATGTCTTTCAATATTATGTGCGTACCTCTTTTCGTAGTTGATTTATGATAAATATTTTTTAAACGCATATGAATAATGTTTATGAAGATTTAATTTATCTGTGGGTTTTTTTATAGCAATGTGCCGATCTTGTTGAACTCAGCAATTTCTGCCAGTGTCAAGTATCTGTTGTATTAGAAAGTATAATACTATTTGGCCATTTTTTTTTCATATTATCATTTGTCACATCCATTATTTTATTTATAATGTGTATTTAATGAATGTTTTATTGCTATTAATTACTTGACATTGGCAAAATACCCGCTAAGTTGTGGGTGAGGCCATTTGCATATCCATTTTATTTCATCGCATTTCATTTCGTAAAAAATAGTAGAAAAATACTAGTTAATTTTTATAGAAGTAGTTAATCGTATAAGTACTGTCTAATTGACATTTAATTTTAATATTATCTACCTGTATTAAAACCGTTTGTAAGCAAGAAAATAACTAATTTAACTGTTATTATTGTACTGTTATCACCACTACAGTTAAGTTATACAATGTTCGTGTAATTTTATGTTAATAACTGAACTGTACATAGCATTTGCATTACAAACCCTATGAACTCATACTCATAATAGAAGCGGAATAATTAAAATACTATTAAATCACGGCTGACCCTCGATTAATCTATTCAACGAACCGTCGCATCGTTATTAGAATCGATTATTTCATATCGATAAAAAAGATACACGGAAGCTAACGCTCGGCCAATTAGTGATGCGACAAAAACCATCGATCGGGTACGATTATGACGGATAGTTTTAATTGATTCACCGTGCTTTCGTTGCGAACGCATCGGCGGGAATATGGGAACATCACTGGCAGGTCAACTTTCTTTTATTACAATGCCAGTAGGTATGTTGGCGAGACGTTTGTGAAAATTTCTTGGGTCATCAATTACTTCATGAGTACAAGTTAGAGAGTTGTTGTGTTTTTTTTTGTTTGTTTTTTTTTGGTTAGCATTCGGCATCGAAATAGAACCATGTTTGCCAGTGTCGAATATTGCTTGATAATTGTTATAAAATGATCGGTAGGTACCCTTGATGATAATGGCAATGACAATGATGATTTGGGTAAGCTTAATAAGTCAAGTTAAAGTGTTTCGTTTTAATTTACTTCATTCGTGCACATTTATTTATTAAAGGAAGACGTGTTTTGGAAAATAACACAAAGTTGACCACTTCACTGTTCAACTCCCGCCAAAAAAGATAGGGTGAACGAATTCCTTAAACTCCAAAGTTTCTCAAAACAACCCAAAAAAGCTGCCGCCATAACAAAAACAAACCAGAACTACCAACCGTTAAATAACCACCGATTGTTTATCGAAAATGCACCCGATCAATTTCCCGTGCCTTATTCATTAAAAAAAATGTATATAAAAAGGCAAAGTTCGCCGTCGGTGCCCTGCACACCATTTCTCAGGGGTCATAGCACCTAACAGGAAGTCGCGTTGCGGGTCGGTGGGCGCGCCGCTCGCCTCTTACGAAAAATGTTCTTCTAGGTATAACATATACCCGCTGAGTCGTGTAATTTACAGTAAACGCTATGCATTGGATTTTAGTCTTTATCACTCACGATATCACATATAAACAGCGGGATTCGGGAAGGTTATACAACGATTTGTACATGCGCTTCTTTCTTCTTCATTCTTTACGACATGAAATGCGATGAAATAAAATGGATATGAATATGGCCTCACCCACAACTTAGCGGGTATTTTGCCAATGTCAAGTAATTAATAGCAATAACACCTTCAATAAATAAAAATTAAAAATAAAATAATGGCATTTGAAGCGGGACGCCATTTTCATTTCATCATGTCACATCCATTATTAAATTTATAATGTGTATTTATTGAATTTAATATTGCTATTGATTACATGACACTGGCAAAATACCCGCTAAGTTGCGGGTGAGGCCATATTCATATCCATTTTATTTCATCGCATTTCATTTCGTAAAGAAAGAAGAAGAAATAAAATAATGGATGTGACATGATGATATGAAAATGGCGTGTCCATGCGCTTCTTTAGGACGTTTGTTATCATTGACATGTTAATTTATAATTAATGACAATTGTTATTTTAAAGAGAAACATTTAAACTTTTATTTCACATTATGATTTATGGATGCGCCTTATGAATGCGCAGGTTCAAATGGTAGTATACTTCTTCAGTATCACGGTGTATATATCTACATATTATATGCACTAAGTACTAGATTGAGCGCTCGAAGCAAACACTGTGTTCCACTGAACTGAGGTTCCGGAACCACAACTTGTTCAGTACCACATTGACATTAGCAAAATCCCGCACCCCGCGCACAATGAGTACGGAACATGATCGTTGTTCTGATTTGGTATTCTAGGGTAACATATTTCAATGGCTTAGTTATAAATCGGTGAGAATTTACACAATATTTTTTCGATAGCTTATCTTATAAGAACTTTATGACAATATAAGTTTATAAATGACTTAACATCGCTTGGTATTTATTAGGCACTAGTCAATAATTGTAAGATATCTAAAGGCCACCACCTAAAGCTATGACAAATATACGGTCATGTTACTCAGAAACTAAGAGAGTATTGTAGTCTGACTTGACTGAGCCATTTAAAACCGGCTACCGTCTATGTACCCGTAATATTATTTCACAATCTTAATACACCCTGTATGATTCAATTGTGGGGTCGAGTCACCTTCGTTCGTAGGAGAATTAAGATCGAGATACCCTACACGTGACCCTGGGTGGTGCCAACTAGGTGACAACTCTACTGGTGGTAGGCTTCGGCCGTGGCTAGTCACCACCCACTGAACAAAGCCATGTCGCCAAGCGGCCTACCCGTGTTCCGGCATGATGTTCGGTGTTGCCATTCATGGATGGCGGGTCAGATCAGCTGCGCTGCATGTGCCTAGTGAATGTAGCGTCTCGATCTACTGCCGCCTTCCTACCTAGGCAAGTATGCTCCATCGTAGATCTCATTATCACTTACCATCAGGTGAGATTGAGATCAAATACTTGCCTATAATGTAATAAACAAAAAATTAAAAATAATAATAATAATAATACTTTGAAATTAAAACTTATTATTAGGGTTTTTATCGCGTTTTATTTATGTTCTTTACCTTCCCGACGTCTCGGCTGCTTTACAGCAACCATGGTCACGGGAGGACTGAGGCGTTAGACGTCCTAGTGTCATAGTTTGAACTGGGGTACCCTCATATTTAGTTGTTGCTTGCGGTCCGATCTACGCAGAAAATGCTCAGTGTCTTTAGGTCTTGCGATCGTGCGCTTGGTCCGTATAATTAGTTTTATTTCAATGTGTAGTATTCGCGTAAATATAATAATGCTTTATCACGACTTTTTATAAATAAGTCGAAAATCTTAAAATTCTTACGCAAGGCATCTTTAACCTTGAACTGAATCAGCGTTGAACTGTTTACCGCAAGGTTCCCATACCGATTACGCACGATCCCCGCGTGTGAACCCTGCGCAGGCGACGGGGAACACGGAAGTTCATGCATCGTCAACTGGCCATTAGGGTTGTCGAAATCCAAAAGTTATTTGACCCCCACATGTTAAAAAACAAGCGTGTTTATTTGACATAATCGGAGTATATCGATATAAATTATTAGTATACCTGCTTATGCCTTTTTTTTCTTTACTCTACCTTTTCAAAGATTTGCTTTTAAATCCTCAATCCCCACTCGCAAATAAGTTTTTTGAAATCTAAGTTTTAATCATTTTGAATGACGAATTAAATTATAAAGACGTCCCGAGTTTGTTTACTAAATCCATAGAGTAAAGAAAAATAAGTTTTATGACAAAGGATACCGATTCTTGTAGCTACTGTAGTATTCATAAACAAGCAAAACACTAGTATCAAATAGAGAGTGCTAAACTGTAAAAATATTAAAAAATAAACAATTCTAAATTAGGTATCTAACATTAAAAGCAGACTTCCCAAGCGTAGTGTTTAGTTTTATAAGTTTATTATTTTATGTGTTAACTTTATTATTATTTCAATTTCAATAAAGTATTAAGTATTTATGCAATAATTAATGCTTACATTATTACAAAACTGAAAATCAGAGCTAAAAAAATATTGGTGGAATTTATATGAAATTCCAGCTAGGCATTTGATAGACTTAACTTCTGACATATAGAATATTTTAAATTTTGTAAAGAAGCCCAGGGATGTTTGCTGTATCTACGGTCATTCAAGGTAAATCTCTATCGACAACCCTAATCATAAGGCTTGCTTCAACTAAGTGCACTATAAGTGCATCGATGAGTTTCCTTTGTCTGCATGTCAATAGAAAGCCGTAATTAAGAGTCCATGACTTGTGATAGTTGTTTTATAATTAAATTGAGAGGGGTCCAGGGTTAAGGCTACATTTGTGCGCTTTGCTGTGACTATGGGCGCTGGGCTCCTGAGGCACGTGGTTTGTTGAACGAAATTTCACTTAAAATTATTGAGGCCTCAGTAGACCGATAGCTAGGCAGCCTTTACTGACAATGGATCAGGGCCCCAAGTCTGCTAACACAATTGATTCATAATCGAACAGCAACCGCATAGTAACTGTCACTTTTGACAGATATCCCATACAATATATCGATTGTGTTAGCAGACTTGGGGCCTAGCATGGCTACCCATAGATTAAATGCTGGCAGCTTTCTAGGTACCCTACCTCGCGACGGCGCGGCGTCGGTGGCAGCCTGACGAAGATTTTTATTTTTTTATTTAGTCAAGTTCTTTTTATATGTTTATTTATTTGTAATTCATAATATAAACCAAGTCAGCTGTTTAATTTAAATATGGATAAATTGAAAATCAGAAACCAGAAGCATTGATCGCCAATTAAAAACGATCAAGTTCAAAGACCACTGACCTTGGAAACGCCGCAAAAAAAACCTATTCATAAATATGTAACTCAATCGCGGTACAGTTAGAGGTGTGGGCTCGTCATGGGAAATAGAGCCTCATGCATATTGCACTAGCTATACCCATAAATATAATGCTTTATTGGCGTGATTATACCTAGAAGCGTAATTATGAAAGCAAATCAAGCGATGCGTGTAAATCGTACGGGTTAATGTCAATATGTAAGTGCCCCCGTAGGCCTATACGAAATAAATTATTTGACTGTGACATTATAGAAGACTCTAACATCAGGAATGCTGAATGTTCTAGAAGTGATTAACACTCCAAATTTCGTGTCTAGTTAAACTAAGCACATATATATTGTTATCTCATTTGATAGTATTTAAACGATACTCGTGACAGCCACGCCTCTTATACAAATGTTAACAAAACATTGGATTAATTCGAAGTAATAACCATTCATAAGCTATACAATTAACATAAGCTACAAATCAACACTGCAGAGCATTATTTAATTAGTCCATCCCTCCTTCATTTAATGTACAACACAAAATATACCCACTAACCGCCAATATAAGGTTAATAATCCTATAAAACTCGTCGGAGATATATGGATTCCTCAATGGTCATTCATGATTTTGCTCACACAGGAAAATTAACTTTATACGGCTAGTTTAAGATTTCGTTTAGAGTGATACATGTGACGTATCAATGTGTGTGGTTTTGGTCAGTTTAATTAATTGATGTAATTATTAAAAAGCGGTGTTAGAATGAAGCGGTCGATTATATCGCGTGTTTGTTCGGTGTTTTATAAATACAAGTGTTTAGATAATGCTTTGGGCTGTCATAATATTTTCTTACGGCTGTGTAAACTTTGTGTATTTATGTTCACCGGCCAATATTTGTGTAATCATTCTAAAGATCCAGTTTTATAGGCTAATTAGATACAATTCATTATTAATAAAAATTTACAATTACAGTTAAATAGGGCAATAAAAAACTTAGCAATAGTGTGGCAACAAACTAGGTATCGAAAAGACCTTGTCCGCGTGGAATGGTGGCGAGATTGCTGGCTGCATTTCCTAGCTGTATTATCAAACAATTTTTTTAAGCGAGGAAAGAGCCAGCCCTCCTGTCACCTATGGAGGCAATCAACCTAGCTGATATTTTGTCTATAAATTCTTTAGTGCTATGGCTCCATGGGCTTATTAAAATAGATAAGTCGTATATTTTGCGGCGTATTTTAGTCATAAAGATTATGGTAGTAGAGTCCTTCAAGAATGTCGTCATTTGTATTACGATATATAGGGATTCAACTCATGATTCTGAACCCCTGACGAACACACCAAATGCGGTCCCACACTTAGCAACGCTTGTATTATGGGTACCGCACAATGGAGTTTAGGCGATACCAGTACTTAATCTCGGGTGCAAAGGTTCCTTCTCACTCTTAAAGTTTGTCTCTACTAAGATTTGTACTAGGGACCTTTGGCACAGAAAAACGGGATTTTTTTAATCAAATTCACAGCACAGTTTTATGATAAATAAATCAAGTTAAAGACCGTGATCCACATACTATAGAGCGGCATGTACCCCGGTATGTAGGTGACACGAGACGAGATGAGTCCGTGGGAGTTCCGCCATTGTGTGCCAACTTTCACGGGCGTAATTGCCATGTCGCAAATTTAATTTGGATTAATTATAATATAACATGTCGCTGATGTCGGCTAATTAGATGGTAAGAGGTCTTGGAGTCAGGGGCTCGGATTTTTGAGGGGATAAGGTGGCTACACACATCGTTATGACCGTAATCTTCAAAATGGTGGCCCAATGACATTCTAAACAGCCCCCTGATTAACAACCTTACGACAACATTGAAATAAAACTATTTTAAGGATTTTATCGCGTTTATTTTTCGTTTTTACGTTCCCGACGTTTCGGCTGCTTTACAGCAACCATGGTCACGGGAGGACTGAGGTGGTCAACGTCCTGGTGTCATAGTTTGAGACGGGGTACCCTCATATTTAGTTGTTACTTGCGGTCCGATCTACGCAGAAAGAGCTCAAAAGAAATAGCTTAAAAAGTCGTTTTATTTCAATGTGTAGTATTCGCGTAAATATAAGAAATCAAAACCTTACGACAAGTCTTGTATCGACCGATTCGGTTATTAATTGAAACTTGCATTATGTACTATGTAAACACAGCGAGTGGTCGAATCGAACCATTCGGTTTCGTAGTCGTATCGAATCGATTCAGTCATTAAGAATAGCTCTGAAAGAATGACGTCGAAACGAGCACAATTTCTAATCGAATCGATTCGAATACTTGTCGAAATGTTCAGAATCAACCGGCAGATTTGATTGTCGACTAAATTATTTTTGATTAGATTGTGCAATGTTAGTAATGAATGATGTTCGCGTGTTATTTAATTTCAACCAATGCTCAGGCGCAGTTATAGGAGTTAAATAGCGAGACTACTCAACATTTTGAAAATCGTCAAGACAAAGTATTTTAGCCGTGTGTCAAAGGGCTAATCAGACCCATTGATTATGGTGGCTTTAGCGTCTAAAATATCACTATTAGGTTGATTGCGTCCACAGGTGACAGGAGGGCTGGCACTTTCCTTGCTCAAAAATTAGTTTGATAATACAGCGAGGAAATGCAGCCAGCATTCTTGCCGACATTCCACGCGGACAAGGTCTTTTCGATACATAGTTTGTTGTCATCCTATTCTTAATTTTTTTTTGTGTTTTCCTATTTAATTTTAACTATAATTGTAAATTATTTTCAATAATTTTAATCAAAATAAATAAATAAATATCGCCAGACGAACACACCAACTATACGGTCCCACACTAAGCAACGCTTGTGTTATGGGTGCCGTACAATGGACTGGGGGCGATCCCAGTATATAATACTTATATAGATATTTAACATCCATGACTCGGGTACAAACATTCGCGCTGAACACACAATGTTTGTCCCTACCAGGATTCGAACCCGGGACCCGCAGCGCAGAAGGCAGGGTCACTACCCACTGAGCTAATCAGGTCGTCAGATAATAAAATCTATATATGTTAAGCAGTATAATGGAAGCTGTAATTCAGCAACGACGCTAGGCAACGGCGCAACCCCACCGCTGGGCGATGGCGCGTACCGACACGGGTGGCTGCCCACGCAACTGGAGCAAAGGTGAAAGAACATACCGAATGCTTGGTGAAACTGAGTAGGGACCGTACGCCTGGGCAAATTATACGGACAGTTCCGACGAAAATGAATATCGCCAGACGAGGACACCAAGTGAACGGTCCCAAAGTAAGTAAGCAACACTTGTGTTATCGGTAAAGGAAAATGGAGTGTGTGATTTCGGAATATAATTGGTTATGTAGATAAATATTAATAGCTTCGAAGAAGGACGCCAACCCACCCTGGGACTACATTCTTAACTATGGATCAAATTCCTCCTCGCATTTTATCTGGTATAATAATGTTACATTCGGTTAGAGCATTACAAGCATATTATTGTTAAAGATTTTGGTACCCAACTCCTTTGGAAATTAAACAAATTTAACGGATTTTATCGCGTTTTTTTATGTTTTTACGTTCCCGAAGATTCGGCTGCTCTACAGCAAGCATGGTCACGGGAGGACTGAGCTGTTTGACGTCCTGGTGCCGTAGTTTGAACTGGGGTACACACATATTTAGTTACTGTTTGCGGTCCGATCTATGCAAACGTGAAAAAATAAAATAAACGCGATAAAGTCTGTTAAAATAGTTTTATTTGAATATGTAGTATTAGCGTAAATATAATAAATCAATACCTAACTCCCTATTCGATATTAAAATCCTATCGAAGCGAGTATTCATGGTGAACCTAACAGCAGACGGTAGGTGAGTGGTAGGTATATGCCTCTGGGCGGAGTTGTATTATTCCGTATGATAGATACGTATTACCGTTGTAAAGTACGTTTTCGTAAAGTAATCATAGGGTTCCGTATCTATCATCTTCTCGAGTTTGTATTTAATTTCATTCTATTACCTATTTACCGACTCATATTTATGTAAATTGAAGTCTCTACACTAGGTATTATGGGGTGTTTCTTCCTGGCCAAATTTTGGTCGTAAATGTGATATAAATAAGATCTTTTATAAGCTATAAAGGTCATACATTTTTTTTAACGAGCGTTTACATTTCAAAATGAGCGTGTTCGATTTCCGATTCATGTTAAGAGTTTTATTAAAAAAAAAACTATGCCGCTTTTCTTATCTCTACAAACAACGATCTTAGAACATAATTAATTATATTCTCTTTTATTTTGTTACGAAAAAAAAAAACCGCGAACACGTCACACATTTTATTTTGCTACCGCTTCTGTCACGTAGACGCACAGATAATGAACCGCACAGGACGAGACACGTCGGATGCGTCATGTCCTATGACGTGATAGCGTGACGTTAAGGAAGGCTATAGAAACACAAAACTACATCTATTTATAAATATATAATAAACTGACACATAATTGTTCCTACAAAAAAAAAGATAAAGAAAAAAAATAGTTTTTGACATTATTTTTGGTAGAAGTCGAATTGTCATTTTTTTTATTTTACGTCCGTCTGTTCGCGGATCACGGGAAACCTATCAGGCTGATTTTGATGAAGCTTGGCTCGGTTATAACTTATGGTATTGGTCATGATTGAGAATACTTTTTATCTCGGAAAATGGATTGGTTTTCCGTGGGTAGCCCACTAAAATAGTAGCCTATGTGCTATTCCAGATAATTACTACTATACTATTAAAATAATCTGTCACTGTGCTAAATTTCATCCAGATCCGTTCAGCCGTTCTGGCGTGATTGAGTAACAAACATCCATCCATCCATCCAAACTTTCACATTTATAATATTAGTGGGATTTTGTAGTTTAAAAAGAATTTGTTGCAGAAATGGACATATACTGAAATTGACCTCACCTAATTAAGAATCCAATTCTGTATGTGTAATGGAATACATTATTTAACCGGGCCGGGTCGGGACCTATGGTAACCAGTTGCCCAATAGCGGCCAGCGCCCGGTGGACGCGACGCGCAATTGTACTTAAACCTGCGCTTGGACCAACTGACTCATATCAATCAATTTTGAAGTCTATATTATCAGTAGACTTACCCTCAAATCTATAGAAAGTTATAATCGACTATAAAGCCATTATAACGCATTTTTCCTCTACAATTTCGTTATAATGCCACTATAACTGTCTATAAATTTGGGGGTAACAATATAGACTCCTAGATGCTTATGCATTTAATCTTAGAAGTTTTGATTGTGATGAAATAAATTAGTATTTTTATTTCATTTATAGTTTTATTTCAATGTGTAGTATTCGCGTAAATATAAGAAATCAATGTTGATTTTGTTTCAGTTATTTCACCCCTTAAACAGGGCGACGAAAAACTAAATAATGTCGACAGAAGAACACACCAACTATACGGTCCCTCACTAAGCAACGCTTGTATTTTGGGTACCGTACAATGGAGTGACGGCGAAGTTAGTATACAATACTTATATAGATATTAAACATCCAAGACTCGGGTACAAACATTGGTGCTCAACACACAAAGTTTGTTCCTACCAGGATTCGAACCCGGGACCTGTGGCACAGAAAACAGGGTCACTACCGACTGCGCTAATCAGGTCGTCAAAGTTTAAGTACTTTGTTGTACCACCGGCCGCAATATAGGGCCACCGAAAAGCCCCCTTTCCACAATGCGTACAATCACCTAATTAAATATCCAATCGCAATTGTTAAAGTCGGCCAGAGGTCACTGGTATAAAGTAAAAACACCAATCCCGCACAAAGCACTTCACATACGATAAAACATAACGCCGCGAACACAATGGCGAGCCGCCCGCCCTTCAGATGCTGGCGCAACAGGCACTTTTTACGCAACCCTCTAACAAATGCAGCGATCGTGCGAAAATAGTTTCTTATTATCTAGTTTCATTGTCATGTGTTGCCGATTTATGAATGTGTGTGAGCCCAGCTTAATTGAGATTGGGCGTAGCGATAATGTGTTGCGAAAACTAAAGTTTATTTCTGATATTAGATGTCTGGTTTTAGGGGGTCGATGACACTTGTCGAATGTGATATTCGCACGGAATTAGCGGTTTATATGCGGTTAATGTTGAATTAATTTGATGTGTCTAGTGTTTGTTGAGGAAACTAAATTATAGTAGGTATGTTTGTTTTCCCTGTTCTCATGCTATTATGTGTTACACCTTAAAGTACCTAATAATGGACTGCTTAAGATTTGGTTTGCACTGAATTACTTTTGCTATATCTTGAGGGAGTGTTGGTAAGGGTCCAACGACGTACTCGTATGCGTGCACACTCGTGCAAAATCGTGTTTATACACACATCTCACAATCACAAATTATATATAAAGCTATGACCCAATACCTATAAGGCTTCGGCAGAGAGGGAACTAAGTCCAGGTTTATTTCTCTGAGAACTACACTGAATTTTATTAGTATATGCAAGAAAAATAATTTTGAGCTCAATAAAATCATCTAATCATTTTAAGGCTAATATTGCTTCATCAAATAAACGCAATTTATGTTATTTTGTGGTTTTATTTTTTATCCTTAATACTATCTGCTAATTATAATAATATGGATTTGGTTAGACCACAATCATCTGGGAGAACAAATTAATTAAATCTATATCTATACTAATATTATAAAATACTAATATTATAATGTGAAAGTTTGGATAGATGGATGGATGTTTGTTACTCTTTCACGCCCGAACGGCTGAACGGATCTGGATGAAATTTGGCACAGAGATAGATTATAGTCTGGAATAGCACATAGGCTACTTTTTATCCCGGTAAAATGTATGGTTCCCGTGGGATAGATGTTTTAATTTTTCATACTTTTTATCGCGGGTAACACCGCCGGGCGCAGCTAGTAATTAATAATAATAGCGCCAGACGAACACACCGATTATACGGTCCCACACTAAGCAACGGAGAGTGATGGAGAGCGAACTCAGTATATAATACTTATATTAATATGAAACATCCATGACTAGGGTGCAAACATTCGTGGTCATCACACAAAGTTTGTCCCCAGGTTCCAACCCGGGACCGTCGGCGCAGAAAGCACGGTCACTAACAACTGCGCTAATCAAATCGTCAAATATATAAAAAGATAGTATACAATTTCGTTTCAGAAAAAACTATTTTTTTGTACAAAAAATTATAGGAATTAATCATTAATATTGCCTTAAAAAATCCGTGCTTATACAGGCTGTTGTAAAATACACGTTGCAAAAATATTTAAAATTATAAAAAGACCCCGTCTTAACTAATCGGATTACAGTGCTGACCTCTACTTTAGAAAGGCTAAATTACACTTGTAATTAAGAAAAGAACGGTCGGTACATATGGCAGTGCTTGGTAACGGCTATTGTCTCGGGAAAAATATGCTTTATACGCGCATACAAACGTTTTATCTGATATTCGCACGGTCCCAACGGTAAACTGTTCTTATATACAGCGTGTTGTCGGTTTGATGGACGTAAATTAGCAGCAATCTTAGTTGATTTGTGGTAAAAAATCCATTCCATTTGATAACGCACAAGTTTTGTTTTTGGTCGTCAATAGGCTTATTAATATATATTGTGTCAGATGTATAGAAAAAAAAAATGTTTTATGTGTTTGACGTCGGGTAGAGTGAAGGAAAATCCAGAAAGGTGTACGTACATAATATGTAAGAAAAAAATTGTATGAAAAGACCGTTGTGTTTCTCGCCGGATCTTTTCAGTTGAGGTCACGTTCCGAACCGGTTGTAGAGCAAGAAAAAAAATGTAGATGCCAATTTGTAAGTGCCCCCGTAGGCCTATACGAAATAAACGATTTGACTTTGACTACATAATTCACCTAAAGCTTAATATTCTTAGGTATCTTCCATATCTTCCATAAATCTTAATAAACAAATTCAACCTCGTCTCCTATAGCGAACCACCCTGTACGTGCAGCGCAATGGTGCAATTAATACAGTTTGCGACACGGTTGCCCCGCGTTGCGCAACAGTTGCGCCGGAATCCTTGACTCGCGGCTTCGACTCCTGAAACGCCCCGCTCGACTGTTCAGCCTCGCTCTAATTACTTGCTATTGGTTAATGTGTGGATAACCATTTTTAATTCACTCATCGTGGCTAGTGGCATTTTGATTAAACACTCAAACGATTTTCAACTTTAACGACGTTTTACTTGTCTTTATTTAATAATAATATCGCCAGACAACACACACCAACTATACGGTCCCACTCTAAGCAACGCTTGTATTATGTGTACCGTACAATGGACTGAGGGCGAACTCAGTATATAATACTTGTATAGATATTAAACATCCATGATTTGGGTACAAACATTCATGCTCATTACACGCGCGAGATTGTCGCTACCAGGATTCGAACCAGGGACTCTCGGCGCAGAAAGCAGAGACACTGCAAACTGCGCTAATCAGGTCGTCAAATATATACGAACTAACATTTTTATAACATTATTATTACTAAGCCAGCCTCTTGAAATATTCGCACACATTTTTCGACGTAGAAAAGCGCTACACCAAAAAAAACAACCATAATTCATAGAATCCCATAGAGTTTTACGAGGTTTTTATTCGTAACAAATCCTGTACGTGAGCGTGCGCGTAAAGGCGCGCGCACACGAGCCGCGGTGAATACGAAATAGGGCGGCGCGCACACGTGACCCGACTTCCGTTTCGCCGAGGGCGACGCACCATCAGCTGATACATTCCAGGTGGCACATTAGACATGGCTTTTTTACACTACCTACTCAGGGATTTCATGTGCGAATCTCATTTTCAACCACGAATATCACTTGCCAAACGGTGAAGGAAAACATCGTGCGGAAAACTGCATGTCTTTGAGAACCTCTCGAAAGATGTGTGAAGTCCGCAAACCCGCACTGGGCCAGGGTAGTAGACTACCTAAACCTCCTCGCATTGAGGGAAGGCCCGTGCCCAACAGTGGGACATTATAAAAGGCTGTTATTATCAAGTGCCTATAGTACTAGGAAGCGCGCGGGGTACGAACTGAGGCGAGGGGGGGGGGGGGGTTGAGCCCTCCCCCACCTGGTTAAAGCAGTCTATGACGGATTCTATTGTACGCTGCATGCGTCCAACGCTCTATTTATCAGTTTTTGGTCAATGCTACTTTCAACTTGCTAAATATACCTCCATGTAGTAAAAAATTAGGTTTTTATTTGCCCGCGCTTCACTCCTTACTACATCAATCGGTATCCGCAACTAAAGACCCGAACCTTCAAAAAAACCCTACTTACATACCCGCGTCTATTAATCATAATTACAACAAAACTTCACTAAACAATACCTAAACTAAGCACAATTGAAATTGAGCTCTAATTTGTCATAAATAAAATGCAATTGCAAACATTAAATTGTTAAACGCATGTCTGAGTGCATTGTGTTTGCATTGAAAATGCAGTTTTCCCACGAAAAAAGGAAAATGTACGACGAATGCGTGTTGAAACATGTTGCGATATGTACCTTATGGCCGTAAGTGAATGGCGAGGGACAGCTAATAAGGATAGAATTCATAGTTGAATGAGGTCATTTGAATTGGAACTTTAATTGACTTTTAAGTAGGTTTAAATTCTAGGTGGACTTTTTCGACAAAGCTGGGTCTCTCATTACCAATTTTGAATTACATATGACCTGTTTTTTCAGCACGTCAAGTGCGAGATTATTCGTAAGCTAACCATATACTTTATAGAATTGAATGTTTTAAATAATAATAATTTTTGGGGTCGAGTCACCTTCGTCCGTAGGAGAATTAAGTACCCTCGAGATACCCTACACGTGACCCTGGGTGGTGCCAACTAGGTGACAACTCTACTGGTGGTAGGCTTCGGCCGTGGTTAGTCACCACCCACTGAACAAAGCCATGTCGCCAAGCGGCCTAGCCGTGTTCCGGCATGATGTTCAGTGTTGCCATTCATGGATGGCGGGTCAGATCAGTTGCACTGCATGTGCCTAGTGAATGTAGCGTCTCGATCTACTGCCGCCTTCCTACCTAGGCAAGTATGCTCCATCGTAGATCTCATCGTCACTTACCATCAGGTGAGATCGAGATCAAATACTTGCCTATAATGTATAAAAAAAAAAGACTTGGGGCATTGATTGCGCGTGCACAGCTTGGGTTGTTGTGTAGCTTTATCATCGCGTGTTGTGCTGGTTATAATTAAGAGTAGCTCGAAGGGCATCGAGCTGATAGACATGCCCGCTGATGTCTCGATCAGTAGTTTGCGAGTTTTCCTTATACATCCTATTCGATGTCGTGTCTTTATCTTATTATGCCAATTAAAATGATGATGGGCGTATTTTTTTTTAAATTTGATGTTGATCTGCCCTGCGTGGTGTCGGTTTTCAGGTTACAGCTTGGCTTAGAGAAGGTATTCCTTACAAATTTAGGGTCGAGTCACCTTCGTCCGTAGGAGAATTAAATACCCTCGAGATAGCCTACACGTGATCCTGGGTGGTGCCAACTAGGTGACGACTCTACTGGTGGTAGGCTTCGGCCGAGGTTAGTCACCACCCACTGAACAAAGCCATGTTGCCAAGCGGCCTGGCCGTGTTCCGGCATGATGTTCGGTGTTGCCATTCATGGATGGCGGGTCAGATCAGTTGCGCTGCATGTGCCTAGTGAATGTAGCGTCTCGATCTACTGCCGCCTTCCTACCTGTTCACACTCACACAATATGTCAATTCGAGAGTGAACAGGTACCTTCTAGGCAAGTACCTATGCGCCATCGTAGATCTCATCGCCACTTACCATCAGGTGAGATTGAGATCAAATACTTGCCTATAATGTAATAAAAAAAACTGCGCTAAAGAAGCTCGGGTTGAAAGGTATATACCATTTCTGAATCATGCTGTATACTTCGTTTTAATAACCATTTGCCTTGAATGTAAACGCGCATACATACTTACATTACATACATTTTGTGAAGAAATCCGATTTGTCATATGCAAATATGCAAATCACTGATGTATACAGTGGGCGGTACTCAAAACTTAGAGGTTGTGTTCGTACCCTGAGCAATTAATCATAGCTATCCCAAATGAACGTAGAAATTGTGAGATGAATCATTGTAAAAGATAAATTAAATAAAGACTGTTCCGTTACTTCATTTGTCTATAAAGCGGTTCCGTTTCCGGAATCTTTTGCCAAATTTCTCACAAAATGGATTTCTTCTATTTCTGTGCCGTTTTCTAATACCTAGTTCTATACGAGTTGATCTTAATATCGTGAGCTTATTCAACAAAAACGCTTGAACGCACCAATATTGTCCGTAAATTTCAACATCGTCATATACTCCTCCGGTGTCCGGTGTGTTTGTCACGTGACAATTATTTTAAATAGTGTTCCATTCGTTTTGCTAGAGATCGCGTTCCAGAAGTATATGTAGGTTCGCTATACATTATGTATTCCTCTAGAATGCTATGAGCAAAGAATTACACACCTACCTACCGAAATGTCTAACTAATAACCGCGCCTAACTAGAAACCCTACTTAAATAGTTCGTCCTACTTAAGAGATTGTGACGTCAGTTTTCTTCTTGCATGCTTTTTACGCGTTTTAACGCGTAAAAGCCTGCAAGAAGAAAACTGTAATTTTAATTACGCATCCCTTATTGAGTTGCGTTGGTTTATTTGGTATTACGGTCGCAATATGAAGCTTGTTACAATAACGCGTAAAAGGATAAGACCAAAGGTCCCTTCCCCTTTCCCCCCTTCAACAGCTCTCCACCCAAGCGTTAAGGCGTTTGGCGTAACACCGACTCTCCGGACGGATCTTGCCACAGCCTCATTAGAGATTCTAGGTCGTTCTGCAATCGTTAATTAGCCGAGATAAGTACTGTATTAATTGTGTACGCCATTGGACGCCACTATCGCGCGATCTCGCGTCGAGCGGATTGTAAGGGTCGAAACGTATTTGTGGCAAACGACGCGCGATTTCGCGGCGGTTAAATTTGTGTTATAAACGCTTGATTGTCATGTGTATTATGTTCTTGTGAGGATGCATATAACTATGTGTAGTTACGTGGTAGGACTATCGTGGTTAGAGAAACGCAGATCAAATAATTCATTATTAATTGCCCGATCGTTTAAAAAACGTTAATTTTGAATACATGTTTAGTACAATCAGCTACGAAATGTCTACGGTGCTACGTGTTAATCCAAAGACACATTATGCGTGCGACTTTGAACCCTTTTCTAAAGTAACATGGACTACGTTCCATTGAAGTGAACCGTTTTCTGAAGTGGTATCACATTACATCGATTTGTGTCCAACCTGAGGTTACATTCAGATGACGCGGTTTTCAGTTTCAATCATTCTTGATAATTATGCGAGTTTTGTTTTATTTATCTACGTCCGTTTATTACTTAGTATTTATTTTATGATTATTCATTTTTATCTCGCAAGATCATAATTTATTTGAGTAATATACTTAAGTGGAAATCCAAGACGTTGAATGAGTAGTTTTATTAATTATTGCTAAAGTCTTGATGACATTGGTTCGTAGATAAGAAGGATCAAAGTTGATTATTCGTTTCTCGTTAACGTTTAATTGGTCTAATGCCTTGTTTCCTTCTTGATAAAACACAAAATAGAAATTAAATTCACTTAGCACTTCCAAAAAATGATCTTTAAGGAAGCAGGCCTTTTTCAAAATAGATCGATAATATTTAGCATAACTAACTATTCCATTTCGGATTGATTTTCGTTGCTAGAATATTTGCCGAGTTCATAGTTCTGTGACTATCTTTAGGTACCAATATATTATGTTCAAATCGTGAATATTATTTTTAAAATGTGTATGTACCATAAATATTATTTTTAAAATGTTGAACCTAGCAGCTGGTTATTATGTTCAAACTTATTCTATTTAATAATTACAACTATTTCAGTGGTCTTACTTTGACGTTTTAATCCGACGTTTTTATAATCTGCGAATCGCTTACCTGAAATAAAAAAAAGGTAATTTAAAATACGCAAATAAAACTGGTTCCAATTTTAAATTATGTACATTTTATTATGTGCAAATAGTATGAAAACACATGATTAATTATGTATATTACGTAGGTAGCTAATATTTCTCAATTATGTGTATATATTAGATACCTAACTGTAATGGTTTCTAGTTTGATTACGGAACCCTACACATTATTTTTCCTACTCAGGGAAATTTAGTAAACAATCTTGGCAGGTGTATTTAATTTAATTTATCATTTAAAATTATTAAAAGACGTTTTAATTACAATTGTACACATGGATAAGCATTTTTTAACCTACTTGCGTGTGGGGCTAGTAATTATATTTTCTAAACAGGTATTTAAAAAAATACAATTAATGATATCTATCAAGATTTTTTTAATTTGGCATCACCGTAGGTATTTTGCCAGTGTCAAGTAATATAAATTATTTCTATTTTTGAGCATATGCACAGGCCCAAAGGCTCGGCTCAAGTAAAATACCCCCCCATCCCTAAATCAGTAAAGTGATGGATACTTTACTGAAAGATTTTTCATGGATTTTTTGTGAGAAACTGAAAAGCCAAGTTTCGTCACTCTGTTTCAATTACCTACACTTGTGCACTTTACCGAACCCATAATGGTTAATATTCCACTTATATCACTCACTATAACTCGCAGGAACACTAGTTTTAGAAATTAAAACATAACTGACTTTTCTGTTTCCCGCCAAAAAAAAAAACATCTATCAAGATTGTTATTACCAAATTCCCAAAGTAAGGAAAAATAACGTTTAGAAAGTGTCACGCCGCCAATTCAAGCGGACAATTAATTTCTAAACCTTACATCCTATACAGTTCGGAAACGCACCAACGCCTTCGTTCGGATACATTGTCGGGTTGCGAAATTGGAACGGATATTGCTCGTTCCTCTCCACGGCTATTCTGATAGAAATTTGAATTTTGCCGCTCAACTGCCGCCGTCCGGCCCCGATACACCTCTTTGTTATTCGAACGTGTATCCGAACGTATCGGCCGGCCGAGGTGACGGAGCATGCCGGCGCCATTTTGTTTTGCCAAATTTAAAGTTTGATTTAAAGATTTAAATCTAGGATTTTTGGTTGAATAAAACATCAAACATAGGAGTAGGAGTAAAGGTCTTTACCCACTGCACTGTACCATAGCACCATCGCGCTATGTGTGTACGTATCGGGCACGCAAAATGGAAGATGTACAGCAGAGTATTGGTTCATTCTTAGTGATTTTCTTTGAAATAAAACGAATTTAACTAATTTTATCGCATTTATTTCGTTCGGCTGCTTTACAGCAACCATAATCACGAACACACTGAGTCTTGCAATGGTGTGCTTTGTGTTGAATTTAATTATAATAGGTCTTTACCTATGAAATTGCCGTTCTGTAGTACTGGCCATTTGGAATCAAAATATTTTTTGTTTGGCTAGGAATTCTAAATTCAAATTTATTTTATTTTAAAACCTTGTAATCCTTTTTCAAAATTGTTTATTGATTAGCGTTATTTTTTCATCGTATTTGATTCTTTTTCGTCATCCCAAGTCAGTGGTAGCTCCCAGCCATGTTCCATATTGATCTTTAAATTCGGGTGACTGCTTTGTCCGTGAAATTTATTAGTATATTATAACATGTTTGCATTCCCCGTTTGTGACTAGAAATAGCTCCACTTTTCTATCCAACCTTACCTTACCTTACCTATTATTTGAATGGTAATTCCACTACTACTTTCGTACAATTTATTATTTTCCCTCACCCACATTTCACCGACAGAATTCGCTTCCCATAGAGGATAAGCGTATTGCCATTCAATCTCCACACACTCAAACATTATGTTCTTACTTAGAATATCTTATTCGCTCTGTACAATTCGAAAATGTACCCAGAACTGAGTTTGCAAAAACGAGGTAGTATCTAGTATTAGTACTGATTTAAAGCAAATCCCAAGACGTACGCATCGCAGAGGTTATCACACGGTGGGGCGCTCTGTAGTCTAACTGTCGTCACGGGTCGCGGCGCTTGCGCAATTAGCGCGCGCGCCCACCCGTGACGAGCCTTCGGACGCGCTCGGCACCGCTCGCCACACGAGAGCTTTCGTAGCGAACACTTTCGAAATTTAAAATCTTCTGGTCGATATAGTTTGTGTTTATACTATTTTTTTACGGTTCCCTAGTTCTAACTAGGAACCCTTATAGTTAAGTAAATTATTTAGTTTAAGGTGGAAGCTCAGGGTCAGGGCGCGAAATACAAAATGTCAATGATTTTAATTTTATTTTAGCACACAAAGTGGATAACTATTGGTAATTTCTACCAAGAATAAGCTATTCAGCGCGGAAAAACGGCCAGCCTGCTGGGCACTTTTGGCATCGACGACGATGTAGAGCCATTTTTAAGCATATAATTTTAGTTTTATACCCGCGTCTTTATTTTTTTAAATTTGTTTATTATTCCTATTAATAAACATCAATTTTTTTTGTTTTTTCGAATAAATATCTTTGTATATACCTATTGTACAGAACAAGTTACTATTACCTTTTATTTCTAAGGAGTTTCCGAGAATAGTTATTTTAAAAAATCATCATAAGGTTTGTATTTTTTTTTGAAGAAAGCTCTATTTATGTAGTACTAGCTGCGCCTGGCGGTGTTACCCGCGATAAAAAGTATGAAAAATTAAAACATCTATCCCACGGGAACCATACATTTTACCGGGATAAAAAGTGGCCTATGTGCTATTCCAGACTATAATCTATCTCTGTGCCAAATTTCATCGAGATCCGTTCAGCCGTTCGGGCGTGAAAGAGTAACAAACATCCATCCATCCATCCATCCAAACTTTCACATTTATGATATTATATAGTAAATATAGTATAGATAGTATAGATTATGCTCCCATGTGGCATTTTTTACGTGGGTTGCATATATTATACATTGCAGAAAAATCACACATAAAACGCACGAAAGGCACGCGCGAAATTAAATGAAAACAAAGAAGAATTATTGAAAGTATAGGTTATTTTTTTTGTAATTCATGGCTTCTGCTTACGTTTATCGATAAAAGGCAGCACAGTTTTTGTCATACTAATGATAGGACAGTGTACAGTATGTTTCAAGGTCGAAGCCGCCATGCGCCATGGCTCGCCAGGGCCGCACCCTATGTACCGTCACGCTACAATACAGGATGTTTCTGTGTGAGTATACTATAAAATAACGTATCAATGTTTCGATTAATCGATTAAAAATATGTTGAATCGATTTTAGGAAATAAAATCCTCCGATTATAAATTTTTCGGGGCACATACAAATTTGTTTTTTTTTAAGTTTGAAAATGAAACATGTAATTAAAATAAAGGAACGGTATAGACATTAACTAGACATAATGGGCAACATTTTGAATTAAGTATCAGCATAGTTAGTAGTAACTCTGCTTTCTGTGCCGAGGGTCCCGGATTCGAAACCTGCAAGCAAGAAGCAAGAATTCCTGCACCCGAGTTATGTTTGTTTATCCATATAAGTATTACATACTGAGTTCACCCCGAGTCCATTGTACGGTACCCATAATACAAGCGTTGCTTAGTGTGGGACCGTATAATTGGTGTTCGTCGGGCGGTGTTATATAAAAAAAATGTCTTAACAATATTTTGTTTTATTTGGTTTGGAGGTAAACTTTGAAGTTCCTCATCCTGTATATCATGCAATCTTGTTACGCACCAGAATGTGTGAAATCAACCGCGAACAACGAAGGACATGATGCCGTCATACAAAATCCTAATAAAAGATAACCTATTTCAGTAATTTAAGAATAAATAACTTTAATTTAGCGCAATACCACTGTAACACATATGATAACTGGATGCTGAGAGCTTCAGATATTGATCTATTAAGTTGTAGAGTTTATACGTTCCCGACGTTTCGGCTGCTTTACAGCAACCATGGTCTTGGTAGGACTGAGGTGGTTGACGTCCTAGTGTCATAGTTTGAAACGGGGTACCCTCATATTTAGTTGTTGCTTGCGGTCCGATCTACGCAGAATGTGCTCACAGTGTCTTGAGGTCTTGCAATGGTGCGCTTGGTTTTTGAATTTAATTGTAATATTTATCTACCTATGAAATTGCCGTTATGTAGTACTGGCCATTTTAATTCAAAATATTTTTTGTATGGCTATGTATTCTAATTTCAAATTAATTTTATTTTAAAATCATTTTTTTTACATCAGTTCAGTTGCGTACCTGCATTAGGGGAGGGCTACGTCCATCAGGTCATACTGGCTGATAGCAAGATTGATGTATAAAATAAAAGTGTTAACGATGTTTTTTTTAACGACTGCTGTGAACTTAGTAGGTACGTGGTGTTATATTCAAATTTCGAATTATTCGATTGGGAATTATGATCTTTAGAATCTGCGAATGGGCTGCTTGCAAATATATTATTGCAATATTAAGCCTACATCTTATATAATGCTGAATAATTATAGTGTATATGTTATCGGGTCTATCAGTACGCGGTGAGGGTCACATTCCAAAAAAATAAAAAAATTGAAATTTAAAAACTAACCCTACATACTAAGTCTGTGATGTAACGTTTTTGTCTCGCTTTGTCACAGATAAATCTTTGTTTTATACATAAACATGATCATTATCACCTACTTGTTAGCCCATTTAAAATATTTTACACTATTTATATTAACCATTATATATTGACAGCTCTATATACCAACATACTGGCTTTATATCCAAATCCCGCTCGTCTAGTTCCGTCAATGGTGAATGAACCGCACATTTGACTTTTAGAAACTAGTTTGTGTGGTCACCGACACCCGTCGCAGGCGCATCATTTATCATCCGGTATCGACGCGTGATCGACTGGCAACACAATTATGTACAGACAAAATTGTATTTACACTTACGGTAATTGACGGTTCGAGATTTTGGAGGGTAAAACTTTGTGCCGGTTGAACTATTTTTTTTTATATACATTATAGGCAAGTATTTGATCTCGATCTCACCTGATGGTAAGTGACGATGAGATCTACGATGGAGCATACTTGCCAAGGTAGGAAGGCGGCAGTAGATTGAGACGCTACATTCACTAGGCACATGCAGCGCAACTGATCTGACCCGCCATCCATGAATGGCAACACCGAACATCATGCGGAACACGGCTAGGCCGCTTGGCGACATGGCTTTGTTCAGTGGGTGGTGACTAACCACGGCCGAAACCTACCACCAGTAGACCACCAGTATTGTGTTTTTGTTTATTATTCTGGACACAACACACTTATTTGTAGCTCCAAACCAGTGTTGCCAATGTCGTAGCTACCGTAGGCAGGCAATATTATTTAGTTAAATTATTTTAATTGATAGCACCTCATTAAGCTAGATACCTATAAGTTTTATTTTATTTACCCTTTGTGTGCATGAAAGTTCATAGAGAAACTAAATTACCACCTTAAGAACTTAACTCTGTAACTACCTATCTACAATATAAGTTTGATTTGACTAGAGCGTCCCGGGGCCCCTAAGCATTCATGAACGACATTCTAAAAGGTTATTTAATATGCTTGTTGAATAAAAAAAAATACACTTTTAACTTTATGTACTCCTGACTAATAAACCTCGTAATTATAAGAGTTATAGGTATAAACCTCTAAGTATAAAAGGCATCATTGACAACCTGATTAGCACGGAGTTGATAGAGAACCTGCTTTCTGTACTGAGGGTCCCGAGGTCGAATCCTGGTAGAGGCAAACATTGTGGGATGAGCGCGAATGTTTGTAGGTACCCGAGTCACGAATGTACCCAGTCCATTGTACGGTACCCATGATACAAGCGATGATTCATTTGGGACCGTACAGTTGGTGTGTTCGTGTGGCTGGTTCATAAGATAGAGATGTGGAATATGTAGAGTACAAGAAAATATCTAAACCAACAGCAAAACAATCATGGCACGAAAGCACCGGTATATTTCATTCACATTGCGATTCACGTGTCATAAGCGCTCATAACTAATTTCATTTATTCCATTCCATTCCGACCTTTACGCCTCATGTAATAGCGATCATAATATGCATGATTGGGCAACGGAGTATTCATTGAACGGAGATCTTTAACAGGCTTGAGGTTATCATTCAGATTTGATATGTAGACACATATGTAGCTATAATATGTTGCTACATAGCGATGTGTGAATGGTTTATGCAAATGTGGGTCTTATTCATAAATCATCTAAGTTGATAGTTCCTTCGATGGCATAAATAAATGACAAAATGATGACTCGAGCGGAAAGAGACCATTGAAATTCAGACTAGAAAAGAAAAGGCTAGATTTTTGAGTATAGTCTTGATTGAAGCAAGTGGATCAATTTTATTGAAAAAAAACTATTTTAAGGATATCATCGCGTTTATATTATGTTTTTTACGTTCCCGACGTTTCGTTTCGTTTGCTTTACAGCAACCATGGTCACGGTAGGACACGTCGGGAATGTAAAAAACTTAAAATAAACGCGATAAAATCCGTAAAATTTGTTTTATATCAATGTGTAGTATTCGCGTAAATATAAGAAAAATATGTATAGCCTACGATAGAAAATATATTTAGAATATAAATAATCACATCTATCAGAGAGTGGAGGGACGATTATTCGCGACTTAAACTAGTTTAAGACCCTTACGCTTACCTATAGCAATTGTATAAGTATATTGATTTCTTTTATTTACGCGAAAACTTCACATTGAAATAAAACTACTTTTACAGATTTTTTTTATTTAAATTGGTTTTTATTTCAATATGTTAAATTTAGTTATTCCTACCTACATCAGCAATCAAGTAGTTACTAGTACTGTATAGAGAAACGGTAATTTGATAGGTACGTAGGTACTGTACTAATATCGTAGTGTTCAGTACTCGGGTACCGAAACGCACGAGTCATCCCGAGCGTGGGCGGACATTGCCGAGTCTCTGATATGCGTACGAGTGGCAAAACAAGTCACTTTTCATGAGCAACGTACTATAACAAGTTTTAAATTCAATTGAAGATTTTGATTTAAACTATCATATCATTCCCCAAGGGCCCCAAGTCTGCTAACAAAATCGATTCATAATCGAACAGCAACGGCATAGTAACTGTCACTTTTGACTGATATCCCATACAATATCTGTCAAAAGTGACAGTTACTATGCCGTTGCTGTTCGACTATGAATCGATTGTGTTAGCAGACTTGGGGCCAATGACTATATACAGGACGATACAAAATGGGTAGAGTAATCTTTGAACTGGTGCTTCTTAAGCGCATTCGTATATAAGGTGTAACAAAAATAGTTTAAAATATTTTAACATGTTTATCAGTAAGTAATATGCACCACATTGATGTTGAATAAAATTGTGTGAATGAGGTTTAAAACATGAGTATTTTATAGATCTTCTCATACATTTGTTTCTGAGGCGTTACGATGTTCGCCGGGATAGCTATTAATATATGTATATATTTTATAATATATACCTTTTTCTACGTCAGTACAGTCGTATTACAAAAAACATTTTAACATATTCAATTTACCGAGCGACGCGACGCGGTCCCGCCCAAACTGTCACGTCACTCGGGTCTACGATGTGACAAAACTGTACTTTGAGCTATGAAAACAGAATGTGATTCAGCTTAGATTCTTCAGGAATTTTGTTGCTATGCTAGTATAGCTTTATACAGCCGTTATCTTTTTAGAAATGAGAGATGTGAAGCTATCGGTCCAATGAAGTCTTAATTAAGATTAGTGTTGTAAGCAGGGCCGTAGCCAGGAATTCACTTCACGGGAGGTCAAGTTCTGGACCAGAGACAATAAATATCATTAACACATTTAGAGGGGTCGAGCGCCGCACCAGAGACAATAAGCAACAGCAACTCACTTAGGGAGAGGGGGGGTCGAGGTCTGGACCAAAGAAAAACAATCCAAAAAGAATCGAAAATATTTTAGAAAATAGGTACCTATGTGTACCCCCCCCCCCCCCTGCGCCTACTGCCTTGGTCGTAAAAGGAGGCGTAGAAATGACCTGTTTCAGGATGTTATACGAGCCTTTCTTAGAATGTGTATCCTGTGCACACTAGCACAGCCCTAGATATTACGGGAATTGCCTCACTATAGTATCTCAATTATTATTCCTTCGGAAATTTGATCTCCATCGCAATAACCAATACATAGCCAGCACATACGGCATTAAGTACATAGTAAATCACATAAAAGTTTTATGTGACTTCACTCAAGTTTACGGCCGTAGCTTGTCCGAGTACCGTCCGCAAAACGAACAGCTGACAGATGCAATAAACTTTTATTATTATTTATAACTAGCTGTTGCCCGCGACTTCGTCCGCGTGGTATTTAACAAAGACTCAGCCGTTGGCAACAGCCTGCTCGCGTTCTGATCCCGCGGGACGCATTGCAGATTGTTACTATCAAACTTTAATCAGGCGCAGCGCTGCAACATTGGTTTTATTTTTTTTTCGAGAGATCCAATTTTTTTTTTCTAAAATAAAAGTAGCCTAAGTTACTCCTTGTTACATCAGCTATCTGCCAGTGAAAGTCCTGTCAAAATCGGTCCAGCCATTTCAGAGATTACCCGGAACAAACAGACAGACAGACAGACAGACAGACAGACAGACAGACAGACAGACAGACAGACGGACAGACAGACAGACAGACAGACAAAAATTGTAAAAAATGTTGTTTCGGTATAGGTAACGTGTATACATCCAAATGCACTTAGTAAAAAGCGTTTTTTTTAATATTACAAACAGAGACTCCAATTTTATTTATATGTATAGACTAGCCGTCCCGGCGAACTTTGAACCGCCTCAGAATGAACTATCTATATTATTATTTTAGTTTTAGTGATATTTTCCTATGTTTTAATAGTTTTTTTCCGGTTGGCAATCAGCAACAAAATAGTGCCAGTTATGCCAGTGCCGAGTAAATCTTGATAATTGTCATTGAATTATATGTACCCCTGATGATAAGGATAATATTGATGACAGTGATGATGATGACATGAATCTCTACCCCCTATCAGTAAAGCTGTGGATACTTTACTGAAAATTTACCGGACATCTTGGGAGAAATTGAAAAGTCAAGTTATACTCATTGGTTAATATCCCACTAATATTTCACATAATTTATAAATAAAAAACACATTTTTGGAAAATAAAACAAAATTGACAACTTCTTGTTCGGGGCGGAGACCAATTCATAAAACCAAAGATAATAAAAACTGGCCCACACGTTCTCAAGTTATATATAATGGTGTAACAAATCGATTTAAACATTGACTCTCTCCCCAAAATATTGAAATCGCTTCATAAATGCTTGTCTTATCTGGAGCCCTTTTTATCGCAGCATAATAGTTTTTTTTTGGTTTTAATTGTAGTTAGTCTTAGTTTTAGTAGTTTAGTTTTAATTGTAGTTTTTTTTACTTTTCTTTTTTATAGTCTGTGTTAACTGTAGTGTGGCGCAAGTGGTGTTTACCTATAAGTAATTGTTGCATTTGTGATGTCATTGTATATGCATTTTTGAATGGAATTAATGTAAACAATTGTTGGTGAACCAATAAAATAAATAAATAAATAAACTAACACGACCTTGTTTTATATATATATAGATATGCGCATATATATATAACTGTATATAACATTCTAACGGTAACTACCATAAATAAAATAAAATAACAATAAATCTATATACATTATTTTACAAACAAACAATAACCTGGATTAATTTTTTCCTGTCCTCCAGGTCTACTGGATAGGTGTTCATCCTTAATAAATATTATATAATAACTTTTTCCTCAAAGATAAGATAAATAAAAAACATTGAATATCTATTGTTTTTTTTCCTCCTATGGTTTTTTTTTGTATATACTAATAACATGATCTGAAATATTTATTTAATTAATACATAATATTTAAACTATTTCAATGGCAAACATTTCCGACTTCTTCGCTTTGAAGGGAGAATACTATAAAATGCAGGTGTTACAGAATGATAGGTAAATAGGTATATGTACATATGATGTTTTAGCGTAAAAGGGAACATCTTCCAGTCAGGCGGAGCGGCTCCGGGAACTCTCATAGCGCGTTTTAGGATTGTATTGAGAACTGTCAATTGTTCTGAATGCGTCTGAAGCGCCATCTGTGTAGCTTGTGGCGAGGTTAAAGAGGTCGCTACAATGTATTTCTATAAATCGCACAAAACAATAAATGATGAAATATCGCAAACTAATTCCATATATTTACTAACCCTTAAGTCAATTAACAATGGAAACACAACGCTTAAAACTACAGATACATCGTGTAAATGAACTGAAAAATGTTTATGTAAATTTGGTGTTAAGTAATGGTTTTTAATATGGTTACGTTGTTTTTATGCTGACGTTGCTTGCTGCGCCCGCGCTCGTCTGCGGTTGCGCGCGAGGCTAACGATTTTCCACCACCACATCACCCGCGGCACCCGACCAACCTCTTATGAGATACACGCGAACACACATGTGATTTGACAATGAATAAATTGCAACAGTCATCAGAAATCATGTTGATCAATTATCTATACTACAAATAAATAAAACTGGAGTTTCTGTTTGTAATATTAAAATAACCGCTTTTTACTGAGTGCATTTGGATGTATACACGGTACATATACCAAAACAACATTTTTTCAATTTTTGTCTGTCTGTCTGTTTGTTTCGGCTAATCTCTGAAATGGGTGGACCGATTTTGACCGGACTTTCACTGGCAGATAGCTGATGTAACAAGGAGTAACTTGTTTTAAATGTACCTTTGATATCGAAATTCTTAAATCACCTCTGAATAAATATGTATGCCATTTCTGTTGAACTGTACCCATGCGAACGAGTAATACGGTAATGTAACCGGAGCTCTCGAACTCATTGCATACCTAATGTGAACTTTTTTACACCTCACGCAATTTACCTACCTAGCTACCAGACCTCAGTACGAGTCTGGAACGTATTAAAATACTGATCGAAAGTCTTATTCGAACTAATATCCGTCGGGACAGAATGGTTCTAGAATTGCGACGTCGAGCCGGAAGACTAAGTGTAGGCCGGCCGCCAACATGTTGGAAGACCGAAAGGCGGTGGATGCGAGTGATGGAGGACTACCATATGGCCTATGTCTAGCAATGGACGTCTTTGAGCTGATGGCTGGTCTTAAGCCAAGATAGTCGTCGTATATAATTTTAATTGTAAATATATGTAATATGAATTCATATTACATTTTCTTACAATTAAAATCATATAGCACTAATCCCGTTACTAGAGGTGCTACTGTGAGATGTATTGAAATATTCGATCACTTGATCGGTTTTCGATGCGGTCAAAACTCGTACCATTGGCTCCCTGCATAAGTTTGAAATCAGTTTAGGTACATAAGTTTGTATTAATGTTACTTATTTGTAATAACGCATGAAGGCTGAAAATGAAACATATCACGACACAATTATATTTAATTTGTGGGTTTCATGTGATCATCATGAAGCCAACATTTATGAATCTACTAGCTGCGCCCTGCGGTGTTACCCGCCATTAAAAAGTATGTCCTTTTCCTTTATGTCCTTTTCCCTAAACAACCACTACCTATAAAAAAACATCACGTCGATCCTGTGCTCTATGAAAAATTAAAACAAATCTATCCCACGGGAACCATACATTTTACCGGGATTAAAAGAAGCTATGTGTTATTCCAGTCTATAATCTATCTCTGTGCCAAATTTTATCCAGATCCGTTCGGCCGTTCTGGCGTGATTGAGTAACAAACATCCATCCATCCATCCAAACCATCACATTTATAATATTAGTGGGATATAGGTACTCGGTTCCAAACGCTCACTTGAAAATAAAGTCGCAACGATATAATTGATTATACAAATATATAACCCAGTCTACTTAACAATTCATATCTTCCAAGAATTCTTTCATTCAATACTCATTAGCATTTTCACTTCAATTATTAACATAATAAGGTTACTTATACAAAAACATTTAAACGAAATTGATACGTCATCGCTTGGGACTTATAATACGCGCCGGGGGGGTCGGCAGAACGGCCAGTCACGCTCAGGTGTGGCTGTGTTCTTCAAAATGGATTTATTTAACCATTTATATATTATTACTAGCTGTTACCCGTGACTTCGTCTGCGTGGTATTTAACAAAAAGCGGACGAAGTCGCGGGTAACAGCTAGTCTAAAATAAAAGTAGCCTACGTTACTCCTTGTTACATCAGCTATCTGCCAGCGAAAATCCCGTCAAAATCGGTCCAGCCATTTCAGAGATTAGCCGGAACAAACACACAGACAGACAGAAAGACAGACAGATAGACAGACACACAAAAAATTAAAAAAAACTTGTTTTGGTATAGGTACCGTGTATACATCCAAATGCACTTAGTAAAAAGCGGTTATTTTAATATTACAAATATACACTCCAATTTTATTTATTTGTATTGATGTATAGATTATATGTGTAGATATCGTTTGTAAAGATTAGTGTTGATATTGATATGGTGTTCGATGCTTTTAAGATGGAGGATGGAGTGAATCACTAGCTTCTGCCTGCGGCACCGCCCGCGGTACCGCGACGACACATAGCCTATTGAACTCATTGATAATCTAGCTGTCTATAAGTGAAAGAATTTTCAGAATTGGAACAGTAGTTCTGGTGATGTCCTCTACATGAAAACTAACAAACTTTACGATTTAATACTAGCTGTCCCGGCGAACTTCGTACCGCCTCAGAATGAAATGTATGAGATAACGAATTTTCATTATTCATATTTTTGATGTGAGTTTTGTCCCAAGTTTTCGTAATTATTCTGCTATTTGGGGCGCAGGCAAATTAAAAAATAAACAATGATCATACATTTCGGCCCATCGGTTTTTGACTTATCAATGTTGTAACTAACACGATATTGTTTTAATATATAGATTAACCCCCGAATTTATAGACGTTATATAACTTTACCAAACGTCATATAGTACTGCGCAAAGCAAAACTCTTGTGCGCCGTACTATATGACGTTTGATAAAGTTATACCTATACCATTGAAATAAAACTATTTTTAAGGATTTTGTCCCGTTTATATTATGATTTTTACGTTCCCGACATTTCGGCTTCGGCTGCTTTACAGCAACCATGGTCACGGGAGGACCGAGGTAGTTTTTTATAAGTAATATTAAAAACACAAATGGGCTAAGATAGGAAATCGTATCAACTCAGCAAATCAATCAATTATCTATTAATTACCATAAACGAATCACCGGAAAATTGTCCAATTATATTCTGACGCATGCTATTAGCATTCTATTACCGCGATCTGATTGGTCGATCTTAGCTGTGATGTCAGAGGGGGCGAGCGATCGGTGTTCTTATTGGCTAATAGTGTCTACGATCAGCTGATTCAGTTTGCGTGCTGAGATGCAGGGTGGTATGACGTCATTGATAGTTAATAGTTAGAAATGTAACTGATTGCTTTCTGTACACAGAATATATATGAGAAAAACTATGATTGGCCTTTATCAATCCAATAGCACCCGAAACAATGATTATTAGAATATTTGTCTGTGCGTTTGTGGGGCTGATCTCAGAAATGGCTTAATAGATTTGGGTGCGGTTTTCACTCTTGTATTGTGGTAAGCTTCAGTAATTTTTTTGTGTTCGTTTTATTTCAAATAATGTCAACTAGTATGTAAATAAGAATGACTTATTATTTTCAGTTGCTTTTTAAGTAATTAACTAATAGATTGGTAAATTACAATTTAAAAAAACTTCTCATTTTAGACCACGCACAAAATCGCATAACGATCAATAATCGATTTCAATCCACTCGACTAACAAATCACATTCCAGCACTATTACAAATGATCGAACGGCACAGTTAATAAGGTAGCGTGTTTATCTTATTAAACGTCTGTGGCCCCATGATATACGTTCACTAGTGATGGATACGACCGCTGCCTCACATGCGATAATGTCGACAAATAACGATTTTTAGTGTGGGCTAGTCGATTAGTCACTAGTCGTAGTGATACAGAAATGGTACACTAAACCTTGAGCCTGCACGTCTTTAGCGCTATTGTAAACGTTATGCGAAGTCAGAATCTCGATATGTCGATTTTTTTTGGAATAGGTTATATACTGGAAGCTATCTCGGCATATATAACAGTTAAAATAAGTTCCGGTTTCTTGGGTCCGGTAAAATTGTTAAATGAATCTTTCAGTTTCAAGTCACCGGCAACATTGTTTATTGTGTCGAGGTTGGCAATTAAAAAAAAGTGATTGTCACTTGTCAAAAGTTTTCGCAAAAAGAGCGGCTGGTAAAATAATAAAACTTGTGTTGTTATGCTTGAAAGTTTGAATAATATACTTGTGTGCATATCGATAAACTATTGTATTTGTAGCAAAGAAAGTTATCAGGTCCAAATATAAAATTCTTAGCTCGTATAGATACGAAGATGTGATCGATAAACGTTACCTATATAAGCATACGCGAAATAAGCTTGTATCGATAAGGACACATTAGATACATAAGGATTCCAACACTATTGTCCGAGCTGCAACACGTATCGATACAATTAGTCGATAACGGCACATCACCGCGGCTCGAGCGTTAACTCCTCATTGACTGCATTTGTCATAGCCTGCTCTGCCAGCAGCCAGGACCTGTAGAGTAGCCCTTTCTATTTTTTTATTAAATTTGACGTAAGAACTTTTTAACAGTCTATATTATCAAACTTTCATTATTTATTTTCGCTGGACAGCTAAGAAAACGAGATTAAGTATTATTTAAATAATTTACTAGTTATAGTGAGGTAAACATACCTCCAAATTAAAAATATTAAGCGACTTAAAACAGAATTACGTAAAAACTATGTTTATAAAGTAAATTGCTTTGTAATGCCATTTTAAATGAACAAAAACTTTCTATAATGGGGTCGTCGTTCATTGCTACGAGGGAAGCGATAGCTTACAATACATATCACACTGAAAATTGCAGGGTTTCAGCGGGATATTCTAACAAGATCCCGAAAATTGTTGGTGACATTCAATGTTAAAAGTTAATAGTTACCTATGAGTAATTAAAATAAATGTAGATACTCGTTTAATAACTTAGCTTCCAATATTACCCGGCTCGAGTGCTTATTATATATAAAACCTAATGTTCAACCACTCCACTGTCTAGAAAGCCATTACTGAGAAGTGTTATCTGGCCGCGCCGGTCCATCTCTCATTTTCGGACCGCACGGGACGCGGCCACGAGGCGATAAGAGCGGATTAACTACAACTATTTCTCATTTCACTCGACTTTTTTGTTCACTACCGTTCTAGGATGGATGGGGTACGACCTCCTTGGATCGCGAGTAGGCTGCACGGGTGAACGCCGCTGGCAGCTTGGTATTTATTTAAAAATAAATTTTAAAAAGTCTACATGTCGGCCTGTTCTATTTATGAAATTCGCGGTTGTGAAAATTTGGACAGCAGGAGAATTTTGACACTGATAGTTTTAAAATTTTGAAATTCGAATTGCTTGCCAATCATTTAAAAATAGAATACGAATACTTATTACATTATATAATATTATGCTTGTAAAAATATTGCAAAATGGCGATAAAGATGAGAGTGAGAGTCCATTTAGTTATTGAAAATAAAACACAACCATAAACACACCTTGGACAGACAACATCAAACATCCGACACCTATAATCCGTTTCACATTTTGATTTATAAAACCCCAGCACAAAAGCGAATCTTGACATTGAATAAAACAAGACATTAACAATAACCTACAAAATACAAATGTCAAACGGAACGACAGATGAACGAAAGGTCCATTACATCACAGACTAGAAACAATAAGACTGAACGCGTGCCGCCACAGCAAACAATAGGCAGAACGGTAAGTACATTGTTGGCATCTTTCACGTATCAGCCGAGCCGAGATAAAATCTCGTGAAAACAGCTGATCGGAACAATGACGAAAAACAAATGAACCTATTTAAATGAAAGCTACGTAGATGTGAATGAACCGCCTTGAGGAACCCCTGATGTTGGCGCAAATATAAAAGAACAATGCCTTATTGTTTGACTACGTCATAGGTCGGAATATAGGTCAGTGGAGGTCCAAATGTGGCGATCAGCTGATCGTGGGACCGCCGCTGAATGGAGCGCGGCTCCCGTGCTATAAAATAAAAACTTTTTTTACGATGCCTCCTAATTGTGTTTGTGTTTTTTACGCTTCGTGGTTTCATCGCGTGGGGAGCAAACCATTTTAACTCGTAGGTGTATTGTATTTTAGTAGCATTTGCCTAACACGCGTGGCGGGATAATATTGTCTTCATTAAGTGCACCTTGTTTGAAGATTTACTCCTGCAATACACTCGGCATTCAGAGAGGCATGTCTCTAGGGACTTTTAAATCGAGGCCGCAATTCGCTAGAGCAGCCAATGAGACAGTTGGAACCATACCTAAGTAATGTTAAACTAAACTTTTGAAAGAAAAAAGCGGACTCAAAAACATTAATTCTTGAAAAACAAGTGATGTCCGCCGACTAGCACTGTATCAGCGTAAATCCCCCTAGCAAGAAGAAACTATGCCACACTGTAGACTCACAATATCGCCTGACGAGCACACCAACTATACGGTCCCACATTAAGCAACGCTTGTGTTATGGGTACCGTACAATGGACTGAGGGATATACTAGTATATAATACTTATATAGATATTAAACATCCATGACTCGGGTACAAACATTCGTGCTCATCACAAAAAATTCGTCCCTACCAGGATTCGAATCCGGGACCGGCACAGAAAGCAGGGTCACTACCAACAGCGCTAATCAGTTGTTTCATCCTATATGTCCTATTATTATCCTATCATCATTTTTTCTCAATTCAACCGATGTCGACTCCTTACTCAACCGAGAGCTTTTATATCTGACTAGCTGCGTCCCGCGGAGTTACCCGAGATTAAAAAAAAGTATGACCCTATGTCATTTTCTGACCCCTAAACTACCACTACCTAACTATTGAGCGAATCAGGTTCTCAATTGAAGGGTTGTTATTATAAAAGGTCCAAGTGCCAAAAAAAAAACTATATTATTACAAAAATACGATCTATGTGCCAAGCCAAGCAACATTTTGCTTTTATATCTCTAAAAATAAAATTGCCCTTTAGACTTACAACCCTTCAATTATATCTAACGTGATCACGCTAATGATCCTAAGGAATCCAAAACCACACCACCGCGGCACCGTGATAATTTCTCCTACGAGTTTGCGCGCGAGTACCCGCGCCGAGAGACAATAGTACATTGTTTGTCTTCGCCGGTCGACGATTACGTGCACCACGTGCTGGATGCTTTGTTTACCAATTGTTATCTGGCATCTAGCGTCCTTGGGCTTTCAATTGTTGTTGCACGCAGAGGCGGCCGTTTCAGGTGACAGTTTCAACAGGAATAGGGGTTAGGTCGGTGTGATAATAGATTTGAAATAGCAGTGTGCAAGTTGGTAGAACGCTCGCCTCGGTAACGAGGATCGCAGGTTCTGGGATGTCTGGATTTCGTGTGCGATTCTCATTTTTGACTATAGTTATCACTTGGTAAACGGTGGAGGAAAACATCGCGAGGAAACCTGCATGTCTGAGAGAACCCCTCGAAAGACGTGTGAAGTCCGCTAACCGCACTGGGCCAGTGGTGGACTATGGCCGAATCCATCTCGCATTGAAAAGAGGCCCGCCCAGCAGTGGGACATTAAAACGAGATAGTATTATATAGTGGATTTATGAAGAGCAGAACCGATCAGGGAATCGACGGCCCTGCTATCTGTGCTGAGCCTGGTAGGGGCAATATTTGTGTGATGAGCCCGAATGTTTGTAACCGAGTCATAGATATTTAATATCTATATAAGTATTATATACTGAGTTCACCTTCAGTCCATTGCACGGTACCCATAACACAAGCGTTGCTTAGTGTGGGACCGTTTCCGTAAAACGTATCTTTTAACACATTTCTAAGGCAAGCTGAAACTTGCCAGTTACTCATAACTTTGAATCGTAACGGTAGGGTGTCAGCGTACGCCGCGATTAGCGGGACTCGTCATCTCTCGTATTATTTTATGTGTTCTTCCGTTTTAGAAGACACAGTAATGTGGACACATTATAGTAGTAAGTAAGGCTAAGCTATATTTTTGTTCATATAGTAGCGTTTAAAGCGTTGAAAATTTAAGTTATCCTCTAAAAATTTATTAAAATAGGAAAATTCAAAAGTTGTGGTGTATACCACTGTTTAATTTCAACTAATATTGGTACTATGAACTGGTTAATGAAATAACAAGTTAATCTATCGTTCTACCCGGAAATAACTAATCAGAAATACCCAATCGGCAGCAGGGTAAAATCACGAGTAGTTTATTAATATATCCCGGTACATAGTTATAAAATAAATAAGGAAAGTTACATGCTGCCCGGATGAAAACATCCTTGTTATTAGCCTGATTACATAACTGATATAACAGATTGTATCGTTAATACCACACATTACTATATTAAAAAAAATATATACAACCGAATGAGAATGAGAACCTCCTCCTTGTTGAAGTCGGTTAAAAATAAAAAAGAAGTTCACTTACTTAAGTTTGGATGGAGTCAGATAAGTATTCCTTCTCCCTTTTAAATATTCGAAGGTCGGATATAGCACAATTATATAACTGTTTTAAGACCATTGTTTTTTTGTCTGCAGCTCGGCCCCATATGTTTATAGCGTGATAATGTATAGCCTATCTTTGTAGTCTTACCATAGCCTATCCAATAGTAAAACTCTATTGAAATTGGAACAATAGTTCTTCCATAATGGGTGAACAAATTAACACACACGCGATAAGTATTTTAACTGTGTAATATTATTTATTCCGAGGCTTCCAAATAATGTTTTTTTTTTGTATAACATCTTCATGAAAGTTTTTTTTATAATAGTATTCAGCGTGATCCTGAAAGGTTACACTGCTTTTTGAACCCGCGTTCCTTAACTATGTAGCGACTACTTCAACCGCACCACAAGCTACGCAGATGGCACTATAGACGCATTCAGAACAATAGACAAGTGACGTCACAATCCTGAATCGCGCTATCAGAGTTTTCGGAGCAAGTAGCATATATACAAGATCCCGACAATAACCGTCGGGGCATAGCGGCCGCCCCGCCAGGCACACCACCCGCTTGGCTGGAAGATCTTCCCTTTACCGCTAAAACTACATTTGTAATCATTATATTAATTTGTCACAATTTCGTTATGTTTATGAGTCATTTTGTTGGAAACATTTTTTTCATTTTATTTTGAACACACTCGGTCACTTAAGTACTTAAATCATCGGATATACATTTATGACGGAGGTGTGTGAAGCGTAACTTAGTTTTTGAAAGTTATAGCTTAAAGTAAATGGTATTTCGAGTTCCACGTACGGTACAAAGAAATTGTACATTTTTTTAAGTAAAAGTAAGATTTATTAAAAATGGAATTGCGTGGAATTACTTTAAGTGTGTTTCTTAGTATGTATTTGGTTAAACGTACCAGAGCCATGTGGGGTAGACCTACCTAAAAGTAATTTCGGGTGGGGTTCACCCCCCTTCTGTCTTTGGCCTTGATATCACGATTCTAATACACAGGTCTTGAAAACTGAAACATAATTGTTTCAGTCATGTGCCCTTTGACATATTATTTACGAGAAAAAATAATGTCGGGACCCATTATTTATACTGTTTAATGTGACACAAGAACTCGCGCCATTGGTTAACAACTCTAGGCTCCAAATTGGTAAGTCTATACATACAATTAAATAAAATTGGAGTGTCTGTTTGTAATACTAAAATAACCGCTTTTTACTAAGTGCATTTGGATGTAAACACGGTACATATACCAAAACACCATTTTTTTAATGTTTGTCTGTCTGTCTGTTTGTTCCGGCTAATTTCTGAAATGGCTGGACCGATTTTGACGGGACTTTCACTGGCTGGTAGCTGATGAAACAAGGAGTAACTTAGGCTACTTTTATTTTAGACTAGCTGTTACCCGCGACTTCGTCTGCTTTTTGTTAAATACCACGCGGACGAAGTCGCGGGTAACAACTAGTATTAAATATTTTCAACTCCCGGCAGAAGATGGCACTGCATGAATAACAGAGAAAGAAGACGCTAGATCTACCGTTTTGCTAAGCAACATTATATCCTACCCACGTAAGCCAAGGTTGATACTTGATCGATCGATGGGCCCTTGAAAGTTTACACATCAAGCCAGATTTATCGCTCGCTCACATCGCACACAGAAATGACACGACATAATAATAACGAACGTCATTGCCCTAAACCGTTCCGCGAACCGATCGAATTATCTCCTACGCCATTACGTTCCGTACGTTTACGAGCGCAACACTGTAGCGTTGCGTGCGGGACCCCAAAATGATTTATCACGAGCCCCGACCGCGTGAAATACCATGATTCTGAACACACACACACTTTGTATGGATTTTTAGGTTTTCATACAATGTATGTTAAGTATGACATGCGCGGATCTAATTTGAAAATGAATGTGACCGGCTGAGTAACTTAACTCGCTACTTAAGTAGGAAAAGGTGTTAAAACGACGTCTAAGATCCAATTAGTAGATTATAGGAAAGATTACAATTATATATCAATCATTAAGTATGTATAACTGTAATTGAGCTGCATCTATACATCAAAGCACTCGTCGCAGGAAGCCGGTGGATGCGAGTGGCGGAGGACCGCGATGTGCGGAAGTCGTTGGGGGAGGCCTATGTCCAGCAGTGGACGTCTCTCGGCTGATAGATTAGATAGATACATTAAAGATATTTGACGGCCTGATTAGTGCAGTTGGTAGTGAGCTTGCATTCCGTGCTGAGGGTCCAGGGCCCGAATCCTGGAAGGGACAAACTTTGTCTGATGAGCACGAAAGTTTGTACCCAAGTCGTGGATGTTTAAAATCTATATAAGTAATATATACTGGGTTCGCCCCATGTCCATTGTACGGTACCCATAACACAAGCGTTGCTAAGCCTGTGTCCCCAGTCGGCAAACTGTCAGCGGCGGACTGAGTTAGCGGCGTATCGGTTTAGTACGCCCTTCCATATATTTGAAATGGAGTGTTCACAGTTTGCGCTCACTCTACGCAGTTTGCTGTGTTGCGCGCGCCGATTGATTCAGTGAGCGGCCGACTCACAGTAAAACTGGTTCAAGTCGGCGGCGGCGATATGCTCGTTCGCCGGGCGTAGTGAGTCCGTTTGCCGCAAACTGTCAGTTCTGACAGTTGACAGTGAAAATTCAGTCAGTCGGTCAACCTAAATAAGCGGCTAACACATAACAGTTTGCTTGCGACGCACGCAAATTGATCTGAGTTTGCAGCTAACTCTAATTTCAGTTTGCCACAAATTTGTGGCTCACTCAGTCGGCCGCTGACAGGTTGCCGACTGGGGACACAGCCTTAGTGTGGGACCGTATAGTTGGTGTGTTCGTCTGGCGATATTAATTATTTATTAACAAGACGACAATCTAGACGGGAGTGTCTGAATCCGAAACATGAGTATTTAGAATTGTTGTCTGTTTATCTGTCCGTTTAAGCATCACTGACTGAAAACTAACAGTCCGATTACAATACCTACATTAGGGCGAGTTGAGTTTAAAGTCGAATTTGAGTTGAGTTGCTGGTTGTGCCAACAGCGCACCTCTGTATAGAAGTAATAAAAATGTCATAAAATTGTGCAAAGGAAATTGAACTCTGTATTACCTTTTTACACCGAGAAAGCCACTATATATAGCTATATGTAGTCATATGTATAATGAATAGCATAAACGGAACTTGTCGAGAGGTCCGAAGTAATTTCCCCGGTATGGGTCCGTACCTAATCCGTGCCGCAGTGAAAGGTGAGCGTGCGCCGTGCCGGTGGAAACATACGGGTCAATAAAATGTCGAAGAAGCTCGCTACCGAGGCAAGCGTTCTACCAACTTGGCTATCACAGCTTTTTAGTATGTAAGTACTTACAAAGCTGATTACACCCACAGGGGGTCGGGGTTTTGGGGTCGAGTCACCTTCGTCCGTAGGAGAATGAAGTACCCTCGAGATACCCTACACGTGACCCTAGGTGGTGCCAACCAGGTGACAACTCCACTGGTGGTAGGCTTCGGCCGTGGCTAGTCACCGCCCACTGAACAAAGCCATGTCGCCAAGCGGCCTAGCCGTGTTCCGGCATGATGTTCGGTGTTGCCATTCATGGATGGCGGGTCAGATCAGTTGCGCTGCATGTGCCTAGTGAATGTAGCGTCTCTATCTACTGCCGCCTTCCTACCTAGGCAAGTATGCTCTATCGTAGATCTCATTGTCACTTACCATCAGGTGAGATCGAGATCAAATACTTGCCTATAATGTAATAAAAAAAAAACAACATGGTTATCAATGTGAGTTTTAGGGCCACCACTATGAAATGTATCGAATGATTCAATCACTCGATCGTAATTTGATGCTTTCAAAACTTATACTAGTCCTGCAGGGTTATTTTAAACCATTCGGAATCGACATCGGAAACGGATTTGAAACTTTCCGATGTTGATGTCGGTCTAGACGAGCTTTCCGATGGAAACTTTTTGAAAGAACGATTCGGTATTGTCATCAAGATACGTCGAAGATAATCAAATTCGGAAATTTTAATAGCGATTGCGGTAATCCAGCTCGGAAGTTTTCTATTTCGTTTTCGATATCGATTTCGAATGGTTTAAAATAACCCTGCAGGACTAGTTTAAGTTTTGAAAGCATCAAATTTGGATTTTGGATTTCATGTGTGGATCTCATTTTCAACCATGATTATCACATACTAAACGATGAAGGAACACATCGCGAGAAAACCTGCATGTCTGAGAGAACCCCTCGAAATTCGTATGAAGTCCGCCAACCCGCACTGGGCCAGCGTGGTGGGCTCTGGCCTAATCCCCCTCGCATTGACGGGAGGCCCGCGCCCAACAGTGGGACATTAAAAGAGCTGGAATTATAAGTACTTACGCACACATTCTGTTATATAACTATCCTGTTAAAGATTTTTTTTAATCTATATTGGGAATTTTCAAGACTTGTTTTTTTCCTGTACCGGAATGATAATTATTTAAAACATTACACCTTTTCCTGAGTATTATGTTTAATTAACTAGGTAACCATTTCAAAAGTTGTTCAAGATAATATGTTGGATGTTATCCAATTTGTGGTTTATAAATTTCACACAAACAATGGTTATTGTTGAGTTTTAATACTAATAGGTACCTATTAGGCTCAGCGTCAACGGGACAAATTCGATGACAATATTCTGTAGTAGCACACCTGCGGTACTACTAACTGATAGTGACCCTGCTTTCGGTACCGATGGTCCCTGGGCCAAATTCCGGTACGGGAATTTTTTGTTGAACCAGCACGAATGTTTGTACTCGAGTCATGAATGTTTAATATCTATATATATGTTATTGTATAATAGAATCGTTCCCTCCATTATACGGTACCTATATTATTAGCGATGTAAATATATTTTCGGACTTTCAGAATTTTCCTATTTTTATGGCGAACACACCAACTATACGGTCCCACACTAATCAACGCTTGTATTATGGATACCATACAATGGACTGACAGCGAACTCAGTATACAATACTTTTATAGATATTAAACATCCATGACTTGGGTACAAACATTCACGCTCATTACATAGAGATTGACCCTACCAGAATTCGAACCCGGGACTCGCAGCATATAAAGCACGGACTCTACGTACTCCGCTAATCAGGTCGTCAAAAATAGAATCGTTTAAAATTGTCAACAATACTTTCGACTGTAGGCTATCAATGCTTCCAAGTATCAAAAGGTATTTATCATCAATTTGGCGAGCATGCTCGACGGTTTCCCCGCCCGTGTGTACACGCAATAAACAGCGTGAAACATGACGCCTGCCGCCGTTTTTGAGCAAAATATTGCACGTTAATTTAACACAGGCCGGCCGGTCATTTGCGCCGAGGCCGGCTGGCCTCATTCAAACTCTTTTTACTTATTGCCATGATGTGTTGCCAGAGGTCCCGGGTTCCCTGATACGTCCTGTGCTTAAAACGTCGGTATACGCGGATTCTTATCGGACTATTGACGGCGGTATTTGAAATCCCACTAATATTATAAATGTGAAAATTTGGATAGATGGATGGAAGAATGTTTGTTACTCAATCACGCCAGAACGGCTGAACGGATCTGGATGAAATTTGGCACAGAGATAGATTTTAGTCTGGAATAGCACATAGGCTACTTTTTATCCCGGTAAAATGTATGGTTCCCGTGAGATAGATTTGTTGAAATTCATAGAGCAAAGGATCGACATTTACAGAAAAGGTACTTTTCAATCGCGGATAACACCGCGGCGCGCAGCTAGTAAAATAAAATATTTTTAATTCTTTTTTTAGTGTTGGCACAGTTTATCATATGGATTGTGAAGTACGATAGATAATCTTATGTTTAGAGTAGGCTATAGATCGTTGTCGATGGTTAGTACTTTTTTTTATCAGCTGCTAAAGTCTGCCTAGCCGTTCCTACATTGATCTCACATACCCATAACAAAGTACTGCTCAAAAATGTAAAAGATCTTTTTAAAAGACCAACCATGGAGTTTCTTGCCTGTTCTTCTCCATAGGAACGGCATTCCGAGCGGTTGTTAATGTTGTAGCTTAGCATTTTGTAACTTTTTTGACGATTCATAAGTACTGTAATTAATGGTTTACATGAATAAAAAATATTCTCATTCTGATTCTGATCATGCATATTGTTCATGCGACTTGATTCGAACTCTGGGCGGCGAGCATGGCAAGCTGGTTGCCATTCTAACATTCATGTATATCGATACGAAAAGCCATTACTTTTAAAGTTTTCTGAACCCTGCTTACGTTAGGGTTGCCAGTTATTTCACTAATTAATATTCCAAGGGCAGTTGGGAGTCGTCTTATATACCTATCCACCTACCTAATAAGTAGAACTCGACACTAGTACAAATTAATAAAAGGTGAAGGAAAAGAGTCAAAGTAGTCAGTAAGATTTACCAGCATTCGTATCTCTTATAGTTTAACAGTGTGGCAACCCTGCCGACTCCTCGGCGCGGGTTTTGTGACGATTCGTCTCGATTTCGGGATGAAATTCTTCTTTATTTTCGAATAATTCGCGGTTGAAATGTTTTCCAGTGTTGAAGCACGTATTTGTTATGCAATTACTGCCATATAAGGACTTTTAAAAAACTGGCAACACTATATAATTCCGAGTTGGTTTTGCAGATCAACCTTTATGATTTTAGGCGTATACTATTAGTAGGTAGCTAATATAAAATGAAATAAAATCCTTCAATCGATTCCATAATTTCTTTTGCAGGTTGTAAATCAGAGTAGGTAGACCTACCTACAGACTAACTATATATGGGTATTTTGGAATGGAATTCCATGGACAAAATGTGGGTTCACTGCATTGCACCCCTGCCTTCCCCTACGGGGATTGCAGGCGAGATAGTGAATTAGTATTTATAATATTTTACTACACACTGAAATAAAACTTATTTTATAGATTGTCCTCCCGTGATCATGGTTGTTGTAAGGCAGCCGAAACGTCGGAAACGTAAAAATATAAACGCGATAAAATCTATAAAATAAATTTTATTTAAATTTATAAAAACACTTATATGTACGGTTCCAAACTAAGTAACGCTTGTAATATGGGTACCTTACAATGGAATAGGGGCCGGGGACCGTCCTATTATATAATAACATGCATAGATACGGTACAAGCAGTATTGCTTATCACAAAAAGTTGGCGTACCGAGATTCGAACCGGGACTCTCGGTGCAGAAATAAGGCTTACTACAAACCCTGCCGATCGGGTACGTAGATAACTATTTTATTTAGATAATACTAGCTGCGCCCCGCGGTGTTACCCGCGATTAAAAATTACCCACGGGAACCATACATTTTACCGGGATAAAAAGTAGCCTATGTGCTATTCCAGACTATCTCTGTGCCAAAATTCATCCAGATCCGTTCAGCTGTTCTGGCGTGATTGAGTAACAATAATTCATCCATCCAAACTTTAACATTTATAATATTACTAGCTGCGCCCGGCGGTGTTACCCGCGATAAAAAGTATGAAAATTTAAAACATCTATCCCACGGGAACCATACATTTTACCGGGATAAAAAGTAGCCTATGTGCTATTCCAGACTATAATCTATCTCTGTGCCAAATTTCATCCAGATCCGTTCCGCCGTTCGGGCGTGAAAGAGTAACAAACATCCATCCATCTATCCATCCAAACTTTCACATTTATAATATTAAGTATAGATAGTATAGATACTGGGATTAGTGGGAAGTGGGATACAATGGAATATTCGTTTTGCAGATGACATTACATTACAAAACCTCACGCCGCCGTGCTGTCAGTTTTGTATTAATATGAACAAGCCATCACTTCCGCAGCGTATAAAAACATAGCACGAAAGTTAAAACACAGGGCCCAGGGCGGGCTTCTCACGGCCATATTTAAATATCAGCCAATTTGTTTATAATACTAAAGTATAACATGAACGTCGGCTACCCGATCACTGTTTAGACTGATCTTGAATGAATGAGTGCAACACGATCGCTGTTCGATTTTCGAATCGATTGTGAATGAACATGATTATTTTATAACTGGTGCGTTTTCATTTTTTAATTTTAATGTTTATATAATAACTAGCTGCGCCCCGCGGTGTTACCCGCGATTAAAGTAGCGATTAAAGAAAAAGTTAATAGTAGTGATCGAGTATCAAATTGAGTAACAAACATCCATCCATCCAAACTTTCACATTTATAATATTAGTGGGATACCTGCCGTTTTAATGTCCCACTTTTGGGCACGAGCCTCACCTCATGCGAGGATTTAGGATTAGGCCATAGTCCATCACTGGCCCAGTGCGGGTTGGCGGACTTCACACGTCTTTCGAGGGACTCTCTCAGACATCAGACATGCAGGCTTCCTCGCGATGTTTTCCTTCACCGATTAGCAAGTGATAATTATGGTTGCAAATTAAATTCGCAAATTAAATCCAGAAATCTCAGAGATGCGAGCGTTCTACCACCTAGGCTATCGCTGCTTCATAATATATTCATTTTTTTTTTTATTACATTATTGGCAAATATTTGATCTCGATCTCACCTGATGGTAAGTGACGATGAGATCTACGATGGAGCATACTTGCCTAGGTAGGAAGGCGGCAGTAGATAGAGACGCTACATTCACTAGGCACATGCAGCGCAACTGATCTGACCCGCCATCCATGAATGGCAACACCGAACATCATGTAATGTTTATAGTATATAAAATAGTGTGATAATGTTTATATATTAAATTTAATTGCACAATTGAATATTAATTATATGTAATTGTTGTAACAGTGTGGTAAAAGAATAAACAATCATAGAGTTTATCGGGCATAGAGTGAGGACGCGATCAAATCAGGTGCGTTCAGAGCATAATAATTATGTTCGCGTTCTCACAATGTTGTAATGTTATTTTCTTTTTTTTTTGCAGGGGGAGGGATTTATAGGTAGGTTTCGATTTATCTATGCTCGAAGCTAGCTAAAAGAGCATAATAGGCGAGTACTTCTGGTTTTTTTAATTAAAAATATTTAGGTTCTCGTTCTAAAATTCAAAATTACTTTGTTTAGTTTGGTACAGCAAGTCTAAAATTTTGATTTGTTGTTGATTTCTTATATTTACGCGAATACTACACATTAAAATTAAATTAATTTTAAGGTGTTTTCGCGTTTATTTTATGTTTTTTACGTTTCCGGCGTTTCGGCTGCTTTACAGCAACCATGGTCAGGGCAGGACAGATGTGAGACGGGGTACCCTCATATTTAATTGTTGCTTGTGGTCCTATCTACGCAGAAAATGCTCAGTGTCTTAGATTTTTTGCCAATAAATCGGATTGTTATAAATGAAGGAATATACCATTTTTATCAAAGACTGGATCGAAACTATAATAAAAAGGTCATCTAGGCCTTCCAAAGGACTCCCGGGTAATATTCCACACGATTATAACATAATAAATCGCACTCAATAAATATCGGCGCCTGCGCAGCAATCACGATAATTATACACCGAGTTAAGATAACGATATCATACCGATGTTAAATGCGTTAATCGATTGTTTGCAGCCCTGGGATCCGATACGATGGCAAATGTACATTATGCTTATATTACTAATCACATTTATAAAGAACTAAGTACCTACTTATCGACTTTAATGAGCACGCACTTGGTACCTACTTTATGAATTATCGACTCGAGTAGCTACTAATCGATTCATCATATATCGACTATCATCGACTATAGCATATTATTAACTATTTAAATATCGCTAATAGTCCCGTTTCTTCCGTTCAAGCAAAATGTTGTACAATAGTTGAATGGCCGGAGGGATTTGAATCCGAGACCTCTCATTTACAAGGGCATCCCGTCTTTAGCAACCTAGACTGGTGAAGCTTAATTCATATTATTATGTCGAATAAAAACTACGATGAAATTGCATTTTAATGAGGCGTGCATCAAAGAGGTCGTATGGAATCGACTAAACGATGCATCGATGAATAATCGAATGGATTTGTATGCACCACGCAATCGGTATACCTACGTGGCCGCGGGCCGCGCCGTCGAAACGACGTAAGTACAAAATATAACAATTAGTGCCTATATATACGTGTTGTTTGTTTTAAATTATGTGATAGGGATTTATATATACCAATTCGATTATAGTTATCTATATACATATAAATAAAATTGGAGTGTCTGTTTTTATATTAAAATAACCGCTTTTAACTAAGTGCATTTGGATGTGTACACGGTACCTATACCGAAACAACCTTTTTTAAACATTTTGTCTGTCTGTCTGTCCGTCTGTCTGTTTGTTCCGGGTAATCTCTGAAATGGCTGGACCGATTTTGATGGGAATTTCACTGGCAGATAGCTGATGTAACAAGGAGTAACCTAGGCTACTTTTATTTTAGAAAAAAAAAATAGGATCTCACGAAAAAAATTAAAACCAATGTTGCAGCGCAGCGCCTGAATAAGTTTGATAGCAACAACCTGCAATGCGTCCCGCGGGCTCAGAATGGGCGAGCAGGCTGTTGTCAACGGTTGTCTTTGTTAAATACCACGCGGACGATGTCGCGGGCAACAGCTAGTTGAATATAAAAATAGGAGTTATGGGTAAGTCACGTATTTTGTACACAGAACAAAAATACTATACTGTAAAGAAAGTCGCTCCCTTCATCCCCAATATGTAAATACGAAATTAATTTCAGTTCGATATCCGTGCTTCTGAAGGCATGTCAAGCTGGTGGTCTCAGTTGACATTCTAATAAATTTGACAGTCGTTACAGACTGTCGCAAGTCTGACAAATTTTGGCGATCTAACCTTCTTCTTTCTTTACGAAATGAAATGCGATGAAATAAAATGGATGTGAAAATGGCCTCACCCACAACTTAGCGGGTATTTTGCCAATGGCAAGTAATTAATAGCAATAAACACATTCAATAAATACACACTATAAATAAAATAATGGATGTGACATGATGATATGAAAATGGCGTGTTCCGATCTAACCTGTTGTATAGTAGTGTACGAGTTGGCAATCTGGCATAACGTAATTTATTTTTAATTCGCCATATAATACCATAAAAAAACTACCCATCTAAAATTGAAAAGCTCCCAGTCAGTAACGGCGTGCATGTCGCGCGTGAGTGACGTGCGACGGACGCGAGGTGTCGCGCCTCGCGCCACCCTTTGTTCTAGTACTGACACCTCTATTGTACGCCGCGTTATGTATGACTTGTGTATTAATTGCGTGATGCTAATACGTTGGTCGTTCAAACGGTTTTTTGTTAATCGATTGTTGAAAATCGACTAAGGTCGCTCGCGTAGTCGATTGTTGGATGTTGCTTAAAAGAGTAGAAGAGTTATTTTTTTAGGTAAACCTTTGCATAATTAGTAATACACCTCTAGTAATGTTATTAAATGTGAATGTTTGTTTGTTTCTAAGTATGTCTGAGAATCACGTGACAACGCTTGAACAGCTTTTGTTTTCTCATATTTGATTAAACTCACCCATTGCTTATTCATATTCCTCAGAAGACAACCAACTTACCTGTAAAAGAAAACAATAATAATTATGTTAATTAAACAATGTAGACGTCATACACATGGTTATATTAATTAAAAAGCGTGATTTAAAATTAAGATTAATTTTAATTTATATATTTAATGATACGTTCGGTGTAACCTTCATATGTCAGATATACTTAAAATAATAAATAATCTAGGTACCTAACTATTACTTCTGTAATGGATCCCAGAATTTTAAAAAAAACTGATTCCTATGCAGATTATATTTTCGTCGAGATATTTTATTAGCAAGATAGAAATTACGATTTCAGTTGAATAAACGCAACCCAGGAGTTGAATTTACCCATAACGCATTCTAAATGGTTAAAACAAATAGAAAACATAATAATATCGCCGGACGAACATACCAAATGTACGGCCACAATAAGCAATGCTTATACTATGGGAAAGGTACTGGACTGGGGGCGAACCCAGTATATAATATTATTATACTTTTATAGATATTAAACATCCATGACTCAGATACAAACATCCGTGTTCATCACACAAAGTCCCAACCAGGATTCGAACCCGGGACCCTTAGCACAGAAAGCAGCGACACTACCCACTGAGCTAATCAGGTCGCCCCTAATCGGTACCGAACCAAAATATTTATTTGTAATAATAATAAGTAACATTGTCTTGTTCTTTTCAATCAGTATGTACTCAAAGAAATTAAAAATGTGTAAGCTCTCAAAGCAGTGATAGCCAAGTTGGTAGAACGCTTGCCTCGGTAACGAGGATTGCAGGTTCAAACCCCGGCTCGCACCTCTGGTATTTTTCATGTGCGAATCTCATTTTTAACCATGATTATCACTTGCTAAACGGTGAAGGAAAACATTGTGAGGAAACCTGCATGTCTGAGAGAATCCCTCGAAAGATGTGTGAAGTCACCAATCCGCACTGGGCCAGCGTGGTGGACTATGGCCTAATCCCCCCTCGCATTGAGAGGAGGCCCGTGCCCAGCAGTGGGACATTCAAAAAAGGGCTGGAATTATTATTATTATAAGCTCTCAAAGCACCTACGAATAGTGGTAAGTCATTCAGTCAATGTAGCACCGGTTACCCGAACCGGATAGAAAGTCAGTAGGCAGTCAAATACAATGATCAAGTCTTTAACCATAGGTAACAGTTAAGATATCGGCGGTACATCTTCGCAATATAATAGGTAGATCAAATTTCTTAGTATACTGATCTAAACTAATGCCGTTCGGACGGTGATCGCTCCCACTGTCTAACGGTGAATCTTTTTTCATGTCTGTTGTACACCAACACACACAAGTTGCGCGCTTAATACGAGCTAGTGGCATATACAGGGCCATCGACCATCGAACAGCAACCGCATAGTAACTGTCACTTTTGACAGATATCCCTTACAATATCTGTCAAAAGTGACAGTTACTATGCGGGTACTGTTCGATTATGAATCGATTGTGTTAGCAGACTTGGGGCCCGGGCTGCACGTAACTTAGTAACGAAAACTGATAGCATGATTCCGGACAGGACTCATAGAATTTTTCATAAATTATACTTATTTTTAATGCAATGTAAATCAGAAATCGATACATCTCTCTACTCCTTGTTACATCAGCTATCTGCCAGTGGAAGTCCCGTCAAAATCGGTCCAGCCATTTCAGAGATTAGCCGAAACAAACAGACAGACAGACAGACAGACAAAATTTGTAAAAAAAAGTGGTTTTGGTATATGTACCGTGTATACATCCAAAGTCCACTTAGTAAAAAGCGGTTATTTTAATATTACAAATAGACACTCCAATTTTATTTTATTTGTATAGATAAACCAATTGGAGTAATAACATCTTGTAATAATAAAAATTACTGTGCCGTCACAAGAACCTGGCCGGCGTCCGCCCACGCGGGGCGTTCGTTGTAGAATCTGAGCACATTTGCAATGCAAAGCAGCGAGTGACGTCGCAGGAAATCGTGTACCATCCAAATATTACTGTACACGGATACATGTGTTTTAAGACTTAACAATCTTTAAAAAAAAAGAGCGACCATGGAGTTTATTGCCCGTTCTTCGCTATAGGAACGGCATTCCGAACGGGTGGTAATGTTGTAGCTTAGCATTTTGTAACTATTTTGGACGATAAGTACTGTGTTTGGTAACATGAATGGGGAGAGGTAAAGTGATATGGTTAACATGAATAAAAATTAAAAAAAAGTAGTTTTCTCACACATCAAGCGAGCGGGCGTTTTCTTGTTTCAAAAGATTCTATTTAGATATGACATAGCTATAATTCCACTGAAAGTCCTGAAATAAACTGTTCCAATCTACTACTACTTCCTAAATTATTTTGTGATTTATACATAGAGTAATTAATCCAATTTACTTATACTGTAATTCAAAATTCAGTGGCCGTTAAATAAACTTTTCAATGCATAACCTTTTATTGAACATTTGAGAAGATCTTAGACATTGGAATAAAACATTTTTTTAGGATTTTAGTTCAATGTGTATTATTCGGTTAAATATACGTAATCTATAAGTATATCTTTGAAATGTTTTGTGGTTGAAGCTTTGTTTAATTCACAGCACTAACAAATAATACAAGAACATGATATCGCGGCACAAAGTACCTTCTTTGCACATAAAAAAAAAAACAAACACAATAGCATCTAATTTGCATGAGCGAGCGATATTTTTTCGTTTTACTCGATTACGAACACAATTAGTGTCGAACGAGTCAAAGTCCCGCGCTGAATCGATAAGAACGACATCTTGAGACAAAACGCGATGCTATCGCGGCTCTTGATTCATGGGAGCCGGTGGCAGGGCTCTGCAGCCTTGGAAAACTATAATGGGCCAAGTTTTATTGAAACAGTCTTTGTGGAACTGCGGCCAACGTAGCATCGGGGGTTATTTTGAGCTTAGGGTGTGTAATTTTCATGCTTACGAGTGGCATTTTAAGAGCTACATTTGCATGCTGGATGAGCAGCATTTTAAGAGCTTAATTTCTATGCATGCTGCAGGCATTTCAGGAGCTTTATGTTATTGCTTATGAGCGTGCCATGCTGGTGAGCGGATTTTTTAGACGAATGTAAATATGGAGTCTATCTGTAGGTATATGCGATTTCGTTCACAACATTAAGTGCTAAATGCAACTTCTTTTGCAACCATAGTTGCCACTTACCTACCTATTTTGCGTGGGCTTTCGTTGTTTGACGAAACTCATCGGGTCTGCGTGCACGCATATATAAGCGCTACCTTCAAACCTTCCGTCCTTACGTATAATTTACGGCGACTTCGGTCTGCGCAGATCTAAGTCGGTGTCATACGGACCGGCTATGACGTATACTTTGACATATCGGGGAACCGGAAAAGTCAGAATAAAAAAAATATTGGCACATAGTGTGAGTAAAAAATTTTGTCATTGACAAAAGTCGTCTACGCGGTTTGCCCGTGACAATTCGAAGAAATTTGTCATGACACGTGTAAAATATTTAAATAAGTAACTCAGTTTTCCATTGTGCGGTACTTGGACGGGAAAACGTGCTTACTCACTGGACTTCTACTTAGCTGATACTTTTTTATTATTATTATTTTTTATTACATTATAGGCATGCATTTGATCTCGATCTCACCTGATGGCAAGTTACGATGAGATCTACGATGGAGCATACTTGCCTAGGTAGGAAGGCGGCAGTAGATCGAGACACTACATTCACTAGGTACATGCAGCGCAGCTGATCTGACCCGCCATCCATGAATGGCAGCACCGAACATCATGCCGGAACACGGCTAGGCCGCTTGGCGACATGGCTTTGTTCAGTGGGTGGTGACTAGCCACGGCCGAAGCCTACCACCAGTAAAACTTGCTTTTTAAGAATAAAATTGATAAGCCGAATACACTCTATTGAGCTGTGGAGAACACGCAATAAGTAACGACCTACCATATTTTCGTACTTATATAATTACTAGCTGACCCGGCGAGCTTCGTACCGCCTCAGAATCAAATGTATGAGAAAATGAATTTATTGGTATTCTATGAAAAATTTAAACAAATCTATCCCACGGGAACCATACATTTTACCGGGATAAAAAGTAGCCTATGTGCTATTCCAGACTATAATCTATCTCTGTGCCAAATTTCATCCAGATCCGTTAAGCAGTTCTGGCGTGAAAGAGTAACAAACATCCATCCATCCATCCATCTATCTATCTATCCATCCAAACTTTCACAAATATTAGTATTAGTATAGTATAGTATTAGTATAGATTCAGTACAAAAAAATGTCACAAGAAACCCTACCATAGATAAAACATTACCGAACAAAATCATAAAGGTTAACCTAATAACTGTATTGTGTAAAATCAAACCTTATTTATTAGCCATAGACACAATTATATTTTTTTTTACAAGAACACTTTAAATCTGATTATGATCGTTTCTTACTCATTAAATAGGTATATTTAATCAGTTAGACACCACATAAACATCGACCATAATACCACAATATCTCGAATAATAATAATAATAGGGTTGAGAGCAACCCTATCAATACGGTGCATAAATGGTTTAATTCTTGCGTGTGCGCGCACCGGCCATTGGTCAGCGCGGCCGGCCGCTATTGGCTGGCGGCTCGCGGCGCGCACAAAGCGCGGGAGAGGCGGCGCGATGTCCGCTACAGAGGCTGCGCTGTCACCTGTCCAGCCGTATGAATATGGATTTATACTGAGCATTTATTCCGTTGCATTTGCCTGCGAGACTTGAGAAAAAATGAGAGATATATTATGAAAATGGTTGGGTGACGTTTGATGATTGAGTTACAGGCGAATACTCAAATATTTCAATCGAACTTAGCGGTTTAAGTTGCCGTTATCTCGCATATTTTGTATGGTGCGCTAAAGTTGAGCAACCCTCAAATTTGAGTTGCACTTGATTATCATGCTTATAATGCAGGTTAAGATTAAGGATATTGTTTATCGTGAGAAATGGATGGGTGACTCAAAGACGATAAAAAGATTATAAAGACGTCATAGTATACGAATTCGCAGGAATGAATAGTTTAGAAAACATAAGCCTTCATCAATCACAGTTAATTATAACCATGAAATCGTTTTAGGCATATATATAAATATTTGAGTTTAATAACTATATAAAACGAATTAGTGATAACCATTAATCAATATCGGTGGTAATTGCATTTAGTTGAAATAAAACTAATTTAACGGATTTTATCGCGTTTATATTTACGTTCCTCATGTGTCGTCAGCTGCTTTACAGCAACCATGGTCACGGGAGGACTGAGGTGTTTAACGCCCTAGTGTCATAGTTTAAACTGGGGTACCCTCATATTTAGTTGTTGTCTGGTAAAGCAGCCGAAACGACAGGAGCGTAAAAAACAAAAAATAAACGCGATAAAATCCGTAAAATTAGTTTTATTTAAATATTCTCTTGATCTTATTACAGGTTGTTGTTTAGGCTTCAGCTTATGAATGCGTGAATATAAGTAGAGCTTATTCACAATCAGCCTCTAAGTGATAATCAATGTTCTAACATGATAGCCATTGATCAATAGGCAATTAATAGTCCACGCTATAATTATAGACTACATCAGAACGCACTCGCCGCCATGTTTTATATAGCCGCTTATCAGAAATTGCGATACGTAATTATGCGCAATTCAAGGATATGGCGGACTCTTCCTGTAAACGATATATTCCAGAAGAGGTTTATATACACCAGTGTAATGTCTTGTTTATAAAGTCTGTTTGAATGAATATGACATAGGGCGTATACGTGGTCGCTTGCTATAGGGCTTATGAGTAAGCTTAAGATCGCTCAGTGTGCAATAATAATAATATTTATTTTCCATAAGCATAATTAAAAAATAATTTGTGTTGCGGTCCGAAACTAAGTGTATGCTTGTCTCTTGGGAACCTGGTTATGACGTAATATACAAAAAAAAAATAACATTAAAAAAAGAAAACAGGGTGAAAATCTAATTTTGTGTGAGTGCGTGCATGTGAGTTTGTGTGTCAGTGTGTGGATGTGTGGGAGTGTGTGTGTGTGTGCAATGGAGAGAGATATGCTCGGAGTTTCGCTACGCAATAGAATCAGAAGCAAGGAGACCGTTAGATAAACTAGCTAGAGTACCCGATATAGCTCAAAGAATTTCAAAGATGAAGTGGCTGTGAGCACATAGCTGGAAGAGCCGCTGGCCGTTCGGGCAGCGAGTAACATAAAGGTTCTATAATGATGACACGAAATGCTTTGAAGATGTAGTGTCCTGCCCCGTTCGTTCAATACAAGCGTCATTGTGCCTATAAAATCATGATCGTATTATGGCACATTTACGTCTTCGCGATTCAGGTACCAGGAAATAATAAAAACCAGAAGGAAAATCCTGTCGCATAGGGCCGTTCAGCGACGGACGTGACTCACAGCGCGGCGCAGGCGCACTCGCCGCTGTAGGTAGCGTGTTATGTTACGTGCTAATGTAAATATGATGGCCAGTATTAATATTTAATTGTTGAACTATGGCGGTTGGCATGCCGGTACCTGTTAGGGCATCAAGCCATGAATGGCGGCTCTAAGTATATCTATTTAGAACTCATTTTTGAGGTCCTTCTTATCTTCCAGTGGCGTATTTACCCTTGGGCCATGGCCCGGGGCGGCAGGCTGCCCGGGGCGACGCAAGATTTTGCACCTTTAATATTCATCACCGATTTTTCATTCGTTAATTTATGGGGCGGCAAACCTCAGATGCACAAGGGCTCTTAGCCCCGGGGCGGAAAATTTCAGAGAGAGAAGAATTTCAGAGAACATTTATGAGTTTTGTCTGCGTACTATTCATTGCAATTGAAACCGTAAGCGAGTGATTTACATTGCGGTCGGAAGTGAAACACAAATAAGAGTTAAATTAAATTTGTTAACTAACTACTGCCGACAATGTAGGCATCTAACCGGCACGATAGCAGTTACCCATAGCAATCAACTGCTCGAAAATGTTAAAGATCTTTTTAAAAAGAGCAACCATGGAGTTTCTTGCTCGTTCTTCTCTATAGGAATGGCATTTCTAACGGGTGTTAAAGTTGTAGCTTAGCACATAGTAACAATTTCGACAATACATAAGTACAATGGTTTACATGAATAAAATTATTCTGGTTCTGTTTTAAACTCATTTGCTGGTTAGAAAAAATAGCCGTATGACGCATGTCTAATATGCAAACCAAGTGTTTATATTTGTATTCATAAATAAACGATGAGCGAACCGCTCCAAGCGCAACATAAAAACATAACTATAAACTCCACCAAACACGGCGCTACATTTCGGCGCCCTTTCAATACAATTTCCCTATGAATTTAATTAGCTTTATATCTTCCCAGAAATCTATGACACCCGCCATTACATACGTCAACTGTCACCATATCAGCGACGACAGGAGCCGAAGATAGCCGAACCGAATCAAAAATGGCCGCACGCATTCCGATTGCATCTAATAACCTCAAAATCGAATGCAAAATGGCGTATTGAATAAATGACGCCGCTTCGTTTAGCATTCCGACATGCCATATGTGCGTACGCATTTTCATTTGGGGCCATTGTCTTGGCAGATATTAGTATTGATTTCAATAAATAAATTAGTCGTATAGTCGCGAATAGCATCGGTTTGGCACGCGTCGAGGGACTGTCGTTGAATCGATAAGGACTCGATTGTGCTACTATGGGCTGTCTGGTTATTAGTGATTTTATATCGTTTGACTCATGTCGAGTGTACGTGAGGCAGGCCGTTAACATCTGTGTAATTTTCATTGTTAACAAAGTAATGCGAATAGCACGCAATTGTCTAGCTGGATAGTCGCACGCGCATTCAACACACCACCGACGAGCTAAGTATATTTGCGAATTTTCACTTTTCCATACCTTTTCATATTCTAAGGTCAAATGGTACCTACTTAAGTGTCGTAGTCAGAGAAAGAGACATTCGAAACTAATAAGAGACACAATAAAACAAAATTGACAACTTCTCGGTTCAACTTCCCGCCAAAAAGACCGCGATAATCTTGACTTAGTCATTTACGTAATTAAACGTTTAAATTGCAAAAACAAATAACCACAGACAACACTATTTTTTCATTTCAGAGTAACCATAGAGTTGTAATCAAATTTTAATTCAGACGATAATGGACATCATCTCAATTGAAACCAGAGACAATATACAAGATTTTAATAAATAATCTGAAGCAACCACATAAACACCACGGCACAATTGTTAGCGCATTAGCAAACTACTTATTACAGCCACTTGCCACTGACTAGGTCATGAACGCATTATCTGTGTGTTCGTTTGTTTGTCACGGTTCACGATATCAAATGAATCCTGCGCCTACGTTTAATGCAAACACTTGAGAATATGTACCTATACTCCGGGGATTTTTTTATTGTTTTATACCCTAAAAAGATTATTATAGAAGCCCATGTTTTATTTACAAACAAGTAAAGAACGACTTCTTGCTTCTTTTAAAACTGGCATCATCCACTCAACAATCAGATGGATATCTGGTTAATGTTAAGTAACTTATAAGTTAATTAGTAAAAAACATACTGCGGAAAAACCGTACTGAGTCCGTCGTATATATTGATAGAATCACATAGGGACACAATAGAAAAAGGCAAAAGTGTGAAAAAAAAGTATAAAAATAAAAGTTTTATACTGAATGGAGTCGATTTTTTTATTGACGACTTTTATGCCTGTAATACACGTAGCAAACTGTGGGTGCAATCTTTCTTGCTAAGTAAAAGTGTAACGAGAACAAAATAACTGTGTTTAATAACCAATCAATTTGTAAGAATGCAATAATGAGACAGCCGTCTATAAACTTGACGATAACCTTTTTTTTAAAAGCATAGAAACTTATTTCGAATAATTGCCAGCCAATGCAGGATTAAAAAGTAAACTTAAAAACAAATAACACTTTTATTTATTTTTTTAGTTAGAGAATGGCATTTCAATAATGTAATGCTAAGTTTATATTTATTATAGGAATCTATGTACTCAACATAAATAACCGTAGACAACGTGTATGTGAATAAAATTACCAGGGAGTCCAGGGACCACACAAGTTAAAAAAAAAAACAATATAAACTCAACGAGCCATTTCGCATACCGTTCGCAATGACATCTGTCAATTTCATATTTTACATCAAAAATTGGCAGGAACAAGGAAATTTCACTCGGTGAGTTACGTAAGAACCAAAGAGTCGTGATATAATAGCCCATATTTTGAATATATGCCTAGGTACTCCGTGTTATATAAAGGTCAGGCTGCGTGTTGATGTTGTGGGAAGGCTTAAGTCTTATGCCTTGGACCTGGTACCTATAACCTATGAGAAACAAATTAATAGGCCATGCAGGTATTGCGATAATTTTCGACCTAAATTAGCCCTATTCTTGTTTCTAAACATCTATTTAGCCAAGTATAAATCGCATTGATATAAAACGATTCTCGATTACTCGATTGGCGTCGAATCGATTAATTTGTAATAACAATTTGTCGTCGCCCAACCAACATCTATACTATACGTTCGCCTACTAACAATAAAATAATGTATTCGTCTCTCGATCCTACGTAGCGGAGCGGGCGCGGCGTAGGCGCACGCGATGTGTGTGATAGACACGTCTTGATACTTGATGCTGTCAAAATGTAGCAGTTGTCTATGGTGTTATAATAGGTACATGGAGCTTTCAGATTTGAAGAGAAAGGATGTCATTATTTTTCTGTTTCCATGAATTTTGGTGGGATATTAACTATAATGTGATTTTAAACGTGCACGGATGCAGGAATTTATGCAAAATTATGAACCTGGACTTTTTAAGTCTTCCAAAAAAAATCCGGTAATGTATCAGTAAAGTATGCTCCATTCTCCTGATAGAGTTTGGGGTTACGGTTTTATGTGGCCTAGCCTTCGGATTAGGGCAGCATAGAATCTCATATTTAAATAATAGTTATCCCTACTTGTCGCTGGTAAATTACCGACCCACTATGTGACTTTAATAAATCTGAATGTACACTGATATAAGTAAGTAGAAATTAATATTTGGTTTTGTTTGAATAAAGTTATTAATTTTTTGTGCTTCTAAAAAGACGAGTACAATATTGGGCTGTATGACAGATATATGACAGATGCCAAATTTAAACCTCGTGATCTGAGCGTAGTCAACTCGTACTTGAGAAGATCAACTGATTCAAGAGAGGTAAAGATATTGCTTCAATACCTCTTTAAAAAAACAAAAGTATCAAAAAAATATGTCCATAAACGCACAGAGTACACACTGAACGCAATCAAAACTTGGTAAGCAGCATTTATATTGAATACTTCATATGTAGTATGGTATATATAGTTCTGTATATTATAGCTCACTATGGTAGGCCCGTGTCGTGACCCTATTGCGCCCGTGAGTCATGTTCGCGGCGCGTGCGCAACACTTTGACGTTTTAAATTTCGAATATTCGAATTTGCATTAACTTGGAACGATAAGGCACGCAATGATTGGCTGTAGACTGTTTAATACAAGTGTGTGGTGTCGAAAATAAAATTAGTCCTTGTTTGAATCATGGTCAAATGTTTGAGTCCTATAAAAATCCTTCCTTATACATAATAAATGCAGCAATAGCGGAGATGGATGAGCAGGTTAAAACGAATTTTCAATCACGATAATCAATCGCCGTTCTATGAATATAAACATCGTGAGGAAACCCGAACGTCTTTTGAAAAATGTGTGGAGTTCATTAACCCGCACTGGGCCAGGGTGCTACTATGCCACTAATTCCTCTGGCAACAAAATGGGAACAAAATGTATTTCTTACAATCAACATATATTCGAATGCCTCACTTAATTATTACTAAAGAAATTAAAAATTGAAATTAAGAATTGGGCTAAAGAAGCGAAGGTTTAAAGGTTAGTATACCCTTTCTGAATGACCCTGTATAAGTTATACATTAAAAAAGGCTTAATGTATACAGTATGTCACAGAAAGAGCTAGGTCTACAAGTAAAACCTGCAGTTTGAACCGAGCTAGGAAATTAAATAAAATTAATAATCGCCAGACGCACAGACCATTTATACGGTGCCACAATAGGCAACGCTTGTATTATGGGTACCGTACAATGGACTGAGGGCGAACCCAGTATATATTACTTATATAGGTATTAAACATCCATTACTCGGGTGCAAACATTCGTGCTTATCACACAAAGTTTGTCGCTACAAGACTTCGAACCTGGGACCCTCAGCACAGAGAGCAGGGTCCCTACCAACTTCGCTAATCAGGCCGCCTATCCACAAATGTTATTAACTTTTAATTACCTCGGCAACATACTTGGTATGCATTGTATTTAAAATGACCTATAGATGTATTAATTATTAATTCCAATGCAATTAATTTAAGATACAAACTAAAGGATCAATTTCAATAATAAATTCGCAGCTCTGTGTAATTAACGGTTATATTATGCCGGAGCGTGGGCTCTGTAAGTGCTCAGCACCTGGTTAAGCCTGTAATTACATCTAATTGAGATCTAGTTAAACCGGATTGGCGTATTCGAATTTGAATATTTTGTCAATCATATATAATTTGGGGAACGGTCAAGGGTCGGAATTGGAACTATAATTAAGTTAATTCTAATTCAAATTAAATTATAACACACTTTTTAATTGTCCTATAGACGTCAAGGCAACAAAAAACAGAACAATATTTTTTTTGGTTGGCAATCAAAGAATTTATACACGATACGTTCTAGTTTTGATCACCGGCACAGTATTTTTTTTTTCAGAATATTGTTTTTTTTTGTCTATGTATTTAATTAATTTAAAGTACCTTGGCTGTACACAACAAGATGATGATGAGATTTTACGATATCCTCACATGAATTTAAATCCTTAACAGATTCACTTGCAATAAATAAAACCACAATAAAGTCTGCAAAACTACAACAACAGATTAATCACGCTTTATACAATTCATATTATTTCTTATCATTGTAGCGACAACAACCTCGCCACAAGATAGAATCCTGAAACGCGCAATGAGAGTTTTCGAAAATGTAACATATATACAAAATCACGACAGAAACCGTCGGGGCATATCAGCCGCCCCGCTAGACATACCACCGGCCTGGCTGGAAGATCGATCGTCACTTTTCCGCTAAATCTTAAATTAACGTTTATTATTTGGTATGCTTAGAGGCAGAAACGATTTCTGGAAATTATTAAAACGACGACATGAAAAATGTGTTCCGAAAAAATCCGCAGCATTTCGAAGTATGTATAAAATCAGAAATGTTTCTGGTTGAAATCATTAACTTCGTTCATAGCCAGACTTAATTACCATACTTTCCAATATCAGCTATTGTCTGTCCTATACATTACCAGAACAATGAATACACATACATATAATTTATGTATTTACGTATAGGAAATCATAAATACGAATAAAACTGTTCCCAATAGGCTACCTCCCATATCGATATGAGCCTTTTAAGATCTTCTATACGACCACTCCGATTAGCCATTACACGAGCGAAATATTGTAAAACGATTCTTATACACCAACATATAAGAGTTAACACAACAGTAATACGTACATGGTAGTTAGATATCAGATGTGACAAAGTGATTTAATTATATTATTATAGTTGGTGTGTGTAGAATTTTAATTTGTGTGTCGGTACGCTTTTGTTAGTTCTAAGAACAGTTTCGTGGTATTCGGTTCGGGTTCGCCGTTCGAAGAATTTGGCAGCGCGCGATGAATAAGTCTAGGATTTTGTTAGTCGCCGACGTCTGACTGCATCTTTTAATGCTAGAAATGTTATGTAACTATATAGAAACAGTGTGGCAATGTTAGGCGAGAGGACTGTAATGTATAACGTATAACAAAAGTAGTGTAAATTATTTTGCCTGAGGAATCAGTAAGTTATATGGATCGAGTTGGTGTTTATAAAATTTATTGTTGTTTTTTTTTCAAACAAGGCGAACCGTGATTTGCTAGCCGTACAACATTACATCCCAGAATTAGATTTTTCTACTTTTTATAAAAGTTATTTTTTCAACATTACGATATAATTTCTGGTTCGTTTTTTTTTCAAAAATCTAATAATGCAGTTTTTGTTTTCACCTAAATCGGTCTCGAGAGTCCGTTAAGTATTTTTCGATATACCCTCTAGTTTCAGATATAGCCAAGCACGTACACTTTAAAAAAATCCTCCTGTAAAGACCCTCACTTAAATCATAAACTGTCCCAAGCTTACCGAGTATTTATATTATTATTTTAAAAACGAGAACAACTAAAGTATTTCATTAAGCCACACATCGTGATTAATATTACCATTAGTAACAACAGCGGACCATATTCAGAAGAGCGTAAAAACTCAACTCCATCCGAAAATGGGTGCCCGTGCCGAGATTAAACCAAAAACAGTGCGTTAGCGAGAAATATAAGAGATAAGCGTGTTGGGACTCGCGGGGAAGTAGGCAGTTATAAATGTTCTGCTACTGTTTTCATAAGTGAAAGGCAGAGACGCAAAAGAATTACAAAACGTAGGTAATACTGATTTTTATATTTACGCTAACACTACACATCGAAACGAAACTAATTTTACGGACTTTATCGCATTTATTTTATGTTTCCGACGACGTTTCGGTTGCGTTACAGCAACCATGGTCAGTGTCTTGAGATCACAATGTGAGCACTTTCTGCGTAGATTGGACCGCAAACAACAACTTAATATGGTGTTAGTTACACCATTTATAACTCAAGAACAGGTGGGACGATTTTAAGATCTTGAATTTTTCGATATTTTCTCCGGCCCAGTATATCAGAATAACTATTAAAACATGGATGGGAATAATTCACTAAGACAATGATAATAAAGATAATTAATTTTCTCATACATTTGATTCTGAGGCGGTACGAAGTTCGCCGGGACAGCTAGTACGAGTAAAACATAAAACCTATTTAACATAGATACTACCTTACTTATTACATACGGTAGAAAATATCGACCTAAAAACGATTCGAAGTATTCACGGAACTGTAACATTTTTTTCTTTTTAGGTAACACTTAGACGAGATTTTTCTCGTTCACCTAATGCAGATAAAGTAACATTATTTACGCATAAAATGCTTCCTCCATCTCTGTTAATAATTATAAACTATCCTTACCGAGTTAATAGTTTTATTTATTGTTTTTGTCGCGGCATTTTTATGTAATTACTCAATCAGTACCTATTTGTTGGCATGCGGCGTTAATTGTGTTCGAATGACTGAATAAATGTGGGCAGCTGCGAGGCTGGCCACTTGACACCTAAAGTATAATCTGCCGCATGCAATATGGTGACCCATGCGACTCCCGAAACAGCGAGAATATACTATTGCACATAATAATAATAGTACCAGCTCTTCTTAATGTCCCACTGCTGGGCACGTGCCCCCCTTAAGTTCGAGGGGGATTAGGCCAGAGTCCACCACGCTGGCCCAGTGCGTTTTGGCGGACTTCATACATCTTTCGAGGGGTTCTCTCAGACATGCAGGTTTCCTCGCGATGTTTTCCTTCACCGTTTAATAGGGATAATCGTGACTGAAAATGAAATTCGCAGATGAAATCCAGAAATCCCAGGGGTGCGGGCCGGAGTTTGAAACTGCGATCCTCGTTACTGAGCCAAGCGTTCTACCAACTTAGCTATCACTGCTTACATATATACCTATTGCACTTAATTTCTACGTATTGAACAGTCTCAAGGTAAAAACTGTAGGTCATAGTTCACGATGCTGCCTGTGCAAAGAAGTTCTTTAGTTATCCCAACAAGGTAAAACCTTTATGTGGCAGTTAGCAATAGAATAGTCCGAAGCAAGAGGAACGGAAGGGTTTCGCCTCAAGGGGCCAACATAAGCCAGAAACGAATTGACATAACTTACCATCAGCTAACCATGATGAACCGCATAAAAATTTCCCCTCACCATAAACTAATCAAATAAAAAAGTTATTACAATAACATAAAGCTTCCTGCGCTATTCAAATCATAATATTACTCACTCGCGGTCATGACTCAATGCCAGCAATGGCCTCACCAATTAATTAAGAGCTCTAAGAATGTATACCGTCGTCCGCATCTACAAGGATGTCATTATCGCTGTATGGTGCACCCTTAAATGGTGTGCAATTTAACCAATTACCTATGGACGGCCCAAGGCCGGGGTATTGAGAAAACGTGGTGTAACACCTTAGTGGTAGAATTAGATCTGGTTTGTCCTGGCTTTACGAGTATTACGATCTGATTTAAAATGGCTGTTCAGTTTCTTAACCTCGGTGTCATCATGGGACATCACTGCAGATCCTGGCTTACAGGAGTAGCAGTGCTGGGAGTACGTGGCAGGCCTAGTGTTCAGATTCTTTTATCAGTGTGCTCAGTAATTATACAGTAAATATAACTAATTTTAAAGCAAGTCACAACTAAATATGAGGGTACCGCAGTTCTAACTATGACACTAGAAGGTCATCCACTTCAGTCCTCCCGTGACAATGGTTGCTGTAAAGCAGCGAAACGTCGTGAACGTAAAGAACATAATATAAACGCGTTAAAATCCTTAAAATTATGTTCTACTGGTACCTACTTAAATTTTTCGTAAGACATGCAGGTTTCCTTCCGACATTTGTCTTCTCAAATTCAACTTTGAGCTAAATTCGAGGAGATGCTGGCGGCACAAAACTGTGGCAATATTGTGTATGTGTTTTGCACAAATGGAGTTACCATATTTTTTTGTACCGTGAACCTTATTTTGGTGTTTTGGATCCACACATGGGCAGTTCTTCCCGTATATTTTGATGCTAGTTCCATTCCATTCCATTCCATTCCATTCCATTCCATTTCATCTTTGATTTGAGTACCTATATTTTACAAAATTCTAGTGACCAAGCACAAATTTGACCTATAACCGGCTGTGCGGTGATAAGCAAAAGGAAAAATGTGGGAAAAACCGGGTCTTATTTACTGTTGTGTATTTATTAACGTTCGTTTAATACATATGTACCGTACCAGATACACCTACGTGTAGTCGAATGGTACTGTGGTACGTCGATTGAATGAGCGAGTCCAGACCGATCGCGCAGACTCGCAAGCCTGGTTGGAATACAGCTAGAATTGTGGAAACTGCAAGGCATGCCCAGGGTTGCCAGATGTGATTTTCTATTACTACCCAAATTTGAAATTATTTTTCTCCTAAATGATAAAAAAACACCCAATCTGGTAACCCTGGGCATAGCTCAGGACACAGATGTGTGGAGAAAGAGAGATCGCCTACGCCGAGAAGTGGGACAAAACATCAAAGCTGCTCTTGTAGCTTACACAACGAACTACGATAAGATGGCGGATTATAATGCCGTACGATAAAACGCACTACAATAAAATCTGAAGTCGGTTTTAGGTTTATTTTATTCGTAGGGGCTAATAGGACTACAATTAACCAAATTTGAAACTCCCAGCTAATGTTCTTGCTCTCAGACGAATAAATAATGTAGACGGAGTGTCACAAACAACATATTATTGAGTCCTCCCGTGACCATGGTTGCTGTAAAGCAGCCACACAATATAAACGCGATAAAATCCGTAAAATTAGTTTTATTTCAAACATATTGAAGTATAAAAAATCTAGTGGATTTGTGTAGTACTTAAGGACGTAATTCGCGTGAACTACACAATTCTCCTCGGCTTTTTGTGCTTCAATAATATTGTTCGCGACACATCATCAGTATTATTTCTTCGTCTAATCTATACCTACAAAGTATAAATTAAACTGTAGGTAAATTTGTAACAAATACTAAGCCACGCTTGTTATTTACGTCTCGCTAAATACCGGGGGATTCCTGTCAACTGATATGTGACGTACTCCAACAGTAATCCCAAGTTTGACCCATAATCCATTACTTTATATTACTCATCATAACCTTTCAATAATAGCTGAACATAACACCAATATAACTTGGTACAACAATCAAAGAAAATTACTCTCTATGCATTAGTTAATAAGCATGTTAATTTTTTGTCACGATTGCAATATTAGATTGGTCGGTGCGTGCTTACTATTTACAAGTACAAGCAGGCTGACTTATTTTTTTTATTCGAGTTTTATTTCATTAAGAGCGATAACATCGAGCCACCCACGCGCACGCCATAATGACTTGCCATAACCAACGTCTATGCTCAGTACTGTTGTGAACTTAACTGTACCGTTAATATTTTAACCTATAAAGCCGTGTTCAAATGTCATTCGACGAATGTAGTACTTAATTAAAAAAGCAGTAATAGCTTAGCACTGGCCAGTTACGTTTCAATCTTTTTTGCCGGGAAATTTAAGAATAAATTTAAGCATTTTTTTTCCAAAAAACGCGACATGTACTGGACAGTTATATAATTACTATAGCGACCGATATACTTAACACTGGCAGGAGTAGCTAAATTATACGTTCTCACAATAACTATCGAAAAAAAAGTAAGTGATGCCAAAAAAAAAATCCTTTTTTACATCTCGCACTTTGTGTGAAAAAACAACAAATTATCGTTTTTATAGTCTGTTACGGGCTATGTGTGTACTAAAAATACCGATCAAATTGAGGATAGGTACTAAGTTCTCTTAATCCAAATACTTAAATAAGTTTGCGGAACTAATAGTCAATTACCAATACAATTATTTACATTATAATAAATAACTTAGAATGTAAATTTAAAAGGAATATCCTACTTAATTATGTAAGTAAGTGCCTAGTCTATTATCAAGTCGTGGACTGATAATGGTTTATTGAATAAAACCTTCATATATAGATTATAATAATATTTTATGCCAAATCATTAATTAAAATCAAAATATTCTATGAGTAGGTATACCTTTTTTTAACCGACTTCAAATAGGAGAAGGTTCTCAATTCGGTTGTAATTTTTTTTATTCTATTGTTCACTATAACATAATAAAAAAATGCATAAGAAGATTTTTTTAATATGCCGATGCAACTTTAAACAAATTGGGGGCAGACACTGACCTCTATATATGTACTTGTGGGGGTAAGACATTTTTTTTACCCATCTGTCTATGACTAAATATTGTTTTTTTATCTGCGCATAGACAACTTTAATTCTTATCAGTCTGCCTGTATTGGATGGATTTAAATTTAAATGATAGCATGTATGAACCCCAGTTGACTTCTATGTATATATGAACCCCAGTTGACTTGGCTATATTTAACATACATAATGCCGTAAATGTAGATCAATTACATATTTGTTGACAATGACCGGAATCATCGTAATATCGTCACAATACCACAACCGAATATAGGGACGCCATTTTCATATCATCATGTCACATCCATTATTTTATTTATAACTAGCTGTTGCCCGCGACTTCGTCCGCGTGGTATTTAACAAAGACAACCGTTGACAACAGCCTGCTCGCCCATTCTGAGCCCGCGGGACGCATTGCAGATTGTTGCTATCAAACTTAATCAGCCGCTGCGCTGCAACATTTGTTTTAATTTTTTTTCGAGAGATCCTATTTTTTATTCTAAAATAAAAGTAGCCTAAGTTACTCCTTGTTACATCAGCTATCTGCCAGTGAAATTTCCGTCGAAATCGGTCCAGCCATTTCAGAGATTACCCGGAACAAACAGACAGACAGACAGACATTTTTTTTTTTAAAGTTTGTTTTGGTGTAGTTACCGTGTATACATCCAAATGCATTTAGTAAAAAGCGGTTATTTTAATATTACAAACAGACACTCCAATTTTATTTATATGTATAGAAGTATAGATGTGTATTTAGTGAATGTGTTATTGCTATTAATTACTTGACATTGGCAAAATACCCGCTATGTTGTGGGTGAGGCCGTTGTCATATCCATTTTATTTCATCGCATTTCATTTCGTAAAGAAAGAAGAAGAAGAATCGAATATAGGTATATGCTTATTAGTAACCGTATATAAGGTGTTACAAAAATAGTGTAAAATATTTTAATAGATGAACCAGTAGGTTATATGGTTCACGTTAATGTAAAAAAAAATGTTTTAATTGATAATGATATAAATAAAAAGCGAACCAGTAGTATTTGGTCGTGTGCTCAATATTTTAGCACGGCTAACAGTAGGTCATTAGGATAACATTCCGAAAGAAAGAAATCAAATTTTAAGATATTTATAAAATGACACCCGTACTGAGCGCACGGCCAAAGATGAAGGCTCGCCTTCTTTAAAAAAAAAAAACATAATTTACACAAATATATTTATACATTAACGTGACCCATATAACTTACTTCGTCTGTTACAATATTTTACATTATTCCTGTTACACCTTATATAGTCCTGGTCATTCATTGCGTGGCTATGAGCAGGACGGCAATTCAATTTAGTTTATATGCATAGAGAATTGGATCATTATCTCACGGATTCGGTCACTCAGACTCGCTCTCTCTGCCTTTCATTGTTTATGATATTTTGTACTATTTTTTTCGACGCAGTCCACGTGCTTTTGTCTATCATGTTCCGTAGATTATGTTCATCTACAAATACCTTTTTAATTATATTAAACAATAATGCGTCCGACTGTACCCAGTTAGATTACAATACATCGTGGTCATAGCTGACTGTACCGTCCCTCCCGACTCCTGTTTTATCTAAAGGAGAAAGTTAACAGAGGTCACAATAATTATAACAATACAGCCAAATTCGTTTCGTAATAGCCTGCAGCTAGGTGTAGACATGAATCATTGCGAGATTAGGAACTACCAACTTACTGACGTGATATAAATGATTTAAAAAACAATCATGTCATATTATTAGACACTGGCAGCTCTGGATTGCAAGATAAAAAATGAGTACCAACGCATGGATTGCAGGTGACAACTCTACTGGTGGTAGGCTTCGGCCGTGGCTAGTCACCACCCACTGAACAAAGCCATGTCGCCAAGCGGCCTAGCCGTGTTCCGGCATGATGTTCGGTGTTGCCATTCATGGATGGCGGGTCAGATCAGTTGCGCTGCATGTGCCTAGTGAATGTAGCGTCTCGATCTACTGCCGCCTTCCTACCTAGGCAAGTATGCTCCATCGTAGATCTCATCGTCACTTACCATCAGGTGAGGTCGAGATCAAATACTTTCCTATAATGTAATAAAAAAAATAAAAAAATTCTTCTTCTTTTTTAGGTTGGCAATCAGATAATCTTAATTGAAGTGTTAAACTACTGATAGGCTCCAAAGGACTAGCACCCAGGGCTGTAAACCAAAAAAAAAATGTCATTTTTATCCGAGTCCAGTATTTCTTGACAATTGTTTTAATTATAAATACACCTGATGATAATGATGATGTCGATGACGGTGATGATGTGATGAATCCCCTAGCCCTATCGGTGAAGCTGTGGATAATTTACTGAAAATTTACCGAGCATCTTGTGTGAACTTGAAATGTTAGCTAAGTATACTATTCCATTTAAGTTTCCTTCACTCGTGGACGTTAATGAACAATCAATGTTTAATATCCCGCTAATATCATACATTATTTATTAAAACACTTTTATTTTCGGAAAATAAAACAAAATTGAAAACTCTACACAACTTCCCGCCAAAAAGCCATCTTCTAATGTCAACCAAAAAAAAGTGTCAAAAAGAAACAACCTCTTAAACGAACGTGTTTAAAAAAAGTATATATCCGTTCTAATGCCTAGTTGTGTGACACTATGGTTAGTTATTATATTTAACGTCAACCGTTTCTCAATCCATAATAACCGTGCTATAACTAATAATGTGGGACACGCCATTTTATTTCATCATGTCACATCCATTCTTTTATTTATACATATGTGTATTTATTGAATGTTTTATTGATATTAATTACTTGACATTGGCAAAATACCCGCTAAGTTGTGGGTGAGGCCATATTCATATCCATTTTATTTCATCGCATTTCATTTCGTAATGAAATAAGAACTAATAATGTAATGGTAAATGAAAACCGGTAAGCATTAATTGTGATAGCTTCATTAACTCGTTCGTTTTGAAGCGATGCCTTAACCAGTCGGAATGCGATGATGGCTAATAAGGCTGTATATTGCGATCCTCAAGCCCCATTCTTTTTACATCAACCGCTTATTTGTAATTCTAGTTTTAAATTTGTTTTACTAATGAACATGAGAACTGAATAAAGCTGATGTCAAACGATTTGAGTTTTTTTTTGTCGGCAAATCTTAAAAACTTTAAGTTTTGACACGTCCGTTTTATAGATATATAACTAGTATCTACTTACTTTACTTTTGGTTACGGAATATTATCGGAACTACTTTTTTTTCAAAATCTTAAGTGTTTTTTTTAACTCTATTGCCGTTATAACTTGGAATGTGTGTTACTACATGGTTACCAACCCTTACCTAAAGCACATATATTATTTACGTAGTGTTGCGCTACGTAAGTGTTGTCCATCCCTCTCACGTCGCAGATTATATAAACTAGTATTACAGACAGCTTGTTTTCTCGATGACTGCAAGTTTAATAATTGTGAAATCCCGCGCGTAGCGTAAGCTCATAAATGATGACCCATTTCTATCCAGAGACAATAATTTTTTAGCCAAGTTCGGAGATTTTTGAATTTCGAATTATACGCGAAAATTAAAATTCTTTTACGTTTTTAAAACATACCAATATTGTTTTGTATTGTATTGTTTTACACGTAGGTAAGTATATTAATAATGCAAGAATGTATATCTCCTCTTTGGAATAATAACCGAACGTAACGAATATTTCAAATCTGAATTTAAATTTCAAATTGTGGATAGAAGATTGGAAGTTTCTGCTGACTCATTGTATTTTGTTTTTTTCAATCTTTGTTTTGGGCAACGGCATTAGGGTATACTGCCTAGTCACATTAGCTGCTTACGAGGGCCTTTTATAAGGTCCCTTGTGGGGAGACAGATGACTGAATGTCAAAGATGCGGCTGCAACGGACTGACCTTTCTTTAACCGACATAATTTTATAAGTATTATTTTGATGAAGTTATCCAAAAGAATAATTGTATAGTCGCTAGAATTTATAGACGTAATTCAGACACTTGATACAGATCTATATAGTGTTCTAAATATTATATAGAGGCCCAATTAACGATGTGTACATTAATTGCAACTTCCATTATTGAATGTATACTCTGTAAAATAATACGAGTGGCCGCGTCAAACCACTCGATAGCAGTTGTATCGAAATATCGATTCGATTATGAAAAATGGCTCTGGAAGATATTTACGATACGAGTATATTTCTAATCGAATCGATTCGGGTAAGAGAATATCAAAACGATTGAATGGACTCACAAATACGAACGGCAAGCGCTAACGGTTCAAAAAAAGAAAATTGACATAGGTAGTCTAGTTGAAAAAAAACCTGTGGAACGTCCATTAAAAACATTAGAAATTACCAAAGTGGTTACTAGGTTCTGTAATTACTTCCTAACGAAAATGAAAACATATAGGCCACTTACCTAGCATTTTACTCAGATCAGCATTATGCAGATCAGGATTCTCATCGGCCAGCTTCTTCCTCTCCACCTTCGCCCACACCATGAACGCGTTCATGGGTCTCCGTATCCTGGCCTCCTTTAAGGCCTTAGCTTGCCCCATCTTCGTCGTGAACGGGGCCCTTGCGTACTGTTGCGTGGAGTAGTCCCTGCCCGTATCATAAGGGTTTCTGTAGTCGTATTGGGTTCTATAGTCAAGGCCATAAGGCAGCGTGGACCACACGACTAGCTCTGGACTGGTTTGGTCCTGGGCCGATTCCGTGCTGTTCTCTACTGCTCCTTGAACGTACTGCTCGTATGTGCGATGGTAAGTGGGGGGGGATTCTGCTACGCCTCCAGAGTCCATCATGCTGTGAAAGAAAATTTTGAGTTAAATACATATGTACATACAATAAATTCAGAAGAAGAAAACCATCATGCCTGTAATCTCCGAAGAGGTAGGCAGTGGTGTATTGCAGTACACCCACGTTTTGAACGGTTTTTTTTTCAATACAAGTTTTTTCATTTATTTTTATAGGTATTTATTATTCGATATATAATATTACTAGCTGCGCTCTGTGGTGTTACCCGCGCAAAAAATCATGTCAATCCTTTGCGCTATGAACAATTGAAACAAATCTATCCCACGGAAACCACACATTTTAACGGGATAAAAAGTAGCCTATGTGCTATTCCGGACTATAATCTATCTCTGTGCCAAATTTCATCCAGATCCGTTCGGCCGTTTTAAAACATCCATCCATCCATCTATCCATCCATCCATCTAAACTTTCACATTTATAATATTAGTATAGATATAGATTGTGATTTTTGAATAATTAAATAGGCACTCATAAACATAATAATCTCAGATTTATCGATTTCAAGATACTTAAGTATCTATGCATTTTGTTTGTGGCTGTTTCTACCACGGAATGGTGAATGACTGGAAATAGCATTGTACTAAATCATGCGTCGTTCGACATGCCAAATATTTTCTTAGCCAGAGAATACGCCTCAACGATTCTTAGCCGCTGTCATACAGTAGAGCAGCATGGCTGCGAATAAAAGTAATATGGTATTTGTTACGCTATTAATACGCGTAGAAAACAAAGAAATAACATTTCCCACTTCTCACTTAGCTTATAATTGGTAATAATAAGTACCATGGCTTCACGATACAGGTTCACGCCTAGTATGACAACCACCGTTATCCTTCATTTGTATGTGATTTAAGTTTAATATATTAGGTGTTTCCATTATGTGAGGTTTTTAAACAAATTCGACGACCAGATTAGCATTAGTTGGTAGTGAACCTGGGCCCCAAGTCTGTTAACACAATCGATCACTGTCACTTTTGACAGATATTGTATGGGATATCTATCAAAAGTGACAGTTACTATGCGGTTACTGTTCGATTATGAATCGATTGTGTTAGCAGACTTGTGGCCCTGCTCTCTGTACTGCGTGTCCCGGTAGAGTTAAACAATCTATGATGAGCACGAATGTTTGCACCCACGTCATAGATGTTTAATATCTATATAAGATTTATATGCTGGGATGACCCCCAGTCAATTGTACAATACCTATACTACAAGCGTTGCTTAGTTTGGTCCGTACAGATGTGAACGTGACAGCAGATGTCAATTTGACAAGTGACATCTATCTGTCTCTTCCTTCGGTTGGTTCGTCATGATCTAAATAAAAAAAAATACAACATATTTTTTTTAATCAATAAACATCTGTATTTAAAACGTATATAATAATTTTTCGTGGTATTGGAAGGCCCAATACATATAAAGACGGTATATGCATCGGGTGATAATAAGCGAGGCCATTCCATTATATTTCGTGTTCTGCGCCATCGCAACGGGTAGACGTGTGCAACCTATCAAATATCTCTACTCCATAATCTCTGAAACACGACGAACCCATCAGCTTACATGGAATTTGAAAAATCCGCAGCCTGGTGTCGTTTGCCGTAATACCGACAGTTAGCGGGAATGGCGGCGTGCTTGCCGGAAGCCTGGTAAGCCGACCCGGGTTCCGACAGCTGATGGTGGCCAATTGACACTCGGTAATGCGAGCGACTAGTGGCTGTTGATGTCTATGGTAAGGGTTGGGGAATTAGAGACGATGGTCATTAAAAAAAAACCCTGTAAAGCTATGGTCGTGAACTTGATATCCTTAACGCTGATTTCTTTTATTTACTCGAATACTACACATTGATATAAAACTAATGTTACTGCGTTTATTTTATGTTCTTTACGTTCGTCACGTTTCGGCTGCTTTACAGCAACCATGGTCACGGGAGGACCGAGGTGTTTGAGGTCCTAGTGTCATAGTTAGAACTTGGGTACCATCATATTTAGTTGTCGGTTGCGGACCGATCTACGGAGAAAGTACTCACAATGTGTTGAGGTTTTGCAAGATCTCAAGACACTGTGAGCACTAGTGTGGAATCGTTAGTGGAAAACACCATATTTTTCTGCGTAAGTAATGAAACTAACAAAAAGCTGCCGATCCTATTGGCACGTATGACCATGCTTTCTGTACTGTGGGTCCCAGCTCGAATACCGATAGGTTCAAATGCGTAACTTAATATGGAAACAGGTTGGTGTGTGGGTCTGGCGATACCATTATTATTGTTTACTACCATGAAGTTAAAATACAAATATTTTCACGCAGTTCACTATACTGTCTTGAAATGAGACTTGTAGTACGCCCTCAGTACATAGCGGCAACCCGACACAGATAATGAGTAATTCCAAATTTAAAGGAAAGCGCGCGCAGGCGCCGCTAACTCGACACCGCAGTTTCTCGGAACCTCCGCAGCGGCGCCACTGTGTGGGAACCGACCAGCATTGTTCCTCTGATTTCACTTGTGTGAGAGCATCTGACGACCTGGGCGCTACGTACTTGCTGATATGCATTACAGTTATATTGGAATCAAGTACACACTAGCTTTTAATGTTCCGCCGCGATGTCTTTCCTAGAGTAGCTATACCTCTCTCTCCCTCACTCTCTGGAGCTCTCTAATGACAATTAAAATCTAAACTAAGTTCTATGCCATACTGTATCCCCAGCTGATTGTTGTTAATAACCTTTGTATCTCTCAGCGTTCGCGTTGCGAAGTTAATGAATCCTATAAGAGCTTGGGCAAAACCTCCTCCAGAAGGTAGAACTCCTGCTCTATACATGGTTATTATAAGTGGATATATATAATTTCACACACTTCTAAATTAATGCATTTTTCCAGACGACAGTGTTACGGACGGGAGAAACAGCTTGTATATATCCTGGCCGAGGTAGCACAAACGAGGGAAATATGCTTTAGATTACAGTCCTGTAATAAGATTCTATGCAGTATTCTAAATTAACATTACATTCACAGGACCTACGGATATTAAAATATAAAATACTACCGAAGATACATAACCATTAAAGCTTACATGATAAACTAATGTTTTTTATTTGCGGTCGCAGTGCGCGTCAAATAATTAAACATATTTATGGCACGTGTCATGGCGGCTGTCAACTTGAGACTTAACACGTTGACTGCGTTAGGAGGTCTAAAAGAACTCTAACGTGACTTTCAGCTGCTGCGGCGCCGAAAATCGTGTTCTCCACCTCTGTGCGGGAGGTCGTAACTTCTTTATTTCTATGTGTTTGACAGAGACAAATATACATACCTACTTCCCGCTGCGAGTTTGATTCAATAATGTAATAAAAAAAATAGGAGATGGATGAGGTCTCTAACGCACTGAGTTGTAATAATATACATCTGTTGCGTGAAGAGATCTTTCGGACCTCCTAAAATACAGGCGTCATAGACGCAAGGAGCGGAGCGCGGGCGGCGCGGGCGCCGTTAGCTCGCGCTCAGTGTTGTTCAAATGTCGATAATGTGTACCTGCGCACTCCATGTAAAAAAAATACGCTCTTATATTTTGTCAGCGTGGTAGCAAAAAAAGTCGTTGCACAGGCTGTAACAGTAAATTACGGCTTACATTTAGTAGCACAGATGCATCCAAAACAGCCAAACGAATAAATATGTGTATGTGTGTGTGTGTGTATGTACAACTATGTGTGCAATGCGATCAAAAAATGTGTTTACCATGCTTCAATGAGGAACATTTTTCTTAAATATATTTTAGGTCACTATGTTTATTGAAATAAACCTAATTTTATGGATTATCATAATTCATCATTCACGGAAGGACAGTCACCATGGTCAGTCCTCCCGTGACCATGGTTGCTGTAAAACAGCCGAAACGACGGGAACGTAAAAAACAAATAATAAACACGATAAAATCCATAAGATTAGTTTTATTTCAATGTGTAGTATTCGCGTAAATATAAGAAATCAATATTACTATGTTTAAATGATTACTTCATAAAAAGTTTAGCTATCGATAACTGGGGTTTTATTTTAATCCCATTACTAGTCACAACCCAAACGGATCTATCTTTAGTTGCGATGCGAGATTCAATGGATACCTAATTTTTTTTTCGTTATATCTCATAACCCACTTTTCATATCCCCATGCGTAGCAAACTTGAGATAGAACAGTTAATTCTCTATTATTTACAGAAAGAACATAGATTGTATCTTATTTTTTGATAAAGATATGAGTTTTTTTAAAATACCTTATTTTAGGAGATGGATTAGGTCTCATACGCACTACAGTGAAGCTCGGTTATGAGGTCGAATAGGTCTCTACCGCACTGGCTGAAAGTCCTCTGAAAATGGCACCGCACTCAACGTGTTAAATAAGTACAGTAGGTATGTGCCATGCGAAAATAGCTCAAATAATTAATGTGTCAAGGTACCATCAACATGTATGCCACAACACTGACAAAAATACATTACATGTTTACGAATAATTTATAAGGTATTCTGCAACTTTTATCCGTATTCCTGTTAAAAAAGGCCCAAGAGTTGTTACGGACACTTTGTGCGGAAATAATAACAATTTAACATGAATTGGTTTCACCAATAAACATCAGAATGAAATCCAATCATTACGTTCACGTTAACCTAGTAGTTGTAAAACGTAAATCGAATCCGACGGAACGATATGACAACATGTTCATGCTAGATTTACGGTTGTCTAACCTAGATATAATTCTTCATGTTTATATTTTATGAAGCACGGAGTCATTTTTCTCAGTGAAATGGATGGAATGTTAACCCATATTTTACCGATGGGGAATCCCTATGGCAATTTAAAATATCGTATCACCGTATCGTTGTGTCGTACGAGTCGTATGGGCGAGTGCCGAGTACGTATTAAGAACACATTCACACTAGTATCGCGAAAGCTTCGGCTGTACGGATCGTATCAGCCTTAATATACTAGCAGTGCCCGGGCGGGACTTCGTATCGCGTGAACTTTAGAGATTTGGCTTCCCCGGGAAACCGCTTTTATTTACCAGGCTATTAATATTGCGTATATATATGTATAAAATATATGTGTATTCTGAGTTTAATTTTATCTGTGAGTAAGCGAGACAGTACTACATCGCGGCCTTAGTGAGCAGTGTTATTTTTTAAATTTTGAAGTTACTTCATTATTGTTTTCGGGAATGTGACTATTATAGCCTACTGGTGGACCCCTTAAAATATGATTGCCTTATATAATAATTATATTTTCTTTTCCACCATCGCGAACCCGGCACTACTAACAACAAACCAATGTTGATGTTGTATCGTCAATCTTCTGAGAATACAACTAGATGCGTGATTTTCTATCGTCAACCGTCGATCGATCATCGTTCATCAATAATAAATAACAATTCTTAGAAACCGTTGATTTACAAACTTTTTTATTCTATCGCCGGCATTATTTCTACTTACTGAAAACGTAAATAATAAACGCAGGCGCATATCTATTGTTTTCCTCATTTTTTTTATTTTGTAAATATAAATAGGTAGGTACGTTTATACAATCGGTCTTCGTTAGAATTCTCGCATTCCAGTTTGATCTAAACAAATGGTTAAGAATGAGAAATAACTATTCATGTTGTGGATAACCATTGTCCGATGGATTCTTGGTTTGTAATAAACTTAACGAATTTTAAAGTAGGGTCAAGCACCTAATAACTATGTTTTTCAATCTATATTTTTACGAGAGTAGTTATTATAAAATAGGACCCAAGTCGCACCCTTGGGGAACGCCTAAAATATATTGTGGAGAATACATACTAACTGCGTTATTGATCTAATAGTCCCAAGCGCGGCCGTCCGATCATAGGACCTGGGTAAGAATCCCAGGTGGAGTGTTATTATCAAGAGATTCTAGAATTATATCCGAAAATAGTCTCCCTGCATTGAAAATCAACCAGCGATCAATTCCCGTAACATTAATGGATACAAATCAATTAATTTTATCACGATATATATTTAAATCGAATTAGTTAAAAACACCTTGTAAAGAAAACACATTTTGAAATAGGATAATCCCTAATAATATACCTGAATAACATTGTATGGGTATCTACATAAAATGAATTTTCCGTAATCACGCTGAAACTGTTTCAAAGTCGGAATTTCCCAGGTAAAATATGTTAAATGTTATTATTTTGATCTGTTTTATATATAGACTGGCTTTGATTATGGACCATCATTGATTTTGCTCTACAGTTCGATTCCAATGGGTTCCTTGATCCATTCATAGTGTGCGTTTCCAGCCCTCTATAAACACACCCTCCAAATATCAAGTCTCTACTTCCAGTGGTTTGGGTCGAAGGTACTTTGTCAATGTCAAATAATTAATAGCAATAACACATAATACATGAATTACTTTAATTAATGAAAATGGCGTGTCCACCAGTGACACGATTATAAACTTCTTTTTTTTGTTAGATTTGTTATTCGTCCATCTCAATTTGGTACAAATGTCGCAAGCGCCGATGCTTGGCACCCCGAGGCTACGATCTCGAATATTTCCAACACTCAGGAAGGGTGATGCCCATAATTATTTTCAAACACCGCCCGAGACAATAGCTATTGTTGACAAAACCATCCGTCAGCGTTCAAGGGAGCCTGCCGAGATATCGATGAAAACTGCACGCGGTAGCATCGATTCTTCTCTCGATTCAATCGATTTTGATGATTAAGAGACTGTCTTGGAGCCATGAAATTTGTGTGTATATTTCATACTCACGTCATCACTGACTCATGGCCGTAGATAGTAGTTCACTTCGAGGGGGGGTGATTTCTAATATTTACGCGAATTCTACACATTGAAATAAAACAAATTTTACGGATTTTATCGCGTTTATTTGTATGTTTTTTTCCGTTCCCGACGTTTCGGCTACAGCAACCATGGTCACGGGATTAAACATAAAATACGGATTTTAATCCGTAAAATTAGATTATTTCAAAGATACTTACTTACTTAATTGAATTACTGACGCTTAAAGCTCAGCGTTAATTTCCTAATCAATTAATCTCCGAACTGCTAAACAATTTTTATATTTCTCAGATTTGGTCGTATGATGTCTCTTTCTTTATCTATAAGAGAAAATGAGACAATAGATTTCTAATAATTGTCTAGTAACGAGGCACTATATATCCTAGTGCGAGTTCGAGGTATCCTTTTGATCAGCCTCGAATTGACGTTTAGCCTAGACTCGTACCGCATAACACTACTACAAATTTGTGCCGTAAGATTATAAGCTTAAGTACTTTTGGTACCACCGCTATTCCAGACTTTTATTTATAGGTATTCTCGTCATGCCTGTTTGATTGATTGACCCCAAGCCTCTATTCCATTGACTGGTTGTTTGATTATCCCGAAACCTCTATTCCATTGGCTGGAAAGACTATATTGCAAGAGCGAAGTAGCAAACGTTACTCAGTACAGATTATTAGTCAGGATAACGAAATCATTGCTTACACACAACCAAGGCGCAGTGGTCAGCTTATACGGAATTTCGTTCGCAAGTTTGGGAACTCGTGAGTCACTGTATATCGATCGTTCACGACAATCCATTGCGATTATGATTCATTGTCACAGTAACAAGACTCCTGTGTGGGATAACCCTGAACTGTGGTAAGAATGCCCTCCAGACGAACACACCAAATATACAGTCCCACCAAGCAACGCTTGTATTATGGGTACAGTACAATGGACTGGAGGCAACTCTAGTAAATAATACTTATATAGATTAAACATCCATGGCTCGGGCACTTTCGCGATCATCACACAAAGCTTGCCTCTACCACGGTTTAAACCCGGGACCCTTAGCACAGAAGTTAGGGTTATTTCCAACTGATCTAATTGGGTTATCAAAATGTATAATCGTAATTCAGTTCAAATATGAAAAAAAAAATACGGAATAAGGAATTATTGGAAAGTGAATGTAATGATTTTACCCAAAGTCATGTGCGTTAAAAAAAACGAGCCATTACAATATTGTGAACATTAAACATAAATATTTGAAAAAAAAAGAATACATTATTCACGTACAAACGATACGAGACAAGAGATTTTTTTTTATTTAACTGGATAATATGATAATGCATGGATTGGTACATGTAATAACAATAAAATATGTAAAATAAGAAAAAATCTTCGAACACATTGGAACAAATTATGAGCGATGGTAATTCTAGTTTATTTGGTGTTCTGTTGCTATAATGGTACTACGCTGCCTACGCCGAGTAAAACATGCGTGATGACTTCCAGTAAGTATGTGATCGCAAGTGCGGCGCGGTCCGGTGCATCCGATACCGCGAGATCGCGTATCTGATAGCTTATCAGCACGCGTTGCACTTCGTGATATGTTTGTTTGTATGCAGTGTAAACTGTAGGCAGTTGCACAGTGCAATGCTTGCTTAGATATTATTTAGTGAGAGAGACAGTTAGCACAATCCGTTTTACGTAGCGTTTCGGTAATGTAAGCGACTGCCATCTCTATCACACCGCAGATTTAATAAATAAGTGTGACAGTGGTAGCATCACAGATATATTAGAGGAGATATGTTATGAAAGCGGTGGGCTTGCGCACAAAGTTAGCGTACATTTGGCTAACCTACAATTTTCGCCGTCAGTCCACTGCAACTGCACGTCGGTGCCGGTGCTCTAGTTTTTTTCAAAATTTGTTCCGTGTTTGTATGCAAAAATACCAGCAGCAAAGTGAACTACGCGAAAGATGGAATCTCATTTCACCAGCCAGTATTAAGTATTTTATTTATTCGTCTTTAAAATCATTAAAAACAACAAATCAAAAAATATTTAATGGCTTTATTATGTTTTTTTAGGTTTCATGTAGCACAACGACTTTTTTATTTTTGTACAAAATACATGGCTCTTTAAGTACCACCTATGTTCGCTACTGAGTGAATGTACGAGGCAATGTATAGATCGTCTAACGATACTTTGAATAAACTGGTGCGTCGCGTGGTACGGCCGCTGTATACGGCGACGACGCAGCACGCACCGAGGAGACTTCGTATTGGTTGGTTTTAGCGAGTGGTTGGGAACAAAACGGCGACAGCGAGTTCCCATACATTTTGAACCGCACGGCATATCTCTCGTGATCTGTGGGTAGCATGTTTTCTCGACGACGTTACGGTTACATTACAAGTTTCCGCATATCCTACTGGTTATTTTCATGCTTGATTCAACCCCCATTTTATGTTAGAAATCCCCCAGAATATAATTTGCAGGTATAGAATGTTTTTCCGTGCTTTTCCCTGAAACTTATTTCGTGAAATGCGCAACCATCGCATCTGCTCTACAACTAAGCCCTCATTGGTTATAGTGTGATTTTCATTATTTCCTTTGACGATAACCATTCGCTATGTAATAGTATAAACCTCGTTAAAATAAGTCGACATACGTTTTTACGCGATGCGTGAAAAAAACGGACATACAGGCGTCAATTTTAAAAATAATTCTAAATTCGAATTCGGACTATAGTACTGTTGTTGGGATTTAGTGCTCCTCTAAACCAGTATCTAAGGATCTAAGGCCAGAGGGAAGATACTAAAACATACCAACGCCAATAGTATTAATCCGTTAGGCCCTCGAATCCTCTATAAACAGACATTCAATACCAAACAACATTACTCCATTCAAAATTGCAAGAATCGACACTTTTAAATTTCATACAGATAAAAAGACCTTGTCCCAACAAGTATTTCTCGCGATCGTAAAGAAAAAAAAGATCTCGTTTTAGTTTACGTACAGTGCGTGTCATTGCAAACATCGCCATTGTTGCCGGCATAGCACAACACGAGTTAACCACAACACGCGGTACTTGGAGCCGAGTATACAACAAACAGTTCAAGGAACAAGCCTGGTACATCGCAGACTAGTACGCATAGTAACAGCTCTATCTGTTAAGGGGGAAAATAATTAAGAAAACTGACTCACAAGTCGCGTCCCGAATAAATATCGCGATACGGACACACCAACTGCACGGTCCCAAATTAAGCAAACGCTTGTAATATTGGGTACTGTACTATAGACTGGGGGGGGGGGGGGGGAACCTAGTATTTATATAATTTATTATATTATAAACCAGCTTTTATTTACGCGAATACTACACATTGAAATAAAACTTATTCTACATATTAACATCGCGTTCATTTTATGTCTTTACCTTACTGACGTTTCGGCTGCTTTACAGCAACCATCGCTGTCCTCCCGTGACCATGGTTGCTGTAAATCAGCCGAAACGTCGGGAACGTAAAAACATAACATTAACGCAATAAAATCTGCAAAATAAGTTTTATTTAAATAAAGAGGGAGTTTGTGAGTTTCGATACCAATTTCAATATTTTCGACATAACCGCGCCAAATATATAATTGTGAAAAAAAAACGCAATAAAAAATCAATGGTTTTTTTTTAAATTGTTTCAACACATCTACCAGACAGACTCATAAAACTATACCAGTACCTGTATTCGTAGGTGCATAAGAAGTTATAGCGGCCTTATCACTCCTTTCTTATCAATATATCGCCAAGTAAATTGTGTGATACTTGTCCTTCTTACGTAGGCTGTTTGCAAAGTGCGTCGACTGGTAATGACAGCTGTATGAATAGGGTGCTTTTTTTTTTTATTACATTGTAGGCAAGTATTTGATCTCGATCTCACCTGATGGTAAGTGACGATGAGATCTACGGTGTAGCATACTTGCCTAGGTAGGAAGGCGGCAGTAGATAGAGACGCTACATTCACTAGGCACATGCAGCGCAACTGATCTGACCCGCCATCCATGAATGTATGGGGTGTATAAAACTAAAGAGCCCTGAAGGGGTAAACCTTCAGGGCTTAAGTTATTCGGAATCGACATGGGAAACGGATTCGAATCTTTCCAATGTTGATGTTGATCCCGACGGAAACTTTTTGTAAAAACTATTTGGTATTGTCATCAAGATAATCAAATTCGAAAATTTTAATCGAAAACTTCCTAGCTTAGATTCGGTAATCATTTGGATTACAATCGATTTCGATCGATTTGGATCAATTCGATTTCGAATGGTTTACAATAACCCTGCTGGAGGGAGAGCACCTTTAACTTGAAGTAAGCATGATTTTTAAAATAAACTTTTGAATTCGCGTGCCGCTTGTTAGGAAACGATGCTACGAAAAAAAAAAAAAAAATCCAGTATTTAATGGTACCCATCGACACTGCCAATGATACGGAACAAATACTAATCAAATCTCACTTTATTCGATTAGATACAGATACAGAGTACGTACAAACGGAACAAGCAGCCTACGTGAATACTCGCGGATGCCATTTTCTTTTCATAGTGTAGATTCGAACTCTTGTCTATGCCCAGAAAAAAACAAATGGGAATGCGTGACGTCATAAACAAAGGCGACTGAGGGCATGCGTTAACAACAGTTAATTAAACCACTGGTTAACTTTCTATGACAGTTTAGTAGCGGGTGCCGCACTCGGCGTGGACCGGTTAAAAATATTTGACAAAAACAAGTATTAATTTTAGTATAATAGTGGTTCCGTAGACTTTTTTAATAAATATAAACCAAGAAAGGTGAAAATTTTGACTGTATGAAAAATAAGCTTTAAATTGTGGCCATCCTAAAAGATTATAGCTTTTATAACTATTAGTGTTTAATTTTTGCAAAAATATGTTTTTTATTTTTTTTTTAATACATTATAGGCTAGTATTTGATCTCGATCTCACCTGATGGTAAGTGATGATGAGATCTACGATGGAGCATACTTGCCCAGGTAGGAAGGCGGCAGTAGATCGAGACGCTACATTCACTAGGCACATGCAGCGCAGCTGATCTGATCCGCCATCCATGAATGGCAACACCGAACATCATGCCGGAACACGGCTAGGCCGCTTGGTGACATGGCTTTGTTCAGTGGGTGGTGACTAACCACGGCCGAAGCCTACCACCAGTAGAGTTGTCACCTAGTTGGCACCACCCACTGCCACTGTTGGTTCATTTTCTTTATAATCATGAAATATAATAATGTTTTTTTTTGGTTCGGTCACGCGATCAAAAACGCTCTGGATTGTTGTTTGATACGTTGTGACGTCACAGCGTCGTAATCAGTGTTAGGTTGTCAATCCGAGTTTGATAATATTTGGGATTTTAATGTGTTCTCAGCCATATTGTAATTGAATACAGAGTTATTCTTTTTGTTTCTCTTTTTTTCTGTTTATTATCGTCTCTATAAAACAGGTACTCTGAGTATGAAACGTTTAGTTCATATTAGAGTATTTTAACCATATCTATGTTACTCACTTTTTGTCTGTTATTGTTTGGACTGAAGCAATGAAATCTTTATTTGAGCTTGTAGAACTTACAGTTGTATAACATGTTCTCGTATTGTTTTGTGAGTTGTATACTTTAAGGGGTAGCATTGTGAAAATGATTTATTTTGCTTATGGTCTTTAGTTTATGGGCTAGTGTTGGAGTATGTAAACCACATCCCAATAACAAAAGGTTTTAATATCAAAGAGAAGTTGCATCGGTCAACTTTCTTGACGCCTCTTTTGGACATTGTATTTTTTATATCCTAATATATCTCATTTACTATATTCAATCCATCATCTGCGATTCAAGCTTGTGCTTAGTGCGGCGAACACAGACAAGTAACAATATTGTATATATATATTTTTAAATATCAATCTCATCGTTTTATCTGCACCACCGCGATACCCTAAAGCTTAATCACATCGGTTCAACTGGTACAACGGGTCCGGCTGGGGATTCTGACAAATCGTTATTGATGCTTCGTGATCTACCGTGACACCGCGCGTGTTGTGACGAGTACTTATTATACTCTACTGGCAACCGTGTTAATGGCTTAAAGGTTGCACGCAGATATTAATTACCTATAAGACAATCTACGTCGAAGCATAACCGCCTAAACCGCGCGGTTGCTGTGAACCAGCCGCAACGCCGGGAACGTAAAAACATAGAATAAACGCGTTTAAAATCCGGAACACTACTCTTATTTTAAAACCGCCTACTTAGTGAGTTTAAATCAGTGTTTTGGCACCCATTTATTTGTGTTGATGTATATATCCATGTAAATCAGCAGTAGCAGCAGCAGCATGTAAATCAGCATCCAAAAAAGCAGTGATAGCCATGTTGTTAGAACGCTTGCCTCGGTAACCAGGATCGCAGGTTCAAACCTCGCCATGCACCTCTGGATTTCATGTGCGCATCTCATTTTCAACCATGATTATCACTTGCTCAACGGTGAAGGAAAACATCGTGAGGAAACCTGCATGTCTGTCTGACAATTATTATCATTTAGCAACATTTGCGTTTTATAATTTCATGTTTCGTGTTCGAATAAAAATGAAGAAAAATCTTTACATTTTTGTAGGGTTCCGTACCAAAATGGTAAATACGGAACCCTTGTGGTAGGACAATTTCCGTTTAAGAAAAATCCCATTATTTTTTTATTGTATTAGCAGACATTAATATATCAAAGTAATGGATGCAACCGCTCGGCGAAGATTTAAATCAATTTTATTCATATCCCCCTCGCATTGAGGGGAGGCCCGTGCCCAGCAGTGGGACATTAAAAAGGGCTGATATGATTATTATATATATTTTTTAAATATCTTTCTCTCTCCTTGTTGAAGGAGAGGTAAATCCGAAGGCACGGGCCGGAGCCAAGTGTCTAAGGTGTAAAAAGTGCTTGGATATTAAGGTAATTGCTAGAAATTTGCGAACTAATCTACAGGTATTGAGTAGGACTGCTTTTTGAAGAAGTTATTTTTGATACAGTTGAACCAGCTATAGTGGCAGGTGAGCTAGTACAAAATGAGGTCTACTAATGTCCGATCATGCCCACCCATCCATAACTCCACATCACGACCAAAACAAGAATACGCGCAAAATTTGCAAACGCAAGAAATTGAAAGGTACCGGCCGGCCGATACTATCGCGAAATTATTCCCAATTTCACCGTTTTGCCTGCGCCGCTGATGTTTTGTACTCTTTTCCCTGGCTCTTTTCGATGGCTGTCGCGAACTCCCATAAATTATAGTTCGGTAGCCCTCTTAAAGGTTCGTGTGTTTTTATTTTTGTTTAGCTTTTGAAGAATTTATGTCCCGGTCTTACTTAGTAGCCGCGGTCAGTTGTCCCCGGCCAAGAAATGTCCCTTCGATATATTATGTGATGTTTGGAAGGTATTTTGTTGGTACTCGCGGTTTTGTGCGTGCTTGCTCGTTTTTTATTTCCAAGAATTGCGCTTGTAGCTGCAGTAAACGATGAAGTTCCTATGATATGATTTATGGGCTCAAGAAGGTCTTTGAAAGAGGTAGCACTTGAATTGGAAGAACTATATTTTTTAAATACTTTGACGTTATTTTTAATGACAAATTTCTACGTGACTTCCTGGGCCTTTGACTGTTGGTGTCTCAGAATGTTATGATAGGTTTACAAGACAGCCCTGGAGACACGCCATTTTTATTTCTTCATGTCACATCCATTATTTTATTTATAATGTGTATTTATTGAATGTGTTATTGCTACTAAATACTTGACATTGGCAAATACCCACTAAGTTGTGGGTGAGGCCATTTTCATATCCATTTTATTACATCGCATTTCATTTCGTAAAGAAAGAAGAAGAAGGTTTACAAGACAGACGTGACTCTCGACATTACTGTCGATTAGGTAAATCTAAAATCTTTCGACCAATCTTAATGGAATTAAATTCTGATCCGAATATGTGATCCATTATCCAGCTACTTACTATTGTTCCCTATGGTAACACGTAAACGCGGTTATTTTAAATCATTAGAAATCCATGTCAGAAACGGAATCAAAAACGTTCTGAGACAAATCGCTAAATATACATAAAATGTTCGTAAATGCACCTCTTCTTTTTGCGATCGAAATTTTTCAGACGTCATCCGACCGCTATTTTAAATAGACTTTTAAAAGCTCGTCGGGACACGCCATTTTCATTTCTTCATGTCACATCCATTATTTTATTTATAATGTGTATTTATTGAATTTAATATTGCTATTAATTACTTGACACTGGCAAAATACCCGCTATGTTGCCGGTGAGGCCATATTCATATCCATTTTATTTCATCGCATTTCATTTCGTAAAGAAAGAAAAGCTCGTCGTCGACGATTTCGAACGATTTAAAATAGTCCGGCTGGTCGCTCTGACGTCACACGTCATAGAGAACCAGCTTACATAACGCTATGGCGTCATAAACAATGACCAACATCCACGGAAGCCAACGGCACGTGGCGGCGGGTCGTGACAATTCACTCGGAGATAATTTCCAATTGTTTAGCTTTGTGAATAATTTATTAATACATATAATGTTGGTTATGGAAATATCGTGAATTTAAGCTATAGGGTGGTCCTCGACCTTTTTATTTTTATATTGGTAATATTTCTTTTTTTTTTAATGCTTGTATAGATCGGACCGCAAAAAACAACTAATTGTGAGGGTACCCCAGTTCAAACTGTGACACTAGGACGTCTAACACCTCGGTGTTACCATGTGTGGCCATGGTTGCTCTGAAGCAGCCGAAACGTCAGGAAAGTAAAAACATAAAATAAAAGCGATAAAATAGGTAACATTCGTTTTAATTACAATGTCTAGTGTTCGCGTAAATATAAGAAATCAATTTCATAATTCCGAGCAAATAAATCCATACTTCAAGAACTCAGCATTCAGCAACGTCTACCTTCCATCGTTAAATCTCGTATTCCAACTGTCTTTGATCCCGTGTCGCAAAGAGCAAGCAATTACATAGACCGCCTTTTAGCTGAGGGACAAGTCAATAGCACCAGCACGCATAGTAACCGTCACTTTTGACAGATATCCCATACAATATCTGTCAAAAGAGACAGTTACTATGCGGTTGCTGTTCGATTATGAATCGATTGTGTTAGCAGACTTGGGGTCCAGAGCGTGTGGAAGGTCACCCATGAGATGGACTGACCAAATAAAGACCGCCACCGTGGTCCTTTACATGAATGCGCCAGAAAAGTGGCAGTGAGAGAGGATTGGCGTCGAATTGTTAAGCGTGCCACTATCCCGACATGACTCCATCAAGAAGAGATCTGAGAAGAAGAATAACACACAGAACAGCGTTCTGCGATCCACGTTCGGCGTTCCTGCTAATGTATGCGTTGCATAGCGCCCGCGCAAACAGCAGGCGGTCGGTGTCCCATACATTTAAAAGAATACGGAATGCGGAATGAGGAACGCGAACATTGAGCGCTGTATCTCTGTTTGGGCTACTAGATTTACCACGGTACAGTCCAAGGTTCCAATATTTTCGGTGGAGACCAATATGGATTCTGCTACCTCGTCATAAGGTTTGTAACAGTCAAATTCCATACAAAAAAAGGACCATGAGCTGTCGATGCGTTAGAGCTTCGCTTTTTTGGCATTACCCTCTCGTGTATTTTGCCAGTGTTAAGTTTTTCATTCACCATTTTACTCATCACCATTTGAATATCGATAAACCTAAACGATTGCTCAAAGTGAACTTGCTATAAGTACTAAGTAGCAAAAATAAAGAGATGAAGGAGATGAAATCGGTGTCAGTAAAATACTTCAATGATTCAAAAACACCGGTTCAAAAACATAGTTATTGCAAATATCCTGCAGCAGGGATAACCTCAAAACGCGATAGCAGACAAAACGGATTCCGAACGCTGGCAATTGGAATAGTTTGCTGTTTTTTAAACGAGACTTAAGGGGTTTCGATGGCATCCTAACGGTATCCCAGACATAACATCGGGACGGACCGCGACATAGTTTTTTAATGTTATTTTTCCGCTGACCTCACTCGCTCCCGATCGATTTTAGTATATTTTTTAAAGTTTCGTTCCAAAGCACGCTCAAATGTTTGATTTATATATTTTTGATTCCAATAATGAAAGTAGTGTGTTTTTTTTATTTTTTAATTTATGGTGTTCTACAGCAATAAATCACTGTCTATGACGTCATTTCCGATGTGCCTACTGTCAAAGAGATCTTAAAACAACAAATGTATATATTATGTTATGTGAAGGATGTATAATTCATAGATACTTACAACACAGCATCGCCGTATAAAGGAGACAGTAAAATTTTAATTGGACACAGAATTAATCCGACACCCATATTGTTTTGAAAATTTCAACTAACTTTAATCGCCGATCGGTGATTATGACAAAAAATCATACTGCCAGCTCTAATTGCGTTCAACGCCGGCCGAAATTAAAAAGAAAAGTCTCACAGCAAGAATCCCGCCTATTTTTAAAAATGGAACCCGACGATGATTCGCCTAATTAATAAACCAATCACGTACAGTCGAGACGCGGCGTCGAGGCGCGGCGGACGTGCGGGCGCGGGGGATGAACGCTCGGAAATTCGAATACTATATTTTTTCCGCACTCAAAGCATCGCAATGTTACTTGTAATTGGCTTGACGGCCAATGATAACGAATTTAGAATGCAATCAATTATTTATGACTTATTAGTTTTATTAACAAGAAATTAACGCATGCTATTAAATAATAATATTCATCTAGTTATCAATCATTAGGAAATATTTGCGAGCATCCGATGGTATCTGTCCAAGCCAGTCAACTGTTTAGAATGTGACTACAAAAACAAAAAATGAGTACAACACTAAATCATGTCAAATCAATATGAGAAGTATAAAATTATAACTTCTGACCGGATTCTAAGAAGATTGTTATTTGAACGCATCGGATTATTATGACGCAGCATTATTTTCGCTCTTTTGATTGAATGGACACGAATGAAAGGCAATTATTAACAAAAGGTGCCTTCCAATATTGACACCGAAAAATTATACTATGAAAAAGCTCAAGTCGAGATAGGTAGGTACAGAAAAAAAATCATTTATCAAATAAATGCATTCCCTGTTTTATGTCTCTGCGCAGCGTGACTGCAAAAACTAGTTGAATAATAAATGCCTCGGTTGGCAACACTGGGCCCGAGGAAGCCCGAACCAAGGCGAAAAAGGGCGAAGATTAGCGAGCGCGCGCTTTTTGTTTGCATCAATCGATGCGCTCGCGCATTCGCACGATGAATAATTCAAAAATTGACATGAAATGGCGTATGGTTCTTTTTTTAAATGAAAGGTGCCCGATTGAGGACTGTAACCGCCTGACGAATTCATTGGTCAACGGCTTTTTGCGTTCGGTAATTGCTGTGTTTACTTTATAGGTTATGGAATGAAATTAATGCGCGCGATCGATCTCCCTGCAATATACCATAGATGATAGATAAGATTTTTAATCTATACTAAGATTATGAGTTCATTCGGAGCTCGCCACGGGCAATGCAGCCAGCTATAAAATATATATTTACTGTCAAACCGCAAATAAAGTTTCACCTTGGGCCGCATAAAACGCATTGGGGTCTCTACCGAGATATATCAGTACTGTATATAATCGTTTTATATCGTCTCCGTGCATCTAGACATTGATTGTCATTCAAACGTAAAAAAAATGTTTAATTAATTCGAGTAATGCTGTTAATGATGCATCGCAAACTTGTGTCGATTTCCAAGTATAAGTAATCTTGTCATCTGAATTCTGCGTGCGATTGGTCGAGGGATCGTCGGTGTTGTTTTTGGACAAATGGCTTCATCGCGCACCACGGGACCGCTGTCAAGACCCATGGAGTTATGGTTATGACGGCTTTTTACACATTACATGAGGATAATTTCATTATGCCGGTAATGCGTGCACGGTAATTTGCCTGGGATAAAATTACCTACTAGGTCTCTGGATAGATGTCTTAAAGAGGATGTTTTGGCGGAAAGTTGAACCGGGAAGTTGCCAATTTTGTTCTATTTTCCAAAAAATGGGTAACTTTGATAAATAATGTGTAATATTAGTGGCATATCAACCATTGCGTGTTCATAAATGTGCACGAGTGAAGGAAATTGAAATAAAAGAGTATATTTTCCACATCCCAATACGAAAATTATTTGTAAGTCTTTAAATATATATTTCTTTGTCACTGGCTGAATACACTCCTACTCAATTTTTTTTTTAAATTGGCCGCCTAACGGTGTGAAATGGGGACAAAGTTTCATTGAAAAAAAAAACGGTTGCAATCACACAAATGTCTATGGGTACAAAAAAGTTAGTACTGAAAAGAGTCGGGTACTCACTTATACGAAGAAAACGCCATATTGCTATCAACACAAGGTTGGTCATCCACTGCGCCGCCGGTCGTGAGCATCAGGGTGTTCATCCGGGATTAATTTTTCGCACAAAACGATCGATTCGATATATCGATTCACAACACTAGTCTGTAAATGTCCGTATCTGCGTCACTGTGACGCGCTGGCACATTATGTACGTCACATCACTAGCATCTGTGTCATCTGAAAAACAAAAATACATTTCTGATTAGGTAACTAAGGAATGATAGTTCGTCGGAGGGACTTTTGCCTTACAGTGGGATTATTAAGAAACCAATTATTCAACATTATTATAATCATAATTTGATTTGCAATGAAATCGTGAATTACAGCTTTTAATTTGCCTGTAACGCATGCCTACTATATCGGGATTTTAAGATCTTGTATAGGGTTCAATCCATATATCCCTCCCAGATTAGGTACAGTACTATAATTAGGTACAGCTCTTATTGGGATAAAGTACTTAATTTTTTTTTCTCCCTGACCCTGTCACGTGGAAGAAATATAATGTTTGTAATTTTTGTATTTCCTTCGTGTTATTTTAATGGACTTTATTAACATTTATGACGTTTTAATAAGTATTTATACCGTTACAACATCTTGATTGGATACTTGTGGGTCTGCCTTAATAAAAACAGCCCTTCCTACTGTTCCCCTGTTGGGCTAAGCTTCGATTAGTTAGACCATAGGCCACCACGCTGGCACAGTGGGGGTTGGCGGGCTTTACACATAGTAGACAGACATATATAAGGTTATATAACACAGTCCTAAAGAAACTTTATTTCTTAAATATATAAAATTAATAGACGCGACTGGTTTGGAAACGAACGAGGTAATGTTGATTACAAAGGTCATACGTGTAGGTGCCTACAAAAACATTTTCTAATCTCATGAGAGCCCTGCGCCAGATTTGACGGAGATAGCGACCGGAGTTTGTTGTGCCAACGAAACCGGCCCAGCCGCCATCTTGGACCTGATTGACAGCTGTCAATGTTGGCGGGACTGCGACGCGTCGCCGCGCCTGCGTACGGTACACGGCGCGCCACTAATTCGTTTTGAAAATAATGTTCCTTTTTCGAGTTTTTTTTTATTTGACATTCAATTGTTTTCTTCCTTTTTTTTGTGATGGTTGCTGGCAATCTCTTGCTTTTTTAACGAGTGTCGATTTAGCATAAAATTGGTTAGAGTACTGAACCTATGAATTTTGGAGGCACCCGAGAGAATCCCTACAGGCACCATATATATTTATGTAAGAGGTAGCCGAATAAGATTCTATAATTTGTTATTAAAACCAAAAAAATATTTGAAATATTGTAGGCATTCAATCTAGAGATCTCCAAAGGTTTTCATTCAACATTTAGCAGGTGATCGTAGTTGAAAATGAGATTCGCACATGAACTCCACAAATGCCAGAGCTGCGAGCCGGGGTTTGAACCTGCGATCCTCGTTACCGAGGCAAGCGTTCTACCTACTTGGCTATCACTGCTATTGATCAAAAGAAGATAGCTAATAACTATTTATATATCTTCCACCCATATTCTGATATTTCAAGCGCCAACACTCAACCAAAGGAAAACCACGAAATAAATCATTTATATGACGTTTCACGATAAATCCTATTTTATGACCCTCGCTGACGTCACTGACTGTATAATAAACTCTACAATATTATAATACTTTGCATACCTGCTTAATTATTATTGCAAACGACTACAATTGCAAGTTTTTGCAGCCAACCCGTGCACCGCTTTGAATTACTGCTCAAGATTGAAATAAAACTATTTTTTTAGGATTTTATCGCGTTTATATTTTGATTTTACGTTCCCGACGATTCGGCTCACGGGAGGACTGAGGTGGTTGACGTCCTGGTGTCATAGTTTGAGACGGGGTACCCTCATATTTAAGTGTTGTCGTGTTGTTGTCCCGAAACGTCGGGAACGTAAAATCAAAATATAAACGCGATAAAATCCAAAAAATGTGTTTTTTTTTATTTTTTATTACATTTCATCGAGATCAAATACTTGCCTAAAGTATTTGATCTCGATCTCACCTGATGGTAAGTGACGATGAGATCTACGATGGAGCATACTTGCCTAGGTAGGACGGCGGCAGTAGATCTAGACGCTACATTCACTAGGCACATGCAGCGCAGCTGATGGCATGATGACCCGCCATCCATGAATGGCAACACCGAACATCATGCCGGAACACGGCTAGGCCGCTTGGCGACATGGCTTTGTTCAGTGGGTGGTGACTAGCCACGGCCGAAGCCTACCACCAGTAAAAATTGTTTTATTTCAATGTGTAGTATTCGCGTAAATATAAGAAATCAATACTGCTCAAGATTATTGAAACTTTGATACGACTTAATACACGGGTACGACATAGAATGAGCAAAAAACTCCATGTATAATCTAATAACATTAGTTAGTATTTTATCCATGGAGTTTCTTGCCCGTTCTTCTATAGGAACGGCATTCCGAACGGTTGGTAAAGTTGTAGCTTAGCAGTGGCTATTTTGACGATTCATAAGTACCGTACTGAATGGTTTACATGAATTTAAAAAATCGCGTCTATTATTAACGTACCTTATTACTTTTATATATTAAAGAAATTAACGTTTATACAGAACTATATTATATAACCTTATATATGTCTGTCTACTTTGTGTAAAGTCTGCCAATCCGCACTGGGCCAGCGTGGTGGACTATGGCCTAATCCCCCTCGCATTGAGAAGAGGCCCGTGCCCAACAGTGGGACATTAAAGAGGGCTGGTATTATATAATATTTATATTTTTTTTGCCAGTAAAGTTTTCTTTAAGCCCATCCCACCACCACATCCGCGCCATATTTTCCACCCATTATTTCCAACATGGTCTTACTAGACATTTTTTCCATCGCCATGTTCAACACACACTGTTGTGTCAAGACGTCCGATCTGATTACCATCGACGTCTAGTGCTGTGACACCGGCGGCGGCGATTATCGATAAGTTCGGTAGCGAGATTTTTATCGATTCAGTGATCGGACAGTGGGTTAATGTCAAAACAAGTTTTTTTTTTAACCATTGTATCGAAGAACCTTTGTTGTAGTTATAATGCCAGTGATACTGACTGCATCACCATTGCTTCACAAAACGGTAAAAACAACACTATTTTCGTATTGAGAAAATCTTCGTTTTGGACAATTGAAGAGTGTTAAATATACCAAGGGACCTGGGGTGAAAATTATAGACTTCTTGTGATTTTGTATAATCATAATTTAATTAAATACTCAGCAAACTTTTAAAACAAACGATGTCGAGGAGGCGCCATAGAGACGAGAGAGAAAACCATAGAGAACATTATGTATAGAGCATTTTGCATAGATTATTGTGCAAAGAGTAATAATGATATATACAGCTATAATGATATTTAAGTAGCTTTTTATTGCGTTATTGCTATTAATTACTTGACATTGGCAAAATACCCGCTAATTTGTGGGTGAGGCCATATTCATATCCATTTTATTTCATCGCATCTCATTTCGTAAAGAAAGAAGAAATAGCTTTCGGAATAATGTAGATCATGTTTGACAGATTTCCTGCACAAGCACTGTTGTGTAAAATATACCTAATAATAATAATACGGCCGTTTTTTAATGTCTCAATGTTGGGCAAGGGCCTCCCCTTCATTGCGAGGCCGATTTGACCTTAGTCCATCACGCTGGCTCCGTGCGAGTTGGCGGACTTCTCACGTCTTTCCAGGAACACTCTCAGACATGCAGGTTTCCTCACGATGTTTTCCTTCGCCGTTTAGCAAGTGATAATCATGGTTGAAAATGAGATTCGCACACGAAATCCAGAAATTCCAGAGGTGCGAGCCGGGTTTGGAACCTGCGATTCTTGTTACCGAGGCAAGCGTTCTACCAAATTGGCTATCACTGACGTTTATACCAAATATGATAAAATTTAAAAATATACACCAGCCAAAATGTGTGCACGAATTAAATAATTAAAATGGTTGGTATAACGTGACTGTACTACTAAAACAGCGCTATAGATTTTATAGCCCAAATTTATAGACGTTCTATAACTTTATCAAACGTCATACTGTGCGTACTGCGCAAAGCAAAACTATTGTTACGCAGCTATATGACGTTTGATAAAGTTATAGAACGTCTATAAATTTGGGGGAAAATTTGTTTTATTTAGTATGCCTGTTTACTTTTAAGTCTTAACTCTATCATAATCAAGTGGTCCAGTGGCCAGTGCCTCATCCACTACCGAACCATGATTATCTCATTAATTGTTTTTAATTGTTAATTGGCACACAACATTTAATATAGAATAAGAACATACGAGCCATAATTAAATTAATTCCATATTTTTTTGTCATCAGAAATTAAGTTTAAGTGCGTACTTAGTAACATGAAAAAAAACATTAGACTTCCTTAAAAACATAAATGGTCAGCGATGACAAAAAAAAATTAAGCATTTCATTTTTATTATTCGTGACTTGATTAAGATGATAAGATAACCGGGTATTTTTTTTTATATTTGTTCCATAAAAGAAGGTCAACATTATTATGTAGAAACTAGCGATGGCTAAAATACTGATATTGATTTCTTATACTTACGCGAATAGGTACTACACATTGAAATAAAAGTATTTTTTTTGTTTCGAATTTTGTCGCGTTTATTTTATGTTCTTACGTTCCCGACGATACTGTGAGCACCTTCTGCGCAGATCGGACCGCAAACAATAACTAATTATACTACTGGATAGATTTTGATCAAACGTGCCACGGAGATAGCTCAGATGGAGATATAGGATATTTTTCATCACTCGGAAAATTGATGACGTACCGCGGTACAGCAAAATAAACTCTATCTCAAAAACTACTAAGTGGTTTTTAATTAAACTTGACATAGACATAGCTTAACAAAATTTACTATTATTATTATCAATGGTTTCCTCCGGGACAGCCAAAAACCTAGAGTCCACGTGTAAAGAGTCACGACTGTTATTTAGTAGCTTATAATACCAATTAGGTACCTATAATACCTACCTTATACTATGTATACGGACTAGTTCGTAAGTTGGTCATGCATTATGTAGGTAGGTATACCTTTGTCTCATTAAAACATTCCCAAAGTCAATATTTTCAGCCGGGTCAGTGACCGACGGTCTTAATAAAATGCTGTAAATTGGTGTCACATTGTTTTTGAAATTATAACATTTAATCGCGATGTTGCCCGTTCAGGTACCCCGCTACGAGGTCGATAAGACAATGCAAAAGAATACTTAGGAACCTGTACAAAAGCTGTGATACCTTCAAGTTAGATTAATTAACTTTATACCAAACTAATAAGGTACTTATCTTACAGCTATAATAATAATACCAGCCCTTTGAAATAAAACCATTTTTTAATATTTTATCGCGTTTATATTTTGATTTTACGTTCCCGACGTTTCAGCTGCTTTACAGCAACCATGGTCACGGGAGGACTGAGGTGGTTGACGTCCTGGTGTCATAGTTTCAGACGGGGTACCCTCATATTTATGTGTTGTTTGTGGTCCGATCTACGCAGAATGTGCTCACAGTGTCTTGAGGTCTTGCAATGGTACGCTTGGTCTTGAATTTAATAATATTAATTACTGGATCCCAAGTCGGTGGTAGCACCCAGCCATCTTCCCTATTGAAATTAGGACGTTTTTTAATTTCAATGGCCTCGCGTATCATCCTAAAAATAGTTTTATTTCAATGTGTAGTATTCGCGTAAATTTAAGAAATCAATACCAGCCCTTTTTAAAGTCGCACTGCCGGGCACGGGCCTCCCCTCAATTCAAAGGGGATTAGGCATAGTCCATCATGCTGGCCCAGTGCGGGTTGGCGGACTTCACACATCTTCTCTTCGAGGGGTTCTCTCAGATATACAGGTTTCCTCACGATGTTTCCCTTCACCGTTTAGCAAGTGATAATCGTGGTTGAAAATGAGATTCGCACATGAAATCCAGAAATCTCAGAAGTGCGTGCCGGGGTTTGAACCTGCGATTCTCGTTACCGAGGCAAGCGTTCTAACAACTTGACTATGACTGCTATCAGCTAAGTATATTACATTTATTGATAGGTACCCACTTGTTGACCCGACTTAGGCTGTCTTGTCCTGAATTGGTCACTTTTCCGGTGACAACTTTTTAAATTTCTTCTCTCTCTACAAACCGTATTCGGACTCGTAATGGCGAGCATTTTTCAAAATATATTAGCTAAATCAGTCCAGCCGTTCTTATGTCATGCGCTTAACAACGAACAGCATAATGATTATTTTATTTATCTAGGTAAATTATAAAAAAAAACGTTCAAAATGCCAACGAATTCAGTATCTGGCCGTCTTACAGAATTCCTACACCAAGTTCTTTACAAAAAAAAACTAGCTTTATGTGTAAATATTATAATAGTAATCCCGCGCTATTATAAAGTGTCAAAATTATACCCCCGAACTTATAGACGTTCAACTCGTATAACTTTATCAAACAGCAAAGCAAATCTCATGTGCGCAGTACCATATGACGTTTGATAAAGTTACAGTACGTCTGTGCTAGTTTTAAATGTCTTTATATTACAATCTACTACGAATTGTGCTTATTTAGATACTCAAACATTTTCAATAACTTTTTCCTTTCAAGTTTATTCAACTCCCACTGTTAATATCTCCGCGATGCATATTCAAATCGAGGTGGAGAGTTCATAGCGTGAATAAAATTAACTTTACCCTTGTCTAAAAGGTGAATTTTAAACAACAATAAAAACATACACATCGTTATGTTTTTAAATACACTAAGTAGGTACTTAAGTACTCATTAAATGCAGCTTCACCCGCTAGAGAATAAAATACTTAGAGAATTATGATTATGTTATAACAGATTACAAACTACTACTCTTACGGATTTTGATCGCGTTTGTTCTACGTTTTTTACGTTCCCGACGTTTCGGCTGCTTTACAGCAATCATGGTCACGGGAGGACCAATTCAATGTATAGTGTTCGCGTAAATATAAGAAATCATTAACTGCCTCTATAATAATACGTGTACCAAATTCATTGAAATCCATTCTGTATTTTTTTATATTCTTCTTTAATACACTGACATTGATATAAGGTGATTCAGAAAGCGTATAAGCATGGAATCTGGGCTTCTTAAGCGCAATCAAAATTGCTATGTGTCAATTTTAAAAGAACTATATATATGTTTAATTGACATATCCCAATTCTGACTTGATCATAGATGAGTTGAAGAAACGCAGGTTCAAAGCTTAGTATAGCCTTTCTGAATCACACTGTATACTTCATAGTATCAATAACATTGGTAGAAATGCAACTTTTACTACCGACGCAAAGAAATAGGGTTAGAAGTTGGTGTTCTGCAGCATCGTACTTTGCTTGAGAACGGATTGATCGATTACAACGCAGTTTTTTTGTTTGATAGCTGTTATCGGTTGCCGTTTTTACTCATTGGAGTTTTTTTTTATTTTATTTTCAAAGTAAACTAGTTATAATAAATTGAGGAAATTATTAAATAGTATCAATGATAAAAATAAATTATTACCAGCCCTTACCTACTTCGAAAGAAAAACCCCAGCTACGACTCTCAATTTTTTCATGTTTTAATGAAAATTTAATGAGATTTTATATTCGCTCAAAGTCACCGATTAGCTGTGACTAAATTATAATTATATCATACCGCATTACCTTTGGGTAAGCCCAATAGTCAGTTTATTACGGAAGCGCTTAAATGTTGCGTGAAAACCGTATACAGACTGATTCAGAACGGTTATATTAAACCTCCCTTCTGCGCTTATTTGTAATCATTTTACGATATTAGAATTTCGATACGTTGAATTAAAAAATAAAATTAAAAAAAAACACGCTTTTTTACGCGACTTGTGCAAGACGCCCGTTTTCTTCTTTATTTTTAAGACTGCCATAACAATTATCTTTTTGTTTCTGTATATCTTTTAACTTATTAGTGAAATCTTTCTTCCATTCTTTTATCTTGTTGACTAATATAGACGTAATTAAAGTTTGATCTGTGTTTTTTTGTCAGCAAATTGTTTTTTAATCGGTATATCGAAATCCTGACTTTACACATTGATTACGAATGCGTTAATGAAGTGCAGCTTCAAGGCTTGGTATACTAAACTCAATAAGCCTGTATAAATACGTGAACAAATTAAATACATAGATATATGTTACACAGTTCAAATAGTAGATACGCACCTCTAGAAGCGATTTTTTGCGGATTAATATTGGATATAGTTCAGTTCATACGACTAATCAATTAATATCCTACAACTTAATAAACACTTAATAATATATTCTTGAAATTATCCAAGTCAGTACATCCGTATGTAATCGAACTTTAAACGCAACTTGTCACTGAACTTAATAACACATTAGTATTAGAGAAAAAATAATTAAAACTAAACTGCACTTTCACACTGGCACGTTTCGGTGCGATTTCAAAGTCTTACGATGATTGGTGGGTTTAAGTTCGTAAGTAACGTTTGAATATGGAGAGCGGCGCGATCACTGCACGCCGGCGCTGCGCACGATCGACTGGCGGCGCACGCGCAACTCTACACGGGCTCGGCCTGAACACAGGCGTCGTCAACCTTTTGAAGTTTTATAAATTGTAATCTTTAGTAAGTAGATTAATCCCACTAATATTATAAATGTGAAAGTTTGGATGGATGAATGTTTGTAACTCAATCACGCCAGAACGGTTCAGCGGATCTAGATGAAATTTGGCACAGAGATAGATTATAGTCTGGAATAGCACATAGGCTACTTTTTATCCCGGTAAAATGTATGGTTCCTGTGGGTACATTTTAATCGCGGGCAACACCGCGGGGCGCAGCTAGTGGATAATATTTAACACACACTTAATTCTTTTATATATTTATACCGTACACAGCAATGGCATAGATAATATGCGTTATGATGTTATAAAATAAATTAAAAACAATAAGCGCAGGGATATGAAAAAAAAACTCAATTAATTATTAGATATAAAATAATCTTTGCCCGCACTGGGTCTGAATCTGACTCGTATTGAGGGGTGGCCTACTGTGCCCAAAAGGAGGAAATAAAAGAATCATAATTATTATTATAAAACTTACCAACCAAATGCAAAATTCAAAGGTACTGACACATATTTTAAAAAAAAACATATATGTTCATGCATCTCTTTATTATAGGCTGCATACAAACAAGAGCCTTAAAAAGCTAATAAGATATGATTTATGTATGAGCTTTTTTTATCGATAATAATTATATTATTAGCTAGCTGCCCCGCCATACTTTGTACCGTCTCAGAATCGAATATATGAGGAAATTAATTATCCTTGTTATATGTGATGTTTTCCCATGTTTTAATAGTTATTCTGCTATTCGAGACAGAGTCAAATGCATACAATCAAAGATCATAAAAATCAGTCCACCTTAATCCGTTCTTGAGTTATAGACGGTGTAACTAACACGACTTTATATACATACTTTTGTTGTATTTATATATTACCTTTTGTTATATTTTTCAGAAATAAGTTTCATCAGAATTTTATATTCATTTGCCTGTAAATTGAAACCAAATGCTTGTTACATCTGAAAAAACCTGTTAAGTCAGCGATTGAGAGCGCCAAGAGCCTCCAGATGTAATGACAAAATACATACGTCTCTTACTAGCACGGACTAATGCCGCTTTCATTAGAAAGAGACGTCAATGTTCCTCCAAGTTATCTTACATAGACCTAGCTTAATTGTTACCGCTTCAATAAGTTATAAGTAAACATGTATATTTGCATTCAAAATAAGACTTTACTGTAGTTACTTAAGGTTACTTTTAAATAACATTTATCTCTAATTTCACACTTTTAAGTAAACGACTAGCTAAACGCATGTAAATTTCGGCAACTTGATATTTACAGTTATTTAAGACACGATACACAAAAGCAAATGGTATTTTTCATTTCACAAGCCTGATAAACATAATTTTGGTGATGTTCGAAGATAAATTCGGCACGGGATGCGTAGGCGCAGCCGGACAGTGGACACGTTTGATTAGTCGCGAGAATACATCATTTCGTTTCGTCTCTCTCGCTCGGCCCGCGTGTGCCCATGTTAGAAGAGGATAACACGATGTTTACATCTTTATGGAGCCGGAGCCGGGGCTTTAATGGGATCTTCCCAGATGTTGGTGATCGGTTAATTTTCGTAGGTAGGAGGAAATTGTCAGTTAACCGTATCACATATGTTATTTTTTACTAAGTTATGTTGTTAACCGTTAAAACGGTTGTATTTCTATGGTCATCGGGTGAAGTGGCAGTTGTTTTTTTATGACTTATGTGACGTATTTTTTGCTAAAATTATTATCTTTTTTTATTATGTAAGTTACGTTCTGAAATAACACCTAAAATACATATTATGCTAAAATATGTAACTCGGTTTTGTCAGTACCTCAAAAGTTTCCGAAAATTATTATCTTAGGCGACATATTATTGGATATTGAGGCCGCCATTTTAGAAGTTTTGTATGTCCCTCTATTCGCACATCACGAAAAAACTACTAGACAGGTTTTGATATCGTGAAGCATTGCGATAGACAAAATAACCAGGGGCGTATCATAGGATACTTTTTGTCCCGGGAAATGGAAATTCCGTGGGAATTAGAATTGCCAAAATCCATTGAACGGATTGTACTGAAACTTTATAGCTTTCGGATAGACACCGGGTTAATGTAAACCTACATTTTATTTTTCACCCTGGGTAATGAAATGGTTCTCCCAGGATAGTAAAGACCTAACGTACATGTGAACGATATCCGGGTTCCGGGCACTGTTTGTTTAATTAATAGTTAAATAAACAAAATATTAATATCGCCAGACGAACACACCAACTATACGGTCCCACACTAAGCCACGCTTGTATTACGGGTACCATACAATGAACAGGGGTGAACCCAGTATATATTACTTATATACACTTGGGTACAAACATTCGAGCTCATACCATTAAGTTTGTCCCAACCAGGATTCGAACCCGGGACCCTCGGCACAGAAAGCAGGGTCACTACCAACTGCGCTAATCAGGCTGGCAGTTATAAGTTTATGTGGGACTTTTTGGGGGAAGTCGAAGAGAAAGGTTATCAATTTTGTTTTATTTTGTGAAAAATGTGTTTCTTTGAAATATAATGTGTAATGTTGGTGGAATATTAACCATCATGTGTTCATAAACGTGCACGAGTGTAGGAAAATAAAACTAAATAGTAAAACACGAATTTTCCAGTTCTCCCAAAAAGTTCGGTAATTTGTCAGTAAAGTATCGACAACTTTACTGATTGGTTAGTAGGGTTTATTAGGCCTAGTCTACGGATTCCTGCATAGAATCTCTCATATATATCATATGAAAAATAATAATTCCACTTGACGTTGGCAAAATACCTACCCAAAAGGGGGAGTGAGGCCATTTTCTAAAAGAAAAAATTTATGTGCTTATGTAAAATTAATTAATAAGTAACTACACATGTTTTTTTGGCGGGAAACTGAAAAGTCATGGCGTCAGTTGTGTTTTAATTTCTAAAACTAGTGTTCCTGCGAGTTATAGTGAGTGATATAAGTGGAATATTAACCATTATGGGTTCGGTAAAGTGCACAAGTGTAGGTAATGGTAAATGGGCCTGTGCATATGCTCAAAAACAGAAAAAAAAAATTACTTGACACTGGCAAAATACGTATGATGATGCAAAATTAAAAAAAAAAAAAAACTACACATGTATGTGTTCCTAAACACGACGTTTGTAAAATAAATCACAATGGCAGGATAATTTCAAACGATTTATCCTTCTTTTTTTACGAAATGAGATGCGATGAAATAAAATGGATATGAATATGGCCTCGCCCACAACTTAGCGGGTGTTTTGCCAATGTCAAGTAATTCATAGCAATAACACATTCAATAAATACACATTATAAATAAAATAATGGATGTGACATGATGATATGAAAATCTGATTTATCCTTACATCTTCGAGTCACTCCGGGTAGGTAGGAAGCCGTCAGCAAATATGTCAGAGGTGTCAATGTCAGTTTTTTTTATTTATTGGAACGAAGTTCCTTATCGCGCGTTACGAAAGGGGGCTAGACGGAAAAAATTCAGACGAAAAATTAAGATGAAAAGTTGTAACGACCAATTGTAAGCATTTTTAAAAACGAAAGTATAGTTTACTATATAAAACCCAAAAACAAACATAACGATACCTCGTTCAAATTTTTTTAGAGAATGGCTTCTCCCACATATGGGTAGGTATTTTGCCAACGCCAAGTGGAAAGAAAAACGTTACGACGCGTTACATGGGGGGGAGGGGGGGGGTCAAAAATCTCCGAACATTGCGTTACGTAATACTTGAACGCTCCATTACGGATTATCGGCCCCTAGGTACTTCAAGATTACGAGTCTTCCTGTTTACCTGAATTTAAAACGGATTTACCCATTATCAATTTGTTTTTCCAATTTTTGTTTTGACCCGACATCCAATTACACGTTTATTTTCCCTAAAATATCGCCTGTTAATTGGTTGTTTGTTTCCTCTCGTTATCAGCCCCTATACGGCGGGAAATATAGGGAGTCCCGAAAGGTCTGTCGCGTATTAATGATAGATATCAATAGACAATCGACTTTATACGGTCTTTATACGGTCTTTATATGGACTTTATATGGTCTGCTCCGTATGGTATTGTCGCCAGACAAGGTACAACCCACACTGGGCCAACTCGCACTGGGTCAGCGGGGTGGACTATGACCTTATCCCCCTCGAATTGAGGAGAGGCCCGTGCCCAGCAGTGGGACATTTAAAAAAAGGGCTGGTATTATTATAAGGTACTACAAAAAAAAAAGCTCACAAGAAATCACAATTGTCATTGGTTGGCAACAAATTTTCTATCATAATAGGCTATTTGAGTGTTTGAAAAACTACCTTAAATTGTCCATTAGTTTAATATGATGCTAACAATATAGTTCTTTTAAAATTCCAGTATTTTCCATAAAATCATTTTCATCATTTTTGGGGTCGAGTCACCTTCGTCCGTAGGAGAATTAAGTACCCTCGAGATACCCTACACGTGACCCTGGGTGGTGCCAACTAGGTGACAACTCTACTGGTGGCAGGCTTCGGCCGTGGCTAGTCACCACCCACTGAACAAAGCCATGTCGCCAAGCGGCCTAGCCGTGTTCCGGCATGATGTTCGGTGTTGCCATTCATGGATGGCGGGTCAGATCAGTTGGGCATACCATCCACCTCGCTGGAAGATCTTCTATTTTCCCATTGAAATAAAACTATTTTTTAAGGATTTTATCACCATTATAGTTTGATTTTACATTCCGGACGTTCTCTCTTCTCTTTTCCCGCCAAAATTATTATCTGTGTGTAATAATAATACCAGCCTTTTTTATTGTACCACTGCTGGGCACGTGTCTCCCCTCAATTCGAGGGGGATTAGGCCATAGTCCACCACGCTGGCCCAGTGCGGGTTGGCGGACTTCACACATCTTTCGAGGGGTTCTCTCAGACATGCAGGTTCCCTCACGATGTTTTCCTTCACCGTAGCAAGTAATAATCGTGGTTGAAAATGAGATTCGCACACGAAATTTGAACATGCGATCCTCGATACAGAGGCAAGCGTTCTACCAACTTGGCTATCTGAGTTTGTAATGATAGATATCCACTAAGCTTTCGCTGCTAAAGCCAGCGTCCCGCATCTGTACCCTCAAATGCGCACGCGTTTCAGTATTCGTGAAAGTGGAAAATCACTCATAATCGACGTAGTACGTTGAACGATCACGTACAGCGAATACAGCGAATACCTATATAAGTAGCAAGTAACAACTAAATATGAGGGTACCCCCGTCAAACTATGACACTAGGACGTTAACCACCTCAGCCCTCCCGCGACCATGGTTGCTGTAAAGCAGCCGAAACGTCGGGAACATAAAAACAAAAAATAAACGCGATAGAATCCTTAAAAATAGTTTTATTTCAATCTATATAAATTAATAAATATCGCCATACGAACACACCAACTATACGGTCCCACATTAAGCAACGCTTGTGTTATGGGTACCGTATGGGTACCGTACAATGGACTGAGGGCGAACTCAGTATATAATACTTATATACATATTAAACATCCATGACTCGGGTACCAACATTCGTGCTCATCACACAAAGCTTGTCCACGATTCGAACCCGGGACCCTCGGCGCAGAAAGCTGAGTCACTACCACTGCGCTAATCAGGCCGTCCAATATACAAAGTGTAAGCTTAAGATACATATTATCTAGTAAACAGTGATAGCTAAGTTGGTAGAAAACTCGCCTTGAGAACGAGGGTCACTGGTTTAAGCCTTGGCTTGCGAATCTAAATTTTCAACCATGCACTTGCCTAGGAGCGTAGGTACTAAAGCTATCGATCCTGCGCCTGATCTATCTCCGCTCGTGTCGGATCGCCGCCCAATCGCCTCTTAGAGTTCACCAGTGCTTGCGCACATACTTAATAATACCAGCCCTTTTTAATGTCCCACTGCTGGGCACGGGCCTCCCCTCAATGCGAAGGGGATTAGGCCATAGTCCACCACGCTGGCCCAGTGTGGGTTGGCGGACTTTCAAGGGGTTCTCTCAGATATGCAGGTTTTCTCACAATGTTTACCTTCACCGTGTAGCAAGTGATAATCGTGGTTGAAAATGAGATTTGCACATGAAATCCAGAAATCCAAGGTGCAAGCCGGGGGTTAGAACCTGCGATCTACGTTGTCGAGGCAAGCGTTCTACCAACTTGGCTATCACTGCTATATAGTAGCATCTACAACTAGTTCAAAGACCCTGTCAGCGACAATGACGATGTATAGTAATTACAGCGAAAGGAAGGACGGTGTATCGTGCCGCATCGAGAAAGTAAGAGTGTGACAATTTCACGCCGGGCGGCGGCGCACGCGCACTGAACTTGGAGTCTAATGCGCAGGAGATCAGGTACCGATAGCATGCCTCGGTAGATTGTGTTGTTGGGTACCGGTTAAGTAACCTATGGTTAGCTAGGTATGTTACTTAATAGTATCCGCGAATTAATTCGCATAAATGATATGAATTGATTAGGGGTAGGTAGATGAAAAACAGAGCAAATAAATATATTCTTTAGATACCCATCGATCATTCGTCATTTCCTCGGGCCCAACCTTAAGTCGGTGGCAGTCGTTAAGCCAGAGTTGAGAGGTTTCTTTTTATAATTTGACTAGACAATTTTTTATATTTTTATCTTACCCTTATATATGACAGCGTATTGGGCAGGGTCATTTAGAATGGGTGTAATCAGAATACCTTATTTTCTAGCGTAGGCATTTAAATTAGGTACCTAATTAAAACAGGCTCCACGCCTTCCGATCCTATTCCAATTATCGGATGAAGTCGGATAATGTGTAGGGCAATCGGACGCCCTAAATTAGGACGATTGTCCTACACTTTATCCAATTTCATCTGATAATTAGGTTCTAGCTAGTTCCAGCTGGTGGCTTGTAAAGTTACGCCTAATAAATACAACCCAATTTTGCCATCACGGCATTGAAATTCGGTACCTGCTGCAACTCTGGAAAATAATTTAAATCTGCTGCATTTTTTTGTCATCTGTCCCGGTACGAGCGAGGGTACGCATGCGCGAACAGATCTCGCCGAAATTGTCCGCGCGCCCGTGCAATTTCCCGTCACTTTCCATATTGTCTATGATTGTGTAATGTGTAACGAGCACACGTGTGGTAAGTAGGTGATTGTATTACAACATCGGTGAATTTGGTTTGCGAAGAACATGACAGCTGGCGAAGAAGTTGCTCTTTTGCTGGTGTGCCTAACTAAAGAACATCGACCATTTCATGTTGCAAAGGAAGCAGGGTTGCTGTCGCTGGCGAAGGTAGGTATGTATGAGCGGGACGGCGGTGTGGTGTGGCCGACGCTGCCGTGAGGAGGAGGGATACAGGGTGGTAAAATAGTAGCATAGTATTTTGTAACTTTTGACGATTCATTACTGTGCTTAATGGTCTACGTGAATAAAAAATATTCTGATTCTGTATCTGCTCAAGCGGACGGCCGCTCTTGGGGTCGCGGATAAGTGCGAGAGCTTTCCCCTGGCTCCCTCACAAGGCGGCAGAAGGACCACCGTGGGGTTTTAGTCGGTAGGAGTCCGCCATAACCCGCTTATCTCCCCCGAGGATTTCCCTACGATAAAGAAAAGGTAGGCATGTACAACAGCAAGCGAAAGCCGCCGTATTATACTCATATCTGTTGTCTGGTCATATTAAGGTTTACTACACGTAGTCAGTAGCCAGTCAAATCTGCAAAACCGCCAAAGTATGGTGCCAATAGATACAATATCACTTTCGTCACCCGTCTCGCCTTGACGACGCGACGTCGGTTTAGTAAGCAAGTCCAACAGTCGCCGGTAGCCCGGGGTCGCCGCGGAAGGCAATATCCGGTTTCCTGCTAACCCCTTTTTTTATTTTTAATGCACAATTATAAAGTTATTCGCTTGATTTCTTCGGCGGCTCGGTGTGAATTTAAATCGACTTATAAGGCGTGATACGAGGGTGGTCTGGCGAGGTGTGATGGAATGATATGCATTTCAATCAATGTTTATGGACAAGTCGAGAGTGAACAGGTACCTTCTAGGCAAGTATGCTAGCATCGTAGATCTCATCGTCACTTACTATCAGGTGAGATCGAGATCAAATACTTGCCTATATTGTAATTAAAAAAAAACATACTATCCGACTGCCACAGGTAGTGACCCTGCTTTCTGTACCGAGAGTCCTGGGTTCGAATGCCAGTAGGTGCAAACATTGTGATGAGCACAAATGTGCTCGAGAAGTCGAGTCGAGTTAGTTTACGAGTATAAATTATCCTTTAAACCTGGGGCTTCTTTAGCGGATTAGTAATCGTTACGAGAGCTCGTAATATCAATGTCGATTTAAAAAAAAAAACATCGGCGATGGTCATTTTGTGTGAACACTTTTTTTAATTTACTGGTGGTAGGCTTCGGCCGTGGCTAGTCACCACCCACTGAACAAAGCCATGTCGCCAAGCGGCCTAGCCGTGTTCCGGCATGATATTCGGTGTTGCCATTCATGGGTGGCGGGTGAGATCAGTTGCGCTGCATGTGCCTAGTGAATGTAGCGTCTCGATCTACTGCCGCCTTCCTACCTAGGCAAGTATGCTACATCGTAGATCTCATCGTCACTTACCATCAGGTGAGATCGAGATCAAATACTTGCCTATAATTTAATAAAAAAAAAAAACAATTAGGGTATAATATCGAAATTCGTATTCACATAATGATTAAAAAATCTAAGCTAAAGATGCCCAGTGTTGAAGATTAATAAATAAGTAGGTATATAAGGTATATATAAGGTATATAAGTGTGACAATACTAGTGTGAAATATATTAACAGGGTCAACAGTAGGTTATAAAAATAACATTCCCAAAGAAATAAATCAAATTATTAGCCATTTAATAAATCACACCTGTACTGTGCGCACGGCCAAAGGCTTATAGGGCTCTTTATTTAACAACAAAACAAACATAATTTTCACAATTATTTGCACAAATAAATAGTTTACATTATTTTTGGTACACCTTACACACATTCTTGAATTTTCACGGTAAGTACTTACCCAACTAGCTTTAAAAATAAAAAAAAACACATTTTTTTTACAAAAAAAAAACCAGTGCGAATGTTCAATAAATACTTTAATTTCAAAACAATTCGGGCTTCGTCTTAACATTATACATTGTTGAATTTATTTTTTAACATTATACCTACACTTTTTTATTATAAAGTTTAATGTAACGTTTAACATGTTAAATTCAACATAGACAGTTCTATCAATGTTAGGGTCAAAATAAATAGGGACAAGTGTCCACTGAGGCGTATCGCCTATGACGCCTTCAATAGCGAACCTTGGTCGCCCAAATACAAGTAGGTTGGAATATCAAATATGAGTTTTACAACCGTGGACAAGATGCCTCTTAGACAAAAAAATGCAATATGTACTGGGATATATTCATTGTATTATAGAAAAAGAAAAAATATTTACGTCATCAAATGCTATGAAATTTAAAAAATGCAGTTTAAATCAACAATAGACGATCGGAACGTCTGGCCACCAGAAAGGGACAGAGCTATGCGGAAGCGAACACGCTTTGACAGCCCCCTGTTTTATCATAGTGTCGTTTCTATTGGTCAGACGATTCAATCGTATATAATGGCTAATCTATGAAATAATTAATCACATATTGATTTCTTATATTTACGTGAATACAACTGATTTTACGGATTTTATCTCGTTTATTTTATTATAATTACGTTCTCGTGGTTTCGGCTGCTTAACAGCTACCATGGTCACGGGAGGACTGAGGTGTGAGACGTCCTATCGTCAAACAATAACATAAAATCCGTAAAATTAATTTTATTTCATAATTAATCACGATTAATTCGCAGAATTATTATGAAGTCCGAAATAAACTGAATCACTCATAATGTAAAGCTCGCAATAATTAAGTGTCTTATTAATATACCAACCAATTTATATCTAACAACCCCATACAAGAGTCATACGCTCATTCAGACAAACATATTTTTGAAACAAACTTCATTATAAGGGAATGTTTGACACATATATTCGTTATTCCGTTCATACAACTCCCCATATTAAGTATCCCCTTAGTAAGTAGAAGGTATTATTACACTTATTTATTTTAAGGTAGGTACGCGTCGTACGACACGCACGGACCGCGCGCAACGCGTATTTGTTGCTAGCTAAGCATGTTGCTTTGAACAAATTATAGACAACTTTTGCGGGCGGTGCGCGTGTACTCTCTAATGGACGAGTACCTTTAAATATTAAAATTACTTAAATTTAATTTGCATTCACTTTTATGATTTGTTATAGTTTGTAATAACTAACGTATACTTTTGAGACGCTGCTAAGCACTTGAGCCCCACAGGCGAACGCTCGCTTACAGACTGGGAACGCATACTATATATTAGAGGCCTTACTTAGTCCTAAATTTTACCACAAAATTAGTTTTTTTATTGTATGTATATAGTTATTTCTGATCTAAAAAGAAGAAAAATGCAAAAATATAAAACATCCGTAATAAGTACATAGAGGTAAGTGATCCATATTGTTAAGTCACAATAAAAAATAAATATGAGATTGCAAATCCATAATTTAAACTAGTATAAACCAAGGTAAAAAGTAAAAAAAAGCTTTGTAGAGCTGTTAAGTATATCACTACCGCTAACGGGAACAAAATGCCGCTGTGGTTTGAACAGGTCGTTATTTATTCCACCATAATACCACAAGGTGGTATACAATCGTCAATTTACCACCCAGCCTGAAGTGACCATGTGTTGCTATAAGTAAAAAAAATCGGTAAACCGAATTTTGACGCCGGTCATTGCGAATATATTATTATCGGTAATTGCCATATTGCCAAACCTGTCATCTTCTATATAATCCATTGTTCACAGCCTAATTTAACATCTAATCAATTAAATAATAACAATTCATTATGTCTGATAGGTAGATAGATAACTATTACTTATTGGCAGCTTACCTTAAAGGTACCATTCCATACCAATATTGGAACCAAGGCTATGTTGGCCATACAGCCATGGCTTTGCGCCTAGCCACATACATAGTTCACAGTGGCGATTGAAGGTAGCACAGGTATAAATAATACAATTATATCACAATTGAAAGGAAGAAAACGTTACGGCGCGTTACATAGGGGGGTAGGGGGGGTCAAGAAAATCTCCAAAAATTGCGTTACGTAATACTTGAACGCTCCCATATACATTGTCGGTTCGCAATGGACAACCAACCAATTTATGTTGGTATATCTGTCGTCTTATTTACGGGTTTCGTCACGTCAAGTGTGTCCAATATTATGCTTTATTACTGTTTAGAATAGTACTATGTTGTAATTTTAAGAATTGTGTGTATTTGTTTACGATTCGATAGTTCATAGCGCGTTTACAATGGGGCGTTTGACTTTATAAACAATTAAGCTTTAAATTGTGACAATCCTAAAAGATTATAGCTTTTTATAACGATTAGTCTACATTGTTCTACAAAAATATGGATTATATTCTTTAAAATCATAAACAAAACAATGTTTTTTTTTGGTTCAGTCACGTGATCAAAAACGCTCTGGATTGTTGGTTGGTAAACTAGGCTTTATTATCGTTTGGGAAGGCACTATTTTGTGTGCGTGTTTTTTGTATTGTAGCTTTTTTTAACGGGATTTTCGTTACGTCTCGATACTGTGTTTGCTCAAAGGTGATTGGTTGGTCCAAAAGAATAGGGTGACAATGATTTAGTTACTTTTACTTTGTATTTTTTTTATTGTGACAATTTTTTTTGTGTTTTTTTTTCATCACAAATCGATGTTATTACCTAAATATATTTATACTAGTACACTGGATTATGTCACTAAAAGCAACGTCGGTACATACAATCAAATATACAAGGTGTAACAATAATAGTGTACAATATTTAACCGACTTCTTTAACACGGCCAACAGTAGGTTGTAAAGATATCATTCCCAAAGATATAAATCAAATTAGTAGATAATTAAAAAAATACATCCTGTACGTGTGGGCGCTTGGCGGAAAGCTACCGATTCGCCTTGCTTAAAAAAATCCATAATATCCACAATTATTTTATACAACATGATCCATATAACTTACTGATTAATCTGTTAAAATATTGTACACAATTTTTGTTACACCTCATATACACCCCCCAAATTTATAAACGTTTTGTAACATTATCAAACGTCACATAGTACTGCGCACAATTTCCTTCGCGCAGTACCATATAACGTTCGATAAAGTTTATATTTAAATCAAGCATATTAAATAATAGATAATAATTCCGTAGCACACAGTTAAGTCGCGGTTCTGAACACTTGTATCATTTCAGCTACGTCGGTTTGTTACCGAGGGTGGCTTTACACACGTAACCCTTGAGCGCGAGCACGCCCCGGCACTTGATGTGAACCTGGTACCGCGCGCACCACTCCAGCCTCCCGCAGCCTGCGCCCGCGCCGGACACGCTCTTCAGAGCCGCCAGCGACAGCAGATCTGTGCGGTGACCACACACATCATGTTATTGGAACGCCTTTGAGTAGGAGCGATGCCATTGTCATCTATACTCTACACAAATAAATAAAATTGGAGTGTCTGTTTGTAATATTAAAATAATCGCTTTTTACTGAGTGCATTTGGATGTATACACGGTACATATACCGAAACGACATTATTTAAATGTTTTGTCTGTCTGTTTGTTTGTGTGTTTCAGCTAATCTCTGAAATGGCTGGACCGATTTTGGCAGATAGCTGATGTAATAAGGAGTAACTTAGGCTACTTTTATTTAAGAAAAAATATAGGTCCTCACAAAAAAAAACAATGAAAAATTTAATAATTTGTTAAATACCATGCGGACGAAATCGCGGGTGACAGCTAGTTATTAAGGTGGAAGCGCAAGATCAGGGCGCGACATTCAAAATGTCAATGTTTTTTAATTTTTTTATACGAAAAATTTGGACATCTTTACGATGTAATTTAGTTAGAATTTCGCGGCCTGACCTGGCGCTTCCCCCATTAACATACTCGACACTGGCATACAATTTCAATATTTCGTAGCAGATTGCCAAGCTAAAAAAAAGGAATAGCTAGTGTAGTTGGTGGTGGGGACCTGGCGGGTCGGCGTGCGTGAGCAGCTGCACGTCGTTGGCGCGGCAGAAGGCGTGCAGCGCGGGCGGCACCACGCAGCACGACGCCAGGTTGATCTGCGCGATGGCGGGCCGCACGCGCGCCCACGCGTGCAGCCGCCGCAGGCAGCCGCCGCCCACGTCCGCCACGCCCAGCTGCTGCACGCGACCTGCCGCCACGAGCCGAGGTGCTCACAACAAATACCTCGCCCCTCCCGCCCTCCCCCCAGCGAGCTGACACCACAAGCCGAGGTGACAGCAGCACTAAGTAGCGGTGCTCACCAAATATCTTGCCCCCCCCCCCCCCCCCCCCCCCGCCCACAGCGACCGGACGGCAGCGGACAGCGGCATTAAATAGCGGTGCTCACCAAATACCTTGCCTGACCTGACGGCAGCCGACAGCCGCACTAAGTAGCGGTGCTCACACCAAATACCTTGCCCCCCCTAGCGACCTGACGGCAGCCGACAGCGGCATTAAGTAGCGGTGCTCACCAAATACCTTGCCCCTCCTAGCGACTTGACGGCAGCCGACAGCGGCACTAAGTAGCGGTGCTCACACCAAATACCTTGCGCCCCCCCCCCCCCCTCCACTCCTCTCCCTCAACACTGCCCATGATCGGACATAGCATCGGATCAGATCGAAACCCTCCTATTTAAAATATATGTCTATTATCTCATTACAATACACTTCTTTTATGATTTCATGGTAAAATCAATTTTAATATATTAAAAAAAACCGCGTCTAATTCATGTGATCGATGGAAAATTCCAACTCTGTGGGTCCAGGATCATGAGTTGAATCTATGGTATCCGTTCTTGTTACGAAGCCACTTACACACTATAAAACAACATCATTGCCATTGTGAATCAATTCGATTGTTTACCCTGGATAGGTCCTCCATTCTTATAAGGCCCATAGTAAGCGACCACGTCTCAATCAGCTATATGTCATCATTGGAGCATAAATAAGTTGTAAACCTTCGTCTTGATAGGTATTCCTGGGCCCCAAGTCTGCTAACACAATCGATTCATAATCGAACAGCAACCGCATAGTAACGGTCACTTTGACAGATATTGTTTGGGATATCTGTCAAAAGTGACAGTTACTATGCGGTTGCTGTTCGATTATGAATCGATTGTGTTAGCAGACTTGGGGCCCTGTGTTATATATAAACGTACCTTCTTTAACGAAATCTTCGAGCACACCCCAAAGAACTTTGATGCCGGGCAGGATCGCCTCGCACTTGCGCGCGTCTGCTTCGTTGTCAGCTTCCATCTCCGAACTTGGCATGCGCACTGTAACACGCACAGATTAATAATAATAATATCGCCAGACGAACACACAACTGATGGTCCCAAACTAACAAACAAACAGGGCCCCAAGTCTGATAACACAATCGATTCATAATCGAACAGCAACCGCATAGTAACTGTCACTTTTGACAGATATCCCATACAATATCTGTCAAAAGTGACAGTTACGTTGCTGTTGCTGTTCGATTATGAATCGATAGTGTAAGCAGACTTGGGGCCGGGCCATTTAAAAACCCTATTCCCCTACCCTACCCCAACCTATTGTGTTAGAGGATTTAGGGGTAGAATCATTGAAATGAAAGTTACACTGGAATAGCATATCAGAATACCGATCATGTTCCGCTTGCGAAGTGCGCCCGGTCGTAAGTAAGAATGAGATAGATAGTCACTGTCTTGTTGACGCTGATTGGGCGAGTCTGTATTGGCCTTGTCCATGTGCAAAATAAAAAACTTTTTAACAAAATAAAAACCGTCTTCAAAAAACTAAAAAGCCAAAAATAATCTAATCTTGAAATCTACTTTGTCTAACTAAATCAAATATTTAACTAATCTGAAGTCGGTGCCAAACAAACAGCTGAGTCGAATATTGCCGGTCTGCGCCAAAGACTATACCTACAAATTGGTCCGCACATCTCGTTACTGAGTATACTTTTGTTATTCTTCATCGTTAGTTTATTTGGCACCGACTTCAGATTAGTTAAATATTTGATTTAGTTAGACAAGGTAGATTTCAAGATTAATTTTTTTGGCTTTTTAGTTTTTTGAAGACGGTTTTTATTTTGTTAAAAAGTTTTTTATTTTACACTTTTTAGTGGATATATTTACTATTATTTGTCACTAAAAAGAATGTAATATCAATCTTTTTTTACTGGATAATAGGTATACCAATTATAACATCATCGCGAGAAAAACATAGATTCAAAGAAATCAAGATAAAACAAAAACCACTGAATCAATCTCGCTGAATTTTAAAAGGGTATACCTTATTCTGTAAAAAAGAATAATTCAAATCGGAACATCCACGAAAAAGATTTATTTATAGCCAAAGTGCATCCCATAACAATTTCAATAAGCCCAAACACGGCTTGGATACATTGTTTTATTACAATGTTCCGGTTCCTCCTGGGTTTATCATCAGATCAGTTCGATGGTACCATATTCATCAGAACCATTTCATTAAATTTGCTTTTTCATTGTCGCTTAACGATCATAATCGAGATTATCTTGGCGCAACCCGTGAAATACGTATCACTGACAAGTTCCGGTGGCCATTTGTGGTCTTCTTCATCACTTTCACTTCAGCAAATGATACTTTCTGAATGCAAATGCTTGACTTCTTGATGAAAATACCAAAATTGCTATAGGTTTCCCTATAAAATTTGAGGAGTCCTCTCAATTCCTCATGGATCCCATGATCAGAACATTTTTTTGAAAAAAATGGGACCAATCTGTAAGCATATCCTTTCATATAAAAAAATAATTTTTCAAATCGGTTCATAAATGACGGAGAATTGAGGTAACAAACATAAAAAGAAAAAAAAATAAATACAACCGAATTGAGAACCTCCTCCTTTTTTTTGAAGTCGGTTAAAAATTGTTTAAATAATTTTAATCGTACGTTATTGCAAAGTAATAAGAATTATTTGTTGTTACCTATTATTCAACTGTAATACGACTATTTGGTTGCGTGATTCAATTATTGTATGTATATCAAACTCCGCTCCGCAATTCGCAAGCATCAATATAACATTGAACAAGGTGTGGTTCCGGAACCTCAGGTCAGTGGGGCACACCGATTGTTTTGGGCGCTCAATCTAGTGCGTGGTACATTGATATGATTGTATTAAATATACCCTGTACTTACTGTTACTGCCGAGCGATATGGGTGAAGCTTTAGTCGAATAGTTGTTTTTCGCGTTGCTATCATCGTTCGCTTCATCCCTATGCGGTATGTCCGGATTGTATGCCAGTATAACATTGTCTACGTACTCTGTGTGTAGTGCTGTGAACACTGAAATTAAAACATTAACAGATTTTTAATTACATTTTTTAATAGGCAATTTGGTAGAACGCTTGCCTCGGTAACGAGGATCGCAGTTTCAAACCCCCTCTCGCACCTCTGGGATTTCGATATTATATGTGCAAATCTCATTTTTAGCCATGATTATCACTTGCTAAACGGTGGAGGAAACATCGCGAGGAAACCTGCATGTCTAAGAGAACTCCTCGAAAGACGTGTGAAGTCCGCCAACCCGCTGAGACAAACTGATATGAGACGGACCGGACCATGACTGCGGACCGGCCCGTATCAAGATCGAAAAATTACCGTAACGTATAGTATGTGGTATGTAGGTATATAATACATATCGCCATACAAACACACCAACTATACGGTCCCACATTAAGCAACGCTTGTGTTATGGGTACCGTACAATGGACTGAGGGCGAACTCATTATATAATACTTATATACATATTAAACATCCATGACTTGGGTACACACATTCGTGCTCATCACACAAATCTTGTCCCTACCAGGATTCGAACCCGGGACCCTCGGCGCAGAAAGCAGAGTCACTACCACTGCGCTAATCAGGCCGTTAATATATAGTATATATATATATTAAGTAATACTAAATCATAGAACTTAATTATTATCGAGATCGGTTTCGATATTATTTTTAAATACCTGGGTACTTAAATAATCCCTCCCGGCAAATTAAGCTTTGTGTAAAAAATTGCCTGCACGTCAAGTGCGAGCTTTTGCATGTATAGTTGAAAAGTGCCTGTAGCGGACGGTATTTAAAACTATTTCTCCATACAAAATGTCTAAATACGGTAGACTATAAAGTATACGGTTAGCTTATGAGTAATCTCGCACTTGACGTACGCAACAACATTAGTTATTTGTTTGGCAATATGATGTTAATAACTATTTGAACAAAGAACATCAGCATAAGGGTGGGATGCCACTAGAACAATAAGTCCAGAAAAAAGACCAATCAATTATTTTAACCCTTAGTAGCCTGATTTACGAAAGTGATTTATTTTTAATATTACTGTGTTTAATGTTACTGTATTTAATAATAATGACATTTGATTTTTTTTTTAATTTCGTTGGAAAGAATATTATACAATAGTAAAATACGTACAGCCAACCTATAAAAAAAACTAATAGTAATGTGAACATTCGGTTTAAAAGATTGGTATCAAAATTGAAACTCTAGGCTATTAAGGGTTAAGTCCTAATTTCGTCACCGCTTCGCGGATTTCTAACAATATGACTGGTTATCATTTCGCCGCTCCACTCGTCTCCGCATTAATGGAAACGCACCTTAAATGTCATGACGTGTCTTCCAATCTCAATCTAATCTTATGGTGATAATTCAACGTATTATGCGAATAGGAAATAAAACAGCATACTTTTTAATACCTAAGTGAATAACCAGATTACATATCCTACGCATGGTGTATATATAAAACAAAGTCGTGTTAGTCCCACGATTTATAACTCGAGAACAGGTGGGCCAATTATTATGATCTTCCTTTTTTTAATTTGTCTCCCCGAATAGCAGAATAACTAAGTATTAAAACATGGGAAAAATCATAAAAAAATAATTAATATAGTTAGTTAATTTTGTCATAAATTTGATTCTGAGGCGGTACGAAGTTCGCATAGACAGCTATTTGCCTATAAAGAGGTCAAGTTTATGAGTTTGGATGTAGGGGATAATCTCCGGAACTACTCATTCGATTTTGAAAATCCTTTCACTGATCAAAAGCTTCCCTATCCCCGAGTACTATAACCTATTTTTCATCGAAGCAACCAGAGCCACGGGCAGAAGCTTGTCTAATATATCCAAATCAGCATAGATTAGAACAATTTGCGATAACCGTGACGTCAATATCACGAAAAAAAAAATTGTCGCCGATGTGGTCCGGTTTTATCTAAACAAGTGTTTGCGAATATGATAAGATATCAAACGCCCGCAGTTAATTATTATTATTTATTCTTATGACATTTTGAATCATCATTTTCACGACTGAGAAATTAATCTCTTTTTCCTTCAGATCATGGAGGGTGTTTTATTTTTTTCGCCTAGCTCCGTCTCACTCTGTTGGATACGTCATCCGGCCGTGTAGAAGTTTCTAGAGGAGCACATCAACTACCCAAGAGAGACATATGGATTGTATTTCTCTTCTTCCTTCTTATTTTCACTTACATAAGTAATTTGTAAATGTGGGAACCATGTAGGCATTAGCTGTAACTTTATACTTAGTTAGTACTTTTTGTTTCTTTTTGACCTGCTGCTAAAGTCTGATTAGCCGTTCCTACACTGTTCTCACATACCTATAACAATGTATTGCTCAATAATGTAAAAGATCTATTTAAAAAAAAAAAGAGCAACCATGGAGTTTCTTGCCCGTTCTTCTCCATAGGAACGGCATTCCGAACGGGTGGTAAAGCAGTAGAATAATGTTTATGTAACTTGACGATTCATAAGTACTGTACAATAATGGTTTACATGAATAAAAAAAAAATATTCTGATTCTGATTCTGATATAGAAAAAAAATAACTCAAGGCAACTGCCTCTTTGTACCCAACTTCAAAAAGATGATGGTAAACAATTCACATTTTTTTCTTCTTCGTATGATGTATCCACATATCTCCACAATTCGTAAATCATTATTGACCGCAATTTTTTTTTTTATTTGATAAGAGGTAGCTGCATAGTGGTCCTATTAAAAAACTATAACTATTGTCTTTTTACATGGGCTAGTTCTTTATGCTCATGATCATCTCTTATTATAATTTAGCCATCGGTTCAATATATACTTTTTAAGCAAAATTGTTAGCTTGCAGAACCGATGGCCGTTGGGGCGGAAAGGTTCTAGAATGGCGACATCGAATCGGAAAACGAAGTGTAGAACGGCCCCCCACAAGGTGGACCGATGATGAAGCCGGTGGATGCGAGTGGCGGAGGACCGTGATGTGTGGAAGTCGTTGGAGGAGGCCTATGTCCAGCAGTGGACGTCTATCGGCTGATAGATTAGATGTACTAACCATTGTCCAAACACTCCGTCAATGCTGAAATACTGTCTTCATTTATAAATATTTTCACACCAATCTTTAAATTCTTTCTCTCTTCTTCAGCCATTCTATTCTGCACATCATCATGGGGCCTGGTGATGTTGACCAAGGCTTCTCTAGGTGCGGTAGATGTTGAAACAACAGTGTAGTCGGAATGTTGACCGGAAGTCTGCGGATGTTGGTTGGGGGTGGCAACACCATTTTGTACGGGTAGACCATTTTGCGAACCCCACTCTGATAGGGTGAGTTTTATGCTCTCTGAAAGCTGGAGATGGTATATTTATTAGATCAATGAGGAAAATTAAATATAGATATTTAAATTAATTGTTATAAAACTAATTTTATGGATTTTATTACATTTATATGTTTTTACTTTTTAGCCCCTTTACAGTAGCCATGGTCACGGAAGACTGAGGTGTTAGATGTCATAGCTTGAACTGGGGTACCCTCATATTTAGTTGTTGTTTGATGTAGTTGTTAGTATACCAGTTCAAATTTTGACACTAGGACGTCAAACACCTGTGACCATGGTGGTTGTAAAGCAGCTGATATGCAAAAACATTAAATAAACCCAAGAAAATTCGTAAAATTAGTTTCATACATAAATTAAATTAATTAAAAATGAAAATATCAATGACAGATTATAAATATGAATATATTATGAATGGATGACACACACACACAAACAAAACTACATATCCAAGTGTTCATGTAGTTCCCCAATAAGTGCCTATTTTCTATAAGCCGGCATGGATTACCCAGAGTTTAATAGGTAAATACAACTTATCCAATGTGACCTGAAGAAAATGAATCATTCAACAATGATGTGTAATAGTGATGTTTTAACAACATTGAGGCATCATGAAGCCAATTTGTGCACAGTGTTTCAGTTTCAAATTACATGATTGTGTAGTACCAACGCTTTGTACAGGCAACTTGTATAGGTATTTGCACATCTTTAATTTTTACCGATGATACAACCTCCATCTTATACAGATATTAATAAATATGGGACTAGGCTCGCCACACACTCCCACCAGGTATCTACAGTGGTGTCCCATGATGACACTGAGGTTTGACCCTCGGTGAGTCCCGGGATAAAGTTAATTGTCTTGGAACCTGCACAAACTGAATTCAAAGATAGGTGGAGTTGGAAGAAAATTATCCACTTCCCTGCATTACAAAGTGGAAGACAAAAAATTGTTATTACTAGTTCAAGGATAGAGCTGACCATTTTAGCGTTGTAATGCAAGGTTTTTATGAGCCACATGCCTTGCTAGAAGGTAATAAAGTGTTAACAAAATAATAACAATATCACCAAAAGAACACACTAAAGATACCATACCAAACTAAGCAATGTTTGTATTGTGGGTACCGTGCAAAGGACTTGGGGGTGAAAACAGAAGACAATACTTATTCAGATATTAAAAACCTATGACCCGGTTAAAAACGTTCACACTCATGCCACAAAGTTTGGCCTCAACTAGGATTTAAACCCAGGACCCTCGGTGCAGAAGGCAGGGTCACTACCAACTGAGCTAATCACCTCGTCACATGGTTTCAGCCTGATGTTTATATGACTTATAATATTATTTAGAGCAATTTTTTTTTTGCGACCAGGACATAGATCTATTATCTACTTCATAAGATGAGAAATTACAGCCCGGGCTAGCAACTATCATGGTAGATGTGCTAGTATTGTTTATAATAAATTAAGGTCGTCAAAAAACTCATAAATCAACAACCTTACACACACACTTACACACTTAGACGGACACTCATAATGTATGAATGTACAACACCATTTATATCATACATTAGAAACAAGGTTTTCCTTGTAGACAACAATAACTAACCTCCTCAGTTACATTCTGTCCTGCCTTTTTCTTGATATCGATCAAATTCAACACATTTCCAGTATTTATTGTCACTTTAGAAGCACTCGTAAGCATCGTGACCGAATAGATTAACTTTTTTAATTGTTATAAGTACTTGCGGGCTCACGCGTCCAAGGTTACCGGCCAATACCGTGCACAAAAAAATGAATACAGCGACACGAAGCAACCAACCGCTATCGGAAACCCTCGACGACTGAACAGCGCTGGCCTTGTGCGCGGAAACACATATTTTTTAAACACAATCAGCTGTTATAACTAAAGCATTCAATGACGTAGGTTTTTGTAAATGTTACGAAATAACTATATTTAGTAATGACAACATTTTTATCAGTCAATTTGTATGGTGTATCGATATTTTTGGTGTAGTGAGCCGGATATAACTGAAATTTTAATTAATTAGATCCATTCATGTTTTAGAAAAACATTCTAGCACGAAAGAAATGTCAAATTGTCAAGCCGGCCGGGCCGAATCAATTCAATTTTGCACTTGCAAGACATGGTACTAGTGTGACCATATCATATGCTCCCAAACATGCGTGTACAAAAGTACGAGCTAGTCGCATGTATGGCCCGCAACTATATAAAATAGTTGGGAAATTTATTATTATAATGATCTACTAGATTTATTTTATACGATATCATCTTCAAAGTAATTGAATGGCCTCCGTGCTTTTGTGTAGTTTAGTTAACTCTTATAGTCACAGATTCTCAGCTACCTTCAACATTATTCCAATTTGCTCATCCAAAATCTGTTTTTTTTATGCACCTTGACAGTGACAAAATCACTAAAGCTCGATAGCCCTTTAACCATCAAATCAAATATTGTAATGACCAGATGCTTTGTAATGACCCACATAGGTCAACACCAATTACTTCTGTATAATACAGACAAAGAGACAAAAGAAATTGATCGAATGCAATGATTGTCTCTTTTTTTCTCTTCATTTTCGTAATGTGTGGAAAAGGAATGCAACCTGCTGTGTTAATTCAACTTTTTACGTTCCAAATAATTCCTTATTGCTCTTAGATAATTATTATTATTTTCTACGATGTTTTTGCGAAAATAGCTGTCAACATGAGTCAATGCTGATTTTGGATTTTGGAATTCATCTGAGAGTCTTGATTTTTGCTACGTTAAAGCCAAAGAGCTATATATTAAGTAAATCTTTACATCTGTGGAGATCCTAGTATAGGCTAGGATCTTTCTATATTGCTATTGGATTATTAAACTTGCTTTAGACATTATTTTAGCCTAAGTACTTAAAGGTTCAACAGATCGGTCGGAGAGAATCGGAAGGTGTGGTTCCTGCCACAGTTTTAGTCGAGTCTGTTGAGCGGGGTACATCGCATCTCTATGGTATAGTCTATGGTCCAGTTCACAGACTACAATAACCCACAGATTAGTTGAATTACTTGCGCTGTCTGTCCGGTTTTGCTCAGCTGACTGATATAAGACGTGTGAATTGATAATAGGATTATTATCTAGTTTTAATACACTTAATCATTAATTTACTTCATAAATAAGCAAAATGGGTGTTGATATATTGAGCTTCGCCTACGCCGCCACTGTTGCTGCAGGTGGAATTATGGGTTACGCAAAAGCAGGTTATTTTTTTTTTATTTTAACCAAAATTTTGGTTTTGTTAGACTTACCTCATCTTTGACCTATATGAAGTTCACCCTATCATTGCTATTATTTAGTGGAGTATGTCAATTGGCAGGTTGTTGATACAATTGGAGCACACTGTACTCTATTCTAACAAAATCCACAAGATAGTGGTTGTTTTTTTCTTTAAAACTGGGAAAAATACAATACCCACGTTATCTATTAGACTTTATATCGCGTACTATAGCGTTGCCTGACCCGAAGGCTCAATCTTATGAACAATGTCCCTATATTCAAATAATTTTGTGGATTTTTTTTAGTCTAAGTCAAAGTCAAATAATTTATTTCGTATAGGCCTACGGGGGCACTTACAAATTGTCATTAAATTTTTTCCTTAACTCTACAACCGGATCGGAACGCGACCTCAACTGGGAAGATCCGGCAAGAAACTCAGCGGGCTTGTCTTTTTTTTTATCCATTATTTTTACAAAAAAAAAATATAAAAAGTAAGCTCCAGTGTGTTGCCATGCGAGGCGCACACACGCTACACTTTAGTAGGATTAAGATCTAGTTCCTACTACCACTACCTTCCTGGCTGCGGCCTTGTTTGTGGGTAGAGGCTTATTATTGAAGTCATCTTTTGTTTTAAAGTTATCTGCCATAACTACCTATATATTTCATTACATTAATAAGTACATATGTATATTTAAATAGTCTTGTGTGAGATAACAATCAGATTATTACCTATAAGTAGGTATAAGTCATGATAAATTGTTGGAGGAAGCCGTGATAGCCAAGTGGGTAGAACGCTTGCCTCTGTAACAAGCATCACAGGTTCAAACCCTGGCTCCCACCTCTGGGTTTTCTAGATTTCATGTGCGACTCTCATATTCAGCCATGATTATCACTTCCTAAACGGTGAAGTACAACATTGCAAGGAAATCTGCATGTCTGAGAAAACCCCTCGAAAGACGTGTGAAGTCTGCCAATTCGCGCTGGGCCAGCATGGTGGACTCGCATTGAGGGGAGGCCAGTGCCCAACCCAACAGTGGGACATTAAAAGGGCTGGTATTATTATTATTATAATATAGTTGTTGGAGTGTATGGTTGGACTTTGGTTTTGTAAATACCATTGTATTTTAATTGAATAGCTGCGGTGTTTAAACAAGTCACATCTGTGCTCATAATATGATAAGTTTATGACAATGACTGAGTAATAAGCATTATAGGTTTCATTACTCAGTCATTTCATATTATCTCATGTTATAAGTTATAATTATAGATATTGTTAGATGTAAAGCACAAACATTGTATTCAAGTACAGATTACAGTAATTTTACATCTCCAAAAGGAATAGACAAAATGTAATTTTTTGATTTTCTTATTGTCTCCTATGAGTTTTGAAAACTATTTTAACTAGTTAATTAAGGATATTCGAAACAATGCCACTGGATATTATTTTTAATATTCCTTTGATGATTATTTTAGTTATTAATTTATTTTTAATTATTTTAGGATCCATTCCATCTCTCGGAGCCGGCATCATATTTGGATCAATTTTGGGCAAGTACCTAATTGTTTATTTCTCCTCCATGCATTGTTAAAGGACTTCTAATCAGTCAACATGACAAGTCTGTTTATAAGCATCAGTATTTTGGCAGGATAAGCATCTGTGCATAGAATACAAAATATTATACTTAAATAAATAATTAAGTTCTTTATGACACAATATAAACCAAATCGCTGTGCTATAGAGCAAATTATATTATCATTTATAGAATCATATGCTCAAATTAAATTACCATAGAAACTAATATTAGGTGTATGCCATAGGTGTTGGTGCATACCAGCTGAGTCAGGACCCCTCGAACTACACCCTCATGCTCGGCACAACTTCTACTCTTGGAGGACTTATGGGATACAGGTATGAAAGGCCCTTGTACAAGGCGTTTTATGTAGTGCGCTACTGTAGTAACGGTCAATAGGGTGGGTAGGAAAAAAATATTATTCCTATCAACATGATAAGAATATGGTGTTTGAATATTATTGGGGTTGTATCACAATGAGCTTATTGACCTTATCCACAACTTATTTGGCAGAATTTATATATGAGCCATCCATCAAATAGTTTGTGGATATGATATATAAGGGTATAAAAATTAGCATAATTTCTTCCGACGATGATCTAAGACTATTTCACAATCAGTGCTGCCACTAAATCAAAGGTACTGCTTATGGTCTAAGATGAGTTGATGACATAGTCTTGGGCTAATCACATGACCTACTTGTCGAGGAAGACAACTTTGTTAGGAGTACTGTATTTGACTGAGAGACTGAGTCTCCGAAAACCTGTACTTAATGTGCAGCATATTACACTATGATCTAAGCCCCTCCCGCATGGCCTGTGCCCAACAGTAGAACGTTACAATAGCTAATTAAATTTTTAATATATTATTTAATTTATTTCAGATATTATAACAGCAGGAAGTTCATGCCAGCAGGTCTAGTTTTCTGTCTGTCCGTCGGTATGCTTGCTAAGCTGCTAACCAAACACGTCGGCACCAACCCCTTGCCAGTAAAAACTGGATAATTACTTACGACCATAGTTATAAGTAGAGATGCTCAGCTAAACGTAGGAAGAATGTTTTTTTTTTTATTAAAAAGAAATGGAATTAGTTTTAAGTTCGGATCAAAGTTACAATTGTGTACCTAATTACTGTTGTCGTACCTAGCTAATTTTAGGTTTTATATAGATTTTAAAAACTATGTATTTATAAATAGTAACTTCTTATATTATTTAAATCTTGATGTGTGGGAATATGGTATTCTTGGCGGCTTGTGGCATCGCTATATTGTATTTGTACGGGTTTGTACTGAGCTTCACACAGTAATGTGCTGAGGAAAGACGTAAAAATTTAATTTTGAATGTTAGTATGTCAACGGGCAAAAAAAAAGGCCAAGATAGAAGATGACCATAAACAAAATAATTCAATTAGTGTTGTCCTCAGTCACTAATTACTATAGTAGTGATGCGACTATATTGGCTCACAACAGGTACGAGTAACTGCCTTAGCCAACAGTAGCGACAGAGCCAAGTACTGCCGCGCAAATATAATCTTACCAATAAGTGTGTTATTGGCCTTGATATATCCCACAACAGTTGAAAGCAATCCTCTTTGTATATTTTGTAGTAGGTAATATATATATTTGTTGAATAATTTCATTGTGTTCATTTCATTTGCATTTAATGTAAAGGGTTATTTATGTTACGGTAGGGAAAAATGACAAAGCGGTTTTCTATGATATTTACTAATAAACGGTGTTGGGAAAATGTTTTTTTTTTTGACAAAACGAACATCTTAGATTTGTAGGTACCCCAGAGAAAAAGGAAAATATGATTACCTTACCGATTCAGTCAGCTGTGTAGGAAAACTAAATCTATTCAGGAGGTATATAATGTAGGAATATTTACGTGGCAGATATTTACAATTAGATACTTGTAAATTGTACTAGTACTTGAAAATATTTTAGAGTGTAAATATTCTATCTATACTAGCATTTACTAGTATTAGGTTATAGATAGGATGAGATGTACTATTGCTGACAGATAAAAGTTTTTTCAATAGCCCGGGCTGAAGCATCACATTCTCAACGCGATTCTGCCTGTACTACTAACGCCATCTAGTGTCTTGGCCCTAACATAAAATGTTTGTGCTTCTACTAGGAAAATGTACAAACGAAAATTATTTCACGTTTTATGCAATTAAACGAAGCTCATTCAATTCATTATTTTCTATATTTTTTCTTAAAATTTAGACAATTTTTGAGGAAAAATAGTTTATTTCTATAAGTACATAAATAGTTTGTATACAATAAATAGTTATTTTATCAACGGCAAGGTATCTCCTTTTATTTAATTTTATACAATCGAAAACACTTTTAAAAAAGTTTTTTTATTCTATGGTAACTTTATTCAGACAATACATTACGTATCTCATAAATAATTTTAGAAATAAAAACAGCATAAATTATAACAAAATCGAAATTTTATATAAGTAGAACAAAAACCCATCGAAGATTCATAAAGTGTAAAATTATGAATAAAATAAGAAGTACCGACTTAAATTTGTTCAGAACACAGCAAACCGGTCGCCCTAAATAATAAGATTTTCACAAAAACAAAAAAAAAATAACTAAAAATATATATAATCTTATTTCAACATTTCTTAATAATTATTGTTTAAAAGGCACTTTGTGGCAGTTTCTTTTATGTAACATTGGTGATTCTATACAACCTTTTTATCGTATCTAAAGAGTATTAATACCTATTCGTATTGAGCTACGATTGAAATCGGCTGCTGTAAGCCTTGACACAACATTTCTAATATCCTAGTGTACTTAAAAGTTCATTAACATTAACACAATCACAATAATATCACTCACAGAACAGCGTCTGACACTTTTTCAAAGCATTGTCTTCAGACACATTATAACACATTTGCACGCACACCCGTATATTACTCCTGCTAATTACACGTTTGATATTCGAATAAAAACAAGCTAAATCGCTCGATCAGCTAGCTTTTATTGCCAACATAATACATATCATTATTCAAGTACTATAAGTTCAAGTATTACAAGATGGATATTTAATATTACACGGTATTACAGCGGAGATATTCGTTGTGTTACGGGCAATGCGCGTTTCACGAACTGTTTTTATGTTTTAATGGCTGGGAGTGGGGCCGGACGGGGTATTTGGACCCAGTAGGGGGTGTTTGGACCCGTTCTTGGGTCGTTTTGTCCGGAAGTCACGTCTCACCAGCGTGGCAGTCTTCAAAGTTCGGCCCGCGCGATTCGTTAATGGCGGCTGCTGTAATAATATAATATTGCATTAGATTTTATCGTTGCGTACTGTGCACATAAATCAGTATAGAAAACATATACGAGGAATACAAGTAGTAGATAAAAATGGAAGAAAATTATTTACATTTTGTGATACAAATACATGTCTGCTATTAAATAAGTAAATATCGTCAAAAGAACACAACTATAATACTACAATGAGTAATATTTGTATTATGGGTACCATACGATGGGCTGGGCCGACCCTAGTGCCACATATACCAGAACAAATAAAATTGTACAAGTGGGAATTGAACCCACTTGTTGCAACGAGTTGAGCTTTGGATCTTTAATAATAAGCATAATTTTATATTGATACTAGCTGTTGCCCGCGACTTCGTCCGCGTGATATTTAACAAAGACAACCGTTGACAACAGCCTGCTCCCCCATTCTGAGCCCGCGGGACGCATTGCAGGTTGTTGCTATCAAACTTAATCAGGCGCTGCGCTGCAACATTTAATTTTTTACAAACAACTGGTTTTAATTTTTTTTCGTGAGATCCTATTTTTTTTTCTAAAATAAAAGTAAGCCTAAGTTACTCCTTGTTACATCAACTATCTGCCAGTGAAAGTCCCGTCAAAATCGGTCCAACCATTTCAGAGATTAGCCGGAACAAACAGACAGACAGACACAAAAATTGTAAAAAATGTTGTTTCGGTATAGGTAACGTGCATACAACCAAATGCACTTAGTAAAAAGCGGTTATTTTAATATTACAAACAGACACTCCAATTTTATTTATATGTATAGATAAGATATAATAATAGAACACCCAACAAACATATAGCCTTAATTAATTATATGCGGAAAAGAGTAATTATGTACAACGCCGATGTGTGAATCATGTAAAGTAGGTATAGGTTATGTGGAAGTATTTGTGATACATGTAGAAAATATGCGAAGTATATATGTACAGTGACGACGAACAGTCAATGCTGAAGTGTTTAATTTGATTTGATGAATATTTTTCACTTGACATCTTCCACAATTCAATAAAAATCGAAATTATGTTCCATTTGTAAATCGGTGGATTCCATTTTAACAATGCTCATTTTACTATTATTTATTTTCCAAATAAAACTCTAGTATTATGTTAATAATAAGATAGTTATATATTTTTAACTGTCGAACTTAGAGAGAGAACAGAGACGCAATGTTTTTTTATAAAGGAGAAAAAGACGCTGAACAATGCGAAGAAAGAATAAAGAGTTGCCCAAACAGAAGTGAGCGAGCGAACGAATGGCACCGACTCGAGTGTATCATGACCATGTACGAAATCGATGCGTAATGAGAGACAGAATGATAAATCAAACGCCATCCGCATCTTACCCCAATCGACATTAATTGTGCCGTATCTCCCCACTCGTTCCATTCCATTGGTGCGACAACAATCTCGCCGGTTCAATCTGAACTTGCTGTGAGTTCGCGTCAGGTCTTATGGAGTTGTCGCTCGATTTCGCCTGAGAGAAGTATGTTCCTATCTTAAACACCGGCTTAACACCTTTATCTTGATACGGACTTTTAGTTGTCGATCCTTTGAAATAACTGTCGAAATCTTGCTTGTTGTAAAACCCACGTTTCTCCGTGCTGTTCTTGGGTGATGCTCTCGTGGTGAAGTCTTTGAAATCGTAGGGATTTTTCGTTGATGTTATTGAATATTTGTTGACAGATGGCGGGTATGTGCTACTCGGTTGAGTGACTGTAGAAGATTTTTCTGTGTATATCTGAAGAGGTTTCCCTGTGGTACTGTATTGGTAGTAATTTTGTTTCACTGTAGTCGTTGTTGTGTATGTCTTTTGATAGTAGTTCTGTTGGTTTTGTGCAGGTGGCGCTCGTGTGCTAGCCACGTATGGCTGTGTTGTCGCGTCCTTACTGTATACGTGCATAGAAATTGTATATATTAGTTTTTATGTGTGCGTTCTCGTATGTACACATACTGACTGAAATGAGAATGTGGGGGTGTTCTCATTGTTGCTGTCAGCGCTGTGAATTGATGAGTCCTTGGTGTTTCATAACATGTCTTATTGAAATAAAGAAAAATAGTAATCATTACGACAGTACAAAATTTCTTGTCAACTAACAACTACAAATAAAATAAATGCGTCTAATAAATATGTAAAATTATCACCTTACACGATGGTACGTATTTATAAAGCAATTATATGAGTACCTATATAAATTAACTACTAAGTAACTTCGCAATCATTAAATATCTAAACCGTAATATAGTATTTTAAGTGCAGTACTTTTCGATCTGAAAGATCAAAGTTGTTATACTAAATATCCACCTTGTAATACAGAACTACTAGTATATACCGTCCTTATAATACTGAATATCTTATTTATTATATTAAAAGGCCTGTTACACCATTTCCGATAATCCTTATTCACACCTAATCTAACAACGGGGTAGACAATTTCCGTCAGATAAGTTGTAGCTAAATAAGGATTAGCAAATGGTGCAATAGGCCAGGCTAGACAATTTCCGTCAGATAAGTGGTAGCTAAATAAGGATTAGCAAATGGTGTAATAGGCCATCAATAACCAAACCCAACAAATGTTTTTTTTATAAATATTTATTCTCAAAATATTAAATATCCGCGCTGTAAATTCGTATATTACTAGAGCGATACTGACCTTGTGATGTTCCCGAAGAACGGGCTCGTGTCGGGTCGCACGTAGCTCGGCGTGTGTTGGGAGTAATCCGGTATTATGTTCTCGTGTTCAGTTATGCACCGCCCGTTTATACAGTACTGGGGACAATTGGTATAGTACAGTCCCCTGATATTCCGCTTACGGTACTGGTACTTCCATTCGATGGGCCTCTGAAGGACTGCAGTTGCAGTTGCTTCGTCTACATATGAATAATGACTGCGTTTTCATACGCGAGATTATTATTTTATTGACTGTGGTAACACAGTTTTGAACTAGCACGGAAGGTAAGGATTACGTTAAATTGTATACCTACCGCCATTTTTATCCATGTTCCGCCTATTATGGTATTTACTCCCTACTTATGTAAGGTACACAACTGCTTTGTATGTTTGATTAAATAAAAAATTGATTTGATTTGGTAGCTTTTTACCGGAGTCCAAACTATAATATACATTGTCCCGGTATAAAAGCTATTATGTACCTTGTATCAGTAAAATTTTCACCATTTTAACCAGTTTATTTTGAGTTGGGAAACAGTTTCAACAAGCAAGCTGTCGTAATAACTAACAACATAGATTAGGAAAGACTAGATAGAACGATGAATCAGGTTTCGTAGTGATCTCACCTGTCCGTCCCCGCAGGGCGAGCCTTCCGCGGCGGGGCGGTAGGCCACGCAGTATCCGCTGCCCGCGTCGAAGCAGAACAGCTGCGCGCACACGCGCTCGTCCTTGAAACACGCGCTGCAATACACATTATTAAATCACCATCACGTTTCTGATCTCCGAATGGATAGGCGAAGGAACACTGAAGTGCAGCCACCTTGTCTCTCGTGACTTTATTTAATTTTAAATACTAAATATCCACGCTGTAATACAAATCTCTCAATTGAAATACTAAATATCCACGCTGTAATACAAATCTCTTTCTATGCCTTATTGCTAAATATCGAATCTGAAATACTAGAAATTCATGCTGTAATACAAATCAATCTCTGATCGCTTTTTAATGTTGATTATTTAATGTAAATCATTATCTCGTGCCCTTTTAAATATCTAATTGGAAATACTAAATATCCACTCTGTAATATAAATCTCTCTTTCTATGCCTTATTGCTTAATATCGTATCTGAAATACTAGATATTCATGCTGTAATACAAATCAATCTCTGATGGCTTTTGAATGCTGAATATCTCATTTGAAATACTGAATATCCCCTCTGTAATGCAGATAATTATCTCATGCCTTTCTAAATATCTCATTAGAAATACTAAATATCCACTGCGTAAAACAAACAAAATATTGAAATTGAGTAACTAAAGTCTATACTACAATGTGACAAATGTGAGAGCTTGTAATATTCCCGATTTATGCGCTCAAACCTCGAACAATAGAGGACTTAGTATGTATATTTTGTCTACTGGACTGACCTCGTGCCTCTATCTTTCCGGCACTGCGCGTCCAGCGACAGTAGCCTGCCAGGCAGCACTCGCGGCAACGAGTCGTCTTCATGCGGCGAGTTGTATAGGCACGTCGCTGTGTCGCCACTGGGGACCACAAAAAACATTCATATATTTATCATAAATTATATGTGCCCACAACTTGTAAGACTTGGATATTAGTTTCAGACTATTCCAGAGAACAACTTCTATTTCCAGGGACAAAAAATAACGACACTAGTTCAGTTGGTAGGGGCGAACTCCTCTTCTACAGTGTGATACTGTTTGCAGAGCCGTTGTGGTCATTGTTTTGAAATTGTATTCCTGAGAATTCGTCTTCATTGATATTTAACCGACGTCAGGCGGACGCTCTCATTAAGTTGGGTTTCAGTACACGAGATTTTATTAGGTCAGTTAAGCGCAAACGAGAACAAATGAGAACTAATGTTTGTATCCAAGTATACTGGGATCACCTGCAGCCCATTTTATGGTACCCATAGTACAAGCGTTGCTATGTTTGGGACCATATAGGTGGTGTGTTGGTCTGGCTATATTATTATAATGCTACAAGTATTTTGCATCTCATCATCTTGCGCATCTTGCCCTTTACTGAAGAGTATGGAGCCTAAAGTATAAACTCACTTCAAGAAATGATGAAAGCTCTGGATGCTGCACGGTGACCATCTGAAGCCCTTCTCAGTGTGCCTCAGATCAGACATGATGTATCCATCCTCCCATCTGCATTTCTCTGCACCAGGTCCCCCCAGGTAGGATGGCGGCGGGCTGCCGTCGTGAACTGCTCCTAATCTAGAAATATAATATATAATTACACTACTATTGTTTCCTGAAGCAGTAGAGATGCACTATTGCCTAAATAGGCCTCTTCAAGACCAAGAGGTTGACACTGGATAAGTATGAGTTGGCAGTTTTATTTACCTAAAGCTCAAATCTTTGCCTACGCACAACTAAAAGACAATCCTGTTAAATTTCTTGCTTTTTGGATCTTCTTGGTTAAGGTTGCATTCTGATATACTCATAGAGTCAAGAAAAATATTGTCAAATGACAATTTTCTAGTGCATGTGTGATATTTGTATTTTTTTTTTTTTTATACATTATAGGCAAGTATCTGATCAAGTATTCTGGGGATACTTTTTGTTTAAGATGATGTTAATATTTATATGGATCAGGGTATAGAAAGTAGATGTACTTACAAATGTCCTACTTCATGCGCCGCCACAATGATACCAGAGAAGCCGCCAGTGTCCTCAATGATGGCCACCGAGTTCACTTTTTCTAATCTCTTGTTCACAACGCATGCGCCGCCCACGTACGCGAACCCTAAGATTTCATACGATATCAAAAAATTGCTTTTGCGTTTAAAAAAAAAATGTTACTTACCTTGACAGAAATTTAAAATAAAGAAAGTACTTAAGTTTGATCAAAATTTAAGAAAATTAATGAAAAAAAGTATCTGTGTGACCATGGAAAGGTTCAGGACTAAGGAGTTTGAGATAAAATAAGCATCTAAATCTACTTACTTACATAGGTTGACTGATGATGACTGATGTGAGATTGGAATAATAAATTTAAAGATTTTACATATAAATACTTACATTGAATGGTGTTTAGGATAACAGAGAAATATAACTAAAACATGCATTGCAAACACAAATGCTAAAGCGTGTAAAATTACCTTCCTAAATAAATAGTTTAGAGTTCAAGCTCTTATAATAAGTATTACTTAAAAATTATTAAGATAACTTAAACCGTATTTAAACGTAATGGCATAAGTACATAAATAATAAGCATGCATTTAGGTTATTTAGAAAAGCATAATAGCTATTTAAAATAGACACGAATAAATGTATGTAAATAAATAGATAAAAGTTTTAAGCTTGCCCGCCAAGCACAGTATTGAACTTTTGAGTTTTGACATTGACACTGACAGCAATCCAAACGAAAAGCTTTCTGGTTAGTGTTGCGAACGATTCTTCGATTGTACGTAATACTAAATCGATATAAGCCAAAACATTCCAACCTAAATGTATATATCTATACTTGTAAATTTATAATAACACAAAGTCAAAAGAAAATAGATACTTTAAAGATACTGTTGTAGACTGTTACCTATATATAGCATTCAATTTTTTTTAATACCACGGGCTATGATATCGGTCGGACATATTAATAATAATATTGTGTTCGCCATGTGTGATAAATAAAGAAAAAAATAATCAAACTACATAAAAGAAGAAAAATACAGACATAATTATTTACAAAATCATCTTATAACTTGGTAGGTATCTAATGAAAATATTGCACAAATAGTTTACTTACAAAATATCTAGAAGAAATTATAATATAATTGCGAAAAGAAAGAATATTATTCACAAGGTGCGAAATTATGATATCACGGATACGGGGTAAAGGTAGAATTGAGTGGATCATGGTCCCAAAGTGAATAAACGTGAACAAACAGGTGAGGGACTTGATGAAAGAAAAGGCGTGCTTTTGGAAAATGTTAAATTCTGTAACACGCCTACCTGCTGTCCCTCTATTGCACGCATCGTTGGGATATTGTCTTCGGCACATGTCTAGTCTGAAATATCATGGAAATAAATAAAGCTCAGTAAGATATATTTCCCCAATTGGCTCTCCTGGATAACTTTAGACTCTTGATAAATAACATTTATCTCATTACCAAATGAAATAACATAAATGACATCGAATCGTCGTCTTGTGCAAGCCGCTAGTGGGTAGTTTAATGCTAATTAAGATGTCAAACATATTCAGCGCCATTACCAAATCCTTTACCTCATAAATTAAAATAATTAAGCAAAAATTAATGTTCCACTCTTAAGCCTCGGTTAATACCGCTCCATTTTTCAACACCATTTTGCAATCATCTTAAATGAATGGTTGTTTTAAAATCTAATTTACCAGCGGTGCCTTTTGTACAGCGACCACCTTTGCGTCGTCGGCACATGTCATACCTGTTGGTCAAATTAGTTTTGGGTTCTTCATAACGATGTTTGACCATCAGGGTTTGTATAAGTACCTACTTAAAATTAAGACACAACTTTCATACAAACAAAAAACTTGGGATAATGGCGCTAAATTAATAAGTAAATAAAAATACTTACGAACTTACCTGTCTGGTCCTCGCGTTTGTTTCGTGACAAAAAACAGAATATTGTTATTATAATAATACATTAAATAATAACGTTTAAATATTTTAATAGTAAAAGAATAAAACTATAGAATTTCAAGTTAAATGCCAAATAGTGAAATACCAGTAAACTTAAAAGGCAATTTTGACTACATCTATAAATTTAAATATCTTATTAAAGCAAAAAGTTTGTTTTGTAATGTCTACTTTGCATTAACTTTATATTAAGTAACAATTTGGACATAATAGTTTCGCATAGCGATTCGATTCTCACAATGTAATATATGTCTGAATCAAGAAGTGTTGACATAGGCGCTGGAGAGTTTTAATTATTAACTTTTATCAGAAATACAGCCTATATTGTTATAAATATATGTTTTGGTTATTATAACGATTATGAAGTTGATTTAGTTGGATAGAGTATCCAAAATTAGGCTAAAGTAAATATAATACAGAAGTATACATATAGGAGGCACACAAAAAATAGGTTAACTTACTTGGTGATAGCAACGGCAATATCGTAGACTGGCAACCGTCGTTCTCTGAACAGATACTTGCCCATGTCGGTAAGCGCAGCAGCCGAGTCTATAGCATCGCGGCCAACACGATTTCTTTCTAAGTATGGCGTCGCATCCCGACCCTGAAACAAATATTTAAATATGATTACGATCCATGAAAATTGTAAAAGGCAGCCAAAAATTGGCTTATCTTCGTTTTCCCTTTCAACCTCTTGAGAAGACCTTCTGGAAGTCATTGGCAGATGCAGTTATTCTATATAAACTACGAATCAAGTAAGTAAGTAAGGTGATGAATTGAAGCCAATGTTTTTTTTTATAAAGTGAAGGAAAAAGAAGGAAAATGCTTGCCAGTAAGGACTAGCATTAAATTTCAAAATAATTACCTACACATTATAAAATACCTCTATCATCAAATTGTTTTTGTGAGGAAGTAATGCGAATATATTAATTCAAGGAGACTTTTATTAGTCACATTGCGGTTAAGGTTTAAAGGTTGTATCTCGTATCTCCCGGTAACTTTCCTAACCTTGAATGATCAGTTTTATTGGTAATTTTGCACGTTAGTAACAAAACTTGTTTCATTCGTCGTCCAGTGTTTTTGTTTTCGTTATACCTATTATAAATCCACATCATTTGATATACAACAATTAAATAACCACAGCACGTCTCATTAATATTGCAGGTGTTATTAATTTAAACAAATTTATTCAAAATGGCTCGCTAAAAGCCAGATCTGGTTTGATCTATTTAGTACACTATTGTAGGTACTTTTCTCCGTTTATTTATTTATACTATTATTTATCAAAGAAATACATTTTTGGAAAATAAAACTGAATTGACAAGTTCAGTGATCTAATTCCCGCTAAAAAGTCGTTCATGTCTTTTTAGCTTTCAATACAACAAAATAAATAACTGTAAATATTGATTTAGGTTATAGCTAAATCGATAAAAATCTGAGCTACGATCATCCCTAGAGCTTAGTCCAAGTGTGATGTCAAAAACAAAAAAAAAATAGGAAGAAACACAACACGATGGAAAGAAGCCAGAAAGTTTTAATAAGTGAAGTATTGGCGGTATTTTTCGAAAGCTTTGTAAATTAAATTGTGATATTTTTCGACTAAAATGGCTTCAGAAGCAGCATTGAAATACTTAGTAGACACGAACCGTCCATATTCCTGTGCAGATGTAACAGTGAACTTACGCGGAGCGTATACAAAGAATGCAATACAGAAAGCTTTGGACGCATTGAGCGAGGCGGGAAAAATAAAGTGTAAATTATATGGCAAACAAAAAGTTTATGCTGCTATACAGCTAGACAACGTTGCGGAAGATTGTAATGTCGAAGGTCAGTAATGAGTACCATAGATTACATTTATTCGGCTCATGGTAATACTTATTATTCATAAATTATGACATGCTAGGTAAAAATATATAAATAATACTGATTACCTACCGTTATTGCGGACTCGCTCTCGCATGCACACATTGGCAAATAACACTCAAATCCAAATTACTACTATTAATAATTTGGTTCTATGCAAGTTGGCAAGTAATTGAATTAACAAACAGTGTATTGGTGGCTTAGTGTTATATCAATATTCTTTCCTAACAACGAAGTAGGTATGTACCAAGCTACTTATAATAATTTAAATATTTCAGACTATGATGCTCAAATAAAAATTGTCACACAAGACTTAGCAGAGAAATCAAACAATTTGAAAACAATAGAACTAAATTATAAAAATCTTATTTCTACACCGACCACTGAATCTGCTAAGTCTCAAATAGATGAGATTAGACAAAGAATAGATGCTCTAGAGAAGAAATTGGAAACATTGAAGAATTCCTCTGAGGTATTAAGTATTGATGAAAAGAAAATTATAAAGGGTGAACATGACAAAGTTTTGAGAGAGTACCGGTAAGTTTAATTATAATGATTGAGGCCAAAAACTTTATGATAGATACCTATCCATTATGTTTACTTTATCTATGATTTGGCAACTACAGAGTTTGTAAAACTGTAGTTACGAGAAAAAGAAAAGTTTAACGATTTACTTACTTAATTTGTTTAGAAAACGCAAGAGAATCAGTTCAGATATGCTGGATGCTGTATTAGAAGGGTACCCTAAATCCAAGAAGAATTTAATTGAGGAACTTTGCATTGAGACAGATGAAATGGTCGACTTTAAGTTGATGACAACATGAAGACCAAAACATCATAGAAATAGGGCTGAATATTCTTTTATAAGCTATTCATATAATTTATTAGAAGTTTTAATAAAATGGGGGTACCTACTGAGCCTACCCTTATTTGGAAAATACTTAGAAAGTTACACAAGTATTCAACGCAATATGTATTTAAACTGTATCTATTGTAAGCTTAATTTTAATTGAACATACCCTAGATATAATGATACCGGCGATGGATATCCGTATTCTGGGCCCTTTGAGCAGTTTGTATCGCAGGTCGACGCCGTTCCAGAACGAAACGAAGTAGCGTTTGATTTGAACATTGTCGCCACCGTGTAATCTGTGGAAAGAACACAACGACATATAATTAGCTTAGAAAAAAAATATCTATCGGAAAAAACAATATTTTGACAACATCTTGGTCTAGTTGTTTGAGCGTCAACTGCTCACTACACCAGAGCCCCAAGTCTCCTAACACAATCGATTCATAGTCGAACAGCAACCGCATAGTAGACGTCACTTATGACAGATATTGTATGGGGTATCTGTAAATAGTGACCGTTACTGTCCGGTTGCTGTTCGATTATGAATCGATTGTGTTAGCAGACTTGGGGTACTGGTATGTGAGCATACTTGCTAAGGTCACTCCCAGCCCAGTTCATTTTTACGGTACCTACCGATAATTCAAGAGTTGCTACATTAGGGAAGGTAAAATTCATGTATTCGTCTGGCAATATTAACACAATTAACACGTTGAGTGCGGTGCCATTTTCAGAGGACTTTCAGCCAGTGCGGTAGAGACCTATTCGACCTCATAACCGAGCTTCACTGTAGTGCGTATGAGACCTAATCCATCTCCTAAAATAAGGTATTTTAAAAAAACTCATATCTTTATCAAAAAATAAGATACAATCTATGTTCTTTCTGTAAATAATAGAGAATTAACTGTTCTATCTCAAGTTTGCTACGCATGGGGATATGAAAAGTGGGTTATGAGATATAACGAAAAAAAAATTAGGTATCCATTGAATCTCGCATCGCAACTAAAGATAGATCCGTTTGGGTTGTGACTAGTAATGGGATTAAAATAAAACCCCAGTTATCGATAGCTAAACTTTTTATGAAGTAATCATTTAAACATAGTAATATTGATTTCTTATATTTACGCGAATACTACACATTGAAATAAAACTAATCTTATGGATTTTATCGTGTTTATTATTTGTTTTTTACGTTCCCGTCGTTTCGGCTGTTTTACAGCAACCATGGTCACGGGAGGACTGACCATGGTGACTGTCCTTCCGTGAATGATGAATTATGATAATCCATAAAATTAGTTTTATTTCAATAAACATAGTGACCTAAAATATATTTAAGAAAAATGTTCCTCATTGAAGCATGGTAAACACATTTTTTGATCGCATTGCACACATAGTTGTACATACACACACACACACATACACATATTTATTCGTTTGGCTGTTTTGGATGCATCTGTGCTACTAAATGTAAGCCGTAATTTACTGTGACAGCCTGTGCAACGACTTTTTTTGCTACCACGCTGACAAAATATAAGAGCGTATTTTTTTACATGGAGTGCGCAGGTACACATTATCGACATTTGAACAACACTGAGCGCGAGCTAACGGCGCCCGCGCCGCCCGCGCTCCGCTCCTTGCGTCTATAACGCCTGTGTTTTAGGAGGTCCGAAAGATCTCTTCACGCAACAGATGTATATTATTACAACTCAGTGCGTTAGAGACCTCATCCATCTCCTATTTTTTTTATTACATTATTGAATCAAACTCGCAGCGGGAAGTAGGTATGTATATTTGTCTCTGTCAAACACATAGAAATAAAGAAGTTACGACCTCCCGCACAGAGGTGGAGAACACGATTTTCGGCGCCGCACCAGCTGAAAGTCACGTTAGAGTTCTTTTAGACCTCCTAACGCAGTCAACGTGTTAAACAGTAAATTCGCATATTTTTTAATTGTAAAAAAAAATACCAACCTATATCCATCGTAATCCACGATGACTAGAATCTCGGGATAGATGACGTATGGCGCCTCTCGCTTCCGCCGGCTGTGCGAATCCGTGGACCGTTTCCTCCTGAATCTCTTGCTGATGTGATCCGGCTCCATAAATGCTGAAAAGTTGATGTTTTTTTTTATAATTGCAAGTAGTATACCTGTGATAGTCAAGTTGGTAAAACCCTCGCCTTGGTAACGAGTGTCACACGTTGGAATCCCGGCTCGAACATCGGGGATTTTTTAATTTTATCTATGATTTGTTCTATCACTTGCTCAACGGTGTATATTTGAATAGTAGAAATTTAATGTCTTAACTGTTGGACACTGGCCTCCCCTTGATGCGAGTGGGATAATATCCACCACGCTTGCCCAGTAACGAGCGGGTTAGCAATCTTAATATTGTTACTGTATGTAAATTACCATCTATTATCAGTTGGTGCCATTTTTAAGGATTGCAAAAAAGAAAAAAATCCAGTTACCATGTAAAAAAACTTTTTTTTTCATCGGAACTCATGGTCGACATTCAATTTACTCGACTTTTTCTGTCTTTATTGGAGATTTAATTTAAAATGCAAATTAAACAGATTTGAATAGATATTGGTCCACTATTAATATCGGGACATGAATGATGGCCAATAAATTAGGTCGAACAAGTAATTTATTGTCTAATTTGTGTCGATAATGTCGACAATATAATGTCGATTTTTTTGGCACTGGTCTAGAAATAGTTATTAACTAGCAATGTCCGCGGTTTCGTTCGTAGCCTTTTGGCTATACCGGGGGAATCCTTCCATTGTCTAGGGCAACTTATTTTTCCAGATATCGACCTTATTATTATAGCCACAAGCGACACAGATGGCGCTGCAGACGACATTCAGAACAAATGACGAGTCTCCATACAATCCTGAAACGCGCTATGAGTGTTTCCGGAGAACGTATCACATATACAAACTCCCGAAAACAATCAAACGATGAGGAATAGCGGCGACCATTAAGGCATACCTACCACCCGATTGGCTGGGGAGATCTTTCTTATTCCGCTCAACCATAATACACAAATACTTAGCAGTAGTAGTCTGTCAATTTGTTTGTTTTATTTGTTTGTTTTTTTTTTAATTTGGCGTCACCATAGGTATTTTGCCAGTGTCAAGTAATATAAATTATTTCTGTTTTTTTAATATATGCACAAGCCCAAAGGCTAGGCCCAAGTAAAATACCCCCCCATCCCTCAATCAGTAAAGTGATGGATACTTTACCGAAAGATTTTTCATGGATTTTTTGTGAGAAACTGAAAAGCCATGTTTCGTCACTCTGTTTCAATTACCTACACTTGTGCACTTTACCGAACCCATAATGGTTAATATTCCACTTATATCACTCACTATAGCTCGCAGGACCACTAGTTTTAGAAATTAAAACACAACTGACGCCATGACTTTTCAGTTTCCCGCCAAACATCCACCTCTGTCAATTTGAGTACCACCGTAAGTACAAAGAAGGTTACATAAAAAAACACACGTTTGTACGTGCCTACTTGGAAGTGGTTAGTTCATAAAACATTATTAACGCTTTTTTTGTCATAATATTATATCCTTAACATTCACCTCCAACAATGATCTTACTCAGATACCAACATAAGTATCCACTGATTAATTTGATTGTCGAAGCCAACAAAAAGTTAACCGTATTTTTTTGAATAAAAAAAAAACAGTAGGTAAATTGCATCGAAAACTAACAGATCCTGGTTTTAAATAGAACTAATCGATATGTAGGTACCTATCGATACTTATCGATTTGAATCTCGATTATAGCTGGTCCACACGACACCGACTTGGACTGCACAGATATGGTGCACAACACAAGTCGGTGCCGCGTTAGGACTGGTTATTGGAATCATGGCCTCTTCGAAGCCGGGACAAATCAAAACGTACACCATTTAAGAGGCCTTTGACCATATTAAATAGGCTGCCAGTTGGGACCGGCTGACCGGTTTTTCCATTTTAGATTATTCATGAATCGCCGAATTATTATACGGTATTTTAAATAGAATTTAAAATAGGTAATGGGTGACGTCACAGTCTGACCTTATGACCCCGGGCCACAAGACGCAGTATGGCAACATTCTTATTAGTGCCAAAACGAGATTCGACTTGGTAATCTATGGCCGAAAACATGACATTTTGTGAACACTTATAAACATTTTAGCGGGTGGGTATTAGGTATAATACCTACTGATTTGTAAAATATTAGGTAAGTGTTGGATGATATTTTATTAATTATAGGTACGTAATTTAAGTTTAGGTACATCGAAGGTACCTACTATTGAGGATATTTTTGCCCGGAAAATACCTTCAGTGCTACGGCTTACTACGGATAGATCGCGATTACTAAATTATCTTTAAGTAAGCTGCCAGTAAAATGAATTGGTAATACCTACCTATAATGCTTAGTAAAATGCATAATTGACTCACAAAACTAAGTATTGTGCGTGTGGAATTTACGTATTTGACTATACCGAAGAATCCCTAACGTTTGCTTTATATAGATAACAATACTTTTCATCCTTCATTCGTTCATAATCACATTAATTTTATCAAAATCTGCCATGTTCATCTTGGGATAAATTTCCTTGACAATCCGTGTGGAAGTCTACATCATGAATATTCGCTCAGTTGATTTGGGATACATTTTTTTGGCTATACCGCGGGAACACAATTATTTGCTGGGATTAAGATTATGCTTTACTAACTTCTGCCCAGAGTACCTACCTCGACAGCAGCATCGTATAGTTAAAGAATGTTCGGAAATGAATCGGTAGATCCGGAGATTCCCTATACCATCTGCATCTAAACATACATAGCTCGTTAGATAATACGGCTTGTGAGTTATCTATCACTATGCCATAATTTAAAAGCGAACAGATGGACATAAAAATATATTAAGTAAGTACTTATGTGTAGATGTACCTATTATTATTTTTATCGCAGCCAATAAATTTCTATCGGCCGATCGTTAACGCGGGCGACATTTTGTATCGAACCCGTTTGGCGGCCATTTTGCATAAATCGATAATGGCGCCATTTCCCGCCATACGTGCATGTTTGACATCTCATATTCTATGCAAAGTCATTGTTGAAAAGTTCAATACTTATTAGAATCGTAAATATATTAGGATTATTAATATTTTAGCTCCGATTTGAAACCTGACAGCTATACTTGATGACATCTAATAATCAGACGTAACCACGACTGTAGGGTTCGAAACCAAGCAACGCTTGTATTACGGATGTACAATGGATTGGAGATATAGAAGTAATAATAATGAATCAAAAGACGTATGAAGTGAGCCAACCCGGGCCCCAAGTCTGCTAACACAATCGTTTCATAATCGAACAGCAACGGCATAGTAACTGTCACTTTTGACAGATATCCCATACAATATCTGTAAAAAGTGACAGTTACTATGCCGTTGCTGTTCGATTGTGTTAGCAGACTTGGGGCTCCGGACTGGGCCAGCGTGGTGGACTATGGCCTAATCCCCTCACATTGTTGGGAGGTCCGAGCCCACGAGATACTTATATATTTTTTTTTTTTAGGTGCGTATTCTGTTATAGATTTTCTGCTGTAGCCACAGATATTTAAAACTATTCACAAGATGGAACAATAATATATAATAATAATTCCAGCCCTTTTCATGTCCCACTGCTGGGCACGGGCCTCCTCTCAATGCGAGGGTGGTTTAGGCCATAGTCCACCACGCTGGCCCAGTGCGGGTTGGCAGACTTCACACATATTTCGAGGGGTTCTCTCAGACATGCAGGTTTCCTCACGATGTTTTCCTTCACCGTTTAGCAAGTGATAATCTTGGTTGAAAATGAGATTCGCACATGAAAAATCCCAGAGGTGCGAGCCGGGGTTTAAACCTGCAAGCCTCGTTACCGAGGCAAGCGTTCTACCAACTTGGCTATCACTGCTATTAGATAATTATTGTCGCATAATTATATTTCCCTCGCTAATTAGCAGCGGTCAATTCTCACGTGAAATAATTATTACAAGTCACCGCTATAAGGAAATCTGCTTAGTTTTAATTGTTTATATACTTACTAGTGGGATTTTATTTACCTATAAGTATGTTTGTATAAATTAATAATACCGTTTATAGCTAATAGCGATAAGTGTAAGTAATTAACGTTAACGATATGGATTTTCAATTACTTCGCGCATTTAAATAAGTGTTGGTGAGTTATGTCGTTTGGCGGAAATTACCGATTAAGGGGAAGCTCAGGGTCAGGGCGCGAAATTCAAAATGTCAATGGTTTTTATTTTTTTACGAAAAATTTGCACATCTTTACGATGTAATTTAGTGTTTTGCGATATTAGCATTCTGCATTGGATGCCTCGATGTATTAAGTTTGCTTAAATAAATACCTAAAGCGATACAACACCATAAAGTTAGTAAAAGTAGCGGTTTTTACAAACCTTATGGTATTGTATCGGATTAGGTACTTTTTTAAGCAAAGTCAATACATCGAGACATCCAATGCAGAATGCTAATATCGCAAAACACTAAATTACATCGTAAAGATGTCCAAATTTTTCGTAAAAAAAATAAAAACCACTGACATTTTGAATTTCGCGCTCTGACCCTGAGCTTCCCCCTTAAGTATAAAGTATTGAAGGTAACATAGAATAAGTATACACACTACACATAGTAACTGTCACTTTTGACAGATATCCCATACAATATATGTCAAAAGTGACCGCTACTATGCGGTTGCTGTTCGATTATGAATCGATTGTGTTAGTTTGGGGCCCTGATTCGCTTCATAAAAAAACAACATTTGCACAATTATTTTATACATAAACATGGCCTGTATGAAATACTTGTTAACCCGTTAAAATGTTTTACACAATTTTTGTTACACCTTATATATTTTACTTTGCATATGGAGTTGATAAAGGTTTCCCATCAATATAATTGCAGGATTACAATGAAAAAAAAACCAAGCCGATTGTAAATGAGGTTTCATATTGAATGAGACGGCAATAATGCCTGCAATATCGTCTTCCTATTCTCATAAGCACTAATTGACGCGCTGAGCCACAGAAAGGTTTACAATCGATCAATTCAAACGTGTAGGTATTCATTAAGAAGCCATGTTTTATATCCAAAATCTCGAAATATTAGTAACATGATGTGGTTGAATGACTAATAATAGCAGCCAGATGTTATAATTGACATACAAATTCTATGAATTGAATGGTTCTCTGGCTGATTAAATGGCCGATAATGTAACTATGTTTTGATGTTGTGGAAAACGTGATATCAAGGATATAGGTATCTAAGTATAGTTAGGTACATACTTACAATAACATTATAAGTGGTCTTGTCTATGCCCACCCAATTGAATATTTTTGGGAAAACGTAATTGGGGTTGAATTATTATTGACTGAGTGGCCTCACTAGTAATTTTTTTTTTCAATTTTCTTTTTCTTTTTTCTTGAACGCGCGATATGGGAAAATTACCGAACGTATCGGGACCATCTAGGGATTTTTGTCCCGTAATATTAAAGCACTCTCGGATAGTCAAAACGCTATAATTTCCAAGGTACAATTAGTACAACTTATAGTCTTTTCAATATTATGACATACTTATGTAGGAAGGTACTTGTCTATTGGGAGGAGTGGGTAACATAAAAAAAAACAACTAAAAGATAACTACTTACGTGATAAATATCTGAGTGATTACTCCGGTTATAAATTGGAAAAATATTCTAATTTCTCAATAATAATTTTCATCTCGGGAATATCCCATTTTTGTTATAACAGCTAAATAGGTAATATTAAATTTCTTAATCAAATTCATCAAATGAGTCGTCGCTATGACCTTTATCTGTAAATAGTGATTTATAGGTAATCATATCTAACCAGAACAAATATGAATTTATAATTAGAATACATGACATATCAGATTTCATATTTAGAATTGAATAAAAAAAAAACATTAAGGTTTTTTAGAGCCCCTTATTGGAGTTAGCAATGACGATAATAGTAAAGTTTTTATTGACATTTTGGCATAATATATTTATGGAGACGTCCTTATATTTTTAAAATAGTCGCACAAAACAACACAATTCTTAAAAAGATACCTATTTCTTTTTTCCTGCATTTTGTATTTATTAAATACTGGCCAAAAATATAATTCATAACAATATAAGCGCAGATACACACGGAACACATGGCATTAGCGTGGAACCGGCACTATTAGCATAATCGATTACCATCTCGATTATCGCCGTAATGTAATCGATGACTATTCGGATGCGCGGCGCGCACGTGACGACAACGCGGCTACCAGCCCGCGCACGTGAACCGTCAAACAAATGACGAGTTAGATTATTAATCGAGTTTGATGATAACAACTGTGTTCACAACGGTGCCACTGATTTATTGTGATAGTTGTAATTGAATTTAAATTGTTAATAACGTATGTTTATAAGCGAAGTGCACGGTAATTGTGCACTGGCAAAAATATTAGACCAACTTTTTCAGTTCAATAAAAAAAAGTTATCTATGTCCTTGTCTACTCAATAAAAAACAAAACTATGACTGACTTGAAAGACAGCGTACAGCCTTAGCCGGTGGACTTTTTAGCATGAAATTTCGCACAGGAGCTCCTTATGTGTCCCACGTGATCACGAAGGAGGGATTTATATGAAGAAGATAATTTTAGTTACTATCCGACTCGTGTATAGTTGATCTATAAAACACTAATAAACGACATCGTAAAAGTCGGTAAAAATTCAAAGCAATTCAAAATGGCGGCAAACGAGAGTGCCATAGACAACTAGTTTTACAGCTTATAGATAAATTGGCAACATTTTTGAAAGAGGTTCGCGTTACGATGCCACTTCCAGGCTTTCTGTTTCAAGTTCTTTAGGTATACCTATTTATCCAGCCTTTTAAACAAGTACTAATATAATTGATGAAACTAGGCGATATTTGGCGAAAATCCATCGTTACACAAATGCGGGTAGACAAACCCACCATTGCCCTCGGCTTGTCAACTTTGCCAATTATAAACCAAACAAGTTGATCGATAATTAAAGAAGCCAGCAACACCGAACTCCTCTAAGATGTTAGTCGAGACATTGCCTATCACGAGTGTTGGGACCTCATTGTACAAATCTCCGCGAAACGATGTGAACCTAAAAAAAGTACTCGATACGTGTTTCGCCTCTAAACGAAGTATCTTCAGGACGGCTGGGCTACGAATGACCCCATGGCCTTTAGGCCATAGTCCACCACGATGGCCCAGTGCGGGTTGCTGGACGTCACACATCTTTCGAGAGGTTCTCTCAGATATGCAGGTTTCCTCACGATGTTTTCCTTCACAGTTTAGCAAGTGATAATCGTGGTTGAAAATGAGATTCGCACATGAAATCCAGAAATCCCAGTGGTGCGAGCCGGGGGGGGTTTGATCCTGCGATCCTATTATCGAGGCAAGCGTTCTACCAACTTGGCTTTCACTGCTCAAGTTTAGTGTGTTAAGTTACACTGTTAAGTAATTTGTTTAACAAGTATTTATAGCTCACCATAATCGCTTAAGTGGTCCACTTCGTCGACCGGGCCCCGCTTTATAATGACATGGTGGGCGCCATTCAGAGCGCGCGCCAACCTCTCCCGATCTTCCTTCCTTCTCTTCACTGTAACATTGATGACAAGAAATAAGTTTTTTATCTACACGTTAACTTAAGACCCCACTTGTGTATCGTAGATAATTAAAAAAGAAATAGTGAGATTTACTTCCGTACGGTAACAACAGGTGGATAGGGCGCTTGCGTGCTTGGATTGAAGAGCCGATTCAAATAATGTTTATTTATAAGAAAACTACAATTAAAAACATGCCATCGTAATGGAAGATTTAACCAAAATATAGTTTTTTTTATATTTACGAGAATACTTCACGTTGAGATAAAACTATTTTTTTTATTTTATCGCGTTTTTTATGTTTTTACGTTCCCGCCGTTTCGGCTGCTTTGCAGCAACCATGGTCACGGGAGGACAGTCAGTCCTCCCGTGACGTAAAATAAACACGATAAAATCCCAACAATTAGTTTTATCTCAATTTAACAAAAACATAATTTGAGTCACTAGAATTATTTTAGAATTGCTAAGATCTCACCGAAAAATGTGAAAAAGTAGGATTTTATATAATTTTTTTTTTATCAGTCGCGTTGTTAAACTTATCACTAGCCCGATCTCAAGCCTTCAATACACTCATACTAACCGAGCGGCAGGCCGGTGTCTATGGAGACCATGTCTGCCATGCTTAAGGGGTCCATGAACATCTCGTCGTCCTGCGCGGCTGACGTCATTGAGTCCGGGATCGGACGAATCACCAAGTCGTGACCGATTGAGCCTTCCTGTTGGCGAAACCAATAAAATGGTGGTAGATTTATTAAAGTGAGTAATCAAATAGTCCTAATTATTCCTATATTGTATTTCCACTATTAATAAAATGATAGACACAGGACTGCAAATTTTTTTTTTTTAAATTAGCGTACTGGCAGGAAAGGCTTAATTTACCGATCGTCAAGATATATAAAAAGAAGAAAACCAACTTTTGAATCTGTATTTTTTATTTGTAAGCATGGGGTTTTTTTCAGGTATAAATACAACTTGGGTACTTACACCTTCGTAATGTATGCTAATTTGCTTGCCTTTATGTCTATGAAAATTCGTCCCACGGTAGGGTGTATAAAGTTAATAATTTATTGCAAAATGGCGGTTATAATCTCGTTTAAGTTGAACATTTTCGGTATAGGTCACGACCTGTAGACTGTTATCTGAGGTCGATGGAACAATGTATCAAATTAAAGAACGCACACAAGACACATTTATTGCTATTATAAATGTATAATAAATTATTTGGACGTATTTATGTAAGTAAGGTACCTACATACTTACATAAACAACCTTTGCTTCTTTTCATTCTAGTAAGTTCCTATTTGTCCATACTACTATAGAATAGTTATTTGATGACCTAATTGATAGAGACCTTCCCTTCTACGCTACGGGTCCCGGGTTCGAGTCCTGTTGCAAACTTTGTGTGATGAGTACGAATGTTTATACTCGAGCCATGGACGTTTATAATACTTATATAAATATTATAACATTATCCCTTATTGCTATAGACTGATTTATTTCAAGATAAGGTGAGCGCAGTAGCTAGTAATTAAAAAAGATAAAACTTCCATATTTAAAAAATCTCTCCGCTTAGATTACGTAAAAAAAGTCAACTCGGGCAATGCGTGACATGACTGGAAAATGACACGTAGACGTCAAATAGCATAGGTACGTTTATTCCAAAGAAACTGTAGATACTATCACATATTAAAAAAAAAAAAAACTCAAATGAAAACTTTCTATATTTTAGCAATAATAATTTTAAAAAAAGTCTTGAATGCTTGCATAGACAACTCACAATATACCTACCTGGGTACTAGCCGCTACTGTTGCTCTGTGGCATAACAAAACGCATTTTATGGTTTAACGATTAATAATAAAAATACATTGTTGCTATAAAACACTGTTTACGATGTAATTCTAACGATGTGTGAAAGTTTTATAGTGTCATGAATGAATTGTATAAAATAAGTGCATAATGCCCGGTTTACACGATTCGTGTTGGTAAATTGACAAGTAGCGAGTCTATTAATTGTTATCAATTATCGAACTACTGCGGCAAATAGTCCTACTTGTTAAATACGCTGGACAGATATTAATCGTGTCAAGTTGTAGGCAAGTACTCACCGTGCTTCCCCATCGAATCCTGGATTAGCAATAGCATTAATACACCAAAAAAGCTACAACAATCTAAATTTCGCACCTATATAAAGCATTCGTCGACTATAGAGTTGAGCAATCGACCTTACTCTAGTTGTTGTATTGTCTATGGTCTCACACGCACTGCGGTTAAGATGTGCGCTTTTGATAGCGTTTGAAAGGATTTGTAAAGGTACTTATACCTAGATACTTTTATGAGCTGTAGGTACAGTTTGAAGGGAGGTAGAATATTTATAGGTATTATAAGTATTATTTAACCCTTAATAGCCTAGAGTTTCAATTTTGATACCAATCTTTTAAACCGAATGTTCACATTACTATTAGTTTTTTTTTATAGGTTGGCTGTACGTATTTTACTGTTGTATAATATTCTTTCCAACGAAATTAAAAAAATATCAAATGTCATTATTATTAAACACAGTAATATTAAAAATAAATCACTTTCGTAAATCAGGCTACTAAGGGTTAATTCATAACATCATGATTCGACATTTCGACATTGGTAGAATCTCACTAAACCTAGGGCTTGTTTCGAGATTCTACAGGTACATTTTACATAAGCGCTCCTAGCGGAAGCGGGCAGCTTTACTGGAAATGTATCCAACTGTTCTTAAGTACCATTTAGGAACGACATCATGACTTAAGCGTTGGGAGCCGTCAAATACTGAAACGCAACTCAAAAATGTAATATACCAACTTACCTGCTACATAATAAAACGCACTGTGTATTTGTAAGTTACGTACTTATGCGCAAATTATTGTTTATATTGTAACATCTAACGTTGTCTCATTCTTGTATCAAATAAATATTTCTCTCTCACTCTTACTAAAATGTAATTAACATAATGACAGCCTAGTGGTGAGTTTTTTTTTTTATTATTTGGCATCACCATAGGTATTTTGCCAGTGTCAAGTAATATATATTTTTTCTGTTTTCGAGCATATGCACAGGCCCAAAGGCTAGGCTCAAGTAAAATACCCCCCATCCCTCAATCAGTAAAGTGATGGATACTTTACCGAAAGATTTTTCATGGATTTTTTTGAGAAACTGAAAAGCCATGTTTCGTCACTCTGTTTCAATTACCTACACTTGTGCACTTTACCGAACCCATAATGGTTAATATTACACTTATATCACTCACTATAACTCGCAGGAACACTAGTTTTAGAAATTAAAACACAACTGACGCCATGACTTCAGTTTCCCGCCAAAAAAATAGTGGTGAGTTCACCGCTAAAGTAAAGCAGTTCTTAAATACTAGCGCCATATGATATCAACTCCTTTGCCATCAATTTACAATACCCACAAACATACTCGGAATATCAGATACTTGAATCCAAATTTCGATTGTAGCGTTTACATTGAAAAGTAGGCCATGTCGCCAAGTGGCCTAGCCGTGTTCCGGCATGATGTTCGGTGTTGCCATTCATGGATGGCGGGTCAGATAGGCTGCGCTGCATGTGCCTAGTGAATGTAGCGTCTAGATCTACTGCCGCCTTCCTACCTAGGCAAGTATGCTCCATCGTAGATCTCATCGTCACTTACCATCAGGTGAGATCGAGATCAAATACTTGCCTATAATGTAATAAAAAAAAAAGTAGGTATGCAAGAGCCATAATAATTTCCCCTTCACGGTAACTCGCATTACGTGCATAGCAACAATAGGTTATACCATAGATAATTTCTAGCCAGTCACGTCCCTACACTTTGTTTATGGTTCGTCGTTCGACATTGGAACGTGTCCGAAATCCAGAGATGATCGCATCCTGTCTGATGTTTGGCGTGGTATTATGTTATTATATATAATATCGCCAGACGAACACACCAACTATACAGTCCCACACAAGTAACGCTTGTATTATGGGTACCGTACAATGGACTGAGGGCGAACTCAGTATATAATACTTATGTAGATATAAAACATCAATGACTCGGATATACACATTCGTGCTCATCACACAAAGCTTGTCCCTACCAGGATTCGTACTCGAGATCCTCGGCGCAGAAAGCAGGGTCACCACCAACTGCGCTAATCATGTTGGCAAATATAGTTTAATTATTATGTTATCTATGCAGATTCGACGTCATTTACATAGATACTCAACGCATACGAATCCCTTCGTCCGAGATACTCAATGACAAACCATAGATAAAAGTGCTTCAACTCACCACAACTAATTTTCCGTGCTTAGGATGTCTTCTAATCAGTAGTGCGGCGCCGTTCTCTTCATCCTGGTATAGATCGCCCAGATCCTCCTCGTTTTCCTGTTAAACAATAAGACAAAAAATAAGGGCGAGATTCATAATAAAATAAGCCTAACAAGCACACTGCTTATGTAATACATGTAAGCCTTTAAGGGTGGGTAACCGGTCAAAGATGATACACCTAGATTTATTTTGACATATATCCTATGTAGGCAAGTAAAATGGCGAGACAGTGCTCTCGGATCTACTTGTCCAAGAGCACTGGCCTGCTACGTTTGTAAGTAAAGTTGGAACATAAAGCAAGTATTCGCTTCATTGTATTTAAATTATATTTCGTTGTAGTTGGGAATTTGCTAGGCAGTACAGAACATGTGGCAGTAAGATTTAAAGAGAGCCCCAAAAGGATTGGGGGGACTACGAAAAAGGAGATGCCTCTGAATACAACAGATATAAATTAAACATATCAATATACATGATTAAGACGTTCTAATCATTAAAAATGTGTGTTGCCACACTAGGAATCTAGAGATAGAACACCTATACAAACAAAATAGATCCAAATCAAATTACACATATATAAGTGTGTGCGATTAGTTAGTTACAAAAAGTCACAACTGTCATTCCGTTCGTTTTTTTTTAAAGACAGTCGAAATTCTGACGTCACATAATTATTATAAATACGTTAATGAACTGCAGGTAAAGTTAATATATTGTTTCTTAATCACACTGTAATATGTATGATTAGAAAAAAATAATAATTGTTGAGACTGAACGACTTTAGCTTACTCCATCTCTATTCAAAGTATTCTGAACTCAGCACGTCAAGTGCCAGTAAGCTGACCGTCTACTTTATAGTCTACCGTATTTCGAATTTTTTTTATGGAGACTCGAAAGTTTTAAACGCCATCCGCTAGAGGCGCTGTTCAATTCTCCATACAAAATATCAAAATACGTTAGACTATAAAGTACACGGTTAGTTTACCAATAATCTCGCACTTGACGTACTGGGCCCTAAGTCTGCTAACTCTATCGATTCATAATTGAACAGCAACCGCACAGTAACTGTCACTATTTACAGATACCCCATACAATATCTGTCAAAAGTGACGGGTACTATTTTTTTTTATACATTATACCTAGTCAAGTATTTGATCTCGAGCTCACCTGATGGTAAGTGACGATGCGATCTACGATGGAGCATACTTGCCTAGGTAGGAAGGCGGCAGTAGATCGAGACGCTACATTCACTAGGCACTTGCAGCGCAGCTGATCTGACCCACCATCCATGAATGGCAACACCGAACATCATGCCGGAACACGGCTAGGCCGCTTGGCGACATGGTTTTGTTCAGAGGGTGGTGACTAACCACGGCCGAAGCCTACCACCAGTAGAGTTGTCACCTGGTTGGCACCACCCAGGGTCACGTGTAGGGTATCTCGAGGGTACTTAATTCTCCTACGGACGAAGGTGACTCGACCCCAACTATGCGGTTGTTGTTCGATTATGAATCGATTGTGTTAGCAGACTTGGGGCCCTGGACTCATCGCACACATGTCCTCCAGTGACCTCTAACATCCAATCCTAATTAAACATAGTAGGTACCTTCTTGGAATTGTAAGAAAAACTAAATAACATTGACAAAATGTTATTATGAACGTGATACATCGTGGGAATTACGCGAATCGTGATCCGAATGCCCGCATCGAGGTAGGGCACGTTGTATTCACTTATCCTTATGTACCTATATAATATGTACCTACTTGTTGTGCACTTACATTTTGAGTTGTATATCGCAAGGACATTGTGAGGAAGACTTAAGTACCTATAATGACATTGGCTTAGAGTTCCACCGATTCTACATACCCTTCATCTTATCTTGAACAAAAAACCACAGATGTCTAGATATGTTAACAACTTAATTGTAAATTAAACTGCTGGCGCATTTTGCCATTATAATAAATACCTTCGTTGGGGTTCCCAGACGACGCAGAACTGTGACAATTTCAAGATATGTGAGAAACATGTGTATATATCGTGTTCAGAAAATGACTGGATATATAAAAATATTCATAACTCCTAGCTGTTACCCGCGACTTAGTCCGCGTGGTATTTAACTAAGACACAACCGTTGGCAACAGCCTGCTCGCGCGTTCTGAGCCCGCGGGACGCATTTCAGGTTGTTGCTATCAAACTTAATCAGGCGCAACGCTGCAACATTGGTTTTAATTTTTTTTCGAGTTTTTTTTTTCTAAAATAAAAGTGGCCTAAGTTACTCCTTGTTACATCAGCTATCTGCCAGTGAAAGTCCCGTCAAAATCGGTCCAGCCATTTCAGAGATTACCCGGAACAAACAGACAGACAGACAGATATACAAAAAATGTAAAAAATGTTGTTTTGATATAGGTACCGTGTATACATCCAAATGCAATTAGTAAAGAGCGGTTATTTTAATATTACAAACAGACACTCCAATTTTATTTATATGTATAGATAAAGCAGTGATAGCTATGTTGGTAGAACTTTTGACTCGGTAACGAGGATCGCAGATTCAAACCCCGGCTCGCAGTCAGCCATTTCTGGATTTCATGTGCGAATCACTAGCTAAGCTAGCTTTTACTTGCAGGCTGCTTCCACAGACTATTAATACTGTGGCATGTTTTTTTTACGTTTGGCCTTTTTCTATTGAATATTTTGTATTTTGTACCGAGCACTCTTCACCAACCATTTATTCGCAAAATACTTATAGGAAGCACTTCATTGATTCATCGCAATTAAAACATCGTTAACATTTCATTATTCCATTGCGATATGGCGGCGGGTAATTAATTACATTCTCACACGGACACGGAGGAAATTACATATACAATACGCAAATATTTTCGCAATAAATAAGAATAGGGTAGCCATTTTGTTTTAGTAAAGAAGAATGTAATATTTTTTATATAGAACAAAGATATCATTTTTGTACTAACATGTGCCATTTAAATAAAACTAATTTTACGGATTTTATCGCGTTTTTTTGTTGTTGTTCAAACACCGTCCGCTAGAGGCGCTTTTCAATTCTCCACACAAAATGTCTGAATACGGTAGACTATAAATAATACGGTCAACTCGCACTTGACGTACAGTTTTATTGACGTTATCGTGACTATCTTTAAAAAGTATTTTAGTGGAGTCTTTCAGGCAAACTCGTACTACGCTGAAACCTTGAGAAAAAGCAATTAAAATAAATAAGAAATAAACATTATTCGCTTCCGCGGTCATCACGGGACAGCTGATTTATATCTTAGCACGATTGAGCTTCACGCAGACGTATAAAGAATGCCATGTCGCAACGGCTGTGTGACAAGATCTCATGTCGTGTGTGTATTTAGTTTCTATCATATGGGATTAAAATATACACAAATGCTGACATCACCACCATAGGTGACCAGACCACTTATGCAGCCAAGTGGTAACGTAAAAGCATCATTAACATCAAATAATTAGGGTGGAGTTTAGTGCGCCGTACTCTGTTGAATTGATATACAGTCAAATATATAGAAAACGTGATGGAATCTGTAGAGAAATGACGTTAGTAAAATTTAACCATAGAGATGGAGTCTTAGCCTTCTTCTTCTCACTTTACGAAATGAAATGCGATGAAATAAAATGGATATGCAAATGGCCTCACCCACAACTTAGCGGGTGTTTTACCAATGTCAAGTAATTAATAGCAATAAAACATTCAATAAATACACATTATAAATAAAATAATCGATGTGACATGATGTTATGAAAATGGCATCTCCTGGATCGTCTTAGCCTTGAATAGTTGGAGCAGGGCTGTGGCAACTTATCAACATGTCAAGTTCGCAATTTGACAAGTCGGCAAGTTGTCGAGTTGCCTACTTGAATTTGGTAACCGCACGTGTGACAGATTGTGAGCATATTGTCGCAAATATTTACTATTCTTATTATTATGGTCTATGGTTTTTGTTCTTAGTTGAACGAAATTTTCATTTGATGATAATCGGCAGACACCTACCACATAGCTTCAATGTGTTATTACATAACAATACATGTGTTTACTTTGTATTTACTAAAGAGGATATAGTAAATAAACAACTCGTGTACACAACATGAACATCCTATTTACAAATAATTTATGATTTATGTGTTTTCCAACATAATTGCGTTTTCATGCATATAAATAAGTAGTGCTTAAGTATACTTAATTAAATGTATCTTCTCAGATCTAATCATTATCGTGCTATTTACATTATAGTACACGCGTCAGTGACCACCGATAACTCAAGCCCAACTCAAATTACTCAAATTTGAATGCGTCATAAATAGTTACAAAAAACATGCAAAATATAATATGTTTCTAACAGTTAAGTTGAACTTAAATAATTATAATACCAGCCCCTGTTGGGAACGGGCCTCCCCTCAATGTGAGGGGGATTAGGCCATAGTCCACCACGCTGGCTCAGTGCGGGTTGGCGGATTTCACACGTCTTTCGAGGGGTTCTCTCAGACGTGTAGGTTTCCTCGCGATGTTTTCTTTTACCGTTTAGCAAGTGATAATCATGGTTGAAAAATTGATTCAAAATTCTAAAAAAAATATTGTTTCGCGGAGAATTGCATTTAATTTGGGGTCCTCACTCGTGATAGATAGTTTCTTGACTAACATCTTAGACGAGTTCGGTGCTGCTGGCTTCATTAATTATCGATCAACTTGTTTGGTTTAATATTGGAAAAGTTAACAAGCCGAGGGCTAGTGGTGGGTTCCTAACCTATATTACATAAATATAAACCATAAACCTATTTTAAATATAGATTATGATCTAGATAAACATTAAAACCGTTGACCCATTAAATACTCATTTTCACCCACTCGCAAAACAATATGCCCAATTAAGACGGCATATCATCGACATTCATTCATAAAAACACATACATTTAATGCAGAATGCACTATAATTGTGGGATTTCCCTGTTTTTTGCTCTATACCTAAGATTAAAAACAAATAGGTATTTTGTAAACACGCCTAAGCTATGTTATTATCTGTTCTGTGGTTGTGTACAAAAAACTAAGAACATTTAGTGCATTATTTGTGCTTTGTGCATTAGGCGTGTAGTGACTGGCTGCGGGCGCCGCCTTGCACAGCTACCTCGGGTATAAAAGTACCACACACGACTAGCCTCAGATTTGATCCAAGCTTAAGTACAATATTTTTACGAAGCGTTACGATAGCGTAAGTGACCTGTGTCCCGTTCACACCACGGGTTTTTTTTATAAGTACGAAAGTGATATCATGCTTACTCGATAACGTTACATATTACATAAGGAGTTATTACTTATCCTACAGTTCACGCAATAAGTACGTGTGACTGGCGTTAAGACAAATCATAAATGACACTCTCGAGCGAAGATGCGCAAGCGTTTGCTGCAAACGCGACGCGTACAGACTTAGCGAGGAAAGGCAGCTGGATGCGGCTCGCTCAGGCAGTGCAAGGCTATTACCAACATCTGAGGACGACTTGATTAGCCGTGGGCCTCTACCCCAAGCCCACCACCATCCCTGCACGGGTCGGCGGAATTAAACACGGCCGATTTTTATGCGCTTTAATTTTTTTATCATTTGTCTCTACCCCGTATAGTATAATTACTATTACAACATAATAAATTTTCACAAAAAGACATAAAGATACACATCTATATTCATATGGAAAATCTAAAAAAATAATTAACAAAACATTCCTTTCTTCACTTCATATTCCTAACAACACACCGTCCAACAAAATCGGCCATTATATATGCAAATAAGCGAATAGGCGATCGTTCGAACCACGTGCTCATACCCTCCCTGAATAATAGCTAGCTGATTATTATAACGAGATGTAGGTAATTTAAATAACAAATCAGCATATGACCATTACGTACGACTGTGACGGGAGTACCAAAAAAGGTATATAATATTATATATCTACCATTATACAACTGTAAGAATTGTGTGTCAGTATATCTATAGGTATAAAAATAGGCTCATTCGTAGCCCAGCCTTCCTGAGGATGCCTTGTTTAGAGGCGAAACAAGTGTCGAGTACGTTTTTAGATTCGGTTCGTTTCGGGGAGAATTGCATTTTATTTGGGGTCCCGTCACTCGTGCTATATAGTTTCTCGACTAACATGTTTACCTATTGTATAATTCATTTTACCAGTGTTTGACAGATGTCGCTAGTCTAAAATTAGCGCGCGGTGTTAAAATAGTTAAATATTTCATCTACTCTCTAAAGATAATTTTGATAGTTACCAATATATCTACACACCCCAGTATTAGGGCATATTGGGATTTCAGAATCAGAATCAGAATATTTTTATTCATGTAAACCATTATTGTACAGTACTTATGAATCGTCAAGTTACATAAACATTATTCTACTGCTTTACCACCCGTTCGGAATGCCGTTCCTATGGAGAAGAACGGGCAAGAAACTTCCTGGTTGCTCTTTTTTTTTTTTAAATAGATCTTTTACATTATTGAGCAATACATTGTTATGTATGTGAGAACAGTGTAGGAACGGCTAATCAGACTTTAGCAGCAGGTCAAAAAAAAAAACAAAAAGTACTAAGTATAAAAATACATTTGGGATATATACCGGCGTTGTACACCTACATTCTACGTGATTATGGTGTTTTACCTTTCCATTAAACCTGTAGTAATTTATGCAAGATTAACAAGGGTTTTATTCCCTTAAAGAGCCATAAACAAACTTGATTGTGCGAATTAATTTACACGTTTTTTTATGTTTCACAAAATCCGTCTATTTATTGCTAATTTGTATAATAATAAATATTTAAGTACATACCACGATGTATATAATAAAATTATATTCACGGTTATAGGCCGCACACAAAATGTCGGCTTGATGCTATGAATTAATTCTAATATTCTAATTGGTAGAACGCTTGCCTTGGTAACGGAAACGCAGGTTCAAACCCCGGCTCGCACCTTTGGGATTTATGGATTTCATGTGCGAATCTCATTTTCAACCACGATTATCACTTGCTAAACGGTGAAGGAAAACATCGTGAGGAAACCTGCATGTCTGAGAGAACCCCTCGAAAGATGCGTGAAGTCCGCCAACCCGCACTGGGCCAGCGTGGTGGACTATGGCCTAATCCCCCTCGCATTGAGGGGAGGCCCGTGCCCAAATAATTATCATTTACATAAATTCAATTGAAATCACGTTTTTATGTGACAAAAAACGTTTAGATAATTATCTAAATTTCCTATTATTTATTATATAGTTCGCGTAGCGTATATACAAAAAAACATACAAGACTACACTTGGCATTTAGTGTCTACAAAAAAAAACTAGCTCGGTAAAATTATTAGTGAAAATCAAATATCACGCGATCCTATAAAATTTAATTAGTAATTAACATTAACTTATTTTAATAATCCCAATATTGGTTTGATGAGGTTTTATTACACACATTTGCATACACGAAATTTGAATATTATATTCAAATTAATTAGTAAAGTTCTTGGTAATTATATTGTTGGCCAAAAAAAAAAACACAAGACGAAAACATAGGTTTTATAGTTTTAGGTAGGTGCGGATACACTGAGCGACGATCTGTTGACAAACTAGTTTATCAACATAGTTCATAACATTACTTGCCATGTGCCCAATCGTGACCGAAAAAATGAAATCTTTGTGCAAACTGTCACCCCCCCATTTGATTCTTTTAAGAGTTGTATTTTTTGGGGTCGAGTCACCTTCGTCCGTAGGAGAATTAAGTACCCTCGAGATACCCTACACGTGACCCTGGGTGGTGCCAACCAGGTGACAACTCTACTGGTGGTAGGCTTCGGCCGTGGTTAGTCACCACCCACTGAACAAAGCCATGTCGCCAAGCAACCTAGCCGTGTTCCGGCATGATGTTCGGTGTTGCCATTCATGGATGGCGGGTCAGATCGGCTGCGCTGCATGTGCCTAGTGAATGTAGCGTCTCGATCTACTGACGCCTTCCTACCTAGGCAAGTATTCTCCATCGTAGATCTCATCGTCACTTACCATCAGGTGAGATCGAGATCAAATACTAGGCAAGTATTTGTATTGTAAAAAAAAAATAAAAAAAATGTGCGCGCGTCGAGCACGTGACAAAAGGACGCCACAGGTGTGTTTATAAATAAATTGTTATATGACTATATATATGTATTATGTAAAACACGTGAAGATAAAATGGTAATTTTATTCGCCAAATTTCTGGGACCATTTGGAATGACTCGTAAAAGCTCGTACGAAACGATTTTAATGATACACATAAAATCATCTAAGAATTTAATCTCACTCATAGAAGCTTATCAAGCTATTACTAACTTGCCTCGCAATCCCACTATCCCACTATAATATTATAAATGTGAAAGTTTGGATGGATGTATGGATGTTTGTTACTCAATAACTCCAGAACGGCTGAACGGATCTGGATGAAATTTGGCACAGAGATAGATTATAGTCTGGAATAGCACATAGGCTAGGCTTTTATCCCCGCAAAATGTATGGTTTCCGTGGGATAGATTTGTTTTAATTTTTCATAGAACAAATGATCAACCTGATTTTTTGCATAGGTAGTGGTAGTTTGGGGGTCAGAAAATGTCCTAGGCTAATTTTTGTCCCGGAAAAATGCACGGTTTCTATGGGATAGCATACAGGAACCGTGGATTTGCACAAGGACATACTTTTTAATCGTGGGTAACACCGCGTGGCGCAGCTAGTGATTTAATATAAGTATTATGTTTGTTAAGATTTGCGGTCTTCGAATTAAGCATAATGAAGCCGACGATATTAATTTTATAGATATTTTGTTGCGGCAATCGTAAAGTATCATAAAATTAATTAAGACATGGCTATGTGAATTTAAACTTTATTGGTTAAATTTAAAAAAAAACTTATGTTTGAAAAAACAATAAGATGATTTTTTTAAATACTATCTGTCCCGGCGAACTTCGTACCGCCTCAGAATCAAATGTATCTCAAAATAAATCTTTTTTTTTGTGATTATTCCCATGTTTTGAAACAAATCCAAAAAAAAAACAAATATCACAATAATCGGCGTACCCGTTCTTGAGTTACAAATTGTGTAACTAGCACGAGTTTGTTTTATATAGAAGATAAACGCGAACTATTACTTAAGCGTTATCGAGCATTGGATCAAGGTAAATTAAAATTCTATGTCTTGAACAAATCCTGACACCAATTACGTCTGTTTACATATATTAACATATCAAAACATTTTAACTAGAACTTGAAACACAAATAGTTTTAGTGATTATTTAATATATATATATATATATATATATATAACTAGCTGCGCCCGGCGGTGTTACCCGCGATAAAAAGTATGAAAAATTAAAACATCTATCCCACGGGAACCATACATTTTACCGGGATAAAAAGTAGCCTATGTCCTATTCCAGACTATAATCTATCTCTGTGCCAAATTTCATCCAGATCCGTTCAGCGGTTCTGGCGTGAAAGAGTAACAAACATCCATCCATCCATCCATCCATCCAAACTTTCACATTTATAATATTAGTATAGAAGTATAGATTAGTATAGATTGTATGGTCGACGTTTTGAGAGTTGTTGATATATACCTATAGGTACTATGTAGTTTTAAACAGTCTCGGACGGCGAGGCAGTTCGTGCACACGAGACTCGTACGAGCCAGGCTCGCGCGAGGCTCAACTACTTTTGAATAGTTGTCTAAACTTTCCATGTTTATATATTGATTTCTTATATTTACGCGAATACTACACATTGAAATAAAACAATTTTTGAAGTATTTTATCGCGATTATTTTTCTAAAAATAAACGCGATAAAATCCTTAAAAAATTGTTTTATTTCAATATCCATGTTTGTATTACGCAATAAACTAGATACCTACTTAAATCTACATTGCATAGGTATTCTGAACTTTAGTTAATGGTAACAATTCAGGGCGTTCCAAGTTTCGCTAAATCTCAAGGCCGCCCGGGTTCAGTTTAGATTGCTTTTGTACGCAGATCTAAAGATAAATTCAACTAAAATTTATTGTTATACTTTTATGGTAAACACCGATTTGGTAACTGTTGCATAAGTTATGTAATCGGGCCGGACTTGGTCAACATTCAAGAATAAACCTGCACGTTGAAAAAAAGTAGAAAATTCAATTAAGTTATAAGTTATAACGATAAGTTAATAATAGTAATAATATCAGCTTAATGTTCCACTGCTGGGCACGGGCCTCCCCTCAATGCCAGGGGGATTACGACCTAGTCCACTATGCTAACCCAGTGCGGTTTGGCGGACTTCACACATCTGTTGATGGCTCCTCTCAGATATGCGATCCCATATAACTACTTATGCAGATATTTCACATCCATGACTCTGGTACAAACATTTGTCACACAAAGTTTTCTTCTAATAGGATTCGAACCCAGGTTCGTTACAGAACGCAGGGTTACTAGCAACTGTCCCAAATCCGTCGTTATTTAAGATGATTCCTGGTCCTTGATTCCTTTTAATGGCAAACCTAAAAGCCATGGCACAGTACGTATAGCTACTTACCCGACTTCATGGTTAGATAAGAGGTGTTCGTGGGAAAAGCACTTTCACCCGCGCTTGCGAACAAGCGTTTTTGCGCAAGACGCGCTTCAGAACAATCGGAAGTTTTTGTGTAGGGCTGCCTGTTAATTAGAACAGAATAGTCTTCCCATGAAATGACGGATAGGCAGAAAATGTCTCTGATTGAGTGCCACCATATTTGAATAGCGCCGCTGCGTCTTTTACAAAAGTAATCTGTAATGTAGGAACCATGTAGCCATTAACTTGTTATGATATACTTAGAGTTAGTACTTTTTTTGACCAGCTGCTAAAGTCTGCCTAGCCGTTCCTACGTGTTGTTCTCACATACCCATAACAAAGTAATGCTCAGAAATGTAACGGATCTTTTTAAAAAGAGCAACCATGGAGTTTCTTGCCCGTTCTTCTCCATAGGAACGGCATTCCGAACGCGTGGTAAAGTTGTAGCTTAACATTTTGTAACTATATTAACAATTCATAAGTACCTACTGTACTTAATGGGTTACATGAATATAAAATATTCTGATTCTGATTCTTTAGATTTCGTGTGTTGAAATAATTCAAATGATCATTTAGTTTATTTAATACTCTTAACTCCTCATAGTTACTTTATACTTGATGAAAACTCACTTTTACGGTACCTACACATACAATATCATACTTTTCAGTCGTCAAAGGAAATTATACATATATGTGTCACCTCTATTTCATGCTCCTCTTTATAAATGTGAGCTCAATTATAAAACTAATTCCATGAGCCAAAAAAAAACCGAAAAAATAATATTAATTAATGATTTAATCTTCAACAACCCTAGTTATCCGATAAACGTTAGTGACGCAGTAATTAGAGATGCCACTTCTTAGCATTGTGGTTGTTTCCGAACGATATCAAACGATTTTCCCTTTTCACTCGATACAAACTGTATATGGGTGAATCGATTATGCTGTGGGAACTTTGGCATCGATTAGAATTATTGCGTTTTTTTTCTGGAATCTCTACTTTTAATGTTATGCAAATTATTGGAAGCGTTCAATTTCTATCAGTAATTATTATCACATAAGTATCATTATTATTTTTTAAAACATCTGTTATACAACCATCAGTTAACTAACTATGAAAATGTGAAAGTGAAGTATTAACAGCAACTGTGAAAATAATTATAGAATACTTAGTCAACAGCATTTTCAAATTGAGAGCTTCCTAATATTGATGGCTCAAACTAAAAAATGGTTAGCTAACAGCGACCTGTACCTCAAGTGCGAGATTCATAGTTAACTTTCCGGTAGTTAACTATATAGTCCGACGTGAATACGTCTGAATTGACAGTATACCTAAAACGTTCGCGTCTAAATACCAATTGTATTCTATTGGTAAACAAAAAGTTTGCTCGATGACTGAAACCACAATTAGGCCCGTTATGTTGGCTTTTACGTTTTCTGATTACGTTTGGGTATCACAATACGACTAAATGAGACAAGATACATATATTTTGTTTTATGTCCTTATCGTTGTGACTGGTTTTTCGGACCAACAATACAAGTTGAAAGGACAAACAAAAAATCGGTCACACGCGATCCGCGCGATGCATGTCTAGTTAAGACTAAGAATTCTCATCCGATATTATTTCCTTTTCAACCACATGAGTAACACAGAGAAAGGTAAGTTAGCCAGGCTAAAAGTGTTGAATGACTTAATTTTATTTTCGTTGATATTTTTTATATTGGTGTGAGCTTATTTAATGGTTATAAGGTATCTATATTTCAATTTTCTTTATTAGTACGATGGATGCTAAAAAGGTTTGGAGCTCATAATAACAGATTAGACAGAGGAGGTGGCATATGCTACCTACTTCGATCTACCTCACACTAGCGCATAAAATCGTAGACAGAGAACTGTCAAGGCTTGAATATGTCAAGATTGTATTTCTAGGAACAATATCATTTTATAGTGGCAATTAGCTGCAAACGCCAATAACTAAGAAGAAGAAGAATATCATTTTATAGAAAATAGTTTGGGACATTCAGGATGAGCCAAAACCGACAAGAGTTGTTCGCTCACAAAACACTTAAAAGAAAATGGTAGCCACGTTCGTAGCGAAAATAGGTCCCATTGTGACGATTGAACAAGGGGTTCGTAGGACAATAATTAATGCTGAGCGGTAGGTATACCACAGTCTGTTTACCACAAACTATCATCGAGTTTCGGAAAACCAACCCATAGAAGTGCATCATCCTGCACCAGGACAACGCAAGCCCGTACATCAACGGTTCCGGTGTATAGTGAAGAAGCAGTCGAATATTTTTTATCGGCAATTTGGAGTACCATACTTCGGCGTGGAACAAATATTATAACGACTGGTTTGAGCGTATGGAAAAGTGCATGAAATACCGTGGGGAATACTTTTTAAACAATAAAATGTATATAACGTTCTAGTTGTTTATTCTTTTCTCAAACGACAAAACTTAATAGGCATGCCACGTTTACTAACTATATTATTAGGTACTATCCAGGGATGTTCTTGATATCTTCTCTCCATGGTGATGCTTATAATTAATATAGAAGGATAAATCCTTAATCTTTAATTGAAATATTCTAAACATTACACATGATAATTCACAGAAACACAAGTATTGGAAAATAAAAATACATCACTAAATGTTCCAACAAGAAACCAAACTAAGAAATAATCAGTATTACAGGTAGCCACTTTTCCTCTTTCAGCTAATTCTGGGTTCTATTCTTTTTCGCTATTTCCAATCGGTTCCACAATTATTTTTCGCTGAGGTCCGTAAAGGATTAAAACTCTGCACAGAAGTGTTTGTCTCGCTTATCTTGATTATGAGCACTAGCCAGCATCCCCTAGCCAAGAAAATTACGCATTGGGTACGTTATTATGTAATTTAAACATGATTTAATATCAATATTGTTTTCACAATGACTTTCCACGTTTCACAGTTTACTTCAAAATTCCATTGACAGATTGATTGTCGTGAACACGTCTTAACTGTTAGTTTACTGTTAGTATACCTAAACCGTGCGAGTGTAAGCTCCCATACTATACAAAAGTATGCTCGATTGACTGAAACGTAAGTTATGCCCGTTATGTTGGCTTTTACGTTTTCTGTAAAACCATAAATCCACCACATAATCTAGAGGAATAATATTTCTTGTATAGCTATTTCTTTTTCAACCATATGAGTAACAGAGATCAAGCCAAGTCGGTTGTCAAATGACTGACAATTTTTATTCTGGTTAAAACAATATTCATATTTCAATTTGCCATCATTGTTTATTAATTCAATGGAAGCCATTCAGTTTTGAAAGTAAAGAACACGAGCAAGAACTAACAAGCGGACTTATTATTTGCTAGCCTAAGTATTTCTGAAATGAAAACAAATGTCCCACAATTTGAGTTCTTGGTAAAATGTATACTACGGTAAGTAAAAGCTAAAAGCCGTAAAATGCGTGGTTGCATTCGTCAAGTCCCAGTTCTAGGTATACCGGTACTGCACCGGTGCCTATCTGCAGGCGGTCAGTGGGGCCATCGGCACCAGTCGGGCCGCGACAGTTGATTATCCAGATACTTTATTTTATGTACAGGTAGTACCCATATTTCTCTTTAACGTAAATAATACTCATGCGTAAATCTCAATTCTGAAATCTAAAAAAAAATCTGAGGAAACCTGCATGTCATGGGCCAGCGTGGTGGAATATAAGCTGAATTAACCTCATATTAACGAGAAGTGTGTGTAGTGTACTATCGATAAAATTGGGTGCACTTCAATGAACTGCACCTCTGCCTACTACTTAGGAGATTCCAGGCGTGATGGTGTTTCTCTCTTTACCTAATAGCTTATGTAATCAAATATTGTATTTTCAGGAGGATGGAAGAACTGTAGATTCAAACTGTCAGGACAATAATCCTGCCACCATTCCAATTCAAAAATCTACTATAATTTTCATTGTTGGCTGAATAGAAATCGAACCCACCGCCACCCGGTGCAATGAGTTGAGCGGCCTGCGCTCAAACCACTAAATAAAGATGCCTTAAAATTTTCACATTGTGTTTTATTTTCATTGACCTAATGTGATAATGGATATGTGGAGTGTGTGTATATAAAAGGTAGTTTAAAAGTAGCGCCTGTAGCAGAGAACGTAAAAAGCAGGAGGCTAGTTTGGTCACGTTATCAAAGGAGACGAGAAGCATTTTGAGCGCCTAAAAGGGCTATTAGTATGAATATGCATAGATAGAGTGAGAGGAAGACCCACGAAGTGGTAGAAGTTTGTATATAAAGTGATATGAAGGAGATTAATGTATGAAAAAGACATACTGCGGCGATCCCAAATAATGGGAAAAGGTGAGGCAGATGATGATGATTTTACTGATTTCTAATATATATTTACCTAATTTAGATTGAGTTTAATTGCAAACAAGAGCCTTAGTATGAGGTTATGCCGTTTTTTGACGTAGAGAAATCCTTATGGATACCCGCAACTCTGCGGGAGACGAGCGGGTTATGTCGGATTGCTACCGACTTAAACCCCACGGTATACCATCGTCTACCTTTGTTGGGGCGCTGTGGGATAGCACTAGCATGCACTGCGACATCCAACGAGGTTATGCCCTAGCTCCACCCTTGATATAGTGTGAACATTCGATAGTAGTGATGGCCATCTTGGTAGAATACTCGCTTTGGAGACAAGTTGCGCAGATTCAAACGCGGCTCCCGCTAGGACTTTCAGATTTTTACGTGCGCATCACGTTTTCAATCATGAATCATTGGCTGTACCGACGGTAAAGCAAACATCGTAAGGAAACTTGCACGTTCCTCAAAATTTATGTGAAACTAGCTGTTGCCCGCGACTTCGTCCGCGTGGTATTTAACAAAGACTCAGCCGTTGGTAACAGCCTGCTCGCGTTCTGATCCCGCGGGACGCATTGCAGATTGTTGCTATCAAACATTAATCAGGCGCAGCGCTGCAACATTGGTTTTAATTTTTTTTCGAGAGATCCTATTTTTTTTTCTAAAATAAAAGTAGCCTAAGTTACTCCTTGTTACATCAGCTATCTGCCAGTGAAATTCCCGTCAAAATCGGTCCAGCCATTGCAGAGATTACCCGGAACAAACAGACAGACAGACAGACAGACAGACGGACAGACAGACAGACAGACGGACAGACAGACAGACAGACAGACAGACAAAAATTGTAAAAAATGTTGTTTCGGTATAGGTACCGTGTATACATCCAAATGCATTTAGTAAAAAGCGGTTATTTTAATATTACAAACAGACACTCCAATTTTATTTATATGTATAGATTTACCAAATGGCCCTGGGTCAGCGTGGTGGACTATAGCCTGAGGAATGTGCCCGGTATAATGACAATAGGCTCGCCCCCTATTTCATTGGGACCAAATACCATTGGCGAAATGTGGGTGTACAGGAGTGCACCTCTGCCTACCCCTTCGGAGATTGCAGGCGTGATGGTGTATTAGTAGGTAACAACCAACTATTTTATCCGACAATCTATTCAGAGAAATGGCTGTGTTGCGTAGGTGTTAATTAAACATGATATATCAATAACTTAATACATTTTTTTCGTTAACTTTTTGTCGTTTCACGGTTTCACCAACAAAATCATAAGTGACGACGCGAACTATAAAAGTGAACGTTTCCGTACGATACGTATCGTAAAATCTTTCAAATTTATGACTCGCACTCGTGCAATTCGTACGTCTAAAAGTATTCGGTTAACTTATGAAAAATCTCCTAAAATGTCTATGCGTACTATAAAAGTAGGTTTAGGTTTCTCTATGGTACGAAATTATGCCTAAGTAAACTTGTGACTCACACTCGCGCATGTCGTACAAAATCGTTAACTTTCAAAGTTTCCGTGAGCAAACGATCGAATGTTTACTACATATAGTAACGAAAAAAACTCACACTCGGCACAAATGTTTTAGATATCGCCCGCTAGGGGCGTTTTTTAAGTCTCTATACAAAATGTCCGAATACGGTAGTTTGTAAACTATAAAGTTAGCTAACGAAAAATCTCACACTTGAGGTACTGCACGTCAACTGCGAGCTAACTGTATACTTTATAGTCTACCGTATATAGACATCTTGTATGGAGACATGAAAAGCGCCGTATTTAAAACTTCCAATTCTCCATACAAAGTGTCCAAATACGGTAGACTATAAATCAAACGGTTAGCTTACGAATAATCTCGAACACGTACTGAATAGTCATCCGTCAGTGTTTTAAGTCTAAGACTCACCGTAACAACTTCCTCGTAGTCCACACCATGAGGCAGAGAGTCGTTCTGTAGTGCCTTAAACAACTTCAGACCGTCCTTCTTCACCAAACCCTCTTGCTTCTTCAACACCAACATCAATCTCCTCCCGAACGCCTCCAGATCAATCTTGTGCACACCCAACTCCTGACCTTCCACTAACCGCTCCGTATCACTCAATTCACTATCACCACTATCACTTGTGTTACTAGAATTAGTAATATCAAACCTAACACCGACTGTGTTGTTTAAATCTCCTATGATATCAACATCTTTGATATGTTCCTTTGCTTTGACGAACATTTCATCGTTGAGGAGTGACGGTGGACTAGTTTCCGTCTTCCAGTCTTCTCTGGTCTTCTCGTGCGGTATTTTGGATGGGTTTGGTGCGTGTGTGTTTGCTTGGTGCGAGTTGGGTATGTGCCTCCTCGCGAGGTGGTGGGTGAGGTGCACCAGGTGGTATTCGGGCACCAGGGTGTGGTGTTCCACGTGGAATACGCTCCGTAGCTCGTCCGCTGTCATGTGCTCGTGGATCTGGAAGAATGAGAATTTGTTTGTTAGAATTTGAAGGTTTTTGTAACGGTAACACTGGGCTTATCAGTGAAGAAAGGAAACATTATCGGCATGAGCTGGGAGGCTGTCTACTGCTGGAAATTAACCTATAATCAGGGCCCCACATCTAGTCAAATATTTTATGGGGTATCTGTCAAAACTGACAGTTACTATGCGGTTGCTGTTCGATTATGAATCGATTGTGTTAGCAGACTTCGGGTCCTGGTGTTTGCTGTAATATATGAATTTAATTTACCAGGAACTCGCACGCATAAAATGTAAAAATACTTTTTTAAATCATTTGCTAGGACTTCGGAGAAATTTGGCGTGTTATTTATGATGTGGGTATTGTGTGGCGACCTTTCAGAAAATGTTATATTATTGATTCTTGTTTCATTAGAACACGTAATTTATTTCATTATTCCTACACAAGCATTTATACCAAATGAAATCATATATATTTGATTTGTTATAAAAAAACATGTCAATTAAAAGTAATCGCAAAAAATCAGGATAGGTACGTACCCTAACTAATAAAATCGTAAATATTAATTGAAAAAGGGATTCCGAATCAATATTTAACAATTAACAATTACACTCAATTACCAGTTGGATTACTTCGTGCCAAAAAAAAATACTATTTGCTTTAAGTAATTAAAAAATATCAAGAAATATAACCAATTATTTTTATTAGGGTTGCGTTCGCGCCGATCGCCGATTGATTGTTGTTTTGAGCGTATTGAGCGTTTTGAGCGAATACAATCCGTTGCGTACTGTGCGCGCGCTCCAACACTACCGACATCGACGGGTAGTATACTCCCTAGTATCGACAATCCAAGAAAAGTTCTAGAATGACGTCATAAAAACAAAAAAGTACGTACAACAACAACAACAACAAAAACAAATAAAAAAAGTGGTTTTCAACAATAACTGTGAGACCGAATCCAGTTCACAGCATCCGTATTGGGACCATTTTGTTTGAATGTCAGCGCACAACTCGAAATCCTTGGCTGAGGTTAATACTACGTAGTCCTTTCTCGATAATATTGCCAGAGTTGCACGGCGGCGGCGCGGGCGCAGTGGCGCTTGGTTATACATTGACGGGTGCACCATATTCGGGCCACGGTTGTATACATCGCTCTGTTCGACTTTTGATATATTTTTTTAATTTTATTTAAACTTTTGAATATTCATTTCATTTAATTCAGAACTATTTATGCTTTACGTTCCATCTTATCTTATTTTTTAACCGACTTCAAAAAGTAGGAGGAGTAAACACTACGTAAAGTCAGAGTTGAGATAAGTCAAAACATCCCTTCTCAAGCGTGAAAACATTCCCGCCGATGAAGAAAACTTAAACAAATGCAGGCCCCTATCTTATACCATCTAAATTAATTCTTTCAAAATGTGATATGTTTGAATAAAAACATTAATAAATGGTGCAACACGTGTCACACCTATGTATTTTGCTATGTTAAATACATTCAAATATATGAATATTTATAGATGGTAGCGCTGATGGCATTGTTTTAGAGCTATATGAGCGTTAAGAAATCGGCAATCATGCTATATTAGGAACACAAGATGTGCAACTCAAGATTCTTGATGAAATACAATAATGATTTTAGATTTTGTCATGTAATAAATGCATATTGAAATAACTTCGTAGTGGGTGGAAATAGGCCGAGCATAACTTGCGATCCTCGTTACCGAGGCAAGCGTTCTACCAACTTGGTTATGCGACTGCTAAATTGTATAGTACTTTATATCTACGACTTGATTTGCGCAGTTGGTAGCGATCCTGCTATCTGTGTCGAGGGCCTCGGTCCGAATCCTGGTAGGGACAAATTTGGTGTGATGAGCACGAATATTTGTACCCTAGTCATTGACGTTTAATATTTACATAATTAATATATATACCGGGTTCGCCCCCAGTCCATTGAACAGTATACCTATAATACAAGCGCCGCTTAGTGTGGGACCGGATAGTTGGTGTGTCCGTCTGGCTATATTTATTTATACACGAGCGACACTCACAAACTTTAGTTAGAAGGTACCGACTATTCGTTTCTTATAACGCCTCTATTATATAACATCCCGACGAAATAGAGCGAAATTGCGAAATCGCTACGTTCTTAGAATGCGAGTAAATATTTACAAAATGTTTGTGAGAAATATCTTTGGTCTCAGTTATGACATGCTTCGGTTCGGGCCTAGGTACTGAATGTAGGGTATTGGGTCAAGTTTGATAACGACCGGTTGTGATTGCTCCGAATGCTGTAGGTTACATTATCATTGTATATTTGTGTTCATTAATTACAGGTGTGGTATCTTAATTGAAAAAGTAGTTTTATAGTAATTGAACGAATAAATAAAAAAAATCGCGCGGTTAAAGCGCTACTGTACGGTTCCACTTCCAAACTAAGCAATGCTTGTGTTTTGGGTACCGTTGGGGGATCGCCCAGTGTGTAATTACTTATGTAGATATTACATATTCATGAGTCGGGTACAACATTCGTGTTGATCACGCAAAGTTTGCTCCTACCAGGATTCGAACCCTGCACCGTATTAACAAAAGGCAGGGTCACCGCCAAAGATGCGATGGGTCGTCATACAATAAAAAAAAATGAGAAAAAATCACTTGTATTCTAAAAAATAAATTTATAAAAAAAACACAACCGAATTGAGAACCTCGTCCTTTTTGCAGTCGGTTAATAAAATGGCAAAATTAACAGCTTACTATATTGTCTATAAATTTATGCTCATATATTACACTTTAACAAATGTCTAATCTATAGTCGTTATTTACATTGAAATTCGTCCTACTTACAGGCTAGAGATCCACACAAATACAATGTTGTTTAATCTTATTGTAAACCTCAAACAATAACACGCAATTCGCAACACGAAAACGTAAAGCCACTTTTCCTTATTTAAATTTAATACCGTTCACTTCACAGTTCAAAGAATAACAGACATTATCATTGAGACGATGGAATATCATTTCCTTTGAGAATTTCTGTTTAAATCCCGATGGTTAAATATTGAGTTTAATAATGTAGGGAACAAGGTTGAATTTCAATTGGTGGAATAAGATAAGGGCACTTAGGAGCGTTAAAATATATTGAGATAAACTCTGACATTATATAATTATTTAAAAATAAATTTATCTCCTATTTTACTGTAATCTTTTTTTTACAAAATAACAGCTGACAATGTGGTTTAGAAAATAATAATATCCATTGATTCGCTGTCTAACTATCTTATGTAATTTTTAAACTACCGCCTTTTTTTCAGAAACTTGCTAGAAAACTAGTTGAATTGATAATTTTAACTAAGTTGAATAGATAGACGTGTTTAAATCTTCATCATCAGCATCGCATTCATCATCCCCAAAGTCTGTCAGTCATCTTGATAACACTGAAAGTAATTATTGAGACTTTGACTGTAATCCTATACCGGTACATGGCAGGGTCGAAACAACCTCGATTAAATTTCCTCTACCACATAATTTTGTACGTGTTCTGTGGCTATACCCCGGTGTTACGAAATAGTGATCTGGTGGCGGTGTCATGACTCACGCGCTACCACGCGGCAACGCGAGCGCAGCGCAAGGTCGCAGATAGAAAGCACTCGTGCCGTGTTGCTTATGTAAACAACGAGAGCTTTCGTTGTGGATACAGGCATCATTTGATATGCCCTAAAATTTATCAACTAATTTCTTAGCTTTGCCCTAGTCTTGCATAGCTGATGAATGTGAGAGAGCAAATAAATCTCGCGCCAATCGTGCCAGCCCGTACAATAAGAGCATAAAGACGGCCAATTTTTTTTGTTTATGTGGTAAAATCTTAATGGATATCTCAACCCATAAGTTTGTGGTTTCCTAACAATTATTTTTTTAGTGCATTCATCTAAGCTCTCCGTCGCTGTTTATTTCGTGCGAAAGTAACTCACGCTATCCCTTTCGTGATACTTAGCATGCGTGGCCTCATAAGCTAATTACCAGCGAGAATTTTGAAGGAGCAAAAAAGGCGCGGCAAGCGCTAGGTGAGGACGCGAATTTCAAAATTTCGGCGATTTTTATTTTTTTACAATAAATTTAAACATGGGTCGTACTCTTTTTGTTTGCAACTCATAATTAATGGCATATTGTGCTGCATTCATTTATCTATTAAATTAGCTTAAGATCGTTTTTTTTTAAACCGAATACACCGAGGTATCCAATGCACAATGTCAATGTCACAAACCACTAAAATTGCATCATCAAGATGTCTCAATTTTTCGTAAAAAAATTGATACGATCGCAATTTTGAATTTCGCGCCATGACCTAGCGTTTCCACCTCACATACAAGTAACACCATACGTTTATTTACTATACATATTGCGCTTGCAACACCGCATACATCATACAATGAGCCGCGCCGTGTTTGCCAACTCTAAGCATAGCAAAGCAACAAGGTTGTGTGTGTTTGTTCCTCACTATTTGCATACTGAAGGACGTTCGCACTACACACGGTCTTATCACAAAGTTTTGATACACATTGTATTTTACTAAGCTGTCGCTTTTGAAAGTTATGTTCGCTTTCTACTCCCGAGTCACGTACTAGCAAATTTACCTACTTGTTCCCTACGTATAAGTTTTGGCATAAGCTTATTAGGAAATGTACAAAAAAAAAATAACAACAAAAAACCGTCTTCAAAAAACTAAAATGCAAAAATAATTTAATCTTGAAATCTATCTTGTCTAATTAAATCAAATATTTAACGAATGTGTAGGTGACAAACAAATACTAATGAGTTGAGAACCTCCTCCTTTTTGAAGTCGGTTAAAAGCCATGAATTTGTGTACGCAGCTGGCTGTCAACAAAGGACCCTTTTGATCCGAGCATTTTTGATTCGGCAGTAAATGCTATCAGGTACAAAAAATAAGGGCTTAAATTCCTATATGTTTAGTATTTGGATGAGGATGTACCCTGGAAGGATACTTCAGACAATGCATTTCTTGAACATGTACACATATTTGTAAATTTTATTTATTCGCTATATTGATCTAGTTGTGAAGTTATCTTGTGAAGTTATTAAAGAGTCATCTTGTTCTCATTATGAAAAGACATCAACGCGTTCGCCAGTTTTCAGCGCTCCTAAAATAAAAATACATCTGTAAGATGTAAGAAAGAAAATTCAATAAAGTTATAGATTTTTTAATAGAGATCGACTATTTATAGATTGTATATTATAACAAAGCATTGATAGGTTATTCATGAAATTAAAAAGGATTGCTATAAATATTTGAATTTGAATTAATTTAATGAAATTTGTTCCATTGAAATGGAAACTACACTCGATACAATATAAGATCGATTGTTTGATTAATTATAATAATCAAACGGAAACGTCATTGAAGCATCGACAACTCAGATGTTTAGAAAGCACTCCACATTTAACACAAACAATCAAAATTAAATCTTAACTCAGGGCGATAGCGTTCAGTACACAGCGAAACGATCTCAATGAAGTTAGTAACCTATTGTTTTGTTACATAACACTTTCGCAGATCGGATATTTTCGGAATGAATATTAATTGGTGTGTGTAGCAAAACTCATCGCGATATCTAATCAGGAATGAAAGATACGTGATTAAACAATTTGGGCTGTGACTGTATCACTATACAAAAGATGGACTGGAGACGATCCGAGCAAATAATTTATTTTCAACTAGCTGTTACTCGCGACTTCGTCCGCGTGGTATTTAACAAAGACACAACCGTTAGCAACAGCCCGCTCGCGCGTTCTTAGCCTGCCGCGACCGGCAGCCTTTGTGATATTAAATCGTTGGTCATTCTAAAATAAAAGTAAAATAATAAGTTTAAGCTACTCCTTGTTACATCAGCTATCTGCCAGTGAAAATCCCGTCAAAATCGGTATAGCCATTTCAGAGATTAGCCGGAACAAACAGACAGACAGACACCAATTTTACAAAATGTTGTTTTGGTATATGTAACGTGTATACATCCAAAAGCACTTAGTTAAAAGCGGTTATTTTAATATTACAAACAGATACTCCAATTTTATTTATATGTATAGATTAGTTAAGCGTCACGCAAAAAGATTGCGTCGAATTGTATCGCCCGCGTATCGTGGAGAGATTCATTTTTTAATTTGAACGCTACTGTTTTATAAATACGAAAGATATCCCCGTACGGCTGAATTTTTTTTTTATTATTACATCATAGGCAAGTATTTGATCTCGATCTCACCTGATGGTAAGTGACGATGAGATCTACGATGGAGCATACTTGCCTAGGTAGGAAGACGGCAGTAGATCCAGACGCTACATTCACTAGGCACATGCAGCGCAACTGATCTGACCCGCCATCCATGAATGGCAACACCGAACATCATGCCGGAACACGGCTAGGCCGCTTGGCGACATGGCTTTGTTCAGTGGGTGGTGACTAGCCACGGCCGAAGCCTACCACCAGTAGAGTTGTCACCTGGTTGGCACCACCCAGGGTCACGTGCAGGGTATCTCGAGGGTACTTAATTCTCCTACGGACGAAGGTGACTCGACCCCAAAATATGAATATCGCATTGTAGAGTTCTATCATACCCATCAATCAGTTATTGCATTCATGTTATTGTTAAGCAATAAGTCAATGTCCCGTCATTATGGTCGCCAAATATAGAACGAATGAATGGAGTTACGTACAATCAGATGCAAAAGTGTTATAATATGTTTCATAAAACTTCATAGTAGGCACTATGTATGTGGGTAGGTACGCGAGATTAAAATTTATATTTTTTAACAATGATTATCATTTATCGAACGGTAAACTAAATGGGTTAGATTATCTCGAATATTTAGTTGTAATGTTCCTAAATAGCATGTGAAGTTACCAACCCCCAATATGGCCGTACCATTGTAGTGATGCTATACGACTCGAAATCCCATTAGGGGTTGGTATTTCAAATCTACAGCGTAGATTTAGTTATTATGATGTTCTAAATTTAAATATTGGCATATCTGCAGCGCTCGATCAAGACACGCCATCTGTGAGTAATTTTCGGTACTATATACCGACCTTATGTCATCTGTCAGTTTGTCTGACGTTTGCTCTGTTTATAAAAACCGTTGTTTCAAAATGTGGGCGGTTGCGTGCGAATGTTCCGAGAATATACTAGAAAAAGTGAACCGTTTTGCATTATTTTATCAAGTCTAATACTATATACTTCTATCCAGAACAGTACATTAATATAATTGATAGAACTAGGCGATTCTTGGCGGAAATCTATTGTTAAACAAATGGGGGAAGAGGAACCCACCACTGACCCTCGGCTTGTCAACTATTCCAATTACAAACGAAACAAGTTTGATCGATAATTAAAGAAGCCAGCAATACCCAACTCCTCTGAGGTGGAGTCGAGAAACTATCTATCACGAGTGACGGGACCCCAAACGCTTATTTATATACATAACATAATACAGTAATACAGAACATAACATAATATAACATAACACACAAACACATAACAGTCAAATTAACAAGATAACATTATCAGAGCCGTGCCTACCTAATGGATGTTTTCATAATTTATTACATACCGCATGAGAAATGAATCGTTTGTATGTAAATGAATGAATTGGATGCAAAAAAATATGTTTCGCAGACAATGACCGATAGAACAATGAACACAATGAAAGGAACGTATCAAGGCGAGAATATTAAGGGACGGTGCTTGATACGCATTCTTTCGTGCGGACGTGTCGGATTTTAGTCAGCTATAGTCGGCTATAGTCGGCAATAGTCGGCTATAGTCCGCAATGCAACAGTGATAGATGGCCAAGTCGGTAAGTTGGTAGAACGCTTGCCTCGGTAACGAGATTCGCAGGATCAAATCTCAGCTCGCATCTCTGGGATCTCTGGTTCTTATTTTCAACCATGATTATAAATGGTGAAGCTGAACGATGAAGAAAAAAACCGTGAGGAAACATACATGTCTGATAAAACCCCTCGAAAGGCGTGTGTAGTCCCCCCAACCGCACTAAGCCAGCAGTATGGGCTATGACCTAATATGGCATAATACCCTTCGCATTGAAGGGGGGCCCGTGCCCAGCAGTGGGACATTAAAAGAAGTGCCAACACAACGAGTGGTCGATTCACAGGCTCCAAAAGATATCTTCAAAACGAAAAAAATCTAATCCGACGGTGCCATATCCCAAAAAAAGCATTACACCTTTTCAAAGGCATGTCAAACAATTGCAAATAGACCATCGTCAAAATTTAACCCAGTACACAGACATGATCCAGTTACGAGTTGATTAACCTCAATACCAAAACATGAAGCCTATAATTTGTATCAAAAACACCACAGTAATCATATACCTGCGATTACAATTCCATAAGATTGCGACACGACGACGCGACGATAGAAAAGGGCCACTCACCTAATTATTGTCCTTGACAATCGACGCTTAACCTCGCTCTAAGAAGCGCTCGCTCGAGGTCTTTAGGATGGTTTAAACTTCATTACTTAACGAGTGGGGTCTAACAGGTATATATAGCAAAATAATAATGGAATTTAGATCGGGATTTTAAAACACCAATACAGTACTTACGAATCGTCAAAAAAGTTACAAAATGCTAAGCTACAACTTAACCCGACGTTCGGAATGCCGTTCCTATGGAGAAGAACGGGCAAGAAACTCCATGGCTGGTCTTAAAAAATATTTTACATTTTGAGCAGTACATTGTTATGGGTATGTGAGAACAATGTAGGAACGGCTAGGCAGACTTTAGCAGCTGGTCAAAAAAGTACTAACTCTAATTATATAAGTATCGCACCACCGCAAAGCTAAGTTGCAGATCTCTTTAATTTGTCGCTTAGTGTATGTCGACAGTAGTGTCAGCGTGTCAAGTGTCAGTGCCCACGTGTATACATAGTCTAAATTACCAATCATAACACTAGATCGATAGCCGTATATTCACGGCGTTGTGCAACCGTAGCTTAGTAGAGCAAGGTCGGCGTGGCCGCCAGCCAGGCGGCTTTCGCGGCGAAACATCGACGATGAACATACGATTATCGATACAAGTACAATCGATTAATTAAAAGTACTGATCAATAATTTGATTGGTTACATCACTAATACAAATTTACGCCGGCGGCGTTTAGGTTTTGCATGAATTTATGGAAGGAAGTGTATATCCTTTTAGGAATGATGCTCTATCATCGCTGACTATCTGCCGAATATGCAAACGATTTTCGAATTATTCAATGTATGCGAGATAGGGACGTCTCAAGCACTTAAGTGGGACTTAATTCAAACGCTTCATATATATATAGCGTTTGAGTAAAATAATAATAAATAAATATTGCCAGACGAACACACCAACTATGCGGTCCCACACTAAGTAACGCTTGTATTATGGACACCAATGGTCTGGGGGCGAACCCAGTATAAATTACTTATATAGATACTAAATATCCATGACTTGGGTACAAACATTTGTTTTAAAAGAAGTTTGACTCTCCCGTAACAAAGATAAGCAGTTAAAACCTAACCGTCGACTTTTTATCGCTTTTGCAAAACACAAGCTCACAACAATACAATTTAAATACGGCTAAACGAAATCGCAAGCGAAACAAAAGTAAAAGTTAAAACAATCAATTAGTTTTTTGTAAGTATAACAAGCTATACTGTTCGTACGTTTTGCAACTGTGGAAGGTCGATCGCACAAGCAACGGACGCACAAATTATACCGTTCGTGTGAAAAAAACTGGCCAGCGAAGGAAGCCGCCCCGCGCCGTGTATTAGCTGCATGTTATGAAATGTATGTAAACACCTGACCATGTAATATAACTTAGTTTGACGTTATTCCTGTCCCAAATAAAGAAAAATGTAGGTAGTAGACGGATGTATCATATTAATCAAAACGAACAGTAGTTTGATTTCTCGTTAATATTAACAGCTATTATATTTTATCTTATTGCTTTCATTTGCAAGTCGGCATTGTAAGCTAATTTGATTACAATAAACAATAGAAAGCGATTGTGTAACCAATTGCTGAGTTAAGAGTTAACGCCTTTGTCCAGTTAACGAACAGTTTAAATTACTATAACTACTTAAAAGACATTCTGTTAAGTATAAGTATACTCAGTGTGTTGCGAATTACTAGTAGTAACTGGATAGTTATATAAATAAAGTGCCTTCAATGTATAGTAATTTATAATTTAGAGATCGATATCTTAGTAATTTCTAAGTCTGTATCATAATTATCTATTACTAGCTGCGCCCTGTGGTGTTACCCGCGCAAAAAATCATGTCGATCCTTTGCGCTATGAAAAATTTAAAGAAATCTATCCCACGGGAACAATACATTTTACCGGGATAAAAAGTAGCCTATGTGCTATTCCACGCTATAATCTATCTCTGTGCCAAATTTCATCCAGATCCGTTCAGTCGTTCTGGCGTGATTTAGTAACAAACATCCATCCATCCATCTATCCATCCATCCAAACTTTCACATTTATAATATTAGTATAGATTATTATTATATGTATTCTATCTGTCCCGGCGAACTTCGTACCGCCAAATAATCAAAATGTATTAGAAAATTACTTATCTTTATTATATTAGTTTTCTTGTAAATATTTTCCCATGTTTTAATTATTTTGCTATTTAGGGCGGAGACAAATTCAACAATTCAAACATCATAAAAATCGGCTGATCCGTCCTTGAGTTATAAATGGTGTAACTAACATAAATTTGTATTATATAGATAGATAGATTATCTTCTCTTCTCTTTTCCACCATCTCACTTGTGATAAACTTCCGTGACACGGCTACTCTCAGTTATAGGTTTTATCACGTAAAATGATCAAAGATAGTGGTTCTGAACATGCCTATTCCAAAGAATTTGGCATGCACCGCCGCAATCTTTGATCATTCTACGTGATGCGACTTATACATGTAAATATAGCGTCAATATGAGCAGGCATTTTTTTTTTGTGACGATTTGAAAGGCTACCTAAAATACTTTGACCTTTCAGCGTGATGTAATAATATGAAGGTTTGCTTTTGACATCTTAAAGGAAGAGGTCAACACTTAATTGACGTTTTGAAACAATAATAGCGGTAGCATTATTCCAACTTATTGTATGTAAGACTAGTTGGTTGCATCTGTAATCTCTCTTTTACTAAGCAAATTCGGTAGGCTCTCGGATGTCACACAAAATTTGACCTTATTATACCCGTTGTAGCTTTACCGAGGTAGAAGCCGAATTTTTTTATACTATCCTATTATTTACGACACGATTGGTGAATGAAATCAAATGTATTATTTTGCTATTTTAAAACGAAGTTAAATACTAAAAGTCACTGTATAGAATCAGTAATTCAATTAACAAAATTAGAAAGCTAACTTTGATATATCCTACGCAATACTATTTTGATATACATTTATATTAGTCACAGGCAAATGGAAGGCTAAATATCGAGCTAGGATACGAATACTATCACGTACCTATTCATAAATATATTTTACACTTAACAAAGGACATTAATATATAATTAAGAAAGTGTAATAAACTTCTGGAACAAGCGGAAATGGTAAAGGACAATGCACAAAGTAATTTAAAACTAAATTAATCACTAGGACATAATGCCGGAACAAAATATCTCGACCACAATACCTAAATCCTTGTAGGATCTCCGTTTCTTATCAGTGCTACGCGTATAATTGACTGCGGATTAAATAAAAGGCTACTGAACTAATCAACTAATCTTTGGTTTCATTTCCTGGTGCAATTGTTTTTTTTAATCACACCCAAGGTCCTTTTATCTATGGTCGCGACATTCATAAATGGCGGCTAGATGTTCTAATTATAAAATGGCGCTAACACTTTTTTATACTATGCCTAGATATATAATATTAATGGATATATTATATACAGTAACGCTTCGAGTTTCTCCTAGAGGCATTCATTCAAAGATTCTTTACCTATCATTATATTTATGCCATGGTATAATAATATGTTACGCGAGGTATTATCTTCAGACGATGTACCAAGACTGCGTCATGATCAATGTTGCCATTAATTAACATCTGCAATGGAATGAACAGCGCTCATTGGTGGAGGAAGGGCGATGACGTAGTCTTGAGCCAATCACGTGACCTAGCTTTCACGGAAGAAAATACCTGACATAGCATATGTGTATACCATGATGTATGCTATAATGTTGGATAATTGGAAGCGCTGAAGCGAATCCGTGGGTAACACCTATATAGCTAAAGCATTTACGTCTTACGTCTGGAAGGAAATGTGAATAATTTTTATTGGTTCTCGAATCGTTATTATTTCCTTAAACAGTTCAATGTATTATTATTTGTAAGATTTATTCGTTTACTGAGGTTGCATGCTCTTGATTGCATATAGAGATTGAGGAAATTAACCTACATTTTAATACTTCGCTTACTCACCGACAAAGTTTAATTGGAAAATTGTAGTTTGAGTTCATAAATGAATTGGCTGCAATATGTTTACAAGGGCTAAGTACTGTCTGCCTCCTGAATCCCGACATATGTCACCGTGATCTAGAGATTAAACAACCTATTCGATTATTATATTATGTATGTACCTAACCTATGTGTATTATCCAATTAAAATAGCGACAAATATTTAAAAAAGTTCCCACGTAGGTTATACCGGTCACGTTTGTGTAGAAAAATCAAAATGTCATATTGATAAAATTTATGTTATTGTTGTTTTTTTTTCTAAACATTTTTAAAACTCGTTATAAGTATTCTTGGACATACTTATTGAATAACGCAAGAATTTAAATTACGTGCCAGCAATAATATATATATATATTTAATGTTATTTCGATAATCAACAGATTGACCTATTACATTATTTACAACACTATTTTTGTTAGACTTCATATAGGTTGCGGACTAATAGTAACGACTATAGTTAGGATGATATCCGGGACCCCAGCTCTACGTATTATGGGGCGTGATTAGATATTATTATTTATCAACCCATCAAAGTTATGACCGAGGTGACATGGCTTCACGCGTCATTAGGATGTGTGTCATCACATACGCGATGATCTACTCCCTGCCTCTGCTAAAGAAATATGGATTTATAACGAGTGAGTACTTAGAAATAAAACATTTTTTTTCGGATTTTATAGCCTTTAGTTTATGTTTTTTTACGTTTCCGACGTTTCGACTGCTTTACAGCAACCATGGTCACGGAAAGACTGAGGTGGTTGACGTCCTAGTGTCATAGTTTGTAGTATTCGCGTAAAGATAAGAAATCAACAAGTGAGTACTTTGATGCTCCATCCTGATGTAACTGTGATACAAGTAGCATGGCAGTAGGAATCCAGGTCACACCACCACGTAATGCGATCGATGCACAACGCTCGGCACACTTCGGCTCCACTTTCGTTCTCCATCAATCGCACTTTCGTTTTCACTGCGCGCGCGCAACACTACGTAATCGTGACGTCACACCACCGTTTGTTTTGTTCAATAATTTTGGTTTCTGTTTAAACTGTCTTTGTGAAAATTTAGGTAGCGACTTTAAACACGAACTAAATGACTCTACGCTCTTTAGTTTAGGCGTTTGTCCGCGTATTGCTGCAACAAACCGGTCTTCCATCAATTTCCCGACCGCATCATAAACCGCTTGACCATATTGATATTTCGAAAGGATATCAATCTATGTTATTATTTGATTGATCGATCGCCGCTAACGACATTCGGTTACAGCAAAGTTGATTAACTTTTTTATAGTCGGTTCTCACAATTTTGGCAACTTTTTTAGTGTTTAATTGCTTAGAATTACAAAAAAGCAAAAACCGTGTTGCAACTATTAGTATGGCAGTTATGTGAAGTTATTTTTAGTTGATTAATTATTTTTATATATATTTTATTTCAATTTTTTATTCATCCTTTAGCGGAGAAGGGAAGATCTTCCAGCCAGGTGGGTGGTATGCCTGGCGGGGCGGCCGCTATGCCCCGACGGTTATTGTCGGGATCTTGTAAATATATTACGTGCTCCGAAAACTCTCATAGCGTGATTCAGGATTGTATTGAGAATAGTCTATTGTTCTGAATGCGTCTGCAGCGCCATCTGTGTAGCTTGTGGCCTGGCTGAAGAACGGATGACCAATTTGCAGCACTGTAATTTTTTACTGAGCTTCTTGTAATAAATATTGAATGGTTAGCCAATATTTCACGGTCTATAAAACTGTTGGGCATATTGTGATGCCCATCAACAATTAAATAGGCCGTAACGTAATAATTATAAAATCCGTTACGATAGTGAAATCTAAAAACATATTTATAACAATATGTAACCAACGTATCATTACAAGAATGACGTTGTTAATGACAGTTGTATCAAAACAGTGTTGTAGTGAAGTTGGTGGGGTCAATGGAAAACAACATGAAGCCCACATTTTTTTCCGAATACTGAGTTTTATAGATACTTAAATAACCACTGGTGTTAAACTTTGAAGTACGTCAACTATGAAAGCATTGATAGCCAAGTTGGTAGAACGCTTGCCTCGGTATCGAGGATTGCAGTTTCAAACCCCGGCTCGCACCTCTGGGATTTCATGTGCGAATCTCATTTTTCAACCATTTTAATTCATTTTTTTTTCATTCAAAAATAAAGCATAGCTTAGGTAGATCGCATATTAACAAAGCTTTGTTTATGGTTGTAGATACCTACTATAACAACGAACCATAGTGACATAACCTTCCTTCCCGCTTCCGAGGCATGGTTACCAATCTGCGCTCGCGCACACAATGACATTACATTGCGTTGCATCACAGTAGGCCCACAGTTACAGCTACTCTTTAATTTCTATTACAAGTTTCTGAGATAAATGCATTGGCTAAATTTAGCCGATCGAAGTTTAAATTACCTAATCTAGAGCCCATTGGTTGCGGATTGCACAGCTTGTTGAAATATCAATTTTGATTGGTCGAAAGAGATTATTTCGATGACCCTAATTCTAGTGCTCTTAGAAGCGAACTTTGACTGAACTGAGGGTTTTTTTTCTAGGGAAATTGGGCCCCTGATCCTGTGTCAGCTATTTCGTCGTAAAGTTATCTATAAAAGTGGCTGCCGCACCAAATGTCAGTTGGATCGAATCACTAATTATTGTGCGGTGAAGCAATGGACGGATTTTCTCTTTTCCAATATTACGAGTAGTTAAAAGATGACTTGACCCGATGCTGAATTGATACTGTCTGTCAGTTTTAGAATTAACACCGTTAGATATTTTTTTCTATTTTAGCAAGGCTCGATTCTTGCATGAACGATAGCATAGTAAGAGGGAGTGAGACATATATACAAAGTACTCTGTGGAGTGAGAGAAAAGTATGTGTGGAATATTGGTCTATAACATGATCACACACACACACACACACACACACACACACATCGCAATAATCTTTAAAAATAATCAGTATTTTAATTTTGTTAAAACTATTGATTTATTATATTTACGCGATTACTAAATTGCAATAAAACTAATTTTATGGATAGCATTAAAAGACCTCAAGCCACTGTGAGCACTTTATACGTAGACCGGACCGCAAACAATAACTAAATATGAGGGTACCCCGGTTCAAAATATGACACTAGGATGTCATCCACCTCATTCCTCCCGTGACCATGGTTGCTGTAAAGCAGCCGAAACGTCGGGAACGTAAAAACATAAAATAAACGCGATAAAATCCGGTAAGATTAGTTTTATTTCAATGTTATCATAAGCAATTATTTTAAAATTGTGACGTAGGTACACTCCAAATTTGCCATAATATATACATATCATTAACAGCGTGGCCTGTCGAGTAATATGTTAGGACGTTAGAGAACAAGTAAATAAGATCTCAAAAACTGAAATGTACGAGCCAATTTTCGACGTACTACAATTGAAGGCCAGATTTGTTCTCCCAGCGTACATATTGAGCACGAACAAAAAATGTTTATTCAAAAAAAAAGTTGGTATAACGTCATAGTATAGAAAGAGACAGTGGACGCGACATGAGTCATGCGCTAAAAAGGGCATCGATATCCTACCTTTTGGGGACAAAACCCCTTAAATGAACACATAAAGAACAAAACAGACGCACATTGCCATAAAATACGGTCGAATTTACAGAGCACGCTCGTTTTCGTTGGAAGACTCGTTCAGACCAAAGGAGTCTAGTATATACTTGAAACTCACGAAAAAAATAAATAATCAGAATATTTTTTATTCATGTACTTATGAATCGTCAATATAGTTACGCGATGCTAAGCTACAACTTTACCACCCGCTCGGAATGACATTCCTATGGAGAAGAAAAGACAAGAAACTCCATGGTTGCTGTTTTTAAAAAGATTCGTTACATTTTTGAGCAGTATATTCTTATGGGTATGTGAGAACAATTTAGAAATGGCTAGGCAGACTTTAGTAGATGGTCAAAGAAAGTACTGACTCTAAGTATATCATTACAAGTTAAGGCTACAGGGTTCCCAGATTAACTATTTTTTTATTTTTTTTTATTATTTGTGCTATACCCTTAGCGGAAGCTTGTGGCTTTATAGAGTACGAAAACGTAAGTAACAAGGTTTATTAGGTACAAAAATACGACATAGTGTTACCACATTGTGATTATTTGATCGTCGCGAGCAACATTCTTATTCATCATACAAAGTTAGCCAGCATCGGGGCTCGAACTCGGGACCCTTGGAACAGAAAGCTGGGTCACTAACAACGTGGTAATAAAGTCACGTAGCCCAATCGCCTCCACGTTTTTCCAAAAAAATCCTCACGTTTCACCCCCGTATTGAAAAAGTGACCTTATTTGAGTGACGAATAACGCTCACATCACAACACACCTTGAACTCAATCACCTTTTTACTTTATTTCGGTCGGGTAACTACGGTCCTCGTCTGTGCTTGGATGGCGGTAATGTTCTCGTCAGCGCATCGCATATGTTAAACAAACACAAATTCGAATGCGCATACCTACCCTTTCTTTGTCGCGTCGTCGGGAAAACCGGTATTTTATTAAAAAGTGTTATGGCTTTTGAACACAACAAACAAAAGGTCACCAAAACTAATACTACAGGTAGTAATATACATAAATAAATGTGTATCGATTTCTTATATTTACGCGAATACTACACATTGAAATTATACTAATAAACCGGATTCTTTATGTTTTTACGTTCCCGGCGTTTCGGCTGCTTTACAGCAACCATGATCACGGGAGGACTGAGGTGGTTGACCTCATAGCATCATAGTTCAACGCCAAGCGCACTATTCTAAAACCTCAAGACACTGAGCACTTTCTGCATAGATCAGACCGCAAACAACAACTAAATATGAGGATACCCTAGTTCAAACTACGCCAATAACCATGACATATATTTAGTTCGGTCAATACCAACACAATTAGCGCCAATATTTGGACCAACTCCTACTTTTTTAAGGATTCCGTATCAACACGGAACCAATACGGTGCGACTATGTTCGTCAGTCAGACTGACACACCTGTTTATTTTAAATTAAATCCATTGCGGGGTCTCGATGATTATCAAAATTAATTCAGGTTTTTCCGGAGACTCGCTTAGGGGAAAATCTTACTGTTGATTCTGGCTCACACGTGAACCAAACGGCCGTATTCTATATCATCCTGGAAGTACAGTACTGTAAGCAGTGATAGCCAAGTTGATAGAACGCTTGCCTCGGTAACGAGGATCGCAGGTTCAAACCCAGGCTCGCATCTCCGGGATTTCTGGATTTCAAGTGCGAATCTCATTTTCAACCACGCTTATCTTGCTAAAAAAGGTGAATGAAAACATCGTGAGGAAACCTGCATGCCTGAGAGAGCCCCTCGAAAGATGTGTGAAGTCCCCCAACCCGCACTAGGCCAGCGTGGTGGACGATGGCCTAAGGCCTGCCCAGGAGTGGGACGTTAAAAAAGGGCTGGTATTATACTGTATGTACAAAACTAACCTTGTCTCGTAACTACAGCCATATAATACGGATTGATGCTTAAGATCAAGTGCTCATTTATCTTATAAATCTTAAATCATCTACCCAACATTTTAATCCGATTAAGTATTTTCCCGCTTTATTTACAGAGGTAAGTTTAAACGATTTGAAATAAAAATCTCCAAGTATTGGTATAAGGTAAACAGCTTTATCGGAATGCTAAGCAAAACCCTTAAAAAGGTATCGAATATTTAAATCGATTTAATATTATTTTAGTATATAAATAAATATCCTCAGACGAACACACCAACAATACTGTCCTATACTAAGTAACTCTCGTATTATGGGTACCGTACAATGAACTGGAGACGAACTCATTACATAATTACTTATATAGATACCAGCTGGGCCCCGCGGTGTTACCCGCGATTAAAATTATGTCGTTTTTATCGGGATAAAAAGTAGCCTATGCGCTATTCCAGACTATAATCTATCTCTGTGCCAAATTTCACCCAGATCCGTTTAACCGTTCTGGCGTGATTGGATTGGATGGCGACAGAATTCTTGCTATAGGTACAAACAATCCGGATTCATTTTTATATCCGTGTCGCATGTAATTCGACGATTACAAAATAACATTCCATTTATTTATATAGGATTATACCTTTAGCAATCCATAGACAAGCCTTCGACAGTGTCATAATTCCAATTTTGCCATAAACATTATAAGTAACCCATTTATAAGGTGTAACAAAAACAGTTTAAAATATTTTAACCGATGACCAGTAAGTTATATGGACCACGGTGATGTATAAAATAATTGTGTAAGGGATGTTTGATTTTTTTAAACAAGGAAACCCAGTAGCCCTTGGCCATGCGCTGAATACAGGTTATAATTTTTTAAATGTCTAATCAATTGTTTTTTTTTATAATGTTATATTTATAACCTACTGTTGGCCGTGTTAAAATATTTTACCCTATTATTGTTACACCTTAATATATTAGTCCTTTAAACATTTATCACTTTACGAGAAATAAAACCGATTGTTAGTGAATACAAAATCGTCGGGTTTCGACACCGAAAATCGAGTCGTATCGAATCGATTACTCACTAAACAGTGTCGTACTAAGGTGACAAATCATTCTGTAAACGAACTGAGTTAGATTTAAGTAATACAGTGGTAAGCGGGCGTGTTGAATCCAAGTTACACCACGGAACACTCTGAAATTAAAAAGTAATTTTTGACGGCTGTGGCCGCGACAATTTGTATAGTAAGGGTGACCAAGTTAATGATTGTGTACGAAATATATCCCGTTTGTGTTTAGTACATTGAAACAGATTGTGTTATTTTTATATGCACTCACTATTTTTGTTTTGCACAGTATGTACGTACGCATGGATGCCAATTATTATTTTTAACCGACTTCAAAAAAAAGGAGGAGGTTCTCAATTTGGTTGTATTTTTTTTTATGCGTCCGTATACGTTTGGGCGAAAGCCGAGTTTATGTGGAAAGGGAAATAAAAAGTCGACCAGAAAATAGTTTTCATCCTGAAAATCGTAGAATATGCGCAATTGCTGTAGCACTGGCAACATTGTACGTACAGGACTTTTAATGGTACAATATTCATCTGAAGAAAATATTTGCAGAAGACCATTAATTTAATCGCAAAAGTTGGTCGCCCTCTGCCTACCTATTGCTTGATTTTCTATTTTAATTTTTTATCAGAATATTTGGCTAACCTACTATTGCATAATCCTTGAAATATTATCACTTAAGATTATTTGTTGTCAGAACACTACACAGCATTGTCACCACAGCCTCCGAGAGAGGTTTTTTCGCGGTACCACAATAGAACGGCTTACCCAGCACGTCTGCCCTTTACCCAGTAACACAGATAGCGGCGCGCGCGCAAAAACCTTTCATAATCTCCACGGATACCCGCCAAACGAAACACGCCATTTCATTGGTACATTTAAATTCCAATTTCGAATGTGCAAATATGGCAGTTATGTCAAATTCTGTTTAGAATCGTGACATTGGTCGCGAACGAACACAATGCGTGTATCAAATTTTAATTATCGCTCGGATACTAAAGAATCTTTGGACTCTCGATCCGGTCATAATCCATCAGGATATTACGTGTTTTGTCTCTGTTAATTGAATATCTTTTGGCAAGGTTAATTCCTAGAATCTTGGCTATACTAACATACTAACTTAAAAGGTCCATACTAGATTTACAGTCTGAAATATAACCTTAATCCATATCCGGGATACAGCTAACAATCAGTCAAGGCTATAGTTAAAATTCCGCATTCGATAAACAGTATCAAAGAAAGTTGGGTGCTGTCTTATAAAACGGAAACAGGAAGTTTTATTATTTGTGTTATCTAACTTCCTGGGGCACAGAGGTCAAGTTCATGGAGCTGATACATGCCTACATAATAAAAAAATAAGTATTTTAAGGGAATTAAAACTTAATTGACATGTGTATGTTTTATTTTTATATTTCTTTATGACGCGACGAATTGTAATTTTTTTTTTAAATATGCCACATAATATAAAAGCTATACGCGATTTAAGTTTAGTTAAACTCAGTAGTGTAGAGTGAGCAAGGCCGTAGGAGGGAGTTGAGGCTTCAAAAACCTTTCAAGTACTTCCAAGATGTCCGGTTAATTTTCAGTAAGTATCCACAGCTTTACTGATAGGCGTAGGGGTTTCATTACAACATCATGATCGTTGTTATCGATAACATCATTATCATCATATATTTGAAATAACGATGCAACAATTTACTCGACACTGGCAAAATTTACACTATTAGGCCTCAGCCTCGAATTTAGCGGGCAGCGGGGCGGCGGCGGCGGCGCGGGAGCGGCAAGATCTTATGCGTAAAATTAAATGGACCGTTTTCGAAAACAGCGGCGCGGGGCGAACAACGATGGCCGCTCCCGCGCCGCCGCCGCGCCGCCGCTGCCCCGCTGCCCGCTAAATTCGAGGCTAAGGCCTTATGTAGCCGAGTGCCAACATAAAAAATAAAGGATAAAAAGACCTAGCTCAATGTCAAAATTAAGGTTTAAAAAGTATAAGATCGTCATGTTAAATGTAGTGTAAAAATCTAAGAGCGAGGTAATGTTGCCATTGACACCATTTTTTAAATTAAAAGTTTATTCATTATGCGACTAAATATAAAAGAAATATGTTGAGAGCGTTGATGTCTATTAAGAAAGACATAGATAGGCTTCTTGCGTTTCGAAACGGCGCCACAAAACTGAGCTGCGCAGCGCACCTGCTACTCAGTGTTATTAGTCTAGCTACATCAAAACGATGCAGTGGAACATATATCTATCTTACTTTTTCTCTAGCTAATTGTCATGCTATCTCGTTTCCACTGCAATTTTGTCGTTTAGTGTGTACCACCTAAGTACGTTATAATATAACCTACACGTGTGTGTGTCAGCTTGGACATTAATGGATACGCGATAGCATTATATATGTAGCATTACATATCTACGTAATTGTTCATCAATGGTTGACAGTGAATCGACTATTTAAAATGATAATTATACGCTTCGAGGTAACCACAGTGGTCTTAATAAATAAATATAAGGTATATCAAAAACTAGTGTAATATATTCTACGGGGTTAACAAGTAGGTGATAACGATCACGTTTGTGTATTAAAATATAATGTGTATACAGTGTTTGATTTTTCTGTGAGTAAGCGAGACGGTACTGTTTCACCGCGCATTTAGTACGTAGTGTTGTTATTAAAATTTCAAATAACTTGGTTTTTTTTTCGAGAATGTTGACCTTTATAGCCTACCAATGGACCCCTTAAAATATTTTACACTATTATTTTTAAGCCTTATATATAATATGGACAGACAACCACACCAATTGTACGGTGTCAAACTAAGCAATACTTGTGTTACCTTCAACAATAATGACGATTTGACATTTCTGTTCACCCATGTTTGAGGCCTATTTTCATTGGATAAAATGAATTTTAAGCCGCCATTATTGAGTAAAAATTTGGTTAAAATTCTTATATAATTTAAGGTGTGTTTAATCACCTTAAATTATATAAGCCAAATACCTATTACAAGGAATTGCTTGAAAACCGAGATTTTGTCAGTATTGTGGTCGCGTGTTAAATAAACGACATCCGATCTGAATGTGAACGCAACTTGTGGGAGAATAAATACTTAATACATTTCATAATTCCAGTATACAACTACTTCCTGCAGTGTTGGAAATCGAACCCGCGACCCACATGCAGCGGCGGCCAGCTTTCATAGCCGTTGACCGTGAATTGTAGAAAACCGAATCTCTTCATGCCTTTTTCTTTAGAAACTCATTTGAAATGTCTAAATAATAGACAGTGATGAACGTCAAAGGAGGTTCTTAATTCGAATTAGTTTCTTTTTTGTATCTGGCAATTAATTTCGAAATACAAAAGTATTTGGAGCTTTCACTTATCCATTTTTAACTATTATATAATTTCTTAGGAAAGAACTTACTTAGTTGCTATGTAATTTTGGTAAAAAATGAAGTTTCATATTAATACTGGCAACCTTTCTGCATATCCTGGCTTCATTAGAAGATGCAGTGAATTAAAAAAGAATAAAAAGCGGACATAAAGAAAAGCTTTTTAATCTATTTAAACAAGTTCATATTAAAAAAAAAAATATATGCACTAGACCTTTGTTTTATTGAAGTCTAATGTTTTCACACATATTTCTTAAAAAAAAAACTTAACTAGCCTTACAATCAATGCTCTGCTGACCTCTCTCGGGAGCCAACGTTAATAAAAACCGTACACTCTATAATATTTTTGTGTGCATTCTAACATATAATAATTGTTTAGTAAACAGACCATGTCGGCATCTGAATAGACCTTGGCAAAGACTTAGGCCCTGGTTAGACACAAGCGGTATCTGCTCTCGCTGGCATGGTATGTTCGTCGACACGTTGCACAAGCAAATGCGCTCTACGTTCGCAAACGAACACACGGTGAAGGGTAGCGGAGTAATAATAATTATGGGTATCGTAAAATGATAATAATGGGTTGGATGATTGACTATATTTGGACAGTATTTTATGATTTAAGTAATTGAATTGGGCTGAAAACAAACAGCAAGGGTCAACATAAAATCAGCATAATCGCATCCCACTCTTTCTCTCTCTCTCTCATCGAAAACCAGTGAAACCTCTCCTCTCCTCTCTCGTTCTCATCGAAAAATGAAAACTTCGCGACGCAATCAAACAGCCGTATCGTGTACCTGACAGAGGTAGCGGATACTGCCTATATTTAAACATGACCTGAATAGTATCTTCTTGAAGATGCAGTTTTATATTGTTATCTGTAAATATGACCTAAGAATAATGTTTATGTATCTCCGTTCTAGTATTTTTTTACAATGGTGTGCAATTTGCACGTCGATTCAGTTACTTAAATGCGCTCCTAAAATTATTAATGTGTATTAACACGTTACTTATACGAAATAGTTGATTATATAACCTTCTTTATAACATTTATAAGACTACAAAAAAAATCTATTTAATGGAAACAACTTTTTTATCTTCATTGGAAACTACACATCAATTTAAATATTTCTACTTGGTATTTAAAAAAGAAAAGAACACCGCGTCGTCGATTCAGTAAAATAAAAACTACGCACTCTGCGTTCAAAACATTCCAAAAACAAAAACTAGTTGGATACTAAAAATTAAAAAAAGAAACGGTGTTATTAAGTCAAGACCGAATTTCCGTTTTTTGTAGTGAGGATATTTATGGACTTTTTGGCGGGAAATTGAACAGTGAAGTTGTCAATTTTATTTTATTTCTGAAAATTGTGTTTCTTTGATATATGATGTGTAATCTGAATAGAATTTTAACCATTGTATATTCATTCACAAAAGTGAACGACTGATGGAAAGTAAAATAAAACAGTAAGCACAGCTTGACTTTTCGAGTTTTCCCAAGATGTCTGCAAAATTTTCTGCAATGTATCCACAGTTTTTCTGATAGGGGTAGAGGATTCATTTTAACATCATCATCGTCAGCAAGATCATTATTATCATCTGGGGTATTTAAAATAAACCGAAGAAACATTTCACTTGACACTGGCAAAAGTGGCATTATTTTGTAGTCGATTGGCAGCATAAAAAAATAATGAAGTCAATATTAGCTAGAGCAGTATAATATCTGTTTTCACAGGGGCTATTTTAATAACGTATTTTTAAAGTATCATCGTAAACCTTAACAACTTGATAAAAAGAACATTAGGTATTTGAATAAAATATTGGCATAGTTCATTCAACTATTCTACCTAATTAACAAAATGACAGGCATAGGCATCAAATAAACAGCCTGCAATCGATATTATCTTTGCATACTTTGTATCGATTCATGTCACGATTTCGCACTCATGGCGTAGAGAAGTGCGGATAAGGACAAAAAATAACCTTTAAGGTCTTTGGCCTACCTGGTCAATGTTTTCCACAAATATTGGAAAGGCAAAGCCGGTTTGATATTAAAAAAGTATATGTGATATTTTTTGCTATATAGATGTTTGGAAACGTATGTGTGTATGCCACAGTGTTTATATTACTTGTAAAAGTTTTGATAGAAGCATCACTATAGCTGATTATAAAGAGTCATCCTTGCTTATAGCACACCTGCGATTCTCCATAGCTTAACAGGTGTATGAAACACCATACTTGACACTGGCAAAAATAGGACTATTTTGTAGTCGATTGCCAACATAAAAAAAGAAAAAGAATCAATACGAACACATATTATTTTATCTAGAGTATACATGTGTCCGTAATATGGTATGCAATCAAACTCTAATTCTTATTGCTGGCTGGAATTTTGAAAAAATCGAAAAAGGAACAAAACCAAAAAATAATATTAATATTGAAAAATTTGTTTATCGAACTCTTTATGTAGGCACCTTTTAATGATCGGATGACGTTTAACTAAATAAAAAGTCGTCTTTGCCTTGTCTTTTTTTGTCTATGCTTAAAGAGCTTTATGTATGAAAATAAAATAAAAAATAGGATTGTCCTAAAGCTACGTTACCTCAGACCACAGCGGCATCGATGGATTGGTGCTAGTTTTTATCATAATTATCTCAACAGACGCACATAATTGCAATGCGTCCTGAGCTTAACGCAATGGAAAGCCGTCTGTGGGGTTCCGCAGGATGTTTACCATGGTGCGCGGAGAAAATTAACTCGTGGCGAGATTAATTGTTGACTCAAACATGACTTGGGTGGGCATTGAGTATGACGTCCTATAGGCAAATGTTGCCCTTTTATGAAGAAATAATAATACCAGCCCTTTATAATGTCCCACTGCTGGGCAATCCTCCCCTCAATGCGAGGGAGATCAGGCCATAGTGCACCACGCTGGCCCAGTGCAAGTTGGCGGACTTCACACGTCTTTCGAGGGTTTCTCTAAGACATGCCGGTTTCCTCGCGATGTTTTTCTTAACCGTTTAGCAAGTGATAATCGTGGTTGAAAATGAGATTCGCACATGAAATCCAGAAATCCCGGAGGTGCGTGGCGAGGTTTGAACGTGCGATCCTCGTTACCGAGGCAAGCGTTCTACCAACAAAAAATAATGTATTTCGTACTAAATATTTTTCTTTCTCTGCATAGGTATCTAACATGATATACAAATGAATATACGTACTTATACTGATTATTTTTATATGATGTTTTGCTAAGTTTATTGTTTACTAGCTGTTGCCCGCGACTTCGCCCGCGTGGTATTTAACAAAGACAACCGTTGACAACAGCCTGCTCGCCCATTCTGAGCCCGCGGGACGCATTGCAGGTTGTTGCTATCAAACTTAATTAGGCGCTGCGCTGCAACATTGGTTTTCATTTTTTTTCGTGAGATCCTATTTTTTTTTCTAAAATAAAAGTAGTCTAAGTTACTCCTTGTTACATCAGCTATCTGCCAGTGAAAGTCCCGTCAAAATCGGTCCAGCCATTTCAGAGATTAGCCGGAACAAACAGACAGACAGACAGACAGACAGACGGACAGACAGACAGACAGACGGACAGACAGACAGACAAAAATTGTAAAACATTTTGTTTCGGTATAGGTAACGTGTATACATCCAAATGCACTTAGTAAAAAGCGGTTATTTTAATATTACAAACAGACACTCCAATTTTATTTATATGTATAGATGTATAGATATACTTATACTGATTATTTTTATATGATGTTTTGCTAAGTTTATTGTTTATGTAGGATTCATTCAGCCAATCATCTCGCTAATGATGTGGGAATGATAAATGTGTTTATAATGCAATGATTAGCTGTCGTCATTCGTTAATTATGTTAATCGAACAACAAGGTCATTGAACTTCTCAAGTTTTTTTTTATGAGCACAGCGATTGATTGGTGATCGATCTATAATAACGTTGGCTCATTCCGATCAAATTCATTGTCCTCAAAAAAAAAAAAATTCTATACACTGAATCTCAGAGGCCCTCGGTGTTCATTCCTTAAGTTGCCTTTTACAACATCTATAGGAAGGATAGTGATGGTGCTATCCAAATCATACGGGTTTCTTTTTAATTACTAGTAACCTTGGACTCGAAGTGGACTTACGCAGATAGTTCATAGCCAGAGTGGGGACCGAACCTGGGACCTCTCGGTTGCGAGCGGCTATACTCTAACCAGTAGGCTATTAATGTTTCTAAATTTCTCCGGTATTTGCCGAAGATATGGGCTTTTCTAAATTACTAAATTTAATTAATTACTAATTCTAAATCACATCGTAGATCTCATCGTCACTTACCATCAGGTGAGATCGAGATCAGATACTTGCCTATATCGTAATAAAAAAAAATAAAAAAAAACCTATTGACATTTTGAATTTCGCGCCCTGACCCTGAGCTTCCACCTAAAATGGATTATACATTTATACTGACGGACGGCTTGATTAGCTATGTAGGGTAGTCTCCCTGCTCTCTATGCCGAGGGTCCCGGGTTGGAATCCTGGTCATGGATGTTTAATGACTATATAAGTATTATATACTGGGTTAGCCCCCAGTTCATTGTACGGTACCAACGAGTATAATATAAGTGTTGCTTAGTATGGGACCGTATAGTTGGTGTGTTCGTCTGGCGATATTATATTACTATTATTAAACATGGTAGGATATAAATACCACATAACATATAACACAAGCATTCGGAAGTAATATATCGATTGACCGGTTGGCCATCGTAAGCATGAGAATCGATTCACGACTCGATACGGCCGATTTCCGATTAACGATACAATCGATACAGCTGGGACCGTGAGTTGATTAAATATCATATTGACAGCTTAGTTGGCTTATCAATTTGCATATCAGTATTGAGTATATATGTACGTTTTCCTGGTACTTTTCTAGCTAAGTATAGTCCAGTAAAAAGTAATCTGCTATAAGGATTATTCATTATGAATCTCTCTTTATACGGGCTATACCCGGATTTTTGGAAGGCTTGTGTGGGGACATGGGTCCAACACGTAGAGGCCCTTATTGAGAATTTTAATGTTATGTTAGCCACCTGCTGGGGTCAATTGCTGAAAATGATAGAATAAACAGCGAATTGACCTCAGCAGGCGGAGGAACTATTGCAGGAATATGGAATGATAATTGAGTCTATGGTTAGAGGTTTGGATGGACATGACCTAGGGCTATTGAAAGAGTAGCGGACACCTGCCATAATCAGCTTTTATCCAATTATTATTGGCAGGTGGCGACTCGCCACTCGTTATTATTAATTTATGAATATTATTATTTTTTCAGATTTTTTTTCAAAGTGGACTTATATTATAATTTTATCCATACCATTACAATATAATAAAATCAATGACTACATAACAATAAATAAATATGTACTTATCAACAAATTTATTTAAATTGCAAAACATAAATCTGGGCATTATATGGAAAATAAAGCTCAATTCTAAAGTAATGGAATTGAGTAAAAAAAAGCAACCGTGCAGAAAATTATTGAAACAACGATACCAACAATAATTCATTGCACAATGTGACTTATTGTTTGGCGAATAAAATATACATTTCAATATCACTGTAATAAATTTCACGGTGACAAAATTTGTAGTGGGAATTATTTTGTTTCGATCATAATAGACTCGACGAATTATAGCGAAACATTTTAAAATTAAATATGACGGAATGATTTTTTGCAAATAATATTAACACGTTAAGTGCGAAGCGAGGCCTAAATCACCCCTGATGCAACTTCCCTGTGGTGCGGCAAGCAAAAAAGTGAATTTCTCTGTCGTGCGAATGGCATAGCTTTGGTTTGGTCCAGTGTAGGAAAGAGATAAATATATATTTGAGATCACTAATGGTTCCGGACTCGGTGGTGTACCTACCTTGGTACCGGATGTCTTAGGCCTCGTGCCGCACTGAATTAATATAATTTTAATGCAGTGCGGAACGAGGCTAAAACGTCCCATATCCCCCCTGACCTCGTACCGCACTCAACGCGAGCTTCCCGCGACCAGTGTTGTGCATCGTCGATTGGAGAGAACGTCCTTTTACAGCGCCGAACATGTCTAAACGATGTCGGAAGAAGTTAATTTTAAAAAACCCAGAAACAGAGCCAAAACAGGTAAGTTTTTAATGAAAAAATCTTCAGTAAGTACCTAGTTTTTTCTTATCTTGGTAGCTATGTACCTAAAGTAAGTGTAAGATATTATTACTTAAGTATATTATACCTAAAGATATTATTGGTTATCTTTACATTTTTGTTATTTTTCAGCACCTGAAAGCGCACGCCATTGCCTCGAAAAGGGTGAAAAAAGGAGAAGATTGAGTGTTGGTTGTTACCAAAAACTACGCACATTTTTACCATCTCGTGAAGCTGATAAAAAATCCAAAAAGATTTTGACTCAGTGCACTCAGTGCAAAAAATCTTATTGTCTACCCTGTTTCAATGAAAAACACTCATAAATAAGTACAACATATATATTGAGATTTTTATAAAAAAAGTATATTGATCCTGATTTTTTAATGTTAATTCAAGTTCTAATAATTGTATTTTTAAAGCCCGAGGCAGAATAAATAGGACAGTTTCTTTTCTACTTCTGGTTGCCTTTTTTTTCTATTCTGTGAACCGCATTAAGATTTTCATATACAAATAGAAAGATAAACCTTATGCATAAACCGTAATCCATTATTTTCCAATAATAAGTCTGTAATAGGTGCCTCTTAATGATATAGAATGGAACGCTTCGTGCGCGAGTCCGACTCGCACTTGGCCGGTTTTTTTTTCTTTATGGCGCCTTCAAGCACAATTTAGATTATTTTAAAAAAAATGTATCCTTTGATAGCTTTGTGTTGTTTTGCCAGGTTTTGCCCTTAAAACGATCTAATGAGATATAATTGATCAAAATCGGTCAAGTCGTTGCGTAGTTAAGACAGTTTAAAAACGTCGATATTATTTTTCCCATCACTAATCGCAGCGAAAATTTGCCCTATTTCAGTGCGTTACGAGGTGTATAAGATCCCATATTTTGTTTTGCTAATAATTCCTAAACTAGCCATCAGATCCCGGGGCGACGGTGGATTAGGGTTCATCAATTCACTGTCTAAATCAATAAGGACCAAAATTCTCATTTATTTTTGATTTCGCGCCAGAAAATGGATTTTAGTCTGTAAAAGGAGGTGGGGTCTAATAGACCGCGTGTCGCCCTAACGTCTGGTCACGGTACGGGCCGATTATACCTCGTGCCGCAGGAACGGAAAGTATGCAAAAATTGGTGCCGCAGCTAACGTGTTAAGAAATATTTTTGAAGATAAATAATGTGGATTTAAATGTGATTACTTAAGTTCAAGTTATATAAGGAAAGGTTTATTTTTAATTTCAATATAAGAGTAACGAAACCAGAAGCGATAAAATTAATTGATTTCTTCAGGAAGTTAGGCAAATAGTAATAGTATTATTGCGATTAGAATCTACAAACAAGTATTTACAGGCATTACTAAGTAAGCGTACAGTATTTATTTAACTGGCGTTTGAACGTGAACTAATAATGTAGTTATTTTTGGACTGCTATTACAAATTAAATTTCCTATTTCAGATCACGTATAGGATGTAAAGGCAATTATTTAGCTACTAGCTTTTGCCCGCGGCTCCGCACGTAAAACCAACGATTCGGAGCTCTACCTCTTCTTCCAAATTTACTAAAACTTATTTTCCATAACGATTTGAAGAAACTGTTCAAATCTTTTTGGATTGGTGATGTTCCAAGATTGTACCAGTTGTAAAAAAGAATACTCAGGAACTAGGATCTCTAGAAATCGTACCAATTAATAAGGTATATCAAGCAGTGTACACAATATTTTGATGTTGACATTGAGTTTTGAAATCACGACATCCTTCACCTAAACATATGACATTGAAAATAAAAAAAAAACGATTGTATTTATGCCATAAAAATGTATGCTACAATCGCATAACGGTAATGACTACACACTCGGATATAAAATACAATTACTTGCCCAATTTATAAAAAACCGGAAACCATAACGGTCACACTTGATTATAATAGATACCGATTCACGTAATACCACATTGCCAATACCAAACGGTTACGAAAACCATTTTATTAACCTAGAAAACCTTCAAATTTGATCTTGGACTGGATTAGACATTCCGCCGATGGTTGTCACGTGGGGGTTTTGTAATTTCGCCGTGTTATACATAATTCATTCATGGTGTTTTATTGTTCGTAACTGTATGAGAATAAAGGTGTTAATTGAGTGTACATTTAAGAGTATCATGGGCTGTAAGTGTGCCTGTTAATTGTTAACGCGTGCGTTATTATTCTGATTGCGTTATGTAACGTTGCGCTGTTATTTAGCGCACGTTCTTTAGTTGTACTGTTTATATTGGATTTTACAAATGGCGAATAGGTTCGTTTTTTTAAAAAGGTGAACGTTTCCGGTCTCGTTTAAGTGCATTGGAGAATGAATAAGTAACCATAGACACAAATAATAGTGTTGTTTAGATTTCTCTATACTCAAATCCTTGAATACTTAAAAACTACAAATTATTTGCTACAAAGTTGCCTTGTATATTTAGTGGTCGTAAACGCGGACTATCGGAACTTTGGGTTCTGGATTTGAGTCCAGCGCTCGCAATGGGATGACGATGGCATCGTAATTGTCACTTGGCAGTTTTAATATGCACTTTTGACAAGCGTGAAAACCGAAACGGACCAGCCGCATGCCAATGCAATTTAATTATGAGTCGATTGTATTAACAGACTTGATACCTTGATAGCATAATATAAAGTCATAAGCCTACTTATATAAGAAATGCGAGTATGTTCGTTTGAAAGGATTTCACAGAGGACCACGGAAAACGGCTAAGCGAATTATGATATTTGGCATAAACGGAGACTTAGTAATTCATATAGGCGATGCCATGGGTTAGTGCTATAAAATGTAATAAAAAAAAATCTGCGCGAACAATGGACACCCGACATAATGGACATCTTTTACCCGACTGAGCCAGAAAGGGGGTAATGTTTTTCGAGTGTATACATGGTGTGTTTTATTTTATTTTATTTATCCTTACCCCACTTGATACATAGGGCGTTGAATCTCGTTTCTCATTTACCTGCAACAAAAAAAATGGTTTGTTATTTAACGTTGGCACCTCATTAGGTCCCATTAATGCATTATTTATATTGATTAGGTACCTTATCACATATATATTACAGTTTTGGGTTCATGTTTTGGGTTTGTTTAACTAATGAGGTACATTCGTCATCTATAGAAAAACTTGGACAGCTTGTCTTTGGTACTTAAAAAGGGTTACGTTAGTGTTTACAGATTTCAAAATTCTCCCGCTTTGTAATGGAGGGAAGTGGATAATTTTTTTCCAACTCCTATTTTTATATTTCGATTAAATTCTTGCGGGTTCCAAGACAATTAACTTTGTCGCGGGACTCGCCGAGGGTCAAAACTCGGTGTCATCGTGGGACACTGTAGATCCTGGCTTACAGGAGTAGCATTGATGGGAGTGTGTGGCGGGCCTAGTCCAAAAAAAAAAGATTGCAAGATTGTGTCGGCATTAAAAAAAACTGTTCTGGAGTTACTAAATCAGTAGAATGAAAACAACTATCTGTTGCCTCGTGTTGGGTATTATGCCTGGATTACACGTACGAGTAAAATGGCCAGGCAGTGCTCTCGGACGAGTGCTTGGTGAAATATAAACAATGCTCGATAATTATCAACCTTGTTGGCTCGGCCGAGAGCACTATATCGCTATTTAACCATAAGTTCAATCAAGCCATTAAGCACGGACACACATAAGATACACATTATTTTAAAACACACATATGTTTTTTTTCTTACTATTGTGCGATTGTAGTCGGATTCGTTGCTACAGTGAAAGTGTGATCAGAATATTGTGTTTCTTTTTAGCAATATTCATTTTTAAAAAGACATACAAATATTTAAAAACACAGACAAAAGATAAAAAGTGGTCCTCATACTACGCCCGACGCCTATATCATGAGAAGGCTGTCATGTTGTGTTTTTGTTCTATGGGAGTGAGTGAGTGAGTGAGTGAGTGAGTGAGTGAGTGAGTGAGTGAGTGAGTGAGTGAGTGTGTGTGTGAGTGAGTGAGTGAGTGAGTGAGTGAGTGTGTGTGTGTGTATGCGTGTGTGTAATATAAGTACATCGTGTAGTATCCGAAACATTCATGATCATGTTATTAATGCGCCTTTGTCATCAAATTCGCTCCTACAGCCACGCCGCCGTATCTAAACATTATCTTTCCATTTTCATTTTGTTACGAATCTCACATCGCCCAAGCTGATGACGTATGCGCCGATGAGCGCGACACGGCGTATTGACACACGCCTTGTGATAACCATAATTTACCTGCGCAAGAGACCTTTTCGAACGCAACCAGTTTACCCCCATCAATAACCGAATATATGAAGATATTAATCATGCTAAAATATAACCTTATACACGAATTGATGGTGGGATCATATATTTGAGACAACATGATCGCTTGCTACCTTAAGTCATTCATTAAGCAACAATTGACGAAACATGTAGCCCAACATGTTGCGCCAGTTGCTCAAATGTAGGAGTTCGAACATTAAAAAGCGTGAAGATGTGACCTTGATTGGGGTTACAACTTGGTATCTAATAGATAGCAACATTCTTGAGATTTCGTAAGGTCACTAAAGTTACTATGTCCGTATTTATAAAGTCGCAATAAACGTCAGTTTTTTGCAGTAAACACTTCATTGAAATTTACTTGTTTCATTCATGTTGGTTAGGTTGATTATGGAGGCAAACTTTAAAATGGCTACCTGATTTTATTTATTTGCATTAATGTTGCACGAAGTTAGAGTGTTTATCCAATTTGTGATGAGCACAATAATCCCACTAATATTAAAAATGTGAAAGTTTGGATGGATGGATGTTTGTTACTCAATCACGCCAGCACGGCTGAACGGATCTGGATGAAATTTGGCACAGAGATAGATTATAGTCTGGAATAGCACATAGGCTACTTTTTACCCCGGTAAAAAGGACATACTTTATAATCGCGAGTAACACCGCGGGACCCAGCTAGTAATCTATAAAGACAGACGTCATCTAGAGCCCCATTTGCTGAGCTGTTAGTAGCAATAGTAAGATAACCGAGTGCTGAGTGCATTACAAACAAATAATTATTACAAATTATATTAATTTTGTTTCAATAAACCTGTCACCCGGACCATAATAACGAATCGCTTGATACCCCTTTCATAAAAATCGGCTAAGTAGTTTAGACGATACGACTAAAATACAAACCACTGCAAGAATCTTAGCTTACCAATCCTCATCAGGCTGTAGAAGACATTCTTCCGTATTTAATACTATAATATCGCCAGACGAACAAACCGACTATACGGTCCTACACTAAGCAACGCTTGTATTATAGGTACCATACAATGGACTGGGGGCGAACTCGGTATATAATACTTATATAGATATTAAACATCCATGACTTGGGTACAAACATTCGTGTTCATCACACAAAGTTTGTCCCTACCAGCGAGGTTATTTTAAACCATCCGAAATCGATATCGGAAACGGAATCGAAAACTTCCGAACTGGATTAGCGCAATCGCTATTAAAATTTGCGAATTTGATCATCTTCGATGTATCTTGATGACAATACCAAATCGTATTTCCAAAAAGTTTCCGTTGGAAAGCTCGTCGGGAGCGACACCAACATCGGAAAGTTTCAAATCCGTTTCCGATGTCGATTTCGAATGGTTTAAAATCACACTGAAGGATTACCCTGCCTAGAAATAAGGTTTATTGTTAACGACATAAATTATGGCTTGCACTCGAATGCAGAGATTTCATTAGACAGGCCGCTTTAGCAATGGCAACCCAGCCCACCCGTGACCCGCGATGTGTTTGCAAAATTCATGAATATTCATTATATTGAGAGCGTTTCAAAGAAACGTTAAGATGGTTGGATATGTAAAACCTTGTAAACGCAAGAACTAGGATTCTTCAGATTCTATGTACATATAATTTTATTTCTTATATTTACGAGAATAGTACACATTGAAATAAAACTAATCTAAGGCTTTATCTATTCAACTATCATATTACGTCATTAGTGTATTGACCTTAGAATATAAACCGTTAGTGCGGTTTTGAGAAATGATCAATCAAAATGTTTCTGTATAGCACAAGGTTCGATGTTGCGACATTGTGTAGCAGGGTGTTGAACTTTGAACTCTTTATGTCATACCGGTGGGTTTAATTTGCGGAAACGAGATCAAAGTCCAGTGGAAAAATAGTTTCACTGCATTCGTAGGCTTTGCCTACGTATAGTACAATTATGATAAAACTAAGAACGCACTAACAGAAGACTGGGTGCTACCACGGACTTGGGATCCAGTAATTAATATAATTAAATCCAAAACCAAGGGCACCATTGCAAGACCTCAAGATACAGTGAGCACTTTCTGCATAGATCGGACTGCAAACAACAACTAAATATGAGGGTACCCCAGTTCAAACTTTGACACTAGGACGTCAAACACCTAACTCCTCAGTATCGTCATTGTAAATGGATAAAAACATTTATGAATTTGGAGCGAGCAAGAAGAAAGCTCGTTGTGTTCAATCCAACACCAGCGATTATTGTTGCCATAGTAACGGACAATTGAATTAATTTATTATCTGTGTTAATTGTGGTCCATACTCAAATATTCACTAACTTAGTTGCGGTAGAGAAGGCAACAAGATTTTAAGGTTAAGCTTTGAATAATCAGACATACCTCATGAATTTCATGTTGTTTAGCATTTTACAAAATTAAAAAAAAAGTCGAGTAGACTTCATATTGAGTGTTTTTAAAGTAATCGGTAATCCAAAGATGCCCTTGAGTACTCTTATGCTAAAAATCACACAAAAGCCCTGCTCCTCCAATCGAAATCCCCCCCCCCCCCCAAAGATTGCCCCCCTTAATGAAATCCTGGATCCGTCCCGATCGATTCAAGTATTATTCGCAGTGACAGGGTACAATTTCCAAGCTTTTAGCAAAGGAAGCGACTTAAGACATGCACAAGCCATCGAACGCTCAAACACACTTTACTTTTGAATGCTTGAGAGCTTTCGGTCATAATACCTTCGTACCATACCTCAAGCACAATCCTTTTTCGTTGCGTTTCAGAACACAAGCGTCCTCCATCTCTCTCTGCTAACTGGCACTTTTGACAGATATCCCATACATTATCTGTCAAAAGTGACAATTACTATGCGGTTGCTGTTCGACTATGAATCGATTGTGTCAACAGACTTGGGGCCCTGATGACGTAGCAAATTAACGAACGGGCTTAACGCAAAACCGCAATCGTTAATTTGCCGCCCCTGTATCGTTAATCATTATAATTATATCCACCGCGAGCGGACTCTCGCCGTAAAGAAATTTATAACGAAATGCAAATTACCCAGCGGTACTGCGGTCGAGATAAATCTAAGGCCTCAGCCTCGAATTTAGCGGGCAGCGGGGCGGCGCGGCGGCGCTGCGGCGCGGGAGCGGAGCTCGTTGGCCGCCCCGCGCCGCTGTTTTCGAGAACGGTCCATTTGATTTTACGCATAAGATCCTGCCGCTCCCACGCCGCCCGCCGCCGCCGCCGCCGCCCCGCTACCCGCAAAATTTGAGGCTGAGGCCTAAAGCACTTGTGTGCGCACGCGCGCTTGTTAAGCCCTGGACATGTTACAGCGAATTAGATATCGATCGCATAACCCGCTTGCTGAGTGTGGATGGATACAAGCAGTGCGTGTGAGACTGCTGTTTCGCGCTTCTTGGAAAAAAAAGCAATAAACGTGCAAAAATTAAAATCTGAACAGGAGGGCAAGGTGTATATACTATCTGCCTCTTTACGGCCTGCCCTATTAAGTTTTTTTTTCCACATGAACGGTACCTACAGGGATAGGGCTGGTAAAAGCCGTGGGGATGGAGTTAACTATGTCTACGCGAAAATTATTTTGAAGGTGTAATGCCAACAATATTGCCAACCCAATAGTACAAATATGATGAACGATTTGTATTATCTTCCACAGTCCAAGCCGTATAAAAAAATGGAGCAAACACGACCAAAACAGTACTGAAATAACTCAGTTGGGAGGGAGGATTGGTCCCTCCTGACAGGACAGGTCCTGCCGTGACCATGGTTGCTGTAAAGCAGCCCAAAAGTCGGGAACGTAAAAACATAAAATAAACGTGATAAAATCCGAAAACAATGTTTTATTTAAATGTGCAGTATTCGCGTCAATATAAGAAATCAATACGACAAAAAGTTTTTGATAAATCGATTGTAAAATTCGCGTAACTCTAATGGAATATGACCACAGTTGCGATTGGCCTCAGAGTGCTCATCTTCCACCGATGCGGCCGTAGTGTGTACAGAACCTTACGTTCTGTAATTTAGAATCCCGTCGCACATGTATTAATATTGTGAATGAAATTCGCGAAGCATAATTTGTATCTTCACGCTTAAGGATAAAAGGAGCTGAAATATACACGAAGTTATTGATTTGAATCGAACATTATGCATCATTAATGTTTCGTAAGATATACGTATGACGTCATAGAGAGGTGGCATATGGATATATGGACTACTAGCTGCGCCCGGCGGTGTTACCCGCGATAAAAAGTATGAAAAATTAAAAGATCTATCCCACGGGAACCATACATTTTACCGGGATAAAAAGTAGCCTATGTGCTATTCCAGACTATAATCTATCTCTGTGCCAAATATCTTCCAGATCCGTTCAGCCGTTCGGGCGTGAAAGAGTAACAAACATCCATCCATCCATCCAAACTTTCACATTTATAATATTAGTATAGAAGTATAGATTAGTATAGATCAATACATCTTGAGGGAAGGATGGATTGGAGAATCAACGTAGTACCTTAAAGGAGCGAGAAAATAGACAGAGCAAAGGAGACAAAGCATTTCTTCTTCTTCTTCTTTTTTTAGGTTGGCAATTGGCTACAAAATAGTGCAATTTTTGCCAGTGTCGAGTAATTCCTGATAACTGCTATAATGATAATGTGGATGACAATGATGATGTACCTACCTACCCCTATCAGTTAAAGTGTAGATACTTTACGGAAAATTTACCGGACATCTTAGAAGAACATGAAAAGTTTAGCAAGTGATAATCATGGTTGAAAATGAGATACGCACATGAAAATCCAGAAATCTCCGAGGTGAGAGTCGGGGTTTGAAACTGCGATCCTCGTTTTTTTTTTTTTTATACATTATAGGCAAGTATTTGATCTCGATCTCACCTGGTGGTAAGTGACGATGAGATCTACGATGGAGCATACTTGCCTAGGTAGGAAGGCGGCAGTAGATCGAGACGCTACATTCACTATGCACATGCAGCGCAACTGATCTGACCCGCCATCCATGAAAATCCGCTTGCCTCGTTACCGAGGCAAACGTTCTACCAACTTGGCGTTCTACCAAAAAAAAAACTCTTACCCACAGTCTGCTTTCGTCCATAAATGAGTTTATTATAATGACGTCAGCCACGTGTACAAAGCTATCCCAATATTCTCTCAGGTCAATGAACCAGCTCGGGTCAGTGCTAATTTTTTGATTATTATTTAAATGGCCGACCGCGGTACCTTTAACCTGTCTAGTGTCTAATTGCATATTAATTCAGAAAAGAATTATTATCCATTTAGATTTATCGTTATTCGATTGATACTTCAAAAAGTCTAACTAATATATCTCGTGTAAAATATAATAGATGGGTCAACAAGATCATTATGGATTACGATCACGGTTTTGTATATCTATACTAATATTATAAATGTGAAAGTTTGGATGGATGGATAGATGGATGGATGGATGGATGTTTGTTACTCTTTCACGCCAGAACGGCTGAATCGGGGCGGATATGGATGAAATTTGGCACAGAGATAGATTATAGTCTGGAATAGCACATAGGCTACTTTTTCTCCCGGTAAAATGTATGGTTCCCGTGGGATAGATTTGTTTACATTTTTCATAGCGCAAAGGATCGACATGTTTTTTTGCGCGGGTAACACCGCAGGGCGCAGCTAGTATAAAATAAATGTATACCTACTTAAATGTGTTGTTATGTTACTTGTTTTTTTTTAAAGCGAGCTAGTAACATTTTACCTCACACTTAGTACTTACGTGGTTTTGTTTAAAATGTATAATTTTATTTTTAATAGCTGTTACCCGCGACTTCGTTCGCGTGGTATTTAACAAAGACACAACCGTTGGCAACAGCCTGCTCGCGGATTCTGAGCCCGCGGGCCGCATTTCAGGTTGTTGCTATCAAACTTAATCAGGCGCAACGCTGCAACATTGGTTTTAATTTTTTCGAGAGATCCTATTTTTTTTTTCTAAAATAAAAGTAGCCTAAGTTACTCCTTGTTACATCAGCTATCTGCCAGTGAAATTCCCGTCAAAATCGGTCCAGCCATTTCAGAGATTACCCGGAACAAACAGACAGACAGACAGACAAAAATTGTAAAAAAAAATGTTTTGGTATAGGTACCGTGGGTACATCCAAATGCACTTAGTAAAAAGCGGTTATTTTAATATTACAAACAGACACTAATTTTTTATATATTTGTATAGACTAACAAGTGGATTAATTCCTTTGGCAATGTTATATTAATAACCTACTATTAGCCCTGTTAAATATTTTACACTATTATTGTAACACCTTATACATGGAGATTACATCTGAACGCGTCTCCGCTTACAAAAGTCCAAACGAAAGTTGTGCCCTTCAACTTTACGACCATTGGCAACTTTACGACCTTTGTGCCACTTGCGACACCTTTATTGTAAACATCATAAGGTTTAAATTTTCCGAATAGAATTGATTGGTTCACTCGTACTTTTCGGTGGGCAACCCCGACATGTCAATATTACAATTAATTATTGCACAAAACCTAAACTAAAACGAGGTAGAGAGGTTCCGTATGTGCATAACTTTTAATTTTAGTTGTTAGTTTATAATTTATTTGTACATTGATAATTTAATTTAATTTTACTCGTTTTATTTTTTCAGTGTGGTGCAAATATTTTATTTGGTTTTTAATTTGCGTTTGCGTAGTTATACTTTTTAGGTGTTTTTGCGTATGCTGTTATCCAATTGTGTTATGAATAAATAAATAAATAACGGATGTGTCATTATTGTAATCTCAAATTTATACGCGCGTACATTATTCTGGATTGCATTCAGCCAATGAAAATATATCTATGTATCTATTATTTAAATTTTGTGCACCATCTAAACCTATGTTTAGTTTTAAAGCAAACTAATCAGAGACGCGCGCTCGCGCAAGTAATTAGTCAGAATGCCGATGGCAAGGCCGTAGGTAGGGCTTTTGGGGGTACAGACCACCCCCGAAATGCCTTGAACAACTCAACGTTTTATACGTAGGTACTTACGAATATCTCGTCTCATCTCGAGTTCTAAGCTCGCCCCCCCTCTGAACTAAATTGCTGGTTACGGCCTCGGTCAATAGTTTATTGGCTAGAGGACCCTGCATGCTTAATTAAGAGGTACCGACGAGACGTGACCCCAGTTTTAACACAACCAACAGAATACAAGTCTTTAAAAATAAATCATAAAACAGTATGTTTGTTTAACAACAAATACATATTTTGACTTTCTAATGTCTAAAAACTCCTGAATTGATGGTATACCGAGCACACGGGGTACATGGCCTTATAAAGCAACGAGGCCGCGCGATGCGCCTCGTTACGTAAACTGCAGATCATAAAAACTGGTACACATCTGGGTCGCGACAATCGACCGATTGATTTAGGGCGACACTACACGAGCGCGACTTATGATGTAATTATTTTTCTTACGCCAGTCAATCGGTCCTACGTCATAACGGCTCTTGTATGATTGGTAACAATGAACTAATCCAAATAACAGCGACATCAATCAGACATCGATTTTATTTTTAAATCGCTTTTTGAAATATCCATCTACGATAACGTGATTACAAATTAACAATGCTGTCTCTGTCTCTATAATCCATGAATACTTTAAGCAACATAAGCACAAAGTAACGCTTGTACAAGGAAGTGCCGCAGATGCAGCAGATGCGCAGTTGTAATCGTGCATCAGAATACATTTTATAATTAACATTTGTTTGCGACTACGGCATACTGTAATGCATTTATTATTCTAATAAATTTGTTTCAATATTAATTACAATAGTGGTTTTTACCAACGTTGGAGTCCTATTGTATCGATTAAGGTAAATTTTTAATCAAACTTATTATCGCAATAAACTAAATTACATTGTATTGATGTCCCGATTTTCGTAGAAAAAAAAAGATATTCGCTCTCTGATATAGCGGTTCCATCTTAAATTAGAAAAAAAATTAGTTCCAAATATGTCCGTTGGACTTAATAATATGTCAAATAGAATAGTTTACTTTTTTTTTTGTTGTACACTTCGCGGATGTGCACACGCCCTAACAACACGACCTGCCAAAATGTGTGCCCTTTTTGCAAATTAATTGAAAGCACCCGTAATTATATTGGCAAAATGTCAAGATAAACGTGTGCCATCCGAAAAACAAGAACTCCTTGGTTATCGACAAAGATGGGGACCCTACGGCAGCGGTTTGAGTTTATTTGACAATCTCTCGTTACCGCCAAGTCAATCGATTGGACGTCAGGATTGTCGATACTTTTCTCGTAAAAATTGACGATAATATTATTGAAAGATCGTGGGTCAACCCTCGTATATAGGTCTATTAATTATTAGCGGTTAGGTATTTTAAAATATATGTTTTTTTTAATTACCAAATTCATCTATCTACATAAAACAAAGTCGTGTTAGTTACACAATTTATAACTCAAGTAAGGGTGGGCCGATTTTATGATCATTGATTTTTTTAATATGTCTCCACTACAAACAGCAAAATAACTATTCAAACATGGGAAAAAATCAATAAAAAACAATAATAAAGATAATTCATGTTCTCATACATTTGACTCTGAGGCGGTACGATTCATAAAAATAAGTCAAATAGTTCACCGACAGTGTAAGAAAGGCCATTTTCGCAAAGAATATTATCTTATCTAAATGAAATAGACACATGCACGAAGGTCATTACGCCCCATTAAGCAAGCTGGGGGATTTATTGCTTTATCACTATATAATAAATTTCTAGTTAATTGGCAACAGGTACATATTCATTAGCAACATGTTGATTGGTAACTTCCGAACGAGATCACCGCCCTCACTAAACAACTTTGACGGGAATGTTTTCAAATCCTTCTTTCTTTTTTCAGGTTCGCAATCAGCTACAAAATAGTGCCATTTTGCCAGTGTCGAGTATTTCTTGATAATTGTTATTGAATGATATGTACCCCTGATGATAATGATAATGTTGGTGACGATAATGATAATGATGAAATGAATCTCTACTCCTACAAGTAGGCCTGTGGATAGTTTACTGAAAATTTACGTGACATCTTGTATGAACTTGATAAGTCAAGCTATATTATTTCATTTTAATTTCCTTTACTTGTGCACATTTATAAACACACAATGGTTAATATCCCACTAAAAATACACATTATTTATCAAAGAAACACATTTATTGGAAACTAAAATACAATCGATAACTTCAATGTTTAAGTTCCCGCCAAAAAGCCGACAAGTTTTGTCTCCTCGTACAAGTAATTCCCGACATTCCGACGATCTCAGCTAGTGCCGTGACCTCACGATATTCAAAACGCGGAATTCGATTCGAACGCTTATCACGTCGAGTTTAGTATCGATCAATCTGAGCTAATGTCACCTAAATAAATCGATCCCTATTAATATTCTAATCGTATTCTATACGTCTTAATTTTTTAACAATGCGTATCGGAAAATTTGCATTTGCCTAATTTTAATGTGTTATTTTTAACGGCTTTGTCTTAATTTAAAAACTAGTTATTTTATAGGCTGTTTTTTTTACTAGGCACTGGCTGTAAGACCAGGGTCGTCTATATTTTATTTTTATTCACTAGTCTAATCACATGTTTTTAATCTACCGAATTGTGACTTTTTTTACAAAAACCAAGCCTTGAAGCATGGCAACTTAGTGATTCTCATCTATAGAAAAATGTGTTATTAAATAATAAGGTACGTTGGCATGGAGCTTGGCTTGGGGCCAAACTAAGATTAACGTTAGAGAACAGCCGGACCATTTTGAAACAGATCGCGGAGGAGGTTGCATTTACGAAACCTTCTTCACATCGTATGAATTTCATTAATTATGTTATAATACCTACACACTGCACAGAGGAAGCGACTGAGCATGAATTAAGAGCAAATGTATAATTACCTAAAGCCCGGTATACACAATTTCTTTTTGACAGGTAGTAAACAACTTAAATTCAATTTTCGAAGCAGGTCTTCTTTATACTATTATCAACAAATTATTATCGTTGTTTTACGTTGGTATATGACCATGTTCGATTATGCTATAAGTAGATACAAGCCTATTTTTTTGCCTTTTTACGACATTATTTAAATTTTAAGTCATTTATTGTCCGTGTCATAATCCTGACATTAAATTTTGACATCTTTTTAGTGTTCAGAATCGATGTTTCGAAAGAATCGACACAATGAGAGGTCAGATAGGTGTGTCCACAGGTGCTTAGTGTTGTAAGATGATCGATTCGTGGGAGATTCGATTTTGATAACTCGCACTGCACTATGGAGGACATACATTATCATACAAATATGACGTCCTGGATCTATTCCATAGATATATATAGCTATCATATTAGCTATATTTTATACCTAATAATATAAGAAAAATAAGTTTGTCTACACTACGTAGGTATGATTAATAGTAAATAATAGAGTTAGCATTTAGTTACCTGTATGACTTTACTTCTCACTTGATTCTTGTTAGAAGAACTTGATTCTTATTAGCGACATTATCAGATTGTGCAATAATACAGTGTGTTGTTTTTTCCTTTACTATTAACAGGTTCAATTCCTGGCTCGATAAATATTTTTTCCAAAAATCTAATGCAGTTTCAGTTTTCATCAAAATTGGTATTTAGAGTATTTGAAGCATTTTTCGATAATCCCTATAGTTTGGGTTCGGCCATCCAAGCACACTCGAAAAAACCATTACTAACATATTTCGTAAACACTAACATAAAAAATCATATTTCCATTGATATGTCTAATGAAATATGTTTTGATGATACTAATAATTACACTGACCCTTGAGGATCTGATTAGGTATAATCTTTATTATAAAACTCACAACTCCTTAAAATATATAACCTATCTGAATCACATAAAGGTAAAATACTGAATCCAATTATGCCGTAAATCATCTTTTTTATTATTGTGTTTTTGTCAAATCTAGAAACTGACTTATTCTTGTTTTAGGCTGTGTCCCCAGTCGGCAAACTGTTAGCGGCCGACTGAGTTAGCGGCGTATCGGTTTAGTACGCCCTTCCATGTATTTGAAATGGAGTGTTCACAATTTGCTAGTTTGCGCTCACTCTACGCAGTTTGCTGTGTTGCGCACGCCGATTGATTCAGTGAGCGGCCGACTCACAGCAAAACCGGTTCCAGTCGGCGGCGGCGATATACTTGTTCGCCGGGCGTAGTGAGTCCGTTTGCCGCAAACTGTCATGTGGACAGTTAACAGTGAAAATTCAGTCGGTCGGTCGACCTAAATAAGCAGCTAACACATAACAGTTTGCTTGCGACGCACACAAATTGTTCTGAGTTTGCAGTTAACTCGAATTTCAGTTCGCTACAAATTTGCGACTCACTCAGTCGGCCGCTGACAGTTTGCCGACTGGGGACACAGCCTTAATCTGACAATGTTTCACAATGTTTATTTAATACTAATATCATTTTATGTTTAAATTGATTGAGAATAGAATCTATGAACATACTCGTTATAAAGGAACGCACTTATAACGGAATCACACACATTAGATATTTTCCTCATGTCAATTATTAGCATCGCAAAAAAAAATATCAATAATTCGTAACGAGACGCAATACGGTCCCTGTCCAAACATTTCAAAATAATCTCATGATCGTTGGAAATCCTTTTTGTATATTTTTTTTCTCGGCAACGACGCTTGTGTCAAGTCAAAAATAACTGGTGTTAACATTTTCATACGCGTTAGAGGTGAAAAAGTCAAGCAGAAATTATTGATAATTCTAAATGGACCTTATTTATGTAGTTTTACGGCTTATGACTAAAATGTAAAAATGAAATAGATAAAATATGATTCTTATTAACATTCACATACTTAGTACCAACGAGCTAGCGATAAAGTTAAGCCGCGATCGCACTCTGTATTTTTGCAAACCATCTCACTAGCTAACGTTTAAATACCGCAGATCGAGTGAAAGTAATGCCATAACAGTATGAATTATTTATGAACGTATACGAGCCGCAGGAATGCTGTGTTACTTCCGAAAAAAAAACCGTATTACGCGAACAACACAACAACAAGGCGTCCGATAAGTCACGTGCAGGGGCAACGATTATAAATGGCGCCGTCATTTGACGTCTGTCAAATGTTCCCGCGCGAAACGTAACAGGTGCGTTCGTAATTACGTTTCCTTTTTATTGCCAGTACTTTTATGTCCCGATATTATTTTTAATTATTAAAATTTTGCAACGTCCCTTCGCACACAGCACGAGGTGACGTCGATATTGCAGGGCGTCCAAACAATATTTTTATAACACAAAAAATATAAGGTCTACATGTGTTTAACAAGAAATTAATTTGTTTATATATAACCTCAGAGCAAGAAATACAATTTATTTCTTCGACTAGATAACATAATATAAAGTTATGGTTAAAGTTATCAAATAAAATCTCCTTTCAATTATGTAAGTAGGTACAGTATTATAAAATGCGAGCTATTATCAAAACTTGATCAAGAAAAATAATGCGAATTCGGATTTGGCAAACACGTTCCAAACTCACCAGACGAGTAATAATTTTACATTAAATTTGAATATTTAATTAGTTGTACAGTGAAAGAAATCCGGTTTACGTTGAACATAATCAACCGTAGATCACACTGGTCCTAAGAGTGGCAAATATTCTTAATTGACGAAACAAAAGGAGGTAGCTCTCAATTTGTTACGTATCTTTTTATTTTTTTTATCTGTACTTCTAACAAAGTTTATACACGATTAAACGTCGCGAAACAAAGCAAATTAAGTATTATGTGTTGCGTGTCATAACTTACGACGTTGACATTGGCAGAATCGTATTGGGCATAGTCTCAATGAAAAAAGGCCAAAAATAAAAAAATATGATGTGTTTTTTAACTTACCTTGGAGTTGAGCGAGTGAGTTGAGAAGAAGGAGCACAGTAGTACAAAGGTAGACAGCCAGTGGGCCGACACGAGCGGCGTCGACTCCATGGTAGGGCTGAAACAAAACACAACAAATTCGTTAGAAATCTCACCCTTTACAGACACTACAAGTAATTAAATATTTTTAAACAACCCCAAACCGATGGCCGTTGGGGCAGAAAAGTTCAAGAATGGCGACCACGAATCGGAAGACGTAGTGTAGGACGGCCCCCCACATGGTGGACCGATGATATCACACGCGTCGCAGGAAGCCGGTGGATGCGAGTGGCGGAGGACCGTGATGTGTGGAAGTCGTTGGGGGAGGCCTATCTCCAGCAGTGGACGTCTATCGGCCGATTGATTAGATTAGTTTAACAACCCCAATAAATATTACTACCAAAAAAGGCAAAACCATAATCCTTGGTGACCATTGTTCGGACCGCACCAATTTGAATCGCACTAAAACTATTATTTACCAACTATTCTGCTGAGCACACGAAATGAATTCAGGTATCTAGAGAGGCGTTACACAGTATAACTCGGCGAGGGTACACTTAGCTTTGAGATGTGCTTCTTTAGTACCTTTGTATATATTCAGAATTACGATGCCCTAACATAATTTGGTCCCAACGAAATGTGGTTCTTGTGCGCAAGCACTTCTTTCGAGAAACAGATTATATCAGACATGCGGGTTTTCCTCACGAAGTTTTCCTTCGCCGTTTAGCAAGTGATACTCATGACTAATTATATTACTGTCAAATTATATTCTTAGAAATAATGAGTGGGTTTCTTCTCGCAACAGGTGTTTGGTTATAACCTTAGAGAAATGATATAGTAGGTACGTTATGATGAAAAGAAAACTGTTTATTCACATATTTATAATCATCGATCCAAAAGAGTACGTCCTGCCCAAAATTTATAAAAAGAAAAAAAAATCTGTCACTAAAATATTTTTAAAAACGAAAATTCAAAAAAAAGAATGCTTTATTGGTCCAGTCAAAATATGTTCATAGAGGTATAAAGATAACTGACTAGACTTTAACAGCTAATAATATAATATCTAGACCACAAACAAGTATGTATGGCGTCATTTTTGTCCACATTTACGTTAAAAGTAACAAAAATATCAAAACATGTTTTTATAATCAACAAAATATAATTATTAGTACAATAAACGCCCCTTATTCAATGGAATGATATCATAATTATATGTTTTATTAAATGACAAGCTAAATAAATTATGTTGGAAAAAAATATATAAAATGCACTTTTTTTGGCATCACACGCTTGTGTATTTTGCCAAAGTCAAATTTTAAATATGCAGTTACGTGTATTTACATTTACCAATTTTGACATTATTTATGGCATAAACTGATTCAATTAACTGTGGTCATTTGTTTTTTTTAATAATCCACAATGTGAGGTAGAGCACCAATTTACTGGAAACACAAAAATATTATATTATTTTGCTGCGCAGTTAAAGCACTGTTTACCATTTTGAAGTGGGGTAAGAGGTCTAGTTTCTGGTTCCATGTTGCTACAACGTAACAATTTTTATTCGCTAAATGTATCCTAGCTGTGTTTTACACGTCAACAAAACGTTATGGAAGCTGTTGCTGTTAACAAGGACAAATAAATAAACGAAGACATTTCACTTCTCGAACCCTATTAAATTAAGATTTTTATTTTAAGTACCTAATACAAAAATTAGGTTCGTTAATAAATTTGTACCCGTACCCTACCATATTTTGTAGAAGTTTCAATTAATTCTCGACAGCATAACAGATGATTTCTCAGAATGAAAATTGCTATATAATGCCGTTGTTAATGGACCAAAAAAAATATAATACTATAAATTCGGAGGTAAAACTACTATTTAAACCTTTAAGCACACAGAAAAAAAAAGACGAAAAGCATAGATTAAATTTTCCTTTTGCCGCCGGCGGCTAACGATCATAAACAAACGAAAAAGGTTCTTTGCGAGGTCGACGCACGAGCTCGAGGGACAATGTCTTTTCTCAGAAACGGTCGGCGCGAAATATAAAGCTCGGAGCTTGGTCCTGCACATGTTTCCGCATTGGTTAGCACTGACCGGTTGGCAGGGCACGCAGACAGGTGGAAGTAATGTTTTTCGCTTTTTATTAGTCTATTCTTTCGTGGAAGCTGTCAAAAAATGTGTGTGATAATAAAAAAGGAACAGTTACTTTCGAGAAGTTTCGATGTGAATTAAATGTGTCGTCAAATATATTTTTTTTTTATTAAAAACAATTGACATCTAATGAATCATAGTTGAAGAGCTTAAATAAGTAAACTAATTTAAAAAAGAAATGGAATAAAAATATTGAAATTTGTGTTAAAATTAAAAAATAATATCTTCACATAATAATCATTTTGACATCTTAACTTTAAATAAAATATAACGTTTATTTATTTTAAATTACCTATTGTATAAATATTTTATTTTAAAATGTTTTTTTTCTACTAAAATAATGACTGTTTTAGACGCGATATCCTTGGGAGATGTTTTTGTTAACTTTTGTTTTACAGCTTGTTAATATTTATTTATTTAAAAAAATCTTTATATACAAAACAAAGTTGTGTTAGTTACACCATTTTCACTCAGGAACGGGTAGGGTGATTTTTATGAGCTTTTTAAATATTTCTTCCACCCGAATAGCGTAAGAACTATTGAAAGATTTGCTCATACATTTGATTCTGAGGCGGTACGAAGTTCGCCGGGACAGGTGGTCATTAATAATTTAGTTAATGCATTCCATAAGATTATAAATCAGATGATGGTAATACGATCGGCAAACAAAGTCATCCCTAACAAAAATCTTTTCCAAACTGTATTAAGTTACTACTTACCACGCTTTAGTTAGTAAACCAGACCAGCTGCTAAAGTATACCTAGTCACTACATTGTTCTCACATACCAACAATGTAATGGTCAAAAATGTAACGGATCTTTTTAAAAAGAGCAACCATGGAGTTTCTTGCCCGTTCTTCTTCATAGGAACGCCATTCCGAACGGGTGGTAAAGTTGTAGCTTAGCGTTTTGTAACAATTTTGACGATTCATTAGTACTTCACTTAATGGTTTACACGGATAAAAAAAACCAAATAAATCTAAATTTTATCACATTAATAAATAATTAATTATTTATTGATTTCTTATATTTACGCGAATACTACACATTGAAATAAAACTAATTTTAAGGTCTACTAAATATGAGGGTACCCCCGTCAAACTATGACACTAGCACGTCAACCACCTCAGTCCTCCCGTGACCATGCTTGCTGTAAAGCAGCCGAAACGTCAGGAACGTAAAATCAAAAATAAACCGCGATAAAATCCTTAAAATTAGTTTTATTTCAATATTACTTATTATTAGGCCCTTGTTCATTGACTTTCTTTACCGACCGTACATCCAATTACGTGCGTTTGGGCGAGAAAAACATTGCGCTGTGTTACAATGGGTATTAAATATTAAACGTTCGTATACTGATACAACTTTTTTGTAACGCCATAATATTGTGTCCTTACTGTACTCGTATCATTTTGATTTAATGCGATTGGAATGGTCGCGAATTTTAATTCTCGCAGTTGGATTCAAGCCAATGAAGAAAGGATTCTGGTGTGCGACTGTGGATTCAAACCACAGTCAATGCCAGTTGACTATTAATCGTGGATTGGGTAACGTTACACGCATCGCGTCTACAACATGTTCCGGCATGCATATAATGTTTAAAATTAAAATAATTAATTTTTCTATTGATTTCTTATATTTACGCGAATGCTACATATTGAAATACAACTAATTTCGCGGATTTTTCGCGTTTATTTTATGTTTTTACGCTCCCGACGTTTCGGCTGCTTTGCAGCAACCATGGTCACGGGAGGACTGAGATGTTTGACGTCCTAGTGTCCTAGTTAGACTGGGATACAATCATATTTAGGTGTTGTTTGCGGTCCGAGCTACGCAGAAAGCTAGCTAGCCTTACATCAACCATGTCACGGGAAGATAGTTGTGAGCAACAGAAACATCGGGAACGTAAAAACATAAAATAAACACGATAAAAGCCGCAAATATTGTTGTATTGTTTTGTATTCGCGTAAATTTGGGGTCGAGTCACCTTCGTCCGTAGGAGAATTAAGTACCCTCGAGATACCCTACACGTGACCCTGGGTGGTGCCAACTAGGTGACAACTCTACTGGTGGTAGGCTTCGGCCGTGGCTAGTCACCGCCCACTGAACAAAGCCATGTCGCCAAGCGGCCTAGCCGTGTTCCGGCATGATGTTCGGTGTTGCCATTGATGGATGGCGGGTCAGATCAGCTGCGCTGCATGTGCTTAGTGAATGTAGCGTCTCGATCTACTGCCGCCTTCCTACCTAGGCAAGTATGCTCCATCGTAGATCTCATCGTCAATTACCATCAGGTGAGATCGAGATCAAATACTTGCCTATAAATGTATAAAAAAAAAAATGTAAGAAATCAATATGTTTGCTATTTAAGCGGAAAAAAACCATTGGCATTTTCAATACGATGTTGGGCATTTGGAAGTAAAATATTTTTATGTGTGTCAGTTAGTCTGTTGAAGCCATGGCGGTTTACGACTATGGCGCATTGTTCTAGCGAAGTTGCGTTGCGACACGTATTCAGTGCTAGACGGAGTTTATATTTAGCACGTGCGTATCCATAGACATAACTATGCATATGCATAGACAATTCTCTATTTCTTTTTTATTTGCATTTTTAAATCTTTTTTTATGATAGCCAAGCATACCATTGCAAGACCTCGAGACACTGTGAGCACTTTCTGCGTAGATCGGATCGCATGCAACAATTGAATATGAGGGTACCCCATTTCAAACTATGACACTAGGACGTCAACCTTCTCAGTCCTCTCGTGACCATGGTTGCTATAAAGCAGCCGAAACGTCGGGAAGGTAAAAAACTAAAAATAAACGCGATAAAATCCGTAAAATTTGATTTATTTAAATGATAGCCAAGTTCGTAGAACGCTAGCCTCGGTAACGAGGATCGCAGGTTCAAACACCGGCTCGCACCTCTGGGATAGCTGGATGTCATGTGCGAATCTCATTTTTAACAATGATTATCACTTGCTAAACGGTGAAGGAAAACATCTCGAGGATACCTACATGTCTGAGAGAACCCCTCGAAAGATGTGTGAAGTCCGCTAACCCGCACTGGGCCAGCGTGGAGGACTATGGCCTAATCCCTCTCGCATTGAGGGTAGGCCCGTGCCCAACAGTGGGACATTAAAAAGGGCTGGTATTATATTTTATTATTTTTATATTCTACTAGCCGTCCAGGCAGACTTTGTCCGGAAAAAGCACTTTCAATATTTCATGTATTTCCAATTTTTCAGACCTTTTAAATTTTTCTTTATGAGCATAAATCAATCGGTTGAGCCGTTTTCAAGTGATGCGCTGACCAACGAAAATTATCTCATTTTTATTATAAAGATTAGCATGTCGTAACAAATTGATTAAATGTTCTATGTATTCAACAAAAACTTGATTTTAATGTACTTTTCGTTATGCAACTATTATCTCTATGTGACGACGTTAAAGCCATTAATCGTATAAACATGTATTTTATTACATAAAATTTGTTCCAAAAATATTCAGTTGTGTAGACCGACGCAGCGAATGACACATCGAATTGAGGAAATCGCATCATTATAATTACAAAACAATTTTAATGTTTGTTTTGTTTTAATTAATTGACTGAACCGCCTTGAAGTTTTGAACGGGAATCGAAATTTTGTTCTATAACTGCTAGCTCTTCCGAACACAGTCTACCAAATGTAGGCCTAACAGACTATTTACAAAGGAACGACGAAATATGGTTACTTATGGGGAATTTCTACAAATATCATGTTAGAGAGCCCCTAAAAAGGAACGGCGCTTATTACAAAATATAATTGCATCGCACCGTGTGAGCGAGCTGGCATGGCGGCCCGTGGTGTTGCGACACGAAATAATAAAATGTCCGATTTTACGAAACCCACCATTTATATTGGAAACTAGCTGTTACCCGCGACTTAGTCCGCGTGGTATTTAACAAAGACTCAACCTTTGGCAACAGCCTGCTCGCACGTTCTGATCCCGCGGGACGCATTGCAGATTGTTGCTATCAAACTTAATCGGGCGCAGCGCTGCAACATTGGTTTTAATTGTTTTCCGAGAGATCCTATTTTTTTTTCTAAAATAAAAGTAGCCTAAGTTACTCCTTGTTACATCAGCTATCTACCAGTGAAATTCCCGTCAAAATCGGTCCAGCCATTTCAGAGATTACCCGGAACAAACAGACAGACAGACAGACAGACAGAAAGACAAAATTTTTACAAAATGTTGTTTTGGTATAGGTACCGTGTATACATTCAAATGCATTTAGTAAAAAGCGGTTATTTTAATATTATACCTACAAAAATGATACAATAGATTACACTCTAAACTTAATTCCAGCAATTGGGCGGCGAACCCAATTGTTGGAATTTAGTTTACAGGAGGTATGCAAAAAAATAAACTAAATTAAACAATATGTTTATAGACTTTTTGTTATGAGCAACAGAATTAATTTGCAAGCTGTCCATGTTCCTAAGTGTGATTGTATTATCTTGAATGTTATGAGAAAATATTTGAAACATGTAAGCAAATATTTTAATTCTATTATTCATGTGTTATTAGAGAATTCCTTTTCAACATTATGTAGTCACAAATATTATATGGAATGTTAATTACGTTAGTACATCTTATTATGTAATTTGTGTGAGGTTAGCAGCTTCGTCTAATGTAAAATCATTAAATTCATAGAATTTATTAATGAAGCAGTGATAACCAAGTTGGTAGAACGCTTGCCTCGGTAACGAGGATTGCAGGTTCAAACCCCGGCTCGCACCTCTGGGATTTTTCATGTGCGAATCTCTTTTTCAACCAAGATTATCACTTGCTAAACGGTGAAGGAAAACATCGTGAGGAAACCTGCATGTCTGAGAGAACCCCTCGAAAGATGTGTGAAGTCTGCCAACCCGCACTGGGCCAGCGTGGTGGACTATGGCCTAAACCCCCCTCGCATTGAGGGGAGGCCCGTACCCAGCAGTGGGACATAAAAAAGGACTGGAATTATTATTAATGTATTTACAACGGCAATACGAAATACTTTTATCAAAAAAAATGCGTTAATTTCAAAAATTAATATAGCATTTTTCACGCCCTGAAACTCACCGTCAATAACCTAGTAATTAGAGCGGCTGCATCGAGAGGTCCCACGTTCGAATCCCTATATAATAATTACCATTAAAAATAACGCAATCCTAGTTAAATTCCATTTAAAAGAAAATCCTGTTTTGCATGGTCATTAGGTCACACCTAAACCTTAATTAACAACATCATAAGTAAACGTTAACTACTCACTCACGTTACGAAAACTAATTATCAACAGTTAAGTAATGTATTACGGTTGGACGAATAGAAAGCTTGCTACGAGGCATTGTAAGTGGATGATGTGATTTTTAAGCTAAATCTCTCAAACATTCGAATATTATTTAAAGAATAGAAATTTGAGATAAATCGAACCCCTAGTGGAGGCCGGCAAGTATGCACATTCATATCATTCAAACTATATTATATTGTTTCAATATACAATGTCGTTCAGAAAGGATATACTAATATTTAAACTTGTGCGATCGGGGCGGTTGCTGCTGGCACCAAGTCCTAGGGGGCATTTCAGTGTGTGAAATTATAATATCATACAAAAAGTAGTTATACTTAACAGTAGCCGCCTCACACGCAAGTTTCGTTAAGAAATGATGATGATGAATTCTGGTTCCAATCATGCAAAAACTGGCACACTTGGCCAAGGCTCGTGTATCAGTTATTTCATCACTCAAATAGAGAGAAGAAAAACAAACAAAAAAACGGTGATAATAATATCGCCAGACGAACACACCAACTATACGGTCCCACACTAAGCAACGCTTGTATTATGGGTACCGTACAATGGACTGGGGGCGAACCCAGTATATAACAGCATTAATAATTTCGAAAAAAACCCTAAAAATGCATCTGGCCAGCACTGCACGAGAGCTTACTTTTTTGTAAAAATAATGGATTTAAATAAAAAGACTAGCTCGCTGAGTTTCTTGCCGGATCTTCTCAGTTGAGGTCGCGTTCCGATCCGGTTGTAGAGTTAAGAAAAAAATGTAATGACAATTTGTAAGTGCCCCCGTAGGCCTATACGAAATAAACGATTTGACTTTGACTGTCCCAACACTATCAATATCAATTCAACCAGTATTGTCATGTAAACTACAATATAATATGTTGACAAAGTCCAACACATACGAAATGTGGAAGTATTCCATTCAAACGGTGCCGACTGGTGCGATAATACTTACTGCATAAAATAATTTAGTGACATTTTACTTACATTAAATTTAATCGCAAAAAACATTTGCAACAACGCAAGGGTTACCGTATATCCGATGACTCCAGTAGGGTTGTCACAATTTATAATCTTAATAGTAGCCCTTTTAATGTCCCACTGTTGGGCACGGGCCTCCCATATATATTACCGGATACGGAATTCTTACGCTTATAAGGACTTGCATGATAGTCAAGTTTACTGACAAGTATTCACTTAAGTGTACATATATATAATTCGACTATGTTGTAACATATAGTACCTACAAGCTAGTCTAATTAACCAAGGGTATACAGCTGATATTATTATTGTATTTTAGGGGAAAAGGGAAGATATTCCAGCCAGGCGGGGCGCCCGCTATTCCCCGACGGTTATTGTCGGTATCATGTATATATGTTACGAACTCCGAAAACTCTCATAGCGCGTTTCAGGATAGTATAGAGAATTATCAATTGTTCCGAATGCGTCTGTAGCACCATCTGCGTAGCTTGGCGGGGTCGCTACAGTATCACTGAAGATGATGATGATGAGATTTAATTAACCTTCAAAGAAGGAGTTGTCGATACAACTTTAAAATACTCTGAAGCTGTTGTGTTTTAGTGCCAACCCTGAGATATAAACTACATCTGCGGCAAGTTCGTTCGGTGACTTTTCAGCTAATTGGGCGTGTGTGATAAGCCACCCGCCGGTCCGCTTTCGGCCGACCGCCAAAGGCATCGAACGCACTCCTCAGCCGACGAGTATTCAATAAGATAAGGACTGCAAGTGTCTGGATATTTCCAGGAAGCGATATCCGAGTGCTGGCGGCGATATTAATGCAACCACCGACGGCTTGGGAGAAGGCAATTAGCGGGATTCGGCTGTTGCAACACTTACCGTGTCTTTGATCATCTTACAACAGCGATATTGACATAACTCAAACGGCAATAGCCATGTGGTTAGCGGATCGCTTTAGCAATCGCAATATTACCGGATGAAACTCGAAACCCGGAACATCTCTCTACTCTACTCTTAACAACTAAGTTATAGACACATGATTATGAAGAGAAGTATCTGTACATACTTTGTGTGTTAAGTACGCATTATTGTACCCTAGCATCATGAACGTTTAATATCTATATAAGTATGAAATACTACCAATAATACAAGCGTTGTTTAGTGTGGGACCGTATAGTTGGTGTTCGTCTGCCTATATTATTATTATTATTAATTTATGTATGAAAGTAAGTAGGTAAGGTAGCCTATGGTTTTAAAAATCCCTATTCCTGCTTTAAGAAAAATATCCCTACGATGAATAGCCAAAAGTAATAAATGCTCAACATTACACAGGAAGAAAGCGCAATAAAAGATTTGTATGGAAAAACTTTCACGATACAGATTTGCATCGCACTAAATAGACCACGGCAGAACAATTGTTACACAAAAATGTATCAACCGAACCGAACGCACTACCCATTATAAACTCTAGCAAACCGATATAAAATACAAAATCGAACAAAGTTCTTATATATGTTGACGGTTTATCGTTGAGTTTTGCTGTTGAAAGCGAGCGTCCAAATGTACAAATAAGGATTCCATGCACGAGCCTCGTTTTCACATGTCCAGAGCAAAATTATTATAAATTCTGTTGCCTTACACACATTGTGATCCGAATCCGAAGACAGGTGGTCACTTACTTTGATTACAAGAAAGTGGATTAGACTTTTGAAATGTTTACCCGTGACGGCGAATAATTTTGTACAATACGTATCTCATTTGTTTTTTTTCCGTAGCTATTGTATTCGAATGCTTAAGTTCTAAGGACCTGAATAAAAATATTTTCCATTGGACTCAAAAATGGACCCTAAAGCTATTACAATGATATGCGAACCCAGGCGATAAACATATAGATGAAAGGCACCATCAATAACTTTTTTTAAATTAATAAGAAGCTTACGAACAACTGACGTGACATCATCATCATCAAGTATCATATTTAAATTAAGCGGTATTCGCGGTATCGCAAAAAAAATGGCGCCGAAAAAAGGTAAATATTGCGGATTCGTTAATGAATTTCACGTCACCTCGCCATTACTGTATAACGGAACGGACACTGTGTTAAGTAAACTCAATGGGATTTAATCAGGGGGTCATGGAACTTGGAATGATCGAACCATCGAGGGGGGGGGGGACACAGAGTGTTGATTCGATTCGGTTTTGACAGCAAAAAATGTGCGAGCCATGCCAGCGTCACGGTGGTCGATAGCTAACGCTTTGAATATTGAAATAACATCTGGTTGAATCGATTTTTAATATCGATATTAGCAAAATTATGGAATAAATTGAAGTGGCTTTCTTGTCAGATCAATAGTCCATCGATTGTTTGGATTCCTGCAATTCATGATACCTACCTGTGTACGCTGTATTAGGTAAGTACGTAAAATTCATTAAAAAAAATCTTATTTTAAAATTTCTGTGTTTAATTGTAACAATTAGACGTCTAGAATCATTGAATTATCAAAGCTAGCGGTTACCACTCATTTTATACCTCTTTTTTTTAACAAATCTAGCGTCCTGTACGATCACCTCTGCCCTGACATTGGTCAGCGGAGAAGAAAGTCCTTATTTATGTTTAGGTTTTAATTTTATTAAGAGTATTTTTTCTATCAATAGTCGAATTTTGAAAATTGGTATTTTGTCTAAGCGATCATGTCCGTGTTTTTATTCAGATATTTTAAAATATTTTTCCCACTGTTAAGCAACCTGCAAATAAGCTAATAAGCTATACGAAAATAAATAACAACATATACTTAACTATTTTTATGAATAGCTATTTGACGTTTTCAATGTAAACAGTATACAACAATAAAGCACCTGTCAAGAGTGACACAATTTTACAGGAAGCTAGCATACACTCGATAAACAAACAATTGTTAGATATTTATATGTATATACTTTTCAACAAAATAATTTCCGCGAAACAGTATAACACGAAATTAGTGTTAACCATTATGATGTAACCCTTCAATAATAAACTCTAAAGATGGTCGCCCAGAGTTGAATTTCCAAAATGATACATCCATGTATTTGACACATTTTTGGGAAGCGTATTTAAAATATTTAATTGTATATCATTCGTCACACGAATGGTGAACAAGAAAATTTCATTAAAATTAAGTTGAGATTAATTTTGTTTTCGGCCATTGATTATCAATTAGCCTTGAATTGACACGATGATTCCATCAGCCTTTAAAAAGCGTCAATAGGTTGTAAAATACATAAACATAATATTACGTGTTTTAAGTGAGACTAGCTGCGCCCGCGACTTGGTACGCGTAAACTTTCATCTTCATCAACATCTTAGAGGAGTTCGGGGTTGCTGGCTTCTTTAATTATCGATCAAACTTGATTCATATATAATTGGAAAAGTTGACAAGCCGAGGGTCAGCGGTGAGATCCTCTTCCCCCATTTGTTTAACTGTAAATGGTCATCAAAATTCCATAAACGCGATGGGTATCTGTCAATCATGCCTACATCGCGCAAGCGTGTGCCTATTAATATTTTTCATACTCTCCGAACGTCGCAAGTCTTCCGAAAACTCGCATAGATACCAATTTTTTTATGTCTTCATTATAATGGGTGGAATAGTAGTCAGGTGATCACAGAATGATGCCATCAGTGAACCGGCGACCCATCTGTCTGAGCATAAAAAAGTAAGACCAGTCGATTTGTCAAATATTCAATTTAAAGGTGTACCTACTTTTTTTTTTGCTATTATAAATATCATAAGGCTTTTAGCATTAATCCGGTATAGTACCTACTAACCGTATAACCACGCAACATTTTAAGCAATCTTAATTTTTACGGAATTTAATATAGGTACAGTATTACAGAGGGCACTTAAAAGTTTTGCGGGAACATTTGTTTTAGATCAGAGTCTTCAAATTCATAGGATCTTAGATAAGTCCGAATTATAAAATCTGGGGCTCGATTCTGCTAATTTACAAACGCTTCAGTGGAGCGTCGATAGCATGTCGATTGAAGGTTTTTAGACATTTGGTAGACCACTAGTTTTTTAAGACCAGCAGCTTTCCACCGACCAGCCATACAACTGCTATAGAACTATTTCATATTCTGTACTTCAGTCGTGTATCAAAATAATGTAGCTTTATTCTGCTCATTATCAATCAACCACCTCAGTCCTCCCGTGACCATGGTTGCTGTAAAGCAGCCGAATCGTCGAGAACGTAAAATTTTTTTTTTTTTTTTTTATTACCTTATAGGCAAGTATTTGATCTCGATCTCACCTGATGGTAAGTGACGATGAGATCTACGATGGAGCATACTTGCCTAGGTAGGAAGGCGGCAGTAGATAGAGACGCTACATTCACTAGGCACATGCAGCGCAACTGATCTGACCCGCCATCCATGAATGGCAGCACCGAACATCATGCCGGAACACGGCTAGGCCGCTTGGCGACATGGCTTTGTTCAGTGGGTGGTGACTAGCCACGGCCGAAGCCTACCACCAGTAGAGTTGTCACCTGGTTGGCACCACCCAGGGTCACGTGTAGGGTATCTCGAGGGTACTTAATTCTCCTACGGACGAAGGTGACTCGACCCCAAAACAGAAAATAAACGCGACAAAATCCTTAAAATAAGTTGTATTTCAATGTCTTGAAATATTTTTAAAGCGTCTTAATTTACCAGACAACCAGTAAATGTGTCGATATTAAAATGTTTAATATAACACGTGTCTTTTTGCATTATTGTTAGCCGATACCGATTCAGTGTGGTGAATTGAGAGACATCTTATCACTGACAGTTTATCTCTAATATAAATTACAGTTAATTTGTAAACTCCGATGGCTTGAGCCGACAGAACGTGAGAAATTACTAAACGCTTTATCATAGTATGTTATTATCTTAAAAATTATGACTAATGTCACAGAATAGTAATGGAATCTTTAGTTCCTGTTATATCATTGTTTAATATGATTAATGGCGAGCCAACCTGCACTGGGCCAGCGTGGTGGACTATGGCCTAGTCCCCCTCGCATTGAGGGAGGCCCGTGCCCAACAATGTGACATTAAAAAGGTTGCTGGTATTATTATTATAAAGATGATATTTTCTCTAAGCAACTAACTGTTCAGCAGAACCCCATTTAAATCTTCAGACAGACTCTCGTACACTAAACCCACCCAGGAACCGGGAAAAAATGCAACAAACTCTAATAATTGGGTCATTAAGTCGTATGTTACGATAAGAGGCGTCCCATTAAATGTCTTAATGCAATTAAGAAAACAACATTTGCATATACCGTGTGATAACATGCCCGCGAGCTTAATAAACTTGAGACCTACACCGACGATGAGCGAATAAGTTACCGGCAGATGTTAGGCCTCCGCCTCGCATTTAGCGGGCAGCGGGGCGGCGGCGGCGCGGGAGCGGGAGCGGGGCTCGTTGGCCGCGCCGCGCCGCGCCGCTGTTTTCGAGAACGGTCCATTTGATTTTACGCATAAGATCCTGCCGCTCCCGCGCCGCCCCGTCCCGCTGCCCGCTAAATTCGAGGCTGAGGCCTTAAATCTGCCGCTAAACTTCGGGTAAATTTCTCTGACATAAACCCTGCAGTTTGTATGTTCTGTACGTAAGTAATAACATTACTCTGCCACCTTAAGTTAAGTAATATTCTCATGTTATTTATTGTTATGTTGTTTTATACATCTTACATTTAACGCTCGTCTTATCTTCAATTTGATGGCTTGATACTCACCTGAAAAGAAAAATAAGAAATTGTTATACACTTATAAGGATCTTACGAATTTTGCTGAATTAAATCTTCTATATTATTAAAGAAAATGGTGTTATAAAACTTTGAACAAACTCTTATGTATCCAACAATAGTAAAAAATAGCATTCAAACATTTAATGCCAGAGATTCTTTACCAATAATATGGATGTCATCGCTCAATCAACACATTATTCGCGCGAGCAAGTAGCCATTATGTAAGTATTTGTGAAACGCAGAGGCGTTTTCATTTGCCAAATGTCCCTAATTGTTTAACAAATAGCATGGCGACACCGTAGGCGGCTAGTCTTTACGTAATACGGCCATAAATTCAGAGGTAATTTGAGGAATATTTTGAGGTTATTGCAAGCTGTCAAATCTATCTATATCTCTATCAAACAAAGTGGTGTAGTTACACCATTTGTAACTCAAGAACAGGTGGACCAATTTTTATGATCTCTGTTTTTTTTTATTTGTCTCCGCCCTGAGTATCAGAATAACTATTTCAACATAGGAAAAGCATAATAAAAAAACCTAATAAAGATAATTCATTTTCTCATACATTTGATTCAGTGAGTCAGGAGTTGACGGATACCTTAGAATTTATCTCATCCAACCAATTATAATGGACCTCTTCTATGCCTTACAGTTTAAGAAATTACTAAAGCAAACTCTAAAAATAAAGCTCGTGTTATTAAAATAAAAATAATTTAACGGATTTTATTGCGTTTAATTTCGTGTTATATATTCGAGTTGTCATTGACTAAACAAGATGGCAGCCTTAAAGTTTTAAAAAGTGAAAATAAACGAAGCAATAACTAATATTAATTGATAAGTGAGAACGTCCAATTTACAAATAAAACAATGGAACTAATACTTTTAACAAAAAAAATTGTCAAACAAAAACGAACCCTAAACAAATTAAAAAAAAAACAAGAACTCGCGTGCTACCAAAAACCTATGACGCCATAAAAGCGTAGGCGTTGTGCTGTCATATGCCAATATTTTGGCTGACGCATCCAAACCACAGACTTCGGAAGTATTATATTCATACCAAGAAATCTTAATTATACGAAATGGCCGTACCAAAATATTATACTACATGTCAGTCTAATCAAAGTTGTGCAAATATTATTGTTTTGTTAAAGACAACAGTGTCGAGAGGACTGCAAGAGTTTTCCTCGTTCGTTACAAGAATTGTAAAAACACTTGCTTTGAATTCAGTGACGTCCAAATAGCCTGTTGCACCTGCACCAGAATATAATCCATCTCTGTGATAAATTTCATCCAGATGCGTTCAGCCGTTCTGGCGTGATTGAGTAATAAACATCCATCAATCCAAACATTCACATTTATAATATCAGTGGGATAATTTCTTGTAACGCCATTTCAATATCTGTTCCGATTGCATCGCAGGGTTTGCTAATGCCCAGTCGTTAACATAAAAATATCGAAATTGGGTATATGTTTATAATTTTGAAATATTTGTAATGGTTATGATGACCTTTTACGGCATAACGTCATCCGCAAAGTTTGTCAGTGTGTCAATGTGTGTATATAATATGAACGTAGTACCTAGTTTGATATTTACTGTAGTCATTTCTTGGTTGTGTGTTTCTGGCGTATGTTGTGGTCGTACCGGTGTGTGAATTGACGGCCTAATTAGCGCAGTTGGTAGTGACCCTGCTTTCTGTGCTGAGGCTCCCGGATTCGACTCTTCGTAGGGACAAAATTTGTGTGATGAGCGCTAATGTTTGTACCCAAGTCGTGGATGTTTGATATTTATATAAGTAATATATACTGGGTTCGCCCTCAGTCCATTGTACGGTACCCATAATACAAGCGTTGCTTAGTGTGGGACCGTATAGTCGGTGTTCGTCTAGCGATATAGGTTTTTATTTTTCGTATTTAGTTTTTTCTTAATATTTATCAATTCTTTTTACAAATTTAATTATTGTATGAATCAATTATTGATCTCATATTAACGATCGGGAACTATATAATATACGCGTATACTTAATAAAATTATTTTGTCCAGAATTCAAATCTTAACAAAAATCTGTCACACTAGGTTTCAAACTCAAACTTCTCGGTACCTACCCACAGAAATCTATTTCGATCCGACCTCAAACCAAACCCATACACAGTTTCATGGAATTAACACCATGTTAATTACATCCAACGTCTCCTATCAGATTGACAGTTCTCATCAGCTGTCAAGTCATTGTGATCGGTCACCGTGACGGACGCCGCCGAGGCTGCGCGCGCGCAGTTTTTCACGTTCCCATACAAAACACATTAAAATGAATTTATGGTAATTCCGCATGGTGTTTCGCAATTATATATACGTATTGTTTGTACGAATGTTTGAATGCACAAGAAATGAGGCTATCCTCATTTCTGTTACATAGACAAGGCCGCAGGTCCCCCCCCCTTGAAGTGTGTTGCTGTTGCTAGTCTCTGGTCCAGAGCTCGACCCCACCTGCCCCCTCCCCCCGAAGTGAATTCCTGGCAACAGCCTTTTATATACTATGTAAACATATTTGCGTAATAATAAGCCTCGTAATTTGTTAGGGATAATTATTTTCAATTAAGTATGAATCCGGTATATTTTGAAATTTTGACAGGTTTTCTATTAGCGAATTACGGGAACACCTTATTTCATAAATATGAAATAAGGTGTTAACTGAATAAATATTCAGTTCGACATAATTAAATATCTACATTGAGATTACTGTTATAAAATAATATCGCGGCTTAATGAACCCATTTTTTTTTAAATACCCGTGGGATTTTTTGAAATAAATATCGACAAATATTTCGTCAGATTAATACACCAACTATACGGTACCACAATAGGCAACGCTTGTATTATGGTTACCGTACAATGGACTGGGGGCGAACCCGGTATATATTACTTAAATAGATATTAAACGTTCATAACTTGGGTACAAACAATCGTGCTCATCACACAAAGTATGTCCCTACCAGGATTCGAGCCCGGGACTCCCGGCACTGAAAGCAGGGTCGCTACCAACTGCGCTAATCAGGCTGTCAAATCTGCAGTAATTTCTTACGTTGCAATGATACAGTCGAGATCTTGCGAATTTAAATTAATTACTAAGCCTATTGAGGTTCCACGGCAGCTATTTTTTTAACGTACTTATCCAACTCTAACAAATAATCAATCCACTTAACAATTAACCTCGTTAGCGAGCCGACGGACGCGGGTAATAATCGAAATCTTTTTAAAAAATGGCCGCCATTGCTCAAGCGTCGATAACTTGAACCGAAATTGCATTGTAATCAGTTTATGCCCGCTTTCTAAATGTTTGTAATCCTAATAAATTTATTTGTTGGCTGATAGGCGAATGGAATTCTATGAATTAGGGAAATATGACATGTAATGATGTGACTAATGATAAATATAGAAGCTAACGTAGATAAAGAAAACTAATAAGGTTTCCAGTATACAGGCTTCCGCCTAGTTTGGATCCGCTAACTGCCATGTGAAATGCCTAAACTGAAATAAACTTTACTTTACTTTACTCTACTTTACTTTTATTTTCTTTACTTTTCTTTACTCTTCTTTACTTTACTTTACTTTACTTTATGAACGACCAATCGCTTTAATACAATATTGTCAAGCCAACATTGACCCCCAAATTTTTAGACGTTTTATAACTTTATCAAACGTCACACAGTACTGCGTAAAGCAAAACTCTTGAGCGCACTATATGACGTTTGATAACGTTATGAAACGTCTATAAATTTGGGAGTAAAAGTATATTGATAAAAAAGAAAGATTAAAATGTTATAGGAGTTTGGTGTTAATTATTTTTGATAAGTATTTCGATTTTCGTTGGGCCAGTCACGTGATCTACATGTCAGGGGAAAAGAATACCTTGAATACCTTGTGGTGCATATTATTATACCATGACTCAAATCGCTGTTCCTTCCACAGTCAAATTATATCTTAGATCGATACGATCTACTGCCGCCTTCCTACCTAGGCAAGTATGCTCCATCGTAGATCTCATCGTCACTTACCATCAGGTGCCTATAAATGTATAAAAAAAAACATATCAAATTACGTAACACCCGTGACCGTTCAGATGGTAAGTGGTAGATGGCAGCCGGTAGGCCGCCAGTGTGTCGTGTCGCCTTACCCAACACCGAGTAATTATAGGACAAACAATGAGTTTTGTAACCGCGCCGGTCGGTGGTCGCACGATCTTGAGACTTTACGCCCGAGCCGCTAAAATTAAGCTTTCCTTTTTTTTACGGCGCGTTCATAGAATATCGAAAACAAAATATAATGTCTGTACTTCAAGTGCGAGATTATTCGCGAGCCAACTGTATAGTTAACTGGTGGTAGGCTTCAGCCGTGGTTACTCACCACCCACTGAACAAAGCCATGTCGCCAAGCGGCCTAGCCGTGTTCTGGCATGATGTTCGGTGTTGCCATTCATGGATGGCGGGTCAGATCAGCTGCGCTGCATGTGCCTAGTGAATGTAGCGTCTCGATCTGCTGCCGCCTTCCTACCTAGGCAAGTATGCTCCATCGTAGATCTCATCGTCACTTACCATCAGGTGAGATCGAGATCAAATACTTGCCTATAATGTAATAAAAAAAAAATTACGTATTTAGACATATTCTGTTGCAAATTGTACAGCGCCTCTAGTGGTCAGTATTTAAAACACCTCAATTCTCCAGACAATGAAACCTCAAATCTTAATACGTAGACTATGAAGTATACGGTTAGCTTACGAATAATATCGCACCTGACGTCCTGGGGTTCATTTATGAAACAATTTTTAGACTAAATTAAAAAATATTGTAGGTAATGTATAGAGCAAAGTTTATAACTAGAAGAATAAACGAAAACAATCTTACAGATATATTTTTTAAAATTGTGTTGATTTGCAAATATTTAAACGTTCAATCAAGTTAATATAAATTATAAATTTAATTTGATTTCAATAGATAATTAACAACACTGAACTATTAAAAAAAAACCGATTGCAGTTTACTAGTTATATAAAAACGCCGTGTTTTACGCCACCGATCAAATAAATGTAAATCAAACCGACTGGTTGTCAAATAATATTAATATTATGCAAAGTGTTATTTGATTAATTCCAAACCAATATTAACGAGACAAAAATACAACCAATAATGTTAACGAAACATAATTTGTTAAAATTGTCTGAACTAATGAGTATTGAATGCTCATTATATATCTATAAAAAGTTATTATAGTATCATTATGTTATAATAAGCCGGAAATTAGAATTCAATGAGTATTCTTTAAAGTAATTACCTTGCTATTTGACAAAGACTCAAGAGTATTTTGCAAGATATGATCTTGCAAAAATCAAGGTTACCGATACGTATAATAGCATACTTTGATATGGTGTGTTCAACGTTATTATTATTAAAATGGCTCTCGTTACAATGAGTTAGAAAAAAGTCAGCAATTACTCCAACTTAAGACTTATAAAAAGCATGGACAATTTTTATCTCGACATTAAAAGCTTATATTTGTATTCACTTTTGCCCTCACTTGGGCCCCAAGTCCATAATCAATTCATAATCGAATAGCAACCGCAAAGTAACTGTCACTTTTGACAGATATCCCATACAATATCTGTCAAAAGTGACAGTTACTGTAATATGTTATTCACAAATAATTTAAGCGTCATTTTAGCCGTCCGAATGCAACCAACACATCGCGGCAAAGGTTGCGGTACACGGCGACAAACCGTGAAACGTCAATCGTTCACAATTCGGCACATAAAGTCACACGCACACCGGGACACGACGGATTTCTCTAATTAAAAATACAACATAAAATAATTAATGGCCAGCATCATGAAGATTTTTTAACCTATATTTTCAAGTGGAAAGAGTTGGGGGAGACCTTTACTCAGCAGGACGCAATAGGTTGGAAAAAATGCTTTATGTTTTTTGTTTGTTCGTGTAACTCTACTGATTTTTTAAATCTTTCACATACCATTGGAGAGACAAACTGCATCACGAAGCAATGTGGTAGCGGTTAGGGATGTGTTTAAAATATCTATGACATTATTTTAAAAGCTGGAACTTATTTACTACTAGCTGTTGCCCGCGACTTCGTCCGCGTGGTATTTAACAACGTCCCAACCGATGGCAACAGCCTGCTCGCGTTCTGATCCCGCGGGACGCATTGCAGATTGTTGCTATCAAACTTTAAGCAGGCGCAGCGCTGCAACATTGGTTTTAATTTTTTTTCGAGAGATCCAATTTTTTTTTCTAAAATAAAAGTAGCCTAAGTTACTCCTTGTTACATCAGCTATCTGCCAGTGAAATTCCCGTCAAAATCGGTCCAGCCATTTCAGAGATTACCCGGAACAAACAGACAGACAGACAGACAGACAGACAGACGGACAGACAGACAGACGGACAGACAGACAGACAGACAGACAGACAGACAAAAATTGTAAAAAATGTTGTTTCGGTATAGGTAACGTGTATACATCCAAATGCACTTAGTAAAAAGCGGTTATTTTAATATTACAAACAGACACTCCAATTTTATTTATATGTATAGATTGTCGACATCAATTAATCATTGCGTTAATATGATCACTAACAAGTATTTTTTTACAAAATTATTCCTTCACTTCACTTTTTAAAACGTTATGGCTTCCATCGTTTTGTTGTCGATGATTTTGCCAACAGCAGAGTTTGAAAAGACACAATATAAAAAAAAACAAATAAAAATAAATATTTTTAAAAACATGGTACGCTTAAATGACTAAATAAAAATAGAAGTTAAAAAAGCAGTTAAAATACAATAATCATACAATCCTATATATTGAATTTTATTAAACTTCAATGTTTGCCAGTCAAAAATTTTCAAATTTGAAAATTTTTGACTGGCAAAAATCTTTCTCTCTGAGTGGTCAGTAACTATAAATAAACCCTTTTAACGAAGCAGAAAAGTCCGCAGAAATCAAAACTCGAGTTAAGCCCTAAACTTGTGACGTAAGGTGTATAAAGAACGATCCTACCGACAATTGAACCCAGTTAAGTTCCCGAATAAATACCGTATTTCCTATGTAGGTCACATTGTAACTGTATACCGGATTACATAACTTTTACAAACTCCAAACGAGCAGTCGGTTCATAAACACATAATATTTTCAATATCACTGACACAATCGCATAAAAAGATATTGTACCTTCATGAGCGAGAGCGAGATGGGAAGCTTATTTAACAGTTCCGATTTCCGAATAAAACCATAAGATCGTATGCCTCATTACATCGTGAAGTTGGAAGCTGCAATAAAAAACACAAAACATGTCCGATCATATAATTATGGAACAGCACTCGCTTACTTAAAGTGTGAATTGTGTATATTGAAGGGAATTGCACCATCAGGCCCGTCGTTTCAATTGGCCAATCTGAGCAGCTCAGCCAGGGCCCCGTGATCCATGGGGCCCCCTCGACGTTACAATGCTTTACAGGGGCGGGAGGGGTGGTTTGAATTACGCGTTACGTAACATTGTTTTAACGCTTCGGAACGGTCGCGTGGAGACTACGTTTTACTAGGGGGGGGGGGGGGGGGGCGGTACGGCACGTTACGTGGGGGGGGGGGGGGGGGGGTTCTCCAAAAAATCCCTAAGCACATCGATAAGAGTATCTAGGTAGTGGGTATGATGGGTAAAAGTGCCAGTCATCAGTGGGTTACAGACAGAGTAGCAATTGAATGCACAAAGCAGCGACGCACAATGAAGACGGTTGGCCCACGCGCGGCACACTCCATTTGACTAATATGCCTTGGAAATTGGTTTGTTCTGTTTTGAACTTAACATTAAGGCACCCATGTCATATCGACTAAATTCAGGAATTCCGAAAATTGTCGCACGGCGGTTTCCCAGGGGTTGACATAAACGAAAACTGATTTTGGGGGCGAGGAGGTCTAAAAATCGACCGCTATTGATTAACACAAGTTCTTATTTGAAACTTTTCAGATACTGTATATGTTGTGATACGTGTACCAACTTGTTATAATAATGACTAATTTTAATAGGAAGTATCATTGTTGTACTTTTAAAAATCTCAACAAGTCGATAAACGTACACAAGTTCGTACAAGATGAAATTATTATTTTGTATCATTAGGAACAAAAACTTGAGATAGGATGTTTAAAGTAATTTGGCTATTGGGTTCTGAGGAGGAATGAACAGAAGCATACATTTTCTGTCCTTTAATTCGGTACTGAACCAATTTTGTCCCTATCTGATCCAAAGTGTGAAGTAAGTATCTATCTTCAAAACAACAGTTTTTTTTTATTATTTGGCCGATTTAAAACAAAAATCATTAAAATCGTTACGTTCTTTATGGAGCTACCTATAATACCTCCCTTTGCGTAACTCAAAAGGAGGTGGTATGCGATCGAAGGTTGAAAGTAGAACACACCAGATCCTGTCACTACGACAGATCTCGACGTACAATTGTGTTCCGACGTCAGCCACTTTCTATGCACCGCACAATGGCTCTGACAAATAGGCACATAACGGAGCAAAACAATTAGGTATATTCTTTATTTATGGAGCCAAGGTTCCGTATAGGAAAATAAACTATTAATGTAGTAAACATGGTTGTTAAAAAAATAAAGAGTAAAAAAAAACCCAGTTTGAGGTCTTTTTCCGATCCGGTTGTACAGTTAAGAAAAAAAAAATTAAATGACAATTTGTAAGTGCCCCCGTAGGCCTATTCGAAATGAATGATTTGACTTTGAATAGAGAAGAAATTAGAAAGACGCAGAGCTTGCAATCTCTTGGTCCTAGGTCCGTATAGTTTCCAGTTTACCCTGATTTGAGCACTGAACACGCAGCTAATGCAATCTTTTTTTTTTTTTTTTTTTTTTTTTCATTATAGGCAAGTATTTGATCTCGATCTCACCTGATGGTAAGTGACGATGAGATCTACGATGGAGCATACTTGCCTAGGTAGGAAGGCGGCAGTAGATCGAGACGCTACATTCACTAGGCACATGCAGCGCAACTGATCTGACCCGCCATCCATGAATGGCAACACCGAACATCATGCCGGAACACGGCTAGGCCGCTTGGCGACATGGCTTTGCTCAGTGGGTGGTGACTAGCCACGGCCGAAGCCTACCACCAGTAATATCTGCAGTAATAATCTGCCCTTTGAGACCCGATTAGTGAGACTACTAGAACCCAATTCTTAAAGCCGACCGAAGATTTTTGACTTTTGACTACAATCTGGGTGCTTTCAAGTCGAGAGTGAACAGATACCTTCTAGGCAAGTATGCTCCATCGTAGATCTCATCGTCACTTACCATCAGGTGAGATCGAGATCAAATACTTACCTATAATGTAATAAAAAAAAGGAAAGTGTCCTATTCACACCCATGGGATTCAAAAGGACACTCGAAGTCACAAGTCTTTCCTCAATCTCTGTTCCCTTGCGGCAAAGACATTTAACTCGCGCATCTCCAAAACACTTATCGACGTGAGAAGTTTATTCAATTTACTTAATAATGGTTAGGTAATCCAAAATCCGCGGCCAATTTGCAGTTAACTGTCATCACACAGATGCGCAACCGCGGTAGTTAATAACTTAATGAATGTCTTAATTGTATGACCATAAGGTGTGCAATTAAACGGAGGAAACAATGAAATAATGCTGTCGTTTTGTAGCCGTGGTTGGTGTGACTTTTTGAGTAGCTTTTTGCCATCAGTCCATTACTTATTATACCAATATTTTCATATTATTGTGCATATTGAAATACTACTTATACTACTTATTATTATCGCGTTTATTTAATGTATTTACGTGCCCGACGTTTCGGCTGATTTACAGCGACCATGATCCAAGTCCTAGGTCGACCAAAATCCTCCTACCTCGCTTGGATAGAAATAATGGATACTATATTACAATTAATTTATCATAAATTTGAAATGAAACTAATGTTACGTAAATTATTAGTTTTTTTACGTTCCCGACGTTTCGGCTGCTTTACAGCAACCAAGGTGACGGGAGGACTGAGGTGGTTGACGTCCTAGTGTCATAGTTTAAACCGGGGTACCCTAATATTTAGTTGCTGCTTGCGTAAGATTAGTTTTATTTCATGTGTAGTAATTGCGTAAATATAAGCAAAGAATATATATTTTTTTTAAATAAGGAATAATAAATTATAAGTGTGTTTGGTTAGGTACATTGTACACAAGTCAAACAGCGTTCAGTGGCATTGTGTATAATTTAACAAAGTTATTGCCACAACGCGGCGCAAGTTCCGCTCCGGATCGCACTCGTGATGTAGGACCTGTGCCCACTGAAGCGTAACTTTCGTGTGTATATCAATGTTACGACGCTAAATAATATTAGAACTGAAACTATGATTGATACTTACGTATATTATAGGTAATGCGGTATATTTTTTTATGAAAATTTCAAGACGTCAAGTTTCACACACTTAAATTAAATTTAATATGTTATAGGACAGCACAAGCTGCAGGTTCAATTTAAACTCGAGCAAGTTTAGAAATGCTCTTGCCCTAATTTACTATTTTTTGTCAAACTAAAATTCGCCCAATTAAAAAGCGACAAGCAAAATTTAAAACACACTCCTTGCTAAGCAATAGACAGTTGACCTAAGTATTTAAAAAAAAAGGTGTCCACAATCCATTGTATTTCTAAACTCTGTATCGTCTCAGTGGACTAGGACCTTTATTCACGCCAAAACTGGTTTTGTGCAGGCGACACAATGTGCGGGCGCGCGTAACACTATTATACGACTTATAGGCATTTAATAAGTGCTTGTAGTGAGAAATAAGAGAGTAATTGGTGTACAGTATAACATTGAGGAATACACTGACTTACCTTTCTAGGCAAGTATGCTACATCGTAGATCTCACCATCACTTACCATCAGGTGAGATCGAGATCAAATACTTGCCTATATTGTAATAAAAAAAAAATCACCAACTGATAAGTTATTCAGATAGCTTATTCTGCTCTATTATAAGCAATTGGTAAGTACTTAATACTTAATAGGTGTAAACCTAACTTACACTGCCATGGTTGCTTATATTCTTAGCAGTAATTACAATAAAAGCAGCTTGTTAAAGAAAAGGGAAGATCTTCCAGCCAGGCGGGTGGTGCGCGTGGCGGGGCGGCCGCTATGCCCCGACGGCTATTGTCGGGATCTTGTAAGTACATATGTTACTTGCTCCGAAAACTCTTATTGCGCAATTCAGGGTTGTGTTGAGATTTGTCTATTGTACTGAATGCATCTGCAGCACCATCTGTGTAGCTTGTGGTGCGGTTGAAGTGGTCGCTACAGACGTTTAAGGTGGAAGCTCAGGGTCAGGGCGCGAAATACCTAATAATACCTAAAGCGATACTACACCAGAAAGTTAGTAAAAGTAGCGGATTTTTGCAAACCTTATGGTATTGTATCGGATTAGGTACTTTTTTAAGCAAACTTAATACATCGAAACATCCAATGCAGAATGCTAATATTGCAAAACACTAAATTACATCGTAAATATGTCCAAATTTTTCGTAAAAAAATAAAAACAATTGACATTTTGAATTTCGCGCCCTGACCCTGAGCTTCCCCCTTAATATTTTTTGGGTAGTACATACTGGGTTATCCCTCAGTCCGTTCGGTACCCAATATACTATTGTTGCTTAGTTTGGGACTATATAGTTACATTATTATTTATGACGAAAAATATTTATAAATTCTTGGTCGAATGTCAACAAGACTACACACCCACTGACCACGTGTCCGTAACCCACTTTTGCATGTGGTATTGTGACACTAGGAAGTCACGAGGTGGCGCAGGAAGCTGCCGTGTCGCAAGACAGCTAGATGGTAATTACGAATGTGTTTTCGGTGTTGCGCTAGCGATACATTACGGTGTAGTCGGCAGATCAACGTATGTGCCCGACTGGCTCGTTTGTGACGTCAGTCGTAGCCCACCATCTGCACTATACAGTCAAGATTAAAATTGTACCTCCGAAATTAAAGAACGTGTATCTTATGACATGCATCATGAAGACCATACTATTAGAGAACCGTTTAAATCTATACATATAAATAAAATTGGAGTGTCTGTTTGTAATATTAAGATAACCGCTTTTTACTAAGTGCATTTGGATGTATACAGGGTACCTATACCAAAACAACTTTTTTTACAATTTTTGTCCGTCTGTCTGTCTGTCTGTTTTTTCCGGCTAATCTCTGAAATGGCTGGACCGATTTTGACGGGACTTTCACTGAAAAATTGCTGATATAACAAAGAGTAACTTAGGCTACTTTTATTTTAGAAAAAAATTGGCTCTCACGAAAAAAAAATAAAATCAATGTTGCAGCGCTGCGCCTGATTAATTTTGATAGCAACAACCTGCAGCAATGCGTCCCGCGGGCTCAGAACGTGCGAGCAGGCTGTTGCCAACGGTTATGTCTTTGTTAAGTACCACGCGGACGAAGTCGCGGGCAACAGCTAGTCCTCTATATATCCCAATTATCTTTCCATATTCTTGCAATAGTTCCTCCGCCTGCTGAGGTCAATTCGCTGTTTATGCTATTATTTTGAGCAGTTGACCAAAAGCATGCTAACATAATATTAAAATTCTCAAAAAGGGCCTCTACGTGTTAGTCTCATGTCCCCGCGCAAGCCTTCCAAAGATCCGAGTACAGCCCGTGTGGTGAGAAACGTAATCCTCACCATCGAAATGTATAGAGAAGTCTGGAATAGACCTGGTAACTATTGGTGTACGATCAACAGGCGACTGTTGGATTTTTGAGAAACCCATTTACTTAATTATTCACTGGAATAGATACACGATGAGCGTCTATTGTTTACTCAAAAATTTAATAACAATGTTCCATGTACGCTTCCATTATGACACGCTTTATTTACTAATAAACACATCTTGTAATGTGTTATACTAATATCCTACACAAGTACTCTTATATATATATATATATATATATATACGTACTTAAGTCTCATAATTATGTACGCTGACCCACCTTAAATACTATGAGCACTTAAAACTTGCCCCCAAATTTATAGAAGTTATATAACTTTATCAAATGTCATATAGTACTGCACAAAGCGGTAATATTTGACGTTTAAAAATTTATAGAACGTCTATAAATTTGTGGGATAGTCATCTACTCTCTTAATATTAAGTCCTATTTGGTGGTATTCATTTTCGGGGGTCCATGGGTGCGGAACCGTTCCAAGAAAAAAATAGGCCGCACGCAGATTGTTAACTTTTAAAAAAAATATATGTAATGAATATTTGACCTTACGTAATGATTACAAAGGCGCTACAAAAACGCAGGTTCATATGGTAGTATACCCTTTATGACTCACGCCGTATTATAAATAGAAGTTATTTTTTACATGTACACTATTGATCTACTCATACTGAGTACACACATTACGTTAAGTTTGACACTACAATATACAAATAACATAGAATAAAAAGCAAACATATTTATGTGTGTGTACACTAGCAATAATTCGCATTGCAATTAATAATTTATATCAGACCATAATTGCTACATTTTAAATGCAACAACTGCATGGTTTATAACAATTAAACACAATTAAAATTGTGTTATTAATATTGAAGGTTGAATGTGTTATTGGAACCAGGAACACATTTTAAAATTGTTTAAAAATCTTACTGAATACCGACATATAAAATCTTACTAAATACTGATCTATAAAATCTTACTAAATGCCGATCTATAAAATCTTACTAAATGCCGATCTATAAAATCTTACTAAATGCCGATCTACAAAATCATAAAGAATACCAATCTGTAAAATCTTACTATATACCGATCTATAAAATCTTACTACCAATCTATAAAATTTTACTGAATACCGATCTATAAAATAGAATACCAATTTAATGTTAAAGTCGCGTTACGATTATAAATCTTATCTGTACCAATACAGCTATCTATATAAATAACAAGAGATAAATAATAAAAAAAATACAATCGAATTGACAACCTCCTCTTATATTTTAAGTCGGTTAATAAAAAAGGAGATCAATACATACATATACTTACGCCTGTATCCCAAGGGGTGAGGCAGAGACAACTGTACTAATCGTATAAGTTACTAGCTGTTGCCCTCGACTTTGTCTGCGTAGCTTAGTAAAACATAAGTTGACTCTGAGAATTTCTTAAGTAAGTATATCCTTAGGATGAGACGTTTTGACCGTAATTGGCACATACCTGAAACAAAAAAAAAAACAAAATTAGTATTTTGCTAACTCGGCGCGATCTAAGAAGCTGATTTTATTAATTTTGTTAACAAACAAACTTTAAATAAGGATATCTTTCAGTTTGATATCAACTCTCTTATCTTCTATCTATCTATTATCTTATCTCTTATCTTATCTTGACAAGCCGAGGGTCAGTGGTGGGTCCTCTTTCCCCATAGGTTAACAATGGATTTCCGCCAAGTATCGCCTAGTTCTATCAATTAACTCTCTTATCGTTAAATATTCACAAAAATTATGTTAAACATTTTAACCGATGAATCAGTAAGTTATATGGATCACGTTGATGTATCAAATAATTGTGTAAATTATGTTTGATTTATATTTCATCAAGGCAAACCAGTAGCGTTTGGCCGTGCTTCAATACAGGGTGACAATCTTTTAATGTCTAATCATTTGATTTATTTCTTTGTAAATGTTATTTGTATGACCTACTGTTAGCCTTTTTTAAATATTTTACACTATTACTGTTACACCTTATATAGTTAAGTAGTTAAAATAACGGAAAGAAAGGAAACTATTTTTAATGTTCATAATATAAAATAATCAACATTATTCTGTATCGGCGCGATTAGCTCAGCAAAAGATTGAAAGTGAACGGGGCGGCGCGCGCGCACACACGTATGCACGTACGGGGCTCGCGCACGTGGCTTTGCGTGTGTGCGTGTTGCGTTCGCGCACCAAGGAAGTAACAATCGTTTACCGCAGATACTTTACACTGGAAGTGACTTTGAAAAATGCCCTTAGTTATAATGAATTTAAGAAGCAGATTTCGTTGTTGTTTAGGTAAAGGTAAGTTTTATAACTAAATCAATTAATAGCTTGCATGTATTCTGGTGTGCTATAATCTATATATATAAAACAAAGTCGTGTTAGTTACACCATTTTTAACTCAATAACGGGTTTTGTTTAAACCGTCATTGTCATATGTCAGTGTGTCACATTCTACCAGAGACAAGAGAGGAATTTAGACAAATTTTCGAACTTAATTTATGAATACACATTGTAGTAATTATTTCGCTTATTATAAACGCTGACTGCGCATTGAAGTGCGTGTATTTATTTTAATTTATGATTTTGCAAATGATATAATGTTAAACTTTTTTTATTAGGTCTATACCTTACTGGACGAGTGTTATTTAAAAAAAAAGTCAATTTAAAGATTTCACAAGGCCTCATCCAGTATTTTATTATCAATGTAAATAATAATGTAGCAGATAGATCACGAGCGGCACAACGGTTGCCGGTGAAAATGGCCGGTAACAATCGAATTACCGATTTAGTATCGATTTCCGATATCGAAACCGCATTTCATTAGAATTTTCATCTTTGAACCGAGGAAATGGTTAAAAAAATTACGATGACAATTCAACAAGCGATATTTAACCTTATTTCAATACGGATAATACTGGTTATGGTATTGCATTTAAGGAGAAATTGTTATCTGGAAATTTTCCGAATTTGTATAGTTGTGACCGTCACAGTATTAGTGCTCGGATAACACGAGGACAGTATACGCAACTGAATAAGTAGAGCATTCTTGCGTAAACGGCATACGGCAAAATTGCAAGTAGACTAGTTGGCGAGTGATTTTTTTATGCATTTGTCCCTCGCTACTCGACTTCTTGCTCACTAGCGTCATGTCTTCGTGTAAACCAGCCATTGGAAAGGTAGTATTTCCTAAAAGATAGACGGATATTGCAATTCGTTACTGGTTGAATGAGAAAAAACGGCACTGGCAACCAGAAAAACTCAAATTAATAACATTGTATGAAAAAACAAACAGTCAAATACATATGATTATTCACCAAACTGAGTAAAAGGATCCCACAGATATGCCAGTAACTGGCCTAATGTAAGCGACCCCAAAATATGGTACAATAAAAAAAAACATTACGTATTTTTGAAGTCAACGTTCCCATGGGAATTAGGCCCTTATTAGTTCTGGCAGACCGCATTAATTTTGTCAAATTCCAGTGGACTTTATATTTCGTAATGCAGCCTGAGGCGATGCAGTTGGCTCATTTACTACCGTATAACCTTTTGAACCGGCGCGGCGCGGTCACACACAAATTGCCAAACTGCAGTGCATCAGTTGCTCAAATAAGTTACTTGGTCACCTTGTACTTTGTCTAGATGAATGATTAATAATCAGATAGGACTTGGTGATACGGAGCTACTAATAAAAAACACTTTCGATTTTTATGATCTCATTTACTCTGCAACTCTGCTCCCAACGGTTAGAACGTTGTATATTTTAAAGCTTAAACTTTAAATCCCGTTAAAATTGGTCCCATAGTTTTTCCGTGATGCACGAACAAACAGACATAAAGAAAGACAAGAATTCAAATCACTTGTTATGGATTTAGAGACGTTATAATAGCCTGTTGCTCCGTTTTCTTCCTTCATTCAATGTAGACGAAAATACGAGCTAACTGTAGGTCCCGCTTTGTCCAGGGGATTTTATAAATTCCTATGGGGATTATTAGATTATAAATTTAATAAAAACGAGTGAGGTAACCTCCAATTGACTGTTTTAAAAGCAAAAACAAAATGAAACGCTACAAGCTCAATAAATCAAAAATCAATTTCGGACATCGGGAAAAAAAGGCAAATAATTTTTAACGAAATTAACGCTGACAGTTCCTCTGACATTTTATTCTAAATTTGGTGTGATGGGCAATCAAGAGATTTTCTCAACAAACGATTCCACCTTGAAGTTGTGAATTGTGGATAAAAAAAATATATAATTTGTCGCGCGTGAAATCCGCGAAAAGACGAACGTACAAGGACGACATTTGGGAGATTGTGAACAAAGGAAACGCAATAAAAAATGTTTTTAACTAACATTATAATTCGCGATCAGTTTACCACATGTATGACTTATATGACCAGTTAGTTATAACCTTTTGTGCGCCTCACATGGCAACACCCGGGGGCTTATTTTATTTTTAATAAACTACGTTTTAAAAAAAAATGAAAAAAGACAAGCCCGCTATGTTTCTCGCCAGATCTTCTCAGTTGAGGCCGCGTTTCGATCCGGTTGTGGAGTTATGAAAAAAATAATTAAATGACATATTGTAAGTGCCCCCGTAGGCGTATACGAAATAAATACTTTGACTGTGTTCAATGCTCTATGTCAAAATATTTGACATGCAATATATACTCTCATACAATGCTCTATCTAGGCGGGAGTCGAACATTATAAAGGACCGTTAATAATACAGCCATGCCCACTACGACCAAGAATAAACCGTAAAATTTAATCGGTAATTTCGTTTAGAATATTTTAACATAATATAAACGGTGATATAAGAACCATTGTCGGATCTCATTGACTTATTGCAAAATAAAATCCGTTCTCTTAAATCGGTTACGTAAGGTCTGTGTGCAAAAGTATTACCGCCGTTTATATGTTTGTTTTTAGCTAAGCCGAGACACGTTAATTGTTTTATTTATTTAATTACGTCATTATAGGAACACTTGAGGCATTTTTCACCGACTTCAAATAGGAGGAGGTTCTCAATTCGGTTGTATTTTTTTTATGTTTGTTACCTTTGTCATTTATGAACCGGTTTGGAAAAATATTTTTTTAATTTAAAGGTTTTGGGAAAAATCACAATAATATCATTTGCTATGCTACCATCGTCTCTTTCAGCCGATGAAAGCTAGGATCGATGTGAAAAAAAAATCTAATAGCTTTGTGAATTTAACAAAATGACTGTTTCGGCTGAGTAACGAAAAATTACATCACTAGTGTACCATCGCCGGATAACGACATGGGAGTGAGAGGTCGGATGGAAGAGAGGAAGAGAGGATTGCTCAAGCTCCGCTAGCTGCACTTTCATTCCGATGACTTGCACTAATGTTAGTTCAGAGCATAACACAAAGTATGTGTATTTAATTATCATGTGTTAAAGATTTGGTTTTTGTTATTATATTTACAGTTATACAATTATCATTATGTGCTTCTTCTATATATATAAAATAAAGGCATGTTAGTTACACCATATAATAACTCGAGAACGGAACGGAAAAAAAACCCAAAAAGTAACCCCCAAAACCCAATAAAGATTATTCATTTTCTTACACATTTAATACTGAAACATTACGAAGTTTGCCGGGACAGCTAGTTGAATTATAAAAATCACAAAAGTTAATGAAAAAAATACCCTTAAATTGCGAAAAGTTTGTGTCATTTTATCATAAGTAAAAGGAAAAATGGTTTATCAATTATCTTATATATTTATTTGGATTTTTAGTTGCCTCCCCGTGAAACGTAATTTTAGTAAGTTTTCACGTCCGACACACCCTCGGCAATCGACAACCATCTATTCGCCAAACCTGTCACCACAGGCTTAAAAAAATAATTCAGCCATAGACACGATAAGAAGCAAGAAGAGCGACGACAACTGAACAACGATAATATTTATTAAAAAAACTTTATTCATAGATAATGTTTAATTAGGCTTATAGATCTTCATAACTACGGGTTTCAGACGTTTGTAATATGTAATGCAATGGAACGCAAATAGTGTGGAAGTAAATAATTTCCCTACACGTCCGTCCACATGAAGAATTCACTGCACACGACCTACACTCTTGTGGGCTTAATTTAATACGAACCCACCAATCACCACTAGACCTACAGCACCAAATTGCGAAATCATTATGTGAAGTGGTGTGTGTCTACTGAAATTCGTTAATGATGAGTAACCGGTAACGTTGCCTCCGTAACAAGTCACGTTACCCCGTAACAAGTCACGTTGCCCCCGTAACAAGTCGCGTTACCCCGTAACAAGTAAACGGGTGAAATGTTACGCGTTATTGAGTAACGGTTACGGGGGACGAAGGTGCGGTGGACACGGTTCGCTCGAGTTACATTATAATGTAATCTAATTACTAGGTTCGGTAAATGTGGTTTTGTCAGAAAGCAGCAACCCATTCCAAAAATACACTTCTGAACATAACTTAAATTATTATATTATTTAACTAGCTGTTGCCCGCGACTTCGTCCGCGTGGTATTTAACAAAGACTCAGCCGTTGGTAACAGCCTGCTCGCGTTCTGATCCCGCGGGACGCATTGCAGATTGTTGCTATCAAACTTTAGTCAGGCGCAGCGCTGCAACATTGGTTTTAATTTTTTTTCGAGAGATCCTATTTTTTTTTCTAAAATAAAAGTAGCCTAAGTTACTCCTTGTTACATCAGCTATCTGCCAGTGAAATTCCCGTCAAAATTGGTCCAGCCATTGCAGAGATTACCCGGAACAAACAGACAGACAGACAGACAGACAGACAGACGGACAGACAGACAGACAAAAATTGTAAAAATTTTGTTTCGGTATAGGTACCGTGTATACATCCAAATGCATTTAGTAAAAAGCGGTTATTTTAATATTACAAACAGACACTCCAATTTTATTTATATGTATAGATTAGTATGGCAGGTAGGCAGGGTGTTTTAGGATAATAAATCAAAATTTGTTTTACATTTTAACCCCATAAAATAAATTTATATATAAAACACAATTTTGTTAGATCGTTTTTTAGCATAATATAAAGCTTATTAAAAAAAAGTGTCTCTATTTTTATTATAAAACCAAAAAGTTATTATTTTTTATTAACCCAGATGCACAGTAGAGTTTGTCTTGATGTGATTTTAATTAACTAATTAACCGTCCACTACTTTGTTATTCGCCGAACAAGAACATTACGCAAATAATTTCTCCCATATATGACGTCATAGCCATGAACTTAAATTGCACTTAATTAGTGTCGTAGAAGTGAAAACGTTAATCAAGCATATAAGCTTATGTAATTTTAAATATATATACAAATATAGCAATTATCAACAATATTTGTTTGCAAAAAATCTTTCACGTTTGACGATCTGCTTTCTGTGCCGCGGGCCTCGAATCCTGGTAGGGACAATTTTGTGTGATAGGCACGAATGTTTGTACCCGAGTCATGGATGTTTATTATCTATATAAGTATTATATACCAAGTTCGCCCTCAGTCCATTATACGGTGCCCATAATACAAGCATCGCTTAGTGTGGGACCGTATAGTTGGTGTGTTCGTCTGGCGATATTATATTATATTACTATACCCAAAGGTGTACTAAGAACTAAGGCATTTAAGTCAATGTTTATATTACCACATTTACTACAAGTACACAACAAACAAGTACAAGTACCATTTATTTACGTTTGTAATTCTGCACATCAAGTGCGAGATTTTTCGTTAACTAACCGCATACTTTATAGTCTACGTTTTTAGACATTTTGTATGGTGAATGGAAAGTTTAAAATTCCGCCCGCTAGAGGCGTTGTTCGATTTTCCATACAAAATGTCTAAACACGTCGACTATAAAGTATACGGTTAGCTAACGAATAATATTGTACGTGACGTACCATTGTAAGATTTACTTAGCCACAAAAATTTGTTGTTAGTTTCACAGAAATTTATTACAACTACTTATAGGCGCGTGGAAACACAGTTCAAGGGCGATTTTAAACGTTAATGGGATTCAAATCCATTATACCATAGACAATAATTTATATTTAAAAAAAGTGTTTTGCCAGTTAATCGCTGGGCTTCAAAGAGAAAGGCCGTCATCGAATCAAATTTGCATCTTAAATTTGCGAGTGGCCTCCACTCGGAGTGACAAAAGTTATTCGGAAAGATTTTCGTTGCACAATGATCGCTTACAACGTCTTTTCATGATCATAATACGCCGATTTGGCATTAAATTAGTTTTCGGTGTGTAAAAACGAAGTTTCCACTTTTTATGGAAACTCGGTGAAATATTTAAAAAATACGGTCAAGTGCGATGTAAGCTTGGAAAATTTAATTTGAACCAAAAAACTATGTTAAGTAATAATCAAGATGTTTTGGCGTTAGATTATTTAATTAAAACCAATTTAAAAGAGACATAAGAGAATTATACAAACATTTTCATTTAATTTTGTTGCACAATACGTAACTATTTTATTTTTTTAAAGGCCATTCATTATCTGAATAAAAATGAATGTCCAAAACAAAAAACTAGGACCTCGTATTCCTATCAAACGTAACCCACACCGAACTTTTGAATCTGTTACCAAGTAATTATCAATATGATTACTTAAAAGCGGTCGGTGAATCCTATTTGCAGTACAATGCCGGTTGCGCAACACCGGTGGTTTAGTACTACACTGTTATAACCTGCATTGGTATTACGACATAGTGTTCTGCACATCTGCGCTACCTACGCGGAGACCGCTCGACCGTAGCGCTCAGAGACTATTACACAACACGGTTACATTTAAAAAATATACATTATTTCAAGTAGCTACATATTATTTGATTTTGTTCGATTATGTTTCGTAAGTCCATTCACTGTCAAGTACGGTGCGCAGAATCGCACTGTAGAGTTTTTTTCAAATAATAATAATATCGTCAATTGATTAAATGATCCAGAAATTCTCGACACTGGCAAAAGTGGCTCTGTTTTGTAGCCAATTGCCAACCTTAAAAAAAAGAAAAAGATTATAGCCTGATTAGTGAAATGAGCCTGCTTTCTGTGTCTGAGTGTCCTGGGTTTGAGTCCTGGTAGATACAAACATCGTGTGATGAGCACGAATGCCTGTACCCAAATTTGAATATCTATATAAGTATTATATACTGAGTTCCCTTCGGTTCATTACTTAGTGTGGCACCGTATTATTGGTGTGTTCGTCTGGCGATATTATTATGATAGCAGCATAGTTCGAGCATAGGAAATGTAAATTTAAATTGGTTTTATTAAAAAAGCCACTTTATATTCTGACTGTACTTGCTTTTTTATTGAAAAAATATTGCCAGTGCAATTAATCAAAAACTACAAGCTTTTGTATTAATGTAGCAGGCAACTTATATTTCATTGCGTTTTTTTTTTATTTAACCTCTGCTTGACAGAAAAAAGTAGTACTTACTTATAACAAAAGCGTCCTTAAAATCAGAATTATTAATAATGGCAATAATTAGCAGGTAATAAGCAGTATCGATAATTATTTTACTTGAATCATATTTGTTTATTTACTTAAATGGCTTCCTACGTTATGTTTGCAACTTATTTATCATTTTCGTAAAAAAACAGTCCTCAAACTTAAAAAAAATATTTGAGACTGATTTTTCTTTCTTTGAATCAGTTAGATATTGTAAGTTTTGAAATAATACATTACGAAAAAAAAACCATTATCTACTAATTTAGACCAAAATTTCAATGTAAATTAAAACTCCGATACGGTCTACCGCTGCGGTCTAGACCGCACTCGATACCCGCACGTGTCACGTATCGCGCGGAGCGTTGTGTTGTGATCGCGTGATTGAAAATACATTGCGCGCTAAATTACAACATTTGTAACCAATGACTGTCGACATAAATTATTTCTATAATATTATTATAGGCAGTAAGAGTAACCCTTACCCGAGGTTTTCATTACCATGCCCATACACCCTTTATAGTTTCATCTGTTAACGTTTTTAAAAGGCCAATTAATAAACTGTATGCAAATTGTTTAGGTCACCGCACGAGATAAAATCTCAATTACACAACAAAAATAACACACCCAAACAACCTGTGCTAAACACACACCTAGTTGTATAATACTCACTTGATATACTAGTTTCATTTAAATGACCCAAAAAAAAACATTTATATAATTATAACGCGTTACTTAACGATAACCGTTATTAGCGTACTAATAACACTAATAATCATCCGTTATTGTGGGAATTAATTTATGAAAGGAATAATTTTATTGTTTGGTTTTTTTATTCTTGCGCGTGAGTGGGAATTAACCTAGTCATTAACCCGCTATGGTTATCCCGCTTTGAGGCATTCCGAAGCTGACGAGAGAGACGGTGCACGCGATTCCTTTCTACCGGAAAATATATATACTAGGCTGTATTTTTTCGTAGGTGCTTATAAGGCGAGCGTAAAGCAAGCTAGCTCTACCGGGAAGCGACCGAATCCATGGCTAGCTTGCATCATTTCACGTCAGTCGCAAAAACATAACCACATCTATATCTGTCAATCGGTCTCATTAACATTCAGTACCAACAAAAAATAAGCAAAGGTCATTACACATTACATCGGAAGTAGAACCGCCATTGCGATTACGTCACAAGTTGGCCAACTTTCGTCGGCGCGGACAGCCGGCGGCGCAGGCGCACCGACCAGCCGATCGTTACACCGAGACACTGTTTATATACTATTTTGTATGTAGTGTAGATCATTATTTAATGGAATCGTGAATCAGAATCAGAATATTTTTTATTCACGTAAACCATTATGTACAGTACTTATGAATCGTCAAAAGTTACAAAAATAGTATGCTACTACTTTACCACCCGTTCGGAATAACGTTCCTATGGAGAAGAACGGGCAAGAAACTCCATGGTTGCTCTTTTTTCAAAAAAAAAGATCTGTGATTGTGATTGGCGGGACATTCACATCGGCAGCTTGGAATGAGTATGTTTATTTTTGTAGTCTTTCAGATATATAAGGTTTAACAAAAATTGTGTAAAATATTTGAACAGATGAATCAGTATGTTATATGTAACACTTTGATGTATAAATTAACTGTGTAAATTATGTTGGAGTTTTTTTAATCAAGGCGTTCCAGTAGCGTTTGCCAATGCGCTCAGTAAATGGTGTAATTTTTTAATGTCTAATCATTTGATTTATTTCTTTGAGAGTATCACATATATAAAAGTTTGCAATCTTGACAACGAACTTTGCAGGTTGTATATGGACAAACAAGCTTTGTTATTTTCAGGAGAAACTTCGTTTGTTATTTATGTGAGATTGTTTTCGTGCAAAAAAAAACAATTGCACGTCTGATTTCCACCCTTTCTTGAAATACCTACAGCATGAATGGTACTTATTCAGTTTGTTTCAATATCCGACAAAAGTGACAGTTAGTATGCGGTTGCTGTTCGATTATGAATCGATTGTGTTAGCGGACTTGGGGTCCAGATGTATTGACGTCAGTAAGCGTGCGGTGCGTGCGGATTTGACCTTTCATGGTTAGGAAAATGAGTTACCGCCGAATTTTCAGGACAGCTTAATCTTAACAGTGGCTTAGAAAATAATGGCGTATGTTACAGATTTGTAGGACTGCATGATTTGAGTAGTGTTCTAGTATTCGACCATTTTTTTTTTTATTATTATTTTATTGTAGGCAAGTATTTGATCTCGATCTCACCTGATGGTAAGTGGCGATGAGATCTACGATGGAGCATACTTGCCTAGGTAGGAAGCCGGCAGTAGATAGAGACGCTACATTCACTAGGCACATGCAGCGCAACTGATCTGACCCGCCATCCGTGAATGGAAACACCGAACATCATGCCGGAACACGGCTAGGCCGCAAATTAAATATCAATTGTAATCGCGTTTCAGCATCGATTTCTTTACAACTTACACCACAATAGTCAAGTGCGTGCAACACAACATTTTTTTTATTATTATTTAGATAGGTTATAACAGATTGCATGCTTTGACCGAAGCGTATTGTGTAACAGTCGTGCCGAGACCCACATTGCAGTCACGAGAGCAAATCAAGCAAACAAAAATGAACTCTAATCACACCGGAAATTGTGTTATTATGTTTGGGAATCGTGTGCGAGATTATATTTTTTGTGCAATGCTCGTTTTGGTCAAACGATATCAAATGTGCGATGTGACCTATATTAGGCCCTAGTGTATGATATATAATATAATATTGTGATGATGCAAAATTAAGATGTCAACTTTGGTTAGTAAAAATCAGGTTATAATACTATGTACTCAAATAAGACGGGTAATATAATGATCCAGGAACTTATTCACTAGTATACAGGGTGTAGTGGACGACCACTTCACCCATTACCATGAGGTAACGAAAACATTGGGTAAAGGTACACTTAATGCTTATTATAAAATTAAAGAAATCATTTATGTCGAAAGGCATGAGTTACAAATGTTGTCATTTTTGAGCGCGCAATGTATCGTAAACAACGTGATCATAACACAAGGCTACGTGCGATTCCCAAAGCGTGCGAGTGACGAGTACGCTCGAGCGTATCTAGTTTTTGTTTACATTGCAGTTTTACGTCTAAATTAATAATTATGTTGTTATTATTATTTATAATCACGTAAAGTTAGACTTCTACTATGATTTCATGCCAAAATCAATTTGAAAGAAAACTGAAATAAATGCGTATAATTCATGAAAAGATCGACTGAATATATATAACTTTTTAGATAAACACACCAACCCACCTGTATGGTACCAAACTAAGCAACGCTTGCATTATAGGTACCCGTCTGGAACGCAATGGAACATTACTGCGGCTTGCCCAAATGCTTATTGTAATATCATATACAGGGTGTTACAGAAAGGGTATACTAAGCCTTGGACCTCAGCTTCTTTAGTGCATTTGTAAACACTTTATGCAGTCAGAATCGTAATATGTTTATTTTTAATAAATAGTTTTGATCCCAACAAAATGATAATTCTGATTTATTAAGAACAATAGTTTTTTTTTAAGTGGATATTCTCCACATTCTAACTTCAAATAGTGTTTATAAATGCGCTGAAGAAGCCCAGGTTCCAGGCTTAGTATACCCTTTCTGAAACACCCTGTATAAATATGTATTGTAATGTATTTGGTGTAATATGTGGCTGACCGTTATGTGTGAAAATCATTGGGGGAGGCCTATGTCCACCAGTGGACGTCTTTCGGCTAGATAGACATAAATATGAATTTAACTTCGTAAATCAATTTAAAAAAAATAACGCAACATTCCATTGATTCCTAATCAATCAATTATGTATGGTAAAACAATTAATTAGCGAACGATCGCACAACACAAATCATTAACAATCATTTTGAAACTATACCTAAATCGATTTGTAAGACCTTTTAACAATTGTACTTAATGAAAAATAATTAGGATAATTGAATGAACCTACCGACTTTAAAACGTTTTGTAATCATTAATTATTAAATTCTCATTGTTACAAGGAGGTCGGAGGACAGAGACTATCTATGGGAAGGTTTTTTTTTAATTTCAGACAAATTTTCTTTAATATTCGGAGGTACTTTAGAAGTGATCTTAGAGAGTAGACCAAGCCAAAGACAAGTTTATTAAAAATATTTTTTTGAGCATGCGATATTAATATGTTTACCGATGGAATTCTTAAAATACATGACACTGTTATTCTCAGATCAATAAGTCCGGACGTGGCATCGAAAAGTGTACTGTTGTGCCCATTTTTGTAACAACCTATCTTTCGTTTATTTATAGGGCGGTAAACCTCATAGCCCTGAGCTCTTAGCTCCGGGCGGCAAATCTTATAATAGGCCTCTGCATTTGCCTACAAACTATATGTATCTGTGGAAAATGTGGATAATTGTATCTACATATAAGTAATAATTGTATCTTACTGGTGGTAGGCTTCGGCCGTGGTTAGTCACCACCCACTGAACAAAGCCATGTCGCCAAGCGGCCTAGCCGTGTTCCGGCATGATGTTCGGTGCTGCCATTCATGGATGGCGGGTCAGATCAGCTGCGCTGCATGTGCCTAGTGAATGTAGCGTTTCGATCTACTGCCGCCTTCCTACCTAGGCAAATATGCTCCATCGTAGATCTCATCATCACTTACCATCAGGTGAGATCGAGATCAAATACTTGTCTATAATGTAATAAAAAATACAAAAAAAAAACATTTGTGAACTCACTATATATGTTCAATTATTTTCTTGAACATATAAAAATGATATTAACAGTTTTCGGCTATATTTGTCAAATACTCAATGCTGTTAATATTAACACGTATACCTAGATCACTCGCGCCTAAAATACAAAAACCGCAAACCTCTTAGCGGGTTCTGAAACAGGGAAAAACCAGACGACAATAACCGAACCGGTTACATCGAATCAAGCGCATCTTTATTTATAAACATGTATTAATTGCAATTTCTTTGTGTTCTCCACTCGTTTGCATAATTAAAAGACTGATAATACGTAAATTAGGATAGCCGTTTCATTATTTCGTGTGTTGAAGTGAACATTGACAAAAGAGTAGACCTATTGTTATTCAAAACAAGCAAGATCACACTTAAATTATACAGAAATAACACTTCATGTTATTTCCGCACTACCTGTAACAAATAAATTATAGGTCACATCAAATAAAATGGGAAATGATGGCGGCTCTGCGCCTGGGCATGTATTTGTTGTATTCAAAACAATAAAATACAATTAGGCATGCGCAGAGCCGATATCTTTGCTCATTTTATTTAATGCTTCCTGCCCTTCTTCTTATCCAGATCCGTTCAGCTGTTCTGGCGTGATTGAGTAACAAACATCCATCCATCCATCCATACATCCAAACATTCACATTTATAATATTAGTGGGATTTTAAAATGTACCAAATTAAATATTATTGAATTTCAAAGGTCAGTACAGCAATTCCGTTCCCTTACTGACGTGTTTATCTTGGTTTTGTTTCGCTTATTGAGCACATCTTTGCATTTTTGAACTCTGTGCCGGACCTCGGCCACCCGTAACTTAGTTTTCCAACATAATTACAATACTCAGCGTCATAGCTAAAAATCTAACCAAACACGCTAATAAACGGACTCCGTATAAGGAAGTATATGCATGATTCATAGACGCACACACAATCGAAATTGCTATTTTTTTTTTGTCCACAGTTAATAATTTAGCATGTTAATGTGACACGAAATACTGTTTTTTTTTTCGAAATAAAATAGACGAACGCATTCGGTCTGAGTTTTTAGGACACGTAAATATATTTGTTTTCTTCCATTTTTAAGATGTTTATTTTGTGCACAGTGTGGGAATTTTACATAGAGGTTATGTATAAAGCAATCCTCAATGCTTATATTGATTTCTTATATTTACGCGAATACTACACATTGGAATAGAACAAATTTTATCGCGTTTATTTTATGATTTTACGTTGCCGACGTTTCGGTTGCTTTACAGCGACCATGGTCACGGGAGGACTGAGATGCTTGACGTCCTAGTATCATAGTTTGAACCGGGGTTCCCTCATATTTAGGTGTTGCTTGCGGTCCGATCAGATTCAATGTATATTTTATAAAGACGTAATGTTTGTTAGTTTGGATGTAAAGTATCATCTCCGAATCTACTGATCTGACTCTGAAAATTCTTCACTTATATGAAGATACGTTATCCTTGAGTGTTATAACTTATAAGCTATGTTTTATTGAAGCATTGAATCCGCGGGTAGAAGGTGGTTTGATATAAAGACGACGAACAGCTATTTTATAATGATGTTACAAAGAATTTATCAGATGAAAAGAGGTTTGTAATACCGTTGTAAAGTGACGAAAAACAACTTAAATTTTGGATTTTAACACATAGCTTGATATCTGTATTTGCCGGTGTTTTTAATACTAATAAATAAACATACCTTACATGTAGAGTTGGATATTCGGATCGCTGTTTGTTTTTAATTCTCGTTTTGTAGACAATATTTACTTATCGAGTACCTGTTCAGATATATAGAGTCCCGTTAGAAAGGTTACTACAGTACAATGTTCCCGACTATATTAGCGGACAAGTGTGAGTTATATGCGAGATATGATTGGTTCTTTATATAAAAAAAAAACTTAGAAATTATGGTCATTGGTAAGCGCAACATCGGCTGAACTGCTTTGCCAATTTTCTTTTTAAATGTTTCTATCAGACCCAAAGCAGTGATAGCCAAGTTGGTAGAACACTTGCCTCGGTAACGAGGATCGCAGGTTCAAACCCCCCGGCTCACACCTCTGGGATTTCTGGATTTCATGTGCGAATCTCATTTTCAACCAAGATTATCACTTGCTAAACGGTGAAGGAAAACATCGTGAGGAAACCTGCATATCTGAGAGAGCCCCTCGATAGATGTGTGAAGTCCGCGAAGCCGCACTGGGCCAGCCACGTGGTGGACTATGCCCTAATCCCCCTTGAATTGAGGGGAGGCCCGTGCCCAGCAGTGGGACATTAAAAAAAGGGCTGGTATTATTATTTATCAGTCCCAATCAGGTTTGTAGAGAAAGAGATATTGAAAAAGTTGTCCGGAAAATTGGAAAATTCGGGATAACTGAAACGGCTTTCGCCGTGGGAATTTTTGACAGGGCAGCGTCCAGCAGGTCAGCTAGTAAGTTACTAATAACAGTTCTCCTGACCGAAATTCGTGGTAATTATCAAGAGATCCATGGGTATAGCTAATTACCGTGACCTGACGTGTCGCCGCGGGTACATAGGAACAGCAAAAAGTAAGAAACACGAAATATTTATAAATTATTTAAATCAATAATAGCACCTAGATAAATAACAGTCAAGTCATTCTGTATTGCAATTTTATTATAAATTACGTGTCATTCAATTATATTTGAACATTTTTGTATCATATTATTATATTGAAATATTAAATACATAATAAATTTTATTTTTATTAAAAAAACCTAACTTAGCTGTGTATGTAAAATGAATACATATAAAAAAAAAACAACATGTCTGAATATAAAACTGTCTGTTTGACCGTAACGACTAAACTACTGGATCATTATTTTTTTCTCTATTACTAAGCGTAGGTATAATTAGACTCAAAAGATACATATCATTGTGCAAAGTAGAAAACGCGGGTAGAACCGGGGGTAAAAGCTAGTTATAAATAAAAATAAAAACCGTATATGTAACAGGTGTTCAATGGTAGCTAATAAATATTCAACTCGTGTAAATTATTTAAAATATATTATATAAATAACGTGCTGCCGTGCACACCACCACGTCAACTATATACGGTACCATACTAAGCAACGCTTGTATTTTAGTACCGTACCATGAGGAGTGACCCGTGCCTAGCAGTGGGACATAAAAAATGGCTGGTATTATTATTAATATTAGAATGGCAGTAAAAGAATGCTTTCTCGATGACGTCACGGTTACATTCCTGCTTTTACTACTGATAAAAAATCAACAAAAGAAAATGTACCGCTATGTATTCACACTGAATATAAAACATGTTTGATATCGTGTTGTCCACACTTGAGATACCTACGTTTTCGTATCCCGTCTATTGCGCGTACGCATACGAAGAAGTCACCGTTAAACCAATCAGTAATACACTTGACATCGATTTATGTTGTCGAGTGTACTTTAGAATTCTTTAGACTTCGAGAGTACTGATGTAAGATGTTCAATAGCGGTAAATAAGATTAAAATATTAACTTGATCGCAAAAAGATACAAACTGAAGCTGCCTTTACGTTTAAGCTACCTACTATAATAATAATAATATCGCCAGACGAACACACCAACTGTACGGTCCCACACTAAGCCACGCTCTTATTATGGGTATCGCACAATGGACGGACGGCGAACCCAGTATATACTACTTATATAGATATTAAACATCCATGACTCGGGTACAAATATTCGTGCTCATCACACAAAGCTTGTGCCTACCGGGATCCCAACCCGGGACCCCCGGTGAAAGCAGGGTCACTACGAACTGCGCTAATCAGGTCGTCGATAAGAAGAATCTTGAAAAAATAACAATTTCTTAGGCTTTGAGTCAACTTGTCTACTCCTGAAAGTAATTCAGTTGTTATCAAAATATAGTGTCAAACGTTTTATGAATATATAAAGATCTCGTTTATGTAAAAAATGATGTTTGATTTTTTTAAACAAAGCGATTCAGTACGCCTTGGTCTTGGGTATGTTTTGTCCGTATAATTTAAAGAACTATATAAATAAAAATGTAATGCGGTCAGTTGAGAACGTCTGGGAACATTTGACTATTTTTTTAAAGGTTCGAAATATGATTTGCTGGAATGAAAATTTAAAAAAAAATCCTGAACTTTGGAAAATTTGGGACAGAACAACGTCTGTGGGGTCAATTAGTTTCTAATAATTTGAATTATATATCTTTGAATGTTTTTTTTAATCTACCGATGGATCTGTTGAGATATTACAGCAATAATGTTGTTACACCTTAAATGGATACTAGTTTTCGATCGTTTTCAGAAATCTGAAGTGCTTAAATAACTAAAACGATGGTCATTCATGTTAGAATGAGCCTTACAAAATCTGAGGATACCTCATCCCCTTACGAACTAAGACTTCTCAATCTACTGTTCTCGTCCAAAACTACAAAGCAAACTCTGACTTATGCTTTAATATTCTACGCATACTTTTGCCTGATCTCTATTCCAACCCCGTATCTCTTATCTCACATCGAATTCTGAGTCCTCGCCCAGAGGTCATTGCCCCCGACAGCTAGCTGGCAATGTCTGCAGTCCTTACGGGACCATCTATTTATATGCTGGTGACATTAACACTTTGTAGCCAGGGTTTTGTTTTAGGTTATAATGTTTGAGGTCGAGATTGTAACGTGAAACGAACTTGTATTTTAAAGCCTTATTGGTAAAGTTGGAATTTGATTAATCTGTTCATGTATGGTTGATGGGGTATCGCTTATTGATTGGGAGGTAGGTTATGTTGAGAGCGTAACAATTGTGATGTTGTAATTTGGGCTGTAATCTTTTTGTATTGAAGTTCTGAATTGATTGAGTGCAAAGTATACAAAAACCTATCGATACAGGTTTTTGTATACTTTGAAATTGGTTGTAGTTTTTTTTTTACTGGAGTTGATTGTGCGTGCTGTGGGGAAAGGAATATTTGACGTAATGCCAGTAAAATATACAACGCTTTTAAATTTTCACGGCCACGTTTTGTGTGAAAATGCTGTCCTTTTTAATTAAAATATTACACCCGAGGCAGTGAAATAATTTTGAATGAGTAATCATAGCTTTTTTATCGATAAAAATGATTCGCTTTTTTGCGATAAAAAGCTGAACAAACATGCCATGCATTTTAATAGGTACGTGCACGTCATTCCCAATCGTTGGATGAAATAAATTGTCTATCTTTCTAATTTTTAATACTTAAAGGATGATTCGAAAAGGGTATATACTAAGCTGCATTTGTAATCATTATGTGAAGTCAGAATTAAAAAAAAAATCCATCCGATATTTTGTGAGCAATCTTTTTTCTTTTATATTGACATATCGCAAGTATAACTTCTCGTAATGAATCCAAATTCGCTGAAGATGCGCAAATTTAAGGATTGGTATATATACATATTATATTTTTCTGTATACTTTATTTTTTAAATTAGTAAGCAGGTGGCGCGGTCGAAAAAAAACATAGATACATCAACCAATCAATCACATCGTCCGGTGCATTGAAGATAAAAACAAAACCGAATGAATAATCTAGTACGAGTAGATCACAAACACATCAGCAACGTTTCCTCATCATCAAGTACGTACACATCCGAGTTACGAAACAATGCACCTCTCAAAAATCCTCTCTAGTTGAGTAACAGGTAAATAAATCAAAATTACAAACATCTATACATACAAATAAATAAAATTGGTGTGTCTGTTTGTAATATTAAAATGACCACTTTTTACTAAGTGCATTTGGATGTATACACGGTGCATATACCAAAACAACATTATTTACAATTTTGTCTGTCTGTCTGTCTGTCAGTTTGTTTCGGCTAATCTCTGAAATGGCTGGACCGATTTTGATGGGACTTTCACTGGCAGATAGCTGATGTAACAAGGAGTAACTTAGACTAGTATTTTAGAAAAACATTTTTGTTAAAGACCACGCGGACGAGGTCGCGGGTAACAGCTAATACACTAATAAAAATCGGACTGGTGTGCCTCACGACTCATTATTACGTAACACCGTGTCTTAATGTTCCCACAGTTATGTTCAGACAGTGTGTCGACCGTAGAGTCACAATAGAATTGGATGTAGAGTATTGCAATTACATATATATGTCACAACTGCATCAACGATAGAGTCGGGGGTTTCTCTAACTAATACTCTAGGTAGTATTAATGTAGAGTGGAAGCACTATATAAGGTACTAGCTGTTGCCCGCGACTTCGTCCGCGTGGTATTTAACAAAGACTCAGCCGTTGGCAACAGCCTGCTCGCGTTCTGATCCCGCGGGACGCATTGCAGATTGTTGCTATCAAACTTTAATCAGGCGCAGCGCTTCAACATTGGTTTTAATTTTTTTTCGAGAGATGCAATTTTTTTTTTCTAAAATAAAAGTAGCCTATGTTACTCCTTGTTACATCAGCTATCTGCCAGTGAAATTCCCGTCAAAATCGGTCCAGCCATTTCAGAGATTACCCGGAACAAACAGACAGACAGACAGACAGACAGACAGACAGACAGACAGACGGACAGACAGACAGACAGACAGACAGACAGACAGACAAAAATTGTAAAAAATGTTGTTTCGGTATAGGTAACGTGTATACATCCAAATGCACTTAGTAAAAAGCGGTTATTTTAATATTACAAACAGACACTCCAATTTTATTTATATGTATAGATGACAAAAATTGTTTAAAATATTTTAACCGATCAATCAGTGAGTTATATGGATCACGTGGATCTATAAAATAATTTTGTAAATGACGTTTGATTTTTTTTTAAGCAAAGCAAAGCAAAGCTTTTCAAAAAGGCGTTTCATTTTTAACCGACTTCAAAAAGGAGGAGATTCTAGATTCGGTTGTATTTTTATGAAATCTATACATCTATACTAATATTATAAATGTGAAAGTTTGGATGGATGGATAGATGGATGGACGTTTGTTACTCTTTCACGCCAGAACGGCTGAACGGATCTGGATGAAATTTGGCACAGAGATAGATAATAGTCTGAAATAGCATATAGGCTACATTATATCCCGATAAAATGTATGGTTCCCGTGGGATAGTATTGCTTACATTTTTCATAGAATACCAATAAATTCATTTTCACATACATTTGATTCGGAGGCGGTACGAAGTTCGCCGGGACAGCTAGTGTCCAATAATTCGATTTGTTTCTTTGGGAACGGTATCTTTATAACCTACTGTTGGCCGTGTTAAAATATTTTATACTATTATTGTTACATCTTATATAAATGCACTTAAATTACTATTGAATAATCTTTTATGATTGGAAAGTGCAGACTATCGGCTTTTTTTAAGATTACTACCAGTTTGAGGGGATTACTACCATTGCTATAAGTCTTGTTAGCCCCTCGGACTAAGATAAACTTAATTAAACCCGAGTTATAAATGATCATTAAGCTGTGGCTTAACACCAATTACTTTAGTTACGTTTTTCAGAATCACAATATTTTTATTAATATATACTAATATTATAAATGTGAAAGTTTGGATGGATGGATAGATGGATGGATGTTTGTTACTCTTTCACGCCAGAACGGCTGAACGGATCCGGATGAAATTTGGCACAGAGATAGATTATAGTCTGGAATAGCACATAGGCTACATTATATCCCGGTAAAATGTATGGTTCCCGTGGGATAGATTTGCTTACATTTTTCATAGAATACCAATAAATTCATTTTCTCATACATTTGATTCGGAGGCGGTACGAAGTTCGCCGGGACAGCTGGTGTCAAATAATTCGATTTGTTTCTTTGGGAACGGTATCTTTATAACCTACCGTTGGCCGTGTCAAAATATTTTATACTATTATTGTTACATCTATACATATAAATAAAATTGGAGTGTCTGTTTGTAATATTAAAATAACCGCTTTTTACTAAGTGCATTTGGATGTAAACACGTTACCTATACCGAAACAACATTTATTACAATTTTTGTCTGTCTGTCTGTCTGTCTGTCTGTCTGTCTGTCTGTCTGTCTGTCTGTCTGTCTGTCTGTCTGTCTGTCTGTCTGTCTGTCTGTCTGTCTGTCTGTCTGTCTGTCTGTCTGTCTGTCTGTCTGTCTGTTTGTTCCGGGTAATCTCTGAAATGGCTGGACCGATTTTGACGGGAATTTCACTGGCAGATAGCTGATGTAACAAGGAGTAACATAGGCTACTTTTATTTTGAAAAAAAAAATGGATCTCTCGAAAAAAAATTAAAACCAATGTTGCAGCGCTGCGCCTGATTAAAGTTTGATAGCAACAATCTGCAATGCATCCCGCGGGATCAGAACGCGAGCAGGCTGTTGCCAACGGCTGAGTCTTTGTTAAATACCACGCGGACGAAGTCGCGGGCAACAGCTAGTCTTATATAAATGCACTTAAATTACTATTGAATAATATTTTATGATTGGGAAGTGCAGACTATCGGCTTTTTTAAGATTACTACCAGTGTGAGTTGATTACTACCATTGCTATAAGTCTTGTTAGCCCCTCGGACTAAGATAAACTTAATTAAACCCGAGTTATAAATGATCATTAAGCTGGGGCTAACACCAATTACTTTAGTTACGTTTTTCAGAATCACAATATTTTTATTAATATAAACCATTGAGTAAGTACTGTAACTTATGAATCGTCAAAATAGTTAAAAAATGCTAAGCTACAACTTTACCACCCGTTCGGAATTCCGTTCATATGGAGAAGAACGGGTAAGAAACTCAATGGTTGATATTTAAGCTATCACTCAAAACATTAGTGACAAGATCTCTCACACACAAATACAACTACACACACACACACATACACACAATTGAAATTACATAAACGTCACCAAGAAAAAAAAACACCGAAATATTCCCACCATCGTATACATAGAGCTAATAATAGTACAGACGGGTCAAGCTTACATGTCACGAGGTCGAGCGAAAGCATTGCAACACGGATTATTGCTTTTTAGAAGCCAGCCTGTTATTGCAGAATACATGTTTTAAAGGTTATTTACGTTATGTAATTCTGCAAGTGCATAGATCTATGGCACATGTTTATGTAATACTGCACCCAGATACTTGTTTGATCTGTTTGTACACGTATTACTGATTCAGCATTTTTGATGATCGATCGTGAGTTACGCAAAAATCAGAAAGTACAGTTTGTTTGGAATGAAGAATAGAATCTGTAACATTATGTTTATCATATATATATATGTATACTAGCTTTTTCCAGCGGCTCAGCCCGCGGTACCTCGATAAACCCACCTATAACCTATAAAAGTAGCCTATGTGCTATTCCAGACTATAATCTATCTCTGTGCCAAATTTCATCCAGATCCGTTCAGCCGTTCTGGCGTGATTGAGTAACAAACATCCATCCATCAATCCAAACTTTCACATTTATAATATTAGTGTGATATATATGTATATATAATAAATTCGTGTTAGTTACACCGTTTATAAAGCGAGAACGGGTTGGGCCGTTTTCATGATCCTTGATTTTTTGTATTTGTCTCAGCCCCGAATATTAAAATAATTATTAAAACTTGGGAAATGATCACATTTGATTCTAACGCGGTACGGAGTTCGCCGGGACAGCTAGTTTTTAAATATTTTTTTTGCAAAAGAAAAGTCTATGTGGCCAGCTTGATATTATGACACGCACTGGTGTTCAGAACGAGGAGTAGAATCTGTTGCACTGTTTTTTTATAAACTAGGTAATTACATAATATTGTGATAAAAAAATCCTTGGATAAATTCCTGATGGTCTTGTTGAACGCAACTTAATTTCGTTTATTCTTCTCCTTTTATATCGTCATGAACACAATAGGGTTGTTCATGCCGTGGTACTAATATTAGCCCACATAAGGGTATATACAAAATTAATGGGGTGGCTTACAAATTTTACTAACAGGGTGCGTTAGCTGAATGATCATTTGTCATACATTTTTTTCTTCCGATACGAGATAAAAATCTATATTTTCAGTTGATTCTTATTTAGATTTTAGTTACAAAAATAATTGCGCGTCTAACAAAACAGAGAGAGATACAACTGATATGTGAACTGTGTGTCCGTCTGCATCATCGTAGCTTCAGAACAGATGGGCCCATTTCAACGTATCATTAACAACAAAGCGATTTCACTGATAAGTGGTTTATTATTGTGTTCTCGAAGTGCACACAATTGTTTGAAGCACTTTGTAGATGCAGCGGTGTTGGTCAACCTATTGTAGTAAGTACAGTACCATTCACTTTAATCTTTTGCAAGAACATCAAAAGGTATGAGGATTCAGAGACACTAACCAAATTGTTATGTACCTACTATTCGTAAGTAGATATTAGATTCAACAATCAGCATTATTCCTCTGTTGCCCTCAATCGGGTTGTTTTACGATCGCTAAAAGTAAAATATTTTTCGAATATAATACAGTATAATATAATAAAATTGATAGAACAAGGCGATACTTGGCGGAAATCCAGGGGAAGAGGAATCGACCACTCCCCTCGGCCCTCGGCTTGTCAACTTTTCCAATTACAGACCAAACAAGTTGATCGATAATTAAGGAAACCAACGACGCCGATCTCCTCTAAGAAGTCAGCCGTTGGAGCAGAAAGGTGACCACAAGCCGGAAACCGTAGTGTAGGGTGGCCCCTACAAGGGGTTCCCTGGTCCTATGATGTCACTCGTGACACGAGAAGCCGATGGATGCGAGTGGCGGAGGCCCGTGATGTGAGGAAGTCAATGCTGGAGGCCCATGTCCAGCAGTGGACGTCTTTCGGCTGATAGCATAGCAGACATTCCTCCAGTCTACATCCATTAATTTGGTTGAGTTTGCTCTTTAAGTAGACCTTTCAGATATTTTGCCATCAGCCATTTGTTAAATGGTCTAATGGCTTAAGTGCGTGTTTAAGGCGAGGCCATTTATATGTGAATGATAATAAATTATAGATAGTACTATCATTAACCTATGGGAGGCAGATTCATTTTGAAGTACAGATTCTGTTTTGGTATGTTGGTATGTGCACTTCCATTTTGTTTCGAGAGAAAAAATCCTTTATTCTGAACCTTCGACCTTTGGGATCGAAAGCGCGGCCATACCCTCTTGGCTACCACAAAATATCGATAAAATTTTCGCTAAACTTAGACAATTATATTGGCACCAGAGAAAGTCATATACAACACTACAGTCATCATTCAATTTATTTTTTATTGCTAACCAAAAACGATGTATGTAGGTCAACCCTAATCTTGCATAAAAAAGTACAGGCCTGCGCCCGCGCAGCGCAGCCGAGCGGCAAGTTGGCGCAACCTGTCGGAGCCGCTTGTTGGCTAACGCGGCTGGCGCTTGAGAAACAGTGACAACCCTGATGGAAATTACCGGGCATTATTTATGCTAGTATTTTTTTTGCTTTAATATTTATATTTAGGCAGATATTAGCACAGACCTAATAACTTCAATGACGTCTTTGGGACAACGATAGTTAGATAAATTAGTGGTAAGATAAACGTCTTGTTCTTGTATATACCATTTGTTTGGTCCCAAACTAAGCAATGCTTGTAAGTTCGTGGTGTGATTGGTCTTCGTTGTGTGTTCGTCTGGCAAATTTACTTATTTATGGCATCGGTCAAGCTGCCTAACATATCAAAACTCTACTGAAACTACAAAACACATGTGTTTATTATGTACCCCTGCAGTCTGAACAAGCCCACAATGTGACACGTGACTGTTCTAATACTCTATGCTATGGTAGAGTTAGGAGTTGTGTATAATCACACTAATATTATAAATGTGAAAGTTTGGATGGATGGATCATGGTTACTCAATCACGCCAGAACGGCTGAACGGATCTGGATGAAATTTTGTACAGAGATAGATTATAGTCTGGAATAGCACATTATAATAGCACTTTCTATCCCGGTAAAAAGGACATACTTTTTAATCGCGGGTAACACCGCGGGGCGCAGCTAGTAACATTATAATTGCAAGAAATGTTGTATTTACAATTAAGAGTAGCAAAGGGACCGTATTTTTTTTTATTTCTTTAAACCTTTGTGGTTAAAAAATTTTACAAACATCCACGAAAATCGACTTTGAATGACCAGACGAGCAAGTCGGGATAACCACTGCCAGATATATAATTAACATTATTGCATATTTATTGATTGGAATGCAATAGATAAGAGGAATGGTTATTATATTTAAATCAAGATAAGTTATTACTCAGTTCAAAATGCGTGCGAAGCTGAGATATATTGAAATCAAGATAAGTTAGTTAAAAATGCGTGCTCTATCTATTTTTTTTAAATAGAGAACGATGATAAATTCGTGAATGACGAATCATCACTGCCTTGATAACCGCAGATCTGTAATTCAAACGTTTTGCCTTATCTTAGAAAATAAATTCGCAGAAATGATTATGATTTAAAAAATTACAATTGATATACAGAGTTGAAATGATAAGGGTTAAAAGGCGTTTATTGTCAGTGACGATATTTATAACAAATAAGTATATAAGGTGTAACAGAAATAGGGTAAAATATTTTATTCAATAGTCAAAGTCAAATCATTTATTTCATATAGGCCTACGGGGGCACTTACAAATTGTCATTACATTTTTACACAACCGGATCGGAACGCGACCTCAACTGAGAAGATCCGGCAAGAAACTCAGCGGGCTTGTCTTTTTTTTGAAATTCATTATTTTTACAAAATAAAATATAAAAGTAAGCTCCAGTGTGTTGCCATGCGAGGCGCACACACGCTGCACTTTAACATTATATATGTTGATATTTAAGCGATCAGTCCCAGGCTGCTTTATCATCCAAATAATCCAAGATCCTGTAATAACCCTTACGAAAAAGATTACTTTTAGTATAAACGGATGGGTAAAATTTGCAAATTAATTAATTTTGTTGTAATTTCAAGGGAGAAGCAGAGCCTTCAAACACAAGCGAATCCTTACATAAATGGAGACTCCTAAATCTGTAAAATTTACCACAACTAGATGAAATATATATATATATATATATTTATAATTGTAATAGTCCTGTATACAGTACATTGCAGTTGCAACTCTATTATTAATAAATAATATAATTTCTACTCTGTCACATGGGCAATCACCGCCCCGTCTGACCTTCCGACCTCTCTATTAACATCTTCAAACGAAATAATAAGAAAAACTAGTTTCAAACGAACACACATGAATAATTCATAGTTTAATAATATGGTTTTTTTTTGTTAGCTACCCAACAAGTAATCATGAAACATGGTGATGCTGGGAGACATATTGTTTTTAATATATCTCTTTGAATAATAAAACGTCATACCTGCTTTCTTTGCATTTGTTGCATATTAATCTTGATTATATATAAATTGTATATCTATGTGCTATTATCGGTTATTGTGATTCATGGATGACGTCTATGACCGGTTTTGTTAATAAAAAAAAAATAAGAGTATGGAATTAACATGTGTGTCGGACTTTTTGGCGGGAAACTGAAAAGTCATGGCGTCAGTTGTGTTTTAATTTCTAAAACTAGTGTTCCTGCGAGTTATAGTGAGTGATATAAGTGGAATATTAACCATTATAGGTTCGGTAAAGTGCACAAGTGTAGGTAATTGAAACAGAGTGACGAAACGTGGCTTTTCAGTTTCTCACAAAAAATCCATGAAAAATCTTTCGGTAAAGTATCCATCACTTTACTGATTGAGGGATGGGGGGTATTTTACTTGAGCCTAGGCTTTGGGCCTGTGCATATGCTCAAAAACAGAAAAAATAAATATTACTTGACACTGGCAAAATACCTATGGTGATGCCAAATTAAAAAAAAAAAAAAAAAACGTGTGTCGTAAGTGATATGTTATCTGTTGCTCATGCTAGCACAGATATTATTTTCTTGTTTATTGTTCAATTTAATCTCAGCGTAATTCCTTTGACGAAATTAATAGTCTGGAATTAAAGGCAACCCTACAGAAGAGTAATTAATTAGGTACTCACAACATTTTTGTTTCGAGCTCCAACAACTTATCAACATAAAATTAATATAAATCATAAAAAAATAAATACATAAACATCACATAAATCATATAAGTCCGAAACACAATTATATTTTGACAAAATGTCCGATGGCTTGACAAATGTCTTTTATGCTAGTTAAGGTCGTGGACACAGCAACCCTGACTCATTAGAAAATTGCTGTTAGGATTGAAAATAGTACCCTATAGTATATTATATACAGAACTAGCAAACCTGGCGAACTCCGTTTCGCCACCAGATGAATGAATTTTCTTTGCTATAAACCTCACGGAGCCCGAGACCTTTCCAACGAATGCAAAACCGTGGAAATCGGTTCGTGCGTTCTGGAGTTATAGCGTCAGGAAGGAAAACCCGACTTATTTTTATTATATACAGAATGATTAAAAAAGGGTAAACTAGACCTTAAACCTGCGCTCCTTGAGCGCATTTTTATTATTTATGTGACGTCAGATTTTTATGTCGACAATAAAAAAAAAATTATGCCCGACATAATAAAAAAAAACGATCGAAATTCTGACATGACATAACTATTACAAATGCGGTAAAAATGCGCAGGTTCAAAACTGTATAGTATACCCTATCTGAATCACGCCGTATAAATCGTTAAACTAATGTCCGTACCGTACTGCCTGCACGTTTTGTTCGGTCATCGTGTCTGGACGTGGCTTTAGTTTGGCACCAGTACATTAACGAAACTCATTAAATGATGCATGCTAATGTGTTGTAAGTACAACCTGCTGGGGCTTGAAAGGTGGGCCTTGTTACAATATAATGTCTGTGTTACATAACTTGTTTAACAATATGGCAACAAACATTAAAAAATTATCAGCACTGCAAGTGCGAGCTAACCGTATACTTTATAGTCTACCGTATTTAGACATTTTGTATGGAGAATTAAAGAGCGTTTCTAGCGGACGGTATTTAAAGCTTTCAATCTCCATACAAAATATCTAATACGGTTAGTTTACTAATAATCTCCCACTCGATTTATAGTTGATTCAAAATGCTCAACTTTTATTTTCATCTTATGAATCGCCCTGATATGTTCCCTTTTTATATATTAACCTACCACTAGCTGTCCCGGCGAACTTCGTACCGCTTCAGAATCAAATTTATGACAAAATTAATTATCTTATTAGAGTTTTTTTTTTCCAACGTTTGAATTGTTTCTGCAATTCAAATTAAAAAAATCAAAGATCGTAAAACTAGGTCCACCCGTTTCTGAGTTATAAACGGTGTAACTAACACGACTTTGTTTCATAAATATGGAAGATAGATTTTTTTGTCTCAATAATAATAAGAAACGATTGATGATATAAAATTTCTCAAACGGTAAACATACATTGCGTATTAAGGATTATTGTCTTGGGCAATATAATTAGGGAAGCTTACACATTTTTCAGTTACCAGGCTATGGGGCCCCAAATCTGCTAACACAATCAATTCATAATCGAACAGCAACCGAATAGTAACTGTCACTTTTGACAGATATCCCATACAATATCTGCCAAAAGTGACAGTTACTATGCGGTTGCTGTTCGATTATGAATCGATTGTGTTAGCAGACTTGGGGACCGGGTCAGTCCGACGGACAATCAATCAAATCTTCATGCCATATGACGTCACGGAATGTGTCCAAATAGACTTGAATCCGCATGACACCAACCGCGACGGTCAAATATTTAATCAGACGTGTAGACTCAACGCTCGGTTTTACAACGTGCATTTGTAAGGATATGGCCACATGGGGCTTCGAACCCAAAATACAAGAACCAAATAACTATTGACCCACTTAATTAAGTGGATATTGCACATCATGGCTTCTAGGTGTGTGCTATGAAAGGATTTAAACAATTAAGGTGGAAGCTCAGGGTCAGGGCGCGAAATTCAAAATGTCAATGGTTTTAATTTTTTTACGAAAAATTTGGGCATCTTTACGATGTAATTTAGTGTTTTGCGATATTAACATTCTGCATTGGATGTCTCGATGTATTAAGTTTGCTTATAAAAATACCTAAAGCGATACAACATAAAGTTAGTAAAAGTAGCGGTTTTTATAAAACTTATGGTATTGTATCGGATTAGGTACGTTTTAGGCAACTACTAAATATGAGAGTACCCCGGTTCAAACTATGACACTAGGACGTCAACCACCTCAAACCTCCCGTGACCATGGTTGCTGTAAAGTAGCCGAAACGTCGGGACCGTAAAAACGTATAATAAACGCTATAAAATCCGTAAGATTAGTTTTATTTCAATTAAGTACCTATTATCTGCGAATATAGATCTAGAAAAAGCGTGCACCATCAATACATTACTCTATGTTAATGATAACTCAATATATAATAGATATCTACTATGAGTTTATAGTCATACAAAAATGACTATTGATTCTATATTTGTACCCCGATAACCTCTCATTGAACAAATCTCTAACGAATTAAAGTAGGTCTTGATAACAATATATGCGCGCACTCTAACCTCTGGCGATAAATTAATAATTTCTTGAACATCGGCGACTAGATACACAAATGTTTATTTTTAAAACGACATTAGAATTAAATCGAGATTAATAAAACCGATTCGAAATCGAGAGCTATAATTCATTCTATAAATAAAATTATAAAAAAATACTGAGTATTCATAACATTTAGTCACACGGAATGCATTTCGTATGTAAATATAGACAGGCAATAAGAAAAAGTATGTAATATATTTCTATGCAGTATAAATTTATATTAAGTATAATCCTTTTCGATTGGCATCGTAATTCACGTAAAAACAAACAGATCTCGCGGTATAGGTTAATAAGAAAAAGTTTGATTCAGTCTACGTAATTTTATACTCGATTATCCTTTCAATTCGATTGTTTGACATGCATGAATAGTAATATGTTACGAAACTATTATTTCTGAATGGAAAAATAATTCTTATATGGTCGTTGTTGATTAGCTAATGCCACATATACTGACATATTTTTTTTTTTTAGTATATTCGATTATATATGTTTCTCATTTTGCACTATTATTTTTCGAATCATAATTAAATTTTATTGATAAGCAAAAAGTCATATAGCTAGCACACCAGCTGATTCAATAATACGAAACCAAACCTCATATCCACGGTACGTCAGGTGCGAGATTATTCGTAGGCTAACCGTATACTTTATAGTCTAGGTATTTAGACACATTGTATGGAGAATCCAACAGCGCCTCCAGCGGACGGTATTTAAAACTTTCAATTCTTCATACAAAATGTCTAAATACGTAGACTCGAAAGTATACGGTCAGCTTACGAATAATCTCGCTATTCACGCACAGAACACTGTTTTGATAAGTTTCGTTAAACATTAAACAAGTTATATATATATACATACATAGTTATTTGCAATCGTCACACTATGAACGCACCTTTACAGTTCAAAGGTTGTCACACAGGTTCTACAACTGATCGGATCATGGAATCGATAAAATATTTAAAAGAACGACGTTTTTTTTTATTAAAAAAAACATGCTGTGTTTTATTCGGCGCCGATTTTGCGATCAATATTATTTGTACGGGGTACGCTGTTGACTCGATTTGCCAATTCGAATGTTTAATTACTATACGGCTGGCAGGTATATTACATGTTAAATCATTAGAATTAAGTATCTTGAATAGTGTGTTAATAGACATTGTAATATACGCATGAAAATTTTCAGGATAGCTTAGTGTAAATCAAAGCTAAACAATTTTGTGTTTAGATTTTTGACTCACAGCCTCCAACTAAACCTAGAAGCAACTATCTAATCAGAGATATGAAATATTATTGCAAGTATCGTTTACTACGTAGTAACTTACATAAGTAAGTTGGTTGGATACTGTATGTAAGCTATTAATTCACCAAGTCGCGCGGCAATTTAGTAATATAATATATCAGGTGTTACAAAAATAGTGTAAACTATTTTTACAGATTAATCAGATATAGAAGATATTACAAAAATACTGTACAATATTTTAGTAGATGAATAAGTAAGTTATATGGATGTTTAAAATAATTGTGTAAGTATTTGATTGTTTGTGAACAAAGCGAACCAGTAGCGTTTGTCCGTGCGCTCAGTGCAGGGTGTAATTTTTTTTATTGTCCTATGATTTGAGTTTTATAACCTACTGTTGGCCCTGTTAAAATATTTTACACTGCTATTATTACCTTGTATATTTTTTGCATACATTGCACGGCTATTATTTTAACACTATTTTATGTCCATTACTCGGTGACGGTAAGACAGATTTACGACTCAAATTAGCATAAACTTTTTTAATCAAATTCGTAAGCGAAACTCGTAGTGATCAATGACGGGGTGGCATAGTGAGTTAAATGTCAGACCATTGGTCCAAGGTTGTAACACTTGCAAGTAAATTTTTGCCATGAATCAACTTTTTAATCTCGGTTACCCACAACGCAGAAAGGATTATTGTCAGTTTGACTTCTCTCTGTCTATTGTAGGATATCTAGCAGCTTCAGAATAGATGTAACATTGTCAATATCGAGATTTTTTGTGTAGTTACTCGTATCGGCTATATGATTCTTAGCTAACTTTGAAAGAAATCGTATTGGCCATTTGTAAGACACGTAATTTGAATTTAAAAAATATATCTGTGAGTCTGCTCACATAAATATATACCACTGTAACTCTGTGCAAGTTTTTTTTTGGAATTTCCTAAAAAAAAATTCAAACCAATATATTACAACTGATATTTTTCATTCGGGCGACAAGTTACATTTCCTTCTTTTTGTTATCACGTTCGAGGGAAATCAAAAACGAGTTATTGATAGTTGTCCTTAAAGGGTGTCACGTTACGAACCGTCCTTATTTCGATGAAAAAATTATATACATGATAATATTCTACACAGCCCAACTTCAATTAGATTTAAATATTTATTTCTGTCTTTCCAACGAGCTCACGCAAATAAATGAATAAAAAAAAATATTAATAACATTTTAAATAACAATAACATTTTTATGACTTTCATTTAAAACACATAAAGAAGCTTTCATATTACTTAAGATAAAAAAACACAATCTCATCTAATGGTATAGTTACATGTCTCACATTTGACCTTCCTGATCAGACTTGAAAACTATTAAATGAAGTTTGAAAAACCGGATAGTTGTCGACACAGACAAGTATTGAGTTGCATTTAAAAGCGTCTAACTAACGCCTTATTAGCAGCGCGGATGTATCGCTAATAAAATATATATCCTTTCGTAACTTTCGACATTGCGTAACTTACCGAGTGTAAGGATCTATAGCACGGAGGGTGGGCCAGGAGAGCTAGCGTACAGAAAATCACTTGTAAAGCACTTTTCAGCCATGCACATAATCCATATCGTAGGGAACACAGGGTCAGTTAAAAGGGAAGGTTTCTACGCGCACTCGCGACACAATTTTTCCGTGGGTGGGGGAAAACTGATGCCACGCGACGCGTGCTGCGCTTGCGACGGCGAGCGGGCGACTGGCGTGCGCGTGCGACTCCCCACGCAATAAAACCTTCGCTTTTCAAGAGTGGGGGCGGACGGTGGGATGCTTTTGAAAATGCAACCTGTTCTTTGCGGAAACAGGGTGCTAGGGGACCGTTAGGTTACATTTTTGTGGGTTTTCTTGGAACCGTGGAAATGTAGAGTTCGGGATGCGTTTTTATTGCGTGTTTTTGTAATGTGTTATGTGGTAATAAGATTTTTTTTTAATTATTTTACATTCATAACGCGGAAGGTAGCAGATTTCATTCATATTCTTTTTATACAAAAGTAGTCTTAGTAGAGCTTGCTATAAATGACTAAAAGATATAAAAATAATAATAGGACGCTAAAGATATGAAAATGAAATGCGAAAAATACTTACAATAAACACTATCTTTCTAATCTTAACGATTTAATTAACTAGAGTAGAATATATTATGCCTCTCTACTACCAGGAAAACCTTTAATTTAATTAAACATAATCTATATTTTATTTCAATAATAGCAATTATACAACGGTGACAGCTCTACCTACATAATTAGTAGGTAGAGCTGTCACCGTTGATATAAGGTAAATACGTTAAACGTTATTTATTAAATTAGTCTAATTAATTATACGTTCTTAAATAATGGACTCGTGGGAAATCCCACAAATAAAAATCTTTATCTGTAGTAATTCTAAGAAATGGTCAAGTAAGTTCATAATACTAAATCCTGTTATGTATCTATCAAATTCATTATTTTTTCTTTGCACAAGCTATAGGTAAATATCTAACATTATCATACAAAATAAATCTTTCACTGAAACAACATGAAATATTCAATAATTTCATGAGATATTTTCAATAGTGTGTATTTTTATAATGGAAAAATGTAGTACAAAAAATCCCCTATAAAAGACATCAACGGGAGTTATAACTCATTTTCATATTTTCCTGTTATCTTTTTTCTAAAACCTTTCAAATTATTTTCTGTGCGTCTATTGACCATGTTTTATGTAAATCTTACCTATTATATAATATAGCTTAGTTGTAGTTGTGTTCATTTATGTATATTGTTTTTTTTTAAACTGAATTAAATACGAAACTATTTAACCAACAGGTAATTATATAACTATACGTACCGGAAATAATAGTTTAAGTAAACATTCAAGTACATTATGTACGTGGGTGCGGTATCACATCCGTCAGTGACTTTATATTATAATGAATGCTCGCCTCGCTCTTAAAAACCGCAATCGTAACAATTATACATCGGTTTTTCTAAAACAATATAAAATCTTAACAAAGTAACAAATGAAATAAAACAAATTTTAACGGATTTTATCGTATTTATTTTATGTTTTTACGTTCCCGACGTTTCGGCAACCATAGTCACGGGGGACTGAGGTGTTTGACGTCCTAGTGTCATAGTTTGAACCGGGGTACCCTCATATTGAGTTGTTGTTTGCGGTTCAATCTACGCAGAAACTGCTTACAGTGTCTTGAGGTGTTGCAATGGTGCGCTTGGTTTTGGATTTAATTATATTAATTATTTTCTGCTTAGATCGGACTGTATGTTTTTACGTTGCCGACGCTTTGGCTGCTTTACAGCAACCATGGTCACGGGACAACATACACCATACAATAAACGCTATAAAATCCGTAAGATTAGTTTTATTTCAATGTGTATTCTGTATTTCAATGTGTGTCTGTGTGTGTGTGCGTGAATATATGAAATCAATTTTTTTTTACGCCCAGAGCCCTCGGTGTATTAACCAACACCTACTGAAAACAAAGAGGTATGGCGTGCGCCAACCGGTCAGGGGTAGAGATATTCGGGTCGCCACGAACCGCTGGCGCATATAATGCGATACATTACGCGATTACGTGGCTCATATCACGCGAGATACCTGATTGGGCAGATTAGCGATTAGTGAAATACAATGTGATTCAAAAAGGGTACACTAACTATTAACCCTTAGTAGCCTGATTTACGAAAGTGTTTTTTTTTAATATTACTGTGTTTAATAATAATGACATTAGATTTTTTTTTTAATTTCGTTGGAAAGAATATTATACAACAGTAAAATACGTACAGCCAACCTATAAAAAAAAACTAATAGTAATGTGAACATTCAGTTTAAAAGATTGGTATCAAAATTGAAACTCTAGGCTATTAAGGGTTAAATCTGTGCTGCTTAAGCGCATCTGTAATCATTGTTAGTAGTCAGATTCGATGCGAATTAAAAAAAAGTGCGCAATAATATTTTTTTTAAATCGACAAATTGCAATTTTGATTTTACAAGCTGATTACAAAGACGTTCAAGAAACTCAGGTTTAAAGGTTACTATACCCTTATGGAATCAACATGTATATATTTTATAATAGCCGTTTCTTCCAGCTACGTACTACCGGGATATTCGAATGACATTTGCGAGTTTAATTTTCAATCATGATTATAACTTGCCAAATGGGCAAATTAAAGCGCGAGAAAAACTTGAAAATGGCACCTCGGCGAAACTCATGTGTGGTTCTTCTACCCCAACTAGACCCTCATGATGGATGTCCATTATCCTCCTCGCATTACGATCCAATACAATAGCATAGCAGTGATAGCCAAGTTGCTAGAACGCTTGCCTCGGTAACAAGGATCGCAGGTCCAAACCCCAGCAAACCTCTGGAATTTCATGTGCGAATCTCATTTTCAACCACGATTATCACTTGCTAAACGGTGAAGGAAAATATCGTGAGGAATCCTACATGTCTAAGAGAACCCCTCGACAGATGTGTGAAGTCCGCCAACCCGCACTGGGCCAGCGTGGTGGACTATATCCTAATCCCCCGCGCATTGAAGGGAGGCCCGTGCCCAGCAGTGGGACATTAAAAAGGGCTGGTATTATTATTATATTATGTCTCTCTCCACACGGGCTATACCCGGATCTTCGGAAGGCTTGCGCGGGGACATGGGACCAACACGTAGAGGCCCTTTTTGCGAAATTTAATGTTATATTAGCCACCTGCTGGGATCAACTGCTGAAAATGATAGCATAAACATAGCATAGCGACTTGACCTCAGCAGGGGGAGCAACTATTGCAGGAATATGGAAAGATAATTGGGACTATGGATTGAGGATTGGATTCATATGGGATGGGAATATTGGAAGGGTTGCGGACACCTGCCATAATCAGCTTTTATCTAATTACTATTGGCAGGTTCCTATTATATTGTGATTATTTCGATTCAATACCGTCTGCGAAAAGTGGGGTTGATAATAAACCTCTGCCTACTCTATGGATAAATTTTGTGTAATGATTATTTAAGTCTTCTTTGTCACATCACTCTTGACACAGCTTATTCCTCCTCAATGTCCAATAAAACATCCTCACCCCAGGTAACGCATGAACCCAACGCCATAAAAGTAAGCAAAAAAAATTATCATGCGAGATTATTATTAAAAAAAAATAAAAAAAAAAGTCGTCGCCCGGAAAGATGCGTTGATGCGGCTTCCGTCCAAACACCTTCCTTTTATTGTGTCTGTGCCTTGGAGTTCGGTTTTCGATTACACACAACCTTCAATTTGGCGATGGTCAATCAGCTTTTCCTATAATATATCTATCTTCGAATTAAACGGTCGCCATACTTCCTTGTATCTTCAAAGCCTTTTGTTTATGGTAGCTAGTCCTGCTACAATGTTGTAAGGTATATAGTTACAATGGCACAATAAATATTTGTGTGCGTATCGTTACGGTTTAATTGAAAGATAAAAATAGCAGGAGTTGGAAGAGAATTATCCACTTCCCTCCATTGCAAAGCGGGAGACAAAAAGATCTGGTAGACACATTTCCACAAAAGCAAGACTCGTATAGCTGGACTAAGTCCAGGTGTAAGGCACCACGGAGAGTTTATACTAGTTGGTCCTAAACTTGGGAGCTGATTAAACTTGATTCCAGTAATAGGTGTGGCAAAAACGCTTGAACGCACGGAAGTTGTCCCTGGTTTCCACAATGTCTGTGTAGTATACTACTCCAGATGTTATTTGCATACTACTAAGCATAAACCTAGAACTAAAAAGTTAATATTTACTTGCATACCTACCGGAAGATTAACATGTCAAGGTTAGGTTTAATATTCCGCCATAATAACACATTATTACCGTGTAATTATTTTATTAATATGTTGACAGTTTTCCGAGATTCCTCTCGTTTTCCGGTGCGAGTATTTATTTAAACAGTAAATATTCTATTATTATGCTCTTCGCTTTGAACGATCATAAATATTATACCTGACGACCTGATTACCTCGGTGGGTAGTGACCCTGCTTTCTGTGCTGCGGGCCCCGGCTTCGAATCTTGGTTGGGAAAAAGTTTGTGTGATGAGCATTAATGTTTGTACCCGAGTCGTGGATGTTAAATATCTAAGTATTGAATACTGGGTTCGCCCCCAGTCCATTGTACGGTACCCATAATACAAGCGTTGCTTAGTGTGGGACCGTATAGTTGGTGTGTTCATCTGGCGACATTATTATTTTTATTATATGAGAACGGACTTTATGTTACATTATTTCAGAGTGCACCATTTAAAAAAAAATTATAACGTATTAGAATATTTGTTGTATTGAAAATCCTTTCCAAGTATGTCAAAAAAACATGGATTTCCATGCTCATGAACGATATTATGAGAATGGAGTTATTAATATATATTATTATAATTACAATTATATACCTAACTATTATCCGCCGTGATGACATCCACAGCCTCCGGCGACGGAAGATGAATACCGGAAACGAGAATGACGTAATTAAGATGCTTCATTATAATATGTTCGAAATGATTTATTTTTGTTCGATAAGTAAGTAACATTATGAAAACAAATATAATGTACCGTCCGCAGCAGTGAGGTTAGCCACTCTTGCGCAGTACAGATTAGAGAACCTCACATGACTTCCGGGAGACGTGTAGGTTTCCTCACCATATTTTCCTTCATCGTACAGCAATATATAATCATCATGAAAAATGTAATTCGCAAATCAAATCTGATAATCCCAAAGATATGCGAGGCGTAATTCGAACCTGCACACCTTGTTTTCCAAGCGAGCGTTGGATCATCTTTGCCATCTACTTTATATTTTTTTATTTTGGCTGACCTCATTTAGGCATACACATGTCAACCGCAAACAAAACGTACAGACCATACTAATTAAGTAGTTTTTTTGTGTAAAAATGACCTAACCATAGACGTTAGGACATAGATGAATCGTCTGACAGATCTTCCATCATTATGAATACATAAGATAAGCAAACGATAAACATATATGGTGGTAAATACATAATGCTGATTAGTTTCATCCTGCATATGACGTCAGTTATGTGGGCTTTTAACTTCCGGTGTTTGAAGTGGGAAATCCCAATTCATGTGAACACAAAAACCCATCACGCCTGTGTTCCTGACCCTGAACCTACTGGTCCTGAAACATAATCAGAGACAAACTTTGTAGCCAATACAGTTATTTAATAGAAAATACAGTTAATTTTTATACTTTAGGTAGGTGCATACAATAGTCACAACCAGTATACATAGACATAAAACTCATTGTAAATTTAACGCAATATTTAAATCCAAACCCATGTACCCATATAACACGGCAAAATCGTGCATATAACATTCGAAAATCGTACATATTACATGTCAAAATCGTATATATAACATTCCAAAACCGTGAATATTACATTCGAAAACCATGCATATTACATTCCAAAACCGTGCATATTACATTTAAAACCCGTGCATATACAATGTTATGAGTAAACTAATGCATCAATATTATAATAAATAGTTTTACAGACACTACACACTAATTAAATTGAAATTATATTTTGTCCATGTCTCCAAAATAACGGCATCTTTTTTTAGGGTTCTTCAAACAGCAATTCGTCATCAATAATTCATTTCAAGTAAACCACGATGCTGGCCGCATTGAACTGACTATGGCGCTACTGTCTTTGTAAAGCTGTCAATAGCATCGATATTATTATACTGACAACGCTAGTTCCAGTTTTGGCCACCTGAAGAGATAAGTTGGTGGTATTGGTGTGTCATTAACCACGGGTTAAGGTCAGGACATGTGACAATAGGTGCTTAACGTTGCATGGCTCAAGAGGAGGGGCCAGTTGACTTACAGGCTGGTGCAGATGCTTACCGGGCATGGCTGCTTTGGTAAGTATCTGCACCAGATCGCTGGGCGGGAGGCGACCCCCAAGTGCCACGAGTGCGATGCACCCGTGGACACGGCAAGCCACACGCTCCGGGAGTGTGTGGTGTGGGGGTCGCAGAGGCACGACCTCGAGAGTGTGGTCGGAAGGGATCTCTCGCTGCGGAGCATAGTGGAGGCTGTGCTCCGTGACAGGGGGTCCTGGGAGGCGATGGTCTCCTTCTGCGAGATTGTCATGTCGCAGAAGGAGGCCGCGGAACGGGTCAGGGAGGAGGACGCTCTGGCTGACCCGATCCGTAGAGCAAGGCGGGGCAGAAGAAGGGGGCGATACGCTCGCCTCCTGCCCCCGCCATAAGAGGGTTCTAAAAGGCATATAAGCCGGAAGGGGGCCGGGGGGCCCCCGAACTCGAGGTAACCGCCGGGGCGTCACGGTAGTGTGCTCGTAGAGCGATCCCGTGGCGCCCCACAAAAGGCACAGAGGGCGGCGCTGGGTTTTAGTGGGTAGTCTGGACTTCTTCCAGGAGCCCCACATAACCGTCCGGGCTCCCCCGGGCTCGGGCGGTATGCGTAAATGCATTTCCCAGCGGAAACAAAAAAAAAAAAAAAAAAAAAAAAAAGGTGCTTAACGTTGCATGGTCTTAAGTCGGGAATTTACAATCGAAGGATGACGCAAATATCACAGCCGAATGCCGGACATGTCCGAAAATAAATTAGGTTTGTTATATGACAGTTGATATTTCTTCTTTTTTTATAAAAACATTGTATACCTTATTTATTTTTAAGTTTCAAAAATGGAACTTCACAAGTAAAGTTGACGTTTTTTTTTATTCAATAATATTTAATGTACAATGTACATACTGGCACGACTTTTTATTAAATTACGCTTCTCTCTTTGAATGGGGAACGATTATTTTAAAGGAACTTTAAAAATATTGATATATTATAAAAATATTGTTTTATTTTGAAAAAAAAAAGTATCTGTAATAAATAATGGGTAATACTAGTGGGATATTAACCATTGTGTGTTCATAAACATGCACGATTTAAGGAAATTAAAATAAAATAGTTAGACTTTACTTTTCAAGTTCTCCCAAGACGTCCGTTAAATTTTCAGTAAACTATCCACAGCTTTACTGATAGGGATTCATTTCATCGTCATCATTTTTTTTTATTACATTATAGGCAAGTATTTGATCTCGGTCTCACTTGATGGTAAGTGACGATGAGATCTACGATGATGCATACTTGCCTAGGTAGGAAGGCGGCAGTAGATCGAGACGCTACATGCACTAGGCACATGCAGCGCAGCTGATCTGACCCGCCATCCATGAATGGCAACACCGAACATCATGCCGGAACACGGCTAGGCCGCTTGGCGACATGGCTTTGTTCAGTGGGTGGTGACTAACCACGGCCGAAGCCTACCACCAGTAGAGTTGTTACCTAGTTGGCACTACCCAGGGTCACGTGTAGGGTATCTCGAGGGTATTTAATTCTCCTACGGACGAAGGTGACTCGACCCCATCGTCATAAACATTATCATTGTCATCAGGGGTACATATAATTCAATAACAATTATCAAGTATTACTCGACACTAGCATAAAAGACATTATTGTGAAACCGATTGCCAACCAAAAAAAAGAAGAAAAAATATTTAAAACGTTTGATTCTTATTGCCATATGAAATAGATAGGGCGGCGTAGGCCCTGGGCACATCTGATGCGTTGCTATTTTCGTCTAAATGTTTATACAACCATCACCTTTGACAACCTGGTTAGCTTAGTTGGTAGTGAGCCTACCTTCTGCGCAGAGGGTCCCGGCTGCGAATCCTGGTAGGGACAACCTTTGTGTGATGCACATGAATGTTTGTACCCGAGTCATGGATGTTTAGTATCTATATAAGGAATAAATATTGGGTTCACCCCCCAGTCCATTGTACGGTACCCATAATACAAGCGTGGCTTAGTGTGGACCGTATAGTTGGTGTGTTCGTCTGGCGACATTTTTTTTATTATAAAGTTAAACGTTTTGACCAACTTCGTTATCACTGTCGACATCGTCTCATCCTGCAAGTAATCATATATCAGAGATTCCAGTTCCTTATGTATGCGACTCAGTGCTAACAGCATCGTGATTTCTCTGAACGAAGTACGTACTTTATTAATTTCCTCGCCTGACACCTTCCTCTCCTTGAGTTAATTAAAATGTTGTCATTATTGTTTACCCGGTTTACTTATTTTATTCGTAGGCTAGTTGTTAAGAGGACCAGGGTTCCTGTGCCGAGAATACCAGGCTCGAATCCCGGTAGGGGCAATCTTTATGTGATGAGAATGTTTGAGCCCGAGTCATAGGCGTTTAATATAGCTTTATAAAAGTAGGTACCTGCTAACCCGGCAGTCGTTGTCCTTTCCAAATCCCAGAGACAAATCTTTTTTTCCCGACATCTTTTTATTTTCATTTTCTTCCCCGTAATCCTTATTACCAACTCAACCAAAATGAAAATCGTTCCATCCGTTCTGAAGGGATGCGCTTGCCAAAAAACGGCATTTTTATTTTTATTAAAGTATACGTAAATTATTTATTTTATTGAGTATACGCATGATAACGACAACATTTGGTTAAAGGTACTCTATGTATGGTAATTGTTTAGTATGGAGTTAAATCAATTTAAGTGGCCATTTAAAAAAGAAAATGTTTGGCTTAGGGAGCGTTCAAGTATTATGTAGCGCAATTTTAAAATCTCTGCGCGACCGTTCTGATGGCTTAAAACGATGTTACGTAACGTGTAGTTCAAACCCCCTCTCGCCCCTGTAACGCATCGTATCGCTTCAGAAGACCTCCCCCCCTCCCCTCAAATTCATTACGTAATACTTCAACGCTCCCTTACTGTTGTTACATCGTCATCACGTGTACCCAGCACATGCGATTATAATATCGCAATATCTTCTATCCTTGATCTTAAGTGTGTCGTACGCGTTGAGGTTAAGGGCACTGTCGGTAAACGCGCAAACACTCATAATTTACACCTAGAACCGGTGGAAGCGATACCTAACGACCGGTGCGGTGGGCAAACGTCTTTAATTCCCGGGATAAGTAAATTAGGTATCTGCAGAATTTTCCGAGCACATAGTTCATGACAGTTGTGGAAGCGAGACGTGACATGCATAAACATTCACGTTAGAGCGAAATAAATTATATATTTTTTGTCTTGCTCCGCGTATCCGCATTCAACTGTTTATCACAAAACTTCATTCCTTTCCTATTGACTCGCTGAGAGTCCATACCTTGACGTCATTGTTGGTCATCACTGTGGATCCTGTCTTCACATAACAGTATTAGGTGTGTGGTGGGCCAAGTAAAAGAAAGTACAGAAATACATATTTGCAGGCAAAATGAGGTTGCGGTGGGTTATTTTTTTATAAAGACAGTGTAACGTGGTTTTTACATGAATGCGCTAGATATAGCTACATTACTTATGGGCAAACGAAACTAGCGTCTTCAGTGCATCCTTCCTTTACTAAAACCTCCTTTACTTACTTATATACTTACCCCCAAATTTATAGACGTTATATAACTTTATCCAACGTCATATAATAACTTAACAAAGTTATAAAATGTCTATAAATTTGGGGGTTAGAGTTAGTACTTTTTTTTGACCAGCTGCTAAAGTCTGCCTTGCCGTTCCTACATTATTCCCACATACCTATAACAATGTAGGCAACTACCTACCGCCCAAAAATGTAAAAGATCTTTTTGAAAAGAGCAACCATGGAGTTTCTTCACCGTTTTTCTCCATAGAAACTGCATTCAGAACGGGTGGTAAACTTGTAGCTTAGCATTCTGTAACTTATTTGGCGATTCATAAGTATTGTACTTTATGGTTTACGTGAATAAAAAATATTGACTGATTCTAAGTAACCGAGAAATTATTCCATTCACCTGATATAGAATGTAACACGTAAAATTATATAGCTACCGTCATATCCCCTCTCATTGCCACACTATTTTATTGGAACGACTAAATTTAAATTCATATTCAATCGTACGATAACTGACGCTGTATTATGCAAATCACGCATAACTGACTAATTACTAACCCTTATTTCCTGAACGATACGGTCCATTTGTCTAGTGAGTACGCTGGTGACCACCAGAGCTTATACCAGCCAATGTACCCATGCTACGTAATTTTATACAGCAGATACAGAAAGAGTATACTAACCTTTGGAGCTCTGTAATCAGGTGTAACAATAAATGCGGGACAGAGCGGAACAGGGTTTATTGAAGCGGAGTGGAATGGAGCGGAGATGGGTGGGACAGAGCGGGTTGGGCGGAGCTGAGCGGAGTGGGGCGGAGCGGAGTGGAGCGGAGCGGGATGGAGCAGAACTAGGCTTATCAAAGCGGGGTGGAATGGAGCGGAACGGAGATTGGTGGGCAGAGCGGATTGTAGTTAGACGGAGCGGGTTGGGGGAGTCTAGCGGAGCGGAGTGGAGGTAGGAGGAGCGGTGATACATCATTGCTAACTCTATGCTTAAGCTCTTTTTAGAAGTAAGTTGTGACGTAAAAACATCTTTATCCCCGTGTGCTAGATGTTTAATAGTTTAATATGAACCGGCGCGAAACGCGACACTTACGCAACAGTGTACCGAAGCGCAAGATGCGCGTGCGCACTTGGGCAATACATTGCATTTGCATCGATAACTGCATACACTACTTTGTAGCGTAGGTTTACGATGTTGACGCGGTATTTAGTGTGTTTGTGTTATGATGTTGAACTACCTTTTTACCGCCAGGCTTTACCCGATTCTTGTCCACAGAGCTTCGGGCAATTTTCTTATGCCATGTTTTTGTACTTATTTTTGTCAATTGTTAACAGTTGTCTCAATTGGAGCGTACTGCGTGCGATTTATTTGGTCGTCCAGCCGGCACTGACCGTATTTAGTTTTTTTTTTAATCCACATAGTAAAGTAAGGTTAGGATATAAAGGCATCGTCACGGTAGTGTGCTCGTAGAGCGATCCCGTGGCGCCCCACAAAATGCAGAGAGGGCGGCGCTGGGTTTTAGTGGGTAGTCTGGACTTCTTCCAGGAGCCCCACATAACCGTCCTTGCCCCCCCCCCCGGGCTTGGGCGGTATGCGTAAATGCATTTCCCAGCGGAAACAAAAAAAAAGGATATAAAGGCATAGAGCCTTCTAAAGTCCCGGGCCCCAAGTCTGCTAACACAATCGATTCATAATCGAACATCAACCGCATAGTAACTGTCACTTGTGACAGATATTGTATGGGATATCTGTCAAAAATGGATACCCTCTGGAAGCCTCGTTGCATAATAAACAAATCGCCATTTTCATATCATCATGTCTCATCCATAATTTTATTTATAATGTGTATTTATTGAATGTTCTATTGCTATTAATTACTTGACATTGGCAAAATACCCGCTGAGTTGTGGGTGAGACCATTTTCATATCCATTTTATTTCATAGCATTTCATTTCGTAAAGAAAGAAGAAATATTCAGAAAAAGAAATACTACTGAACTGAGAACCTGAAGAAACTTTTTGAAGTCAGTTAATAAATATATACAATCGAATAATGCAATTTAAGGGCGATGTACAAATAGATTTAACAGTTGACGTCTCTCATTTTGTTACAAAATTTATCGACTACTAAACTTTGTCGAGTATTTCGCCAACGAGATAGTCTGGGAATCGCAGCTATTAAACTATGCCCACAGTAAATGTTAACTACATCCTTCAGCTTGAAGAGACACTAAAATCAAACACTTATTAAAACGATAGGTACACTCAATGGTATAAACGTAAATTGGTGTGGTAAGTATTACTTGAGTGCGAGTACTTAAGTACCTACTTCTCGTATATGTTTGTGTAATTAGCTAACCACACGTTTTATCAGTCAACGACCCGCGCTAACCACTTCAAGGCCCATAGTATGAGTTTTGAGCGTAGGTATTCAACTATACCGGTCACGTGATCAAATGTTTCCATACATTTACCAGTAGGTAAATCTGCGTTTTCCAAAAGGGCGCTGCTGTCAAATATATATGAATAAATATCGACAGACGATCACACCCGTATGGCCCCAAACTTCAACGCTTGTATTATAGGTATTACCAAATTACGAAAAGACCGTTTCCGAAAATTGTCCAGGCGGGAATCGAACCAGTAACTACCCGGGGCACTGACCCGACCGGCCTACGCTCAAACCACTACACCAAGCTGTCGTCATTGTTTAACATATATAAATATAATATCGCCAGACGAACTCATCAACTATACAGTGCCTAACTAATCTAATATCCAATCGATCGATCGATCCAGAATAAATTTTTTTTTATACATTATAGGCAAGTATTTGATCTCGATCTCACTTGGATGGAGCATACTTGCCTAGGTAGGAAGGCGGCAGTAGATCGAGACGCTACATTCACTAGGCCCATGCAGCGCAACTGATCTGACCCGCCATCCATGAATGGCAACACCGAACATCATGCCGGAACACGGCTAGGCCGCTTGGCGACATGGCTTTGTTCAGTGGGCGGTGACTAGCCACGGCCGAAGCCTACCACCAGTAAAGTGGGTGGTGTCTAAACTAATAATATTAAAAATCCGTGATATGGTTATAGTGGGCTCTGTCACACCAAACGGGTGGCTATGCAGTACTAAAAAATGGACGACCTGCCCCAATAGGCACCCCTCCTAATTGTCTGCGACCTGGTGTCTAACCCGGGCCCGAGCCGGGACGTCGCAGGCGTACCCCACGTGCGATCCTGCGATGCCCCACTTATAAGGCATAGAAGGTCTAGAGGTCCTTGACGTGTCCAGGAGCCCCACGAAACCGTGCGAATCCCCCCAGGCTCGAACAGTATGCATAAATTCTTTTCCCAGCGCTAATAAAAGAAATTGTATTTGGTGCTTTTGAAACTCGTACTAAGTCCCCTGTTAAAACAATTAGCGACAATATTATGCAAAACCTCCAATCGAAACGATTATTGATACAGTCGATTCCAATCAGCCGCGGCATCCGAGTTTTTAATATCAGATCAAGCCCGTTCTACATTAGCTGGCCCGCTAATTTTGCACTTTCGACTCCAGTAATTACGTCTTGCGTAATCGTCCCAAGTCGCTTCTGCCTGCAGTCACGAGCGATTCGTATTAACCAACATAAATTTGCAGTTGCAAAAAAACACAACCGTACCAACCGCAGCTTTGGGCCACCGCAAAAAGGTATGATGACAATATTACACTGTGGCAAATAATAAAATTGTATGTAATAACACAAAGAAGTAAAAATTATATCAAAACTTCGAAGGCGGCGGTTGTGTAACCTCGTGCCCAATAGAATAATAATAGATGTCGCGTAAAAAAACGAAAGTATAAGAATTGGAGCGGGCAATAGACACAATGGCGTTGCTATTCTATATTTAAAAAGTATAACAAAGGTCCGTAATAGGCTGTATAATCTGTACCTTATCCGCGTCCTATAAGAAACATAAAGTGTGATTTGGGAAATTATGAAGGATGAGGGAGACGTAGTTGTTGAGACAGACGAGATGATGCAGGACAGAGATAGTTTGTATATTTGTCTCGCGATGTGTAATAACATACCGATCGCCAGACAAACATACAAAGTACGGCAGGCACTAGTGCAGGGATTCCCAAAGTGGACGATATCGACCGATCGGGGTCGACACCCTTAATAGCCTAGAGTTTCAATTTTGATACCAATCTATTAAACCGAATGTTCACATTACTATTAGTTTTTTTTATAGGTTGGCTGTACGTATTTTACTGTTGTATAATATTCTTTCCACGAAATTAAAAAAAAATCAAATGTCATTATTATTAAACACAGTAACATTAAACACAGTAATATTAAAATTAAATCACTTTCGTAAATCCTAAGGGTTAACAAACTGATTTTGGGGCTCACGAGGTCTAAAAATGTACCCCTATTAATTAACACAAGTTCTTATTTGAAACTTTCAAGATACTGTATAAGTTGTGTTATGTGTAGGTACCAACTTGTTATAAAAATTACTAATATTTTAGTATGAAATATCATTATTGTACTTTTAAAAAACTAAGTCGATAAGAGTGCACAAGTTCGTACAACATGAAATTATTATTTTGTATCAATAGGAAAACAAAACTGGATAGCATTTTTAAAGTAATCCGACTATGGGGGTCTGAGGTATCGGTTCATTTAGGAAAAGAAGTCTCTTGCCCATAATAGTTTGGGAATCCCTGCACCAGTGTCGATTCAGTGCGAGTCAATTTGAGTTACAATTATTAGTATTATCTTTACAATAAAGACTATAATCCTATAAAATCGTGTTCACTGCGGCCCCGGAACAAAACAGAATCGGCCGCGTTTGGCCATCCTAGCACTTTCACTATGCTCCCATTCAAAGCCTGGTCCAATCGCTTCCTGCCTCCAGTCACGACTTATGGCGATAATGTGACAAGCTTCCTAGATAATTTGCTGTGTGGAATTTGAATTAAATGTGTTATTAGTTCGGGTTAGGTACAGCGCGAATAATCTGCTTCTATCTTCGTAAAATAGTGTAAAATATTTTAACAGATGGATCAGTCTGTTATATGGATCACATTGATTTATAAATTAATTTTGTAAATGATGTTTGTTTTTTTTAGCGAGGCGAACCAGTAGTGTTACCGTGCGCTCAGTACAGGATGTCATTTTAAAATGTCTAATGATTTGATTTATTTCTCTGGGAATGTTACCTTCATAACCTACTTTTGGCCCTGTTAAATTATTTTACACTATTAATGTTACAAATATATATCAAACAAAGTCTTGTTAGTAACACCATTTTTTTAAAATTTTCTCCGTCCTGAAGAACAGAATAACTTTTAAAACATGGGAAAACCTCACGAAGCAGAGCGGTGCGGGCCTGGGCGGGCCTGAGCGGACTGGGGAGGAGCGGATCGGGGCTGAGCGGAGCGTGGAGACTTACACGGCGTCCAACGTTCGTGTAAGTCTTACTTGAAATAATCGCTATAAATCACTAAGGTACTCTTACCATAATTTCAAATTTGATTGTTCCACCTAGGAACAAAAATTAAAAATAGCAGCAACGAGCTTTGTGTCAAGACGACAGCCATAATACAACTCAGTGGTTTTTGAAAGGCGCTTTGTCGTCGGATACTAAAATATATATCTCCCTATTTACAGTGTAAGGAACAATGTAAATACCGCCTATTACAACTCTGACCGGTAGACTGAAGCAGTCTATAATATCTTATTGTTACAAAAGTGTTTCTGTAAATTATAATACCTGAGTATACCTATTATGTCGGTGGAATATTAACCATTGTGGACAGTAGGATAACAAAACACACTGAAACGCGACCTTTTGAAGTTTTCCTGAGATGTTAGGTATTTTTTTCAGAAATACTCCTTTAAACGGTAAACAATAGCTTGACACTGGCAGAACCTTATCTTTGTAGATGAAGGTAGCAAAGCCGAGCGAGTGTTTTAACCCTTAGTAGCCTGATTTACGAAAGTGATTTATTTTTAATATTACTGTGTTTAATAATAATGACATTTGTTTTTTTTTTAATTTCGTTGGAAAGAATATTATACAACAGTAAAATACGTACAGCCAACCTATAAAAAAAACTAGGAGTAATGTGAACATTCGGTTTAAAAGATTGGTATCAAAATTGAAACTCTAGGCTATTAAGGGTTAAGATACCTAACTCAGGAACATTTTGGGGGTAATCCAAGAGAAAGGTTATCAATTTTGTTTTATTTTATGAAAAATGTGTTATATAATGTGTAATTTTGATGGAATATTGACCATTATGTGTTCATAAACGTGTACGAGTGTAGGAAAATAAAACTTAATACTAAAACATGACTTTTCCAGTTCTCCCAAGAAGTCCAGTAATTTGTCAGTAAAGTATCCTCAACTTTACTGATAGTTAGGGTGGGTTTATTAGGCCTAGTCTACGGATTAGACCTGCATAGAATTTCCTGTTAGATATTAAAAAACATTCCACTTGCCGTTGGCTAAATACCAAAGGTGGGTGAAGCCATATTCTAAAAAAAAAAGAATACTCAGAAGAAAACTGTTGACTGACCTTGTCGTTAACATCAGAATTGGCAGTATGGATTGATTCCTTCGCCTGTCCTACTGGACGAATTAAACTACTACTACTGACCTTGTCGCATGTCAGTTTTGTGACTGCGCGTAAATACCGCGGTAATATTTTGGTTTTAGAAAGATGCAAGATGACAATAATAAAATTAACAAAATAATGTTGTATTATAAATCATTATTTATTTGTTACAACATTTGGTAAGAATCAGCAACATATATTAAGGTGAATGCTCAGGGTCGGTTGCCACACATTTTCGATAGATGGTCCTGTTTTTCTGCAACTAGTTACACGAACATCGAGCATCTATGAGACTTGAAGTTGCAAATTGCGAGCACTACTACGACATTGCATTGAAATATCCAAAAAAACATTAACCTGAAATCATTTATAATGGATGAGATACCATAGCTTCTAAAATCCTTGTATAAATAGGCACTCACACATAGAAAAATACACGTCTTTTTTGTGCCGCTAGAGCGCAGCACTTGTTAAAAGTCTCGCATACTAAAAGTTGTCTTTTTATGCCACCAGGTAGAGCGATCATAAAAAAACTTATTTATCGGTTGTAAAATAATAGAAATACTTTTGCGAGCTTTGCAATATTAGTTTCAGAAATAAAAGATAGAAAAGAAAAATGTATACTTTCATGTTCGTAAATATAATGTTTATTGTATAGATCTTATAAATATAGCAAGGTTTGCATGATAACTGTAAAAGTATTACGCTTTACAATATACCAGATCAACAACAAGAACAATATTTATTATAATTTACAAGGGAATAAGAAATTTGGCAATGTAGTTCTATACCTAATAAGGGATACAGCTACATTTCCAAATTTCTTTGAAACAATGTTGTTTGTTGTTGGTATTCTAAACTTAGGTAAATATAACATTGTTTCAAATACTAATATTATAATATAGAATCGACTCTATACAATTTACAGTCATCTTGATTCTTGCAACCTCCTGTGCTTCATTCCTCCACTAAAAAGAAAAAAATAATTGTTTAGTCCAATAATTATATGTAATATATATAATTATTACTGTATCCATACTTATTATAAGGTAAATGCTGCTGTGACATGTATAGATTCAATCATTCAATCATCGTTCCAGAGACGGGCCAACATACACCATCACACTGCAATGCACCCACATTTCACCGATGGTATTTTGGTACCAATGTAATAGAGGGTGAGCCCATCGCCATTGTATCGGGCACACGCCTCCTCAATATGAGGGGCATATAGGCCGTAGGCCCAGTGCAGTTTAGTTAACTTCACACGACTTTTGACAGACATGCAGGTTTCCTCACAATGTTTGCCTTCATCGTACAGCAAGTGATAATTTTTATGGAAAATAAGATTCGCACATGAAAATCCGGAAATCTCAGTGATGGGAGCCAGGGTTTGAACCTGAACACCTCGTTCCAAGGCGAGCGTTCTGCCAACGAGGCTGTCACTGCTGTACAACTTTGGAATCTATACTAATATAATAGATTCCACTAGATGCGCTGATGTTCTTCACACTCATAATACGATGGGATGGCAATCCGGTAAAATCAGAGAGATCGGGCTGTGTTGTCCGAAGCACAAGCAAGTGATAATCATGAAATTGAACTTGTGTTGTGTAGCCACTTTACAATACGAGTTATGCTCTAAGGTATTTGTTACCAACTTTCACCAGCGTCACATTCCATCAGTATCTCCATTACAATTCAAATAACAACAAAACACAAATTAAAACAAAACTAATCGCAAATCCCACACAATTATTATTTGAATTTTGAAGTAAGTTTTTACATACAGACTCACAACATGAAATCGGTCGCAGCAGAGTAGTGAATCCATTTTTTTTATAATTCTTGTATTTGGCATCAGCATACCATAGACATGCTGCCAATTTGGTCAAGATATAATAAATTAACTTCGTAGACACCCAGAACAAAATAAGTAACACTATTCTATACATTCTAAGAACTTAGTAAGTGCTTACCGACTTTTATATTTATTAAATATCTATACCTCAGATTAACAGAATCCAAAGAGAATAATTTAAAAAAATATAACAGTAGGTAAGCACATACATAATATCTAAGTACAGAATGTATGTGCATCAAAACCAGTTATTTTCGGCCTAGGCACCTATTTATTATGTAGACGAGTACTCGTATCCGAGGTATAAGGTTTTGCGTTCAGAAACGAAAAAAAAAGTAATATCAATATATCTAAAACTAAGTAGGTTTCTAGTTGGTACCAATTTATAGCTACTCTATAATAAATCGGTAAGTAAAAAGAAGAGAAATAGGTGCACATAGGTATGTTTTCTTAGATTTATTCAATTACGAGCTATGTCGCACTTGATTTGTTCAAACGTTCAAGGGGTATCCCATTCATTAGGCTTCCCTATAATTTCGAAAAACCCGTTCATACTAGGTGCCGGGGCTTGCCCTTTTTGTATCGCCAATCGTGTTAGGTTAGTTGGTTGGATATATATGTATGTATATATGTATATATATATATATATATATATCAGTAGCACAGCCAGCTGTGACTAGAAAAAAAATTAGAATACATCGACAGCGACTCGCGCGACATATTTCGTAACATCGGTTTTTACTAATTATTCAGTATTGAATCAATCTGAGAAAACCTACATAGCGACCTATATGTGTACCTATCTCTTCTTCTTACTTACTGACTAGCTATAGGAAGGTACAAACCAGCAAGGCCATATATATATATATATATATATAGTGAATATTAGATTTCCAAAACACACAACCTGGCTGTGTTATTCTATCAAACATTTTTTTAGTCACTGCCGGGTATATATATATATATATATATATATATATATACATATATACATACATATATATCCAACCAACTAACCTAACACGATTGGCGATACAAAAAGGGCAAATATAAAAAATATATGTATGTATATATATATATATATATATATATATCAGTAGCACAAAACAAAAATTGTATTATAAAAGTTGTTATCGTCATAATATGCACACGTTTCCACGCCACCTATGAGGTAGTGTACTTAGCGCGTTTTATAACTTTTTGAATCGTTATATCTCAGAAACGGTGGCTCGTAAGAAAAAAGTATTGATACATTTTTTATAGATAATTTTATGATCTACAATTTTTGTCTGAGGTACTTTATGATAAAACTTACCGTTTTGCTGAAAATCGCGAAAAACTCATTTTTTTGACCTTTGACCTTGAATATTTTTTTTTCCTTACAGGGGAATGATGGGGAACTTTTAGACATTGTTTATAATTATATTTTGAACAATTTCACTGAAATTCAGCTTGTTGGGACTTTATGCAACCTTACTCTCATTTTTTGATCTAAATTGACCGGACTATATTTCGTAACACGACATCATCTAGCTATGGCCTTGGTAGAGTACATACTACCTATATATATTTTCGTTATATTATTACTACCACACCATGTTGGAGTAACACGGCCGAGCTGTGTGTTTTGGAAATCTAATATTCACTTACAGAAACAATATCAATCATTCAAAAAGACAAGCCCACCGGCAAGATTTGAACTTGCTATGGTACACGTTAGCATCAACCGTGTAGAACATTAGGCTACGTAGACCACTAGTCATGACGACGAATATTTTGATAGGTTTCAATGATATTTACAACCAATTGAAACATTACGACATATTCATTCATTCATTGATTATTTAAAAAAATAAATACATGCCTTATGTAGGTATGTTGGTTATTTTATTATAATAACCCGAAAAAAATATGTTTTGGGTGCAGACAAATCCTAAAAACTTGGATTACAGGAAATAGGGATACATGACGATCTGCACACACAGATAATAACACACCCCAAGTGGCTCAAGAAAAAAACGTAGGTACATTACAAAATGATGTCTCCTACCTAGATAGGTATAGATATGCCTAGATAGTAATGAAATGATTATTGTCCAAAAATAAATACCTACCTATATAGAATTTTAAAATATATAGACTAACATAAATTACGTATTTTATTTATTTGTCAAGTGTACAATAAAAAATATAGATAGCGTACCTACTAGATGAATAAATAAACGATTTTGTTGTGAAGGTACCTACCTACGCGCTTAGATGAAATAATAATATAGCTCCATCCCTATCAGTTTCTCCGACTCTGCTATGACCTTGTACGTGCGTAAGCGGCATATTTTTATTAAATAATGTATACAGAATTTAAAAAAGACGCTCGTTCAAGTTTCTACAGGAACTGTCATCTGTGGCTGTTATGTTCACTTTATCGGTGAAATGCGATTGTTCGTAGGTTCGATGGACGAACGAAATTTAGATGTATTTTTTAATTTTAATTTTTTATTATGAATCTTTATACTTATTTATAGAAAATTTATATCTCTCTATATATTATAATGTTATGTCTTTATGTATTATAAGTAAAAACTCCTGCTGCCATCTGTCGCCGTAAATACTGAAAGACAAAAAATCGGATGCTTTATTAGTTACGGGTTAATTTGGACAGAGGCGCTTTTATTCACGCACACAAGCCTAAAATTTAATATCGTTTTATGATGTTATTACTATAAGATTTTGCCTGATATTTCATACTGCGAGCTCTTTAATTTATAGAGAATTGATAACAATGCTTGTACAACTAAAAAACTGTATGTGTATCGAGTATTACCATTTCGAAATATGTATGGGAATGCGACTGATCGCTTCCACCTTAATCATACATACAGTACCTCAAGCACCATCCTATTAACGTACCGTTTCGGTGCGTAAGCGTCGTCCATCCCTCTCACACCACAGACTTTATGAATAAGTAAGACAGTGACAGCATGTTTTCACGATGACGTTACGATTACGTACGGAGTTCCTCCTTACACTACAGATCTCTACTCATCTACCATCGAGTTTATTACGTAATAGCTAGCTTTTGCTGCGACTCCGCCCTCTTAAATCGCTATAGCGAAATAACCATAGGCTATCCTATATTTTTTTTTTCATGCCGCTTGAATATATACAGACAAGAAAACTAAAATCACTTGTTATAGAATCAGATACAATCAAATGTATTTGATAGTGTCTGAATCCTATTGTACTATAATAGTACCTACTTATAGATATCTAATATAAGCTAAGTCAAAGTGAAATCATTTATTTCGCCTACTAGGACACGTACAAATTGTCATTTTACATTTACTAAGAAGGTCGGGCAAGAAACTAATCAGGGGCCCGACCGCCGATCTCCCGCGAAAGCGATAGCTATAAGCGATAGCGATAGCTAGAGTCATTGCATTGCTTTCATTTTTTCCGACCGCCTATCTTAGCGCTGCTCTCGCTTTGGCTATTGCATTCATTTGGCTATTGCATTCACCTAAATACGTCAAGTGACCTGCGTTTCGATACTGCATATTGCCTTATAAACTTTGATTTAATAAAATGTTACTAATTCTACAAAAAATGATTGTTTCGTGTTGTTTTGTAAATTTCTCGTATGGTTACATAAATACAATTATAATTACATTATATCAAATCGATTTTTTATGGGTTTCAAACTGTCAATTGCGGAAAGAAATCTAAGGACCGTAGGTTTAACAAAACGCGTTCAGTCTGTTTACATGTATCAGTGTGTAAAGTGGAGTGTTTTCTAAAAATCGGACAAAAATAAATTCTTGGGTAAGTACATATTAGTTCAGTTAATTGTCGTCACATAGGTTCATTATTCCGTATAATAAATGTGATTCTTTGGTGTATTGTATTGTAGGAGTACAAATATGTCGCGGTGCCGTGTTTACCGACAACACAATTATTACTGTTATTTTAGGTTTCTTCGTAAAGGAAACAGCCAGACTCTTTAGCAAATACCTAGAGTTAATGCACCTACACATATTTCTATAAATCTTTGATGATTAAGCTCCCGAAAGTGTACTTTGCGTTTATTTTTAACCTAAAAACAATGTATATTTCAGTATGCCGACAACTCGTAGAGTATCACATATTCAATCGAATATGATGGTGGAGTGGATGGTGGCCCACCCATTGCCAGCTAGGGGCACCATGACCAACTGCCAACAGGGCAAGCAGCAGGCGCAACGCCTGTGGGAATAGGTGGCCTTGCGGTATAACTCGGTTGGTGATGGCACGACCAAAACTGCCAAAGAATGGCGCCAGGTTAGTACGTATCTAATAGCCTATTAGATAAATGTTAATATGGGTAACGGGCCTATACCCATTGTGCATCTGTGAACCGGGTATCAGCAACATTTTAGAGACAAGGACAAATGTGATACCCTTCCAAGCTATTGCACAACAACAGCAACTAGCGTAATATACAGGAATAAGACCAAACCATAGAATTATAATATGTATTGATAGCAGCTTATTACTATGTACTATAATACATATATATATCATTACGATACTACCTTTTACGCTAGTAAACCTTATAGCGTCGGGACTAAAATATAAAAAAAACTGCTTGCGTTGTTATATACAGTGATACTCATAGGTGTAATTCATTTGTTACAGCGGCTACAACAACTAGAAAACGGGACCTTGAAGAGCGGCGGCGGCGACGGCGGAAGCTGGATTTGTTTTCCTATTGTAAATGTGGGAACTATGTAGCCATTAACTTGTAATTATTTTATGTACTTATTGGTACCAACAGTAATTTTAACTACTTAAGTCTACCTGACCCAGCCTACCTTGTTCTCCCATACTCAAACAATGTAATACTAAAATATGTAAACTTCTTTAACTGAAATAAAATTAGAAGTGCAAACTCTTTCTGTCTGTTAAGTTTTCACATCTGTGCCACTGAACTCATTTTGGTATAGATACACATATTATCTTGACACATCTATTATCTATACTAATATTACAAAGAGGAAAAATTTGTTTGTTTGTAACAATTTAACTCAATATCTACTCTGCCGATTTAAACGATTCTTTTACTGTTAGCAAGTTACATCTTGACTGAGTAACATAGGCTATGTTCCAGCGAGGTACCGCGGATGGAGCTGCGGGAAAAAGCTAGTCTATAACAATATTACAAAGAAATGAAATCATTAAATCAATATTTTTTTATTCAGGTAGGCCAATAAAGCACTTATAAATAGACAGAGTTTACCACTGGTTTGGAATGTTGGTTCCACTGAGACAAGCCGGCAAGAAACTCAATGGTTACTCTTTTCGAAATGAAATTTGGTATAGAGGCAAATATAAATTATATTGAGACAGAATTATACAAAGTTAATACAAATTATGTACTACACAACTGGAAATTATACAATAATTAAACTTACTGTCTGAAGTATACATAGTTAATAGATACAAATTATGTACTACATAACTGGAAATTATGCAATCATTAAACTTACTGTCAGAATTATACAAAGTTAAAAATTACTAAGGTACAAACTTAGAAATTATACAATAATTAAACTTACTGTCTGAAGTATACATAGTTAATAGATACAAATTATGTACTACATAACTGGAAATTATACAATCATTCAACTTACTGTCAGAATTATACAAAGTTAAAAATTACTAAGGTACAAACTTAGAAATTATACAATAATTATACTAAACTTATGGTACCTAAACTCGTCGGCTGCTGCAGGCTCGCTGTGGATCTTCTTTGCTGTCATCTTTGTTCAATTGTTGGGTATATGAGTATTCTGCAGTCTGTTCACAACAGACTGTCTCACTGGACATATACTGTGGCCCGCAGATGTCAGCTCGCGGAACGGTATACGCGGTGGCTGAAGTTCTCGATCCCGCGCATCGCTTCTTCGTCAATCTCTATATTTACATGTTTGATGAGGTTGTGCAGCACAACACCTGCGTTGACGATTTTCCCTGCCTTTTCAGGCGTGTAGTACATCGTCCGATGGGCCAACAGACAACGGAATCGTGTTTTCAAGACACCAAAGCATCTCTCCACTACATTTCTAGTTTGCACTTAAGGGTCGGTGTCATCATCCACGGACGATCAACAACACTATTAGTACACACAACGTATATGAGATGAAAACTTGGTAAAAAGCTAAATTGAAAGCTGAAAATGGGATAATATTCTTTTTTTGTATCGATAGCTGTGAGTGCGAGGTCGCGGCTTTCGATGACAGTTGAGTCTTGCTTTCGTACGTCATTGAAAGCAATAGGCGCCATCTTGAAAAGTTAGGCGGTACGGATTATCTGTCAAATACATGCAATAAAGCATTCATTTCGTTCAGTCATTGCTTTCAGTCTAGCTATGGCTTTGACTATAAGCATTGTATTGTACGCGGTACGAAACGACGTGATGACGTCATATTCTATAGCAAGAGTGAAAGCTATCGAGTTGCGCGGTAGGGCCCCAGGTTTGTCTTTTACAAAACAAGAATATTCAGCAGTTGTGCCAGCAACAAGCACCCTGAATTCGGAATAACAAATGATCTCTGGTGTGTATAAAGCCATTAAAATTGAGGGGTCCACATTAATCTATATAATATGTTATCATCTCTGCATAGCGGCAACCTTTTCGCTAATCTCCGTAAGCATCTGTGCAGACTTGTGGATGTTCTCAAATTGATATCCTATGTGGACAGCAATGAGTTGCATCTTCTTTAAATTCTCCTCACTGTTCTCCATCTGGTGCTCCGTTGACGACATGTCTCTGGCTGCCTTAGTCAGCAGCTGAAACAATAGATACCAAAATTAAAAATGTGTTTTGTGTATGAGTATTGTAATTTGTATTTTAACTATAGCTAAATACAATATAATCAGGAATACATTTGTAAGATTAACTAACTAGACTACCATATTTGTTATTAAACTTATCTTGTACCTTCCCGTATCACAACACATAATAAAACAATTATAAAAGACTTCCTTACTTCATTTCGCAACCAATTAAAAAGTTATCAATCAACATGGTGTTCATTTTATAAATAAATATGTATCTCTCCACATGGGCTATGCCTGGATCTTTGGAAGGCTTGCGCAGGGACATGTGTCCAACACATAAGACCCTTTTTGAGAACTTTAATGTTATATTAGCCACATGCTGAAAATGATAGCATAAAGAGGGAAATGACCTCAGCAGGTAGATAAATAAATATTATTATTGTATTTTTCTGATTTTTAAATGACAGTGCTTCCTCTTATAAGAAAGTAAGTACTTTGTAATGCAGTTAATATCTATAAATTTTGGAGTAAGAAATTATTTTCTTCTAAAATTCTTCATAAAAACAGTCTAAATTCACTTAGGTGACATAGTTTTCACAAAGCAAAGACTCATGCAGTTTCTGTTAAATTGTCCATTGTGTTCATTCCTTCAGTCGCCTTTAACGATGGCCACATGAAGGCTGGTAGCGGACAATGATATTCTGTTCCAGTACCAAGTACGTTACGTCTGTTAGGTACTTACCTCGTTAGACTTAGATCCTCGCTGTATTTGCCGCGCCAGAGACGAAATATTGTTCATATTCACTTGCACTCTCTCAGCCAAGCGCTGTTTTGATTCTGCAAACAAAGACCGCGCACTACTCGAAGAAGCAGAAGTCATTGCGTTGTGATATTTCAATTTCGTATTTACCACGTTCTTGGTGATAACATGTAATTTGATAACACCTATTTATTTTCAAATTGAAAGAAACCAACCAAACCCGACAAGAAAATAATCGTCAATCCCAAATGTAGGCAAATCACCATTCACGGATTCACCATGCCAATACAAAGTACCTACTCTACTCTGTGCAGTGTTGTCAGATGTGATTTTCTATTTCTACCCAAATTGGAAATTATTTTTCTCCAAAATGATACAATTTGCTTGAGTTTTACCCAAAGGCAAAAAGTTGATAATATCGGTTCTCCAAATTTTTCTCCAAGAATTTCATTTCTTCAAAATTTCTCCAGAGCCAAAATTTTTACCCAGAATTGCGAAAAAATACCCAATCTGGCAACACTGACTGTGCATAACGTAGTGATTATAATATATACTCTTTGTCTGTGCACTCACTGCACCACACAAACCAAACAATCTACAACACCCCAGTATATATTATCTATGACAACATCAAGGATTAGTATGTGCAAGAAATTAATGTATACTTCAATAGAAAAAAATATATAATTGTAATTTTTTATTTATTTTCCATTAAAAGTGTTTCTTCGATAAATAATGTGCTATATTATGAATTATGATTGGTACTTATAATGTTATATCAGTTAACAAGAAATACTCGATAGTATTCTTATTCGTAGTTCGACACTGGCAAAAATGGCAATAATGAATTACCAACTTTACAAAAAGAAGGAGAATCATAGGGTTTTTTTCATCATTCGGCTGGTTATCTCAAGCTTATCCGTAAATATGTCAAAATACTGATAATCTCCTAAGAGTTAGTGCCCGAGCCAGTAAATCACATAAAAAAGTCCACGATTATACATCTGTCAAATTATTTAATTTTCTTGCTTTTTCTAATCGTTGAAGTAAGACTAGCTAATAGCGCTAATAGCTATTGCGGGCTGAATGAGACTGACGGAGAGGGCGGGTAGGGCTTTCTTATTGGTCTGTGGCAGGACTGACTTTTCGCTTGTCACGGAAGGTTTTGTGTTGTTAGAAATTTCTGTAATCTAATTCAATTATAAGCCTTTTTTCCGAAATGTTGTCTTCAAATCTTACCTATTCGTTTCTTGTACCTCCTGCTGTTCCCTATTTCTTGTTTCGTTTTGATGTAGTATAGAATATGTCTATTATTTACCAACCCGTTGTGATTCTGTAATCCTTACAATTACGTTTAAAACTAGTGTATTCATTGAAATGGATAAAGGAGTGACGTGTGAACATCTGAACAAGCTCGCTGACTTCCTTGGAAAAGAACTGTGGCAAACAAAGGAGGTAAATTTCTGGAATCCTACATAACCTCAAATGTAATGTCACTATACTAAAATTAATTAGTATTCTAAGTTTCTTTTAACTAATTGTGTAATAAACTGTACGCGAATAGTGCGTAATCTGTTTATGCTTACATTTATCGATTAGCGCAGTTGGTAGTGACCCTGCTTTCTGTGCCGCGGGTCCCGGGTTCGAATCCTGGTACGGAACAATCTTTGTGTGATGAGCACTAATATTTGTATCCGATTATGTTTAACATCTATATAAGTATTATATACTGAGTTTGACCTCAGTCCATAGAATGGTACCCATAATACAAGTGTTGCTTAGTGTGGGATATAGTTGGTGTGTTCGTCTGGAGATATTTATTTACTTATAAGTACTACAATACATTTAGCACTGTCAAGAATATGCATAGCAAATAATATGTTTATTTGGAGCACAAAACATCTATTGCAAGTACAAACACTCCATATAATACCTGTTATACGGTGTAGTGCAGTATTATTTTTATTAATTGGCTGAGTATAATCTTTGTGGTACAAACCATATATAGATTTTGATGATTGCCAGCTCCTTTGGTTTATAGCATTACATAAAAAACTAATTAAATTGGGCACACACCTATTTCAATACTTAATGCATTGCCAATATACAATGGCTATTACTTGCCGCAGGCGTGAAGTATTCAGTTAACTAGCGTCGTAAAACGTTTTAATTGATATTATTCTTAAACTCTTTAACAGATTGTAGAGTTTCAAGGTCTGATTTAATTGTAATATATAATTATTGTAATCTATATAATTATCCGTACGCATAAAAAAATTATGCAACACACACATTCCATAGTTTATAAAATCATCACAACACTAAGCCCTGGTAATGTCTTTGCAGGCACTTGCATGTTTCGACTGCGGCTGCCCCGGGCCCAACCTCTGGATTTGCCTGCAGCCCGAGTGCCACCATGTGGGCTGCTCTGAAGTTAAAAATGACCACAGCACATTACATCAAAAGGTAAGCAACTATTTGAACAATTAAACAATATGCCTATTTTTTAAATATGTTTTTGCCTCAAACATTGTTCTTATCAAATAATTAATTAAAATATAGAGTCCTAAAATAACATACTCTAATAAAGTACTCTTGCACAACCCTTTTCTTTTTCAAATTGTGGGATACATGTATACTAACAGATTGGTACCATAAAATTTGGTTAACACCTGCATTCTGAGTGAAAGAGAAGTTTTGCGAGTAGGCTGTGCCTCTTATTAAGGATTTTGCTCACCCAAGGCATACGCTTCACACTGCCTCACCTGAACGCTATAATTTATCTTTTGGGTCAGAGTTGGCTCGACTATCAACTCTGCATAAACTGATTGTTCTTATCAAAACTGCCTTGTGGTCATGCCCAAGCCAACATTGAGAGGCTACGCAATAAATCATTACCCAGCTAATGACGTACATACAATAATATGTAATTGATAGAACTAGGCGATACTTGGCGGAAATCCATTGTTAACTTAATGGGGAAAGAGGACCCACCAATGACCCTCGCCTTGTCAACTTTTCGATTATAAACCAAACATGTTTGATGGATAATAAAAGAGGCCAGCAACACCAAACTCCTCTAAGATGTTAATTAAGAAACTATCTATCTGGTGGCTTCTTTTATTATCGATAAAACTTGTTTGGTCTATTATCGAAAAAGTTGACAAGCCGAGGGTCAGTGCTGGGTCCTCTTTACCCATTAGGTTTACAATAATATGAGTGACCCGTAACCATAGTGTTCACGATCCATTGTAATTTATTATGTTGATTATATTATGCTAATTATGTAAGCTTCCTTGTAATTGTTGACTGTAAATTGTGACATTAAAATCATGACCCCAGGGTCACATCTTGAACCTGGAACTTGTTCCTGGAACAACAAAGTTTACTTTTATATATCACTGCGTTGTTATGTTAACAACGGCCCATTGAACATCTTATCCTTCTGGTCCTGACTTTATTGTGTCTCAATGATAAGTTGCTGAACGAATTTGAGTGATCTGTGTAGAGAGGTAGGATACAATATTAAATAACACGGGCCTCTTTTGTTTTTTATTCAAGGCGGTTGAGACCGTTCTGTAAATAGGTATCTTAGCACAACATAAATAAGAATAAACGTGTGAATGAATGACGTCAGTTAACTTAGTGCATTTTATGATGCCATAGACACCAGAATTAATTAACACAGAACTGGTTGTTTTTCCGCAATTTAATCAATTGGCCGTGTTCACACACCGCGCAACCTCGCGAGGTCAATTCGCGTGCACGCCCCGCGTGTGCTGACAGCGAGTCAGATGAAAACGCTCGACCGAGGCAAACACACACAATGCCTTGCCTGAGCAGTCTTTGAGTGCCTTGGCCCCATATTCGCGTAAACTGATTGCTCCGACCAAACAAATCTACTTAGATATTTATGCAATATAAAAGTGCTACGGGCCTCAGGTATTTATGAAATAAAACTCTTCTTGATTTTGATGCAAACGTTTTGTCATTGAAAAAGACATAGAAAAAAAATAAAATAAAATGCAGGCACAGGAACTTCAACAAGTATGCCAGTTTGCTCCAACAAAAAGTAATATTCTAACGCCCAAATTTATGTATTGCGCACAAGAGTCTTGCTGTGCGCACTACTATATGACGTTTGATAAAAGTAATAAAACATCTATAAATTTGGGGTTAGTTCTCTATTACTGCATATAACAAGACTGAGTAAACAAAGAAATGTACTTTGTCCCATTACAAATAATGCACTTAGTGTTACTGCAAGTCATATAAACTTGTACTTCAAGCTTGCAACTCAATATAGATCACTGACTCACAATCAGTAGGTACTTAGGTAATTATTTTTGTACTGTAAGCAGCATATGAACACTTGTTTATATATACATAAATGTAATTAAAAAGTTATGGTAATTTAAAATTTATTCTCGTATATTGGTATACCATTGTGGGCTCTCGTTTCATAAGTGGGTAATCATGTTATCATGGGAAACTTGCATTACCCGGGATACAAAAGTAATGGTCTCGAATGTGTGCGATATCGTTCGATCACGGGCTTAGTTGGCAGGCCCCAGGAAGTCCAACATAGTCAGCTGGCCTTCCCATGGTCCATGAAGATTACTCCACGTTAAAGAAACTATGAGATTTCTAGTTTGACTACGGAATCTTAATAAGGGTGTATGCATCTTTCGCTGTGCCAAGATTCCTGGTGGGGGTTGTAAAAATGTTTTTAAATTCCTGTATTTGGTTCAGCTTGGCGAAATTAATTAGGGAAAAATAGTGATTATTATATTTCTAAGCGGGAGACCGAAGTGAGAGACGTCAGAGTAAGACGCTAGCGATAAGAGTACTGAGTTTATTTATTCCAAAGCGGGAATAGATATTGAGGCGCATGGACGCGGCCACGCATCTCTAGTCATATACATACCTAAGTATGCAGATATACAACACAGATCAATAAATATTTGTTGATCGATACAAAGAGTTCATATAGGTGAAACTGCCGGTCGGACGCAAGTGATCGAGTGAACCAACGTGGTACTTACGTCAGCATCGAAAGGAAAAAGGCGCTTATATTCGAATTGACGCGATCGTCGTGATCGAATCTCTCGTGCGCGTACGTCAGTGTGGCCGATCCTTTATCTATATTTTTTTTTATTTTCAGAACTATGCGAGTCACTGTGTGCACATGAATGTGTCCACGGAGCGGATATGGTGTTATCTGTGCGAGAAAGAGGTCCACATCAGAACGGCATTGGCTTATGCGGTGAGTGAGACAACACGACTGTCGTCCGGCTGTAATTATATTTATTACTGGATGCCTAGTCGGTGGTAGCACCTGACCATCTTCCCTGTTGAAATAAGGATGTTTTTAATTACAAAATGCTACGTTTTTTTTAAATAATTTTCTTTAATTTGTCATACGTCATTTGAAACTGTGGAATTAGCTACATATATATGTACTTAAATGAAACGGGGTTATTAATTAAAGAACTCAATATAGTATTCGGAAAATGGGAAGACAAAGACAAGCAAACATAAAGTGTCAGTAATAAGTTTAAACACGCTCAAAGATGTTGCGTTCTATACCATGATCATTACTTCCCAGAATTTGACCCTTATTAGCGTCATTATCGGATGGCGTAATATTACAGTACCATCTTTTTTTCTAGAATCAGAATCTTTTTTATTCACGTAGACCATTAAGTACATTACTTATGAATCGTCAAATGCTACAAAATACTATGCTACTACTTTACCACCCGTTCGGAATGCCCCGTTCCAATGGAGAAGAACGGGCAAGAAACTCCATGGTTGCTCTTTTTTTATAAAAGATCTTTTAAATTTTTTAGCAATACATTGTTATAGGTGTGTGAGAACAATGTAGGAACGGCTAATCAGACTTTAGCAGTAGACTCTAGAACAAAGTATGTAGAAATACGGCCCTGCTTGCTTAACCAGGGCCGTATTTCGACTGCATATGTTGTTCTGTCAACAGGCGAGTCCGGACCCAACATGTATAGAAACGCCGAGCCGGATCGGTGCGGCTGGTCCGGACGCCGACGAAGACCTCGACCCCGAGGACATGGACTACGACGGTGAAATGCGACCCCGAGGTGACTCAACTACGTAGAACTAATAGGGACTTAACCCAAAGTCCAATACTTTCGTCACCGTTACTCCTACTCCTCTAAGTCAGGATCAACAGCAGTGACCAAAAAGGCCAAATAATTAGGCCAATGTCACGCGTGCCAATAACATCATTAATTTGATGTTTCCTAAAATAAGAGCGTTGCTTAGTTTTTTAATAATTCAATATTCAACCATATAACTATATAAATAGAGTGCTCTTACGGTTATGAATAATAATCAAAATGAAACCCTACCCCTATGCAAAGAAAGTCCACTTACGGTGTAACAAACAACAATTTAAAATTCGAAGCAAGTCCATTGGCGGTTATACAATAATAGTAATTGAACATTAAACCTTACCACTATGCAAATAAAGTCCACGGTGCCCAGGTCTGGTCGGGCTACAGAACATCGGCAACACGTGCTATATGAACGCGGCGCTGCAGGCGCTCAGCAACACGGCGCCGCTGACGTCATACTTCCTGGAGTGCGCGGCCGCGGTGGCCGTGCTCGCCGCGGACAAGAAGCCGGGGATAAGCAGGTGGGCAAGCCTTTTGACGACCCGGAGAATATCAGTATTCGAACCCGGGACTGAGAGAAGGGTCACCATCAACTCAGTCATAGATGTTTAATGTCTATATAAGTATTATGTACTGCGATCATCCGCAGTCCATTGTACGGTACCCACAATACAAGCTTCTTTTAATGTGGGACCGTACAGTTGGTGTGTTCGTCTGACGATATAATTAATTTTATGAAACCATCTTTGTTTTTTCGATGGCTACAAAATAAAGCCACTTTTGCCAATGTCGAGTTAAATCTCTTGATCATTTTTTCTGTTATAGCAGCGGTACCATACTAAATGATGATGATGGTAGAAATACTCTCTTGCCCCTATCAGTAAACCTGGTGATACTTTACTGACAATTTAGCGGACATCTTGGGAGAACTTGAAAAGTCAAGTTATACCATTTTATTTTAATTTCTTTGTATATGCACTTTTCTAAACAGAATGATTTAGTAGGAGATGTATCCTCCACTCACCTGTTCTTAAAGATCCTCTCCGCGATTCTTGAGTTAAATTCTGCTATAGAGGGCGGCACTTGTCGCTGCTTGAAGTGTGGGCGGATATATTTCTTTGGAAACTATGAAAGACAAAACATAATTTTTTTATATATATATTTCTTTCGCAGAGCATACCAAAAATTAATTAAAGAGATGTGGAACAGAAAAACCAAAGGCTATGTTGTGCCTAATGGCATTCTGTACGGAATTAGAAATGTAAGTAATTCATGCATATGTACAATAAACGCGATAAAATCCGTAATATTAGTTTTATTTCAATGTATATATAAGAAATCAATGTTTTTATGAATTTTTTGCTTCGCTGACCATCCCCACGCTTTAGATCAGATTGATTTGATTTCACAGTGAAAGTCAAATCGTTAATATCGTATAGGCCTACGGGGGCACTTACGAATTGTCATTACATTTTTTTTTCGTAACTCTACAACCGGATCGGAACGCGACCTCAACTGAGAGGATCGGGCAAGAAACTCAGCGGGCTTGTCTTTTTTTTTAAATCCATTATTTTTACAAAATAAATGAAAAAGTAAGCTACAGTGTGTTGCCATGCGAGGCGCACACACGCTACACTTTAAAATTATAATTTTGCTTGTGATGTGTGATAGTGTTGCGTGTGCGCAGGTGAACCCGATGTTCCGCGGGTACCACCAGCACGACACGCAGGAGTTCCTGCGCTGCTTCATGGACCAGCTGCATGAGGAGCTCAAAGAACCGGTAAGCCTTATGATCAAGTCATGTGAATCCGATCTCTATACTAAGTTTATGAAGGTGTAAAGTTGGTTAGTTTGTGGGTTGCCAAGCCAAGTTGGTAGAATGCTTGCCTCAGTATCGAGAATCGCATGTTCTGGCTCTGGGATTTCTGGATTTCATGTGCGAATCTCGTTTTCAACCATCATTATCATTTGCCAAACGGTGAAGGAAAACAACGCGAGGAAACCTGCATATCCGAGAGAACCACTCGAAAGATGTGTGAAGTCCGCCAACCCGCACTGGGCCGACGCGATGAACTATGGCCTAATCCCCCCCTCGCATTGAGGGGAGGCCCGTGCCCAACAGCAGATTGCCCCCTACATATAATAATACCAGCCCTGTTAATGGTGGGGCATTAAAAGGGCTGATAGTATTATATGTAGGGGGCAATCTACTGATCTAATTTTGAAAATTGTTTCACGTTAATGAAACTTATGCTTATTAGCCTTTATAAGCATCCTCTCTGAGTGCTATAGGCTGTGTTCGATCAAGGTACCGCGGGCAGAGGCTATTCTATACTAATATTATAAATGTGAAAGTTTGGATGGATGTTTGTTACTCTTTCACGCCCGAAAGGCTGAACGGATCTGGATTAAATTTGGCACAGAGATAGATTATAGTCCGGAATAGCACATAGGCTACTTTTTATCCCGGCGAAATGTATGGTTCCCGTGGGATAGATGTTTTAATTTTTCATACTTTTTATCGCGGTTAACACCGCCGGGCGCAGCTAGTTTTATTATAAAATTGGATACAATACCCCTGTCAGGTGTGGGACAGCACGTCCGAGGACAAGCTCGGCTCGGACGCCGACGGCGACCACCAGGACACCAGGAGCCTGCACATCCGCCGCCGGGCTGCCTCGTCCGGCGGTATGTACGCCTTCTCAAACCTACCCCCACATTAATACACAGCTATAATCTATACATCTATGCAAATAAATAAAATTGGAGCGTCTGTTTGTCATATTAAAATAACCGCTTTTTTTTTTTTTTATTACATTATAGGCAAGTATTTGATCTCGATCTCACCTGATGGTAAGTGACGATGAGATCTACGATGGAGCATACTTGCCTAGGTAGGAAGGCGGCAGTAGATAAGAGACGCTACATTCACTAGGCACATGCAGCGCAGCTGATCTGACCCGCCATCCATGAATGGCAACACCGAACATCATGCCGGAACACGGCTAGGCCGCTTGGCGACATGGTTTTGTTCAGTGGGTGGTGACTAACCACGGCCGAAGCCTACCACCAGTAAAAGCTTTTTACTAAGTGCATTTGGATGTATACTCGGTACATATACCAAAACATTTTTTTTGGTCTGTCTGTCCATCTGTTTGTTTCGGATAATCTCTGAAACGGCTGGACCGATTTTGACGGGACTTTCACTGGCAGATAGCTGATGTACCAAGGAGTAACTTAGGCTACTTTTATTTTAGAAAAACTTGTTTTGCAAAATACCACGCGGACGAAGTCGCGGGTAACTACTAGTTGATTATATATATAAGGAAAAAGTGCGTTATAATAGCTTTATAATCCATTATAATTTTCTATAAATTTGAGGGTTAGTCTATTTTCTTTTTGACATAAAAAAATTATCCGCCTAATTTCAACAGGGTTTTCAATATTAACCTATGTTATGGTCACTTGTATGGGATATATCTCCTCGCTGCGACGCTTTGCTTTAGATCACCACTTCGACACGGGGTCGAATAGGATTGCGTGTGCGCATAGTGGCAGGCATTATTTAGTTTTTGTCACGAGTTTTCACCATTTCAGCGAGCGACGCGCCCTTCTTCGCGAGGATGAGGCGAAAATCGCCGGCGGCTTCATCGTATAGTGAATCAAGAACGGACGGCTATCTCAGGTGAATATATCTTATTCTAAAAACCCAATTAAAATTGTTATACCTAACAACGAAGTCAAATCATTTATTTCGTATAGGCCTACGGGGGCAGTTACAAATTGTCATTACATTTTTTTTTTCTTAAGTCTACATCCGTAAGTCCGTTAGTCCGCACAATATAACGTCCGTTAGTCTACACAATATAATGCTGTACACCATTAACTTCAACAATCCATCTTGTACTTATCAAGTTACATAACTTAAATGTTAGTTTAAAAACATTTAAACCACGATTTCAGTGATGGCTTTGAAAATAATATGGCTATTGGTCACCAGGGTTTTTGAAGTAGGTTTTTATTTCATTTCTAAACGACTTCAAAAAAAATTAAGACATTGTGAATTCAATTGTTTATATATATCTATACATATAAATAAAATTGGAGTGTCTGTTTGTAATATTAAAATAACCGCTTTTTACTAAGTGCATTTGGATGTATACACGTTACCTATACCGAAACAATTTTTTTTACAATTTTTGTCTATCTGTCTGTCCGTCTGTCTGTCTGTCTGTCTGTCTGTTTGTTCCGGGTAATCTCTGAAATGGCTGTACCGATTTTGACGGGAATAGCTATAGGCTATAGCTATAGCGGGGATAGCTGATGTAACAATGAGTAACATAGGCTACTTTTATTTTAGAAAAAAAAAGTTGGATCTCTCGAAAAAAAATTAAAACCAATGTTGCAGCGCTGCGCCTGATTAAAGTTTGATAGCAACAATCTGCAATGCGTCCCGCGGGATCAGAACGCGAGCAGGCTGTTGCCAACGGCTGAGTCTTTGTTAAATACCACGCGGACGAAGTCGCGGGCAACAGCTAGTTTATATATAAATGATATACCTACCGCTCTTGTTAAAAGTTAGATCGGTATTTTTGTATTCTCAATTTAGGGTCATATACTATGACCAATAAGGCTGCATTTGATAATAATAATCATATTCTTATTATTTTTGATCATGAACCCGTGTCTCCATGGGGTCGCCGAACAGCTAATAGTGGCTGTTTATTTTTTTAAATTAGGGTTCAGAACCGAGATATACCATCTCGCCACCGGCGGTCGGCGAGCTTCGCCGGCACTCATCAGCTCGCTTACAACGTGTTCACACAACAAATGAATGGTACGTAACATTATGAACTTTAATTGTGTACGGTTAAGGCTTAACTGTTTGAAATACTAATGACCACCTCATAGGCCCACCGTCAGAGTAAAAATTGAAATAATTTTACTTTGACAAATTGTGATAATTTTTTCCTTAACTTTAAAACTGAATGGGGAACGCGTCTTCCACTGAAAAGATCTGGAATGAAACTCAGGGGTCTTGTCTCTTTCGACTTGTCACAAACGGAAAAAGTCACACTCAAAAAGGTGAGCATTAAAGCACTAGGAGGTCAAATGGGGTCATAATTTGTAAGTATTTTTCTTTTAAATTACAATCGGACACTTGCCTAGTAGATTGAATCTATCTATCAGCTGACAGACGTCCACTGCTGGACATAGGCCTCCCCCAATGACTTCCGCACATCACGGTCCTCCGCCACTCGCATCCACTGGCTTCCTGCTACGCGTGTGATATCGGTCCACCTTGTGGGGGGCCGTCCTACACTCTGTCTTCGGGTTCGTGGTGGCCTTTCTAGAACCTTTCTGCCCCAACGGCCATTGGTTCTGCGAGCTATGTGCCGCCTACTACCACTTAAACTTAAACATTATTTGAGCTTTGTTCGTGAGTTTAGTTCGTCTACGGATCTCCTCATTTCTGATTCTATCGCGTAGCGAAACCCCGAGCATAGCTCTCTCCATTGCGCGTTGGGCTACCTTGAGCTTTCTTATGAGGCCCATAGTAAGCGACCACGTCTCAGTTTAATAAGTAACGTTTTACTGGTGGTAAGCTTCGGCCGTGGCTAGTCACCACCCACTGAACAAAGCCATGTCGCCAAGCGGCCTAGCCGTGTTCCGGCATGATGTTCGGTGTTGCCATTCATGGATGGCGGGTCAGATCAGTTGCGCTGCATGTGCCTAATGAATATAAAGTCTCGATCTACTGCCGCCTTCCTACCTAGGCAAGTATGCTCCATCGTAGATCTCATCGTCACTTACCATCAGGTGAGATCGAGATCAAATACTTGCCTATAATGTAATAAAAAAAAAAAAAAAAACGTTACCCAAATCAATCTAGTTACATGGTACCCAGGTCCGGAGACGTTGTCCGCGGGCCCGAACGCGAAGTCCGCGGGCTCGGAGTCGGAGCTGTCCTGGTCCAGCGAGGCCGAGGAGCGCTACGAGACGTGCTCCAGCGGCGCCAGCGACGCGCCCGACCAGCCCGCCGCCGCCGACCGGGGGTACTGTACCTGCAACAACTTTAAAAAAAAAACCTCCAGAACTGGGAACTAGCCACGCATCGTACCCCAATGCGTGGAAGATAGAATGAGAGAATATTAACAGCCGGACGACAGTCGTGTTGTCTCACTCACCGCATAAGCCAATGCCGTTCTGATGTGGACCTCTTTCTCGCACAGATAACACCATATCCGCTCCGTGGACACATTCATGTGCACACAGTGACTCGCATAGTTCTGAAAATATATATATATATAAAGGATCGGCCACACTGACGTCCGCGAACGAGCGATTCGATCGCGCCAATTCGAATAGAGGGGCCTTTTTCGTTTTGATGCTGACGTACCACATTTTAACGATTTCAACTATCTGGATCGATCAACAAATATTCATTGATCTGTGTTCTATATCTGCATACTTAATAATATGCCAGCCCTTTTTAATGTCCCACTGCTCGGCACGGGCCTCCCCTCAATGCTAGGGGTAGGCGATAGTCCACCGCGCTGGCCCAGTGCGGGTTGGCGGACTTCACACATCTTTCGAGGGGTTCTCTCAGACATGCAGGTTTCCTCGCGATGCTTTCCTTCACCGTTGAGCATGTTATAATCGTGGTTAAAAATGAGATTCGCACATGAAATCTAGAGGTGCGAGCCGGGGGGGTTTGTACCTGCGATTCTCGTTACCGAGGCAAGCTTTCTACCAACTTAGCTATCACTGCTATCCTTGCCTATTTGCGTGGGAAATATTTGTGCCATATTCCACCGAGCTGGCCGTCAGTACGGGTTGATGTTACGTTTATCACATACGATTCATACATTCGTGATCGTTGTCGAATGTACACATACTATGGCTTAGGGGGCGTTTAAGTATTACGCAATTTTTGGAGATTTTTGACCGTCCCTCCCCCCTCATGTAACGCGCCGTAACGTTATTCTTTACGCCCCCCCCCCCCCTTCCTCCCTAGTAAAATCTCTACGCGTCTCTCTACCGTTCGTGAAGGCAAAACAATGGTACGTAAAGCGTAGTTCAACCCCCCCTCCGCGCCTGTAACGCATCGTAACGTTTCAGAATACCCCCCCACCTTCACCCCAAATTGGTTACGTAATACTTGAAAGCTCCCTTAACGCGAAGCCGAGAGTGAACAGGTACCTTCTAGGCAAGTATGCTCCATCGTAGATCTCATCGTCACTTGCCATCAGGTGAGATCGAGATGAAATACTTGCGTATAATGTAATAAAAAAACCATGGTCCGGCAGCAAGGGCGGGTCGTGCGGCGGCGGCGACGGCGGCGGCGGCGCGCGCTACCGCAGCGTCGTGTCCGACGTGTTCGACGGCCGGCTGCTGTCCGCCGTGCAGTGCCTCATCTGCAACAGGGTGAGGCGCCCCTAGCGTCCCGCAGATACGGGCTACAAACCAATTAGCCGACGTCGCGATGCCCACTGACCGGCGTAGCAACGCCTACTGTCTGGCGTAGCGACGCCTACTGTCTGGCGTAGCGACGCCAACTGACTGGCGTAGCGAAGCCCACCGACTTGCGTAGTGACGCCCACCGACTTGCGTAGCGACGCCCACTGACTGGCGTAGCGACGCCCACTGACTGGCGTAGTGATGCCAACTGATTGGCGTAGCGACGCCTACTGTCTGGCGTAGCGACGCCCACTGTCTGGCGTAGCGACGCCCACCGACTTGCGTAGCGACGCCAACTGACTAGCGTAGCGAAGCCCACCGACTTGCGTAGCGACGCCTACTGTCTGGCGTAGTGACGCCCACTGACTGGCGTAGCGACGCCCACCGACTTGCGTAGCGACGCCCACTGGCTGGCGTACCGACGCCCACTGGCTGGCGTAGCGATGCCTACTGTCTGGCGTAGCGACGCCCACTGACTGGCGTAGCGACGCCCACTGACTGGCGTAACAACGCCTACTGTCTGGCGTAGCGAAGCCTACTGTCTGGCGTAGCGACGCTCACTTTCTGGCGTAGCAACGCCCACTGTCTGGTTTAGCGAAGCCTACTACCTGGCGTAGCGAAGCCTACTGTCTGGCGTAGCGAAGCCTACTGTCTGTCGTAGCGACGCCCACTGTCCGGCGTAGCGAAGCCCACCGACTTGCGTAGCGACGCCCACTGACTGGCGTACCGACGCCCACTGGCTGGCGTAGCGATGCCTACTGTCTGGCGTAGCGACGCCCACTGACTGGCGTAACAACGCCTACTGTCTGGCGTAGCGAAGCCTACTGTCTGGCGTAGCGACGCTCACTTTCTGGCGTAGCAACGCCCACTGTCTGGTTTAGCGAAGCCTACTACCTGGCGTAGCGAAGCCTACTGTCTGGCGTAGCGAAGCCTACTGTCTGTCGTAGCGACGCCCACTGTCCGGCGTAGCAACGCCCACTGTCCGGCGTCGGTGGCGTGTTCAGTACGGTTTGTCTGTGCGCAGGTGTCGACGCGAGTGGAGACATTCCAGGACCTGTCGCTGCCCATCCCGTCGCGCGAGCACCTGGCCGTGCTGCGCTGCCAGCAGCCCGTGCTGGGCCTGCACGCGCCGCACGCCGCGCACGGCGCGCAGGACTCCTGGGTGAGACCACGCACACACACACACACACGCCGCACCTCTCGCTATGACGCATTAAAATCGGCCGCGGCGATTATTCAGACCGCGGGAACTTGTTCCTTAGTGTCTCCAAGGCTTTATTCTCTCCTATAAAGACACAGCGACTTTGCGACAGCAGTCTTGTCACGGCCCGCGTGCTAGCCCTGCTGAACAATATAAATGTAGCAATAAAACGTTGGTGTTATTTTATTTGCAAGCCAAGTTGGTAGAACGCTTGTCTCGGCAACGAGGATCGCAGGTTCAAACCACGGCTCGCACCTCTGGGATTTTTCATGTGCGAATCTCATTTTCAACCAAGATTATCACTTGCTAAACGGTGACGGAAAACATCGTGAGGAAACCTGCATGTCTGAGAGAACCCCTCGAAAGATGTGTGAAGTCTGCCAACCCGCACTGGGCCAGAGTGGTGGACTATGGCCTAATCCCCCCTCGCATTGAGGGGAGGCCCGTGCCCAGCAGTGGGACATAAAAAAGGGGCTGGAATTATTATTTATATTATATTATTTTATTTCAATTAGTTTTATTTCTTATTTTCACAATTTTTTAAATCTGAAACGTCTCACATACGTCTTGCCGTCTTTTCGTCGTGTTCCCTCTATCTCTCTCACCTATCCACCCATCCCTTTCACTCCTAATCCGTTCCATGTCCTATCATGCATCTCACGTTCCATTCTACAAACATTCCCACGTAAATTTACAATAGGTATTGTAAGCCAGAACAAAATGGTTGTTGATAGGTTTGGTGGCTACTCGGCTGGCTCCGGTCGTGGTTCTACGGGCCCGTGGTATCCCTCCAAGACTGCCTCGCTGCCTTCTTTAGCGCCGATGAACTGAAAGGCGACAATATGTACAGGTAAGATGCATATTCAACCCTATTACTAATTCATGTAGGTGTTATTTTGTTGTGACAGTTATACACCTTTGAACGTGGGCTTCTTTATAGCGCGGTTTGTAACCATTATATGATGTCACAATTTCAAACTTTATGTTTTTTTATTTGCTCATAGATAATCGCGGGAATATTTTACACTTTAAATCATCTATACATATACAAATAAATAAAATTGGACTGTCTGTTTGTAATATTAAAATAACCGCCTTTTACTAAGTGCATTTGAATGTATACACGGTACCTAAACCAAAACAACATTTTTTAAAATTTTTGTCTGTCTGTCCATCTGTCTGTCTGTTTGTTCCGGCTAATCTCTGAAATGGCTGGACCGATTTTGACGGGACTTTCACTGGCAGATAGCTGATGTAACAAGGAGTAACTTAGGCTACTTTTATTTTAGAAAAATAAATAGGATCTCACGAAGAAAAATTCAAACCAATGTTGCAGCGCTGCGCCTGATTAAGTTTGATAGCAACAACCTGCAACGCGTACCGCGGGCTCAGAACGCGCGAGCAGGCTGTTGCCAACGGTTGTGTCTTTGTTAAATACCACGCGGACGAAGTCGCGGGTAACAGCTAGTATATAATAATAAGGTATAATTTCCTACACTAGTTGTTCCCGGTGCAACAAGCTTCGCAACGGCATCAAGTTGTCGGGCGTGGTGCGACTGCCGGAGGTGCTGTGCGTGCACTTGAAGCGATTTCGTCACGAGCTCATGTTCAGCGCCAAGCTCGCGGCGAGGGTCGCCTTCCCTATTAACGAACTGAATATGGCACCTTACACACATAAAGGTATATCAACTATCTTCTTTAAAACACCAATATATGTAAGTATAGTATATAAAGATAATATGTAACAATGAAAAAGCCCCACTTCGTAAAATGATAATATTAGATAAATACTAAAAAGAAAATAAAAACTTGAGAGGTGTCAAGGGACACCCGGATGGAACGAAGTTCCTTTATTATATTTTATTATTTATTATGTACAAAAAATCAATAATTTTGGGAAACAAAAATATATCGCCCCCGGGTGGGCTCGAACCACCAACATTTCGGTTAACAGCCGAACGCGCTAGCCATTTGCGCCACGGATGCAGTTGTGCAATGTCTCGAAAATACTGACCATTATGTAAATGCAAACGACAAAGATAACAATTGTTTTTTGTCAGCGATAGATGTCGCTGGCATGTTTTTGAACGAGGTATCGTTATGTTCATGGGTTTTATATAGTAAACTATACTTTCGTTTATAAAAATGCTTACAATTGGTCGTTACAGCTTTTCATCTTAATTTTCCGTCTAGCCCCCTTTCGTAACGCGCGATAAGGAACTTCGTTCCAAAAACAATCCCCGTATCGGCGTTAACAATCGGGACCCATTATTATAATCATTATGTGAACTTACAATTTTGATTTATTTTAGTGTTTTTTTTTTAATTTTTTCTTCTTATATATATCTTCGCAAAGATATTTGAATAAATAGCAACTCTTGCTACAACGCAATAAAGTGCACATCAGCTCGCACACCGCTGTATTTCATGCGACTCTGGTGTTACCGTGCACTTCTCTTTTTATCATGTTACTCTATCTCTTGCGCGCGCGCTTCGGTATAACATCGAAGAGTGTTTGATGCCTGACCATGAAGCAGGGGTTCCCAAACTTATTTTGTCTACTGCCCACTATGAGAATGAATTATTTGTTATCGCCCCCATTTTTTCACCTACTTAAAAACCACTATAACTTCAAATTAAACTAATTATTGTAAGCCTCTACACAACGCCCCCATTTTCTTTCTGGGTCTCTTATTTACCCTTTAGGCCTGCAGTGCCCTCAAGGGGGAGTTATCGCCCGCTTTGGGAAAGGCGGCCATAGAGTCCGATTGATTATTTTTTCAGTAGTGAAGAATGACGATATATTGGTGTCTTTCAGATTGCACATCAAAGGTCACCAAGTACGAGTTGTCCGCTGTGATCTGCCACTCGGGTACCGCGGGCGGCGGCCACTACACTTGCGTGGCTCGAAATGGCCGCCACTGGTACACCTTCGACGACCACACGGTGACCCCGTTACCCGTACACCACCTGCCGCACTGCGAGGCCTACGTGCTCTTCTACAAGTACGACTATTTGTATTATCATAATACTATTAACTATCATTGCCGGCCTCATTTAACGATGACGGGTCGAGGGTCGAGAGGGGGGAATTTTGGGGTCGAGTCACCTTCGTCCGTAGGAGAATTAAATACCCTCGAGACACCCTACACGTGACCCTGGGTGGTGCCAACCAGGTGACAACTCTACTGGTGGTAGGCTTCGGCCGTGGTTAGTCACCACCCCCTGAACAAAGCCATGTCGCCAAGCGGCCTAGCCGTGTTCCGGCATGATGTTCGGTGTTGCCATTCATGGATGGCGGGTCAGATCAGCTGCGCTGCATGTGCCTAGTGAATGTAGCGTCTCGGTCTACTGCCGCCTTCCTACCTAGGCAAGTATGCTCCATCGTAGATCTCATCGTCACTTACCATCAGGTGAGATCGAGATCAAATAATTGCCTATAATGTAATAAAAAAAAAAAAATGAAGGAAAACATCGCGAGGAAACCTGCATGTCTGAGAGAACCCCTCGAAAGATGTGTGAAGTCCGCCAACCCGCACTGGACCAGCGCGGTGGACTATGGTCTAATCCTACTCGCATTGAGTGGAGGCCCGTGCCCAGCAGTGGGACATTAAAAAAGGGCTGAAATTATTATTATTTGACGGCCTGATTAGCGCAGTTGGGAGTGACCCTGTATTCTGTGCCGAAGGTTCCGGGTTCGAATCCTGGTAGCGACAAACTTTTTTTGATGAGCATTAATGGTTGTACCCAAGTCTTAAATGTATACATACAAATAAATAAAATTGGAGTGTCTGTTTGTTATATTAATATAACCGCTTTTTCCTAAGTGCATTTGGATAAACACGGTACATATAACAAAACATCATTTTTTACAATAGGCTACTTTTATTTTAGAAAAACTTTTTTTGTTAAATACCACGCGGACGAAGTCGCGGGTAACAGCTAGTATACAATAATATTAAAACGCCACGAAGAAAAACGAACGAAAAATAATACGCGATATGGGATTGTAACGGACCAATCAGGGCGCTGGACGCTAAATGCGAAGCGGTCTCATTGGTTGTCTGAATTAGTGTGATACATGTTACATACAGTTAAAATTTAATTGTGTGTGGTCAGGAAAGTGAATCCTCAAATGGCGGCGCTGCGGCAGAAGGCGGCCGAGATACTGGAGTCTGCGAGCATCGAGCCCAACGACATCAAGTTCTACATCTCCAAGCAGTGGATCAATAAGTGATTATTATTTCAAATCAAATCATTTAGTCCGGTCAAATCTATACATATAAATAAAATTGGAGTGTCTTTTTGTAATATTAAAATAACCGCTTTTTACTAAGTGCATTTGGATGTATACACGTTACCTATACCGAAACAAATTTTTTTACAATTTTTGTCTGTCTGTCTGTCTGTCTGTCTGTCTGTCTGTCTGTCTGTCTGTCTGTCTGTCTGTCTGTCTGTCTGTCTGTTTGTTCCGGGTAATCTCTGAAATGGCTGGACCGATTTTGACGGGAATTTCACTGGCAGATAGCTGATGTAACAAGGAGTAACTTAGGCTACTTTTATTTTAGAAAAAAAATTGGAACTCTCGAAAAAAAAATTAAAACCAATGTTGCAGCGCTGCGCCTGCTTAAAGTTTGATAGCAACAATCTGCAATGCGTCCCGCGGGATCAGAACGCGAGCAGGCTGTTGCCAACGGTTGAGACGTTGTTAAATACCACGCGGACGAAGTCGCGGGCAACAGCTAGTTAGACCATAAAATAGGGGTGAGGTTACAAAAAATAGCACCTAGCTGAAAACTGGTAGGATTGTTCCAAGCATTATAAATGAAATGTGAAAAGTCCTCATCGATCCGACACCTGGTAAATATTTACTCGGGGTCAAGGTCACAAAAACGGTTTTTTTTTTTTTGCGATCTTCAGCAAAACGGTAAGTTTTATCATAAATTTAGCTCAGACAAAAATTGTAAATCAAATAATTATCTATAAAAAATGTCCAAATACTTTTTTTCCTAAGAGCCACCGTTTTTGAGATATAACGATTCAAAAAGTTGAAAGAGTTGCTCGCATTGAGGGGAGGCCCGTGCCCAGAAGTGGGAGATTAAAAAAGGGCTGGTACGAGGGTGACACTGAAAGTTCTAAGAAAATCAAAAACTGAACAAACTAGGAGCAAGTTATTAGTTTTATTATATACTAGCTGTTACCCGCGACTTCGTTCGCGTGGTATTTAACAAAGACACAACCGTTGGCAACAGCCTGCGCGCGCGTTCTGAGCCCGCGGGACGTATTTCAGGTTGTTGCTATCAAATTTAATCAGGCGCAACGCTGCAACATTGGTTTTTTTTTGTGAGATCCTATGTTTTTTTTTCTAAAATAAAAGTAGCCTAAGTTACTTCTTGTTACATCAGCTATCTGCCAGTGAAAGTTCCGTCAAAATCGGTTCAGCCATTTCAGAGATTACCCGGACCAAACAGATAGACATACAGACAGAAAGACAGACAGACAAAAATGGTAAAAAATGTTGTTTTGGTATAGGTACCGTGTAAACATCCAAATGCACTTAATAAAAAGCGGTTATTTTAATATTACAAACAGACACTCCAATTTTATTTATATGTATAGATTTTAAAATAGTGTCCATTTACACAATACATCGCTGCATCCGATGGAACCACTGAGAAAAGCACTTTGTCCACTCGTCCTTAGGGCTCTCACACAAAACCGCGATGCGATGCGAATTGCTGCGATACGATTTTTTTACTGGTGGTAGGCTTCGGCCGTGGCTAGTCACCACCCACTGAACAAAGCCATGTCGCCAAGCGGCCTAGCCGTGTTCCGGCATGATGTTCGGTGTTGCCATTCATGGATGGCGGGTCAGATCAGCTGCGCTGCATGTGCCTAGTGAATGTAGCGTCTCGATCTACTGCCGCCTTCCTACCTAGGCAAGTAGGCTCCATCGTAGATCTCATCGTCACTTACCATCAGGTGAGACCGAGATCTAATACTTGCCTATAATGTAATAAAAAAAAAAAGATTTCGTGCGGAAGCGCAAAGGTTCAGGTGACCATGCCTTCGACGGTAGTCAGCCGTATTGGACGTGTTTTTAGCAATAGTGACATGGATCGCAAAAATATTGTTGCACTGCTGTTATTGTAAAATAGATATAGAACAAAGCAGAAGCGGTGATAGCCAAGTTGGTAGAACGCTTGCCTCGGTAACGAGGATTGCAGGTTCAAACCCCGGCTCGCACCTCTGGGATTTTTCATGTGCGAATCTCATTTTCAACCAAGATTATCACTTGCTAAACGGTGACGGAAAACATCGTGAGGAAACCTGCATGTCTGAGAGAACCCCTCGAAAGATGTGTGAAGTCTGCCAACCCGCACTGGGCCAGCGTGGTTGACTATGGCCTAAACCCCCCTCGTGTTGAGGGGAGGCCCGTGCCCAGCAGTGGGACATAAAAAAGGGCTGGAATTATTATATATAGAAAAAAAGAAGATTTTGGGTTCATCCATTTATTACGATACGCTGATGGGAACTATCTCACTCGAAAATACTATGGTTTGAGAATAGAAGATACATTCTTTTCTTATTTTAGAATCAGCATACCTTCATTTGAAGAACTTTTGAGTTTATTATCACCATGTCTACAAAAACGATCGTGCAAGGGATGCTACGCTGTCTCAGAGCGGAATAAAATGTAGTCACCAAGTGTGATGTAATATCGCGGGAATGCGCGATGCGAATCAGATCGGCAGTTCTTGCGGAGTATTCGTGCGAGCTCGCAGATTTTTTTTTTTTACATTATAGGCTAGTATTTGATCTCGATCTCACCTGATGGTAGGTGACGATGAGATCTACGATGGATATTTATTTATTTAGATATTGGCGATACGATGCGAATTCGCAGTTATGTGTGGGAGCCGTTAGGGGTCTCATCGACGGCATTTTGAGACGCAGCCACTGCTTCCTCGGCGTTCATAAAACGTTTAGTTCAGTAGCATAATGTTTTTGTAACTTGACGATTCATAAGTACTGTACAATAATGGTTTACGTGAATAAAAAATATTCTGATTCTGATTCTGTTTTCCTCGAAGTTTTTCTTTTATTTTCGGAAATAATAATCGCAAGGTGCGAGGTCGGGGCTAGGGAGCGGGTGACCCAGTATTCCACGTCTGACGTCGCCAAGTAGTCGATTGTTTGCTTGGCGGTGTGCGACGAGACGTTTTCGTGGTGAAGGAGGATCCTACTGCGAGGTCGTTTCTCTTGAACTTTTTCCAAGACAAGTGGCCGACAATTGTTTGTACCACTCTGCAGTAACTGTTTTTCGATCCTCTAAAACAATTGTAGCGTAATGACCTGTCCTTCCGAAAAAAAGGGGCCACCATCTTTTTTCCCATGCTTCGACCTCTCTTCACTTTAGTTGGCAACTCCTTGGAAGGAACCACCCAGACAGCAGACTCTCTCTTAGTTTCAGGATCATAACAATAAATCCAGCTTTCGTCCGTAAGAATGTCGAACACAGCCTTTGAGTCACCTCCGTTAAATCTTTGAACCATTTTTTTTTATTACATTTTATTCACGACACCAAACAACACGACGGAGTTTTTGTGCCTCTGTCAAATTATCCGGGCGCAAAGCTTCCTGACCGCTAAATGTTCAAGGAGGATTTTGTGCACTTGACTCATACCGATGCCCAAGCTTGTCGGAATCTGATGATAAGTCACTCTTTTGTCAGTCTCTATCATACGCCGCACAACGCTGATGTTTATCTTCAGTGAGATTAGATTTCGGTGAGATTAGTGCGACCACGTTTAAACTCGTTAAACCAGTTGTAAACAACGGCACGAGATGGGGCTTCGTCGTGAAAGGCCAATCGAAGTCTATCATAACTGTATTGTTGACTTAAATGATATCGAAAATCATAAAAACCATTGTACGAAAATTTTCTCGGGTTTAATTCATGCTGACGTGACACAGACAATTTTCAATTTGCCGCCAAACCGTAAACACATTTGTTTACGGTTTGGCGGCAAATGAATAAAATACATACACAATAACATTGGCAAAGAGTTCCATTTTTAAAATGTTAACTTATTTTTTTATTTTATCGTTTACAAGTGGCCAGTTCTAAAACTTTCAGTGTCGCCCTCGTAAGAGTCGACTTTACGGCAAGTTGTTGAAAAAAACAATCTGAATCCCTTGTTATAGTGATCGAATAATTGAAGTGTGTGTGTACGTGGTGCGCGGGCAGGTTCAACAGCTGGGCGGAGCCGGGTCCCATCGACAACAGCGACTTCGTGTGCGCGCACGGCGGCGTGCGGGCCGAGCGCGCCGGCGCCGCGCACCTGCGCGCGCTCGCCGCGCTCGTGCCGCAGCCGCTCTGGGAGTTCCTCTACGACACGTGAGCCAACACTACATCTGCCTCTCCCTCCCTCTCCCCACCTCATCGCATCCAGCTCTCCACCTCAACTACAATCCTTTTTAGCGTAGCGTTACAGTAACGTCGTCCATCTGTGGCGTGACCCTCTTGCGCCACTGATTTTACAAATAATTATGACAGTGACAACATGATTTCTCTTTCATATTAAATACCCGCTACGTTGCGGGGGAGGCCATTTTCATATCCATTTTATTTCATCGCATCTCATTTCGTAAAGAAAGAAGAAAATAGAGGTTTGTTTTATTTAAAAACTAGTTGTTGCCCGCGACTTCGTCCGCGTGGTATTTAACAAAGACAACCGTTGACAACAGCCTGCCCGCCAATTCTGAGCCCGCGGGACGCATTGCAGGTTGTTGCTATCAAACTTAATCAGGCGCTGCGTTGCAACATTGGTTTTAATTTTTTTCGTGAGATCCAATTTTTTTTCTAAAATAAAAGTAGCCTAAGTTACTTCCTGTTACATCTGCCAGTGAAAGTCCCGTCAAAATCGGTCCAGCCATTACAGAGATTAGCCGGAACAAACAGACAGACAGACGGACAGGCAGACAGACAGACAGACAGACGGACAGACAGACAGACAGACGGACAGACAGACAGACAAACATTTTAAAAAATGTTGTTTCGGTATAGGTAACGTGTATACATCCAAATGCACTTAGTAAAAAGCTGTTATTTTAATATTACAAACGGACACTCCAATTTGATTTATATGTATAGATAAATGTGTTGCGCGGTCAGGTTCGGCGGCGGGCCGGCGGTGTCGCACGTGCACGAGTGCGGCGCGTGCGCGCGGCTGGCGCTGCGCCTGCGCTCGCGCCGCGCGCACGAGCTCGCCGCCTTCTGCGACCTGCACGCTGACTTCCAGGTGACACTCCAAGTCAAAGCATTCATTTCCTATAGGCCTACGGGGGTACTTACAAATTGTCATTTTTTTTCTTAACTCTACAACCCGATCGGAACGCGACCTCGACTGAGAAGATCCGGCGAGAAACTCGGCGGGCTTGTCTTTTTTTTGAAATTCATTATTAAACCACTAGACCGTCACTGGAAGCTTTATATTGAGATAGCATATTCGTTTCCGTCGATTTCTACCAGTTTTCGTACTTTTATTCCCCCGTGTTTCCGGTTTGAGTGGCGACATCTAGTGGTCGCGCTTCTTTTTATGTTTCGTAATTGCACCGCGCGATGTTTGTCTCATTGGCGTTTCGTTTTCCGTCAGAGCAACACGTGCGCAGCTGCTCCGTCTCTGCTACCGTTGCTTATATTAATTATTTAATTTATATAATACCCACTGTTACTAGAGTATTAAAAAAGTGAATTTTATTAGTTTATTTATAAGTGAAGTTTTAAATAGTGATAAAATTCCTCGGGTAATCGTAAGTACTAACTACCTTTTAAAAAATTTATAAATACTTAGTACGAGATCATTCTTTTTAACGGTTTTTCCGTTCGGATCTCATACATAACCTATTAAATACCAGTTGTTTATTTTTATAATAAAATAAAGTGTAAAATTTTAAAACCTTTTCGGTTAATGGAAAAGATTTAGAAGGTGGTGTCAATTTAGAAAAACATGTGATTGTAGGGCATATTTTAAATTATTTCTTTATACAGTAATATGGAGGATAATAATGAGTCCACCTTGACTGCCGAAACGCATGCTGGTTCAAGACAAGGGGCTCACAAGCGTGGGCGAAGCAGCTCCAGCAGCAGCAGCAGTTCAACGAGCCACAGCTCCTCGAGTTCACCTTCACGGGGCGATAAAGGCAGGAAGCGATCCCGCCGCCGCCACCGCCACAAGAAGTCCAAGCGGGCTCGGCGTTGTGATCCTACGATGAACAAGCTAGTCCAAGATATGGGTATGCTCCAAAATATTGTTGCTGATTTTATTAACCAATCAAATAATATTGAAACAGCTTGTCAGGGTGAGGCGTCAATTTGTTCTGAAGTTAGTGGAGATCTTTATGCAGAACATCATGTTAATGACGACCAATGCGCCGCCCGCGAGGGTCACGATTCGCGCAGTCACTTCATGTTTAATATCGAAACAAAATTAAAGGAACCAGCTGTTCCTAAGACTTCCGATAGTTATTTAAAGATGTTACTGGAAGTTCAACGCTTGGGTAATACCTCATGGTCGGAAGTAAGGTATGCCGATACACAAAAGGCATACAATCACACTCCAGGTTTCATAGACTTGGAAACAAACGAAGAGGTAAAAATATATGACACCTTGCGTTACCTGGCTAATACTGAAAGATCTTATGCAGCCATAACCTATTGTATACTTAAACAAAAAGAAACCTTGCAGGAGGGTATTCGTAACCTTCTTTCTTGGGCTAAGAATACAGAGGTTAATTTTGATAATTTGAGCAGGAAGGTAGAAGAATTGTTCCAAAAAGGTGAGTTATATAAGGTCTCTTCGGATCTTTTACAATTGGTTTGCGGCCACCGTGCCGAAAGTATCGAAATGCGTAGAGAGTCCATTACAAGCCAAGCTAAGGATCCGTTAGTTAAGGCATCACTAAACAGAATTCCCCCATCCTCAACCTATATCTTTGAGTCTGAACCTTTTACGGCTATATTAGAGAAGGCTGGTGGGGTCCGCAAAGCATTCTGGCCTCCAAAATCTGATGGATACCCTCAATCAAGATCCAATCAGACTAACAATCGCCCCTCGCGGGGGCAAAACATACGAAAACCAGTCGTTCCGTCGCGCGGAACTCAAGGCAATATCAATGAAACAGGCCTACCTACGCACAGACACGCCTGTAATAACCCACCCTCGCGGGGTAGTAACTACCCAAATAACTACGCACACAGAGGTCCACCTCATAATTTTCAGCAAGAGCAACCGAATTTTAAGGGGCGAGGTTCATTTCACAACCGGGGCTCGCGGCCCGACCGTGATAATACCCGAGGACGCTCAAATGCTGCTAGAAACTCTAGAGCGCACCAAAAAAGGTACAGACAATGACTCAAAACGGTTTCGGGCAGGACAATTAGAGAATTTCCATTCACAGTGGAAAGCAAAGGGCGCTCCACAAATTGTTTTAAAATTAATTCAGGGTTATCGCGTTCCTTTCATTCAAAAGCCCCCACTTGTATACCCGAACTTAATCAGAGGCCCATTTCATACCCCAATCTCGGAGAAAATGACTGCCATTGTTCAGAAAATGAAAGAACAGGGCATTTTGGAAGTAGCCGAACTCTCGCCAAGTTTCATATCCCCTCTGTTCCTAGTGCCCAAACCCGACGGATCAGTTCGTCCCATATTCAACCTCAAGGCTCTAAACGACTATGTATTGACCGAACCCTTTCATTTAATAAACATGCACCGCATTCCGGATTTTCTACAACCACAGGACTGGCTGTGCAAAGTAGACCTTTCCCAGGCCTACTTTCATCTGAAAATAACAAAGGCACACAGACGCTTTCTACGCCTTATATACAACCAAGAATTGTTAGAGATGACTTGCCTCCCTTTCGGGTTGAGTACCGCTCCCAAAACCTTCTCGATTCTAACGAACTGGGTGGCCCAAATATTACGGGAGAGATGGAATATAAGAATACTGGTATATCTCGACGATTACCTAATAGTACATCAAAATGCACTGGTTCTTCGCGAACATGTCAATCTCACGGTACAAACATTGCAAAACCTCGGATGGCAAGTAAATTTCGAAAAATCTGTTTTCAGCCCTCAAAAAAGCATAATTTATTTAGGAATATTATGGAAACCCTGGAACAATCTAAAATCCCTACCACCAGAAAAGATTGTAGCGCTAATCGAGAAGATAAATCGAATTCTCGAGCTCAGGAAAGTGTCCCTAAAAGAATTACAGAGAATAGTAGGACTGCTAAACTTTGCCAGTTTTGCTGTTCCTCGAGGACGGCTCAATCACCGACAGATGCTAATATTCATGAATTCACTACCGAGTCCATCGTCAAAGGCCTACCCTCTACCACAGGGCGTATTCAACGAATTGAAATGGTGGACTCAGAATTGTCAAGCGTCAACCCTGCTACATTACCCGCCTCCGGTAAACTTCCTAGCAACCGATGCCTCAGACCAAGCTTGGGGGGCCCAGCTGAACGATCTAACTCTCTCGGGCTCTTGGACGCAGGAAGAACAGGCACTACACTGCAATCAAAAAGAAATGCTTGCCATATTATACGCCCTGCAGAGCGAAGCTCGTGTACTACGTCAGAGCTCGCTTCACATACAGTGCGACAACAAGACCGCAGTCGCTCATCTACGGAAAGAGGGAGGGACGAGATCAACACTCCTGATGGAAATAACATATCAAATATTGAATTTTCTAGATCAACACCAAATCCACTTCAGCATACACTATATTCCGGGCAAATACAACAGTCATGCCGACCATCTGTCGCGTCATCGCCTACCTCCGGAATGGCACCTACTACCAGCCTGTGTGAACATAGTGTTTGCAAAGTGGGGAACCCCGGTAATAGATTTGTTTGCCTCGGAGACTGCTCATGTAGTTTGCAATTATGTGTCGAGAGATCTGAAAGACCGTCAAGCCCGGTTTCACGACGCGTTCAGTGTTCCATGGAACTTTCCACTCGCGTGGGTGTTTCCGCCACCGTTCCTAGTGCCCAAAGTCTTGACTCACCTAAATCAGTCGACAGGAATATATTTAATAATAGTTCCTCGATGGGAAATGGTATTTTGGCGTGCGGATCTCAAAGCCCGTGCGCTAACAGCACCATTGACATTGAAAACCTTAGAGAAGAATCTAGTCGACATGTCAACGGGACTCCCACCTCCGAAGGTCGAGAACATCGTTCTCGAGGTGTGGAAATGTGGGGGTGGTCCGAGGCGATAGAAACATGGAACACTGAACAATCATTGTTGCTTAGAAATTCGTGGCGTAAATCTACCCTGAAAACTTACGAGGTAGCTTGGAAACGTTGGATTGTTTGGTCTAATTCTAAAAACATTGACACAAAAAACCCTACAGGAGCGCAATTAGCACAATTTCTATCAGATTTATATCTTATTGATAACTTATCATACAATACCATACTCTTGCACAAGTCTGTCGTTTCAACGCTATGCAACACGGAGACATCCAGTAAATTAAGTTCTCACGTTTTGGTAAAACATATTTTAAAATCAATTGCTCTAAGAAATCCTAAACCACCTAAGCCACCGATCTGGGATGTTAGTAAACTTATTTCATTTCTAACAAACTGCACAGTAGATGTAAATAATTTGTTTCAAATATCACGTCATACTGCAATTTTACTACTACTTTGTTCAGGTCGACGCATCCACGACTTGACCCTACTCACAATTGATTCCGATCACTGCATTAGATCCGATCATAGCGTAATATTTTGGCCTCAATTCGGGTCAAAAACAGACTGCAGTAAATTCACACAATCTGGCTGGAAACTGCTACCAAATAACAATCATTTCAATCTCAATCCTGTATACTGGATAGAAAAATCTATAACAATGTTGAATGAGAGACGTAACACATCGAAGTCACTTAATTTATTTGTAACAATTAAAGGCGTGCCTAAACCCGCTTCTCGCACAGTCATATCAGGCTGGGTCAAAACTCTGTTTAAGGAAGCTGGCATCACAGCAGCTCCAGGAAGCGTCCGATCTGCTGTAGCTTCCAAAAGTTGGTTGGAAAATCATTCCCTAGACGAGATCTTGGCTCGAGGGAATTGGCGTTCCGCAAATACATTCCAGCAGTTTTACAGACGAGAAGTAATGAGAAGTAATCAAACTGAAAATGTCACACAATTGTTTGAACCGTTAAATTAGTTATCAATGCTATAATTTTTGATTGAACTTGCTATGATTTACATTTTGAAATAATACTATTTATAGAAGACACCTGATTTTTATTTTATATTATCACATTGGCGCTAAAATATTAGATTTATTTTTCAAGTGGCGACACCAGGCGATAACAAACAGGTCTCAATATAAAGCTTCCAGTGACGGTCTAGTGGTTTAATAGCAGCGTTTTACCTGAAATAAAACGCATATTAAACTACTTACCTCACTGGAAGCTTTCACTTTAATTCTGCCTGGTTTAATTGAGCCAATGAGACAAACATCGCGCGGTGCAATTACGAAACATAAAAAGAAGCGCGACCACTAGATGTCGCCACTCAAACCGGAAACACGGGGGAATAAAAGTACGAAAACTGGTAGAAATCGACGGAAACGAATATGCTATCTCAATATAAAGCTTCCAGTGAGGTAAGTAGTTTAATATGCGTTTTATTTCAGGTAAAACGCTGCTATTTTTATAAAATAAAATAAAAATTAAGCTCCAGTGTGTTGCCATGCGGTGCGCACACACGCTACACTTACACACACACACACACACACACTGACTGTAAAATAACAAGGTTGCCAAAATTGGAAACGTCTGGACACCTATTCCGTGCACTCGTTGCTTGTCTGTGCTGTTGAGTAAGACGAACTCCTCATACAGGATGTAGGGGCAAGCTAACGAAATCTATGGACCACCGCCTTAGATGTTTTTTTTAAATTTTGGTTTAAGGCCCTGCGTACTAGCCCTTTGAAGCCGAACCCATAGATCACACAAAACGTGTTGCCCAATATTGATCTAAGTTCAACATTTTCGACCAACACTAATAACAGACAGAGTATGTCTCTATCCACTAGCAGAGCGACAAAAAATATTAAGCACCATTATATAGCCATTTGTACCGACAAAACTTAGAACCCTAAACCCTTTGGCAAAGACCAAAGGGTTCAAAAAAATAAACTGACAGAGTATTTACAAATATAGCGTTATTTATTTATAGGAGCAAGAGCGTCCGCACGCGATATACGCGATCAGCATGCACTGGTTCCGCCAGTGGCAGGCCTTCGTCAGGAACAAGACGCAGCAGCCGCCGCCGCCCGTCGACAACAGCGGCATCGTGGCCAAACAGGTACGCATCGAATAAATATCGCCAGACGAACACGACGAATCTGGTATGGCGATTTGATTCTTTTTAGACTTAAAAATTATTTTATTTTTATTAACGATGCAATATATATGATATTGTTGCATATATTAAAAATAATGGTAACAAAACAACTCAATTATAATGAATGCTTAACATTGTTAGGGTTTAAAATTTATATTGCACTTCACTTTTCCAGGACGTTGACGGCAAAGCTACGTACACACTAAAACCCGGCTCCGACCACGCCCAGCTCAGCGAGGAGCTGTGGAGGTTCTTCACCGGCATCTACGGCGGCGGGCCCGAGGTCCGTCTCAAATCACCCACCGCGCCCGCACCCATACCACCAGCTATACTCACAGACAAAGACACCAAGGTCGCCGAACGACGTCTGTCCAGAAAATATTCAGAATCCGACAGAGAAGAGTACTGCACTAAATCAACATCAGAAATGAACATTCGCGACACGATACAAGGCGAACTACAGAAAAACCAGTCCCTTCAGAATATTACCCGCCGATATAAAATATCAAGAACGACAGCCGACTCCGACGAAGACGTTAACTATAGACACTCCTTCCAATATAAAAGACACGAACCCAATGGCAATTATCAGGACTCTGATGATGAGATGGAGGGTAGTCCTCCCCGCAACCACACCAACACGGTGAGGATGGAGAACGGCGTGGACAGTTCCGACCACGACGCGAACGATAATCCCGTATGCAACAGAACATGCGGCACAGACAGACCGACGGACGCAGAATTACCAAATCTAGACAGTATATCGTTAAAAAACAAACCCCCCAAGTCCGGCAAAGTGAGAAAAACGAAAAGACGGACAGTGAAATGATTCCTTCTCGCTTTCCAGTTTGTTCACAGATTGAGGCATATTGTCCCTTCTACTCACAGGGATTACGTTTGAACATTCCTTCGGTGACGGTGGTTGGTGTTGAAATAGTGCATTTTGTCGTACGGAACTCGCTGGGTCTTCGATATTTTTCTAAAGGCGGATTTACATTGAGTCAGTAACTGACTTTATTTACATATAGTAAATTAATCGTGCTTTGATTGTTGCGGTGCACACACGTTAAGTAAGTCAGTGAAAAACGGCGCGATGATCAGTTGCTACCTAATATTTGCCAAAGCAACTAAACAAATTATCGGCATATTTATATAATTTGTTAAATTAATAATATTTAATGCGGCGATATAATTGAAATATTTAAAATTGTTCGTCGTTCATAAATTGTAGTGTCATTTCGTAAAACAAGGCACGCGATGTCAACCCTGCATTTCCATGGTAGCGATTAGTACCACATTTAAAATAAAATGCAGTCTATTACGAGACAGTGCTGGACTGACTTCAAATTCACACGACACCAGTATCAAGTCAGCACTGACGTCAGTCACTGGCCCAATGTGAATTCGCCTTAACGCATTCGAAATTTGCGGCCTCCGGGCTTGACAAACGGGAGGGTGTTAGGATTTTTAGTACAATTTTAATTTAGATACAAATTCAAGTATAGTGATGTTTAGATACTTGAATGAAACATTATCTGTGGACTAATTGGCTGTATATATACAATTGAGTGTATATCTGTGTAAAATTATATTGAAAGGTTAACCATTACACCCATATGTGTATAGTTAAATTAGATAGTCTGTATCTGACTGCATTTCTTTGAATTCCCCTTCTTTACCGTGGATTAGGTATTTATTTTGTTATTTCTGGTTCTAAGTCTATGTGTTATTTGTTAAAGAATTGATCAGCAATAAAATATATTTCATCTATATTGGCTGCATTGTTTCCTTTTATTATCCGACGTTTTTGAGTTAAAATAAAAAAAATATAGCCACTGCGCTCAACTATATCTGTCGTGACAGTTCTTTTTAGAACAAATCTCTTACAATTTTGGCTTCAATGCCTTCTTACCTCGTGATCGTTCAAACTGAGGCCTGTACCGCGCTCGCGGCAATAATTTAAACAGATTCGAGGCACCCCCTTACCGTCCCTAAGGAACATAGTGGACCGGCGCACATATCCCACTAATATACACATAGGCTACTTTTTATCCCGGTAAAATGTGTGGTTCCCGTGGGATAGATTTGTTCAAATTTTTCATAGAGCAGATGATCGACATAATTTTTTGCACAGGTAGTCGGCCGTGGCTAGTCACCACCCACTGAACAAAGCCATGTCGCCAAGCGGCCTAGCCGTGTTCCGGCATGATGTTCGGTGTTGCCATTCATGCGTGGCGGGTGAGATCAGCTGCGCTGCATGTGCCTAGTGAATGTAGCGTCTCTTATCAACTGCCGCCTTCCTACCTAGGCAAGTATGCTCAATCGTAGATCTCAACGTCACTTACCATCAGGTGAGATCGAGATCAAATACTTACCTATAATGTATTAAAAAAAAAAGGACATAGGAAAAGGACGTACATTATACTTTTTAATCGCGGGTAACACCACCAGTACTTATAATAAACAATTTTTTTTTTATATTTGTGAAAAAAAGTAATACAATATTGATGTTCCAAATATTTTATTACAATGAAGACCATTATTACATCGTGTGTGTTATTATAAACGAGGTACATTGTGTTTATTATCATTAGTTCCTGCGAGGGCACATACAGATGTTAGTTACACTACTATTTCAAGCTAAATGCATCGCTGGATTGCAAATGGGATACGCAGTTTTATTTTAATCAGGAGGAATATATGATATAATATATCTATGATGTTATATTTGTATACTTAATAATGTAATTTAGACATGACTCCACCTAAAGGCGCTCGTAAACGGGCTAGTTTTGTGGCATTTGTATGACTGTCTTTATCGCGAAATACTTGCCATACATTTAAGGTGGAAACTCAGGGTCAGGGCGCGAAATTCAAAATGTCAATGGTTTTTATTTTTTTACGAAAAATTTGGACATCTTTACGATGTAATTTAGTGTTTTTCGATATTAGCATTCTGCATTGGATGTCTCGATGTTTGCTTAAAAAATACCTAAAGCGATACAACACCATAAAGTTAATAAAAGTAGCGGTCGTAAAAAAAATAAAAACCATTGACATTTTGAATTTTGCGCCCTGACCCTGAGCTTCCCCCTTAAAGGTTGCAGTAAGAGACTATCGCTAGAGATATTACTGAGCTATAGTGCTCAGCGAGGTGCACTTTTCATAACACGTTCACAGGCCCTTTAGGTTTAGTCTCTGGTAATGTCATACATTTTGTCTATGGTCACATATAATTCTGAGTCTATGTCATATACACGATAGAATAATATATACCCCAAGATTGGACATTACGATTGTCACCAGTCAATGCTGCCGGTATGGGAAGATTCTTGTAACGAAGTGGGTGCTAGCAGGCGGGTACGCGAGGACGCGGGCGAGCGAACGATTCGGTCGCGTCAGCCTGCACTCGCTCCCGCCAATTTCTGTACAGTGCAGGGCTGCCAGATGTGATTTTCTATTTCTACCCAAAATGTTAATTATCATTTATTTATGTATTTTGGAGAACCAAAATGATACAATTTGCCTATGTTTACCCAAAAGCAAAAAGTTAATAATATCGATTAATTAACCTAATGGTTAATTGCTCGATATTATTAGCTTTTTGCCGTTTTTTTTCATTAAATAACTGTTCTGATTACCGAACCGAAACAACAGAATAACCTAACAAACAAAATAAGTGAGGAATCAAAAGAATGAGTAATAGAATATGTTAATTTTATGTAGAATAAAACGACCAAGCAAACTATTTTAAACGGGTGCGATCATGAAATGAACTCAAATACATAAATGTAAATACGTTATTTATTTTTCCAAGAGCCAAATTTTTGAATTGCGAAAAAATTACACATTCCGGTAACCCTGGTACAGTACCCGGCAAACAGCTCGCGACGTTTAATTTGAACTGAGAGTTACCAAGAGGGCGCTAATGTCTCGATAATAGTTCCAAAAATCCCCACAATATGACCGCCTCAGGAAATACAACCAGTGAGGTCGTACGGGAATGCGATTAGTTACAAAACGGTTTCATGAAACTTGGGAGTGGTAATATATATTATTACCTACATTTAAAAACGTTACAGTCAAACCGGGGTCGCGAGCCATCGCGTACTTACAAAATTGAATCCTAGCACATGTAGTACAAAAGCCAATTTCCAATCCAACGCGGTTGTTTTATTACGTTTAAAATTTTAACATCCAATTTGTATATTCATAAAAGCGTAACAAAAATAGATCTTTTATTAATTTATCATACGATTTCTACATATAGTATTGTCCTTTTCGTTATAATTCAAACAATCATCTACAATATTTATTTTTAAATTTAAAAAGGCCCCTATGTTATGTTATGTACCGATATTACGAAGTATATAATACATCTGTGTATTAGCTTTTTACATTTTTTTATTGCTACGAGTGAAAGAATACATATTTCTATTCCGGGATCACGACATACTTATACTTATCTTTTTTTTTCTTTTTTTTAGTATCCTCCTCAGTTCGATGTATCACATTTTTTAAATATTATATAATTAATTAAACCAAAAACTACGCCATTATTTTTTTATAATGTCCAGTCACTCATAGCTTCTTCGTTGCTGTAACCATACTTAGACAAAAATAATATAAAAAAATCAAAATTGTATAGATGTAAGCACAAAAATAGAAAATATGTAACATTTATTATGTTTTTTTTTTGGTATTACACAACATAATTTCGATTTTATAAAAATAAAAATTAGAATGAGTTACACTCATTAAATTATGATAAAAACTATTAAAAAAACTGGGGGAAAGTTAACGTAAAAAGAAATACATAAAATAACAAACAAATTATGCTTAGATATTCCCCGATACAAATTTAAGAAAAAAACTCAATTGAACACTCATAGTGTTGCATTACACATTACAGTAGAATCTCTTTAACCCGGCATTTAATATTAAAAGCCTCGCCTGTAATATTTCAGTAATATGGATTTTCTACTCACCTGCATCGTTGAAGGATTAACGAGATTCTACCTATATACAGAATGAGGTAAATTAACAAGACAAGAAGGGTTCTTTAAATATTTAAGATTTCTTTTTCCCAATGAGCATAAGTTATTTTCGTTGAAATCTATAATATTAAAGGCCCCTTGCCTAAAATAATTTTCCTCACCCTTACAGATATTTATCGTCACTCGACATCAATTAAAAATATTGTTAAATAAATAAATATAGGTAATGAACTTTAATATTAAATATTCAAGTTACACGACAATAAAACGTAACAAAAACGGCCGTAAACTGGTAGTCTTTGATATGTTAACTATTTTTTAATCATTATTATTTTATAATCCTAACAAAAATCTACAAAAATATATTGCATTGTGTCGTTACTCGTTGTACATTATATGTAAGTATCAATACTAGCGAAACATATGGAAAACAAATGTATGCCAGCCAGTTTCATCATCGGAAAATGGGATTAATTTTTTTTTTTTCAATAGATGTCACTGTACAAAACATGATTTCTATTTCCAACAGATGGCGTTACAGCTCAAGTATAAAAAAATAATGAAACTGCCAGCATCATTCTTAGCTATGTATGATTTTGTACTCGTGTGGTTTGCACCCATAACTGTAAAACTATTGTAAATAATCAGATTGGTAAATATCACTCAGTATAACTGCCTATTTGAGAATATAATGTGCTGCTATTGTTTATGACTAGTGGTATGAGGAAGTAAACTGACTATTGAGGTTCGTTGCTTGGTATCTATAGAAAAAAGCGATGGTCTATGGTATTATTCCATATATGTATTTAAGAGGAATTACTTTAGAAAGTCTACTGAAATCATTCGTCCATCGCTATCGTTAGACCAAGGCTTTATTTCTCGGGATACACGACGCATGCGCCATTATATGGGAACAAACAAATTGTCAGGATACTCCCTCGGTTAGGCTCTAGCAAAAATATTTCCAACAAATACATACAACATTCCAAAACACAAACGGCAACATTGTCATATACATGGTATTTATAAAAAAATATTTTTGCAGAAATCTTTCTGATATTTTGCAAATCAAAAGAAAATATGTATAACCATATATCAAAATATATATACATATATTTGTTTTTTTTCTAATTTTCACTTATACGAAATGTGCGACAGAAAGGTCCTAAAATTAACTGTATCTTTTTTTTATTTATTTATATTTTTTTCCTTGTATTAACTTCAGAAATTCCAGATCTTTCGATTGTAAACTCCATCTGATTTGATCCGAAAACTATACAATCAACATTTAACATTTTGATACCAAAAGGCCACTCTTTAAGAGCACAAAAACTAAAGCAAATTAATATGTAAATAACGATACATATTTAAGTTTTATATCAATAAAGATTTCGATATGCAGCACACACTAATATTAAATTAAGACAACATGGATGTTAACAATATCGACCAGCCATTCGCTTGTGTAGTTCTCAAATAGAAAAAAAATCCTAATTCTCTCATTAACCTAAAATAGTACAATTAAATTTCTAGAAGTAAGAATAAGTTGCATTTGAGGTAGATTAATTTTTTTACAGTCCTATTAACCTAATAAAGATTAGAATTATTCACGTAATATACTAAAGTATGAAGCGTGTACATCATTGGATCTCTCTCGCACTCCTTGCCTTACTAGACGCCAAACATGATCATCTATACATATAAATAAAATTGGAGTGTCTGTTTGTAATATTAAAATAACCGCTTTTTACTAAGTGCATTTGGATGTATACACGTTACCTATACCGAAACTACATTTTTTACAATTTTTGTCTGTCTGTCTGTCTGTCTGTCCGTCTGTCTGTTTGTTCCGGGTAATCTCTGAAATGGCTAGACCGATTTTGACGGGAATTTCACTGGCAGATAGCTGATGTAACAAGGAGTAACATAGGCTACTTTTATTTTAGAAAAAAAAATTGGATCTCTCGAAAAAAAATTAAAACTAATGTTGCAGCGCTGCGCCTGATTAAAGTTTGATAGCAACAATCTGCAATGCGTCCCGCGGGATCAGAACGCGAGCAGGCTGTTGCCAACGGCTGAGTCTTTGTTAAATACCACGCGGACGAAGTCGCGGGCAACAGCTAGTTATATATAAAATAAACCATTACCGATTGCACAATTAAAACGAATAAGTGTCAGGAACGAAACATTCTTCCAGGGCCCCAATTCTGCTAAAACAATCGATTCATAATGCAACCGCATAGTAACGGTCACTTTTGACATATATTGTATGGGATATCTGTCAAAAGTGACCGTTACTATGCGGTTGCTGTTCGACTATGAATCGATTGTGTTAGCAGACTTGGGGCCCAGGGCAGCGCGCTGTCAATAACGAAGTACAGGGGAGTCTAAATTGTATTTATCTTGTACAGACCTCAAAGGGCCCCGGGTGTTTAATGAAAACAATATTTACAGCCTTTTGACCGTCGCCAATGTTTAATTAATGAACTGATTTTAACCTCCGCTTCAATTAGTTTGGCAATGCGTTTAACACCATCTTTTACGTTCCCTTCAACGGCTTCGGACATGATTTTAGGTGAGTTAGGTGTGATAATTGTTCAAAATTGCTGTTTATAAACGGCAGACTTTCCGAAGCTTTTAAGTAATATTTTCTAATTCTCCCAGATTCTTGTTAACCTATTCCAAATCGCCGATAGCACGGTAAAGCTAAACAGATTGACTGCGTACGAATACAGCTCACGACAAGATATCTACCAATGGGCCTACAATGTGCCGTTCGGTTGAGAAAGGCGGACTGGACCATTGAATATAGAATGGAAATAGAAAATAGCTGTCCCGAGCCTAGAAAATGACAAGAGAAAAAGCAAAGAACATAATTACAACAAACAAAGCGTGTCATCTATAATAGGCAGATGTTTTCAAAGGTAACCAGGAGGGATCCGTTCATTGTTGGTTATGCAACGACGAACGAATTAAGGATTTAGAATGAGCGACATTTAGGTTCAAAGCAGGTATAGAATTCTGAATGTGATGAATTTGGAATAGGTAAAGATATATGATGACGGGAGAAAGACTGATAGGAGCGTCCTATTGTGCGTGAGCTGTATACGAAATGCCCGATAAACGTACGCAATACGAGATTGCTTTAAAAAAGCGAGGCATCTAATAAACCGTAGTATCCTGTCATTTGAACCTATGAAAGATGCTTAAATACGCACCATTATGAAAAGACCTTCTGATACTCACACTCTCCAAAACATTTTGCAAAATTTGGCTCATTATTGTAGAACATATGCCAAGAAAATTGCTCCGCTGAAGCAGTAAGTTCCCAAAAATCATTGTGTATGGAAAATTATGTAAATTGTTATTAGGTACATATATGCTCATTATTCGCAATTTTTGTGTATATTTCGAATCACTCTGATCTACCGTCTAGTAGATGTAAACGGTTGGAAGTTTCAACTCGCGCGCATCAAAAGAGCAAACGAGATCCGGATTTGAAAACACGATTTGATACATTCGGCGACGCCCGTCTATCCACAAACCTATCACTTTTGGCACATTTTTGTTATAATGAAAATGATAACGTTGTAAATTAGCTCCAACCGCGAGTTCGTCTACCTGCACATCAACCGCGGACCCAATTAGTATTGTCTTATTTATTATTCTATAAGGAAGCACAAGTGCCTCTGAGGTATATTGATTGTTTTTATTGCATTTTGTTTCTAGCTCGAGTCTGCTGAGTTTTAGGACTTCGATACCATTCCTTCGATAGAATGAAATTGGACCCTATCTCTTCTCAATAGAATATAAAGCCTTCAATTGTTTAACTCTGTTATGAACACTTAGCACTTACACTTAACGTTGATATTTTAATCCAGTTATAAACAGATCTGATGTTAATCTAACTTCGGCAGAAATTTACATTCACTTTATTGATATGAAAGGACTGAAGCTCTCTGTTGTATTACAATTTCGCGTCAAAAAGCAGCAAGCCTCTCTAAAACATATTATAATAGCCTGCTGCTTCCGAGAGCCATCCTACACCATTCTGCACTCTATGCGACGCCGGGCAGCGCCGGCGCAGCCGTTACCGTATCTCATCTAAACAGCTTACAGAGTTGGTCCCAACTATACTCTATAAACCTCATACAAGTACGCTATAAATAAACAATATTATAGTTCCGAAAGTACATACACGACTAGATCACATATCCATGTAGAATTCGGAAGTAATTTTGGTATACCTGAAACATACAAATATACAATTTGGCAATAAGAGCCGGAGGACGCACGCCCCCAGCCGTCCGTACCTATAGCTTACAAGGTCAAATATCCACTCCAACAATTACAATATGAATCACTACTGCACTCAAGACTATTTACAGCTTAGACCAACCTTACCTAGTGAGGTAGTTCGGTATCCATTCACATAAGCTAAATGCAGGAATCACCCTTTACACACTTTAGCACCTGGCACCACCTGCAGACCCCACTTTGAGTAGGTCGATCAGTAGGTGGTAGACAAGGCGTCAGTGAGTGGAGTTAGTGGGGAGGCGGCGGCGGCGGCGGTGGCTTCGAGCTCTGCGCCGTCTGAAAGGCTTGGGTAAATGCGGGCAGCCTTTGCTGGACGCGGCCTTCCTCACCCGAATAGCTGGGCTCGTTTTCCTCCAACAACCTCCTCAGCATTTGGCCTGACAAACCGGATGGGCCTTCCCCCGGATCCATCAATAAGGAATCCACACCCCCTGTATGCAGGAGATGTGTTTCCATTGGATCTTGAAGCTCCTCCGTCGTTATATAAGGCAAGTCGGGCGACGTCTCGGAGTATGGTGGAGCCACTACATACATCATTGGGTATGATCCCGGCTGCTCCAGTTTTATATCGAGTGAATCCTCCAATATATCTATGGGCTCATCCTTTATAACAACAAGCTCATCTGGTATTTCTACTATAATATCAGTAGAAGGCACCCTAGTCGGAACACTCGGTGTGCTCTCTTTTGGTGAAGGCGGTTTCCAAATATTCTCAAAATCAGTTCCCTCTAGAGGGTACTCAGTATATGTTTCTTCGAATGCAGATGCTTCCGGAGTTGGCTCACTCGATGTACCCACAGCCGCAGACTTCCACGATTCATCAGGATGTGCATTCTTAACATGCCTGACTAAGTGATCTTTGCGCCCAAACTTTTGAGGACAATGGGGACACAGAAAATCTCGTCTCCCCGTATGTACCACCTGGTGCCGTCGCACATCCTTCGCCGTGAAGAACTTTCTATCACAATAGGTGCATGTGAACTTCTTATCGCAATCACTTTTAACAGTGCGACTACCCGTGTGGACTTTAAGATGATACACTATGTCCTGGCGAGTGGTAAAAGTCTTATCACAAATTTTACACGTTAGGTTCCCTTCTTCTGCGGAGTGCAATGCGGCATGCTTGCGATAGCTCAGAAGGGAGGTATAGGACTTCCTGCAGTCTGGCCTCTCGCAAGTGTAAAACTTTTTGACAGGATTATGCACTCTAACATGGTTTGTGAGATGATCCTTACGATTGAAACTCTTACCGCAAACATTGCATGCAAAGGCCCTGGCTTCACTGTGTATCAAATTATGGCGGACCAGCTTAAACTTGGAGTTGAACCGCTTGTCGCACAGGTCACAGCAGAAGGGCAGCTCACCAGTGTGCGACAGGACATGCTGGCTGAGCTTGCCGGGGCTGGAGAAGCGCTTCTCGCAGGTGGCACAGACGTGGCGCTTAGCGTAGTCGCGGCGACGCGGCGGCGGCGGCGGCGCGGGCTCGTCGCGACGCCGCGGAAGTGTGGGCACGCGGCGCGCCACCTTCACCGACCGGAACAACTGCTTGATGCCGCTGGGGCCAGATGCGCCCAGCGTCACGTACTGCAGCTTCGTGGGCAGCTGCGACGCGGGCGGCGCTATGAACGTCTTCTGCGGGGCGGCCGCGCGTTCCCCGCTCGCCTCCTCCGTGAACTCGGAGCCGCCCTCCTCGCCTTCCTTGGGGTTCGGTGGCGGGGTGGCCATCTCGCGCTCATTTTTGACGAGCTTACACTATATCACAGACGGATGATCGCGTGTCGTGCTAGTGCGGGCTCCGCAGCGGCGCTGGCTCGTCGTGATGGCAGAAAACATTTCTGTCACATTGACGGTCTGGAAGCCCTTTTTCGTATTCGTGTCACATGGCTCTTGCGGAATTCCTCATGTACGCGGTCGGTATTCGTGCGGCGATGGCTCACAATTGTATCGTGAATCTTATATTACAATGAAAAAACTTGATACACAACGAAGAACGATAGTCAAATTACTTTTTTCAATGAAATACGTAGCGCTTGACATCAAAATCACGAAATGTCAAAATAATGAAATGAAGCCAAAAGTCTTGTCAAAAAAAGTCCGCCGAATCGTCAGCTGTGGTCCATTGACCTACATCGGTGCTTTCAGAACTACTTAACTAGCACTTGCACATTTTATCAGACAGATGCCTACCTTACCTTACGATATTGAAAAATTGTTTATTAGAAATTGAATTCGTAATAAATTGTGCCAGGAAATAGCAAACAGCTGTGTTATCAGGTGTTAATTTTCATTGGCTTTTTTATATTTTTGCCATATGTTAAAGTATGTATATATGCTTCAAGTAAGAGCTAACTGGAACGTAACTAGATAATGGTTGATACTCACTCGATGATTATTGCACCGGTGTTTGCATGGGGCTGATTCTGTTGCTTTATACATAATCTAAACTTTACTAATGTACGTAACTACCGTCATTCCCATGACCGTATGGGTAAGCAAGACTGCAATATTATTAGAAATTAGAATTTCCAAAGTTGCAAACTTGTCTTTTGATGTCATGCTGTGTCTAGTTTTATGTTGGGCTCTAAACTGTTTTTCCAACCTCAGAAGTTTGAATAATGAGGGCGAAATTATCGCTACGGATATATATGGTTAAATAAAATATGCATCTAAAAAAAAAACAGCTTATGTCTGATATTTCCTCTTATCTTAGCCGGGGCCTGGTTTATCCGTCTACACCGGTGCCCGTATTTTTTGTTCAGCAAGTAACAGTGATATCCGCGAGTACTGGATCAATGGTTTTTAAGAGCAAGTAGAATTTCTATGATAGCTTACACGATAGCCACTGACCTCTACTACTACAACTTGTAATTTTACTCTGCTTTGTCTATGTGCTCCCACTTCTCCGAAAAATAAAAAAAATTGTCTATTCAAGATTTTAACCTCCCTTTCATTCTTTGTAATATTTTTGTAAAATATAGGATAAAAGAGTTGTTTATAAGCTATTTCATTATTTTCACACATAAAACTATCTAGGTAAGTTTAAAATTAATACTTTTTGCGTTGTAATTAAAATAAATACTGGTAGAAGGATACTAACTGACTTTCATATTTTGTGTCCCAAGAAAATTATTAAAAAAATATTCTTATATTCATAATATCATTTTCTATGTTTGTGTTCATGGTAATAACATTATATGGTGCATCATGAGTGAGTTCACATACTTAATATTATGAGTTAATGAATGTAAAAATTATATATTTTTTTATTACAATATAGGTAAGTATTTGATCTTATTCAAAGTCAAAGTCAAAGTCAAATCATTTATTTCGTATAGGCCTACGGGGGCACTTACAAATTGTCATTACATTTTTTCCTTAATACTACAACCGGATCGGAACGCGACCTCAACTGAGAAGATCCGGCAAGAAACTCAGCGGGCTTGTCTTTTTTTTTTATCCATTATATTTACAAAAAAAAAATAATAAAAAGTAAGCTCCAGTGTGTTGCCATGCGAGGCGCACACACGCTACACTTTAACATTATAAATATTGATATTAGAGCGATCAGTCCCAGGCTGCTTTATCATCCAAATAATCCAAGATTCTGTAATAACCCTTACGACATAAATTACTTTTAACAGTTCTTTTAAACTTACTAATGGGCAAATCTCGGATTCCTTTGGGAAGTTTATTATAGAAGCGTATACATTGCCCCATAAAAGAATTATTTATTCTGTGGAGACGAGTGACATGCACGGATAGTTTGTCCTTATTACGAGTGTTAATAACATGAACATCACTCCTTTTTTCAAAATTATGAATATTTTTCTTAATATACATTAGATTTTCATAAATAAATTGAGACACAACAGTTAGAATATTTATTTCATTGAATTTATCCTTAAGGGAATCTCTAGGACCCATGCCGTAAATTGCTCGTATTGCCCTTTTCTGCAAGATGAAGATAGTATTAAGATCTGCAGAGCAACCCCAGAGCAAGATGCCATAGGACATAACGCTATGGAAATAACTGAAATAAACAATTCTAGCTGTGTCTATATCCGTTAATAGTCGAATTTTTTTAACAGCATAAGCTGCCGAACTCAGCCTACCAGATAGTTTTTTAATATGTGGACCCCATTGCAATTTAGCATCTATGGTAATACCGAGAAACACTGTTGACTCCACAAGGTCCAAATCAGTTCCATTCAATTGTAAATTGGTTCCAACTTGTCTAACATTTGGTGTTGAGAACTTTACGCATTTAGTTTTCTTCTCATTAAGGAGAAGATTATTTATAGTGAACCAATCAACAACTTTAGCGAGTGCATTGTTCACATCGTCATAATTAACTAACTGTCTCTTGAGTTTAAAAAGCAGTGAAGTGTCATCTGCAAACAATACAATCTCGTGATTATTCCCTACATAGTAGGGCAAGTCATTAATGTATATTAGGAATAAGAATGGCCCTAATATCGAACCTTGTGGAACGCCCATTGACACTAGAGAGCCGGGCGATTTTATACCATTGACATCGACCTTTTGAATCCTATTATTTAAATATGAAGTCAAGAGGTCAAGAGCCTTGTTCCTAATTCCGTAGTGGAGTGTCCTATATTATCAATACAGATTGCAACACAGTCTAGAGTTATGGGAATCTTCAGCCATTAATTCCAACAAATTGTTCTATAATCAGTCTTTGCTTAGAAAAAAGCTTCTCAGTTTTTTTCTAAGCAAAGACTGTTTCAATGTTGTTTATCCCCTGTGTACTGATGTTTTATGATAATAATTCAATCTGTATCACTTCTATTCTATTCAAATTCTTATATCATTAAATAATCTATAATAGAGGGGGAAAAAAGGTTTTAACCAGGCAGGTGAAATGCTCACTATTATTGAAAGCAGAAAGATAAACCTACTTAATTGGTAACAGATAACAATTTTTCACAAAATAGATAAACTCTTTAATCTGGGATTATGCACTTTTGTATTTAAATAATAATTGTTCCTGGCGTCTTAGTAAAGAATGATGATGTAATCAATACAAATAAATAAAATTGGAGTGTCTGTTTGTATTATTAAAATAACCGCTTTTCACGTACATTAGGATGTATACACGGCACATATACCAAAACAATTTGTTTACCATTTTTGTCTGTCTGTCTGTGTATTTGTTCCGGCTAATCTCCGAAATGGTTGAACTGATTTCGACGGAACTTTCATTGACAGATAGCTGATGGAACAAGGAGTAACTTAGGCTACTTTTATTTTAGGAAAACTTTTTTGTTCAATACCATGAGGACAAAGTCACTGGTAACAGCTAGTATATAAAATAAAAATCATTTGGTTTTCGGTATAGGTATAGCCTTTATACAAAAATCTTTAAATAGTGTTATGTTCCCTTTTTACTGTCTTAATTTTAAAAGAGGTCAGAAGTTATTGTTATGCTCTAATATTTCCACATCTTGTTAAAAATAATGTAATTGTTGTTATATTTTATTCATTGTTGCAGTCAACATGTCTGAAGCCCAAGTTGGAGCCCCCGCATCTGCGGCCGCTCTGGCGGCTTCGTCGGGCGCCCTGCCGACTTCCGCCACCAGCGTGGCTGAGGAACAGCGCTCTGGGAGTACAGCCACTGGCTCTGGTAACTTAATAAGTTTTAAACACTCTTTACAATGTTTTATTATCGGTAATATAATTGACTGGGCGCAGTCCCAGTAACCCAGACAATAACAAATTATGGAGAAATAATAAATAAATAAATATTGCCAGATGAACAAACCAACTATACGGTCCCACACTAGGCAATGCTTGTATTACGGGTACCGTACAATGGCATGGGTGCGAACCATATATTACTTGTATAGAGATTAAACATCCATGACTTGGGTGCCAGCATTTATGCTCATCACACAAAGTTTGTCCCTACCGGGATTCGAGTCTGGGAGCCTTGGCACAGAGCATTAAGATCTTAATTATTGCCCCAGAAAAGAGCAACAAAATATTTTTTTTCTTATTCTAAAGCTGTGTATACACTTCCAACAAATGTACTGCATTGCATGATACACAACAACTTTGTATGAGTTTTATTGTGCGTATAGGGATTTTACATTGTGTGTATATAGTACTCAGAGGGTTAGTTTGGGTGGAGGGATAGTTAAATCTCGGTACTTTAGTTCTCGCCCGGTATTCTTCTAACAGTGACAAGGCGATCCAAAACATTCATCTTCTTGTTACTTTTCGTCCATAAATGTATAAAAAAATTTTGGCTCAATTAATCCCCACAACCTGCAGCTTTAAATAATAAATTTAAACCTCTATAGAAACTCTTCTTGCAGCTATCAGTGCTGCTGGGACCATAGTCTCCGAGGAGAAGGTGTATGGTGGATGCGAGGGCCCAGACGCAATGTATGTGAAACTGATCTCCTCTGACGGTCACGAGTTCATTGTAAAGAGGGAGCATGCCCTCACCTCTGGCACCATCAAGGCCATGCTGAGTGGCCCTGGACAGTTTGCTGAGAATGAGGCTAATGAGGTCAACTTTAGGGAGATACCGTAAGTACTCTTGGTCTTCTTATGTGTTGGGTGACCGTAATTCAATCTTAAGATGACCAGAATTCATATGCCATTTACACGCGGACACGATTTCCTTGTGTTTGACACTGGTATACCTGTGGCACACAGCTGCGATGATCCCAAACAGCTACTTGTATGCTTAAAATATAACGTCTTGCAATCTGCATGTTCAATATCCACTCGACGTGCAATCAGGGCCCCAAGTCTGGTAACACAATCGATTCATAATCGAACAGCAACCGCATAGTAATTGTCACTTTTAACAGATACCCATACAATATCTGTCAAAAGTGACAGTTACTATGCGGTTGCTGATCGATTATGAATCGATTGTGTTAGCAGACTTGGGGCCCAGTTAATGTAAATTACATATGCAAGTTTCAAGAATGTTCAATGTTTTAGTTTGCTTTTGTGGTAGCAATGACCAAGTGTATTGAGTGTGGGCTTAAGTACCTACTAATCTTAAAATATCGACTTAAAAATGTTAAGTCCTCCTTCAGCTTCATGCGTTGCATAAGGCAGTATTCAGCAGCACAGATGTTGGCCATTAGGAATGGATGTAACAGAAAAGCAATATCCAAAACAGTCTTCGCAAGTGTAGTGTATAATTTTTTATAAGTTTATTATTTTATATGTTAGCTTTTATATTAGTATTCTATTCCTCACAACACGTTTATTATTATTTCAATTTCTTTATGATACATGGAAAATACATATCAAGTAAAGTGGGGTTTCAGAGTCGAATTATTAATTTCGTATAGCCCTAGGACTTCTCCATCGGTTTGCATATACCCTAAGGCAATCAATTTGTTCCAGATCCCATGTCCTACAAAAAGTATGTATGTACTTCACATACAAGGTGCGCTACACGAACTCGTCCACCGAGATCCCGGAGTTCCCGATCGCGCCCGAGATCGCCTTAGAACTGCTGATGGCAGCCAACTTCCTCGACTGTTAAGTCAAGAGGAACACTCGCTAGATGGCGCTAGTGTGATTGGAAGCCAATTGGATTCTGGATATGTGTGTATATCTGTACTCTCCGTGTCACGGGCGAAAGATTAAAAATAAAACAGGATACTCGAGTATCTTTATGGTTTTTTTGGCGGGAATTGGCGGGTGGATTGATGTCAATTTTATTTTTCTTTAAAATTTTTTTTTTCAAATTATAATGACACTGAAAATTGTCTTTATAACTTCTAAGATGCCTGATATTTTCTCCGTAAAATATCCACCAGTGTGATCAATGTTCAATCCAGAAGTGAATCAGTGCAGCCAACTACCAAAAAATAGAAATAATATGCATACCAACATACCAACAAAAATAATTTACTATGCCTTCTTGCCAAGAATTCTTGGCATAAGTGTAGTAGGGCCTTAAAGTCTAGAATCACCTCACACTAGCGCCATTGTTATGAACTTGACATTGATCACACAGTATGCATAAATCAAATTAGTGTGATTATAATAATTTTAACAAACGAATTTCAAAATTCCTAGATGATAATACAATTGTTATTAGCTTACATGACAAACTTATATGCAGTAGTTTCATATTCATAAGTATTGTTATTTCTTAGTTTCGAGGTGTATGAGCGAACGAACGATTCGTGTGTGCTTTCAGCACTTGCTTTCGCCAATTCGAAGATCGAGCGTTTGAACTGAATTCAAGCTGGTAGGTTCAGCGCGAGCTACTTAGACGATCGCTCACTTGGGTCACCTTGGATTACCACGATAGGTCCTCAAATCTTGTATATTCAACTAGCTGCGCCCAGCGGTATTACCCGCGATTAAAAAGTGTAAATTTCACCGGGATAAAAAGTAGGCTATGTGCTATACCAGACTAATCTATCTGTGCCAAATGTCATTCAGATCCGTTCAGCCGTTCTGGCGTGATTGAGTAACAAACATCCATCCATCCAAACTTTCACATTTATAATATTAGTGGGATACAATACTTACCACTGACTGACCGCCAACGCACAGCCTAAACCGGTGGATCTAGATATTTGTCATTTGGAAGACCCTTGAATACCCTAGAGGTGGACTAAGGATGAATCCTTGGAATTTCGACCCCAATGGGCTCAAATGGAAGGTCAAAGTTTGATTATTTATAAATATGAAACTAAAACTATAATCTGTAAAGGATGTACTATATAAGGTGTAACAATAATAGTGTAAAATATATTAACAGGGCCCACGGTATAACGGTGTATTAAGATAACATTCCCTAAGAAATAAATAAATTATTTGTCATTTCAAAAGACACCCTGTACTGAGCGCACGGACAACTGCTGCTGGTTCGTCTTGTTTTAAAAAAAAAATCATTTACACAATTTTATACTACTGATTCGACTGTTAAAATATTTTTACACTGTTTTTGGTTACACCTTATAATGTGATCATGTAGAGACATGCGCAGTGAACACCGGCACTGTGATAACAAGTTTCCTTTTGTTGTATTTAAAATGTTAATGACTCGTAAATGTGTCATGGAATTGGCATAATGTTATAAGGGTGACTAAGATGTCTACTAATGTGTTATAAAATAATTTCGTCGACATATCGTGCATATTCGATCATTCAGTGGCTAGTTTCCGAGCTTTGTCACAAATGGCTAAATGGGGAATTGAAATCGGTCATCGGCTTGAGATAAAAGTACCTATTGGATCAAAGAAAAACATAAGTAGAACCTCTAAATATGTATAAACGTGGTTTAAATTGAAACTTAACAATATAACGCTTTCCATATGTTTCATTGTTAAAATAATGTCGTACGGATTTTCTTGGATAAACGTAATTATTGTATTGTTTGCATTAATAGTACCTTGTTGCTTGTGACATTTAAACACATCAAGCTCTTGGGTATAATAATGATCTACTTCTTAAAACATGTTATCTATCAGTATGCAGTCCATATACCCATATACGAATTTAAAAATATATATATATATTAATACCGTAGCGTCTTATTGGTCTGATTTTATTAACAAAATTTTATTTCATTACAATCTAGTTAGACTTAGCAAATTTTATAAGTAATATTAATTTTCTTACTACTGTTCCTTCCTGCGAGCACTTGTATCTAGTAAAAACTAATTCTAGAAAATCATTATTTTGTCCAAGTGTCATTAACTAAATGTAAATGTTTTGCTTTTTATTTTGTTAATAAACGGTAAATTCTAATGTGTTATTTTATTTCAAACTAAACTAGCTAAGTGTAGAAACTATTGAGCTGATAATTATTATTGAAATTCTGGAATGTAAGTTATTGAATATTTACTGTTGCATCCAGTTAATACTATGGATCTGTAGGTAAACAGGAACTTCCAATGTAATCGTAAGGTCATCAAGAAAACATGCTGTCACTTTCATACTTATTTGTGATATCAATTCGTCCAAAGCGAGATTATTCGTAAGCTAACTGATATTTTATAGTTTATATATTCATACATTTTGTGTGGAGAATTGATAGTTTAAAATACCGTTCGCTAGATGCGTTGTTCAATTCTCCATTCAATGCGCCTAAATACGTAGACTATAAAGTGTACGATTCGCTTGCGTACTTGACGCAGCTTACTCGCACGTGACGTAATGTGGTGTGAGAGGGATGGAAGACGTTACGTCGCCGAAACGGTACGAATAAAAAACTGCTTGAGGTACCTTTAATAACATTGTGATGAGTAGGCAATGAATAAGCTATAGATAGATTAGAAATACTCGGTCTTATTGCAAAAAAATTATATTTAGTACTGGTTTAAACCTGAAGTAAAAGGTATGCTAGGATTGTTACAGTATTAGTTGAAACCAGATAAAAACCATTTTCTTATTACAAATCCAAGACCAACCAAGGATCAGATAAGTCAAATTTCGTACATGGTCTAATAATATAATCATTTTATTATAAGGTTTTCTTTAGTTCATGCTTTAAACCTAGTATCAATCCCAGTAATATATTTAGACGCTGTTTTGAAATCGGACTAAGTATGGGGTCATGAGTAGGCAATGTAAATAAAACCAACAAAAATGATTGACTTGTCCTTTATTCAGTTTAATGCGTAAACAAAAACCAGTCAATATTAATATTTATCAGATATTTGGAAAATAATCTCAGCCAGCGCACTACTACATACATGGACTACGGTATCCGCTTACTATTACAATATACTTTGGAATGACATCCTGCTTAAACGCTAACACATTAGGAAAATCAACTTTACATATAAACCAAAGATTCGTCAATAAATAATCTGATTTCATAATTACAAAACTAATCAAAAGTAAAACTCTAGAAATTCCTTCTGAGATCTAAGCTTATAATAAAAACTTTGGATAGAAAAATTAAAATAATTATTGACAATTTTTTTATATTTTGTACATTTTTACAAAGAAAACTTCAAATCCCGTTGAATACTGTGTGAGAATGTTAATCGTTAAATGCAAAATAATTCACATCTTGTGAGGACTGGAACGCACCCTTACCTAACGAAAAAAATATACACGTTTTACTGGAAATATAAAATTTTACAAAATAATTACTTTGTTAATTTGAAACGATATTAGACAATTATTGTTTTATGGAAGAAATCACTCTGTTACACTTACATTACGCGCCGGTCGTGGGCTCAGTACAAAACCTGAAACACCGTTACACAAAATGTTTGTATGAAAATAATTACAAAACTTACTCGTTAGGTGCAAATTTAAGGAATGTGCTCATATGTAATGCGTTACACTGCTTTTACTCTTATTACAAAGATTAAATTTTTATTGGCAATAATATCACAAATCAATATTATCATTTTTTTCACAATCAACAGTTTTGCCACCCTCGCTGCACTCGCCCAGAACGTTCGAGAAAGACAAGAGAACGAAAGTGTGCTTTATTTTTCTTGCGGTTTTCAATACTGATACAAACTGTTCTCGAATTTCTTGCCGAGAATTCTTGGCATGAGTGTAGTTGGGCCTTAATGATATTAGTACATAACGTGCAATAATGTGTTAACACGAATTAAATTCAATAAACTAACTTCAATCTTATCACCAAAGCAACAAAATTCAATTTGCTAAAGAGTTTGTTTCATTAGTTAACACTTTATTGCAATATAATGTGAATATATGAAGTGTGTGAGGTTTAAGATGCGTCAATAATGAGCCGTTAAAAAAAACAGATGAGGGAAAACGTGCTACCGGTCCGGATATTCATTATGCCATTATATATCCGGACGGATAGTACAGATATGTCGATTAATTCATGGAACAGGCAACACGACGTATTTATCTGAAGCACAACAATGCTGATGATATGTTATTAATTATCACTAAAATTGTTCATGGGCGTAGCTAGAAATCTTGAAATTGGACTCTGAATGGACAAACACGACTGATAATATAGAAAAAAAAGTTGAGCGAAATGCTTTGTAACCGATTAAAAAAAAGAAGGTTCTTTTTTTTAAATTTGTAACCTCAGAACTCTGTAATTTTATAACAATTATTTACTTGACACTGGCTATCCATAGACCAAGTGTAGATAGGTATCCAATTACTTACTACTTGCATTTAATTGCAAGTAGATATTTGGATTTAAAACTATAACATAGTTTTATTGATTTCAAAACATTGATAAAACTTGCTACGCCCATCATATGAAACATATAAATATTATGTATGTTTTTGTAGATAGCATGATTGTGGTGAATAACGATAATAATTTAAAACATCTTTAGTAACCAAAATTAACGTTTTAGGCCAAACATGTATAGTAGATACCTTTGCCTAGGTAATTTAAAAGTTATCTATAGAAAGGCAAAACACCAACATAGCTAGTTTTTGTTTTTACGGCAATTGAGCTACCTAGTCTGATTTGATCGATGGTTTCTAGAAAATTGTCTACTATATTCCTGCACTCTGTACATCATAGTACAATTCCCTCAGGCAAGAGTTAGTTACAATCAAACTGAATACACGCAAGTTATTTTAATTCATATCGTGCAACATTTTGCCTTTCCATTGCAAAAGCAATTATTGCCACAAACCAGCTATCCATAATCACAATATTATAGGGTTAATGTATTGTATATGAATAACATCCGATGAATAAACATATTAAGTACCTAATTATGATGTTACATGGATGGATATACCTAAACGACAATAATTTATTTTGGCTCGCTTACGCCTAGTCCACATCAGGGCACATTCTTAAAGTCGCTATTCACGTCCCAATTTGGCTCCCGATCTGCAGGGCCGATTGGTCAGGTCCCTATAGAGACAGAGTTACATTGCATTACACCTAACAGATGCACCGCTCTGCAGACTAGTCGTACCGACCGTCTTACAGAGAGAGACAGACCTATAAGAAAAAATAAGAAAGGAAGCTGCCTCTCTTTACAGCTCTGCCCCTACTCTGTTTTCTTTTAGTCTATAAAAAAATAGTGCTGCCCAAAGTCACGGTCTTGCAAGAAAGGAAGAACAAGTTCAATTCTGCGAGACATTTACGTCTCGTAGTCACGTCAAACTGAAGCATTTTTTTAAAATAATATTCATATCAATTCCATGACAGTTTATTGCGGTCTATAATTAGGTAAACTTGGTCTTGCGCAATGCCGGACCGTGAACAGAGTTTGTGTGACCATTAGCAGTAAAAAGCGCACAACATCTCATCCAAGGAAGCTGTAACGCTTGTAACAACCATATGCGGCCGAAAGGACTTCTCGACTCGAGAAAAAAAAACCTGAACGGGATGCGACATATAATATAAGTATAAGTATTTAAGCAAGATCTGTACGGAATAATGTCGGTATCTGCCCCAATATGGACTAGTTAATTAACTTCTAGAAACAATATTGAGCATCCTGTTTCATCGAAGCGATGATTGAAGCGGCAAATTATTTGTGAATGAGCATAGTCTGATAAGTAGAAATAGTCGCTCTAACACCGCTTAGTCATAGCCTAGTGATAAAGCTGTCCAAGTATTGATGCATTCACGATGGTCGAGGGAATTTGGAGCGCCCACTATTATTAAAGTAGGTAGTTTAAAAAACTCAAGTTATTGAATAAAACGAATCTTACGAATTTCATCGGGTTCATTTTATGTTTTTTACGTTCCCGACGTTTTGGCTGCTTTACAGCCACCATGGTGATGGGAGGACTGAGATGGTTGACATCCTAGTGTCATAATTTGGAGTAATCATATTTAGGTGTTGTTTGCGGTCGGATCTACGCAGAAAGTGCTCAGTGTCTCAAGGTCTTGCAATGGTGCGCTTGGTTTTGGATTTAACTATATTAATTACTGAATTTATGGCTCCATCGATTACTGATGATTTTGCCAACGACAAGTTGATAAATGAAAAGAAAGAAAAATATAATTATTATACAGTAAGTGGATGACAATTAACCGGTAGAATTAATTAAAGACTTGACATTGACAGAATACCTTCCCTTAGGTTAGTGAGACCACGTAAGAAAACGTTCATTGTAAAAAAAAAACAAGAACACAAGAGATAATTATATTGTTTCATGTAGACACCTATTTCGTACTAGCTCCATCTACCCTCAACCATGTCAACGCACCGCACACAAATAAAATCACAACTACAAGCCGTAAGTAACGCCACACAATTAGCCCTGATCGGTGTGCCCTACATCCTGATCGAGTGGGACCATCTTTTTGCTGACCGAATATATAGGAGAGTCCACCTTCCCACTGATCGCTTGAACACGCCGCTTCACCGACTCGATTGGCGCCGAATCGATTTTAACGTCATCGGAACTCGATGACAATTGGAACGAACTGGCGTCGGTGTTCCCATAAATGTGCTGGGGCTCGCGGACGTTACCGTACAGATTGTAGTTGTGAATAAGCGCCGATACTCGATTCGACGTTATCGGGAGGCTGCTATGCTCTTTCGGAAGCTGGTCTACGCTCGTCAGACTAGTCGTGACGGGCTGGTTGATTTTGAAATCGGGCTTAGGCGGTGGCGTTTCGTCTTCTTGTATGGAAGACTGGTTGCTTAGAACCGGATTTTGCGGTATACATATTTGGTTTTGTGCGGCGAATACCTGGTTTTGGGAGGTGAGTGTCTGGTTTTGTGGGTTGATGACTTGTGGTAGTGGGCTTGTGGGGGTGGGGTCGGGCTCCAGGGCCGCCCGCCAGTCGATGGAGGGATGCCTCTCGCGGATGCAATCGACTACGTCGAGTAGGTTTTTGGCGTCCATTGCGAGGATGTGAGCGGCCGCAAGCATGTTCCTTTGTAGGAAAAAATATGTGAATTTTAATAATATAATACGGCCAGACGAACACACCATCTGGAACACACCGTACAATGGACTAAGGGCGAACTCAGTATATAATACTCATATAGATATTAAACTTCCATGACATAACGAATCTCTAATTGTTTTTTATCTTACTCTCATTACGCCGATCTTTCAAATAACAAGGTTAAAATGTAAAATACACATTTAATGGACACATAATTTAACAGTCTGTCATAATAACTCTGAGCTGTGGAGTTGGTCATACTCACTTTGTGTACTCATGCTGCAGCGTAGTGTTGGCATACTGTATCGCGAGCCGCATCGCCTCCACCAGCGCCGCCATGTCCTTGCTCAGCACCTGGTGGGCCATCTCCACCTCCCTGGAATACAACCATCATATATAACACACAGAATGGCACTGAAAATCTATACTGCTATGGACTCCTAACGGTTTGACGGCGAAGAAAAACTTCGTGAGGAAACCTGCATGTCTGAGAGAACCCCTCGAAAGATGTGTGAAGTCCGCCAACACGCACTGGGCCAGCGTGGTGGACTATGGCTTAATACCCCTCGCATTGAGGGGAGGCCCGTGCCCAGCAGTGGGCCATTAAAAAGGGCTGGTATTATTATTAGTATATGGTCTTCTATTGCGGCTTTTTGGTCAGCTTTAAGTCTTTAAAGGGGTTGTACATAATACTCTAAGCCACTTATTAATACATCCGACGATAATGTACGAGAAAAGTCAAGAGATGTGGATACGCTTCAATATTCCAATTCAAGAACTGTATTGAAAATATTTTCTCGAATAAAGTCAAGAATTCTTGGCTTGAGTGTAGAGTGGCTTTAATACATTTTATTCGTTGTGTCATTGAAAAAGTATTCTTATTAAAAAAGAATACCATATGGCCCTGCATAAGCATCTAAATTTCTTAATTCACGTGTTAAAATGTTACTGTGGGTGTTTCGACCTATTTTGAGAATTACTTTATTTTTAATATTTTTTAAATCGTATTCTTTTATGTATTTTGTTTTATGTCATAGAAGTTGTGTTTTGGTTCTGTCTTGTGATTATAATGTTCGTGGTATAATATCGTCTTTTTCCATTTCATATCCCTTTTCTTCACCCTATCTCCTCAGCTATCATTCTATCATTAACAGTTATTATCACTATAATTTAATAACAATTATGAAGAAATAGCCAAGTAGCAGTGATAGCCAAGTTGGTAGAACGCTTGCCTCGATAACGAGGATTGCAGGTTCAAAGCCCGGCTCGCACCTCTGGGACTTTTCAAGTGCTAATCTCATTTTCAACCAAGATTATCACTTGCTAAACGTTGAAGGAAAACATCGTGAGGAAACCTGCACGTCTGAGAGAACCCCTCGAAAGATGTGTGAAGTCTGCCAACCCGCACTGGGCCAGCGTGGTGAACTATGGCCTAATCCCCCCTCGCATTGAGGGGAGGCCCGTGCCCAGTAGTGGGACATAAAAAAGGGCTGGAATTATTATGAAGAAATCGACACTGGGAAAAAAGACACTATTTTGTAGCCGCCATTGCCATTGCCAACCTGAAAAATGGGAATGAAGAAGTGATGTGCTGTTGGTACCTCTGCGCGTTGTGCGGGAAGGGAACTACGACGCGGTCGACGGTGGCGCAGAGCGCGCGCAGGTCTGTGCCCACCGCGCGCACGGCGGCCAGCACGCCCCCCGCCCCGCCCGCCCCGCCCGCCGCGCCCGCCGCGCCCGCCAGCCGCATCACGCTGCGCACCACCGCCGTCGTCGCCGCGTACACCGGCTCCGCACCGCCCCCGCCGCCCGCACCGCGATCCTGCTGCGCGGGGGGGACACTCTTAGTGTTAACTATACATATTTAAGTAAAACGAATTTAAGAATTTTATCGCGTTTATTTTACGTTTTTACGTTTCGGCTGCTTTAAAGCAACCGTGGTCACGGGAGGACAGATTTCAAATTACGTTTTATTTCAATGTTTAGTATTCGCGTAAATGTAAGAAATCGAGACAAGTCCGTCCGTCCGTCCGTCCGTCCGTCCGTCCGTCCGTCCGTCCGTCCGTCCGTCCGTCTGTCTGTCTGTCTGTCTGTTTGTTCCGGCTAATCTCTGAAATGGCTGGACCGATTTTGACGGGACTTTCACTGGCAGATAGCTGATGTAACAAGGAGTAACTTAGGCTACATTTATGTTAGAAAAAAAAATAGGATCTCACGGAAAAAAATTAAAACCAATGTTGCAGCGCCGCGCCTGATTAATTTTGATAGCAACCTGCAATGCGTCCCGCGGGCTCAGAATGGGCGAGCAGGCTGTTGTCAACGGTTGTTAAATACCACGCGGACGAAGTCGCGGGCAACAGCTAGTATTAAATAAATGTGGAAACAGTGTTAGATTTTTCTCTGACACAGCGAGAATTCTCGCTTAAAATTCATGGCGAGAAGTCTTGACATAAGTGTGGTGCGGGCTTTATCGCACACATTAAAACTGTGACAGTATGTTTTTGTAGTTTAAATTTTTATGGCATCGCGATGTATATTTTGCTTATTGCTCATTGGTCACAAGCGGTTAATCATAAACAATACCTTATCTTCGCTGGGTGTTCTCTCCTTTGGTTTCACTGTATTAGCTGGACTCGACTCCGTGGAATTCGCCGCTGTGACAATAACAAAATATTTTTTTTATTAAGTAAGTTTTCAATATATAACCAGCCTTTTATCCCGCTATTGGGCAACGACCTTAATGTGAGACAAACTTTGGTACCCATACCACAAGCGTTGCTTAGTTTGGGACCATACATTCGGTTATTTTCGGGTAACAGTAAGGGGAAAATAGAGGTCCGTAGGACGCGTGTCCGCAAGAGGAGATCTTTTCTAAGAGTAAGTCATAGCTTTTCAACGGAAAAGGGAAGATCATCCAGGCAGGCGGGTGGTATGTCCCGACGGTTATGCCGGGATCTTGTATATATGTTACGTGTCCCGAAAACTCTCATAGCGCGATTCAGAATTGTATGGAGAATTGTCAATTGTTCTGCATGCGTCTGCAGCGCCATTTGTGTAGCTTGTGGCGAGGTTGGAGAGGTCGCTGCAGCTTCGAAATACGAACAACACCGATATAGCTGTGTATATAAGGAGAGAGGGATAGCGATAGCTGCAATACCTGAGTGCGGTTGACTAGATGACCTGTTGTCGTGCATGTTCGTGGTGTGTGTGACGTCAGGGGCGCGGTGCTCCGCGCTCGGCTCGGACTCGGTCGACAGCTGCACATTCGACAGACGCTTGTTCTGTAGGTAAAGCAGGAACATGTAACGTAATCGTAACGTGATCTCAGTAATCATGCCGTCCCTGTCACACTTATTTACCATATCTGTGGTGTAAAGGGGATACTCGTATTCATATTTTCATGTCACATACATTATTTAAATTATTACGTGTATTTATTGAATGCGTTACTGCTATTAATTACTTGACATTGGAAAAATACCCGCTAGCGACGCAGTTGCAACTGCAATACGTGAGAATCGAATTTGAGCCTTATGCATTACTAGCTGCGCCCGGCGGTGTTACCCGCGATAAAAAGTATGAAAAATTAAAACATCTATCCCACGGGAACCATACATTTTACCGGGATAAAAAGTAGCCTATGTGCTATTCCAGACTATAATCTATCTCTGTGCCAAATTTCATCCAGATCCGTTCAGCCGTTCGAGCGTGAAAGAGTAACAAACATCCATCCATCCATCCATCCAAACTTTCACACTTATAATATTAGTATAGATAATTAAACTATCTTTTTATCAACGCCCAACCAGCACTCTACACAGAATTTTGGAAGATATATCAGCTTGAGACTGCTCATACATCTAGCGTCGATAAACATTTTATTTTAATATTAGTGTTACATAATGGTGATCTCTATTTTAATCAACCTAAGTGTTATATTATATTGATCTTTATTTTAATGGAGTCATGTCTTACCAAGTTTTCCTCCTGCATTTGTAACCATCGTCTGTCCTCTTCACTTTGATGCTGTTGTCTCGCGAGCTCCGCGAGAAGCCGCCTTTCCACCGCTTGTTCCGTGTCGAACTCTGGACTCTGTTGCGTTAAATATAAGGGTCAATATAGATTGCACATAAATATTTTTTTTATAGTCGCTTATTTATTTAGCTCACGGATTGCCATCAATAATAAGTAACATGATTTGATGTGTTAGCTTTATTTTAACTATTTTTAAGCTAATGTTTTTTTTATCAAATCTTGTGCAAAATAAGTCGATAATTATTATACCATACTTCTCCTTTTTAAGGTCGGCAATTGGCTACAAAATAGTGCCATCTTTTGCCAGTAAAACATCTTCAGCATTGTTTTATATATAAGTACCCCTGATGATAATGATTACGAAATGAATCCCCAATACTAAAGCTGTTGATATTTTACTGAAAATTTAACTTGCTTGGGAGAACTCGAAAAGTCAAGCTATACTGTTTTATTTTAATTCCCTTCACTCGCGCACGTTTATGAACACACAATGGTTAATATCCCACTAATATTACACATTAAGATTTATAACTTCATCGTTCAACTTCAAAAAAGTCAAAAAAAGTTCCGTTCAAAAAAGTCCATTCTTATACTTATTACTTACTTAATATTTAACTTATTTTAATGTTTTTAAGAACTAACATTGCTGTTAGTATTATTATGCCAATTGCCGGGATTTTGTACAAAATATTAACATGATTCAATGTTTTAGTAACCGATTTGGACAATGTTATTACACATACACAAAGTACCAGAAACAACTGTTTAGAATATTGCTTTAATAATTTGGAAAACCGACAATGTTAGTTCCATCCATTGAAATCAATGAAATCAATTGTGAAATAAAAAAGAATACCAAAATTAATAATAACAAAAAAAAACAAAATGAGTACTTATGTAAACAAATACACAAATTTCACAAATGATTTCGTCAAAAAAGAAAATTATAAAAAAAAAATAAAAATTAAAAACCAGCAATCTACCGGAGAAACCCAACGGACACACAATCTCTGTGGAAAAAAAAGAAAGACCAAATACTAATTTTCTAGAAAAAAAAAATTAACCAAGGATTATTTACAGATATAAAATATCATAATCTTTTCACACAGATAATATAATTATAATAACCTTCCAAATAATGTTGCCGGTCAATAAAGATGTTACTGATAGCAAAATAAACATAATACTTGACACACTTGTTCCTAAATACCTCGAGCATGCGTACTCAACAATATCTACACAAATCCATAAAAACGCGCGAAAAATGAATCCGCCATTACGTCGTTGTCGAAAATAAAAAAAAAAATCAAATTATCATTATTTATTGGATGCAAAGTTCACCGTGAGGTTATGTTTGGAAATACCGCGATACGTACGCGCTGTGATACGCTTGTATCGCATTTTTTAAATATTAATGTGTAGGTAACTCGTGTATTTCAGTCATTTTAGTAATTCGAAAACGATCATATTTTCTTTTCTTATTCTGAAAATAGTCCATATTTTTAATTTAATTCTAATATACTCCAACATTTATTTTATAATGGCGTAATTTCTAAATAATGAATGCCATATGAATCTGATTTTCCGTCGACAACGATCATAATAGCTTGCATCCAAAACTCAATCAACATGCCTTTCTACTATAATAACCTCGAGCCTATCACGTGAAAATCACCTGTAAAGGCTGCGCGGAGTTACTTGCAGTCGGTGCCGAACACTCCTGTCTCGACGCATACAACGTTTGAGTGTCCACAGACGACGCCGAAGCGAACGGCGGCCTCGCCTGCCCTTGACAACCAGCATTGGACGCGAAGCCGCCCGTTTGACACACCTGCGCTCTATACACCGACTGACACTGACCCCCCTGTGCCGCGTTATGAGCGTACACTTGCTGGGGTAGATACGACATCGGGGGAACAACGCCCATCGGCTGCGAAGGGGCAAACGATTGTGGACCTCCCGGGTACGGCTGAGGGCTAGCCGGTCTCATGAACCCTTGGGGAACTTTCGAAAGGGGTTTCACTTGAGTGGGGGAGTACGGGATTCCCTGGACGACGCCGACTGGGACGGCGTAAGAGGTCGGATGGGACGCCGACATGGCCGAAGCCGTCGGCCGGTACTGAGGTCTGACCATCGCTTTCTGAGCCGCGACCGCCACGCAACTTTTGACATGATCGCCACCGAAGTCGTATATCTCCTCAACGAGGGGGGGCTCCGGCTGCTGGCGCATTTTGTTCAAAACACTCGCGGCCAACTGAGCGTTCAACGCACCTTGGACCGAGAACTGGCCCACGTCCTGCTCCCTGCGGCCGCGGGGCGGGGGGGAAGCGGGGACGGAGTGCTGCCTCGCGAAAGGTGCGATAGGGACAGGAGATCCCCTGTGAGACATGGTACTTCGCCCATTTCGCTCCAACGACCCCATTCTGACGGGAGCTCTCTCGGCGCTGGACAGGGTCCCCCGCGTGTTCCTCTCCAGGGAGCGCACGCGACTCGCGTAGGGTTCAGTGACCTCGTCGGGGGGCGGGGACGCGCTCGGCGGGTTCTGACACAGGTTGTCGCAGCTCTCTCGGCCGCCGACGACCACTGTCAAAGTTTCGTCGCAGTCCGGCGGGACTACGGGGTCTAGTTTCTGCAGGCTGGAGGCGGGGATGGGGGCGGTGTGGAGGGGGATGTCGATGGTCTCGTCGGGCTTGGGGTGGATGATCTTGTCGACGATGTCGGGGTCTTTCTCCGGTAGACGGCCGGCGAAGTCGACGGCGACGGTGTTGAATACCGAGGCGGGCGTGGTGTAGGCGTGCGGCAGCAGCGCGCGCGCCTGGTTCTCGCGCAGCAGGTGCGCCAGCACCAGCGGGTTCTGCGCCACGATGTACGTCTGCGCGCCGCCCCCGCCGCCGCCGCCGCCCCCGCCCGCGCCCGCCGCCCCCGACTCCGCCACTGCGCACAATTATAATGATTGGTTAATTCCGTTTTGTTAATCAAATTATTATAATACCAGACCTTTTATTGTCCCACTGTTGGGTACGGGCCTCCCCTCAATGCGAGAGGGATTAGGCCATAGTCCACCATGCTGGCCCAGTGCGGGTTGGCGGACTTCACACATCTTTCGAGGGGTTCTCTCAGACATCTCTTTTATGTGGACTGTTAACTCTTAAATTCTAAAACTGACTTATGACAAGATATATTAACAATATCGCACCCTCAGAACGATAGGAGCTCAACTCAAAATTATGAATTCAAAATCATGCTTCAAAATTATTGTTTTAATGTGTGTTCTATCCGATGAATATTAAAACAAAGGCGTTTTTATGATAGAAAAAGCTTATTATATTTCCGTCTCTTTGACACCGGTACTTTTCGTCCTCTCCGTTCAATTGGAAACATCTTGGATTGTTATTTCCCAAAAAAAATGGTTTTTGAGTTGAGCCCCTATAGTTCTGAGGGTGCAATATGTTTATCTAGAGTGTTGTCTTAATTTCCAGAAATGTATTAGGGGTTGTGATATATGATGACAAAGAGCAGTGTAGTGAGCGGTGTGAGCGGTTACCGGCGAGGTTGTTGTGGGGGCGCAGCGGCTTGGGCGGCGGCTGGTCGGCGGCGTGCGCGGCGGCCACGCGCCGGTTCTCGCGCCGCATCGTCTCCCACGCCGAGCTGCGCTCCTCCTGCAGGATCTCGCTGCAGGGGGGGGGCACGTGCATACATTAGGCAACCATACTGACTCAGTGCCGGTTGCCATCAAAAGTGGCCATGAAAAGGGCCATCAAAAAAGTGACCATGAAAATGCCATAAAAAGGGTCCTAAAAAGTGACCATGAAAAGGGCCATAAAAAACTGGTCCTAAAAAGTGACTACGACAATGCCATAAAAAGGGTCCTAAAAAGTGGACATGAAAAGGGCCATCAAAAATGTGGTCCTAAAAAGTGACCACGACAATGCCATAAAAAAAGGTCCTAAAAAGTGGCCATGAAAAGGGCCATAAAAAAGGGTCCCAAAAAAGTTACCATAAAATAGTGGCCACAAAAATGTGGCCACAAAAATGTAGCCATGGAACGTGTGACTATGAAAAATTACCAATAAAAAGGAGGCCATAAAAGTCGCCATTAAAAAAGTGATCATCTATGAAAAAAGGTGCTTACAAGAGTGTTTCCTTGAGGTGGTGGGCGGGCGGGCGCTGCGAGGGCTCGTAGGCCCAGCAGCGCGACATGACGGAGTACAGGCGCGGCGGGCAGCCGCCCGGCAGCGCCAGCCGCTCCCCGTTCTCCAGCTTCCCGATCACGTCGTTGTTCTTCACCCCGCTGAACGGCTTCACACCCAGCATCAGGATCTCCCACATGCACACGCCTGCCACCCCAAATACAACGTTTAAATTGTCATTATTCAAGTTTTTGTCATATCTGACAGATGTTATTTTTATTCTGTGGTTATGCGATTGACATAACCACAGAGTAAAAATAACATCTGTCAGATATGACAGTTTTATTTTTCAAAATTATTATCAATCAATCAATTTGTTCATTACGGGAAATTTGTTTTTAAATGGTCCTATGAGGTAACAACACTGACGTCCATGATACAAGTACGCTAGACTAATGATATCCTTTAAAATGACAGCTATCTATGGTGCCTATTTGAAGCGCCCCCATCGTGGGGGAAAGGAACTAAATCTGACGTAAAATGCAAATGGCCGTTGTTTTGTTTACATTGTCTCCGTGTTTATAAAGTGATTTTGAAGGTTTAACGCGATTAAACTTGTTTGTTGTGTCGTATTAATATAGTTAATACATAAATAAGTGGCGTTAGTTAATAGGTAAACCATGAAAGAGTGCGTGTTATGCAAAACTCTTTACCAGAAGGGAAGTGGGGTTACATTCCACAAGTAAGTGAATTTACGGCTAATATTCAAGAAATTAAAACTTCTATTGATATTATAGGCACTTAAAAATATGTTACTAATCTTATTTATACGTGATTACAACGCATTTGTCTTTGTATTATCGGTTTTTTATAAACAATAAAATTCAATAGTGCTGTAAAAGTTCCTTGTCGATAAAATTTATCGATATTTTTTCTATCAATATCTTAAATAGATAGAACGTTCAAGAACGTAAAAATCGCCGAAGACAGATTTGTATTATCAAATACATATTATTTTAAAACAATGTTTACTAATTTGTTACATATTGGTACAATACTAGAAACGCCAACGAAGCTGCTCCACTTTAATCATATTAATATTTCAACACAATATTGGAATCGCTGACGATGCTGCTCCACTTAGTCGCATGGAAACGGCATCGCAACCGCGGTCGGCACGAGGCGCCGACTCAGCAGGATTGGACACCGGACGGGCGGCCCCTGTGTCTTTCGACACTCTTGGTACTCACATCGACCAGTTGTCACCTACCACTTAGAATTAGTTTAAATATTGTAATTCCATAATAGTATTAAATTAGTTTATTCAATAAAATTTTGTATTTTTTTCAATCCTTCGGCTGCGGCCTTCGTAATTGGCGCAGTCGGTAGGATACTCGCGGGCCGGTTCGCTGAGTGTTGCAATTTAGACTCTTATATCGAATCTATCGCGATCTCGCGAGTCACCCGGGTGGCTTCCAAGCACCGAACGAGTATCTGAACCTACAAGTGCTGCAGCCTGAGGAGTATCCAGACATCGATACATCAGAGGTACAAAATCATCGAATGTAAGTACTTTAGAATCGTTCTGGAGTCGCTTCCTTTTAATTTTACGTTTTCCTATTAATTATCCAAGATTTTCCATCCACGGCAATCTCGGACCCCCTCTAGGTTAGATAATAGTAGAAGTAGTGTACTAGACGCAGGAAGGAATTTAGTAGTAGATAGTCGTTTAGAATTACCTACATTGAATATGTCTGACGCGTTAGTGGATCACATTTACAAGGCCCTACGACTGGTTCCCGAATTCGACGGGAACTCGAACGTACTAACTCGATTTATAAGATTATGCGATCAGTTAGTGGGACAATATATAAGAGTAGGAGAGGAATACCAACTAAGTAATTTGGCATTATTAAATGGTATTCTAAATAAGATCGTAGGACCGGCAGCTCGTACCATTAACTCGAACGGTATACCGGAGAACTGGACTGGCATTAAAAACGCGCTAGTGAATAATTTCGCGGACCAGCGCAATGAGGCCTCTCTGTATAGCGACTTAACCTTAGTAACGCAGGGCTCCATGACACCGCAGGAATTTTACGAGAAATGTCAGAACATTTTTAGCACCATTATGACGTATATTAGCCTGCATGAAACGATAGCGAGTACCATCGAATCCAAGCGCGGGTTATATAAGCAATTAACGCTTCAAGCGTATGTGCGTGGTCTTCGTGACCCATTGGGTTCTCGTGTTCGGTGCATGCGGCCTGATACTATAGAAAAGGCCTTAGAGTTCGTGCATGAAGAGATGAACACCTTATACTTGCAGCAACGTAACGAGCATGGCATTGAAAGGAAGACGCAGCCTCAGCATCAGGTCAGTCCTAAGTTTAACTTCAATCCTATGCCTCAACCTATTTATGGGCCACCGTCGCGACCGTTTAATTTGCCACCGCAGCGTCCATTTAACATGCCGGGACCTTCAAGACCATTTATGACCAACACACAGACACCTACACCTTTATGGAGACCTCAAACTCAGCCCCCTCAATTCCGTGGACCTACACGAACTCAGCAGATGTTTGGCGCGCCCCCACCTAACTACCGACCACAGACTAACGACTTCAGGATGCCAGCCCCTCGACCGACGCCTAATAATGGACCTCAGCCTATGAGTGGCGTAAGTCACTACGTGGCCAGACCGTTACCAACACGCACACAACATGACTGGACCAGGTCGGGTAACCCACCACCTTCAAACTATTTTAAAACAAGGGAGTTAAACTTTAATGATTTTTATGGCTTCGACTACTACCCCTATGACGAATCCTATTATAACGACTGTTACCCTCAGGAGTACAATCTCGAGTACCCTGAATACGGGAGTAATGCTTATGCATATTATGAGCCTGCCCATTGCACTGAAATTAATTCCGGAGATGAAACAGGGAATCCCATTGTAATTGAACCCGCGGAAGTTCACCCTGAGGATTTTCAGGATACCCCCAAATCCGAAAAATCAAAATAGAAGTTAACCTACAGACTCAACGACAACTTCCGTATATCAAAATCTCGAATCCCCCTGTTAGACTATTAATTGATACTGGAGCCAACCAATCCTTTCTAAGCCCCGAGGCAGTTCAAAGATTTTTCCCTCACGTAACTTGTAACTATGACCCGTTTGAAGTGACCAATATACATGCCACCACTCGCAATGACTATTCCATCACTATACCATGTTTTCAGGAGTTCAACGAGACCGGAGAAATTACTCTTTTTATATACAAATTTCATGACTATTTTGACGGCCTAATCGGCTATGACTTGTTAGAGAAACTGGAATCGAACATTGACTTAAAAAACAGACTACTTATTACGAGGAATTCTGAGAACCCTTTACTTATGTATGACTCACGTAACTGTAATTTATATGAGGAGATAATACCAGCAAATTCATCCAAGCTAGTTAGAGTTCCTATAAACTTTCATGACGGTGACGTATTAATTTCAGAACAAACTATTTCAAATTGTATTATAAGTGATTGCGTCACCACCGTAGAACATAACCGAGGCATTTTAGAAATAATTAATCCGACTCGCTACGATATAGTTTTTTCAATGGATCGCCCCGTTAGCGCTGAGTTATTTAATACTCAGTGCACGCGCACCGAGCTACAGTCGGATCGTGTTAAGCAAGTATTACCTCGCTTACGCACAGATCACTTGAACCCAGAGGAAAAAGCTAACTTAGAGTCACTTTGTGCCCAGTATGCTGACGTATTTTATATCGAAGGGGAACCCTTGACCTTTACTAATAAAATCAAGCATTCAATTCGAACAACTGACGAATTACCGATCTACACTAAAAGTTATAGGTATCCATTTATACATAGGCAGGAAGTTCAGGAACAAATTGCTAAGATGTTAGACCAGAATATAATACGTCCTTCACAATCTGCATGGAGCTCCCCCATCTGGGTGGTTCCAAAGAAAAACGATGCATCAGGAAAAGTTAAATGGCGTCTCGTAATTGATTTTAGGAAATTGAACGAGAAAACCATAGACGATAGATACCCTATACCCAACATAACTGACGTACTAGACAAACTTGGTAATTGCCACTACTTCACAACCCTCGATCTAGCAAGTGGATTCCACCAGGTAGAAATGAATTCAGAGGATATACCCAAGACAGCCTTCACGGTGGAACATGGGCACTTCGAATTTTTGCGTATGCCCATGGGTTTAAAAAATTCTCCATCTACGTTCCAACGTGTAATGGATAATGTGCTCAGGGACTTACAAAACACGGTTTGCTTAGTGTATCTTGATGACATCATCGTCTTTTCAGTATCACTACAGGAACACATAGTTAATTTAGAAAAAGTATTCAAAAGACTCAGAGACTCCAACTTTAAAATTCAGTTGGATAAGTCGGAATTTTTAAAATTGGAAACCGCGTATCTTGGCCACATTATTAGCAGCGACGGTATCAAACCTAACCCCGATAAGATCGTGGCCATCCAAAAATTCCCAATACCGAAAACGTCCACTGAAATAAAACGCTTCCTAGGATTATTAGGCTATTATCGCAAATTCATCCCCGATTTCGCACGTATAACAAAGCCGATGACTCAGTGCCTTAAAAAAGGTTCCAAAATTAATCTCAATGATCCAAATTACGTTAACTGTTTCGAGAAGTGCAAGACTCTTTTGATCAACGACCCTATCTTACAGTACCCGGACTTCAGTAAAGACTTTATACTGACTACAGACGCTTCGAACCTTGCCATTGGTGCCGTTCTCTCTCAGGGACAGATAGGTCACGATAAGCCCGTAGCATACGCGTCTCGGACGCTTAATACCAGCGAGATTAATTACAGCACAATTGAAAAAGAACTTCTCGCAATTGTGTGGGCAACAAAATATTTCCGCCCCTATTTGTTTGGTAGGAAGTTTAAGATCGTAACTGATCACAAACCACTCCAATGGGTGATGAATCTAAAAGAACCTGGTTCCCGCCTTACTCGCTGGAAACTAAAATTAAGTGAGTATAACTTCACGACCGTATATAAGCAGGGTAAGCTGAATACGAACGCGGACGCCCTTTCACGAATTGAAATTAACAACGAAGATATTAGTTCCGTTATAGCCCAACCATCTGAAACAGTACCTTCGATAATCGGCTCTGCCGGATCATCTACCGCCACAGCTCATACCAGTGCTGAAAATCCCATTTTAGAAGTCCCAATCTCTGATGACCCTTTGAACAAATTTCACCGTCAAATATGTCTTGTCGTTGTAGGAGATATCAAGAAGCGCCCAACTGTTTCGAAACCATTCGAATCCCATACCAGAACACTTATACAACTATCTGAATCCAATCTTGAGAATGAAGTTATCTGTGCCGTAAAAGAATATGTTAATCCCAAGGTGAAGACAGGTCTAATTATCCATCCGCCACTCGCCATGTACAAGATCATACCTATTATTCAGGATAAGTTCAAAAGTTCCTCTCTAAATTTAGTATTAACAAAAAAGGAAACTGAGAACGTTAAAGAGTACCTTAGACAACAGGAAATTATCAAGAATTACCACGAAGGGAAAACCAGTCACCGTGGCATAACCGAATGTTACCTAGCCCTTTCTTATCGATATTATTGGCCTAAAATGAAAGAGCACATCGCCAAGTACATTAACGAATGTAGTATCTGTGGCCAGGCCAAGTATGATCGTAATCCTGTAAAACAAAAGTTCTCCATAGTACCACCAGCCACCAAGCCCTTCGAGATTGTTCACCTAGATCTATTCACGGCTCAAGCCGAGAAATTCCTAACCATGGTTGATTCTTTCTCGAAATATGCGCAAGCATATCATCTCAGAGACGGGACAGCTTTGAGTGTTGTCCAAGCTCTTCTAACGTATTGCACCCACCATGGCGTCCCTATAACCATAGTGACTGACCAAGGACCCGAATTTACTAATGCACTGTTCTCCGAATTTGTTAGACTCCATAAAATACAGCATCATAAGATCCTTGCACACGCTCCTAATGACAACGGCATAGTAGAGCGGTTTCATTCCACGATACTCGAACATCTGCGAATTCTAAAATTAGAAAAACGGAATGAACCCGTTATTAATCTAATGCCTTATGCAGTTTTAGGTTACAATAGTTCTATTCATTCGTTTACTAAGTGTCGACCCATAGATTTGATAACAGGACATTTTGATCCCCGCACTCCATTAGACATTGACTTATCCGAACATTTACTTCAACAATACTTACAGGAACATAAGAAGAGAATGACTCAAGTGTATGACTTGATTAATGAATCTTCCCTCCATGACCGGACGGTACTGACTGAAAACAGGAATAAAGACCGTGAACCTGAAAAAGATTATTCCCCTGACCAGCAAGTGTTCGTTCGTAACCCTCTAGCTAGTAGACAGAAGTTAGCACCACGGTACACTCAAGACACAGTTCTAGCTGACCTCCCTATACACATTTACACCCGGAAAAAACGTGGCCCGGTTGCCAAATCTCGTCTTAAGAGGAGCCCTAAAGACCCCGTGTTGTTACAGGATACTTCTATTGCTACTACTACAACCGATCCAAGGACAAGAAGTAACGATTGACCCGCTAGGCGAAGGCCCTGGTTTGCTTCCGTTTAATTTAGGACCGACCCGAATTATATCGCATTATCACTCCTTTCTTAGCTGTATAGATCTTGACAATATTCATACTCAAATCAAATTAGTTAAAGATCAAATAGCCGATTTCAGACCTAAGTTAAACGATAAAACTAGATTCCTCTTCGAACCCCATCTGGATTATCTTAATTCGAAATTGAATAAACTTTCTAATCAGTTACAGACATTTGAGCACTCCCGTAACAAGAGAGGACTCATTGACGGACTCGGCTCCATAATAAAAAGCATATCCGGCAACCTGGATTATACTGACGCAGTTAAATATAACAATGCCATACAAGTTCTGCAAACCAACGAACATAAATTAGAGTCAGAATTAAATCAACATATTAGCTTAACTAAGGACTGGATGTTACACGATTCGAACCTATTAACTAACTTAACTAAAAACCAAGATAAAATGATCGAAGTTTTAAATCGTACAATTACTAGTTCGCAAACTGATTTAGTTAGATATGGCCACGTAGGCCAATATCTTATGATCCTAGGAGATAATATAGATAGTTTATCCCAGGAACTTTATAGGTTAGATAATACCTTAGGGTTCATTCGTGCATCGAGCACTACCCACTCGGTAATTAGTATAGTAGAACTTAGAAAAATATTAAGTAAATTAAGGACGTTATACTCAATCGATGAGATCCTTAACGTAGAAATTAGGAATTACTATGATATAATTAAGTTTGGGTATTTTTACGCGGGAAATAGAATTATTATAGTTTTTAAAGTTCCGATTGCCTTACCTATAACCTATAACCTCTACAAACTATGCCTCATTCCCAACAAAAATCACCAGATTATCATACCTACCCTACCATTCATTGCGATTTCTAGAATAGATTCTATGTACATGGAGGCTGAATGCCCGAAGGTAGCTACTTTGTACCTCTGCGAAGCAAGGCCAAACTACGGATCCCGCGACGAACCGGACTGTATCCAGCACCTCATCGACAAGCAAGAAATTCGGTCATCCTGTCAGCTGACCTCCGTTGTTCTAAAAAAACAGGCCGTTGAACAACTCGACGAAAAGCATTACACTCTGAGCTTCCCTATTCCAACCAAAGTGAAGATATCCTGCGGACAAGAACAATACCGAACCCTAGAAGGCAGCTTCCTAGCTATCATCCCGTACAATTGTTATATCAAGACACCAGAATTCACCATCGCTAACTCCAATGACCACGTCACAGGATACGCCCTAGAAATAATGGCGTTGCCTACTCTTCAAGAACCGGAACCCACGAGCAGTACCCCCATCATATTAAATTCTGTGGACCTGCAAAGCCTACACTCCATTAATACGAAGATATCGCTACAGCACCCCGTTAAACTGAACGATGTCGGAGATCTTAGCCTCTACCACACAACTATACCGATATACGTCATACTATCCGGTGCAAGTGCACTCACTATCGCACTGATGTACCGTCGGCGGAGGTCGAAACGCACTCTGAATAAAACAACTGAAACCTCGAAAGCAGCAACAGTTCAAGAAATATACTCAGAGATCCAGAGAATTCATCCGAGTCAAATCAAAGTGGACCATAGCCAGATTGCATCAACTCTTCCTCATGACATGTCGAAATAGTTGATGATCTTCGGGGGGAGGTGTTACATATTGGTACAATACTAGAAACGCCAACGAAGCTGCTCCACTTTAATCATATTAATATTTCAACACAATATTGGAATCGCTGACGATGCTGCTCCACTTAGTCGCATGGAAACGGCATCGCAACCGCGGTCGGCACGAGGCGCCGACTCAGCAGGATTGGACACCGGACGGGCGGCCCCTGTGTCTTTCGACACTCTTGGTACTCACATCGACCAGTTGTCACCTACCACTTAGAATTAGTTTAAATATTGTAATTCCATAATAGTATTAAATTAGTTTATTCAATAAAATTTTGTATTTTTTTCAATCCTTCGGCTGCGGCCTTCGTAATTAATTCACAGGTTTCCGACTGACAATAGAAGACTAGAATTATGGCTCAAAAACATTGAAAAGCCTAGTTGGCGTCCGAAAAAATATGATTACATCTGTTCGAAACACTTCTCTGATGACTGTTTTATTAAACATAACTCATGTACTACTTTGATGGTTTTTATTTTCTATTAATACCTTACCTACTCCATTGCTTCCCAGACAACATTACATTACCTCATTTCTAATTAAAAAACGATCCTTATTTAAGTAGGATCTAGCTAGTCACACACCACCCTTTAGTCCGGTTTCGGCTTATACTAAGATTACCTACCCTACCCATGAGCGATTCGGCTAATCATTATCATTATTTGCTTCATCTTAGTATTAACCACTCGACTATTTTGGACATTAGCCATTGTTAAAGGAATGGATCATAATTATTTTCATTTTACTGCATGGGTAGGTTTAAGCATAAACATTTTTATCGATGTATCATATCACTGTCCCATCTCTATTATTAGTTCCATTCCCCCTCACTGCCGCTATCAGCGCCAAAATGGCGAAAATCAAATAGGCACACGATAACCGGGCTTATGATTAGTCCAGCGATATATACCATAGAGGTCAGTGGGTAACAAACATAAAATAAGGAAAAAAAAAATAACCGAATTGAGAATCACCACCTTTTTGAAGTCGTCGGTTAAAAACGATCAGCGGTGTGATTTTGAAACCTCGGAAATCGGAATCGGATTCGGAACGGTAGTTTTCGTCTACGAAGTTAGTTTAATAATGGTAGGAAATAGTAGAAAAAATATTGAACGCAAAATCTAAACTATTACAGTTTCTTGTGATAAAAAGCTTCATACTTTTAACCACATAAATCAAACATTAAGTTGAACACTTGTTATTTTTGATATTCACGTTTCTAAGCCTACGTGTTAGTTTTTTTATTTTTCTTACCGATCTTTGTAAACTGACAAATCCAATGAAAAAAAAGTTTGTTTAATCTATGTCTGAGGTTTGTTTATTGTTGTTGACGAGAAAATTACAAATAACTAAAATGAACGTTGATTACCTTTATAATTTGTAACATCATGTCACATAGATGCTCCATATTCGTGTAAAAATAAAAAACTAGGTTGAAAGGCTACAGCGCCATCTATTAAAAAAAATTGGCAACCGAACCTGCGTATTCACCCCTGGCTGTCCCTATAAAGTTTGAGTATGTGCTTTTGTCTTGTTAATAATGCGAATGAAATATTTTTTAAATGTATAATGACCAAATTGTATTAAAGTAAATAAATAAGTAGGTTGGTACCTAAATATATTTAGCTACACTGGGATTGCGTTGTATTTATTGTTTCATCCAAAAAATACGGCTTTAATTATGCTATTAAAGCCAGTGCAATATCCAATAATTCGTATAATATCAAATTGAGTAAAAAAAAAGACTAAATGCCATCGGAAAGACTTCCTACACATAAATCTCCTCGGAAAGTTATGGTCGGATCGGAATGATTTTCCGTCGACAAACGTCAACAATCTTCGAATTCGGAAATCAAAATAGCAATATTTGTTTACAAAGTTCGGTACAGCAAAAAGAATAATAAAAACATATAGGCCTAGAAACGTGAATATCAAAAATAACAAGTGTATGTCTTAATATTTCTTGTGTGTGGTTATAAGTTTGAAGCTTTTTATCATAAAAAACCCGTATTAGTATTAGTTAAAATTTCGCGATCAATATTTTTTCTACTATTTCCTACCATTATTAAACTAACTTCGTAGACGCAAACTACCGTTCCGAATCCGAATCCGATTTCCGAGGTTTCAAAATCACACTGCTGATTCGTATATAGATTTATGGTTAAAAATATTGCCAATGACTTCGATTTCATCCTGTATATGTTAGCTATCCGTTAATGTTTAATTGAATGCGGTATAGCTTACCGAACATCCAAACGTCCGAGGCTGAAGTGAACCGCCTGAAGTTGATGGACTCCGGCGCCATCCACTTGATGGGCAGCTTGCCGCGCGACGCCTTGTAGTAAGACTTATCCTCCACCATCTTCGACAGCCCGAAGTCCGCGAGCTGGTGTAGAGGGCAACATTAATTAAGTCGGGGTAAACATTAATTGGAAACCACAAGTTGAACAGTGAATTTGTCATTTATTTTCATTGATAGACAATCCCACTAATATTATAAATGTGTAAGTTTAGATGGATAGCTGGATGGATGGATGTTTGTTATTAAATCGCGCCAGAACAGCTGAATGGATCTGGATGAAATTTGGCACAGAGATAGATTATAGTCTGGAATAGCACATAGGCTACTTTTTTATCCCGGTAAAATGTAAACGCGGGTAACACCGCGGGGCGCAGCTAGTATGTAATATTGGTGGGATATTAACAGTTGTGTGTTCATAAACGTGCACGAGTGAAGGAAATTGAAATAAAATCGCATAACTTGACTTTTCAAGTGTTCCTAAGATGTTCGGTAAATTTTCAGTTACGTATCATTTACTGATATGGGTGGGGGATTTATTTCAACATCATTATCATCAGAGGCACTTATAATTTTATAGCAATATTCAAGAAATACTGGCAAAATAGGCAATACTATTTTGTAGCCGACACTGGCAAAATAGGTAGTACTATTTTGTAGCCGATTGCTATACTTAAAAAAAAAGGAAAATAAGAACCTTAACACATGTGGGTGTGGAGACGAGCACGTTCCTGGCGGCGATGTCCCGGTGCACGAACTTCTTGCTCTCCAGGTAGCTCAGCGCCGTGGACAACTGGTAGATGTACAGCACCAGCGTGCATGTTTCCAATCTGTGGGCAACATCCATTTATCCAACGAATTAAGAACCCTATGACAATGACATCAAAATTGTTTCGAATTATATCGCGTTGATTTTACGTTCCCGACGTTTGTGCTGCTTTACAGCGACCATGGTCACGGGAGGACCGAGGTGGATGACGTCCTAGTGTATTTTGAATCGGGGTACCCTCAGATCGATGCGCGCGATAAAATATTATGTGAAGTCAGAATTTAGAGGTAAATAAAAAAAAAGTCACATTTGTCATTTTGCTGGGATCAAATTGTTTTTTTAAGTCGACATATCAAGAGCAGGTCCAAAAGTATATATACTCTTTCTGAATCACGCTGTAGTTAATTCCTACATTCGACACTGGCAAAATACTTCAAATGTTACCGCGTATTTTTTTAAAACAAGATTCCCCAACGAATTACTGTCACTAAGCAAACAAAAGCGTTGCCATGGCAACAGCGAGGTATTGCATCGTTTCATTTACAATCACTCGAATGTTGGTATTATCGTATACTTAACATGAAGAGTCTCGTAACGAGTAAAGATTTTGAATTTTCAACTCTATACCAGGGCATTTAAACCTCAAAATTGACCAAATGTCATATGGGATGAAAAATTACCTGTGTGAATTTTGTTGTAAATACGCCCTCATTTCGCCAAGCGTGGCTAGCTCCATGACGATCCATATAGGGGGGGAGCTGCACACCCCGACGAGGCCGACGATGTGGGGGTGGGAGAATTGCTGCATTATATCTGGCAACAATAATTTATATGAGGGAACGTAAAAACATAATATACATGTGATAAAATCTCTGTAAAATTAGTTTTATTTTAAATTAATATGAGTTTAATTATTATTTTATATGAGTACTTTAGGGTATATTACTGCTTTAAGACGCCTCCCATGCATCGCAGCGCGAGCGAATTTGGATGTATACACGGTACCTATACCAAAAACTTTTTTTTTTTAAATTATGTCTGTCTGTCTCTTTGTTCTGGCTAATCTCTGAAATGGCTGAACCGATTGACAGGACTTTCACTGGCAGATCGCTAATGTAACAAGGAGTAAATTAAGCTAAGTTTATTTTAGAAAAACCCCTTTTTTGTTAAATACCACGCGGGTAACAGCTAGTCTAAAATAATTGACGAAATACATTTTTATACAACTCACAAGCTTCCTCCAGGAATTTTTCGGCCGTGTCGAGGTCGGCGTCCATCTTGCACGTCTTCACCGCGACCGGCAGCACGTACTCGCCCGTTGAGCTCTTGCCCTGCTGCTTCTGGAGGGCCAGCTGCCGGCGCAACGACGGATGGTTCGCTGACGTCACTTTACACGTACCTGTAGTAATGGCAAGTTTCATAGTCGAGATGTATGAGAAAGAATAAGGAACGGTTAAAACTTATATCTTACGACTAGACAAATTGTACAAATTATTTAACAATCAACAAGAAAGCAAGCTCAGCAAAGAGTAATAGGACAAACTACATACTCTTTACAAGTAAAATAAAATAAAAAATACATCAGACGAACACGCCAACAGGGCCCCGCGGCTGCTAGCACAATCGATTCATAATCGAACAGCGACCGCATAGTAACTGTCACTTTTGACAGATATTGTATGGGATATCTGTCAAAAGTGACAGTTACTATGCGGTCGCTGTTCGATTATGAATCGATTGTGTTAGCAGACTTGGGGCCCTGTACGTTCACGCACTAGGCAACGCTTGCACTATGGGTAATGTTGGGTAAGCAGGAACTCCTAATGTAATTGTTAAGGTACGGAGGTACGGAGCATGCTGTCACTGTCTTATGATATATGTAGTGTGGGTAGGACGGAAGACGCATACGTCGCCCTAACGCTACGTAAAAATATTGCGGAAATCCGTATCCATACTCGAACTATCGTCAAAAAAGTCACAAATTGCTATGCTACAACTTTACCACCCGTTCGGAATGCCGTTCCTGTGGAGAAGAACGGACAAGAAACTCCATGGTTGCTCTTTTTAAAAAGATTTGGAGAGATAACGTCGGTCTAGTCAGCAAGTCACTTATATATGTTACACGTCCACGAATCAGGTACATACATTCGTGTTTGTCGCTACCATGATTCGAAGCTGGGTTCCCAATGGACTCCCCAGTACAGAGAGCAGGATCGTCGATTAATATAATGAAATCTTAATTTATTTGATATTTATTTTAAGTAAATAATTTAATATACCTTTGTGTACGTCACCGAACTGCCCCTCGCCGATAATACCGGTCAGCTCTATGTGATTGCGAACTAATTCGTAGTCGCGGACTGAAAATAACAACGGATATTATAGAAAAAAAAAGTCAAGAAAAAAATTTACCATTTCTCGGTTACTCTGAGAGAGAGTGCGAGAGAGAGTGAGATAGTCATTAGTCAGAATAGTCACCTGCCGGTGTAGAGTAGTCGGCGTCATCGTCAACTATCTCAGCATAGTCCTCCGACACTATTGTTGTCGTGTTCGCCTCCCACGAGCTGGTCTTGCCCTCCGAAGAGCTGCTGCTCATCTCCGCTGAGAAACAAGACATGTTCAGTACACGTGCACCTAACATTTATACACGATTCAAAATTCGAACCTAAGCTTCTTGAGCGCATTTTTAAACACTTAAGTAAAGTCAGAATTGGGATTTGTCAACTTAAAAAAAACGCAATCAACGACAATTATCATTTTTCTTTGGACAATTTTTTTTAAGTATTTACGAATCCGCTATAGAAGTCTAGGTCCCAGGCTTTGTTTACGCTTTCTGAATCAGCATTTATACATCTACATTTGTTTATGATCCATCGCTTTACAAGGCACATTATACAGGAAAATGATGTCTAAAGTTATTGTTAATTGTTTTAATGGTCTATTTTGAAAATTATTATACATGCTCATAGCTGCTGCCCGCGACTTCGGCCGCGTCTTTGAATGTGATATAACTTTTTTATTTCAAACTTATTGCAGTAATACGAGCACTTAATTTTAAGTGAAGCTTAGCACAATACATTAGTAAAAAACCGCACCCAAATCGGTTAAGCCATTTCTGAGGTTAACGCGCACAAACGCACAGACAAACAGACATACCGACAAAAATCTAAATATCATTCTTTTGGGTTATATTGCGTGGATAAAGGCCCCCAATAATATGTTTTCTCATACATCTTCTATGTACAGACAGCGTACGGTTACATTTTAAAAATACTACAGAAATACTACAACTACTTAATAGCATGGTATAATAATATGCTACACTAAGTATTCTCATCCGACGATGGCTCGAGGTAACGTCACGATCAGTATGCTATTGACATCTTCTATAGAACTAACACCAGCTCACTGGTCGAAGATAGCCGAGGACGAAAAGAACACCAGGCATAGCGTACTATTATACCATGCTTCATAGACAATACACTTACTTTTACATTGACAGTTCAGATGCTTCCATACGGTGGCTTAGAGAAAAAAAGATTACAAATAGTATCATATACAAGAAATAAAGTTCGACACAGGGTTACCAGATCGGGTATTTTTTTTTCGCAATTCTGGATAAGAATTTGGCTTTTGGAGAAATCAAATACTTGGAGAACAGTTTGGAGAAATAAAAAAAAACATGGAGAATTTTGGGTATTTTTTTAATGTCTGAGACCATAGGCTGTAACTACACACATTTATGTATGTGAGTGCATTTTACGAACCGTTGAAAACGATTCACTTGGTCGTTTCTACATAAAATTAACACATTCCATTATTCCTTTAGATTCGTGCACTTATTTTGTTTGTTAGGTTATACTGCTGATTCGGTTCAGAAATGAGAACAGTATTTTGATGAAAAAAAAGGCAAAAAGCTAATAACATCAATCATTTACTCATTAGGTCAATTAATCGATATTACAAACTTTTTGCGTTTTGTTAAAACTTAAGCAAATAGTAACATTTTGGACAAAAAATATTTCATATATGGGTAGAAATAGAAAATCACACCTGGCAACCCAGGTTCTAAAAAAATATGTAGAAATTGGATTGTATAAATATACTCACTCGTTCTATTCCACAGCGAGGTTTGGGTGTCAGTGACTAGTCTACAGTATCCGTCCACCAAATCAGCCAAGCTCTCCGCAGCCTGCAACATGAATGTTTATGAATGCATATAATTGATAGCAGTGCAGTGATAGCCAAGTTGGTAGAACGCTTGCCTCGGTACCGAGGATTGCAGGCTCAAACCCCGGCCCGCACCTCTGGCATTTTTCATGTGCGAATCTCATTTTCAACCATGATTATCACTTGCTAAACGGTGACGGAAAACATCGTGAGTAAACCTGCATGGCTCAGAGAATCCCTCGAAAGATGTGTGAAGTCCGCCAACCCGCACTGGGCCAGCGTGGTGGACTATGGCCTAATCCCCCTCGCATTGAGGGGAGGCCCGTGCCCAGCAGTGGGACATTAAAGAATGGGCTGGAATTATTATTGTGCTCTAGGCACTGACCTCCGCGCTGCTGCAGGTGATGGTGAGGGTCTCGGCGGCGCCGCGCACGCGCAGCTGCAGCGCCGCCTTGCCGCACGACCCGCTCTGCCAATTACATATAACGGATTAGTTATTGCAGCCCAGTTGGTAGAACGCTCGCTTTCAAAACGAAAGCCACAGGTTCTAACCCTGACTAGCCATTTCTGGATTCCATGACCGAATCTCATTTTAAACAAAAGTTTTTTTTTATTTTTTTTTATTACATTACAGGCAAGTATTTGATCTCGATCTCACCTGATGGCAAGTGACGATGAGATCTACGAACAGTGTTGCCAGATTGGGTATTTTTTTCGCAATTCTGGGTAAAAATTTTGGCTCTGGAGAAATTTTGAAGAAATTATATTCTTAGAGAAAAATATACTCAGGCAGTGGGGACGCGTAACGTAAAAAAGGTCATTCTACTGCTTCAGTTTGGAAATTAGAACAATTCGTAACGTAAAAAAAAGGTCGTTCTGCTGCTTCAGTTTGGAAATTAGAACAGTATTTCAAGGAAAAAAAATAAGAAAAAGCTAAGCCGATATTATTAACATTTTGCCTTTGGGTAAAACTCAAGCAAATTGTATCATTTTGGAGAAAAATAATTTCGAATTTGGGTATAAATAGAAAATCACATCTGGCAACACTGTCTACGATGGAGCATACTTGCCTAGAAGGGACCTGTTCACTCTCGACTTAGTTAACACTTGTTCACGCCTCAGAGAGCACGTAAAGCCGAAGGTCCTACGCCTGACGTGTCTGACGCAGTCGTGTCAGATTGCCGTCTATTGGACTATAAGTGTGAGGGAAGAGTGCGCACCTGCCCTTGCGCACATACTTGTGCACTACGAGTATAATACCTCCTGCGTAGTGGGCTTGTCTCCTTTGAGATTGGCCTGCGTGACCGAAATTCGGTCAGGGGGAATCTCAACGGAAACTAGTCAATAATGCGGTAGATATAATAATATCTATGCATGTGCGTATGGTTAGTCTCCGTTGAGATTGGCTACCGTGACCGAAATTCGGTCGGGACGACTATTCTATTATATCTACCGCTTTATTGGTTAGTCTCCGTTGAGATTGGCTATCGTGACCTAGATTCGGTCAGGAGGACTATTCTATTATATCCACCACATTGTTGGCTAGTCTCCGTTGAGATTGGCTACCGTGACCGAAATTCGGTCAGAAGGCCTGCTTGTTACCTGCGTCTGCGATTGTTGCGTGCAGTTGGATTTGAGCGTCTGCACGGCCACAATGTCGCTGAACGAGGCAATCTTCGTGTACGTCGGCGGCTCGCCCGCCTTATGTGACACATACGATATATCTGGTGATAACAACACAACAGATGACGATTAGAAGAATGTTAAGAGGATAACAAAATAAACAAACAAAAATAATAATTATTCTTCTAGGTCAGGGATTCCCAATCTATTTAGCGCAAGAGAATCTTTTCCCTCATAGCCGAATAACTTTAAAAGTCCAATCTCTAGTATTTATCCTATTGATACAAAATAATAATTTCATCTTGTACGAACTTGTGCACGCTTATCGATTTTTTTTGACCATCAATGATCAATTAGGGCGGTTCACACATGTTTTGAAAGCATGAAACACCAATCCAGTGATCAAACCTTCCAATATATTTCACAGCAGAGCATAAACGAGCAGCTTAACTAAACAATCGATCGCTCTATCGGTATGCGAATATGATCAAAACTCATACTGAGGACACACATAGAAGAGTAGCGAATCAATGGCCGTAACATACCAATTCATGAATTTCGTGTGCGAATCTCATTTTCAACCATTATTATCACTTGCTAAACGGTTAAGAAAAACATCGCGAGGAAACCTGCATGTCTGAGAGAACCCCTCGAAAGATGTGTGAAGTCCGCCAAACCGCACTGGGCCAGCGTGGTGCACTATGGCCTAATCCCCCTCGCATTGAGGGGAGGCCCGTGCACAGCAGTGGGACATTAGAAAGGGCTGGTATTATTGACATACCAATGTCGGGTCCGATGGCCAGTTGGACTGGTATGGCCCAGCCGGAGCCCAGCGCGCCCTCGAAGGTCTCCCGATCATACCCGTAGTGCGTGTGCATCGTCTCCAAGTACTTGAGCATGCAATCCGTGTCGGTCAGACTTGCCACCTACAAATACATTAATGAACAATTATCGCCAGACGAACCCACCAACTATACAGTCCCACACTAAGCAACGCTTGTATTATGGGCACCGTACAATGGACTGAGGGCGAACCCAGTATATATAACTTATATAGATATTAAACATCCATGACTTGGGTACAAACATTCGTGCTCATCACACAGTCTGTTGCACAGAAAGCAGGGTCACTACCAACTGCGCTAATCAGGATTATATAAGTTTTTTGTGTGCTTCAGCAATTCTTCTCTAAGACGAAATGGAAAATACATGGGGTATATTGTCTATATCGCACGCTCGGCTACGAACGGCAGTGCGAGCGAGACAGTAATAACTTCTTTAAAATGTCTCACCCCCATGCTCAAAGTATCGTACCTTTTTAAACTGCTGTTGTATAGCCTTCTTGAGCGCCTTCGGCTTGATCGCGTCAAGCACGGACTTGGGCAGGAACTTGTGCAGTCCGAACTCCTTCTCCAGATACTCAATGTTGGACTTCTTGTCCAGAGATATTTGCATATCCTTACAGAAGTATCTGGAACGAAACACGTCACAGTTTAAGAGTAGCATCATCGTCACCAGGGTTATTTTAAATCATTCGGAATCGACATCGGAAACGGATTTGAATCTTTCCGATGTTGGTGTCGCTCCCGACGAGCTGTACGACGGAGACTTTTTGAAAAAACGATTTGGTATTGTCATCAAGATACATTGAAGATAATCAAATTTTAATAGCGATTGCGGTAATCCAGTTTGGATGTTGTCGCATCCGTTTCCGATATCGATTTAGAATGGTTAAAAATAACAGCGCTGGAGCGAAAGACTGCTGACCGTAACCGAACCGACCAACCTGAAAGTACACTGATGAAAATCTCCCATAGAACGCCACAACGGACGGTTGGTTAGCTAGTTTAAGAGTCTACGGTTTCGTAGTAAGTAACAAAAGTAATTAGTACTCACTTAATTTCTAAACAACATATTTGTATCGCCAACTCCTGGTCTACCATAGGATGGTTGGCGTTGAGGTAGTCATGTCGCACCTGCAAGCAACGGTTCACAGATTATAAAATATACTCTATGCATATTTTTAAACTATGCTATGTAATTTTAAATGTCTCTACGAACGGCCCAACTTGCCACCCAATGTATCGGGCCGGATTGTAGTGTATTTTTTTCTAATTATGTGTCTTCTGGGATATAAATAAATGACTTTTAATATTTAAATAGGACCGATAGAAAACATAGATCTCATAGTTGGGATAACAATCGTTTTAGGATCAGAGCGCCCTGCCTGACGCAGCAAACACCGGCTCTTCAGGCTCTTGGACGACTTATTACTGTCAACAAAATCCAGGTATCTATCTACCTGGTCGTAATAATAGTGGAAGGTGACCCGGTCGGCGTCGCAGAGGTCGCGCAGGTTGGCGGGGAGGTAGCGCACGCGCAGCTCCAGACGCCACTCGCTCGCCGGCCACTTGGCCAGCAGCTCCGACACGGGCGTGTCCTGGTGGATCCATCGGATCTGGGGAATCACAGACAACATAAGCTCTATATTTATGGAACTTTGGTGTATGATAGAGACATGTTCAAAGATAGAATCTTGTTCAATGATAGAGTTTTTTTCCATGATAGAATCTTGTTAAATGACAGAAACCTGTTCAATGATAGACCTAATTCAATGATATAATCTTGTTCATTGATAGAACCTTGTTCAATGATAGAACCATTTTAATTGAAAGAATCTCGTTCAGAGATAGGACCTTTTTCAATGATAGAATCTTGTCGGATGATAGAACATTGCATAAGATAAACATGTCACCAGGCCATACTTGGTGGAAATCAGTTATTGAATATGTTGGCTTCTTCAATTATCGATTAACTTGATAGTTGTGTAATTGCGAAATTGACAAGCACTCTGCTCACCAGTTGTGGATCCTTTCCCCCAGTTATTTGCCAACTGTATGGTTGTTGTATTATCAGTACCGCACAATGAACTCAGTACATAATACCCAGACCAAGGCTGAACACGAAACAATCATTTCAGAAATTTAAGCGGGAGATAATTGTCCAGGTTACCACCCGTTACCACCACCACCGCAAGGCTGCCTCGTATCACTGCGCGGTCAGTTCGGCCCAGCTAATCAATTGTGTGATCTCACATACCTTGCCAGTAGTAAGCCTCTTCGCTCTGAAAGCGTAGCAGGAGGTGTAGACCCGGTCGCCGGCCGCGAGCCGCGCCGCCAGCAGCCGCAGCACCGACCTGACGTCCTCGTCTGCAGATGCCCTCACCACGTTGAACCCACCGTTGGGCAGGTGGACTTTCAGCGTGGACTGATCACCCGCTGAGCCTGGGCATACAGATAGTTACATAACAGTTAATGATATCACAGAAAATATATAAATGTCGCTAAACGAACACATTAACTTTACGGTCGAAAATTAAGCAATGCTTGTATTATAGGTACCAATCGTGGGTACTCCTCCCAGTGAACTATTACTTATATAGACTAAAAAACGTTAAAGACTCAGGTACAAACGTGATTCTAAACCCTGGTTTAGATGCCGGCGTTGGCATACTTTAGTTGCTGATAGTGATCCTGCTTTCTGTACCAAGGGTCCACACCCTCACTATATATAACCTACTGTGTCAGTCGGATCGTTAAACAGTGGGCCATTGCTATTATCATCGATTCAAAAGCCAAGAACGCATCACTAGGTATTTCTAGCATTGAGAAATAAAACCAGAATCTGCTTCATTGATAAATCCGTAGACATTTGTGTCAGCACACATTTATCTATAAATATATTCGTCTCTAACCAGCCCTTAGCTGAAAAGGCCGACATGATCAAGTCACCAATCGTTCGAGGACCGATAATCACGGTATAATTCAGCTATGAAAGACACCCAGTATTTGAAAGGCGCTCGTTACGACAGGAAAAGGTCTTCCCAGACGGTGTCCTTACTAGCTATTGATTAGAAAAATCATGGACAAAGGACTTGTGATTTTGTTTTACGCAAATTACCCAATTATGACATCCAGTATTAGTAAGCAGGAATTCCTAATATAATTGTAACGTAATCGATAAAAATGCTGTCAGTGTCATTCTTATTTAATAAATCTGGTGTGTGAGCGAGATGACATTACGCTACTTTATATGCCTGAAAAGTTTTAAGCAAACAAAGCTACGAGGTAAAACGTCATAGCTTCGGGCCTCGTGTTGGTAGTTAAAATCCCCATAAAAAGCGATAATATAACTAATGATTAACTGCCGAATGTTAGCTAACCGCACCCATCTTAATAGCTAGACAAGCTAACAGACTGACAGTTAACTAAATTGGGTTAATGTAACGACAGTTAAATTAGAACGTGTTGACGGGTGCGCTTGTACACAGAATCGAGGCAAACCCTTTTATGTAGGGCAATGGATAGAGCAAGTGAATAAAGACTAATCAATGTATAGCCAACAAACCAGACCAATAGAAGGAGCGGCGAGGCCAATGACACATGATAGTGTTCGGGTGAGGTAGCGCGAGACGAGATCGTGGGATGATTCTAGATATATTTGGGTGGTACAACCATTTCAAAAGTAAAGGCATACCTGGCGGAGGCGCGGGCAGGGCATGCCTCTGCATAGGTAGATACTGGAGAAGATGGTTGACAATGGAGGAATTGGCCAAGTAGAGGGTTCTATCTAACAGACGAAGCCCGACGGAGGGACGGTGGCTGTTTCTGCCTCGCTCTCGGAAGGAGCGCGAGGATCATCGCCAGCCTCTTGTATCACCGTCATGACATTAACCTTCAATCTTATATACCCACCGTAGCTGACACACTATTGTTTAAATTGAATAATGATAAGCCAGTTATAGTTATAAGTTTGTTTATGTAATTCATGTCTTGTGTTGTAGCTAAATAAATGTTTTTTCTTTCTTTATCAAACAATGGTGATATTTTCTTACCATGCGCAGGCGCAGACGTCGGGTGCCGCTTGGGCGAGCCGCCCGGCGGGGCGGGCTGCATGGCGCGCGCTAGCGGCCCCTCCCCGCACCGCCCGCCGCCTTCAGGCTCATGGCTGCAACAAACGAAGAAGTAGGTTAGAAAAATGTATCTCTTACAGAAGTATGTTGTAAATGAGGAAATCATGTAGCCATTAACATGTTATTAGTTATACTTATTTGTTCTTTTTAACCAGCTACTCAAGCCTGCTTAGACTTACTTTAGTTTCTACATTGCTCTTAAAATACCCACCATAACTATGTACCTAGTACACAAAAATTTTAAATATCCTTAAAAAAAGAACAAACTTGGCATTTTCTGGCGATTCAAAATACTGCAATGGCTTACATGAATATTACATACATAAAAGCAAATTAATAAATTACCTCACATTTTTTTCGTAACCCATACTCAGTATAAGTAAACACTTAAGTGAACCTACCATACTACCCTGAACCCATAATACAGAAATATACTAAAGACAAACATGGTCCGACGAAAGTATAATAAGCATTTGTGTCAAATATATCCTGAGCAAGCGTATAATGTAGGAATTGGTCAGGCTTTATGGCAGCCTTTCCCAAAGTGGGCGATAACGCTGCAGGCCTAAAGGGCCTAAAGGGTAAGAGACCCAGAAAAAATGGAGGAGTTGTGTAGAGGCTTACAATAATTCATTTAATTTGAAGTTATAGTGGTTTTTAAGTAGGTGAAAAAATGGGGGCGCTAAAAAATAATTCATTCTCAAAGTGGGCAGTAGACAAAATAAGTTTGAGAACCCCTGGTTTATGGGTTCGTTTGTTAGCGGCGCGAATATAATGGCCCTTCACGGCCGTCCGTTTGGGTCAAGGGCGTGAAAATTGCCGGAGAAAATTATTGTGAAGTACCTTGAAGCAGATGTTTTGGGGTCAAGAAACAATATGGTTTCCCTTTCATAACAGCCAACGTATACAACTACGTTTATTAGATACTATTATAGACAATAGAATATTTGACTGTGTGTGAAAAACTATCTAAAATTGTTCATTAGTTTAATATGATGTTTAGCAATATAGTGCTTTCATTGTAAATTCCAGTATTTTCCATGAAATTCGACGATAAAGATTAAACAAATAAAAATACCGCCAAAACGCGGCCTGTGGGTCACGTGACACTTGTGAAATAAATTTCAAACTTTGACAGGTTATTTTCTTTAGGCTCAGATGTTTATAATGCCAAATATTCATCCTGTTTGTAATGGCAAATGCAACAAAATATCTTAAAAATGGTTGGCAAATACAATGTGCTAAAACAAAGCTTTATTAGACAACGAATTTATTTTAACTATGTGTTCCTGATGAAAACACACAACGACCGCCGAGTAGCTTCCGTGATACAACACTTTCATTTTACTCAGGAATTTCCGTAAGAGGATTACTCTCTAAGTAATGTGGGGGAAGAACAAACTCTTATATGGGCGGAATATTTACCTCCGCTTGTGTATTAAATACAAAGCATAAAAGAGTTTCTTTTCTGAGATATTAAGATCAAATAGGCTCAACCGGCGACCCAAGGTCTGGGCATTTCCTCGCTCAGCGAGTAGCTTTTGCTATTCAGCGAGGAAATACGGCCAGCATCTTGGGCACGCTACCGCATAGGCCAATTTTTTTACACTTTTTGTAAATATTAAGCAGCTTTTCTATACTCTTTTTAATTTATATCAGTTTGTAAATATTTAAGTTATGTTCTTTGTAATTATTAGATCAAATTGATTTGTGCACGTTGAAACGAATATTTTTCTTCTGGTTATATTGGCTAGGTATAATAAAAAACTCTGTAAGGTAAAAATAAACTTAGTCATATTCACAACTTCAGTATCGTAATTAAATTGCTTAGAACCGATTCTAAGTCAATCGACAATCGAGCGATGATTCTGCTCGATTAAACCCAATCACCCCGCCGCCCGCCCGCCCAAGAACCGGCGCCCACTAATAAGACAAGCCACCGATTCGCCTAGTAATTTAAACGGACCACAGGACCGGGTAAAGGCGGTTACACATTGCAAATGAAATTTTAGACCATTCTAGACTCATGCAGCTAGGACTTTAAGGTGGCTCAGGTTCAGGGCGCGAAATTCAAAATGTCAATGGTTTTTATTTTTTTACGAAAAATTTGGACATCTTTACGATGTAATTTAGTGTCTTGCGATATTAGCGTTCTGCATTGGATATCTCGATGTATTAAGTTTTCTTAAAAAAATACCTAATGCGATACAACACCATAAAGTTAGTAAAAGTAGCGGTTTTTACAAACCTTATGGTATTAGGCCACATAGACTACTTGTTATCCCGGTAAAATGTATGGTTCTCGTGGGATAGATTTCATTTTGTGATAGAGCAAAGCATCGACATGATTTACAGAAAAGGGATATAAATTGTAATCGCGGGTAACACCGCGGGGCGCAGCTAGTACGTTATAAGTTATAAATAATATGATGTTACCTATGCACATCCCTGATATTGACATTGCCGGTGCTCATGCAACGGACCCTCCTAATTCCAAACCCGATTCAAATTCCCAGTTGGAATTGGAAATTTTAATTATCCGTACACGAGCGAGGCTACCGCACGCTGGACAGGGGCGCCCAGGGGTGTTTACCCCTTCCCCCCCCCCCCCGCCACGCATCGATCGCATGCAAATGGACAATGCACTTGCGTTTGTCCTGTACCATAGATAGGCAGCAGGGTATTTACCTTAAAATCCTACGTATACCTAGACAGAGATATCTGAGTATTGATTTTGGTGAGCACTAAATGCTTTACAGTTCATATTTAGAAGCAACCCTAGTTGAGATCCCTGTACCTAAGAATATCTATATAAGTATTATCGCCTACAGAGCCTGGAACACCGACGTAGGGTTGCCAGCCTATCAGTCTTCTACAGAAAACATTTCGGAGAGTGTGCGATGGAATTACAAGAATTAATTCCCCCATTCTCTCTCTCCATTCTATCGTCGGTCGACAAGACGCACGGACAAGTGTCATCCGTACACTGTGGACATTCCTTCGGTACGTACTAAGCGATTTGCTTCTACTTTCATCGTGCGAACTGCCAAGGAATGGTACACGCTACTGGCTACTTCGTTCCCCGTTGACTTCAATCTGGGTGTTTTCAAGTCGAGAGTGAACAGGTACCTTCTAGGCAAGTATGCTCCATCGTAGATCTCATCGTCACTTACCATCAGGTGAGATCGAGATCAAATACTTAACTTACTTAATAATAAAAAAACGCCTAGACAGTACCTATTAAAATATCCTGTTTTTATAGTTCAAACTACGGCACTTGACACTGAGTGCCGTCGAGTGTACGCTACCGCGACACCGAGTTGAACTCGTTTTATTTCGTTTCGGTGTCGCTTAGTGTCTGACGACATTAGTGTCGTATGTCAGTGTCATCTTGTAATCACCTCAGGTACTAGAAGAAAGCCACCTGAGCTGATACAACCGTAAACAAAATCTACAATATACCTATGTGTATACACCAACCCTTAAATTTGTAGAAAGTTACAATCCCACTAATATTATGAATGTGAAAGTTTGGATGGATGTATAGACGGATGGATGGATGGATGGATGGATGGATGGATGTTTGTTACTCAATCACGCCAGAACGGCTGAACGGATTTGGATTAAATTTGGCACAGAGATAGATTATAGTCTGGAATAGCACATACGCTACTTTTTATCCCGGTAAAATGTACATTTTATTAATCGCGGGTAACCCCGCGTGGCGCAGCTAGTGGATTATAAAGTAATTATAACGCACTTTTCCTTCTCAAAAGTTCGCTATAATACCATTATAACTGTCTCGTAAATCAATGTTTACACAAGATATAATCTCTTTATTAGCGTTACACAGAAAAAAAAACTGACCCATATTCTAACTAACGGTGCAAGCATTAGCATTCTCATAAATTGTTCAACATTTCTCGTTCAATGCGCCAACATACACACCGACATACCGACAGGGGTCACATTTGCATTGCAACCGAACCGATGCCAACATGGTTAGTATGCAGCCAATGGCGGCTCGCCAAATTGTTGTGACATTTTGTATTTACACCTTTTAGTGAACGAGTTTTAGATCGTAGTAACGAGATGATAAGAAAATATAGCTGGACCCCAAATCTGCGAAGGTCTTTACCATGGTCCAAATTTTTTATAATGCATAGCAAAAATAAGAGGGCGGCAGCAAATTTGAACTTCGCACCGGGTGCTAATGACTTATGCTACGCCACTGCTTATAATGGAATGACAATCGAATAGTAATGTCACATTAGAGCATACCACATTTTGATTATGAAAAATCTAATAGTCAAAGCTCAGATTGCATGCCTGTATTTTTAACAATGCGTCAGGGACTTTTTGGCGGGAAGTTGAACCGTGACGTTGTCAATTTAGTTTTTTTTTTTCATAGTTATGTAATATATATTAATAGTGGGATATTAACCATTGTGTGTTAATAAACATGCACGAGTGAAGAAAACTTATAAAATAGAATAACTTGACTTTTCAAGTACTCCCAAGATGTCCGGTAAATGTTCAGTAAAGTGTCCACAGCTATTCTGATAGGGGTTGCGCATTCATTTCATCATCTAAATTATCATTATCAACAGGAGTACATAAACACTTTCAAGAATTGCTTGATGCTGGCAGAAATGGCTCTATTTTGTAGCCGATTGCAAACCCTTAAAAAAGAAGAAGAACAATGTGTAATTACAGCGTTTGGCATAAGGGCCGCATTCGTTTTTTTTACCGCAGATTTTCAAATATAGAATCAATATATTAATCAATACTTAGCACGTAGGCGTGAGCAGGTGCGTCCCCAACTGGGCCATGAAACACGTTCTAACAGGCTAGGTTGTGATTCATGTTCTTGCAAAAACTTGCAAGTGTTAATGCACTTTATTATCAAGCTGATAGAGTTCGTTACGTTCTTACTGATTCATTATGTTGCAAAAGGCCGCTGATACGTGTTAATGAACTTTATGATGTACGCAATAGAGGGTACGTTAGATTGTATGTTAATGATTGCCAATCAAAAGATGCTATGATTTATTTGATGTGGCAATATTATAATAGTCTTCTCTAATAATTTTAATTAATATAAATGTCATACCTAGAAACTGTTCGAGCGCGAATTGAATGCGTAGGTAAGGAATGCGCTAGTGCTGCGACCAAATGAGTGACATTCATGTCCATAAATTAATACATATTATTAATTACTACCTGTTACCCTCGACTTCATCCGCGAGGTATTTAACAAAAAGTTTTTCTAAAATAAAAGTAGCCTAAGTTATTCCTTGTTACATCAGCTATCTTCCACTGAATGTCCCGTCAAAATCGGTTTAGCCATTTCAGAGATTAGCCGAAACAAACAGACAGACAGACAGGCAGATCAAAATTGTACAAAACATAGTTTTGGTATATGCACCGTGTATACATCCAAATGCACTTAGTAAAAAGCGGTTATTTTAATATTACAAACAGACACTACTTTTTTATTATTTTTTATAGATGTATAGATATGATGACAGTGACAGCTTGCTTTTCGCGATGACGTCACAATTACTTTGGGAGTTCCTGCTTACCCTATACTGGCCCCGTATGCAATCAACTTGCGCGCGTAATGTACATAAATATCTATAAAAGCCCATGTTTTAAATGATTACGACAACAGTATCCCCGACCCAAGTCCCATAAAAGCGGCAATAGCTCGTAACATCGCGATATATTTAACACACGTCATTAAACTCTACAAAGCCAACGAACTCTACCCAAACATTACATGTTCCAAACAAACTAGACAAAGGCCGGCTGGAGCGTTCTTCAAACGGCTTTCACAGTTCGATAGATCATAAATCTTATGTTGAAATAGATCCAAATGGGTGTAGTGATGGAAAAAAACGATCGATATTTTGAAATGTGTAGAAAACATGCGGTGTTAATGAGCCGTGTACAGGCCCACCGCGGAACGTCGCGAGTGCCTTAGACTTACTTTAAGTCAGGGGCTCCCAAACTTATTTTGTCTACTGCCCACTTTGAGAATGAAATATTTTTAGCACCCCCATTTAAAAACCACTATAACTTCAAATTAAATTAATAATCATAAGCCTCTACATAACGCCCAAATTTTTTTCTTGGTCTCCTACCGCCCTTTAGGACCGCAGCGCCCACAAGGGGGCGTTATCGCCCACTTTGGGAAAGGCTGCTTTAAGTATTTAACAATGGAGGTGTAAGAAATGGTTTTATACTGTATTTCCTTGAGACAGTGACGGTAAACTGTTCTACCACACAACTACGTAGGCTTGCTGATTCTTACCAAAATTAAATCATGCCTATAGCTATACGCAGCTATAGCAACCATGGTCACGGGAGGACTGAGGTGTTTGAAGTCCTAGTGTCATATTTAGAACTGGGGTACCCTCATATTTAGTTGTTGCTTGCGGTCCGATCTACACACAAAGTGCTTACATTATCATGAGGTCTTGCAATGGTGCGCTTGGTTTTGGATTTAATTATATTCATTACTGGATCTCAAGTCGGTGGTAAAGCCGCCGAAACGTCATAAATGTAAAATACATAACATAAACGCGATAAAATTCCTAAAATTTGTTTTATTGTATTCGCGTAAATATAAGAAATCAAAGGATATATTTCTTACACATTGTAGAATGTAAAATAACTGCATATGAAAGATGAGTTTATTTGGCAATAACTGTATCTGCATGTACGTATTACATTCTATAACTCGACAACGACGGTAATATAATTGATACAAAATGAATATTCAAAGCACTACAGACGGGTAGTCGTAAAATTGACGTATTGCATATAACTAACTCGCCGCGGAAAAAAGAATAATCACTGGAAATGGCATTTTAGTAGACAAATCTTCGTATCACATTGGATAGACTCAGCGAAATATAAACCAAGAAATAAACTTAAACACTTAATTGCTCGTAATTGCGCGAAAAAAAGATATGTTTTAGACTAAAAAAGAACAATAATATGTCCTACGCATTTATTAGTTGCTGATTTCAAAACACAACTTACATATTGTATGAAAAATAAGCGACTTTGGTTTGTGTGGAAGCAAATGCCTTGCCTTGTATTTCGGTGTTCTGTGGACTTGCAATGCGGTTGTTTAATGAATTCCCAGAGTTGTTATCTCGTGATTGGACGGATAAGTTTTGCTGCAATGGACCCAAATTGGAATTTTAAAATTGCTATTTGCTCTCAGAAGCCTAACTAGAGATCATCTCGGTCTAGACCATTTGCCAGATTTTTTTAGACTGACCTGTATAACGAAAATATAAAAGGTTTCGAAAAGCGTTTATTCTACATAGTGCTATTACTTTCGGTACTACTTCTATTCTTCTAACTACAAGCAGCAATAAATCACTTAACTGAAAAAGAAAACACCAAGTTCATTGACCTCCGTAAATAATACAAATTGAAGAAAACACCGCCGCTGCGAGGCGCCTCGGCGCGCTTCGCAAACAATTCTGTTCAATGAACTTGAAAATTGTCTTTACGTAATGGTATTCATTGAAAACCTTTACATTTCAACTATAAACTTACGTTCCATTTAAATACGACTTGTTTTTCTTTGGTCGATCGCTTCTGAGCAGCGGCAGTGATTGGCAGGCTCGCAAGGCTGCCTCGGACACGTGTCACGCGCGGGCACACGGCGAGGCCGTCTTTAAACGTCACGTTATTTAACACGCGATCAGTGCACACGATTGAACACGCGAAAGCTCGCACGCGCAATCGCGAAGGATTGTTTACCAGGTTTTAGATATTTAATACTTTCGCGGACGATTGCTCTGATTTTATTCAGAATAGAAAGAGAGCTAAAGAAAATAATTAAACTTTTGTCTCTAGCATAATATTATTGGCGATGAAAAAAAAATATAATGTAAAAAAGGCAAGCCTGCTGAGTATCTTGCCGGATCTTCTCAGTTTAAGTCGCGTTTCGATCCGGTTGTAGAGTTAAGAAAAAAAAGTTAATGACAATTTGTAAGTACCCTTGTAGGACTATATGAAATAAATGATTTGATTTCGCTCATTATCCACCGTTTGCGAACACGCCCCCACTTGAGTCGCGATTTTAAATTACACTAATCATAGTCCGTTGGCGCCCGCCGTTAAAATTTGCATAAGACGAGTCACTCTTGCGCAGAATTCCAATCCTGATCCTGTCTGTAACCGATTATGACTAGAATATTCTTCAAAGTCAAAGTCAAATCATTTATTTCGTATAGGCCTACGGGGGCACTTACAAATTGTCATTATATTTTTTTTTCTTAACTCTCCAACTAGATCGGAACGCGACCTCAGCTGAGAAGAGCCGGCAAGAAACTCAGCGGACTTGTCTTTTATTTTAAACCATTATTTTTACAAAAAAAAGAGTAAGCTCCAGTGTGTTGCACACACACGCTACACTTTAACATTATAAATATTGATATTTGAGCGATCAGTCTCAGGCTGTTTTATCATCCAAATAATCCAGGATTCTGTAATAACCCTTACGACATTAATTACTTTTCACAGTCGTTTTAAACTTACTAATGGGCAAATCTCTGATTCCTTCTTCTTCTATGTTTGCCTTTCGTTAGCGTGGCATAATCATTTTTATCTCTTCATGGTGAGTTCATTATCAGTTGTCACATTACCAGGATTTACTTACTATATTCGAAACGTCTTTTCTGACAATCATTATGAGTTGCAGGAGATCGTGACTCCTGAGTCTTAGAACCTGTCTTATGATAGGAGACTTTCTGGCGGATTTATTTTCAAAGGTGTCTCTAGTTGTTCAATTCGTATTTTTTTAATAATAATCATAGGAAAATAATTGAAGAAACCTTGACCTGTTGGAACAGCTTGATAAAACCAGTGGTAGTAACGACTGGCGTAATTTGTCAATATAATTCCAAGACTTAAGACTAAGAAAATATTACAATATACACAGGATTGAAGGTTATATCGCATTGTAAAATAGGCCCATAGACAACTGATTGTATACAAGTAAACAATATCACGCCACCAACACATCGCTTGCTCTACAAAAACCATCGCATATTTTCGACCCACACCGTTACCGTAGACACAACAAGGAACGTTACATACTTAAACAGGGCATACATTAGTAGATGCAATGGTAGAGTCAACAAGCATACAAACTCTTCCAGTTCCCACTACTCTACCAGTTCTGGTAGACACGTAAATTTATATTTTGTTAGTGTTTCATAGAAGTCACGCCAGAATCGTCACACGTCGAGATATTATTGGTAACAAAATTCACTCTACTAATCGTATACATGAACTGAGTATACTGTAGAGTATAGAGGACGCTGGAAAAGGAAAGGCAACATTGGTAGAGTATCTTGCCCCTGATGCTAGCGGTTTTCTCCCAATGCCGATTACATTGGGATAATTAGTAGAATAGTTAGAATTAGAACTCTACTGTGCTACTATACCGTTAACTCTACCTGTGTGCTCCCGGTTTTAAGGCCAGAGAGAATTTTGTTTATAAGTACGATGCGTCGTCAACAGTCCCGACGCATAATTAGCTGATAATGGCCACACATGAATATGTAATGTGTGACCATAAACAATGCCGGTGAAGCGTGCAGACAGACATTAAGGGTTGCCATAACTTGGCGAAGTTTATGACACACGGGTATGTTCAGTGTATCAGAATTGGCTTGTTTGTGTCTGCCAGGTACACTTTCTTAACCTTTAGTAACCTTATTGATTTCTTCTATTTACGCGAATACTGCACATTTAATTTTTTTTTTTGTAACAGATTGTATCGCTAACTTAATGGGGAAAGAGGACCCACCACACCCTCGGCTTGTCAACTTTTTCGATTATAAACCAAACAAATTTGATCGACAATAAAAGAAGCCAGCAACACTGAACTCCTCTAAGGTGATAATCGAGAAACTATCTATCACGAGTGACGGGACCTCAAATAAAATGCAATTCTCCGCGACACTAAGCGAATCTAAAAAAGTATTCGACACGGGTTTCGGGCTACGAATGCCATTCATAGCCCAGCAGTCCTGAGGATGCCTCCGTTAGTATCGCCTAGTTCTATCAATTAGATTTTAAAGCGTTTATTTTATCTTTTTAAACTCCCAAAGTTTCGGCTACTTTACAGTTGTACCCATTATACAAGCGTTGCTTAGTGTGGGACCGTATAGTTGGTGTGTTCTTCTGGTCATATTACTACGAATGTGGATGTACGAAAACCGTATGGCTGGATCGTAGCATGTGCCTAGCCATGGTTACTGCCTACCTCCATGGGATACGAGCGTAAATATTATGTACATATATATGCCTACCTAGCCGATAAAACCTATAACATTCTTTTATAATGAGGAAGCATGCCTTCTAAATAGGAACGGCATTCCGAACAGGAGGCAATATGAGACATTTTGGACGATACATAAGTACTATAATAGTTTACAGGAGTATAATATATTCTGATTCTGATATGAAAACTTTTTGGAAGTCGAGACTGGAGAATCTGATACAGAATAGGTTTATTTAAGCGTAGGTATGAATGAGTATTATACTGACCTCATTCCTCAACCTTATTCATAAGCATACAATAACCATCCCACATTACAATGCGTAGCAGTACTATTGAAAACCGCTCAAAAGTCATGACCTTCTCAAATTTGTCGCGCTATAACACTTTCTCAATAACGCTACGCCCACTGCCCATCTGTGGGCTAAAGTAGTATAATCAGTTCAAATTAGCATAATCGTGTTTCACTACTTTTTAGTTTGCGTTAATGAATAGAGTGATGTAATCTAAAAATGTCTTGTCGATAATTTGTTTTATAAATGTATGTGAATTAACTAATGATGAGAAAGATGTGCGATAAGCAAGATAAGATATCTTGCTTAATCCCCGAATTTATAAACGATACTATAAAGTTATGGCTCATTTATAAATCTGGGGTCTGTTTGTTGATTTTGGACATACTAGTGATTGTGTATTTAAAAAAAAATACCGAATTGGACCTCCCACTTTCTGAAGTCGGTTAAAAAGCATGATTTATTTTGGTTAAATTAACCGAGTTTTCAATTTATTAATTATTTGCGATCAGCGGATTTTATTCGTTATACTTACCGCGCCGACTACTCAAGCTCAATGCAAATTTGAGGGCTGGTTAATTTTAAGGCACCACTTAAAAATGCGTGATAACGACGACTTAAAACTAAAATAAGGTCAGAACTATTTGAGTGACTTCTGACCAATCGCCCACTTGGTCACCATTGTAAAATTTCGATCTCACTAAATATTTTATTCTCAGCAAAGTCTCGTGATTACGTACAAATTTGAAAATCGAAAGCCAATATTTTGCGGTTTTTGCGATCACATCGGTTCGTAGATGTGCGAAGATTTCATTCATTTATATTTTTAGCTGCAAATTGCCCAATCGAAGGGCTCGTGTTCGTCACGAGATAATCAATTGCCGGGTTGTCAAGTTCTTTACGCCCACCGCCATCCCACACACATGGGTGAAGATTACGTAACAACACTGAACGATATAGGGAATGTTAATCTTGAAATTAAATATATATTTTTTTATTATAAAATTATAGATACCCTTAATAAGCGTTGTGAGTTACCAGAGGTTTTATTTGTCAGATAGAGACCTGATAATTATACTCATTTGATTCTTAAAATAACCTTTTAATAAATAATAAATACCACTATGTTTAACTAAGAGCAGTGATAGCCAAGTTGGTAGAACGCTTGTACGGTCCCAAACTAAGCAATGCTTGTATCATGGGTACCGTACCGTACCGGGTGGTCTCTGTAACACTTACACCAAGTTAAATCACGGACTTATAGATTGTTTATGATGTTTGCCCAGGTGGAAATCAAACCCGCAACTACTTGGTGCTGTGATCTACCACCAAGTGGCCTACGCTCAATCTACTATACTAAGCTATAATCAAATGCTCTCATCATGGAAAGGAAGACTAAAGAAAATTAGGAAGGTCTGAGTGAAAGTTGATACATGGTAGGGATTGCTGTTACGTGTCTGTTGACAGGGAGCGACGGAGATAGAGGACATTTTGCAACAACCCCATGTGCAGGTGGGACAAGGACGGGTTATTGATCAGTTTTTACCTTTTCGAGCGCACTCTTGTGTACCGCCATGTGTTACTGCTGTAATGTCCCGAGCTGGATGGACATAGCAACAGCTGCAAGCTGTTGGGCCGCGGCTGCCTCTGCTTCTTCACCCGCAGCTTCACCGTTTCCTCAGTCTTCTTCACTTCTTTAATCGGTGGCTTCTTAGAATCCACACTCCATCTATACTCCTGCACCAACGCACCTCCTTCGAGATTCAAATGATCCAGCTTATCTTTAATAAAACTCCTGGTTCGGAGCAAGTCTGGCGTCATATCTAGTCTGTCGTGTCTCCTTATTTCGATAGGAGATAAAGGAGGCCTTCGAGGCTCGAAAACCACTTTGGAGTATTCGTTGCTGCGGCGCCAGAGTCGAGGCGATAGTGGCCAAAATCGTCCGTTCTGGTGGCCCGGCTCCATAACCATTTTTGATTGATCGTCTCACTGCACATTCACTGAACACACGACTGTATCGACGCTATTGATAATAAGAAAATATAAATTGCAATTCTCAGACTGGCGTATCCAAAACACGTTAGAACTCAGACTATCATTAAAATATTCTGGTATACGAGTAGTTGTTGTATAATTATTAATAAGAAACCGCAAATAAAAAAGAACCGGACGCTATTATAAGATATCAAAGTAATAAAAACGACGAGACTTATTAAAATTCAGAGTGAAGAGACAGTTACACGTCCGCGACATCCGAAAGACATTCGCATACTAAACAATGGAGAAATGAGAAGTGCATAAACCAAACCCCCCCTCCTCGGAATTCGCAATAAATCATTCCAGGGAATCCATAGATAACGACGTGACGCGTCTGTGACTCAAACAGTAGTTGCCTACGTCATTTAAAAAGAAAGAAGACGATATTTTGGATGATTTTCGCTGAGAGCTAAGATAGTGTAATGTTATGAAATTTGTATGATGATCTAGGAATGATGTTAATTATAATGTTTACTTAATATTAATGTTATTGGAAGAATCAAGTTGTTAAAAAAATATCTACAAGGATGTTTCGAGGGGAAAACCTAGTTAGGTATTAAGTTATGTAATTAAGTACAAAGTCTGTTTTACTAATTGTAGCAACGATGGTTGAATTATATTTTTATAGGTTTTTCTATTAACATTTATATGTAGGCGTACCCATTCTTCGCTTTACAGAGACGATGAACTGTCCCCATCGTCCAAATACAATCAAATCAAATGATTTCTGAGCATTCCAATATTTTACGACTCTTCAATTCTATTCTGACGGATGTTTAACTGTGAGCACTCGCAGTTTATGACCAAACGGACTAAATGAAGTGCCTAAACGAATTTGACCTTAAATGACACTATTTTTATCAATTTTTATAGTCGTTTGCGAATACGTTGTCAATAGCGGGCGGTGACCTGGGAATTGTACTTACAGCGAAATAGCGTTTAGTAATTACTCATAACCTCGTATTCCTCATGACCTCATATTTTGATTAACTATAAACTACGAGTAAATATGGGGCGTATAGAAAGACATATTTTTTATATTAAAGACGATACGAATATTTTAGATTGAGGTTTATATAAATATATTTTAATTAAATACTCTGAGCACTTCTTAAAACAAACGATGCCAAGGAGGCGCCATAGGGAAGCGAGAAAAAAACCATAGAGAACATTATATAGAGCATTTTTCATAGATTATTGTCCAACATCCGTGCGTGATTTCCGAGATCCCTTTGGGTGTCTTACCATTTTCGAAATAGCACAGTTGCTTATCCGAATCTAATCTATGGTGCGATGCAGCAGAGTGGGTCGCAGTTAATCCCACGACCTCAAAATATATGTTGTAAGATCCGACATTTGTGAATACTCTACATCCAAAATCTGTGTTTTTTAACGGTAGCTACCGATATTGCAACACACGTTTGAACGTAGAGAGCAATCTACTGACGGCAAGATAGCCGTATACCGGGCACCATTAGAGTCAAGTTTAACGGATGTAGCAGAATACAGCTGCATACTAAGCGCCAGGAAACGGCCAACGTGGGCACAGGATAGGACATTAACTACATATATGCGTTGCGTATGTCCGTCGGTGTCGTATGATATACTCGTGTTAGCAATTCCTGAATAATGATTTTGATTTGTGTGCTTAGATGTTTGTTTGTTTTGTCTATATTATTATTATTGGCTTCTTCTTCTTTCTTTACGAAATGAGATGCGATGAAATAAAATGATACTTCTACAGAATACATTTCGGAGTGTGCGACGGAATTACACGAATTAATTCCCCCATCTCCATTCTATCGTCGGTCGACAAGACGCACGGACAAGTGTCATCCGTACCTTGGGAATTTCTTTCGGTACGTACTAAGCGTTTTGCTTCCACATTTTAATCGTGCGAACTACCAAGGAATGGAACACGCTACCGGCGTCTTTGTTCCCCGTTGACTATAATCTGGGTGTTTTCAAGTCGAGGCTGAAGAGGTAGCTTCTAGGTAAGTATGCTCCAGAGATCAAATACTTGCCTATATCGTAATAAAAAAAAATGCGATACTAGTTTGTTAATATTTGGGATTTTAATGTGTTTTCAGGCATTATTTTTTCACATGCGTCACATGTCCCGGAGGCCACGTTTTGGCGGTATTTTTATCTATTTAAACTTTATCATCGAATTTTATGGAAATGACTGTATTGTTAGCATCATATAAATAAACTAATGAACAATATAGATAGATTGTGTTTCAAACACTGTCAAATGGCCTATTGATAACATTGATACGCTTGATAATAATAAAATGATAGCTAATTTGATTGCAGAGCTAATAAATAGATAGGAAATGGAGATAGATAAAACAATAAAACTTGAAAAAAAAAAACACTGGACTCCCAACTATGGGCAGCCGGAAACGAAGGTCTGAATCACAGGAAACCAGCTACACACTTGAACATTATTACAATGACTACTGACTCAGCGTCGGAATTCGGTATCGAAACGAATTATTGTCATTTTTAGGGTTCCGTACTAATTATGAGGAATCGAATGCTCCAATCTATCCACAGCAACGGATCGTGGAACCATGAAACTTTTGTAGTAAGTGTATAGAAACATTCAACTTGAACTCTACTGTCGGTATGATTATTTAAATACGTTCGAAACTCGTACTGAGGGCCCAGAATATGCTATAAGATAACATACATGGAAATTAGAGCTTTTCGTCGATAAACATCGATCTAGTTGACGAAATTCACATTTGTAGATAATAGTCGCGTTTTAAGTTAAAGAAATTCCTAATCCGGTTGGTTTCAATGGACCGTTTCTTAGTAGAGAAGCTGTCGACAATAGCCGGAAGATGGCCGCCAGGTCCGGCTCTGTGGGTGTACTCACACGCAGTCGTGTATGGTATAGCTAATACCGTATGCGTAGGCACACTGGCAGCTCAGCGAGGCAGTTGGAAACCACAACGAGACATTTTTTTTTTTTTTTATACATTATAGGCACGTATTTGATCTCGATCTCACCTGATGGTAAGTGACGATGAGATCTACGATGGAGCATACTTGCCTAGGTAGGAAGGCGGCAGTAGATAAGAGACGCTACATTCACTAGGCTCATGCAGCGCAACTGATCTGACCCGCCATCCATGAATGGCAACACCGAACATCATGTCGGAACACGGCTAGGCCGCTTGGCGACATGGCTTTGTTCAGTGGGTGGTGACTAGCCACGGCCGAAGCCTACCACCAGTAGAGTTGTCACCTGGTTGGCACCACCCAGGGTCACGTGTAGGGTATCTCCAGGGTATTTAATTCTCCTACGGACGAAGGTGACTCGACCCCAAATGAGCTTGGAGCAATGAAAGATATTATTTAATTGTATTATAATCTATCTCAACACATACCTGAAGGATCTTTTAATTGAGCGAAATGTGTTTACGCATGTCCTGAACAAAACCGGTTTTTGATTAGAAAAAAAAACCGTATATCGCAAAAAAAACGGTATTACTCGTTAGCCTAAATTAGGGCCTATTCAGAAATGGTGTACAATATCGAAAAGCGTTCGTAGCGTCCCGAGCCAGACAGTCGGCGCTCATCAATCACGCACGGAACAGATTTATCTATCCGCTTCCGGATCTAACCGGATTTCTATATAATTTGTATGTGATTTATTATATGTGGTAGGCACAGGTAATATACAGTGCGGTAAAGGAAAGAAAAAATATAAATCATTCTAGTTCAATTTATAGCCAAGTTGGTAGAACTCTTGCCTCGGTAACGAGGATCCCAGGTTAAACCCGGCTCGCACCTCTGGGATTTCTGTATTTCATGTGTGAATCTCATTTGCAACCACGATGATCACTTGCTAAACGGTGAAGGAAAACATCGTGAGGAAACCTGCATGTCTAATATTATACATGTAAAAGTTTGGATGGATGGATAGATGGATGGATGAATGTTTGTTACTCAATCGCGACAGAACGGCTGAACAGATCTGGATGGAATTTAGCACAGATATAGATTATAGTCAGGAATAGCACATAGGCTACTTTTTATCCCGGTAAAATGTATGGTTCCCGTGGGATAGATTTGATTCAATTTTTCTTGACGCAAAGGATCGACATGTTTTTTTGCGCGGGTAACACCGCAGGGCTCAGCTAGTTGTATATATATTATATGTATTTATTATATATTTAGGTCCAGCAGGGCTAGGCGAACATCTCTCACACAAACAGGCGTAAGCAGAGTGACATGTGTCACTCTATGGTCTTACACATTCGCACAACGTAGGTTGCATACCCAACATTCCTCCCCCATAGCTAAACCTCTACCATACATGCTAAACAAACAATAACGTAACTCTAAACTAAACATGTTAATAATACTTCTTATAGTCCACTCTGGGAATGTCACGAAGCTCCATGTGCACACTGGCATTTGCTTGCTCCGTTTGGGCATCGTAAAATTCATCACGCTCCGAAGCTACGGGCGGTCCTTCCTCCCCCACAGTGGACGAAGATATTCCTGGCGAGCCGACATGAGAGGCATCAGCTACGGAACAAGTCAAATCTTCTAAGCCAATTTCACATGACCAGGGTGTGTCTGGTTGGCGTGACAACCCTTTAAAAATATTTAACTGATCTATATGTTTTTTCCTTATCAAGCCTGGGAATTCAGCATCTTCGACCAAATAAGTCACTTTGCCCGTTCTCTTAATGACGGTACCTTTACGCCAGGAAAATTTTTTGTTCTCCAAAAACTTTTTGTACAGTACAGAGTCTCCTGTACTAAACGGTTTTCTATTTTGACCGTTGTACTGTTTACTCTGCAAGGACTGTTTGTTCTCCACATTAACAACCAGGTCAGTGGACGAGGGTGGCGATAGCGGGTTAAGTAAATCCAACCGTGACCTAAGCTTCCGGCCGAAAACTAACTGGGCAGGCGAAAATCCAGTAGTGGAATGTATTGAATTCCGATAATCAAACAAAAACTTCCCAAGCCTAGACTTATAATTGCTAGCGTTTTTGCTGCCTAATAAGCAAGAACGAATCCCTTTCTTCACTACTTTAACATAACTCTCCGCCTGCCCGTTACTGGCCGGATGATACGCAGGAGACGTCACATGCGCTATCTCATTTAATGCACAGAAATTCGCAAACTCTTGTGACGTAAACGCCGTGCCATTATCACTTACTATAGTATGAGGCAACCCGAAACGAGACATAAACTCACACAGGCTATCGATCACAGCAGCCGTGCCGGCATTACTGCCCATAGTGAACACTTCGACCCACTTAGTGTACGCATCTACAACAACTAAGAAAACATTACTGTGGAATGGACCTAGAAAGTCCATATGGATCCTATAAAACGGTTGCTGAGGATACTTCCAGGGCGCCAGATGCGCACTGGAGTCGGTCGCAACTGAATGCAAACCTCACAGGTTCCTATCATGTCCTCTATTGCCTTGTCAATCCCCGGAAACCAAAATCTAGAACGCGCTTCAGCCTTCGTCTTTACGATACCTAAGTGTGACTGATGCAATTCCGCTAAAACCTTGGAACGCAAAGCGCGGGGTAAAACAACTTTGTGACCCCTCATTAGGCATCCGTTCTCATAAGCCAATTGCATCCTACAATTAAAATAAGGCGCGATTTCCGCATCCATGACTTTTCTGGGCCATCCATTAAGAACATATTTGATAACTGCTTCTAGTGTAGCATCCCTACGAATTTCAGTCCGTAAATCATTAAGCGTCACCGGAAACCCACCTTCTATCACAAAGTTGATATAAGTAGCCCGGTCAACTGCACATAAACTTTCTTCCGCGCACTGGTCGGCGGTATCCGCCGGCAGACTTGCTCGCGATAAGAAATCCGCGCTGTTATCACCGCTTCGAACAAACTCGATGTTATAATTGTAACTACTTAAAAATATCGCATAACGTTGCAGCCTATTAGCCGAGACTTCCGGAATACCTTTATGCGGACCAAAAATAGAAAGGAGCGGCTTATGATCAGTTCGCAAAATAAAAGGTACCGATCGAGCATACAGGTACTGATGGAAACGTCTCATCCCGAAAATAATAGCTGTAGCTTCTTTCTGAATTTGCGAGTAATTCTTTTCAGCTTGGCTTAGCGTACGCGACGCGAAAGATATAGGTCGCTCGTTTCCATCGGACTCAATCTGAGATAAAATGGCTCCTAGCCCGCTAGGAGACGCATCTACCGTCAAAATTATTTTAAAATTTGGGTTAAAATGCGCCAGGACCTGATCTGACGCTAAACAATGTTTTACCGTGGTAAATGCTTTACTGTGTTTGGTGTCCCAATTGAACTTCACCCCCTTTTTTAACAATTCGAAAAGCGGACTCAAAATAGATGAAGCATTCGGTATGAAATTTCTATAATAGTTAACCAGACCTAAAAACGATTGCAGTTGACCAACAGTCACTGGATTGGGTGCTTCCATTACCGCCTTGACCTTATCTGGCGATTTATGCAACCCGTTCCGGTCTATTTCATACCCTAGATAACTTATTCTATCCTTAAAAAAATCACATTTTTCTTTTTGCAACACTAGCCCTACATCCTGAAGTCTTTTTAAAACATCATGTACTCTCTGAAGGTGGACAGTCCTGTCCGGCCCTGTAATTAAAATATCGTCCAAAAGACATAAAACGCCATCCATACCAGCCAGCAGCTCCTCCATGGCACGCTGGAATATAGCTGGCGCGCTAGCTAACCCGAACACTAGACGCTTGTATTTAAAAAGACCACGGTGAGTATTAATACATGTATAGTTCTGAGACTCGGCATCTAACCTAAATTGCGTATATGCCATAGAAAGGTCTAGTTTACTAAACTGTTGCCCAGAATGTAACTTAGTAAAAAGTTCGTGAATAGTAGGTAACGGGTACTGATTGATGACCAGTTGTTTATTTATACTAACAGAGTAGTCAGCGCAAATCCTAATTGATCCGTTACGCTTTAACACCGGTACAATAGGGGACGCATAGTCCGAGTGCTCTACAGGTTCGAGCACGTCAAGGCCCACTAAACGATCTAGTTCCTTGCCAACTCGATCCTTCAACGCAAACGCGAGCGGCCTTGCTTTAAAGAAAACTGGTTTAGCATCCTTCTTAAGCTGAATTTTAACTTCGTACTTCTTAAACAGCCCTAACTTATCACAGAAAACTTCCGGATACAAAGCCTCTAATTTTCGCATAACAATATCATTGTTCGAATCACAATAATTTATAGGGGACAACCCTAAGTTGAACTTTGACATAAAATTTCGGCCTAAAATAGGCGGACCACCCCCGCACACAACATAGACTTCCATGGAATGCGTACTACCTGCGTAAGTCATTGGTAGTCGAATTACACCGAGGCACTTCATTAGCACTCCAGTATAAGACGACAGCTTTTTAGTAACTCGTGATAACGGCACGTCGCTAAAATATTTTCTATATGTGACATCAGAAATAGCCGTGATGCCTGCTCCGCAGTCAAACTCAAATTTTATTTTCTTACCGAGCACCGAAACCTCATCAGTCATAGGTTCGCCATGCTCAGAACGTATGTGAAAATAAAATAACTCACCATCGTCACCGTCGCCCTCGCTCACATTAGCCCCAGTTGTAACAAATTTAACCTTCTTGCACATTTTACGCAAATGGCCTTTCATGTTACATTTAGTGCACTTCAATTTGGAGAATCGACACTTGGACGTCACGTGATTGGTTCGGCCGCACGTCGCGCACGGCTCATGTTCTGAATCCACACTCTCACCGGTCTGAGATGTCACTTTAAATAGCTGCTCCTGTAGTCGCGCCGAACTCGCTGAACAGACCGTCGTGGCAGCTCCCGCACGTGCACAGCGGATGCTTTCCGCCAAGTCAATTGCTTTCGAAAGAGTCAGCCCGCTGAGGTCTTGTGCAAACAATTTCTCCCGTTCGGGTCCCTGCAGCATACCCATCACAAACCGATCACGCAGTGCCTCCTCTAAGTTCGAAAAACTGCAATGAGCAGTCAAACCACGAAGACGAGCGGCCCCTTGCGTAAAGGATTCCGATGACAATTGAGAAGCTGCATAGAATCTATAGCGCTCACTGAAACCGCAACGTTTTACGGTGAAATGACGATTCAACAATTCAATGATGTCCTCATACGGCACCTGCTGCAGGTCCTTAGGCTGCGCAAGGTCCACTGCCAGCTTGAAAGTTCCATCGCTGAGCGTGCTCAACAAGATCGCCCGTCGTTTGATGCCCGCTGCGTCCTTTGCATCGACAATGTCATTGGCAATAAACCATTGATTAATTTTACATCTAAATGTATCCCAATCTTGGGTTTGATGATCGAAAAAGGACAAAGTATACCCCACAGACATAATGAGAGGTAAAAATGGGTCTATAATCCCATCCTCGTCGCCACTATTATATATTTAGGTCCAGCAGGGCTAGGCGAACATCTCTCACACAAACAGGCGTAAGCAGAGTGACATGTGTCACTCTATGGTCTTACACATTCGCACAACGTAGGTTGCATACCCAACAGTATTGAAAAAGTGACTTCAGTTTGGTAGTGGCAACGTCCCGTCTGAACATCTAAACAAGTATGTTGTTCAAACTTCAATGTTACCACCCGACCTACTGACCTAGTAATGAACGAAAAGCACTAAGAGGTAAATATTATGAAAATATCTCTAAAAACGTTAGCTGCGCGGAGATGCTGCAACAAACGCTTCGATACTCGTTGCAAAACTCATCTGCGTAAACATGGAATGACTAGGGTTGCAGCCCGCGAGAAAACAAATAGAACAATAGCATAGAGCGTGGTATTCTAGTACGGCAAATTTGTTATCCCACTAATATTATAATTGTGAAAGTTTGGATGGATGGATGTTTGTTACTCAATCACGCCAGAACGGCTGAACGGATCTGGATGAAATTTGGCACAGAGATAGATTATAGTCTGGAATAGCACATAGGCTACTTTTTATCCCGGTAAAATGTATGGTTCCCGTGGGATAGATTTGTTTTAATTTTTCATACTTTTTAATCGCGGATAACACCGCGGGGCGCAGCTAGTTTACAAATATAGCTCTAAAATTCACAACTAAAAATACCTATTGCTTTGTCGAAGATAATAATAATAATATCGCCAGACGAACACACCAACTATACGGTCCCAAACTAAGCAACGCTTGTATTATGGGTACCGTACACTGGTCTGAGGGCGAACTCGGTATATAACACTTATATAGATACTAAACATCTATGACTCGGGTACAAACATTGGTTTCATCACACAAAGTGTGTCCGTACTGGGACTCGAACTCAGGACCGACAACGCAGAAGGCTGGGCCCCTATCCACTGAGCTAATCAGGTCGTCAGATAAAACAATAGTTTAGTCAATTTTAGTTTGTGTAGCGAAGGCTGAAGCGGGGATGGCCAAACTCAACCGATGTTATGTAATTTAAATGATAAAAAATTGGGACAACCCTACTCGCTAGAGGAGAGAATACTTCTCGGCGCGAATTAACAGGGATTACGTTACGATGTCTGTGAAAAACTGAATGTTCTCTTTTAGTTTGTCTGTGGCACTGTTTTCTTTCGGAATAACTTGGAAAGTAAATATTGGATCTTCATAAATATTTCAAAGATATTAAGAACGTACTTCTTAGGCGTGTGTTATGAGCTAGATTGTATCGTGTGATATATAGCCTGACGGCGGGGCATACCACAAATGAGACGAACTACGAAGCAAGTATCTCCCTAAATATTTCCTAAAAATCCAAAACCAGATTTAGATCTTTAGGAAAATCTAAGTGATGGATTTTTAAAAATAGTAATAAAAATACTCGACATACACATTTTGAACCTGCGACCCTCGTTACCGAGGCGAGCTTTCTACCAAACCAACTTGGCTATCCCTACTATTTTTATGGCATTTGTGAAATATGATTTTAAGAATAACTGATATCACGAATGCCATAAAAATGCTATTTGATGTTACGGTTATCATGACAAAATAATCAATGAGATAAATCAATGTTAGTTACATCTCAAATTAACTTCGCAATAACATTTTATTGTACCTTTATACAGATAACAGACGGATCTTACATCTGACATTTAATTGAATAGGACAAGGATTCTGACAATCTACTAGTAAAGGACATGCGAATTGCGAATCAATCGCCATACATCATGTTGTTACTTGTTTTTGGTAAGGGCCCCAAGCTAGCGAACATAATTGACTTGCAATGGAATGACAATGACATTGTTATAATCACCTTCCACATTATTAGTGCGAGAATCCTTTCAACAGTGACGATTACGAGTCAATTGTGTTAGCACAATACTCGGCAATATGGTAGAAGAAAACAATCCCAAATACATGTTGTATATACATTTCTTGTGTCCCTAGTACTAACAGCAACGTGACCTAATGATGGCACTTATTCTGTTAATACACAAACTAAACTTCACTTAACTTTTTCTCGTGTTAAAAGTGTTATAGGTGTTTCAGAACATAGTCCTAATTTGTGGTCACCAGAATAGGCGTATTATTTCCAGAGTATGTCGGAATGAGTCATACTCCTTTCTAAAGCTAAACGAGACAAAACACAGACTTGAACTATTGACATATTATCCCTGACATTAACTATTTCTCCAATTCAATCTACAACAATTTCGTCTATGTGTCAGTCTGACATCGCTAATGGAGTGATTAAACTCTCCATTTTCGTGTAGTGGCACTCGGCAGCCCATTATATAAACCACCCGGACCAAGCTTAGGCTACATTAAGAGTATTGATGTTGATAGTTTTGGTAGGAGGTGAAAGGGGGAAAGTCTTTGGAAAGACTGTATCATCGCACCTCTCATAATAATTTGCCTGTGGTATATCGAATAGAAGCAGTGATAGCTAAGTTGGTAGAACGCTTGCCTCGGTAACGAGGATCGTAGGTTCAAACCCCGGCTCTCGCACCTCTGGGATTTCTGGATTTCATGTGCGAATCTCATTATCAACCGTGATTATCACGTGCTAAACGGTAAAGGAAAAGATCGCGAGGAAACCTGCATGTCTGAGAGAACCCCTCGAAACATGTGCGAAGTCCGCCAACCTGCACTGGGCCAGCGCGTGGTGGACTGTGGCCTAATCCTCCTCGCATTAAGGGGAGGTCCGTGCCCAACAGTGGGACATTAAAAAGGGCTGGTATTATTATTATATATATGGAATAGGTATTACGGTACAATCCATACAGGAGCGGATCCAGGATTTTTGATTTCAGTAAGGGGTGGGGGGGGGGGGGATTTTATGTCGTTGAATTGTCCCTAATTGGGGCCATCCCAGTTTGTTTAGCTTTAATTGTTAATAAACCGCGTCGGCCGTGCAGACGTACCGCTAATTTAGTGTAGTAATTGTCGACAATTCATGTTGTTTAACTCTCATGTTAGAACATGCATTTCCCCGAAATAGTCAAATAGTTGATATATTGACAAGAATTTTCGAGCTGCAATTGTTTTCCACCTGTTTCTACAGCTGAAGGTTTTTTGATTGAATAAATTGTGGTCTTGGCATATTTCGATCAGAATTTTAATAGTTTTAAAAACCTAGCTCTAGATCGTTGTGACTTCTTAGGTAGGAACTTAAATGATCTGGGTTAAATCGGCAACTCTTATAAACTATGGATTATTATATCGTGGGACATTAAAAGGGGTGGTATTATTATTATTATCTATACATATAAATAAAATTGGAGTGTCTGTTTGTAATATTAAAATAACCGCTTTTTACTAAGTGCATTTGGATGTATACACGTTACCTATACCGAAACAACATTTTTTTAAAATGTTGTCTGTCTGTCCGTCTGTCTGTCTGTTTGTTCCGGCTAATCTCTGAAATGGCTGGACCGATTTTGACGGGACTTTCACTGGCAGATAGCTGATGTAACAAGGAGTAACTTAGGCTACTTTTATTTTAGAAAAAAAATAGGATCTCACGAAAAAAAAATAAAACCAATGTTGCAGCGCAGCGCCTGATTAAGTTTGATAGCAACAACCTGCAATGCGTCCCGCGGGTTCAGAATGGGCGAGCAGGCTGTTGTCAACGGTTGTCTTTGTTAAATACCACGCGGACGAAGTCGCGGGCAACAGCTAGTTATTATATAAAAATAAGAGCTCATTGACATCAAAGTTGTCGGGGCATGGCATTCCCTGCGCGGGCTGACTCATCAGCGTCCTCTGGCGAGTCGCCAGCTCGTTACTGCACCAATCCCATCACACTTAACACAAATTGATTCTGTGAAACATTGGAACCGATGGAAGGAAATGGGTAAGAAAGTATAGCCAATATCAACCTAGTTAATGTTATTTTACGGTGCATTTTTATAAGAGCATCAGTTGTGCCCGCGGCTATGTATGCGTGGAGTTTAGGGTTTTTACTGTTCAGGGACAATAGTTCCATTTCCCTGGCTAAAAACGTATGTTTAAATCTTCCCAAAGTGGGCAATAGTGCCCCCTTGTGGGCGCTGCATGCCTAATGGGGGGCGGTAAGAGACCCAGAAAAAAAGTGGGGGCGCTGTGTAGAGGCTTACAATTTTTAATTTCATTTGAAGTTATAGTGGTTTTTTAGTATGTGAAAAAATGGGGGCGCTAAAAAATAATTCATTCTCAAAGTGGGCAGTAGACAAAATAGAGAAAAGCATTCTAAATATTGAGCCATCCAAAACCATTTAATAAAGACATACACCAACAAGTAAACATTAGTCATATTAAAACGTGGTGACATAGTCTGTTTCACGAAACACGCATGTCCTACAAAAGTGCTCTATACATAGGCAATTTAGAAAAAAAACAGCATTTGTTATAGAACCTATTTCGTAACATAAGCCAATTCATCAATGTTTTTTATTCGTCCCTATTGATTTTGAGTTTTACGTTTATCCTAGTCTCTGAAATGGCTGGACCGATTTTGACGGGACTTTCACTGGCAGATAGCTGATGTAACAAGGAGTAACTTAGGTTACTTTTATTTTAGAAAACCTTTTTTGTTAAATACCACGCGGACGAAGTCGCGGGAAACAGCTAGTTATAAATATATTTCAAAAAATTACGTGATAAGTAACTAAAACACACTTTAATATATGTAATTAAGTCTTGATAAGAGTTAGGTTTTATAGCTCACATTGCATGTATTGGACACGTACAACACTGTATAACCTATCCGAATTATATGTAATTTATATGTAAGGACATCGAACTGCGATCAGTCTAGTTATTGCGATTCCAGTAATCATAGGCATGGTCCATTGTATTCAGAAAATACGTTTAAAAATTAACATACTCTCTGCTTCGTAGAGCATAACTAAGGACGATTCTGATGTCATCGTTTCAAATTGAATCGTATAATTCTAACGTTAGATAAGAATATACATCATATTGGGAGGCACCAGCCGTGCTCGCGTCTTCGTACATGTGGTTCCATGAAAAAAAATAGTAATGATCCATACGGTAGTTATTCCGTGATGTGCGGGAATGCAGACAAACAGACAGACAGACAAAACGTTAATACAGAGGTGGAATCGAATCGCGCTCTGAATTAAATAGAACCTACGTTAACTTTTATAAAAAAAAATTTAGGTGATCAAATCGGAATTTAAAATGTCTGATGTATCCGAATGGATTCATACATTTTTCAGGAGATCAGGGCCCCAAGTCCGCTAACACAATCGATTCATAATCGAACAGCAACCGCATAGTAACTGTCACTTTTGACATATATCCCATACAATATCTGTCAAAAGTGAAAGTTACTATGCTATTGCTGTTCGATTATGAATAGATTGTGTTAGCAGACTTAGGACACTGTTCTGTACAACAGACCATGGTCACTCAGACACGTAAGTCCCATATCATTATGAAATATAATACTACAACAAAATTATAAAGTTCTAACGGCGAAGACATTAAAAGATAAGTAAAACTAGGTAGATGAAATGTGGGCCCAGTCACCCTGATACCTACTAATGTTGATCGCAATCCTTGATACGGACATTTGATCATGATGACTTATGACCACCTCCATGATCGCTGACCACACGCATACTATCCAAGAATACACTCCAAACAGGTCTCATCTGTCATTCGCCAATCAACTATTAAGAACCAGCGTAAAATTCATATTTTTAATAAAGACTGGTATGTAGACGACCTTTTGATGATTGGTAATTACAGAAGAAACATATGGTAACGATAATATAGTTATAATACGTGAAGTTTATTAAGTTGTGACAGGCTAAAGATTATAGTAAGACTATTTATGGGAGTAATTATTTGCGGTGAGCCCAGGCTTGGTGGTTCCTCGTGAAGCTAAACATTAAAATAATGATTTCTTGAAATAAAACTAATCTTACGGATTTTATTTAATAAATTAACGCCATAAAATCCGTAGGATTAGTTTTATTTCAATGTGTAGTATTCCCGTAAATATAAGAAATCAATATATTTTCTTCATTTAATTATTGTCGTACACAATTTATTTATGGCCAGATTTTTTCTTCAGTTGTGTAAGATTGCGCGCTGTAAGGCGACGGTGTTATGCCATCAAGAATTGAACCTTATAGATGAGAAGTATTTATAAGAATACCACGAAAATTAATCAACAGACATTTCTTTATGTTATTATTTTTATTAAACACAAGAGCGCCCGAAGGCTGGCCAGTGCGCGAAGTAATTAAAAATAAATAATTTATGCGATCGTAAAACGCGTGGGCACAATTGATTAATAATAAAACAAATAGCTCAATAAATGTGACAGATGTTTTTTTTTATTTATTTATAAGACAAAATGAGGTGTGATATTAAAGAACGATTTCTTTTTTTAACTCACAAGGAATACTCCAGTCTTTGTCAATGACCTTAAGGGCTATTAAAGGAGTTGGTAGAAAATCTCAGTGGCAATGGGCTCATCAACTTAATTTTTCAACTCCAACTGCTGATCTTGCAAAGATGTTTCATAAGCGTTACCAGAATTTTGGGGCAAAAGGGGGAAATCCTCAGAACTATAATTAAAAACGCACAAAGGTGTAACTCGACACTTAACCAAAACATCCCAGCCATCTTCAATCTAAGTTTAAACCTAGAGTCACGGTGACTCAGTCTGGGACCAGCGCGAGACGATTTGTTTAACAACACGGCGCGGGCGCCTACTGTCATGCGCGCGCGTTTAACCATGATTGAACAACGTCTTTAGCGATAAAACCGAAGAAAATATCATGTACACAAATACAAATGCTAAAATTTAATAAAATACCATGCAAACAAATACAAATGTTTTTTTTTTGGACTGGGCCCGCTAAACACTCCCACCACTGCTACTCCTGTAAGCCAGGATCTACAGTGGTGTCCAATGAAGGCACTGAGGTTTGACCCTCGGCGAGTCCTGGGATAAAGTTAATTATCTTGGAACCCGCACGACTTTGATCGAAAAATAAAAATAGGAGGAGTTGGAAGAAAATTATCCAATTCCCTCCATTGCAAAGCGGGAGAAAATAGATCTGGTTGACAAATTTCCACAGAAGCAAGACTCTTACAGCTGGACTAATTCCAGGTGTAAGGCACCACGGAGAGTTTAAATACTAGTTGGTCCTAAACTTGTGAGCTGATTAAACTTGATTCCACTTGATTCCAGTTCTTCAGAAGACAGTTCAGCATTTTCATGTAACATCTTTGTTTTGACAAAAGTATCCGCTAAATACAATTTAAAAGCTCTCTGCGCAGTTGTAGCTTTTACTATCGACATTTTAACGTGCATCTGTCTCTTACGTTCGTAGACACGAATAAAATTGGATTCTAAATAAAAGTGCGTCAAGGGAGTGAGGGCCGGTGTCCCCGACAAGTTGAGTTTATTTTCGTCTGTCGTATGTTTATACGACATTGGGCGTGACACACTCTACAAAGAAAAGTAGACTTTTAAATGTCACATGTAAAGGATATAGTAATGTTAATTGCTCAATGCAGGAACTGTTGGTAATGAATCGTGTTTTTTTAATGTAGAACATAAAATGTCGGTACTTTAGTTCGCCGCTGTAGTGACGACGTTTTGAATTATATTCCAACGTGTGTATTGACACGTAATATAATATTTAGAGGAAATATCCCAATAATATACGAAGGTATTTTGCCTACAATTGGATGTTATAAATCATTCGCTTTAGTAGGAAGGCAGCGGCCACAAAAAACAATGACTAATAAGCTAACCCAGTCTGAGAATCTAAAGCTCCATATAAATATTAAATAACCTTTAAAAACAACACAGTTCACACAATAGCACTGCACAGTTTGAACATCGATAAACTTCGCGTTTGAAAATTTGAATATCGAAACGATCGCGATTCGTTGAGTTTAAATTTCGAATAAACAACCGCGCGGTCCGCGCCGCACGCGCAGCGGCCTGAGACTGGCTGGAGACGGACCTGAGCGCACGCATCATTCACCTTTATCTTCCATCTCTACCGTTCTGTACAAGCTTGCTGCTGCTAGAAAAGGATAGCAGTAGAGAATCAGTTGATTTTCCTGAGATGACGCGGAGGTGTTATTTCGCAAGGCTCTATCGTCAAGGACGACTTACAAAATAATATTTAAATAAATACCTATTAGTAAAAATACGAATTTAGTTGTTTTCTTGTAAAATGTCAGGTGTCTATCTCTTGGTATGTATCAGAAGTTTTTTTTATTCCCACCGTTGGGTTGTTAACGTATAATTTATGGGCAAATTATTGACGTCTTATAAATAGCTAGTTTGTGTAAGAAAGAATGGGATGTCAGATGGCAGACGAGAACAGACATGAGTGAACATAAGTGGAATAAAATGCCACCGTGCAATGCCCATAGTGGTTAGCACCAATGATAGTGAACATGGTTTGCTGACATACTTTTTTTACGCAAGGCATTTTATCCGTAATGCCTGTGTTACAAGTAAACTTCTCTTTTTTTAGGTCGGCAATCGGCTACAAAATAGTGCAATTTTTGCCAATGTCGAGTATTTCATGATAATTGTTATTGTAGTATACGTACCTTTCCTTCGTTCCTCCGTCATGATAATGCTCGTATCGATGACGATGATAGTGATGAAATGGTTCCCCCTATCTGTAAAACTATGGATACTTAACTGAAAATTTACCGGACCCCTTGGGAAAACTTGAAAAGTCAAGTTATACTATATTATTACAATTCCCTTCACTCGTGCACGTTTATGAGCACACAATGGATAATATCCCACTGATATTACACATTATTTAACATACAAACATATTTAAATAAAACTAATTTTACGGATTCTATCGCGTTTATTTTTTGTTTTTTACGTTCCCGACGTTTCGGCTGCTTTACAGCAACAATCAAATATGAGGGCACCCCGTTTCAAACTATGACACCAGGACGTCAACCACCTCAGTCCTCCCGTGACCATGGTCCCTGTAAAGCAGCCGAAACGTCGGGAACGTAAAAAACAAAAAATAAACGCGATAGAATCCGTAAAATTAGTTTTATTTAAATGTGTAGTATTCGCGTAAATATCAGAAATCAATATACAAACATATTTTTTGGAGAATAAAACAAAATTGACAGCTCCACGGTTCAACTTACCGCTAAGTCGTCCATTGTGTATCTCAAATGATAACAAATGATCTGTCAATCTTGATTTCATTAAACGCTAGTTTCAATGACTGTGGTTCAACACTTTCGTAAGTGGCCATTATAAGATTGGGAGACAAATAAGGAGTCACTTAAATTGGATTGCCAAACAGCAGACGGCATAATTTAAGCGTTCTCGGAATGTGTTCCACCCTTATACCCTGAAAATCGGCGCCCCCGTTCCTTACTTATAAATGGTATAACTAACACGACTTTGTTTTTATCCGACCGCGCAAGGAGGGTAATGTTTATATATCTTCTTAATATATATAAATTACGTGTAACGGCGTTTGTCCGCTATGGACTCCTAAACCGATTTAAATAAAATTTTGCACACTGTGTGCAGTTTTATCCAACTTGAAAGATAGGATAGTTTATATCTCAATTTATAATCGCAAATATCTAACTATAAAAATAATTCCTAGAAAATAATGTATATGGCAAAACAAAGTTTGCCGGGTCAGCTTGTATAAATATAGATAATATTTAAATTAACAATACCGTGAAAATAAACACTAAAGTTTTAGTATTACTACTCTGGTCACCGTAGATAAAACAAAAAAAAAACCACAATCTACGGTAAAATTTAATTCCTTAAACGCAATAAAGTCGGAACAGATGCCATTAAGCGTAATTACTGGAGTCCAACGAACGAAGTTTTTCGTTGAGCTCTAGCAAGCAATGACTGTTGGTGTCTCAAGCAATAAAAGCTGCAATTAATATATCGTTAGCGACTTGAATGCGGGGTCTCACAGATAAGATCTCATCTTGGCAGATAGTGAGACAGGCCCTAAGAGAAAAATAAAGATCTAATGACTCTAACAATTTTTGAAGTCTAAATACCTGCCTGTTTCACACATATTTACTTTTCATTCAGAGTTATTCGATAATTATTACATGCATCTAAAACTATTTGTGTGGTATGTATACACACAGATAGAATGGACTTTTCTTTTTCTGCATTGTAAGCACATAAAAGTGGACAATATGTATTGAAAGTTTCAAACTTAAGATCTGGAATATTCCAGATCAACAGACACTAAGACAAATGTAACTACGGAAACAAAAGATTATTACACATTGCGGAAGTTTGTGTGTAAACAAGTTCCGTGAAAAATATCAGGAGAGTTGGGAACATTAAAAAACGTCGTCAAAGTCATAGTAAGTTTGTCACATGTTAATTTCCAATGACTCATTTATAACCTACTAGCTGCGCCCCGCGGTGTTACCGGCGATTAAAAAATATATCCTTTTTACCGGGATAAAAAGTAGCCTATGTGCCAGTTCCAGACTAGGTATAATCTATCACTGTGCGAAATTTCATCCAGATCCGTTCTGGCGTGATTGAGTAACAAACATACATTCAAACTTTCACATTTATAATATTAGTGTGATAGTGTGATTAGTGTGAAGTGTGATAGTGTGAAGTGTGATAGTGTGAAGTGTGATAGTGTGAAGTGTGAAGTGTGATAGTGTGATAGTGTGATATATTCGCGTGAATTAATCCATTCCGTTTGTCCACACCCGTTTATAACGTAACGACCTCTGGCGAGAGGTTGACGTACGTTTCCGTGTAACTGTGTCTTTGTTTATCTACATGTCGACTGGGTCCCAAGTCTGCTAGCACAATCGATTCGTAATCGAACAGCAACCGCATAGTAACTGTCACTTTTTACAGATATTGTATGAGATATCTGTCAAAAGTGACAGTTACTATTAACGGTTGCTGTTCGATTATGAATAGACTTGGGGCCCAGATTACTACTTTTTTTTGACCAGCTGCTAGTCTGCTCAGCAGTTCCTACATTGTTATCACACACCTATAACAATGTACTGCTCAAAAATGTAAAATATCTGTTTAAAAAGAGCCACCATGTAGTTTCTTGCCCGTTCATCTCCATAGGAACGGCATTCCGAACGGGTGGTAAAGTTGTAGCTTAGCATTTTGGATCTTTTGACAAGTCTTAAGTACTGTAATTAATGGTGTACATGAATAAAAAATATTCTGATTCTGAATCTGATAAATATGTAAATAGTGGCGTCTCTCAGAGAGCACGTAAAGCTGTTGGTCTTGCGCCTGATCGCTCTGCGCTCGTCTCTCATTGCCACCGGACTATGAGAGTGAGGGATGAGATTGCACCTGCGCTTGGGCACACACTTGTCTCCTGCGTAGTTCGCTAGTCTCTGTTGTGATTGGCCACCGCGAACAAATTCGGTCAGAAAGTCTTTCAATAAACAGTTTTTTTCTTCCTCCTTCAATTAATTACTCTCAGAGTGAGCTAACGCCGTCCTTATTTCACGCTTGGAGTTATCAGAGTCATTCTTAGGTAATATTAATAGGAAATTACATCTTAAGAGATGAGGGATCGAAGCCTAGTAGGGCCTGTCTGTTTGTTTCGGCTAATCTCTGAAATGGCTGGACCAATTTTGACGGGACTTTCAAGGAGTAACTTACGCTACTTTTATTTAAGATTTTTTTTATTAAATACCACGCGGACGAAGTCGCGGGTAACAGCTAGTGTTATAATAAAACTGTAAGTAAACTTTTCGCATGATAACACGCCATAAACACTTCGCTGAACTCATAAGCTTGTGTATACCTATCTCTAAAGTTACGATATGAGTGGCGTACGCGAGGTTTTAAGTGGTACTTAAACATGACACACTATATGAGTACCACGTTATTCCACTTTGACCTTTTTTAAATAACAAGGTGAAGGAAATAAGTATGTTAGTTAGTATACGGGTTTTTATATTTAATAGATCTAATTTTTATCTATCCATTTAAAAGCGTCAATAAAATGTATATTAGACTCTATGCTGACGAGATAATGGTGACTTGATCGTGGTGCTTCCTATTTCTCCTCAACTTCAAAAGGGGCGTTTTTATGATCTTTTCATGATAAGATAATTATGTTTTTAATGCTCCTAACCAAAGAGTCTTATTAACATTAACACTAGCTAACCTAACCAAGGAGTCTTATTAACATTAACACTAGCTAACCTAACCAAAGAGTCTTATTAACATTAACACTAGCTAACCTAACCAAAGAGTCTTATTAACATTAACACTAGCTAACCTAACCAAAGAGTCTTATTAACATTAACACTAGCTAACCTAACCAAAGAGTCTTATTAACATTAACACTAGCTAAAGATACAATGAAGAATTATCTTAAAAGACTAAAAGAAATACGTTTCTTTTTAACCGACTTCAAAAAAAAGGAGATTAGTTAAGGAGATTAGACTTCAGATTAGTTAAATATTTGATTTAGTTAAACAAGGTAGATTTCAAGATCAGATTATTTTTGGCTTTTTAGTTTTTTGAAGACGGTTTTTATTTTGTTAAAAAGTTTTTTATTTGAGTTGTCAATGGAATTGTATCATATCAAAGCAATCAACAAATGAGCATAATTGATTCTATTACACGTTCAAATGTCACAAATCCCACACATTCAACACGTAACAGAGGAATGTTTCATATCCAGCTAACTCGTGGTATAAAATGACATCAGCAGTTATATCTTCCCACGGTGCAAACTGAGCCATAACACACCACAGAAATACTATTATGAGACATTTAGACTTCGAAGTTTCGCACCAACTATGTTTTGAGTAGTAAACAATAGGGTCTTAAGGCTGTGTCCCCAGTCGGTAAACTGTCAGCGGCCGACTGAGTTAGCGGCGTATCGGTTTAGTACGCCCTTCCATATATTTGAAATGGAGTTTTCACAGTTTGCTAGTTTGCGCTCACTCTACGCAGTTTGCTGTGTTGCGCGCGCCGATTGATTCAGTGAGCGGCCGACTCACAGCAAAACCGGTTCCAGTCGGCGGCGGCGATATGCTTGTTCGCCGGGCGTAGTGAGTCCGTTCGCCGCAAACTGTCATGTGGACAGTTGACAGTGAAAATTCAGTCGGTCGGTCGACCTAAATAAACGGCTAACACATAACAGTTTGCTTGCGACGTACGCAAATTGATCTGAGTTTGCAGCTAACTCGAATTTCAGTTCGGTACAAATTTGCGGTTCACTCAGTCGGCCGCTGACAGTTTGCCGACTGGGGACACAGCCTAAATGTCATTTTTTTTAGAATATGGCCGCAGCCGCCTTGGGTCAGCATATTGCCAACGTCAAGTGGAATGAATGAGTTTTCATATCAAATATAGGAGATTCTATGCAGGCCTAATCCGTAGACTAGGCCTAATAAACCCCCCTAACCCTATCATTAAAGTTGTGGATACTTTACTGACACATTACAGAACTTTTTGAGAGAACTGGAAAAGTCGTGTTTTACTTATTTAGTTTTATTTTATTACACTCGTGCACGTTTATGAACACATAATGGTTAATATTCCACCAAAATTACACATTCAATGAAACACACTTTTCACAAAATAAAAAACAAAATTGATAACCTTTCTCGTCGACTACCTCCAAAAAGTCCAAGGTCGGTATTATGCTTTCGCAAAATAACATTTAAGATGAGACGTCACACGGAGGTGTAAGACCGCTAATGACTTGTTTCCTAGGCTGGGTAAAAGTGCAGGCCGTGCAACAGTAAGATAATTCGACGAAAAAAAAAAGAATCGCGGAACAGATATGGATGATATAACAACAAAAGATATTGTTGGCGCGAAAACTATTACTTTGGTAAGTTCACAATGTGATGTCCAATGAGGAAAAGTAATTGGAGGGGCCGGTCATATATTAATTAATGTTTGCCACTACTAAATTTGTCGTTGGTTTTTCCCGCTAGAGGGAAGTCATGTCTTTTGCTCAATAAACATTCAACTTGGAAAGTTTGTTCTGGTTTTCCTCTTTTTTGAAAAGAAAGAAAGAACATGGAATTTCTGTCTTCAAATGGCCTCACCCACCAAATAGTAGGTATTCTGCCAATGTCAAGTACAAACATCAAGATTTTCCGATCGAAATTAGTTTAACAATTTGACGTTGACGTTTAACATAATAGCTGTCATCCATCCTTGTCATTCATTTAATAGTCATAAATCTCATTTCGTAAAGACAGAAGAGAATGAAGAATAAAATATCAACAATATATATTATTTTTGACAACTTAATTTAATTTGTAAATGCTATTAATAACTCGACATTGTCAGCATACCTACCGTTGGGTGGGTAAAGCTATTAAAAAAAAGAAAGACGAAGATTCTTCTTTTCTTAAAAAAAATCATGTCATGTTTATTCCATCAACTGCATAGCTGTACTGGTATTCTTTCATAAGTCACTTACTTACATCTTTAGGTAATAAGTAATCAATAAATATATCAGCAGTTAATTAGTATTATTAATTTGAATAAAGATTTTATATTGCCAATCGTCAAATTGACGATTGGCATTTAAGCCCTTAATTAAAATTGCTAAAACAAATATTATCAACAGGTCGATAAAATTAAATGCTTATAAATAAAGTCACACCCGTACCACATGCGCAGGCGCTTCGAAATCAAGATCGCGCCGGTCAGTTTCCATATAAGGGTGAGCGTTAACGGAAAGCGGTGCACAGCCGCGCAGCACCGCACCGGTGGAACAAGGTCTTTTGAATAGGGACACCATTTATTTTATAAGATAGAAAGTTTAGTTGGCATGTGATTATTTAAAAAAAATGGGGTAGTAGGTAGAAATAGAAAATCTATTACTGGTTTATACATGCTGAAATACCGATAGCGTAGAATTAGCTCTCGAAGAGTGTCTTGCCCCCTTTTTCAGCCAAAGGGTGGTAACAGTAAAGTAAAATAAACTAGCTATTAAGCACATACTCTACAGGGCCCAAGTATACTAACACAATCGATTCATAATCGAACAGCAACCGCATAGTAGCTGTCACTTTTGACATATTGTATGGGATATCTGTCAAAAGTGACCGTTAATATGCGGTTGCTGTTCGATTATGAATCGATTATGTTAGCAGACTTAGGGCCCAGAAAGCACGGTATACGTCATATAGAAGAGCAGGGACGTCCTCCATTTAGTGTGGCCCAAAAGTCTTGGACATTGTCCTACTTTTTGTTAGACCAATACTACCTACAGCAGCGATTCTCAAAATTGTCGATATCGGTTTCCCAGGGGTCGACATAAATGAACACTGATTTTGGGTGTCGACGAGGTCTAAAAATCGACCACTATTAATAAACACAAGTTCTTATTTGAAACTTTGAAGATACTGTATAAGTTGTGTTACGTGTACCAAATTGTTATAAGAATGACTAATATTTTAGTAGGAAGTATCATTGTTGTACTTTAAAAAAACTCAACAAATCGATAAGCGTGCACAAGTTCGTACAATATTAAATTATTATTTTGTATGAATAGGAAAGCAACTAGAGAAAGGATTTAAAGAAATTTAGCTATGGGAGTCTGAGGTATCAGTTCATTTTGGACAAGGGGTCTCTTGCCCAAAATAGTTTGGGAATCCCTGACCTAGAGCAAGCAAAAAAACTGATTCTACTAGACTCTTGCGACTCGCAGATACGTCAAATTAGCATATTATTTAATAATGTTCAACAGAGACAGTCTATTTTTGTCTACAATTACGTCGACCTTTTGGGCAACACTTCCTTCATGCGAAGCATTAATCACGCGCTCCAGATAGTCTAGAAAAGACACTCTTAAATGGTAACCCTAACTAGTTTATTTATTTATATAAAAATAAGTCGGGTTTTCCTTCCTGACGCTATAACTCCAGAACACACGAACCGATTTCCACGGTTTTGCATTCGTTGGAAAGGTCTCGGGCTCCGTGAGGTTTATAGAAAAGAAAACTCATTCATCTGGTGGCGAAACGGAGTTCGCCAGGTTTGCTAGTTGTTTATAAAAAACCGATAATACAAAGACAAATGCGTTGTAATCACGTATAAATAAGATTAGTAACATATTTTTAAGTGCCTATAATATCAATAGAAGTTTTAATTTCTTGAATATTAGCCGTAAATTCACTTACTTGTGGAATGTAACCCCACTTCCCTTCTGGTAAAGAGTTTTGCATAACACGCACTCTTTCATGGTTTACCTATTAACTAACACCACTTATTTATGTATTAACTATATTAATACGACACAACAAACAAGTTTAATCGCGTTAAACCTTCAAAATCACTTTATAAACACGGAGACAATGTAAACAAAACAACGGCCATTTGCATTTTACGTCAGATTTAGTTCCTTTCCCCAACGATGGGGGCGCTTCAAATAGGCATAATAGATAGCTGTCATTTTAAAGGGTATCATTTATTTATAAAATACATATTATGTTAATCCACCAGTGGCTTTGACTTCGATACTGACTGGTCACAAATTGTTATTTTATGGCACCGCATGCCTTCCAACAGACAAGGAAATGTTTCCATACAAAATAATGTTATAGACGTCATTGCTTTTTAATACAATGTAGATGTAGCTGTTTTGGAATGAAAATGCCGTTCTGCAGTACTGTCCTTTTCAAATCATAGTATGTTTTGTTTGGCTAAGATTTCTAATTTCAAATTTATTTTATTTTTAAAACATGGAATTCTTTTTTCAAAATTAGTAACTCGTTTATGTTTTCATCGCATTTGAACCTTTTTCCAAATTCTTGTTCTTCTTTTTTGAAATAAGAATTCCATGTTTTTTAAATAAAATTAATTTGAAATAAGAACTCTTAGCCAAACAATACCCGCTAAGTTGCGGGTGAGGCCATATTCATATCCATTTTATTTCATCGCATTTCATTTCGTAAAGAAAGAAGAAGAATACATATTATGATTTGAAATGGACAGTATTGCAGAACTACAATTTCATAGGAAATGATCTATGATATATAAAGAAGATAAGTAACGACTTATCTTCTTTCCTCAGAATCTAGCAAACGTGCTAGATTCTGAGGTTTGAACTATATGAGGAAAAGGTGCAGAACGTCGAGTTACTATTGCTGCCATCTGTGCCAAGCGGGTCGTCGATGTGATCGAAATGTTAAGGCACCTGTCGCGCGCCATTTAGTCCATTATCATTGGAACATATTATTGACGTTGTCACAATAGATAATCTATACGCAATCTACACTTATCGGGGCACCGGCCATCTGATATTCTTGTCGCGAGGTCGACGACCGTCGCGTCGCGTCAAACACTGACTTCGCAGATACGACTGTTTGGCAAAAGTTATAAATTTTCTTTGCAAATGTGTTTCGGAAACGAATTTGAGTTGGAAATTGTTGTATTGTTTTGAATTTGGAAAGATAAAATGAGTCGTCTTATTGTCTTAGAAGGGGAGATATTTCGTTATCATATATCCAAATCTAGAGCTAGGATCATATATGTCGTCATAGTATGAAACTATCGGAAAGTATGATCATAGTTGTACAGTCACACTGTTACAGGTGGTAAAGTTGTAGCTTAGCATTTTGTAACTGTTTTCACGATTCATAAGTACTGTACTTAATGGTTTACATGAATAAAATATTCTGATTCTGATTCTGTGATGTGTGGTTGGTACCTTTGGCTGCTCTAGAGAATATACATTCGTTGTTATTTTTACCGGCATTCTATTTTCAAACAAGAACTTGGGTAACACTATGTTGATGTAAATAATCACATATTTCATCAAAACTGTGTCCATTCTCAATTTATTTTGTCTATTCTTTCTTACTCTATGTACGAAGGCAATTGCACGGTTGGCACTGAGCCAGACGAGGGCCAATATTATTAAAAACACTGTAACTATTGTTAACATCTGTTGCGTGGACATGTGCTGACGCCACTTCATATATTAGTTTTTTCCCTTTACGTTGGTTTAAAATTTAACTGCGGTAAATGTAATAATTTTAATATTTATTACGGAGCACCATTGCCGCTAGTTAAATCAAGAAGGAATAAGCAATAAAACAACACTGCCAACTCAAATATAAAATTTTTTTTGCCAGGGATGTGGACATACTAAATAAGACTTACTAAAGTAAATAAAAAAACGATATGTTTAGTTTGTTTTAAACAACGATGGTTTTATTGGGAGAATTCACTCCAGAACTATTCGTAAACGATAGGGGCGAAGAATCGGTGATAGCACGCCACGACGTCTGCAATATATGAGATTTGTTCAACCACAGATCCTCGCAAAAGAACACCCATTCCGACGGAGATGATACGTGAGGCCATTGATATTAAAAACATCCTAATTTAAATACAGAAGAGTTTTATTTCAATGTGTAGTATTCGTGTAAATATAAGAATTCACATAAGTAGTGCTTACAAAAGCGCTAAAGGAGCCCAGGTTCGAGGCCTAGTATACCCTTTCTTAATCACCCTGTATAGCGTGTAAAGTGTTCACTGGAATCTGATTGCATTGAAGACACAGTGCGCGCGTGGGTAGACGGCGAACGTTCCATAACACCAATATTATATTTGTACTAGCTGTTACCCGCGCCTTCGTCCGCGAGGTATTTAACAAAAACGTTTTTCTAAAATAAAAGTAGCCTAAGTTACCCCTTGTTACATCAGCTATCTGCCAGTGAAAGTCCCGTCAAAATCTGTCCAGCCATTTCAGAGATTAGCCGAAACAAACACACAGACAGACAAAAAATTTAAAAAATGTTGTTTTGGTATATGTACCGTGTATCCAAATGCACTTAGTAAAAAGCGGTTATTTTAATATTACAAACAGACACTCCAATTTTATTTATTTGTACAGATTTGAGTAGTATATATATTATTGGAGTGGTACTGAGTGACCACCGCCTCGTGAGAGAAATGATAAAATCACTAAGCAAACGAATACACCCCTAACTAGTAAGAGAGGCCGTACCGTAACCGTATAAATAACGCTATTGAATACATGTCAAAATTTCAGTCCCATAGAGAATGCTGAATTTGCATAGTAGAGACGCCTATTCAGTGAATCGAACTAATAATATACCCAGACTATGACAGCTTGGCGTCAAGTCCGAAATTATTCACGAGCTAACCGTATACTTTATAGTCTACGTATTCAGACATTTTGAATGAAGAATTGGCAGTTTAAATACCGCCCGCCAGAGGTGCACTTGAATTTTTCATGCAAAATGTCTAAATACGTAAACTATGAAGTATACGGTTAGCTTACGAGTAATCTCGCACTTGACGTACAGTTATCTCTATACTGCTCACTTTATGCATACATATTCTCCCCTGTAAACAATCCATGTCGTCTAACAAAACGCACGTACCGGGTGGTTGGCTCCGGGAACCTGTATCCAGGCACCCACGCCGCATACTGCAAAACTGTTAGATAATAAAATGCATAAACTACTACAGCGTTGCAAACAGTTTGTAACTACTGTGAAATGACAAACATTTTATGTTAAACTAGCTGCGCCCCGCGGTGTTACCCACGATTAAAAAGTTAAGTTTCAAAAGACACGGTTCCTGTATGCTATCCCATAGGAACCGTTCATTTTATCGGGATAAAATTAGCCTGTCATTTTCTGACCCCTCATCTTTTTTCTGACCCCATCCATCCGAACTTTCTCATTTATAATATTTGTGGGATTTCAGTATTCCATTTGAAGTAGAATTGGAATCGAACAGGTAACGGTAATGTTGCTTACACAGGGTGTTTAAATAATGCGAAATAATATCGCTCATCGTCATCGACTCGCTAAAGGATACACCATTTGGTTGTTGGTTCGTTGAGTATCAGGCTAACAGCTAAATATAAAAATAAATAAATTAAATTAAATTATCTCACGCCGTCACATGGTTATGTGGGTTCAGTTCAATATTATTTTTAAATCTGGGTACATATATCCCACTAATCCCACTAATATTATAAATGTGAATGTTTGTTACTCAATCACGCCAGAACGGCTGAACGGATCTGGATGAAATTTGGCACAGAGATAAAGCCCGGAATAGCACATAGGCTACTATTTATCCCGGTAAAATGTATGGATCCCGTGGAATAGATTTGTTTTAATTTTTCATGGAGTACCAATAAATTCATGTTCTCATACATTTGATTCTGGGCCGGTACGATGTTCGCCGGGACAGCTAGTAAGTAATAAAGTATTATGTTATTGTCTGTGTACAACATCGTGAGGAAACCTGCGTGTCTGAGAGAATCCCTCGAAAGATGTGTGAAGTCCGCCAATTCGCACTGGGCCACCGTGGTGGACTTTGGCCTAATCCCCCTCGCATTGAGGGGAGGCCGTGCCCAGCAGTGGGACATTAAAGGGCAGGAATTATTATTTTGTCTGTGTATGGTGATCAATGCAGAGATTACGATTGGCAGCGTGGGCGGGCGGACGCTGCGCGCGCGCTGGTTATCGCGCTGACACTCGCAATGCGTTGCGTCACTCACACATGGCTAGGGATGCCCCACGGCTGTCGATAAACATACTGCAATTCGTCCGGTAAACTTTATTCTGTACCGATAACCCAATCGGATACTATAAAAAAAATACATTTAAAAAGATCATTCCATTTTAGATAATTATTGACGAACCGATTTGTTAGCATAGTCAAGTCTGAGGCAATATTAAAAATTGGTGTCTGAAACGCATACAAATACTAGATATTTTCCGCGACTTCACCCGCTCTGATTATGATATCGCTATGACGCATAGCTCCAGTTCTATTAGAGATAGCGTGATTATTAAGTGACTTAACTATAGAACAATCTATTATCTTATTATCTACTAGCTGTTGCCCGCGACTTCGTCCGCGTCGTATTTAACAACGTCTCAACCGTTGGCAACAGCCTGCTCGCGTTCTGATCCCGCGGGACGCATTGCAGATTGTTGCTATCAAACTTTAAGCAGGCGCAGCGCTGCAACATTGGTTTTAATTTTTTTTCGAGAGATCCATTTTTTTTTCTAAAATAAAAGTAGCCTAAGTTACTCCTTGTTACATCAGCTATCTGCCAGTGAAATTCCCGTCAAAATCGGTCCAGCCATTTCAGAGATTACCCGGAACAAACAGACAGACAGACAGACAGACAGACGGACAGACAGACAGACGGACAGAAAGACAGACAGACAGACAGACAGACAGACAAAAATTGTAAAAAATGTTGTTTCGGTATAGGTAACGTGTATACATCCAAATGCACTTAGTAAAAAGCGGTTATTTTAATATTACAAACAGACACTCCAATTTTATTTATATGTATAGATATATATATATTATTTATTCTAATCGTAAAACCGTTATTTAAATCAGTCCAGTGGTTTTTTCATAATTCAATAAACTCTAAGATTCAGAAGTGTGCAAATGAGTACTTACACCGATTTAAAAAAAGAATGTCAGAGATACCTTTTAGTGACAGTAACAGTTTTGAATAGCACATAAATAGAATATAGATTAACGATTACCATAGAAACATGTAAACGTTACGCGAGCGGCTTTATCGATAAAATATTCACATGTTATTTATCGACAGCTAAGCCACGCACTAAATCTAAATCTAGGCGGAATATCGATAAATTCTCGCACTAGCAGAACCGTATTACGTAATTGAGATCTTGTTATTTATTGATACTGGGATACAATTTGATTTATTTAACGCTATAGCAAAAGATTTTTGCTATAGCGTTAAACGATAACGAAACGATTATCTTGATCTTCACGCTGAAGTTAAGGTATTAAAAATCGATATTTTCCCCACACTACACAACCATAATTTATAGTAATTGACAGAGCATTGTTTATGACCACTTATAAAACTTGTGCAACCCACAGCAGTTATTTTATGGCGTTTTTTAAGATATTTCATAATGCGTAATGTGTCTTGATTGCCAAATTTATTTGGACACATATTATTGAAGACCTGGGGGCGTACTATGAACCCTTATTTTCAGGCACGTATATATTTAAATTACAATTAAGCTCAAACAGGCGCAAACAATGCATAATTAAATATGATTCAGCTTAACCATGGTAGCGTGAAAAGTGACGTATGAATTCATCCGTTTATACAAATTTGAACTCTAACTTGTCAAATCTAGCATTAAAATAGTAATTGCATGCCATTTTAATGTTGAAAATGTAAGTCGGCATTTAGTGTGAGAGTGTGGTCAAAAGAATATCCACTATAATTTCATGAGTATAGAGATGGAATTCGGTTGTGCAGTGTAAAATTTTAAATGTGGAATGCTGTCAGTGGGAGTTGTCAAAAGTTGGAACTGCAATAAAGTCGTATACCGTGCTGTTATGAATTTTTCCGCGCCGCTTCTGTCCGGGAAAATAATAATCTTTTGACAGCTTATGGGGATTGTGGACATTTCAAACATTCCATTACAAAATGTACCTATTTGTTATAAAATATGCAGTAGGTTTCGCTCGCACTTCCGGGATTCTCGAATTCGTGCCATTAACTTGTAATGATATAGGTACTTAGAGTTAGTACTTTTTTACCAGCTGCTAAAGTCTGCCTAGCCGTTCCTACATTGTTCTCATATACCTATAACAATGCACTGCTCAAAAATATAACAGATTATTGTAATAAAAATCGTCTATGAACTGATTTGCAAAATGTTTTATTGATGCAACATGCAGCCTATTGTAAACTAATTTCTGTATAATTTTTTTATAACAAATGTGTCAATTTCGATCTCAATTATGTCATTATTATCCTGTATTATCGTTTGAGCAATACGGTTGAAAATCGTTTGGTACGTCCGCCATTTTGTCCCGGTTGATTACAGACTTCAATCGTTGGAAATTGTTCAACAAACGGTACGATGGAAGCGTGTTTACCTTTCAGCTTGTACGCAATACGACTATCGTGGTGAAGCTTTGCAAGAACAGACCATAGTGAGCTCAACTTAAGTATCAATTATAAATACTTAAATTAAGTCGCTTACCCCAGTCCCCTTTAAAAGGGAAGAGCTTTATACCAATCGTGTCTCTTTCAGTCGCCTTTTTTTAAGCTTTTTTTCAGTAACTTTTTTTTCTAATCCTATCGTCCTACAGTCAATTTTTCTCCCAAATAAAGTAAGTTAATAGTTTTTTTTTTATTAAATACATTAGTTCTACTATTCTCATCCATGTATTCAGAAAAGTGTATTTACAAGGTACATGTATTAATTATAATTAATAAAATAATAACATCGCCAGACGAACACACCAACTATACGGTCCCACAATAAGCAACGCTTGTATTATGGGCACCGTACAATGGAATGAGGGCGACCTTAGTATATAATACTTATATATATTTTAAACATCCATGACTCGGATACAAACATTCATGCCTCACAAAGCTTGTCCAAATCAGGATTCGAACGCGGGACCCTCGGCGCAGAAAGCAGGGTTACCACCAACTGCGCTAATCAGATCGTCGTAATTAATATTACTATATTACATAACCCACCACATTACAATTACATAGGTTAGGCTGTTGTAATGTTAGATAATCTTACCGTGGCAGCGAGAATGTGACGCGCTTACTAAACATGCCATGCAGTTAACAAGGTTCTTACCTGAAAAAAAAACATAGGTACTTAGTTTAAAGCGGCCAGGAACTAGAGGCATGGGCATACAAAATCGACATTTCAATTATTTATAGTCTATGTTCACCCGCATCATATTTTTGTATTAGATCGACCGTAACATAGATTCTTCTGTAAAAAAGAACATATAGCGTGACCATCTAAGGTATTTTGCCAGTGTCAAGCGTAAAGTATAACTATTTATCAAGACGCGGCTATCTGAAAAAATACTTGAGCATTTGCAGGTCATATCCCTATCCGTATGAGTTAAGTGGTGGATCACTTTCTGCAAAAAATAAATACTTCACTTTTTTATAAACTGTCGTCCACAGAATAAAAACATCAGCTGTCTAACTGACAGCTAAAACGACATTACCGATAATGTAATAATGTGTATGTGTGTGTGTGTGATGTGAACCGTCTATTTTCTTTAACGTAGGCCAAACATGCTTTCAAATTTTTTTTTTTTTTCCATTAAAAATAAAACAAACGAAGAAGAAAGCGTTATATGTCCATCAATCGTAGCTCCTCCTTCTCGTACAAACATTCTGACGTGCTCACGCTGCTCGCATGACTAACGATCAGTACGCCATCTATCGTCATAAGTGTCCCTGACTATCCTGCTACTGGAGCGTGGTTGCTTTCCATTTTTTTTTCGTGTCCCGTCACCATCAACGCCGCAAGTGTGAAATATCGCCGGCAATGTTTCACGCCTGCTACCTGCTACTTACCCGGGCCCCAAGTCTGCTAACACAATCGATTCATAATCGAACAGCGATCGCATAGTAACTGTCACTTTTGACAGATACCCCATACAATATCTGTCAAAAGTGACCGTTACTGTGCGGTTGCTGTTCGATTATGAATCGATCGTGTTATCAGACTTGGGGCCCTGGAGGTTTGTGTGTTTATGTTGCCTTCTGCGATGAAGTAAATTACTTTTTTCACTTATACGAGCGTTGTTGTAAAATTGTGAAACAACTTCGTTATCACATTCAGCATATGAATAATTCACATAAGAAAATTAAAATTTATGTCCACTCGGAATATCTCATTTCAAATTATTTCAACGTTAAAAAGAAGCTACAGTAAAGAAGCCTTGTTATGAAGGAAGTTGTGTACATTCTTTAAACGTTGAAAAGTAGCTAAGGTAAAGAAACCTTGAAGTTTTGTATAAAAAACGATTCGGGAATCATTTTGAAATTGGCTACTCAAGCCGACCGCAGTGAGAAGACATAGGCACAGGCAATAATTGGAATGCGACTGCACACTGATTATTAACTTTTAAAATAATAGGTACTTGATCTTAGTAGTTTCTGCAGTACGTGTTTACAAAAAAAAATACTAAACTAACGGTATTTGTAATCCTCATTTCACGGTTCAACAAATTTCATAAAATGTTATTTTTGTAGCCTGTTTTATATTCTCGGGGGCAAAGGTTTACATTACGTCAAAAATCTAATATATGTTTTTTTTTAATAACATTCCTAATACAAACAACAAAAATAGCATTTAGTAATTGTAGTTCAATTTTAGAACTACTCTACATACGTATAAAGTGCAAAGCAACGTTAAAAACAAAATATTCCAAGAGACACAAGCGCTAGGCTCTACAGCCAAATTGGCCACTTGAGCTGCTCTCAGCGCTGCGGAGCTCCGCCAGCCTATCACCGAGATGCAAGCTAGTCTTGTTCAAGTAACTCTTCAACAACTGGAGCGTTTAATAACCTAGATAGTAAAGTTGATGATAGTTATTTTAGTTATGAATGGCAAGTCGTTGTGCTAATGACTTAGTGAATGTAGAGACAGCAGACGAGTATAATCTATACAAATAAATACAATTGGAGTGTCTGTTTGTAATATTAAAATAACCGCTTTTGACCAAGTGCATTTGGATGTATACACGGTACATATACAAAAACAACATTTTTTACAACTTTTGTATGTCTGTTCGTTCCGGCTAATCTCTGAAATGGCTGGACCGATTTTGACGGGACTCTCACTGGCAGATAGCTGATGTAACAAGGAGTAACTCTTATTTTAGACTAGCTGTTGCCCGCGATTTCGTCCGCTTTTTGTTAAATACCACGCGGACGAAGTCGCGGGTAACAGCTAGTATTTCATATTGAGCTGTCAACAGATTGTCGTTATCGATCATGTAACGTTTATTGTAGAACGTGTACTAGATAACTTTACTAAATTCACCAGTTTCGTCAAAGTCAAATCATTTATTTCGTATAGGCCTAAGTGGGCACTTACAAATAGTCATAACATTTTTTTTTCTTAAGTCTACATCCAGTTCGGAACGCGACCTCAACTGAGAAGATCCGGCAAGAAACTCAGCGAGCTTATCTCTCGTTGTCAGTTTCATTGTTTTTTAATTGGTTAGTTTCCCGTCATTCGTCACAGTCACGAGTTGTGTACCGACCATGTAGTTGACGGTACCGTCTCGACTCAGTAGATTTGTCCGAGCAATGCAAACTAGGGGTGGCGACTGAGGGCATCGGCACTGGAATAGACCGATCGATAGAGTGGATACAACAAAGTTGAGTATGCATTGCATGTGCAGTCGCGTCTAATGTGATCACAGAACGAACGTTCTGCGCTATACAACCGCATCAAGCATACATTGTCAGCTGTCCACACAACATGGGTACAGGGCCCCAAGTCTGCTAACACAATCGATTCATAATCGAACGGCAACCGCATAGTAACTGTCACTTTTGACAGATATTGTATGGGATATCTGTACTGTATATATATATATATATATATAAATATAATCGCGGGTAAATATATATATATATACTAGCTGCGCTCCGCGGTGTTACCCGCGATTAAAAAGTTTATACAATTTACCGGGATAAAAAGTAGCCTATGTGCTATTCCAGACTATAATCTATCTCTGTGCCAAATTTCATCCCGATCCGGTCAGCCGTTCTGGCGTGATTGAGCAACGAACATCCATCCATCCAAACTTTCACATTTATAATATTAGTGATTCCAGACTATGATCTATCTCTGTGCCAAATTTTATCCCGATCCGTTCAGCCGTTCTGGCGTGATTGAGTAACAAACATCCATCCATCCAAACTTTCACATTTATAATATTAGTGATTAGTGATGATAGTGATTAGTGATGGTGATTAGTGATTAGTGATAGTGATTAATGAGATAATGTAAGGTGTAACAATAATAGCGTAAAATATTTTAACCCGGCCAACAGTAGTTTACAAAGAGAACATTAACGAAGTAAAGTTAACATGGCATGTTAAACAAAGGAAGTATAAATAAATATCAATCAACCACCAAGGATACGGCCACAATGTATCATAAGTATATCATTAATGGCGGCGACCTATAAAAACTCATTACGCGTTATTTACTTCTTGGAATAGTAATTGCAAAATCAATCTTCTGTGTAGGTTAAATTTGGTGATTGATTGAATTTTCCTTATTGACATAGCTTGGGGACGCCATTTTCGTATTATCATGTCACATCCATTATTTTATTTATAACTAGCTGTTACCCGCGACTTCGTCCGCGTGGTATTTAACAAAGACACAACCGTTTGTAATAGCCCGCTCGCGCGTTCTGAGCTCGCCGCAAGTTACTCCTTGTTACATCAGCTATCTCCCAGTGAAATTCCCGTCCAAATCGGTCCAGCCATTTCAGAGATTACCCGCGACAAACAGACAGACAGACAATTTTTTTTAAAAAGGTTGTTTTGATATAGGTACCGTGTATACATCCAAATGCATTTAGTAAAAAGCGGCTATTTTAATATTACAAACAGACACTCCAATTTTATTTATATGTATAGATGTGTATTTATTGAATGTTTTATTGCTATTAATTACTTGAAATTGGCAAAGTACCCGGTAAGTTGTGGGTGAGGCCATTTGCATATCCATTTTATTTCATCGCATTTCATTTCGTAAAAAAAGAAGAAGACACAGCTTTTAATGGCGATAATTCCAATAATGTTTGCCACACGCACTTTTTTATACTCTATCTTATGTGGTGGGATTTGTTTTATTGCCTTGCCCTCATTGCTGTGCTATTTTGGTCATTCTAGTGTACCGCAAGTATCTCATTACGAGCGGAAATATATCACTATATTCTTTTGAACAATAAAGGTTATTTTCCAAAACAACTTCAAGTCTAATTTATAAATCCGCCACCGTTCTATCTCCGCGCGCGGTCCCAGCGTCTCCCGACTCTATTTTCACAGTAACATTCGCTTTATTTATGTGTGCACCACCTCGGCTGCAGCCACCGTAGCACGATCCAATCCCAGACTGTTTGTTGAAAACATTTTTAATGTTTACCAGTTCTGCGGCAGCCGCTATTGCGACAGCTTCCTATTTGAATATATACTTTTTTCTATTTATTTGTACAATTGTTTCATGATATGATAGCTATTAGGGGGCTCTAGGAGGCTAGCTATTTGTCTATTCATAATTTAGAATAAACATCTTCTATTGGCTTGTCTCATATTGCGCTACAGTCTCATTTCATTGTTAGATCCATAAGCTCAATTTTAGATTTATAGGCTATAGTTATTTTAATGTTGATCCTAAATTAGTTATATACATACCCTCGAATTTACAGACGTTCTATAACTTTATCAAACGTTATATAGTATGGCACACAAGAGTTTTACTTTCGACAGTACTATATATGACGTTTGATAAAGTTATAGATCGTCTATAAATTCGGGGGTTAGGTTATATTTGTCACTTAGAGATTTCATTTTGGTCACAACATTTAGGGAATGGATCGGAGACTGCTCTTCAAAGCTTTACATTATCAAATCTTATGTTCTATACTTCCATGTTCCACTCTAAATAATCTTATTTTAATACTTCGTCAGTCCTAAGCACACATCTATTATCTTCGTTGTTCCCTTTCAGAAGCTTTCAGTGGCAAAAAGCGCCGTAGAACATCCCGATGTTACCAAAGTTCGATGTTACCAATGTTACCAAAGTTCGTTCACAGGCGGAAGAGTCAACTGGTCGGCGCTATTACTGACCTAACTTGATCCTCAGCGGACTACGGGTTTTTTATGCTTTCAGTCTATATTGGAAAGTTTCGGTCTAAATTTTAGTGTGCAACTTTGAGTGTAAACATAGAGAACATTTTGGGGAGTGTACTTACGGAATTTATTACATTTTGTATAACTAATGACCTAGATATCTTAGGGAGCGTTCCAATATTACATAACGGATATGGGAGGAGAGGGGAGGGGGGTCTTCTAGAACGTTACGATGCGTTACAGGGGCGGGAGGGGGGGTTTGAAGTACGTGTTACTTAATTTTATTTTAACCCTTCAGAACGGTCGCGTAGAGATTTAACGTTTTACTAGTGGGTAAAGAAAAACGTTACGGCGCGTTACATGGGAGGGGGGGGGGGGGGGGAAAAATCTCTTCCGTCTCCCCTTAGCTAGAAGGCACTTGTAAATATCAGTAGTCGATCACAGTGTCTTTAATACAAGGAACGTCCGTTTGCCTAATAAAACTGTTAAAGAGATCTTTAAATTTGCAGAGTGCTTCATTGAAATCACATCTCGGTGGCGGACGGTTGCTGTAATAAGATAAGTTCCAAGTGGTTCAGTCGCAAGGCATCCCTTTCTCGACCGCCGCTAACTTTTTAATGACATTTGTTCAAGGGACGCCGCAGATGTACGCTATTGCTGGACAGAACTTTGGTTTGAAATTATAGTGACATTAAATAAGGCATTTTGAGCGGTCATCACGAATTAAATTACCTATATAAGCTTATTAATCCATCCTATACTAAGAGGTTTTTTTTTATTTTTTATTTGGGACTAAGCGCGCCACACACTCCCACTACTGCTACAAGAGTAGCAGTGGTGGTAGCAGCCAGGATCTACAGTGGTATCCAATGATGACACCGAGGTTTGACCCTCGGCGATTCCCGGGATAAAGTTAATTGTCTTGGAATCCGCACGAATTTAATCGAAAGATTAAAATAGGAGGGGAGGAGTTAGAAGAAAATCCTATTAGGCATAAACTTATAACATATTTATTTCAGGATATTCATAGATCATTCAACATTTGATCTCACAACCTGTGATCATTCAGTTGCGCGCAGCATGCAACTGAATTTGCTTTGCCTTCAACAACTGACGATCGGGGCTTATAAAATATATAAAAAACAAATCGAACATGACACTGCGCTGCACATCATTTCAAAAGTCAGACTATCAGGGGCCCAATTCTGCTAATTTAAATAAAAGGCGTACAATTGCGATTCCAGCGACACACTATTGAGGTTCCATAACGACTGTGACAGATTGGCTATTCTGCTAAAAAATTAATGTCGTCTTTATGGAGTCTCATTTCAGTGTCAATGGTTGTGTGTTGACTGCTAGAAACGTGAGATAACGAGTAGAATACCATTACTTAGATATTGATACGCGACTGAAGTATACAATACGAGATAGTTCTATGGCAGTTGAAACGGTGGTCAGTGGAAAGAAGCTGGTCTTAAAAAACTAGTAGACTAACAAATGTCTCAAATCATTCAATTGACACGCTATCGACACTTCACTGAAGTGTTTGTAGATTAGCAGAATTGAGCCCCAGCGCCCCAAGTCTGCTAACACAATCGATTGATAATCGAACAGCAACCGCATAGTAACTGTCACTTTTGACAGATATCCCATACAATATCTGTCAAAAGTGACAGTTACTATGCGGTTGCTATTCGATTATGAATCGATTGTATTACCAGACTTCAGGCACTGGTGTGTTGGGAAAGGATACTGTTGAGGCAATATATAATGTGCGAAGTCGCCGCGAGCGTAGGTGAGTAATAACATAAATTTACAATTATTACATTTCTCCTCATGAGAGTTCCTCTTTCACAGGTATAAATAATGGCTAACAGGATCGAGTTGAGGGCACACTTAAGTTACATCTCTAACGAGCAACACGACCGCTCCTGCACTAAGTACTTACAGGCACTTAGAAGCTACTTGCGAGATACCCCGGGTAAGATGCACTAGGTATCCCTAGGGAGTTTTCAGTTGTTTTTGAACGCTGAGAGAATATCAAATATTTTATATTTTAAGGGCTTTCAGGGGCTCAAACACAATCTTCTTACATACTTAGCTTTACGGTAACGTAGGCGTCTTGTATTCCGTTTATACCGCATGCTTTATGAATAAGAATGACAGTGACAGCATGCTTTCATTTTTCTTTTTTTACGAAATGAAATAAAATGGATATGCAAATGGCCTCACCCACAACTTAGCGGGTACTTTGCCAATGTCAAATAATTAATAGGAATAAAACATTCAATAAATACACATCAAAAATAAAATAATGGATGTGACATGATGACATAAAAATGGCGTCTATCGATAGAATGCTTTCTCGATAACATTACGATTAAGTTATTACTCACCCAAAAAAAAAGGTTTTTTTAATCGTCTAAATTTTGAATTTCGAATCGAAACCGAGAGGAACTCGCATGCGCGTCGTATATCTGACACATCTACATTGTAACAAAAGCTTTTGACATATTTGTGTGCTTGTCCGCTACATAACGTCGGAATCTTGTTGCTCTCCTATTTGAACAGTACACAATAAAGGAAAATATTTCAATCAGCTGAGTGGGCTTTAGAAATACATAAAGGTGATTGTACGTACGTATGTCTGTTGGTACCTTTAGCTCGATAATCTTCTTGAACCGATGTATTAATTTTAATACCCTACACGTGTTCTGTATTTGCGAAGTTGGCTAACAATTTTCTAATAACAGGAGTAGTTATTATTTATGTTGGGATAAACTACTTAATAACATATTGTTTTGTTATATTTACGGGAATACTATACATGGGCATAAAACTGATTTTATGGATTTTTAACCGACTTCAAAGAGGAGGTTCTCAATTCGGTTGTATTTTTTTAATTATTGTTTGTTTTTTATGTTTGTTACCTCAGAAATCCGTCATTTATGAACCGATTTGGAAAGAAAAATTATATGCTTACTGATTGGTCCCATACCTATAGCAATTTTGGTATTTTTATAGCGTTTATTTTATGTCTTTACGTTCCCGACGTTTCCGATTCCGAACAAGGATGATACACTCTACTCAAGATGTATTCCTAATATTCTGTATTATATAAGGCATGAAACCCATCTCGTGTGAGAGATATTTGATTTGAGTGAATGTAATTTTCATCACAGAAAATTGGCTCTCGAAATAATCGAGAATGCGTGGGACGGTAAATATTTAACGACACAGACATATGGCAGACAGACATATGACATATTTGGGTATTTTGTGACCAGGTGAATAATTCGGAATCGACATCGGAAACGGATTTGAAACTTTCCGATGTTGGTGTCGCACCCGACGAGATATCCGACGGAAACTTTTTGAAAAAACAATTTGGTAGCGTCATCAAGATACATCGAAGATAATCAAATACGGAAATTTTAATAGCGATTGCGGTAGTCCAGCTCGGAAGTTTTCGATTCCGTTTCCGATATCGATTACGAATGGTTTAAAATAACCCCGCAGATGTCTAAAATTATATTATACAAGATGACCCGCTGTACTTCGTATCACCTATCATTACATTAAAACCCTCCCTTCGTCTGACGTTCGACATACCAACTGACAGTAAGAAAAAATAAAGCACAATAAACCGTGTAAACCTTCCGTGGACTACGGCAAACATTTCAAGACCAAAATCAGCGAAATCGGCCCAGCCGTTCTCGAGTTTTAGCGAGACAATCGATCAGCAATTGATTTTATTATATAGAAGATAATAAAGTATAAAGCTTCATGAGTTGTGAATTAATATTATACAGAGAAAAAGTGACTTCGTAAAAAATCTGATACAATGGATTTAACTCATTATTCTGGACTCCGCAGAGTTGAAATTTTCCATCAAACTTTTAATTAATTTTACTTTTTTTTGTCAGTATTTCTAAATTGATTTTATCATAAAATCATAATAGAAGTCTATCTCCACGCGATTTTAGATAAAAAAAATCATTAATTACTAATGAAGGCCGAGTTTTAATTTACATTCCAGTTTTAACTGGAATGTAAATTAAAACTCGATAGGCTCGAGCGCGCTCGTCACAAGCACGCGTCAGGGTATCGCACGGAGCGTTGTGTTGAGATCGCGCTGTTTACTATACATTGCGCGCTCAAAAATTATAACCATTGTAACCCATGGCTGCACCACATAAGAAATAAAATAGCGAAAAATTGTATACAAGTTAAATTGTAATTCCTCGGACAATGTTATGTGTTAGTTGCATTAATTAATTTTTACTTTTAGTGCGTACCTATTACTAGTAACATGTCTTATGTACTTTTAGTCAGTTTCCACTACAGTAACAGATACCTAAGACCAGGCTCTGGCGGTCTTAGATATCCATTTACCCGAGTAAGTACATAGTTTACAAAAAAATACATCTAAGTAAATAAGTCGCCATGTTCACAAGGGGCACTACCGTTTAATGTAAACCGATGGCGGGGAGGGATGTCCTCGCCAGTTGCTCCTATTACAGCGCCTTTTTCAGTTTTATTTATTCAGGGATTAATGAAAAACTGTCTCGCGATGCCCGCGGGGCGTTTTCCTGCTACCGAATGCCTTTTATGTTTTGGACCTAGATATTTAATTTACCGCACAGCTAGCTACAGCTTTTAGATTTTATTTAAAAGAAACGAAACGATTCGCTCCATCTTTATGGTCAGTTTTAGAGGCCCATAAAAGGCAGTCAGGTGTTTTATAACTCGGCGACTATTTCATATTGTTTTAGCTATAATGTCTAAATTAATATACGTAAGTGATACCTAATTAGTAACAAAATTAGTCTAGCACGCTCTGGGGTGAAGGCGTTTTAGAATAAGTCATAAAATAAATTAACTGACAACATTTTTTTTACGTTCACAGATTAATTAATGGTACTCAAATATATAAGGGATAAAAATAGTAATGTAAAATATTTTTCAGTTAAATCAGTAAGTTATGTGGTTCACGTTGATGTGTTTCTATACGTATTTCTATAAATTATGTTTAATTTTTTTCAAGAAAGGCAAACCAGTAGCATAACCATGCGCTCAGTACAAGGTGACATTTTGTAATTGTTTAATAATTTGGGAATGTTGTCTTTATAACCTACTGTTAACCCTGTTAAAATATTTGACATTATTGTTGTTACATCTTTTCTATTTGGATGTGTTTTTTCATACGATAGTATGAGACCAAGAAAACTTTGGCCACCACTACTTTTAAGTAAAAAACTAAATCACGTCTCTTGGCTCTACAGAACCGCCAACCCGTCTCGGAAACCGATATTACCGGGTCGCAATCTAGAATTACCGATTCCCAGGCTCTGAGAAATTATACCCTCGCCGCTCGCGGGGTCACGAACGAGATAAATTGTTGGCTCCTCGCTCTATTATCAATGCCTCAATTCCACTTACCTCTATTGTAGAGAACTTTTTGCGGCATATAAAAATTACAACAAAATAGTCTATATAAATAAAAAATAAATGCTGTTCGTTCGTAAGCCCATCAGTTGAGAACGGCTCGACCGATTTGGCTATGTTTTTATAATGTTCGTAATATTCCGAATAATATTTTAAGTGAAAGAAACTTTGTAAAACTAATTTGGAAAATTGGACAGTTGGGGACAGGACGACCTCTGTTGGGTCAGATAGTTAACACAATAATAAGTCTAGTCTAGTTACACCATTTATAGCCTAAAAACGGGAGGGTCGATTTCTAAGATCTTTTTTTTTTTAATTTGTCTCCGCCCCGAATAGCAGCATGAAAAAAAAACACAATAAAATAATAATAAAGACGAATAATTTTCGCGCAAATTTGATTCTGAAGCGATACGAAGTTCGCCAAGACAGTTGGTAGTAGTCATTAAAATTACGACTGCTGGAACACAACGAGTTCAAATACACACTATTGTTTTATTAATAGTTCATTCAATATGAACACTGTTCAATATACTTATAGAACCACCCTGAGATCAACGAAGACTATCTCTGGAAATAAAAACTTATTTAAATACTAGCTGTTGCCCGCGACTTCGTCCGCGTGGTATTTAACAACGTCTCAACCGTTGGCAACAGCCTGCTCGCGTTCTGATCCCGCGGAACGCATTGCAGATTGTTGCTATCAAACTTTAAGCAGGCGCAGCGCTGCAACATTGGTTTTAATTTTTTTTCAAGAGATCCAAATTTTTTTTCTAAAATAAAAGTAGCCTATGTTACTCCTTGTTAAATCAGCTATCTGTCAGTGAAATTCCCGTCAAAATCGGTCCAGCCATTTCAGAGATTACCCGGAACAAACAGACAGACAGACAGACAGACAGACAGACGGACAGACAGACGGACAGACAGACAGACAAAAATTGTAAAAAATGTTGTTTCGGTATAGGTAACGTGTATACATCCAAATGCACTTAGTAAAAAGCGGTTATTTTAATATTACAAACAGACACTCCAATTTTATTTATATGTATAGATAAACAGTATATTTTGTTTCCCACTCCACAATCTTCATGTAGTTACAGCAACACTAATAGCAGTACTGACTACGAAAGTGGCATTATTAAAATTTACTCGAAGCAGAGCTCGTTCAGCGTTTTAACAGAGGTCAGTCAGTACGCTCGCGGGGTCACGAACGAGATAAATTGTTGGCTCCTCGCTCTATTATCAATGCCTCAATTCCACTTACCTCTATTGTAGAGAACTTTTTGCGGCATATAAAAATTACAACAAAATAGTCTATATAAATAAAAAATAAATGCTGTTCGTTCGTAAGCCCATCAGTTGAGAACGGCTCGACCGATTTGGCTATGTTTTTATAATGTTCGTAATATTCCGAATAATATTTTAAGTGAAAGAAACTTTGTAAAACTAATTTGGAAAATTGGACAGTTGGGGACAGGACGACCTCTGTTGGGTCAGATAGTTAACACAATAATAAGTCTAGTCTAGTTACACCATTTATAGCCTAAAAACGGGAGGGTCGATTTCTAAGATCTTTTTTTTTTTAATTTGTCTCCGCCCCGAATAGCAGCATGAAAAAAAAACACAATAAAATAATAATAAAGACGAATAATTTTCGCGCAAATTTGATTCTGAAGCGATACGAAGTTCGCCAAGACAGTTGGTAGTAGTCATTAAAATTACGACTGCTGGAACACAACGAGTTCAAATACACACTATTGTTTTATTAATAGTTCATTCAATATGAACACTGTTCAATATACTTATAGAACCACCCTGAGATCAACGAAGACTATCTCTGGAAATAAAAACTTATTTAAATACTAGCTGTTGCCCGCGACTTCGTCCGCGTGGTATTTAACAACGTCTCAACCGTTGGCAACAGCCTGCTCGCGTTCTGATCCCGCGGAACGCATTGCAGATTGTTGCTATCAAACTTTAAGCAGGCGCAGCGCTGCAACATTGGTTTTAATTTTTTTTCAAGAGATCCAAATTTTTTTTCTAAAATAAAAGTAGCCTATGTTACTCCTTGTTAAATCAGCTATCTGTCAGTGAAATTCCCGTCAAAATCGGTCCAGCCATTTCAGAGATTACCCGGAACAAACAGACAGACAGACAGACAGACAGACAGACGGACAGACAGACGGACAGACAGACAGACAAAAATTGTAAAAAATGTTGTTTCGGTATAGGTAACGTGTATACATCCAAATGCACTTAGTAAAAAGCGGTTATTTTAATATTACAAACAGACACTCCAATTTTATTTATATGTATAGATAAACAGTATATTTTGTTTCCCACTCCACAATCTTCATGTAGTTACAGCAACACTAATAGCAGTACTGACTACGAAAGTGGCATTATTAAAATTTACTCGAAGCAGAGCTCGTTCAGCGTTTTAACAGAGGTCAGTCAGTACTCGGTTCCAATTCAGATTTGAAACCTTCGGGGGTGTTGAAGGTCGAGGGGCACCCGATTAATCTTCGATTATACGCTAATCGAGTTTGAAGTGTCCGTATCGATTACGAATCGGCAGCGATGTAGAGTCTACAGTCATGTTCTCAAGTGTTGGTTACTTTATAAAATTAATATTTTTTTGTTTCAACAGGATAGCCGTTGGTGCCGTATAGTATTCCCGTATCGGAGTGGCCGTATCACAGCGACTACGTATCGAGTATTCAAGACCTCGTAACTTCATGACATAACCTTCACAATAGCACTCATGACACACTTCAAGCACGATACGAATGGAAAGATTTATATGTGGCTACTTATAACATTTGTACGCGACTGTATTCCGATTTATTTGATTGAACTTAATACAGGTGTCCGCTGTACTTGTAAATTAGACACACTTCATCGGTCAACTACTTAAGTAGCCACTCGATACGGTAGTTTACACTTGTAAACGAGTTTGTTTGTTCAAACTCGAAAACGGTTCGATCGGTTTCAAACAATCCTCGTTATTGCAAAATTTCAATCATTTAGATAGGGTTACTACCTATACTAACTAGAGTATTACGCCATCACTGAATCTAAAACAAGTACTAAAATATTTATGTGTGTATATTTATTCGATTATCATGGAAAAACTACTACATGATTTTCAACGAGTTATTCACTATAGCCTATCGTTTGACCCACAGATATATTAGAGGAGATATGTTATGAAAGCGGCGGGCTTGCGCTCACCTTTAGCCAAAATTACGCTAACATAGAGTTTTCGCCGTCAGTCGACTGCAACTGCACGTCGGTATCGGAGCTCTAACTTTTTTTTTAAATGCCGTGTTATTCCGTGGTTGTGTGCAAAAATACTAGCAGCAAAGTGAACTACGCGAAAGATGGAATCTCATTTCACCAGCCAGTATTAAGTATTATATTTATTCGTCTTTAAAATCATTAAAAACAACAAATCAAAAAATATTTAATGCCGTTATTATGTTATTTTAGGTTTCATGTAGCACAACGACTTTTTTATTTTTGTACAAAATACATGGCTCTTTAAGTACCACCTATGTTCGCTACTGAGTGAATGTACGAGGCAATGTATAGATCGTCTAACGATACTTTGAATAAACTGGTGCGTCGCGTGGTACGGCCGCTGTATACGGCGACGACGCAGCACGCACCGAGGAGACTTCGTATTGGTTGGTTTTAGCGAGTGGTTGGGAACAAAACGGAGACAGCGAGTTCCCATACATTTTGAACCGCACGGCATATCTCTCGTGATCTGTGGTTTGACCTAACGTAATAGTTTTGGGGTCGAGTCACCTTCGTCCGTAGGAGAATTAAATACCCTCGAGATACCCTACACGTGACCCTGGGTGGTGCCAACTAGGTGACAACTCTACTGGTGGTAGGCTTCGGCCGTGGTTAGTCACCACCCACTGAACAAAGCCATGTCGCCAAGCGGCCTAGCCGTGTTCCGGCATGATGTTCGGTGTTGCCATTCATGGATGGCGGGTCAGATCAGCTGCGCTGCATGTGCCTAGTGAATGTAGCGTCTCGATCTACTGCCGCCTTCCTACCTAGGCAAGTATGCTCCATCGTAGATCTCATCATCACTTACCATCAGGTGAGATTGAGATCAAATACTTGCCTATCTATACATATAAATAAAATTGGAGTGTCTGTTTGTAATATTAAAATAACCGCTTTTTACTAAGTGCATTTGGATGTATACACGTTACCTATACCGAAACAACATTTTTTACAATTTTTGTCTGTCTGTCTGTCTGTCTGTCTGTCCGTCTGTCTGTCTGTCCGTCTGTCTGTCTGTCTGTCTGTCTGTCTGTTTGTTCCGGGTAATCTCTGAAATGGCTGGACCGATTTTGACGGGAATTTCACTGGCAGATAGCTGATGTAACAAGGAGAAACTTAGGCTACTTTTATTTTAGAAAAAAAAATTGGATCTCTCGAAAAAAAATTAAAACCAATGTTGCAGCGCTGCGCCTTCTTAAAGTTTGATAGCAACAATCTGCAATGCGTCCCGCGGGATCAGAACGCGAGCAGGCTGTTGCCAACGGTTGAGACGTTGTTAAATACCACGCGGACGAAGTCGCGGGCAACAGCTAGTAATGTAATAAAAAAAAATAAAAAAATAGTTTTCAATTCGATATTTACTATTTGGATAGCCTATTGTTTGACCTAGGTAATAGGGTAGTATTATCACCATTGAGGGTCGAGCTGCAAAGCGAAATGGCCACGATGGTTCAAGGCATAAATATGGCGTACTAGATCTTTGTCATAGATGTATGATAACGCAGGTAATGTATAATTAACATAGTTCCAAGTGGCTTGAAAGATATATACAAGGGAACGAGTATCGGTTTCACACTAAATTAAGCAATTTTGGCGCCACTGTCCGTCCACTTTGTAACCGCTTGTTCACTGAGTCGTAACCACTACACTGAAAATGTGTTTAACACCTATATTTTCAAGACTCCAATATGTAGTATGTGGTCACATCACACAATACCTTATCTTTCCATTGTTCAAAGCATGAGCTAACGTTTTATAAATAAAATAATCATAAATACTTCCTGGAAACCGAACCTTGGTGCAGCGTGCCAAAAGAAGCTTTTACCATTTGGAATTCCTCCAACAAAGTGCCAAATATGGGCCAACAATGCCATGGATGAAGGTTTTATTATTGCGCCCCCATACATTATGCTATGGACAATTAATTTTTTTATCGACCCGAGGGCTCTGGGATATCGATCCCAGAGCCCTCGGATACCCTTCTTGTACCAATATTGGTTTGATGTTTAATATCCATATAAGTAATGACATACTGGGAACCCCCCCAGTTTTTTATACCGTGCACATAACACGAGGGTTGTTTAGTCTAAGACCTATATAGTTGGTACGTTCATGTGATGTTAATACTATTATTATTTACTAGCAAAGCTACACGTTTCGGCCAGCTGTCAAACGTGTGAAAATATAAAATTTTTGAAAATAAAAAAACCCTAGCCGGGCACTTAATTTTCATATAAAACAAATGACAACACTGTACTAATGCACCATCCGATAATATAGCTAACTAGCTGTTACCCGCGACTTCGTTCGCGTGGTATTTAACAAACACACAACCGTTGTTAACAGCCTGCTCACGCTTTCTGAGCCCGCGGGACGCATTTCAGGTTGTTGCTATCATACTTAATCAGGCACAACGCTGCAACATTGGTTTTAATTTTTTTTCGTGAGATCCTATTTTTTTTTTCTAAAATAAAAGTAGTCTAAGTTAATCCTTGGTACATCAGCTATCTGCCAGTGAAAGTCCCATCAAAATCGGTCCAGCCATTTCAGAGATTACCCGGAACAAACAGACAGACAGACAGACAAAAATTGTAAAAAATGTTATTTTGGTATAGGTACCGTGTATACATCCAAATGCACTTAGTAAAAAGCGGTTATTTTAATATTACAAACAGACACTCCAATTTTATTTATATGTGTAGATAAGGGTCAAGTTATGGTAAATACTGCCATACGGCAAACTAAATAATAATGTTTTTTTTAAGTTCAAAATAACTGGTATATCAATAAAAATAATTTGCCATTATGACCCTTATAAGACAATACATAAGTACCAAACAAGAGCAAGATAATCAACACCTCAACTCCCCAAAATACCTGATATTGATCTTAAATATGATCATTGCCGCCGCTGGCTGGGTGCCGGATAAAAGCCATCGGGTGGCGGAGATAGGCCTAATGAGCATTCTCAGGGGGAATGGTGATGGCTGCCGCTGCTATAGCACAGTTTCGAGAGCCCTTACATCGTGTTACCGGCGATGAGGAGTATGACTGCCTGAGTGTTCAAACTCAGCCTTGATATTATCACCAAGGCTCTATAACCGGTTAATTTCTAAAACCGGTATCGTTCATTGATCGTAAACTGATATATTTCGCCGGTTAATTTATACCCGCTTGTCAATTTAAGAGTATGTAAACGTAGCCTATGTACTAAAACCGGTACGATAACCGGTTAATTTTCAAAGACCGGTATCAAAACGGTTTTTACCGGGTGATAACCGCTTTCTTATTTAACCGGTACGTTCCAAGCCGGTTAATTTAAACAATATTAACATATTAATTGGAGCGAAATTTTTAGTTAGCGCGTCTCAAGTTTCAAGTACATATAACTTGAACGTCGGTGATACAGTTCTCAAGAAAACTGTCAACAAGCCAGGCATCTAGTTACTTCAACTACTGCAATATAATTTAAAAGCTAGGCAATGATTACTTTCATGGATATCATTCACATCGTATTATCACATATCATTCATGCGCGGCGGGATTTGTCCAGTGATTTTCCCCCGAATTTATAGACGTATTATAACTTTATCCAACGCAGTACTTTTGCTTTGCTTTGCGCAGTACTACATGAAGTTTGATAAAGTTATAGTAAGTCTATAAATTTGGGGGTTTAATTTAACGACTTCCTGATACAGCATAACATTAATTTATTTCGTATTTCATATAATTTGAATTCGATAGTAGCAGACCCTTTCAGTATTGATAGCCAAGTACTACTCAATACGTAATTAGTCATCGGCACAAACACTAACTCCCAAATTTATAGACACTTATAATGGATTTTAATGGCATTACTATATTACTTCGTTGTCCACGACAATATGTAAATTGGCAACACCCCATTATTATATGCTACACTTTGTTCCTACTTTCTCAAAACTGTAAACGAATAAAACTCCCCGGTACATGCATGTAAACTACACTTAAAACATGCAGTTCGAATACAATCGCTATCTTCCCGATATCGCAGCAACTTCGCTCGCCGAAGATTCTAGAACTTTCCATTCGGAAGGAATTTACAGATTCGCTGAGTTCGGCGGCGTGGAAATGAGGCCGGTAGTTGGAGCACAGTCACCTGTTTACTGGGAATTTGTTGAGCCCCTTTGTGGTCCACAACAAAGACCTTATGAAGGCCGAGTGTTCCATTTATGTCAGCGACAGGAGAATTAGCTAAATAAAAAAATATCCAGCCTTTTGCGGCTGTCACTAAGTAATATGGATCACTAGCAGCGCCACGCGGTGTTACCCGCGAATAAAAAGTATGTCCTTTTCCTCTATGTCCTTTTCTGTAAATCATGTCGAACCTTTGCTCTATGAAAAATTAAAACAAATATATTCAACGGAAGCCATACATTTTACCGGGATAAAAAGTAGCCTATGTGCTATTCCAGACTATAATCTATCTCTGTGCCAAATTTCATCCAGATCCGTTCAGCCGTTCCGGCGTCATTGAGTAACAAACATCCATCCATCCAAACATTCACATTTATAATATTAGTGGGATTTTAGAATGAGAACGTAATATTGATTTTTTTTAATTCGAAATTGACCCGTGCGTATATCCGATTTAGAATTTCTCCATTAAATTATGAAATATAACACTGAAAAGGGAAAATGTGAATCACGTGTGAAATCGAACACGTGTGACTAGGGTTGCCAATCCCACAATATGATATCGTTTTCTATTACATTAGGGGCCCGACTAATATGTATAATTGTAATAAAAAATATTTTGTTATTGAAAATCTGGAGTTTAAAGTTGACCTTACTTTATTTACAACAAAAATAAGCAGTCTTTGCATTTTTTATAAATGCTATACCTAGTTCTACAAAACAGAAATGGTACTATAAGGTCAATAAAATTTCACAATCAACTGGTGAAAAATTGTAAAAAAAAATAGTTACATTTTTCCTTCTATTCGAATATTACAAATAGGTATACTAAAGTTTGTGCATTTGAATGTAGGGCGTAATCTCCGGATCTACTAATCCATATTTGCAAATTATTTCACTAATAGGTAGCTATATTATGCCTGAATTTAAATTATATAGACTCATTTTCATCGTGATACAGCGGGCGCAGCCGCGAGCAGAAACTTTCTACTATATAAGCTTAACAAAAATAATATAAAATATTTTAAGGGATTAACAAGTAGGTGATAAAGATCGTGTTTATATATAAAACTAGCTGTTGCCCGCGACTTCGTCCGCGTGGTATTTAACAACGTCTCAACCGTTGGCAACAGCCTGCTCGCGTTCTGATCCCGCGGGACGCATTGCAGATTGTTGCTATCAAACTTTAAGCAGGCGCAGCGCTGCAACATTGGTTTTAATTTTTTTTCGAGAGATCCAATTTTTTTTTCTAAAATAAAAGTAGCCTAAGTTACTCCTTGTTACATCAGCTATCTGCCAGTGAAATTCCCGTCAAAATCGGTCCAGCCATTTCAGAGATTACCCGGAACAAACAGACAGACAGACAGACAGACAGACAGACAGACGGACAGACAGACAGACAGACAGACAGACAGACAAAAATTGTAAAAAATGTTGTTTCGGTATAGGTAACGTGTATACATCCAAATGCACTTAGTAAAAAGCGGTTATTTTAATATTACAAACAGACACTCCAATTTTATTTATATGTATAGATATATGTGGATACAGTGTTAGATTTTTCTGTCAGAAAGAGTGTCAGTACCGTTTCACCGCGCACTTAGTACGTAGTGTTATATAAATTTCAAATAATTTAAAAAAAAATTCCGGGAGTGTGACTACTATTGACCGATAGACCGCTTAAAATACTACCTAATTTTACACTATTATTTTTAAACCTTATATTTTTTGTAAAAAAAATATAAAAGAAGTTGGCAGCCCTGCGTGGGACCGTTCCCTTACTATCGTATTTGTTTTGAGGGGCGCGCTTTATTCAATACACTCTATTGCGTCACTATATTGAAATAATGGCGTAGCATAGAATCATAAATCAACCGGTATTATTGGGATATTTAATCATGTTAAGTAACAGATGTGTGTGAAATTGTTTGAGTGGATAATTCGAGGGCGTGAGGTCAGCCCTCTTGTCTGGATACGTAACTATTTAATCTGTAAATATAACATATATTTGGTGTAGGTATTTGGAAAACGCTAAGAAATTGCTAGGAAGCCCTCCCCTTCCCCTCTATTTACATCCTTGGACACACACTCCTTAACGCATCTCTCACACTCACAAACATACTCCTCAACGCATCTCTCACACACACAAACATACTCCTCAACACATCTCTCTCACACACACGCTCCTTAACACATCTCACACACACCCAAATTGTTTCTGTTGCGTCAGAGGTTAATTATATGAAGTCTATACATAATAACCAACACGTTATTAAATATTATTGCTACACGCAATATTAAATTTTATAAATGTATGTGTACCTTGAGTACATACATAAAACATATTGTACTATGCAATATGTTTTATGTATGTACTCAAGGTTCATTATTAAAATTAATCCATCTAATTAATGCACTTATGCTAATAGCGTGGGTGGAAATTGTATTATTATTATTAATAAATATCTACCACATGTTCGGTATAGTAAAGGTTGTTTGGCACCATCGCAACCCCAGCGCTATCGATTACGCGCCGCGCTATAACTCAGCGCGACACACATTAGGGACAGCCAACATTGCATTGCGATATCGTTTCACAGGAAATAAAGAGAAATGTCGCCTATTATTGCCTCCATTTGGTAGATTCATGAGGTTGCTAGGAAACCTCATTGGAGAATGGTTTTTAAATGATTTCAATGTTATAGGGCCCAACTTTCGAGCAGGCAGAAACAGTTGTAAAGGCATGGTTTAATTGTGACGAAATTTCAATTCTTTCGATTCATTACAATAGGTCATATATATTGACCAATCAATTGTCGATTGTTTAAAAACCGGTCAAGTGCGAGTTTCACATTATATGATTGAAGACTCCACAATCAAGAAACTCAGTAAGAATATTTTCAATGTCTCCCTAATTTACTCGATATCTTGACAAAATTCGTTATTTTTAGCCCACGAAACACTCAATTTAGAAAGTAATCTTCTCTTAGAATGTAAGCCCTCATTAACCGAGGATTTCACGAAATTTCTTCTCCCGGGAAGGGGGGGTAAAGTCGGGGTGGTCTCTTCATATAAAGCAAGTGCTTTAAAGTGAAGCGTTAATGAGTGGACGCAGGGCTGTGAGTTTAAAACACGAAAGGGTGGGATGTTTCCATAAAGGTGGTTGGAGATTTGAGCGTAATCTTCAGCCAAACGTATAGGCGAATATTACAAGCGACTGAATATGCTCTCTAGCTAACATACAGTTCGTGGTTGGCGAGTTCCAGTAAGAGATTCAAATCAAGACTACGTATCGTTCATACGGTGGCTATAGGTATACAATTGGATGAACACAATCATTTCTTTTCAAATATAAAGGCTACAACATCCCATCCTAACTGGTGTATATAGCATCTAAAGCCCCCTGCCTTAATCCACAGTAAAATAATTGTTTAAACCTACGACTTCTCCTACAATTGTTTTTTTTATATTCATTCACACTTATTAATTTAACCTTCTTAAACGACACGAATCTGACGTGATAACCGTTAGTATACCGGGAAAAGCAACACTATTGACATTGCACAAAAAAAAAAACATCAAGCAAGAAAGAAAATTATTTAAAAATGGAAGCATTAACACTTACATGATAAGTTATGAACACGTACTAGGCGAGCAGTCAAGTAACCGCCTGCAGTAATGCCCTAGTGTATAAGAATCTTAATGGAGCTTTAAAAATAACGCATAAAAGGAGAGTTAAGTGTTTTGGTAAGCGCTTATAGCTGTTTGTTTTCTATGCGCTTTTAGAACACATGGTGCGTGCTTGGTTCGTCATTCGTTAAACGTTATTAAACATTTAATGATATGTCCCGGGATATTGTTCCAGAGCGTGTAACTAGAGATTAAGAGACTATTCCTACCGTGACCATGGATGCTGTAAAGAAGCCAAAACGTCGGGAACGTAAAAAACATAATATAAACGCGATAAAATCCGTAAAATTAGTTTTACTTAAAAAAAATACTATTTATTACTATAAAAAATATTTTAATGTGTTGGTAGTGTAAAAAAATACGCGAGAAGTGATTTCAAACAGACAGGAATCTTACGAACTCTTGTTTTAGATTCAGAGACGTCTAACCATTGCACATTTTTTAACCGACTTCAAAAAGGAGGAGGTTCTCAATTCGGTTGTATTTTTTTTTTAAATCTAATCCATGTAGGCACATTCATATGCAGGAGGACCTGATTAACAAAGTTGGTAGTGACGATGCTTTCTGCGCTGAGGGTTCTGGGTTCCAATCCTGATAGGGACAAGCTTTGTGTGATGAACATGAATGTTTGTATCCGAGTCTTGGATATGTAATATCTTTATGAGTATTATATACTGAGTTCGCCCTGAGTCCATTGTACGGTACCCATAGTACAAGCGTTGCTTAGTGTGGGACCGTATAGTTGATGTGATCCAAGTTGCCTTTTCAAGGGATTACAATGCCGATGGCAATGTTTTATTGAGTAATGGATTGGTATTGCAGCCTATTATATATATATACTAGCTGTTGCCTGCGACTTCGTCCGCGTGGTATTTAACAAAGACTCAGCCGTTGGCAACAGCCTGCTCGCGTTCTGATCCCGCGGGACGCATTGCAGATTGTTGCTATCAAACTTTAATCAGGCGCAGCGCTGCAACATTGGTTTTAATTTTTTTTCGAGAGATCCAATTTTTTTTTCTAAAATAAAAGTTGCCTATGTTACTCCTTGTTACATCAGCTATCTGCCAGTGAAATTTCCGTCAAAATCGGTCCAGCCATTTCAGAGATTACCCGGAACAAACAGACAGACAGACAGACAGACAGACAGACAGACAGACAGACAGACAGACAGACAGACGGACAGACAGACAGACAGACAGACAAAAATTGTAAAAAATGTTGTTTCGGTATAGGTAACGTGTATACATCCAAATGCACTTAGTAAAAAGCGGTTATTTTAATATTACAAACAGACACTCCAATTTTATTTATATGTATAGACTAGCTGTTGCCCGCGACTTCGTCCGCGTGGTATTTAACAAAGACTCAGCCGTTGGCAACAGCCTGCTCGCGTTCTGATCCCGCGGGACGCTTTGCAGATTGTTGCTATCAAACTTTAAGCAGGCGCAGCGCTGCAACATTGGTTTTAATTTTTTTTCGAGAGATCCAATTTTTTTTTCTTTAATAAAAGTAGCCTAAGTTACTCCTTGTTACATCAGCTATCTGCCAGTGAAATTCCCGTCAAAATCGGTCCAGCCATTTCAGAGATTACCCGGAACAAACAGACAGACAGACAGACAGACAGACAGACAGACGGACAGACAGACAGACGGACAGACAGACAGACAGACAGACAAAAATTGTAAAAAATGTTGTTTCGGTATAGGTAACGTGTATACATCCAAATGCACTTAGTAAAAAGCGGTTATTTTAATATTACAAACAGACACTCCAATTTTATTTATATGTATAGATGTATAGATAACTTGCAAGTTGGTATCGTAGTGTGGGCGGCTGAGATAAAAAAAAAAAAAAACAATTCTGTTGAGTGGGCCGAAACGTAAATAAAATACTTTCATGGCCGTCTGATGGCGTTTCAAACAGCAGGGGTCGTTTGGGGTGCAAACAACCCCCGCTATCGACCCCTAATATTAAACATTTTTCAAGCTTCAATCTGTACGCGGTAATTATGTTAATGGACTTCAAAAACTCCGTCGCTAATAAGCTTTTATGAAATTATTTGTACAACCTTTTTTTTTTATTTATTCGTGCAAGGGTTATTCTCTTATTCAAATATAAAATTCGCATATATGAGAAGTTAGAATAATACAGTAAAATATATTAACAGGCTCAATAGAAGGTTATAAAAATACAATTTTCAAAGAATTAAATCAAATTAATCATAAAAAATATCTATACTGAGGACATGGCCACACGTCACTGGTTCGCCTTGTAGAAAAAAAAATACACAATTTTTTTATAGATTAACGTGATCCATATAACTTACTCACTCATCTATCAAAATATTTACACAACTTTTGCTACACCTTATATAAAAAAAGAGTTGCAAATACTCACGTTTCCAAATACTGGAACACCCTGTAAACCGGCTTCCTGTACAATAGGAAGCCATCGCAGCGCTCCATGGTGACGTTCCGAAGGTCGCTGCTCACCACAAAACGTCCCCACACGAGCACAAAGCACACTCCGTATATACCATATTTGGGAACATACACTAGTAAAAAACTTTCAAGGACTGTTTCAAACTATCCGGTACAAAAACTTTAAGCACTGTCTTAACTAGTTTATGTTTTTCAGTAAAAAATTAAGGCGTCAGTTTACTAAAATGGATAAAAAACACTAATTTTGGTCCATTACAGTTATTTCGTTCTATATTAAGGCTGATTATATAAGTTTCTAGGTATAAATATTTGGTAAAGAAGCACTTAAATGTAACACTACTTTAACGCCTATATGGCGATCACAGTTTAATTTTGATATAATATTTTTTTTTTATATTATAACTTTTGGCTGATATTCAGAATTTGCTTTCTGAAAAGAGAAACACACGTTCGATCCAAGCTTTGCGCAACGATTTCGCTAAAGAACTCGCGAATAATGATTTTTAAAGTATCTTACTCAGTAGTTACTGTAAACATTACTAAACTAATTGACAACTACTAACTACGCACGGAAAATGTTTTTTTAATAATCCTTCCAAACTAATTAATATTTCCATGGCAGTCCAGTGTCTCCAACTGTCTTTGTCAAAATTACGGTGTTGACTGGTCTCAAAATACGGTAGATGGTGGAAAATTACGGCAGATCAGTGTTTGCAGCTAAAATACCCATGCAGTGGGGATGTGTAACGTAAAAAAAAAAAAAAAAAAAGGTCATTCTTCCAAACAGAAGTAGCAGAATGACCTTTTTTTTTTTTTTACGTTGCGCGCATCCCTGCTCTTCCAAACTGAAGCAACAGAATGACCTTTTTTTTTTTTTACGTTACGCGTATCCCAATGCAATGTTGCAGTAATATTTTGCTAAATCAAGTGTTCATTATAGAAATATGGACACGGACGAAATTACGGTAGAATATGTCACCGTAATAACATGTCTACGGTAGGTGGTAGATCTACAAAAATTACGGTAGATCTACCGTAATTACGGCATGGTTGGAGACACTGCATGGCACTTATAATGCAATAAGGTCGCATATCTGTATATCGTCATATCTGAGAGCGGTTGCTCTTAGTAAAACATAAGCCAAAATTATACGTCTTATTGTATACGTTTGCTGTGCGATATTCAACCTTAAATGGGTACCTGAAGGTACCTAAGAAGCGTGGAAGACAATTGTTAACAAAGTCTGGACTATTTAAAAGGTCTACTTCTCTTTAGTAAAACATCAACAAAAATCTTGTCAGAAATTCACTTTTCCAACAAAACTCCTATAGCTTTTATGTCGTCATATATAGATATCTGAACGCTTCCAATGGTATGCCAACAATAGGCATCAGAAACATTCCCCAGGCGTAACTGTCGTGCATAGAACCCTCATCATTGTAAGCATGTCAATATCATCCTCCGCTTTGCAGACTTCACCGGCAGATTCCAAAGCTATCACAGTAATAGAGACAAAAACGGTATATGGTAGTTATTGATAGAATGATGGAAGGGATTGTCCATTTTTCCAGTGTACTCACTGGAATTTTCCTCTAGACTTTTTTTTGTATCCCAGACATTCCAACTATACAGTCCCACACTAAGCAACGCTTGTTTACTAACATACAAAGGACTGATGGCGGACTCAGTATATAATTCTTATACTGATATGACATCCATCCATATTTCGGGAACAATCATTCATTCTCATCACACAAATTGTCCCTACCAGTTAACGAGCCCGGGACCCTCGGCGCAGAAACCAGGGTCACTACCAACTGCGCTAATAAGATCGTCAGGAGATGCACCTTAATAATATTTCACAGCATCATCCCACAGTATACCTACGAGCTAATATTATCATTTGGCCGTTGTACTGTCGAGAGCATCCGCCGCATGTTCCGGCGTCGATAACAACAAAACAGTTACCGTCAACGACGTTCAGAGTACATACCGACGATATATTCAAGTTCAATAAAAAAATATACGGTATTACAAACATAGCGTAAAATATTTTAACCGATAAATTAGCAAGTTATATGGATTACGTTGGTGTATAAAACAATTGTGTAGATTATGTTCTTTTTTTTTAATTACATTATTGGCAAGTATTTGATCTCGATCTCACCTGATGGTAAGTGATGATGAGATCTACGATGGAGCATACTTGCCTAGGTAGGAAGGCGGCAGTAGATCGAGACGCCACATTCACTAGGCACATGCAGCGCAGCTGATCTGACCCGCCATCCATGAAACAAGGCGTCTGGCCGTACGCTCAGTACAGGGTTACATGTTTTAAATATCTAATATTATATTATTGACGACCTGATTAGCTCAGTGGGTAGTGACCCTGGCTTTTGCGCTGCGGGTCCCGGGTTCGAATCCTGGTAGGGACAAACTTTGTGTGATGAGCGAGAATGTTTGTAATATTATAAGTATTATATACTGGGTTCTCCCCCAGTCCATTGTACAGTACTCATAATACAAGCATTGCTTAGAGTGGGCCCGTATAGTTGGTGTGTTCGTCTGGCGATATTTATTATATGTTTTATTTTTAGGAAATGTTATCTTTATCACCTACTGTTAGCCCTGTTAAAATATTGTACACTATTATTGTTACGCTTTATATAAACAAGCATTGGAATCACTAAACCAATATTGCCTTACGAAGTAACCAATGCAGGAAGTTTTATCAACAAAATAGCGCAGAAGGAAATCATCTATGAAAACCTCAAGGTTGATACTCAAGGAAGCTTTTAAATTTGGTCTAGTACGATGTAACAGACATTATCAACAAAAACATTGTACAGTATATTAACGTCCTTAATTCGAAAGGCCCGAAATGAAAGTAAGTATTCAAAATTAATTGTAATTATTGCCAAGATCCAATAAGGAATTTCGTTTCACTCCACACGCAAGACGCAGCGCGTGCGTCCCCCCTGGCGGCCCACACCCGACTGACTGACCAATAAAGAACTTGCGCGACATGCATTCTACATCCCAAATATGCGTACGCGCCGCCGGAAGCAGGTGTCACGCACGCCACCTGTCCTCGCGATGCGAATACTAAATCATGGGCTGGAACAATGACCTGTCTGGACAACGGTTATACACCAGACATGGCTATTTGGAACTTATTTCGGCATATACAACTTACGCTTATCATTCGGCATCTGTAATCTTTATAAGTGTGGATTACGTGACAGCCGTACGATATTAGTTATTGTTATTAACAATTGATTTAAGCTGTGGTACAGTTACATTGCAAGCTTTGTTGTGACCGCGATCGTGTTTACTGCTGCACTTTACCTAAACGAGTTGATTATTGCTCAAGAAATTGGCTGTCATTTTGAACATTTGGGTACCGAAATAAATAAAATAATACAGCATTCTCTTTTCAGTTTTCAACAAGATTTCATAGCAATAGTTACTGCTTACAATCTATACAATCAATATCGCAATATTTTTTATTTTACAAAATGACCGGGCCCGATTCCCGAAACTAGGGTAAGGAGAGTCTTTTGAAAATCAATGAATGCAGTTTTTCTCATCTCCAAAATCGAAGACACTGTGGCTTAGAACATATTGTGCTATCACGTTTTAGAGGTCCCCATACTGACCCGTTTCGATGTTACATCCTGCATATTGAAATTTGTTAGCAGTGGTGCTGTACAATTTAATTACCAAAATCCAAAGTCAATAAACTCAAGAATAAAAATAAGTTACACCGGTTTTTATTTTACTCATAATATCGCCATAAAAGATCGAGAAGACTGGTTCAGAATACCGCAGAATTCTGTCAGATGCTACATTTGCAAGACGCATTCCCTACCATTAATGGAAAGAGGTCACGGATATCAACCCAAAAATATGAAACTTTAAATCTGAGAGAGAACCAAATTTATTCAGGGCGGAACGTCCCTAGTAGGGTTGCCAGATTTAAGGTATTTATATCTCCAATGGGATCACGGTTTGGAAACTTCGGGATTTTAAGGTCATCACAAAAGATTACAGAATTGTAAATATTTTTATTATGACTTGCCGTTGTGTACGTCAGGCTTTTTGCCAATATACATACATATATTTATTGTCAGATAACCCTAGTTATGTGCCCTCCCTGAATTTATGTACACAAGTTTGCGACACGCCAACTGGAGTTAAATGCAGAATGGGGGAGGGGGGAGAGAAGTACGGTACCCATAATATACGTTGCTTGCTTGCTAACTAGCGTTGCTTAGTTTCGTACCGTAAAGTTGGTTTGTTCTTCTGGCGAGAAAAATGCGAGTTTCGTTGCATGAGGTTCACACATCTTTTGAAAACTGGTTAAGTTCTCTCATACATACAGGTTTCTTCACGATGATTCTTCTTCACTGTTAAGCAATTAATAATCATGAGTGAATAATAATTATTTCGAACTCTATGAATAAAAGAACGTAATTTAATTAACTCCAACTTCTGCGGCCATTTGTATTGGCGCCGCTGTATCACGCAACTAGTAATAAACAACTTAAAACAGGGTGACTTGTTTACAAATGAACGTTTGACACGCGAACCCGAACCCCGATACTCTGATTAGCCGATTGTAGCCACTTAACCTTTTAAAAAGGTAAAGCAAACGCCAAGAGAGGGAAAACCTTCATATATAAGACTTGAATTGAATTCTTTTTAACAGATTTTCTGTTCATCAATGAGTCACAGAATAATTTTCTTGATATTTTTTTCTTGAAAGGCAAAACACGTTAACTTTTTTTTAATGTATTGAATTAATGGCGATCGCAAAATATAAATTATTAAAATTAACGCTCTTTGCTCTGGTTTGCCCTATAACAGAGCAAATAACGTTGTTAACTCCTTCAATGAAATCCGATGCTTTTTTATATATATTTATTGTACATCGTTTTGGATAGGTTTAGGTTACAAATTTTTCGTTTTTCTTATTTTTCTATTTTGTTACATTTTTGACAGCTAGGTTTTTTTCTACTTATATGGCATCTATTGCTAACAAAAAAAGGTTTAATACCTGCCACTAATGAGGTCTTAACATTCCGCCCACCATGAACATCCATGTTCATCAAAACTATGCTAACCGCCCACCATGACACCGTTAGTGAGTTACAACAAAAATTACAATGCTAAAATTTAAACTAGGTACATGTGTAGAAAACTACAACATAAATTATCACTTACAGTATCAAATTAGCGTTTGAATAACTTAAACTATGCGCGTAAGATTGTCCAACCCATCCAGTACAACTGCCCATGCGTCAAGCCCACATCTTCTAAAAGTTCTCATAAAGCGGTCTTACTTTGCTGCAGTTGTGATAAAATACAATTGAAAAGACAATCGCGGCAAGACTGGCAGGTTGTTGTTAATAACTTCGCATGAAAAACGCCAATAATAAATAACTGTATCTTTCTTAAATCATAATGCCTTTGGAGTTACATCTTCTATACTTTTTCTTCCTTCCCTTCTTATGGTAACTTGTCTCTGGATACTTCATCAAATCTGGACCTTTCTTCTCGCGTTTCACCATATGATTTTTACGCGTGTCGCTATGGTACATACCTCCATCGATGTTACCAGATAGTATCCAACCGAATTTGGTGTCTTGTGCTATAGGATATCCTGCTGGCCCGATGAATAATCCTTGAAGCAATATTTTGCCATAAATTTCAGCTCCTAATAGCACATCAACATTCTGTGGAGTATTGAACGAAGGATCTGCTAATTCCAACGTTGAAAGTGCGGGGAACTCCGTGACTACCTTCTTTTCAGGCAAAACAGTAGTTAGTTTTTCCAAAACATAAGCCTTGACAGTTGTGACAAAGCTGGGATCTACGCGTGATTGAACCTTAAGAAGTACCGTCGACTTCGGGGATGTCGAGGCACTGTGATCATCGCCTAGACCTGATACCAAACCACTACTTGGTTTCCTTTCCAACCCTAGTTTCTGTACTGCGGACTCCGTGACAAACGAAGCCTGAGATCCTTGGTCTAACAAAGATCTTAACACAACTGCAGTACCGTTTCTCGCGATCGCCTTGATGGAGGCAGTCGGCAATAAAACTTGGGCTTGATTGTTTGAGAAATTGTTAGTTGAAACCTTAACCGAATTGCTATATGACGATGGTGTTGCTTTGACAGCAATGTTCTGGTCGACCTGATCAGCCGATACATCGTCATTACCTATCCCTTTGAAATATTTTAGATGAAGAAGCGTGTGATGTTTTTTGTTGCATAAACGACATCTTGTCGATTGTCGACAAGAGTACATGGAGTGGTTAGCGCCCAGGCAGTTGAAGCAAAGACTGTTGGATTGAACAAACTCACGACGAATATCAATTGTTTTGCTACCAAACTTCTTACAATTGGCTAGCTTGTGACCCTCGTGGCAAAAAGGGCATGAGACATTAACAAGATGCAATGAATTTACTGTGTTCTTAGAATTGGGAATGTTTCGCTGCGATTTATAATCTAAAAATTCCAAAGATTTAAACCTGTGTTCTAGAAATTCTTGAAACTGTACAAGTGTGGGTAACTTATCTGAAATATTACTTATTTGAGTCTCCCATAGTTTCCGCGAATCATTATCCAATTTTAAGCACAAGATGTATATAACAATAATATCCCAGTTCTCAGTACTAATACCCAAATTAGCCAAATAGTTTAAACATTCGTTAGATGTATCGAGTAATTCTTTTAATGCACTAGAAGATTCCGTTACAATATTCCTTTGACTCATTAACCTTTTAAGAATACAATTGACTACATACTTTTTGTTGTTGTACCTTTTCTCTAACAATGACCAACAAATTGCATAGTTATGACTTATTATAGGAATGTGACGGAGGATGCTTTCAGCTTCGCCAGACAAATGTGTCTTCAGATAGTGGAGTTTCTGAACGTCGTCCAAAAGGTCGTTTTTATGAATAAGTGACATGAACAGTTCCCTAAAACTTACCCATTCTAAATAATCACCCGAGAAAGTGGGCAATATGATTTTTGGCAATTTTACGGAACCCTGATTTGTGCCTTTTGTTGAACTTTCAGATGTTCTCACCGTAGACTCCCGTTCTATCAACCTTTTTAATAGATCTTTCAACTCACTTTTGTAGACCGTGTATAACTCTTCTGTCACTTCATACATATTGGTTTTATTGTATTCTGACCTCTCATATTCTTGTAACGTTGCATTCGAAATAATCTTCATGTGTGTTTCAATAAATACCGACCAGTTCGCCTCTAAACTCTCCAACCTGGTTTCCACATAGGATGTGGTGATTCTCTCCTTCGGCGAGTTCTTGAAATTTAAGTGCGCTTTACTTATCGTTGAATTCAAATTAAACTGAATATTACAAAATGACTCCATATTCTCAACCGACACTGAAAAAATTTAAAATATAAAATGGACTGTAAATAGGAACGCTCAATATTATTCGGGTCGCTTAGGACCAATGTTAACTCCTTCAATGAAATCCGATGCTTTTTTATATATATTTATTGTACATCGTTTTGGATAGGTTTAGGTTACAAATTTTTCGTTTTTCTTATTTTTCTATTTTGTTACATTTTTGACAGCTAGGTTTTTTTCTACTTATATGGCATCTATTGCTAACAAAAAAAGGTTTAATACCTGCCACTAATGAGGTCTTAACAAACGTTTATTCATGAATTCATTAGGTGACAGATAGGCATACACAACCTGATTATGGATAAAGCACTATAGAGCAAGCAGAAACTTCTAATGTAATCGTGACATCATCAAGAAAACATGCTATCACTGTCATACTTATTTATGAAATCTGTGGCGCGAGAGGGATGTAAGAGTTTACGTTACCGAAACGGCACGTAAAAAGGATTGTGCTTAAGGTACTGGCCAGGTACGTGCCGGAACATAATGTACGATTTCATAAAAAAAATAACAGTATTTGAACGTATCGAACAGGAATTTTCACTTTACATAAGTTTATCTAAAAAATACGTTTTGAAATAAAACTAATTTGACCAACTTTATCCCGTTTATTTTTGGTTTTTACCTTGCGGCGTCTCGGCTGCTTTACAGCAACCATGGTTGCTTTTTTTTCCTTTACTTTCGGCCTTTTTCTATTGAGACTAGGTCCAATACGATTCTGCCAATGTCAACGTCGTAAGCTAAGACACGCAAGAGAATGAACGGTAAAGAACGATGGTTGCTTTACGTGCTGGGCAGTGAGGCGAACGGTCACTCAAACTATTAAGCCAAGCTGACGACAACAGATATAGAAGTCAGTCTTGAATATTATGCTTAAGCATTGAATCCGGCCCACGTCTAAAATATACCATACTAGCTGTAGCCCGCGACTTCGTCCGCGTGGTATACAAAGACAACCGTTGACAACAGCCTGCTCGCCCATTCTGAGCCCGCGGGAAGCATCGCAGGTGTTACTATCAAACTTAATCAGGCGCTGCGCTGCAACATTGGTTTTAATTTTTTTTCGTGAGATCCAATTTTTTTTCTAAAATAAAAGTAGCCTAAGTTACTCCTTGTTACATCAGCTATCTGCCAGTGAAAGTCCCGTCAAAATCGGTCCAGCCATTACAGAGATTAGCCGGAACAAACAGACAGACAGACAGACAGACGGACAGACAGACAGACAGACAGACAGACAGACAGACAGACGGACAGACAGACAGACAGACAAAAAATTTAAAAAATGTTGTTTCGGTATAGGTAACGTGTATACATCCAAATGCACTTAGTAAAAAGCGGTTATTTTAATATTACAAACAGACACTCCAATTTTATTTATATGTATAGATAACAATGTAGCTACGGGCGGGGTATCTACCCAATACATTTCCCCGTTTTCAAATTATTCTCAACTTATTCTGTGATGTCATCACTTGAGAACCACTTGCAGTCCCTTCATCATGCGAGTCACGGTGCTGTATCGCTGTCACCGGGGTGCTCCGCTCCAATAATAATACATTGGGACCTGTTCAGAATTAAGGAGTATTGATCCCGCCAACAATAGCAGTATGCGTGATAACACAAAACGCGCTAACCATTACGCTGTCATCACGGGCGAAAGCAAATATTGATGTTTGAAAAGCGCGCGCTCGAGAGTCTGGACACGGAACAAGACCTGGGTCCCAAGTCTGCTAACACAATCGATTCATAATCGAAAACCAACCGCATAGTAACTGTCACTTTTGACAGTTATTGTATGGGATATCTGACAAAAGTGACTGTTACTATGCGGTTGCTGTTCGATTATCAATCGATTGTGTTAGCAAACTTGGAGCCCAGTATCTGTCCTATTTAGATACACAGGCAATATGACTGGTAAATATAATTCAAAACACATACTTTTACCGGACATTTTCTCCAGTTAATTTCCAGTGATATTTAATATAGCTTTGGCTTTGTCTACGCCGCAATATAGTAGAGTATATGAAAGAGAAAATACATTTTCTCGTGGCTTCACGCAACAGTGGCTCGTAACAGCGTCCCCGGGGTGCCCGTCCAATAATATAATACACTCCCGGGGGAGTTGGACGATGGAGGTCAATAATGGAAATGCGCTGACTATATGTGATGAAAACTTCTGGTTTGTATACAACTTAGTTCACCATAACCGATTAATAAACCATTTTATTCATATACCGGCATTTAAAATAATTTATTATCACAAAAAAATCAGAATCAGAATATTTTATATTCATATTGTACTTGAGTATCGTCAATAATATCACAAAATGTTAACCAACAACTTTACCACCCGTGCGGAATGGCGTTCATATGGAGAAGAACGGACAAGAAACTCTATGGTTGCTCTTTTTAAAAAGATACATTATCTATACATCTATACATATAAATAAAATTGGAGTGTCTGTTTGTAATATTAAAATAACCGCTTTTTACTAAGTGCATTTGGATGTATACGTTACCTATACCGAAACAACGTTTTTTACAATTTTTGTATGTCTGTCTGTCCGTCTGTCTGTCTGTCTGTCTGTCTGTCTGTTTGTTCCGGCTAATCTCTGAAATGGAAGAAAAAAAAAATAGGATCTCACGAAAACAAATTAAAAGCAATGTTGCAACGCTGCGCCTGATTAAGTTTGATAGCAACAACCTGCAATGCATCCCGCGGGCTCAGAACGCGCGAGCATGCTGTTGCCAACGGTCGTGTCTTTGTTAAATACCACGCGGACGAAGTCGCGGGCAACAGCTAGTAATATATAATCATTGAGAACGTGAAAATAAATTAAACATTATATTTATTACATGAGTCATATAACAAACACCTCGGTTAATAAACAATTTAGCATCGATTAATGATATATTTTGTAATATCATTGGACAGTTTTCCACTCTATATAACATCCATTGGTTTAATTTGATACTAGATATATATCTCCGTCTCCATTAGGTTGTTCTATCCTACTCGTAATGGTATTTCATGAAATAAATACTAGATAACTGCCAATAAAAAAGGCCCATTGGAGTTTATGAGCTTTTCATTAGATATATTGAAAGCTCGTACCGTGGCCGAACAATATAATGTTATTATAACATTTACTTAGCGGATGGTGTGGTTGTGTGGATCGTACTCCATTGAGGACAAAGACTTGGTCTGACGAGTTCATTATTGGAAAAACGATGTGGGTGTTGTTAAAATAATATTAATTAACTAGCTGTTGCCCGCGACTTCGTCCGCGTGGTATTTAACAACGTCTCAACCGTTGGCAACAGCCTGCTCGCGTTCTGATCCCGCGGGACGCATTGCAGATTGTTGCTATCAAACTTTAAGCGGGCGCAGCGCTGCAACATTGGTTTTAATTTTTTTTCGAGAGATCCAATTTTTTTTTCTAAAATAAAAGTAGCCTAAGTTACTCCTTGTTACATCAGCTATCTGCCAGTGAAATTCCCGTCAAAATCGGTCCAGCCATTTCAGAGATTACCCGGAACAAACAGACAGACAGACAGACAGACAGACAGACGGACAGACAGACAGACGGACAGACAGACAGACAGACAGACAGACAGACAAAAATTGTAAAAAATGTTGTTTCGGTATAGGTAACGTGTTTACATCCAAATGCACTTAGTAAAAAGCGGTTATTTTAATATTACAAACAGACACTCCAATTTTATTTATATGTATAGATATTTCTTTTTGATGTTCCACTGTAGGTTAAGCAGTGATAGCCAAGTTGGGAGAACGCTTGCCACGGTAACGAGGATCGCAGGTTCGAATCCCGGCTCGCAGCTCTTGGATTTCTGGATTTCAAGTACGAATCTCATTTTCAACCACGATTATCACTTGTTGAACGGTGAAGGAAAACATCGTGAGGAAACCTGCATGTTTGAGAGAACCCCTCGAAAGATGAGTGAAGTCCGCCAACCCGCACAGAGCCAGTGTGGTGGACTATAGCCTAATCCCCCTCGAATTGAGGGAGGCCAGTGCCCAGCAGTGAGACATTAAAAAGAGCTGGTATTATTCCACTGTAGGGCACAAAACTCCTTTTTTTTTTTTTTTTTTTTTTTTTTTATTACATTATAGGCAAGTATTTGATCTCGATTTCACCTGATGGTAAGTGACGATGAGATCTACGATGGAGCATACTTGCCTAGGTAGGATGGCGGCAGTAGATAGAGACGCTACCTTCCAATGCGAGAGGTATCCAGGCCATAGTCCATGCTCGCATCCACCGTGCTTGCCCAGTGCGGGTTGGTGGTTAGGTAGGTGATTCGAATACTGCTCAGTTTTTCAGACATCGAGGTTTCCTCATTATGTTTTTCCTTCACCGTTTAGCAAGGTTGGAAATGAGACTCGCACATTAACTTCAGGAATCGTCCGTCTTTTTTTTCAGGGATCGTTAAAGCTGAATATCTCTAAGAAAACCTATTAAACGCTAGCTTTTATTTCACCAATCAAGTTTGCAGACTTATTATGGCGTCTCGCCTTTAATTATATCTTGCCGCCGTGTGCGACAGAGACGGTGAATTTTATGCACATCCAACTATTAAAGAAGTAATTTGTCAGCACCACATAAAACGTAACGACTCATTGTTTTGAATCAGACGTCAAATGCCGTTGACTCCTCATTTTGTATGGATGGAAACTGAACTCTATTTGCGTTGCTGAAGTCAGGATATTAAAATTAATTGATATGATTAAGCTAATGGATTTTGTACGCTGTTATTGTCACGCCTTGAAAATACACTTCGGACTTCAAATTATAGTTGACAGACTTTGTAATGTAATCTCTTTCCCACTTTCTCTACAGCTTATGAGAAAGAGTGAAAAATAAAATTCTACGATGTTTCCACCAACTTTGTTAGTCTTATGCTCAGCGCCTTATGGACTTATACTAGCCGCATTACTACATGGGACATAAAAAAGGGCTGGTATTATTATTACAAGCCACACGTCTTCACGCCACGTTCCTATTTAACTTCATTGGCATGCTGATGCATATTGGAGTTATATAATTAGTGGACATTCGAAGGCATGGCATGAGTGAGTTGTGGACGAAATATAGTACCAAGTAACGGTTCTTTGAAATAGGTGCTTGCCCTTTGCTGGGCGAAGTACCGGTGTTGGTACGGATATACTGGACATAGATATCATCGATGTGATATGTTAATGACTAAATCATAATGATAGATCTGTGAAGGATATACACATTTTCGATATGAGTAATAAGTAACATACATTATACAAAGGTGTTATAGTGTTGTGCAATAATAGTGTTGTTTTAACACGGTTAGTTATAAAGATAACATTCCCAAAGAAATAAATCAAATTATTAGACATTTAAAAGTTTAGTTATAATAGTTTACTTACTTTTTGATTAATTTTATACATGTTTTAATAAAATATGTTTAGGTAATCAAGTAGTTAATTTGTAACTCAGTCATTTATCTGATATGCAGAGATTTCGTTTGCTTGATTATTAAATAGAGGTGCAATTAAAAATTGCCCTTTAAAAACTACAGCCTGTACTGAGCGCGTGGCCAAACGCTACTCGCTCGCCTTGTTTAAAAAAAACAAACATCATTGACACAAGTATTTTATACATCAACGAGATCTATATAACTTACTGATTCATAGCTTAAAATATTTTACACAATTTCTGTTATACCTTACATAAAGAGTAAAATATTACAAGTACCTACCTACCATATTAGACAAAGACAGAATGAATGGTCATAGTATATGTAGATAATTAATTATTGACGCGAACGAAGTTATGAAATTGTCTATTGATCAATACAGAGCCACAAAAATAGCATAAGGCAAACATATAATAGTCCATTATTCTTGATATACAGCAGCAATATGTTACTATTTAAAAGTTTCTAAGGCAACTAAACGGCGCGGTCCGGCGGAAGCCGACTCAATAAATTCTGGTTAGGACAATATGGTGGGAATAACTAGAACATCCTTTATGTGTGTAGGGTCATGACCCCAGTTAACGGGAGGAATCCTTCCTAACAGGTGTTAAAAGCCCTAACCGTAAATATATAGATCATTTAATCAACTTACAATGGCTTTACATAGTATTATACAATTACATTGGAATTGAATTAAAACTAATTTAACGGATTTTATTGCGTTTATTTGTATGTTTTACGTTCCCAACGTTTCGGCTGCTTTACAGCAACCATGGTCACGGGAGGACTGAGATGTTGGACGTCCAAGTGTCATACTTTGAATTGGGGTACCCTCATATTTAGTTCTTGTTTTCGGTCGGATCTATACAGACAGTGGCGAAACGTCGGTAACGTAAGAACATAAAAATAAACGCAATAAAATCCCTTAAACCAGTTTTATTTCAATGTCTAGTATTCGCGTAAATATAAGAAATCAATAATTACATTGAGAGTTATGAAAATCAACGAAACAAGCATGCACTACGTAGATTACGCTAAACCCATCACACAAAATAACCTAAGAGACAGCACATTCCACAGACTAAAAATGCTCAGCAAATATGCTAAAGAGCGGGCTGGAATATAAAATGTCGGCGCTAAAGCACGTTTGCTACGAAAAATATGGACTTGAAACGACGAAATGTTGGACGAATACCACATTACCGCATGATGTATGTAACATGTTTAAAACATATGAAAAGACTTATGCTGGCTTGACAAGCGATGATCTGACAGGATATGACATGCGAGATAAGATTTCAATGAAATCATGTTTTTGAATTTCATATGGAATTTGAATAAAGGGTCGTGTAAGGGCTATAGGCTGACAGACAATCGCTCAGAGGTAGGAAATGATATCAGTAGGGTAAGCAGGCAGGGCAGGGCAGGCAGGGTAGTATGTAATCGTAACGTCATGGAGGAAACATGCTATCACTGCCATACTTATTTAGGAAATATGTGGTGGGAGAGGGATGAAAGACTTTACGTTACGACATTAAGAACAAATGACGAGGCTCTTCACAATCCTGAAACGCGCTGTGAGAGTTTTCGGAGCCCGTAACATATATACAAGATGCCGACAATAACCGTCGGGGCATAGCGGCCGCCCCGCCTGGCATACCACCCGCCTGGCTGGAAGATCTTCCCTTTTCCGCCAAAATTCTAAAGAACGAATTGAAACCACATTCCAATAATTGGGGTAACAACTCTTGATTAAAAAATATTTAAGTACTACAAGTTATAACATCACCGTCAATTTAACACCATAACAATAATTCAAATACAATTCCAAATGGATATTTAAAATTACTGGCACAAACATTTTTCGGCCATTGAAACTGACATCCATTGAAAACAATGCCCAGTTAATTCGCGGCACACCGAAGCACTATTGTCGGAACTAATTGGAGTTTTCATCACGAGTGCTCTTGTTTCTTATATTTGGCTCTTTTGGGGGCTATTCCTGGTTTGTTGAACGATTCATTGGCATTTGTTTATGGCGTAAATGAGGTGCTTTACACGAATAACAATATTTTGAAGGAGCTAATAGGCTTTTTGACTGTGTTTGAGAAACTATCTTAAATTGTTCAATCAAAAAAGAACTGAAAACACATTGAAATCCCAAATACTACCAAACTCGTATTGACAACCTGACACTGATTACCACGGTGTGACGTCACAACGCATAAACCAATACAGGTCGTTTTTGATCACATGACCAAATCAAAAAAAAAACATTATTTAAAGAAAATAATACCTATTTTAGGACAAAAATTAAGACAGAATAGTTATAAAAAGCTATAATCTTGTAGGGTAGCCACCATTTAGAGCTTATTTTACATACAGTCAAACCCTCTTTTACAGGAGGAAGGTATAAGGACGTTGACACACTAGCGACGCTTCCTAGAATTCTGCACCCATTTCAAAAAACCTATTAATCATTAAAACCCTTTCAAAACTCTGAATCACCCAATCTACCAAACTTTAAAAAAAAAACCAAGCGAAGATTTCATTAGAACCCCGCTGAAATCTCCCATCGCGGCGTAATCGGTAGACTGCCGCTGAACAATGGTAGCAATTTGCTGTAATTACGGCACAGTTGGGACCTAGCCTAAGTTACCTAGCCGGCGAACACGAGAGCCATCGATTTAAATAATTCAAAAAAGAACATGCTTTGCCTACACATATATCTGTTTGACATTCGGTAACTTGAGGTGGTTAAGCTGTGGAAGTACTAGACGGCTCCTAAGAAATTACAAAACGTCCAAATTTAGGATCAAAATTGTCGCAATGTTTGCGATAGAAACTCTATCTTATATTTTAAGATGGAAGCTCAGGTAATTTAGTTTTTTGTGATATTAATATTCTGCATTGGATGTCTCGATGTATTAAGTTTGCTTAAAAAATACCTAAAGCGATACAACACCATAAAGTTAGTAAAAGTAGCGGTTTTTACAAACCTTATGGTATTGTATCGGTTTAGGTATTTTTTTAAGCTGAATGTTAATATCGCAAAAAACTAAATTACATCGTAAAGATGTCCAAATTTTTCGTAAAAAAATAAAAACCATTGACATTTTGAATTTTGCGCCCTGACCTTGCGCTTCCCCCTTAACCACAAAAACCATTCACAACTTGTATTCCTTTTTAATTCAAGCCAATGATAATAATGCCACGAACAGTTTTAATAAGTTGGCTGTCCGTACCATTATAGTTCATACCTACGTGCCGCGCTCCACATATCACACCCACACAATAGCCGCTAATGATAACATACAGGAAAAACAAATGATTAATAAACTCGTCTGTACTCTTCCCTCTATGGTCGCACCACTACCGATACGCGACTCCACTATCTTGTTTCTTTACGAAATGAAATGCGATGAAACAAAATGGATATGAAAATGGCCTCACCCACAACTTGGCGGGTATTTTGCCAATGTGAAGTAATTAATAGCAATAAAACATTAAATAAATAAACATTATAAATAAAATAATAGATGTGACACGATGATATGAAAATGGCGTGTCCACTCAACTATCTTATATCATATAAGACTACCTACTATATGTTATCTAATTAGTTAACTTTTACTGGCTTATCTCAATGTCTGTTTATATTTTTCAGCGTCAAAATTAAATTACAGGTCGTCGCCAAAATGTATATAGCAACATCTATGACGAGCTGTGTTGCGAACAAAATACTAACGCGGAAAATTTGTCTGCGACCAGGATATGGTAAGTCACTGAAGGACTCCGTACCTATCTATATAACTCTTGTCAAGGTATCAGACGTATGAAGGCTAAGCTGAATTGAAGATCACCCACCATGTAAATTCTGATCAAAATACGTTTAGCAATAATTGATCTATCTACCCTTCAGTGGACTAAAATAATGAACGGTGCTCAATGTTTGCTAATAAGGAAGATGTTGACGACTCACAATTAAATATGGTTTGATTTCTTAAAATCGAATATTAACAAATTATTTTTCATTTCGCGAGACTGTCACCCCTATTTTTCTGCTCGGCAATGCATTAAACCATTTCCCAGTAGTTATAGCTTGGGCCTATTTGGATATAATAGGACCAGATGTCTAAGCGCCAAAGTATAAAATACGTGGGAATGGAGACCCGTACAATTGGACCCGATGTTATCTATGTGAAGGCCAGGCAACACCAAGATTTACTTGGCGCGATTAAACCGTTATTCTCATCGTTAGTAAGTCTCTAGGACTGTGAGATTATCGACGAGGACAGATATTGAAAGAAGATAGCGGACCTTTGCTAGAAAATTGCATTTCTATAAGCACGGATTACCATTCGTTGCTTATAGAGCAATTATTTCATCTCACATTTATAGAAAGGGTTTATTAACAGTTTTCTTTAAACAATTGAGAAGGCTTCTTATATTTACGCGAAAACTACACATTTAAATAAATCTAATCTTACGGATTTTATCGCGTTTATTATACGTTCTTTACGTTCCCTACGTTTCGGCTGCTTTACAGCAACCATGGGCACGGGATGAGGACGCGATAAAATCCGTAAGATTAGTTTTATTTGAAAGCAGAAGTCATTATGTTATTATTTAGTTTGTATACTTCAAGCATAAATGAAATACTGACATAATACCATCGAATAAGAGGAAAAGCAATCAATCAGCTCCGCAAGAATAATCTTCTTGTTCTTCGTAGACTTCTTCAAATGCAACAATTATCATCTCTCTTTGGCATCACGTATCGGAAGCATGTAGTTAGGTAAATCAATACGAAGTTTAGTAGTTTATTTATTGGTCCATACACTTGAGCAGGCTAGTTTAAAGTAGTGTTCAGTGAAATTGGATCGCAAAGAGAAGCTTGTGTTCGAAGGTTATATTTAGCAAATTACGGAGAGCAAAGACGTACAGACTTATTAACGTTCTTCGTGACTCTTATAGACTGCTAGGCGAATTAGGGACAAAACAAAATGGCGTTGCCGCCAAAGCCTTTGTGACGGTGGAAACAAGTTTAATTCCCACCTGGAGATTGTAATAAACTGAGGGAATTTGTGAAATGTTTTATAATTAGTGGTATAATTAAACGAGCATTTGGATGCTGCTACACAAAAGTAATGGCAGGAAACATTTTTCTTAACCTCAATGAAAATGGCGACGACATTATTGGTGAGATTTTTTTTTACAATAAATACCTGATGATACGTTACTTGAGTAACTATAGAAATGGTAAATTCCTATTTAGTAAAATGTGTTAGTTTCTAAAACACTTAAATCCGTAGGGTAAGCAGGAACTTCTAATGTAATCGTAACGTCAAGGAAGAAATATACTGTCACTGTCATACCTATTTATACAATCTGTGGTGTGAGAGGGATGGAAGACGTTAGATTACCCAAACGGTACGTAAAAAGGAATGTGATTGAGGTAGAGATATACCTAGGTATATAGTATTCGTCTATTCTATCCAACCAGATTGAATTAAAGCGCAAAATACATATCTTATTCCGTTCTAAAACCACCTCATAGCACTGTCGGCATTCCATTCGCTTACAAATCATTAAACTCAATCGGCAAATCGGAACTGTCGTCACCGATAACGGTTCAGTTACAAAAGGTTGTCGGTAAAATAGGTATTTGTCGTTCTATATACCCTTTAACCTTTCAAGTTATCTGTGACAGTTCATATCACGAATTTGCATGTGAACTGTGATCAGGTATTGTCACGCTTTCGCTGCTATGACGTGACCGACGGACATGCCCCTATATGCCGTGTTGTATGGTGTAATTTCGCTTTAAAAGGTGGTAATGCAACTGGAATAGCAATCTGCCGAGTTATTATACCATTGCAATATTACGATCTCCTTTGTAGCCTTCTTTCAGATTTTGTGTTTCGGTCAGTTTAAAATTTACTGTTATTTAAGTGATTATCTTCTATACATATAAATAAAATTGGAGTGTCTGTTTGTAATATTAAAATAACCGCTTTTTACTAAGTGCATTTGGATGTATACACGTTACCTATACCGAAACATCATTTTTTACAATTTTTGTCTGTCTGTCCGTCTGTCTGTCTGTCTGTCTGTTTGTTCCGGCTAATCTCTGAAATGGCTGGACCGATTTTGACGGGACTTTCACTGGCAGATAGCTGATGTAACAAGGAGTAACTTAGGCTACTTTTATTTTAGAAAAAAAAATAGGATCTCACGAAAAAAAAATAAAACCAATGTTGCAGCGCAGCGCCTGATTAAGTTTGATAGCAACAACCTGCAATGCGTCCCGCGGGCTCAGAATGGGCGAGCAGGATGTTGTCAACGGTTGTCTCTGTTAAATACCACGCGGGCGAAGTCGCGGGCAACAGCTAGTTACAAATATACACGGAGATATACACTTTTGAGATTTTACTAGTGCGACCTCCGGTAATCTAAGAGTTAGACCAGTCGTCAGATTTGTTGGAAATAAATTTGCATATAATTCATAATTCCAGCCTTAAAGATTTTTTAAAGGTCGCAACACTCGAGTGGAGATCCGGCGCCGCAAGTTCGTAAATAACTGCAGTTCCGACATCGATTTGATGATGTCACGGCCCGCTCTGGTCCTGCCTAAAATGGCTTGTTTGTGAGGGCTAAGGACGAAGGCCGAATTTCAATTTCAACGACATTCAAACGTCGGCTGAATGGCCGTATGCTGTTGTCATGCAAATGGTTCACCGAAAATATTTATAGCTACAGTTGGCGCGCGCGGTAGGTACATTATATTGTTTGAATTTGGAATTTCTGGTAACAATGAGATGTCAATTTTATTATCTTCTTTTTGTCGGGCTCTTTAAACTAAAAACATTACTGGCTGATTACACAAATTGTGTGGTAGTCAATGTTGACATATGTCAATCTCTATAAACCAAATATTGGGACTTTTTGGCGGTTGAATTATTTTCTTCTTCTTCTTTCTTTACGAAATGAGATGCGATGAAATAAAATGGATATGAATATGGCCTCACCCGCAACTTAGCGGGTATTTTGCACAATGTCAAGTAATTAATAGCAATAAAACTTTCAATAAATACACATTATAAATAAAATGATGGATGTCACACGATGAAATCTTGAATTATTTTGTAGACGATTGCAAGTTTAAAAAAAGAAGAAGTAACCAAATATAATTTCTCCATTTTGAGTATCATCAAGCATGCATTATTCGAAATTTCTAAAAGCTGGATTTAACTATTTAATGGGATAATAATAATAAAATACAACCGAATTGAGAACCTGCAAGTCAGTTACTAAGAAGGAGACAGCGTCAAGACACTTTGAATAGGTACGAAATATTCCAACTTAACGTTCCTTTAGCCATATTGAAAAAAAAAACAAGTAACAAGTTTAAGATCAGATTTGCCTTGAAGCATATTTTACAATACCACAATAACCATTAAATTCGGACCCCAAAATACCCCTAAACGAGATCAAGTCGATATCGAGTTGAATCGATGAGCCTCGGGCTATCGCAACGTAATCGTATTACGGGCAGTACACAGGCGATAATTACAGTCGAAATGACTCGAATACGTCCAACGGGAGTATGCAATCGATTTCTCACTTTCTTTTGCAGTCGATATCTTAACATATAATAAAACTAACTTGGTTTTATCTGTACATGGAATATTTGTGTAAAATAATACGATATTTTGTTCGATACGACTGATTCCATGTCTGTTTGCACTTCACTGAAACCCTATTACCGGGAAAGCTAAAAGTTATATAGAAGAGAGGTTATAATCGCTGGGGGTAGAGCAGCCGAGCAAAATTGATAGTTGCGCAAGCAGAGTCGCGGGCAAGAGTTAGTTATAAATCTAATGGGAGATCAAGGGAATAAGTATTCTAACACACTGCATTACTAGTGTTATTCGTATAGCCAATATATTTATCATCTACTTACATGCATCTAAAAGCATGTAACTCTAAGTATATTGCATTTGTAAAGCAAATAAGTATAATATAAATCAATGCCATACAAGTAATTGAAATCAGTAGAGTAAGCAAGAACTTCTAATGTAATCTTAAGGTGAATGCTCAGGGTCGGTTGCCACACATTTTCGATAGATGGTCCTGTTTTTCTGCAACTAGTTACACGAACATCGAGCATCTATGAGACTTGATGTTGCAAATTGCGAGCACTACTACGACATTGCATTGAAATATCCAAAAAAACATTAACCTGAAATCATTTATAATGGATGAGATACCATGGCTTCTAAAATCCTTGTATAAATAGGCACTCACACATAGACAAATACACGTCTTTTTTGTGCCGCTAGAGCGCAGCACTTGTTAAAAGTCTCGCATACTAAAAGTTGTCTTTTTATGCCACCAGGTAGAGCGATCATAAAAAACTTATTTATCGGTTGTAAAATAATAGAAATACTTTTTCGAGCTTTGCAATATTCGTTTCAGAAATAAAAGATAGAAAAGAAAAATGTACGAGTATACTTTCATGTTCGTAAATATAATGTTTATTGTATAGATCTTATAAATATAGCAAGGTTTGCATGATAACTGTAAAAGTATTACGCTTTACAATATACCAGATCAAGCAACAAGAACAATATTTATTATAATTTACAAGGGAATTAGAAATTTGGCAATGTAGTTCTATACCTAATAAGGCATACAGCTACATTTCCAAATTTCTTTGAAACAATGTTGTTTACTAATTTTGGTATCCTAAAATTAGTAAATATAACATTGTTTCAAATACTAATATTATGATATAGAATCGATTCTATACAAATTATTTGAAATAATACTATATAAAAAAAGATGATTTGTTTACAGTCATCTTGATTCTTGCAACCTCCTGTGCTTCATTCCTCCGCTAAAAAGAAAAAAATAATTGTTTAGTCCAATAGTAATTATTACTGTATCCATACTTATTATAAGGTAAATGCTGCTGTGACATGTATGGATAAATTCAATCATTCAATCATCGTTCCAGAGACAGGCCAACATACACCATCACACTGCAATGCACCCACATTTCACCGATGGTATTTTGGTACCAATGTAATAGAGGGTGAGCCCATTGCCATTATATCGGGCACACTCCTCCTCAATATGAGGGGCATATAGGCCGTAGGGCCAGTGCAGTTTAGTGAACTACACACGACTTTTGACAGACATGCAGGTTTCCTCACAATGTTTGCCTTCATCATACAGCAAGTGATAATTTTTATGGAAAATAAGATTCGCACATGAGAGATTCAGCTGTGCTAATACCAGCAGAAGAGTATGTGGCTCCAAGGCGGATTTTTGGCCTTACAACCTGGTATGTTTTAACGGGTATATTGGGAGTACTGAAAGACAAAACTATTAGTTACTAGTTTTCCATAAATGTTCTGCAAACACAATAATGAGTTTATGTTTATATAGGTACATACATAATATCGGCATTACAGCTAACATTGTCGTTTAGTTTTTGTTTCTTAGTTCGGTCTTCTCTTTCTTCTCCACGCCATGCAACTGCACGTCTAATGCAATGAAATAAAGTCGAATAATATGTGATATGGCCTAGATTTTGATTTTTTAGTTTCTACTAGACTAGAGGGAAATACTTTAGAAACTAGAATGTTATTATGCTTATTTGTAGACACATTGAACGACATGGCGGCATTTTACTATATGACCAAGATAACAAGAAAAATACATTCTTCGGTAAATAAAGACGTCGACGAACACAGAGTTACGAGTATACAATATACATACGATGTTTCGCCGTGGTTATACTGAGCTAGTCTAGCACGAACTCGCTTTAGTTAGAGCCTTTTTTGGCCCCGAATACACGTGCCGCCGATAAGACCTTTTGCTTGTTTGTGGGATTTGAGGCATCATTAATATAGTCTGAAACAGAAACACAAATTAAAACAAAACTAATCGCAAATCCCACACAATTATTACTTGAATTTTGAAGTAAGTTTTTACATACATAATCACAAAATGAAATCGGTCGCAGCAGAGTCCATTTTTTTTTTATAATTCTTGAATTTGGCATCAACATACCATAGACATGCTGCCAATTTGGTCAAGATATAATAAATTAACTTCGTAGACACCCAGAACAAAATAAGTACCACTGTTCTATACTTTCTAAAATAAATACTAAGAACTAGGTAAGTGTTTACCGACTTTTATATTTTTTAAATATCTATACCTCAGATTTACAGAATCCAAAGAGAATATTTTTTTAAAATATAACAGTAGGTAAGAACAAATATAATATCTAAGTACAGAATGTATGTGCATCAAAACCAGTTATTTTCGGCCTAGGCACCTATTTATTATGTAGACAAGTACTCGTATCCGAGGTATAAGGTTTTGCGTTCAGAAACGAAAAAAAAAGTAATATCAATGTATCTAAAACTAAGTAGGTTTCTAGTTGGTACCAATTTATAGCTAGTCTATAATAAATCGGTAAGTAAAAAGAAGAGAAATAGGTGCACATAGGTATGTTTTCATAGATTTATTCAATTACGAGCTATGCCGCACTTGATTTGTTCAAACGTTCAAGGGGTATCCCATTCATTAGGCTTCCCTATAATTTCGAAAAACCCGTTCATACTGGGTGCCGGGGCTTGCTTTTTAGTATCGTCAATCGTGTTAGGTTAGTTGGTATATATATATATATATATACCAACTAACCTAACACGTACGTATTATATACGTACGTATGTATGTATATACGTATATGTTACGTATATACATATATACGTAACATATACGTATATATGTATATACATATATACGTATATATATATACATATATAAATATATATATATATATATATATATATATATCAGTAGCACAGCCGGCTGTGGCTAGAAAAAATGTTAGAATACATCGACAGCGACTCGCGCGACATATTTCGTAACATCGGTTTTTACTAATTATTCAATATTGAATCAATCTGAGAAAACCTACATACCGACCTATATGTGTACCTATCTCTTCTTCTTACTTACTGACAAGCTATAGGAAGGTACCAACCAGCAATTTTCGTTATATTACTACATCCGTGTTGGAATAACACAGTCAGGTTGTGTTTTGGAAATCTAATATTCACTTACAGAAACAATTCAATCATACAAAAAGACACCGATCACCGGCAAGATTTGAACTTGCTATGGTACACGTTTGCATCAACCGTGTAGAACAATAGGCTACGTAGACCACTAATCAAGAAGACGAATATTTCGATAGGTTTCAATGATATTTACAACCAATTGAAACAATGACGACATATTCATTCATTCATTGACCAAAAATAAATACCTACCTATATAGAATTTTAAAATATATAGACTAACAAAAATTACGTATTTTATTTATTTGTCAAGTTTACAATTAAAAATATAGATCGTGTACCTACTAGATGAATAAATAAACGATTTTGTTGTGTAGGTACCTACCTAAGCGCTTAGATGAAATAATAATGTCACGACTACTAATTTTATAGTTGTAGTGTTGTGACCAAATAAGTAATGATATCTATCCCATATATTTATTATGTTTTGAACAAAGACAAATACAACAAAAACATTCAAATAATAAATATAAAATAGAATCATAATAATATAGAAGTACAGGAACTTATAATAAATGTTGGGGAGAGCTCAATGAGTGACAGTGATGATTCATCAGATTTCGATTATAATAAATAAATAAAGAATCAACATAATATACTTACATCTTGAAATGAAATGTAATATAAGTTAATAAATTTGTACAAAAATATCCAGCAATAGTTTAGTTTCTTACACTTTGTAAAAAAATATCGTGTCTGTTATCGTGTTACGTTCATCGATAGCTCCATCCCTATCAGTTTCTCCGACTCTGCTATGACCTTGTACGTGCGTAAGCGGCCATATTTTTATTAAATAATGTATACAGAATTTAAAAAAGACGCTCGTTCAAGTTTCCACAGGAACTGTCATCTATAATAGTATAAGGGCCAGTGTTGCCAGATTGGGTATTTTTTTCTCAATTAAGGGTAAAAATTTTGGCTCTGGAGAAATTTTGGAGAAATGAAATTCTTAGATAAAAATTTGGAGAAAAAAAATACCCATGCAGTGGGGATGCGTAACGTATAAAAAAAAAACGTCATTCTACTGCTTCAGTTTGGAAATTAGAACAGTATTTCAAAGAAAAAATAAGAAAAAGGCAAAAAGCTAAGCCGATATTATTAACTTTTTGCCTTTGGGTAAAACTCAAGCAAATTGTATCATTTTGGAGAAAAATAATATCAAATTTGGGTATAAATAGAAAATCACATCTGGCAACACTGAAGGGGCCACATTTATTCTGTGGCTGTTATGATCACTTTATCGGTGAAATGCGATTGTTCGTAGGTTCGATGGACGAACGAAATTTATATGTATTTTTTAATTTTAAATTTTTATTATGAATTTTTATACTTATTTATAGAAAATTTTCCATATTTCTCTATATATTGTCATGTTATGCCTTTATGTATTATAAGTAAAAACTCCTGCTGCCATCTGTCGCCGTAAATACTGAAGGACAAAGAATCGGATGCTTTATTAGTTACGGGTTAATTTGGACAGAGGCGCTTTTATTCACGCACACAAGCCTAAAATTTAATATCGTTTTATGATGTTATTACTATAAGATTTTGCCTGATATTTCATCTGCGAGCTCTTTAATTTATAGAGAATTGATAACAATGCTTGTACAACTAAAAAACTGTATGTGTATCGAGTATTACCATGTTGAAATATGTATGGGAATGCGACTGATCGCTTCCACCTTAACGTCATCGAGGAAAAAATTCTGTCACTGGTGACAGTGACAGCTAAGTATGAACTTATTTACGAAATCTGTGGTGTGAGGGGGATGGAAGACGTTACGTTACCGAAACTGTACCTACGTAAAAAGGATTGTGTTTAAAGTACAGTTCAGTTGGGGACCCCACCCCAACTAAATGTAAATGCGGGAACCATGTAGTCATTAACTGGTAATGATATACTTAGAGTTAGTGCTTTTTTTGACCGGCTGCTAAAGTCTGCCTAGCCGTTCCTACATTGTTCTCACATACCCATAACCATCAAAAATGTAACGGATCTTTTTAAAAAGACCAACCATGGAGTTTCTTGCCCGTTCTTCTCCATAGGAACGGCATTCCGAATGGGTGGAAAAGTTGTAGCTTAGCATTTTATAACTATTTTGACGATTCATAAGTAGTTAATGGTTTACAGTTTACACGAATAAAAAAATATTTTGATTTTGAATCTGAACTAAGGGAATCTGACGGTATTGTGTTATTTAAATTACACGTTATGTAAATAACCAAAAAGACGGTAAGTATATAACTGTTTAGATTTAGATAGACAATCATGAGATAGGCCTGCGATATTACGCGGCGCGGTCAACGACCCGCTGCGGGGGTTGGCGCAATGTGTAGTGAATAGATATATTGTACGTACTTATTAATCGCTTTGTGATTTTTATTATATACACATGCTTATAAAATGTGGTGAAAAAAAAAATTGTCTAGACTTAACTGAAAAGGCGTAAGTAATAAGAAACAAATTGAAAATTGTTTTCCCATAAGACATTCTAAATTTAGAATTACATGTCCATTGTGTAAGCAAATTTAGTGTTACGGATGCATTTTTTAGTTAGACCCTGACTTTACACGTAGGTAGGCTACGCTCTATCAATTCTGAGCGACAACAAAGCAATCGTGCGCGAATGAATGAACTGTCAAAAATCGGATAATCACCGACGATTACGCGTGCGCGCTTTCGCGTGTTCATTCCCGCTCACTCTGATCGCGTGTGAAGGAACGTGTCATGTAAAGGCGGCTATTATCTAAAATCTTAAGTCTACAAAACAAGCAACTAGCATCACAAGATTTGACTCTATTGGATAAGGCCATAGTCCCCCAACGCTGGCCCAGTGCGGGTTGGCAGAATTCACTAGTCTTTCGAGGGGTTCTCTCAAACATACAAGTTTCCTCAAAATGTTATCCTTCACCGTTTAGCAAGACATAATTATGGTTGAAAATGAGATGTAGAGCCAAAATGATATATTTTTTTTCGTGATTAGCCTATTTACCTGTTACAAAAACTTACACCAGTCCTTCGATAAACTCCGTAAGATTAGTTTTATTTCAATATTCACTAATGTTTTGTGGCCAGCATGAATAAAAAAAAATATTTGGTATTTTACAAATTTTATGGAGTGGCCGGTACAGTTGCACAGTAAGCGCGTCCGTGCTCGTGCCAATCGACTGCGATGCATACAGTTACATCGTAAATTGTTGCTATATATAGACACGACCTACTACCAGATGGGCCTACATGTTTATGGAACAAGTTGTAACGTTGTAAACGGTTTAATAGTAATTTGTACTAGAACGAGACGATAACGGGACTTGTAAATGCGTAGCTAATGTACATTTTGTGAGTAACCGAACACACCAATACGGTCCAACACTAAGCAACGCTTGTATTATGGGTACCGTACAATGGACTGGGGCGAACCTAGTATATAATACTCATATATCCATCCATGACTCGGATACAAACATTCATGCTCATCACACACAAAGTCTGTCCCTACCAGGATTCTAACCCGGGACCCTTGGCGTAGAAGGCAGCGTCATTACCAACTGCGCTAAACAGGTCGTCAAATATCAAGTGACAGAATTGACATCGAAAACATGCATCGCCAAACTCGCGATCGAAATGTTTATCGATCAAGAAATCGACGCAAACGCATCGGTAGGTTGACTGGCAACCCTAATCAAACAGCCTTATCGCTAAAATGATCAGTTCAATTTCGGATCAGAGGGACATAAAACGTCAGTGGTAAATATTTGCAAAATGCAAGGAGATCCTGTAAAATATTGGAGGATGACTAATAAAAAAAAATAAGATGACTTGGACTTTATGGATATGGCCCTAATTAAAATGGGACAATAAAATAATAATAACAAGGCTATGGTAGTTCAAAGAAGTGGTAATTAGAACGAACGATAATTATTTTTGAATGTACATGATAACAAAATTGGCTAACTCTTCATACTGTTTGGCTTAAAACTCGAAAATAATATTAACTTGCCGGCACAGTTCCTTACACAAACAGTAAACAAGAGATGAGACATGACGAACAACAGGATAAATCGAGTGAATAATTAATTAATAAACAGAACCAAAGATGATAAAGAATAGGAATGGAAAAAAAATAACAATGAAAACTTGGTTACCATTAAACTGGATGAAAAACTTGGATAACACCAACATGTAATTAACATAAATCACAAATACATCGTGACTAATATTGGTTCATTGCCTTTTGTGTGACTCAAACGTATTCCCTTCTATTCCCGAAACTAATTTTGATGCAGCCAAGTTTTGGAATTAAGTCCAATCCTTCATCAGTCTTCCGCGGTAAGTCTTCGGGCGTCTAAGTACAAATAGTGAAGAAATTTGCCCACATTTGCCGGCCATTGACTGGGTGCATTAAATGGCTGTTATCATCGTATGTCAGCTGTGACGTTGTATCGCCCACGGCAACCATTTCAGTAAATAGCTAATAATTAAGTAATTCTAAAACGTATAGACACCACGTAATAATTTTTGATGAAGCAATCCACCACACAAGTTGACGCAATGTCGATATAAGTACTTATTATGAAACTGGCTGCACGGGATTTATCAGACTTGCAGGTTTCCTCATATTATTTACCTTCCCCTGTAAGTAATACTCACGTATGAGTTGAAGACAGCAAAGGCAAATACACCAACTAACAAAAAACTACAAATCGGGCTAAGTTTTACATTCAGTAAGTGTATTTTTACAAAGACAATAATAAAAAATGGAATTGGAGTAGAGATTCTTAATAAGTATTCCATTTTCATAATGTCGGGCCTCAGGCCAAATGCCGTGGGCGAGTCAGGAAGCGTTTAGTTAGACATTATGAAAGGTAAAGTGAAAGTTAACCATCTCATCGCATGTAGAGACTAGTTAAGTAGTAGAGTCCAAATAAACCAAAGTATTGAAACGCTGAATGAATAATCAAAATTAAGCCAAATCGAAAATCTGCCTCTCGACTTTAAATACTCTTCCGATCCTTATGGAATAAACAAAGGTAAGTATAATAATTAGTAGTGACACTGAGCAGAGTCCCGTGTTCAAATCTCGCTAACACCAATCATTGTGTGATGAGCGCGAATGGGTGTACCAGAGAAGCGTTTACAAAATTGTAACTCAAGCCCAGGACAGAAACAGTAGCTTTACAAACGACTTCATTTTATCGCAAAAGAATCCGCACAAAGACGACTCTATTAAAATTTAAATTGCCTTGATCTTGCTCGGACGACTTACAAGTTCATAAGTATCTGAACGTTGAAGACATGAAGGTGCTCACACTCCTGTAGTTAACTTTATGGCCTCAACGCAAGGTAATCCGCGTAATAATAATCCTCGTATTATCCATTTTCATAACTACCCTTAAATATCTAGCGACTTGGCTTATTTTTCACATAGAATATTTTAGTATGGAAATTTGTAGATACTATAATTTGACATGCTTGGCAATAATATTATCAGTGATAGCCAGTTTGGTAGAACTCTTGCCTCGGTAACGAGGATCGCAGGTTTCTAACCCTGGCTCGCATCTACGGGATTTCTGGATTTCACGTGCGAATCTCATTTTCAATCATTATTATCACTTGCTAAACGGTAAAGGTAAACATCGTGAGGAAATCCGCATGTCTGAGAGAACCCTTCGAAAGTCGTGAGACAACCGCCAACCCACACTGGATCAGCGTGGTGGACTAAGGCTTAATCCCCCTCGTCTTTGATGGGAGGCCTGTGCCCAAAATTAGGGACATTGAAAAGGGCTGTTGGTATTATTAGTTATCCTTGCCGAAGGACTAACATAAAATATTAATTTCCTGTGACTTGGACAATTTAATAAGAGCAAAAAATAAGCCAAGTTTCTATTATAACCTTGCGGAAGGACTAAGCTAAAAATAGCACAAAGGACGAGATATGCCAAGGTCTGCGGATGCTTAGTATAACAGAACGATTTTTAGAAAATCTATGTAATAAGGAGGTTCAGGCATCATGCTAACATTGTTTTATTATTTGTCAAGCGTGTGAATTCCTTGTCAACTATAGTTTTTATTATTAGAATCTAGAAGCTAGATGTTGTAAGCATTCCAAGATTTAAATTGTTAAGTTATTGTGTTTCAATATCGATTACTGCCCATTTGGTGTCTGACCTATGAATATGGCAAGCAGGCCAAGTTGATATTTGACGCATTAATCTAACAGCAGGTCTAAGACTCCACGTATTTTCATCTCCTTAATTGACTACAAACCTACTACAATTGTTCTGAAATAGCGTTCATTACAAAATTCTGCAATTTCTCCAATTATATTCCATCAATTAGAGTGAAGAGTTGAATAGATCCCAATTCAAAAGGGCTCCCAACATTAAGCCAGCTTGTTGGAACATCGCCAACATCCGATCCTCCGTCAAACAGCCAATTAATTAACAAAATACACCGCAGACACACTTCACCGGGTTTGAATCGAATCACTTTGACATCGATGCTGAATATTTCATTATAAATTCAAAGTGCGACAATATTCAAAAGGATTTCTGAGAATATTGCAAAGAGAAGGCATACAATTGAGTCAGGTTATCTTTGGAAAACGCTCGTTGAAAAATAATGCGGTTCATTAAATCATCCACGACCCACGAAAACTTGGTCAAAATATTTCAATACATATGTATATGAACTTTATGTTGTAACATACAAATTTAATCCATTTGGTTGGCACATTAAATAGATAAAAGTGAAAATACAAACCACTTTAATAATTATAGATATGATAAAATATGAAAACAAACCGATGCGCAAAGCTTTAAATTTCCCCCCATACACACAACCACACACACACTAAACTATGCAATAACTTCGTTAATATGCAACATACAAAAAATTCAGCACTTGATACACGATATTTTCACAGTTGACACCACGTATTCACCGCACGCGAGCCGAGGGCTCCAGTAAACATTATCGTCATACAAAACCTACCGCAACGCGATGCTTAACGAACGTTCCCGAACGCGGGGGTAGCGGCGACGCGGGCGGTGGTGCCGGCGACCGGCGTGGCACTGCGGCTGGCTGGCGGCCGGCCGCGTGCTACCCGCCCGCAATACCTTACGACCTAACTCCCTCATACGCCAAGCGAACACACCCCTTAAAGCAAAAGCATCAGAGACTACATTTACGCAGTAACGGCGACAAGGGCCAATCGATGCTCCTGAAACAGGACAACAGATATTTCCGCCTCCGCTCCCAACACGAGACCAAAACAGCCGATGCGGGAATTCTCGCCAAATTCGCAGGAAGATCTGTGCGAACCGATTGCGAAACGAAGAGTAATTTTAATAAGAATATTGGAACTTATTGGAAAATCGGCTTCTCGGATTTCATTAAGCAATCCAATCTTATAAAACCTTTAGTGGTACATGTGCAATAAACAGGCCGTAAACAGCTAAAATATGGAACCCTTTTACAATAATTTGATATTTTTAAATTGAATGCATTTGGTATGTTAAAATGTTGCAGTGTGCAAGAGAAATATGACATTGATAAAACGCATCTCACATAAAAGTTCATGTGAGAGATTACAATAAGAATCTTCGTCATTACGAACCTAACCAACACATTAATCATGTCACTATAAACTAAACAAAGCTTGTTATGTGTGCCCACAATGAAGCGGGTCGATCACATCACAGTAACATCATTAATATGTACACTTCTAACGCATAGGGGAGAGACTGTGGTGCAGGTTATGGCGGTGACGTTACCTTCGAACCATCAAACCCACAAAATATTGTAAGGTGGAGGCAAAATTGGAAAGGTTGCGTATCAATGCATTAAAATGCAAGGATTTACGCACGCCCACAACGTTAGCCCACATTGCAATATCCGATCCAGTTTCATACAAATTGATATCACGACTTAAGCATTTAAGTTCAAAGTTATTGCTAATATTGCCAAAAGGGACGGCTCCAATATAGTACATTGTAAACTTTCCAGTTAATATTCCACTGTTCGTCACAGAAATTATCTCAAGGTGAATATGATAAGACTCATTCAAAACATGACAATCTAAAACGAATTGTCGGACTCTATGGTTTGGTCTTTGGAAACATGCAGGTTACAAATACTACAGGTTATACATTGCATTAGAAAGGTAAGAGCTAACAAAAAATCTTAAGAGAATATACGACTGACAACAGGACCAGCTAAAACATAATGAATGTCTGAGACATACAATGCAAAAAGCCTAGCATATAAGCTCATATAGTTTCAAGCAAAAGAACTACTTCTGCTATTAACCCTTAGTAGCCTGATTTACGAAAGTGATTTATTTTTAATATTACTGTGTTTAATGTTACTGTGTTTAATAATAATGACATTTGATTTTTTTTAATTTCTTTGGAAAGAATTTTATACAACAGTAAAATACGTACAGCCAACCTATAAAAAAAAACTAATAGTAATGTGAACATTCGGTTTAAAAGATTGGTATCAAAATTGAAACTCTAGGCTATTAAGGGTTAATACCAAGCGGTTGGGCCAAGCTTTACGTTGCTTGACGTCAGCCGACCGGAACGATCTCGTTTCAATACTAAACACGAGACAGCTTGGATGACAGACACTAGAACCGGAGCTGTTTGCAAAACATGTTGCAGTTTGTTGGAAAGTAGCTCATTTGCAGTAATTTTACTCGCACACGAGTACAAAGATACTATGGTAACTATAAGAAGGTTGTAACGGATTGGGCAACGATGATTTGATAATTAGAAAACTAATAGACGCTATCACCACAAGTTGAACCGATAATATCACACGCGTCGCAGAAGCCAGTGGATGCGAGTGGCGGAGGACCGTGATGTGTGGAAGTCATTAGGGTAGGCCTGTGTGCGGTTAACGTCTTTCGGCTGAAGGATGAATGGATTAATGGAGTAGACGCTACTGGAATCCTACTTAATGACATTTTTTAGATAAAAAGGTTTTAGATGCCGACTATCAAATTTCAAACTACATTTCATCAGACGTACCAACCCTAAATGATTAATTCTAGCTAGGACTTACTTTGGCAGAGTAGAAAGAACAAACATGAAAAAAGGTTTCAAGTTAATGCCAAATAAACAACATAATTCTGTCATCGATGTAAATTAGTCGCAATCCAGTCGCGAGCTATCCAAACACGTTTGTTTATTAACAAAGCGTGTTTTTACAGTAAAATTGAATTCGAGGAACGCATTAACCGCAATCGCAAATTATGCAGCGGCATTTAAACTGTGCCATCCGGGATTCGCACAAAGGCTGTGCCTCGTCACAGCGAGGCTGTGGATGAGCGAACATGACCTGTTCCGCTCGGAGCGTTTCGATGCCGTGGGAATGTTAGACGAGATAACTGTTGAGGTGTATTGTCCTGGGATGTGTGACAGAGACGCGAGAATTATCGCTGGCTCACCTTATTTTAAAACAGTCAAACACGTCACAAAAAAAAGGGCAAGATTATGGAGAACTATGGAAATATCTAAATTTTATCTGCAGGCGTATTACAAGGGGTGTTAAAAGTTGGAAGCCTTTGTGTATCTATATGTCTGTCTGGGGCTCAATTTGCTAATTTTCAAACGCTTCAGTGGAGTGTCGATAGTGTGTCGATTGAATGATTTTAGACATTTGGTAGTCTACTAGATTTGTAAGACCAGCGGCTTTCCACCGACCAGCCATACAACTGCCATAGAACTATTTCGTATTCTGTACTTCAGTCGTGTATCAATATAATGTAGCTAAGCAATGCTATTCCACTCGTTATTTGACGTTTCGAGCAGTCAACACACACCCATTGACACTGAAATGAGACTCCATCAAGACAACATTAAAGTTTTAGCAGAAAAGCCAATCTGTCACAGTCGTAATGGAACCTCAAACATGTGTCGCTGGAATGGCAATTGTATGTAATTTTATTGAAATTAGCAGAATTGGGCCCCTGTAGCATAGTAGCCCCAAACAAGTGGACCAATATCAACGCGGTTTTTAACTTGAAGCTTGGTCTAATCGGAATCTTATGGGCGTTTTTGATGGAAATCGGGTTGGTTTGTGACTTAGAACTACGTACGCATTGGAGCAACAGTATCATGCACGTCCAGAACACCATTAACGAACTTTTTTTTATTTCTCCTTCGAAGCATTCGTTCGCTTACTCTGTAAAAGGCACTGCGATAAGCCTGTCAGCTGTTCAACATAGCGTGTACGATAAGTAGATAGATAGATTAGGCATGCACGGCGCCCCCGACGCTTATCTTTTGATACGAATTTCTAAACAAATATTTACCCATCAGTCTGCAGTGTTGTTGATTTTGACACAACTTTCAAATCATCATCCAAAATTTACTACTTCACAACATATTTTTTTTTGTGAAACATTTAAAATGGTATATTCAAGAAGGGGAAGTCCGTAACACCCTCAACCGATGGAGGTGTATGATTGTGGATGAAGCGAAAACCGTATCCCAGAATCGTAGCATATAGCAATCAGTGGTCTCTGCCTACCTCTGCCTCTGTCCATGGTAGGTATACATAGGTTTGGGCAAATATGTGTGTGTACAGTTATTATATTTGTTTTTAAACTGACGAAATAAAAAGAACGAGGGTCTCAATTCGACACGTATATATTTGTTTTTTTATTGTTGTAATAATTTGCTTTGCCTAAAGTGGATAAAGCTACAGGCAGAGCGAAATTTATGATGGGGCGCAGCCGCGAGCAGAAGCTAGCTTGATACAAGCGTACCGTTGACCCGAGCAATCTGGCGCGGCTATAATTGTACGCGTCATCACTAGGTCACGGCTAAAATTAGATTCACTCGTGTACGTTTTTTAAGTGCATAATAACTATTGGCGGCAAAATATTGACCATGATAAAAGTCGGCTAAGCAGAGACAACGTTGCAGAGATCCGTAAGTGTTTTGTTTCGTTGTTGAAGTTGTTTTTTGTAGAAGTGTGCTGCTTCTCATTGTTTTGTCTAAGAGCGAGCGCGGCGGCAGAGGGGGCCCAAAACATGAAACGGCGTAAGTATAGGGTTATCGACTCCGAATATATATTCATTCTGTTCGGAGTCGAGACCCTAGTCTATGGGGTCCAAGTGCCATAGATTTTGTACAAAATCTATCACGAAGATTGGTCGTCGCTACCGGAGACCCAAGGGCTGGGTATTTCCTCGCGCAGCGAGTAGGTTTGGCTATTCAGCGAGGAAATGCGGCTAGCATCTTGGGCACGCTACCGCTTGGGCCAAATTTTTTACACTTTTTGTAAACATTATGTAAGTAAGCTTTTCTATTCTCTTTTTAATTCATATTTGTTTTTTATAATAATTTAATTTCCTTTATATCTTTAGTTTTTTCCATGTAGACAATTATTTCCTTCTCTAGTAAGTTAAAATTTCCATTTTAAAATATTTCATGAACATACCACCTGCTATTGCATGATATCCGTGATAGGCTAGGAGTACTTTTGTCTCGGATCGGACGAATTATCAACGCAAAGCCAAAAAAACTGTATATCAAAACGTACTAAACGGATTTAACGAAATTGGTAATAGGTACAGTTTTACAATCCATAATAAAAACTGTGGTGTTAGCTGATATATTAAGGTCTACATTGAGAATAATTTTACCCCGGGATATAGAAGGGTTTCCCCGGTATAGCCATAGACCAAGCGGATGACGTCCCAGGCACTGATGGTACTTATTAATATTGATGCGATTTTAAATAGGCGCTCCTGGGCATGCTCCTTGAAACCTATGTCGATTAAACAAAATAGGGATTCACCATTGACATCCTGCTAACTTTTTTAGCATAGTTATCTAAGCAACAAAACAGTGACACATCGCAAACGATAATCCGAGCGGATCGGACGCGAATGACGAATCGATAACAATGCATCGATACATACAAAGAGTGCGTGACTTAATCAGCCGCGCCGATGCCGTTGTGACACTCGATCGATTGTCGATCGGACGTCGATCGATTTGCTAGTCAAAACTGTGGCCCAGATCCGCTTCTATCGTAAAGAGAGTTCTGATGTAGAGTAACGTGGACGGCGGGCAGATCCCAGATCAATTGCCTCCCCCCCCCGTTTTACCCCTGAACATGGACATAACTATTTTAAAAATAAACTGAATTATGCCTTTATTTTACTCGTTCCGTGTAATCAGGGGTATTATATATATATATGTCTACAACTTACTATACTACTATTTTCTGGGGTCTTAGCAGTTTGAATAGCATCAAATACCGATCGCATTTACTGGCACACATTGATACTAGCATAGTGGATATATTTTATTCCTAGATCAGTATAAGACTAAGTAATATACTCAAAAACACAATGTGTAATGGGCCTTATGTATCTATTAATTACTGTTGGTTGTAAATCTTTCAATAAAGAATACATTTACCTATGTAACTACATATGTAGTAAGTATATGTTTACATTAAATACACACACATTGATAAAGTTATCATATTTTTATTTATATTATCTTCGTAAATATCGCTCCTACTTCATTCTTAAAGGTTTCTTTATATGGCCTTGGTTTCTCTGCCTTAACCTGGATCGAAGACATTCAAATGAGTTCATAAATTACGGTATCTAGTACATATGTATGTTTAAGTCATAGTAGACTGGAAGGCGACTACAATAAAACAAAAATGTTTAAAATACGCTTGAATGAAGGATTCCTAGTTTACTACGAAAGCTTTTAAAAACCGTTACTACTCCAGGTATCTAGCTCAGATTAAACTTAGTTTTGAAAATTACTAAAGGGCTACGGTAATAATAAATTAACAGCACGTCAAGTGCGAGCTAACTGTATACTTTATAGTCTACCGTATTTAGACATTTTGTACGGAGAATTGAAAAGCGCCACTAGCGGATGGTATTTAAAACTTTCAATTCTCCATACAAAATGTCTAAATACGATAGACTATAAAGTATACGGTATGCTTACGAATAATCTCGCATTTTATAAATATAGTAAAGAGGTATATTTTATTAGTTTCTTCAAGTGTAGCACATAAGATAGCCCGAAACATTTTGTTTATGTTTCCTTTAGCGAAACAAAAACACAAATGCAATGAACCGATGAACGTATAACAAGACAAAAACAACGCTAACTGAATAATAATTGAGTACAAAATCAGTTGCCGTTATCATACTGCACAGGGTAGTGCAGCCAAGTTCAGAAATGACGAGGTTCCATGTTTATATAAATGTTATCTTTATTTTAAGTACTTACCCTATGAACCGAGACGAAGAACACGTGGATAATGATTCACCTGAAAATTAAAAAGGAATGTTATTTGGGGTCGAGTCACCTTCGTCCGTAGGAGAATTAAATACCCTCGAGATACCCTACACGTGACTCTGGGTGGTGCCAACCAGGTGACAACTCTACTGGTGGTAGGCTTCGGCCGTGGTTAGTCACCACCCACTGAACAAAGCCATGTCGCCAAGCGGCCTAGCCGTGTTCCGGCATGATGTTCGGTGTTGCCATTCATGGATGGCGGGTCGGATCAGTTGCGCTGCATGTGCCTAGTGAATGTAGCGTCTCTATCTACTGCCGCCTTCCTACCTAGGCAAGTATGCTCCATCGTAGATCTCATCGTCACTTACCATCAGGTGAGATCGAGATCAAATACTTGCCTATAATGTAAAAAAAAAAAAAATGTCATTTTACAGAGAAGTAACTACGAGCTAGATAGGTAATTAAAATGTTGGTCATTCCGAAGATAGAAAAAATAATTTCCGATAAGTATTTGACGTAGTCACTTTGCAATAAGTTTTCGAATTTTTTTTTTCAATCTAATTAAAATATTGACTGCCGTGCAATCCTCTCATCAAGTCAAGGCACTTATTTCGCTAGTTTTAAATGTAAACCACTATCTAAGGAGTGTAAAGCAGACTTAAGATAGGATTAAGTTTTTTCTTTTATTTATATAATAACTAGCTGTTACCCGCGACTTCGTCCGCGTGGTATTTAACAAAAAGCGGACGAAGTCGCGGGTAACAGCTAGTCTAAAATAAAAGTAGCCTGAGTTACTCCTTGTTACATAAGCTATCTGCCAGTGAAAGTCCCGTCAAAATCGGTCCAGCCATTTCAGAGATTAGCCGAAACAAACAGACAGACAAAAATTGTAAAAAAAATTGTTTTGGTATATGTACCGTGTATACATCCAAATGCACTTAGTAAAAAGCGGTTATTTTAATATTACAAACAGACACTCCAATTTTATTTATTAATATAGATATATAGATTACCACAATGATTACTGAATAGAGCAGAAATAGTATGTTTAAGAATAGCCCACGTATCGATACCTACTGTTTGCATCACGCGTAGTCACATTAAAATCTCCGAAGTTGAAAATTGCCAGTTAAAAAAAATTACTCCAGATTTTAGTGCCTATCATACTCCTAGCCTAGTTTCAAATAACGGCCTAGATCGCGAATAACATCTCTACTGTTATAAACTTAAGGAGTATAATCACAATACAGAGCGTCACATACGCGTCTGTCCCGACAGCCTGCTGACCCATTTCTGTTGCAACCGGGGAGTGGGGACACCAGGCTTTAAGGACAAACTATTTCAATAAAGGACCTTCGCGATATTTTGCAACGGTTACTAGCGATGTTAGGGTCAACCAATATAACTAAGCTAAATGCTTATTAAAAGAGCGCTCGCATCAATAGTGTATTTATCTTTTCAAATTTACCGCGATCGAATGAGACAGAGATACAAATTAGATTCTACACTATTTTACCGGTTAATATTTGATTTCGTAGCCCGACAACGATATTAACGATTTAAAGTGTAGACACAGCCTATAGCACTCAACGATAATGTAGCTTTATATTAGTGAAACGATTTTTAGAACGATTTATAGTTCCGAAAATTATACCCCCTACATCCAAAGTAACAAGCTTTATCTGTTGAAAAAAAAACGAATTTAACCGATTTTATCGCGTTTATTTTATGTTTTTCCCTCAAATTAGTTTCATTTCAATGTGTAATATTCGCGTAAATATAAGAAATCAAAACTTTATCTCTTTATAATATTAGTATAGATGTGAGTGTATATATAAATATGTATATCCCTGCAGGTCTTATTTTCGACGCCTGGCTCCGTCGCAGGGAGCATAATGCTAACTAATATTCTCAGTCCACTTGTATCCTGCCAAATAATATCGCATAGCCACCCTGGGCACTGCAACCGTGTCCCATTTCGCGCGTACACCGTCGGAAGTTTGCGGAAATTACGGCACGGGCGTTGGAAGCGACACAAATGTACCGAACCTTTATATTATATGTTTTATTTTGTTATTTCTCACCGACACGTAGGTAACGGTGCAACGGATATTAAACAATTGATTGAATTATGGCGACAATTGGGAATAATAGTTGTTCACTAGACTCCCGAATAGTTTGGAGGGGACTAGACGCTTATGTCGGGTGATACGTGCTGATTCTGGCAAGACTGATGGTCCAAAATCTCTGACTGACGGTTTTTTTTTTTGTATATTTTTGTCAGTCAAATCTATACAGTGTAACATTCGACTCACCAAGAACATTACATTCAAGTTCATGGGTGAAGCTGTAAAGGCAAACCAAACTTTATTTAGGTGAAATGTATGAAAAAAAATTTAGTATTGAATCAGACTCACCGCGATTCTGCCAATGTCGACGTATAGGCATGATGACAGTAACTAAGAATCACTAAAATAATGTGTTTATCTAATGAGATAGGATTAATAGGTTCTGAAAAATGTATTTATTTACAGATTTAGGGCGAGATTGATAATTTATTTAATAAAATAAAACTACAAAATTCAACAGTCCGCCATGATAAGTTGAACACCAATCAGAGTGAACTACGTCACGAGCATGTACACATTGTAAACATCGCTAAGTTTCGTACAAACTTCGACGATCTCTGCTCTTAGTAATTGTTTTTACCTGCGTTTATAAAGTATTTCGTGATTTCTATCGATCAATTACATAGTTTTGTGTTCTCAAAACATGGAACAAGGATTTACCATTTTTGACACAAACAATATAAAACCTGTTGCTAAGCAACCGCAACATTATCAGCAAAGAGTAATAAGATAAACTCCATACTCTTTACAATATTTATATACGTAAATTACTGATTTGATGTGTTTGCGGTCAGTTTGCATAATAGTGACGTCACAAGCAGACGCCATGACACCGGCGATCGTTTTGGAGCGAATTTTAAAATTACAATTTAAATAGCGTTTTTTTCTAATAAAAATTAGTTTCCTGCCGAAATAATATATTTTTTTGGAAATAGTAGATACCTTAGAATATTATAGAACAGTTTTTCAAAATCAGTCATCATGCCTATTAAGTACTTATTTTTATCATTGTCGAGTGTAAAAGTTCACAGGATTCCTATTTTGGGGCTGGAGAATGGGTGTAAGAGACCAGCTAAAAAAATTAAAAATAAAAATACCGAGCAAAGCCAACTTCTTGATTTACCTACTTAACTTTTTATTGTGAAATTAACTGAATTAGTTTATGGGTACCTATGATATAAACTGCAATTAAGACATTTTATTTTATTTTAATTGCCTTATATTAATAAAAGTTGGTACAAAAAAAATTTAAGATAATTATGATACACAAAACATGTGATTAAAAGTGTCTACTCAGATTCCTACCTGTCTCATTGGATTTTTTATAATTAAATATTTAAAAAGTATATTCCTTTATTCATGGAAACTGTTGTTTTATGGTCGATCTGACCACACAAGCCCACAGTCTGCGTATGGTATAATGTTCCAATATATGTTTTATTGTATAAAAGTTATTATTTACAGGTACATCATATTTAATAGATAAGAAATATATAGGTTAATATAGTGCTTGATTGCTTACAGGTAAAATAAACAATATATTGGTATTTATTTATAATTATGAATACCACCACCACCATTATTATCATCATTTCGGTTGAAGTAGTCGCTACACACTATTATTTAATAATTAATTATTGTAATCAAATTTGTTACTATGCAGAGCTAAGTGTCTACGAAATGGTACAATGAAAATGTATGGGCCTAGGGTGCCACAATTATGAAATATAATTCCACAATAAATTGAAATATACATGCAAGTAGCATGCATGTGAAACTAAATAGAAGATAGTTGTTCTATTTCACTCCGAAAAAAATAGAATGCTGTCATTAGGTGTGCAAGTTGATTGCAAGATGTTTGATTTTAAGCATCAAGTATTGGCACAGATATGCAAGGAGTGTGTCACACAAGCATGCTAGTATAAAACTTAAAAAAACCGTGCTGTATGCGGCTGGCAACTGCTTAACATAACATGCCAGTTACCAATGTAATGTATGGAAGTTCTACATTCTAACGTAAGTGTTTTCAATAACTTTACGTCATATAAGTTAAAAGAGAGTAAACTGATTATAGCGGTACCCGGCTATATTATATTCTGAAAGCCACTCAGTGTCTCCATTCCATCACCTAGATAATCAATTAAATTATTCGTAATAAAACATTACTTGACAAGCAGTTCTTGCTACTATAATAGTCTAATATAAAAGCTCGACTATTATTGGCTAAGCATAGTCGTTTTGTATACTAAATATCGCGTATAAACAATAAATCTTAAGCAATGAAAAGATGACACTTGTACGAGATATAAACACAGTTCGAATTATAAAGTAAAAGTAAAATATCTTGAGTTCACTAACCATACAACGTATGTAACTCTATTTGCACTGTTTATTTATGATCTCGTAGCACTATTGAGTTGTGATAATTATAGTAAATTTACAAAGTTTATAGCACTATAGGAATTATTAACACCCTTCTTTCCATTCCGCTTTTTTATTTTTTTGGTTGGATGATTTTTTTAGGCCGAGAAAAAGTAATGGTTCTACAGACTTCGGGTACTAGCCTTTTGAAGCCTCTCAGTTAACAATCACGACCTGAGATTTGACTTACAGTTACCAATCCCCTATGATTACCTTAAGATTCGTCTAAGTTAAACGCAAAATACGATAAAACCCATTCGAAATGGTTTCCTATATAGCACACACAAATCAACGAAGCTATTTAAAACCCAGGAAATCCTTGGAAAGCCCAACCACTTCATATGGGAATGGTACGTTAAGGAGTTTGTCGTTCGATGGGTTAGTAAAATTTGAGTGAATTCCAATACCCCTCGTACAACTGTAGCTCAACGGGCTGAGATCTTGAACGACTTGTCACTCATATACTCAAAAATAAATAACGAACAAAACAATGTATAAAATAAAATTTGGCTGCAAAGGCCTTATACCCAGACCTTAATAAAATTATATATATAAAAAAACGACAATTTGTTTTGCGCAAACGCGTAATCAGTAATCTCAAATGAAATCTTTTTCTGATAAAACTGTAAATCATTGTACTAAGAAAATTGCTCAGATGGTGCGAATCGCTTATCAGTGAAGTGAATCTGGGTACTGGATTACACAAAAGTGTTGTTTTATGATTAAAGTACACTGCATAAAGTTAAGTGAAAATGGTTGAACCAAATCAATTCGAAGGGATGCCAGACCTCAGTTTGGGTAATGCGGGTATGGCGCACGGCGGCGGGGCTGTTCAATCGTTTAGAAATGTACCATCCACGTCTGCAGACAACTCTGCAACCGTACCACCGCCTTTACCCCCAAGATTGGACACCATGAATGGTCAACAGAGCTATGGAATGGCCAATAATTACTCTTATGGGGGAATGGGGAATTACGGAATGGGGGGCTATGGTGGATACTCAATGGGGGGCTATGGAGGATACGGGGGAGGATATGGAATGGGAGGGATGGGTATGGGCATGAGTGGAATGTATGGTGGTTACAACAGATTTGGAATGGGAGGTCCAATGCATGGTGATATTGAAAGCAGGTATGTACTAGAATATTTTGTTTTTGTTTATTATTATACTTAATTATTTGTTCAATGCAATGTTTAAAGTTTATCTTACTTTTTGGTTCATATGGGCACTTGAAACCCAATATAAGTTTTAATGACACAGAAAGCTAGGTAATATTTTTTTGCCAAATGTTTTGACCTTGTATTTAATATTCATTTAGAAAGATTATGGTAATATTGTCAAACGGTCAAGGATGTGTACACACACACACACACACTTAACATATGAAATACTCATGAAACTATGATAATAATAATAAAAGTTAATCACTTGCTCCCAAATATAAGTTAGAATGTAATGTGTAAAATCTTGTTGATAATTCTAGATTTATACAAATGGCAGAAGAAACCTCAAGGCCAGCATTTGACTCCATACAGAGCCTCGTAAATGCTGTCGGCAGCATTGCCATGATGCTGGAGAACACATTCTTCGCTTTGACCAGCTCATTTAGAGCTATATTAGGTAATTGAACATTACACAGTACTATAGAGAGTTGAAACTCCCTACTTTATGTGGGTTTATTGTTAAAACTACTTATTGGGCTTCAATTCATGAATATTGAATTTATTGAGAGGTTTTCCTAAATTATTTTTATACATAGTGAATAGAAGGGTTCCAGGAAATAATAAACTAAAGCCTCAGTGATGTGGGATGAGAATATCAGCCAGGGAACTGTTCAATGGATTTATCATCTAGTTTATAGTTCCTCTGTAAATAATGTTGCACAGCTAAACTTATCAACATTTTCACAGGAGTTGCAGAGAACTTTGGCAGACTAAGATCCCTATTTGCTCAGTTCTGGTCCACATTTGCTGTTATCAGAACTTTGAACTGGATTGTCAGGAAGCTTCTAGTCACCCTTGGATTGAGGACTGAAAATGAATTCAAGGTATGTTATCATATTTAATGAATAAGCGTTATAACCCCATAAGATATGTCCCATAGTTGGTTACATCCATTGTATGTCCTAACAAGTCCAAATTTGGGAGGAATTAATTAAAATTAGCTCTCATCTCAATGTTAAAAGAGTCATTTCCAGCCTATGGTTTATTTTTTGAGTACTATATTTTTTTTATGTAAGTAGGTATATATAGTAAACAAGAACAAACATAGACTTAGCATAACATAGTTTGACTGAGAATGACACTGGAGAATAAATTGTGATTATCATTTTTCATCATCCGTAAGCACTTTTATAGGAAATAATAGTTTAATTTATTACTATCTATAATATTCAGACAGGCCAGAGTTTCAAAACAATAATTTTAAATTATCTATTTGTTATCAATTACAGAAGCCTCATTCAATGTTTTAAAACGTGTTGATTATTTTAATTGGTACCTACATTTATCTTTATTATATAAACTTTATATACTCACGTAAACATTTGAGTGTACCGCAAATTAAATACCACAATGTTTTTGAAAATTATTAATTCCAAATGTCTAATCGGTGAAAGTACAATTATAAATATATGTTAATTCAGACATGTTTATTACAACAATGTAGTCAGTTAACTATCTTGATTATAAAAATGCTAGTGGTTAGTATCTATTATCTATTGTCCATCAAAAAATGTGTGTGCATGTAAAATTCATAGCAAACAAAAAGATACTGCTACATAAATGTTATCCATAATTAAATGCTAATACTATTTCTGCTTCTTCGAATTCCCTCCTGCATAAAGGAGTATGTCAGCTATAATGCCAACGACCTCGCGTCCTATTACATTAGGACTAAATAGACTATGTACACCCGGATAGTCTTACCCCCCAATTTATAGACGTTTTATAACTTTATCAAACGTCATATAGTACTGCGCACAATAGTTTTTCCCCCGCGCAGTACTAAATGACGTTTGATAATGGTATAACACGTCTATCAATTCAGGGGTTTATATTTTTTGGTATATAATCTCGAATTTATTCCAGGCGTGGGCTGAAGCGGTCGCCGCCACGCAGGCCGGCAGCCCGGCGTCGCCGGAGAACCCGCGCGCGGCCAGCTGGCCCGTGCTCCTGTTCTTCGGAGTGGTGGCCGCAGCCCCCTACATCGTGTTCAAAATGTTGAGGGGTTTGACTAACAGTATAAATGAGAAACGTGAGTTAAATGTTTAGCTTTTTTAAACAGCGAGTAATGTTTGGATCTTGGGATATGATGTCCAGTGCCCCAAGTCTGCTAACGCAATTGATTCATAATCGAACAGCAACCGCATAGTAACTGTGACTTTTGACAATTATTGTATGGGATATCTGTCAAAAGTGACAGTTACTATGCGGTTGTTGTTCGATTATGCATCGATTGTGTTAGCAGACTTGGGGCCCTGTGAAGCGTATACAACAATGATGAAAATTATATCAAAGTTCCAATATAATCACCAGTAAAATTGCATGTTTCTGTTAAGCTCGGAATGGGAGGATTACATCAGCCAATTGGTATTTAATGTGACAACAACTTTTACTATCTATCTATCTATCAGCCGAAAGATGTCCACTGCTGGACATAGGCCTCCCCCAATGTTTTCCAGACATCACGGTCCTCCGCCACTTGTATCCACTGGCTTCCTGCTACGCGTTTATACTAAGCCCTAATAAATATTTTAGATAATAAATGCTAATCATGATATACATAAAACATATAAATAAATTATCTCAAACTAGTCTTTATCAGCGTCATCTAATCTTATATTACCATTACGTAAATAAACCCTAGCCCTTACCAAGTAACGCAGAAATAAAACGTAATGAATTACAGAGTTAATAGGTATAATAATATACTAAATAGCAATTTTTTATCGACCTTTCGGAAAACATAAAAACTGCAATTTGTCGTTCAATCATATTTATTATCCTGACATCTGTCTTCACCAACATGTATTTATTAATAAAAGTACAAATATCTTTTATCTGATTTTAAAATTTGACTTTGATCCAACACCCGCACGTAGATAAGGATATTCACACATGACAATGATTTTGTCTTTATCTATCAGTGGGCATCGTTTTAAATAGCCAACTATGACTAACAAATAGATGTAACTAGCCGTCCCGGCGATATTCGTACCGCCTGTGAATGAAATGTATGAGGAAATTAATTATCTTTATTATTATTTTTATATGTGAAACTTTCCCATGTTTTAATGATTATTCTGCTATTCGGGGCCGAGACACATTCAGAATAACGAAGTTCCTAAATTCGGACAACCTGTTTTTGAGTTATAAACGGTGTAACTAACACGACTTTGTTTTATATGTAAGAAGAGATAATATTATTTAGATTCTTATCAGACAGGCCAGCTAGATTTTATCTTTATCTGTCTATATTGAAATATTAAATACTAGCTATTGCCCGCGGCTCCGCCAGCAGCCTCTATGAGGCATCCTATATTAGTCAGAGCTACTTTAGCTTCCTATCAATGAAATGATTTTCGGAATGCGGATCAGAAGATCCAGTTACCACCTAGACCGAAACGTCAATCCATCCATCCAAATTGGGGGGCCGTTCAGTTTCAATAAATTTATAATGGAATTACAAAGTACTTTTACCTCTGAACATGTTGTGTAATGCTTTATGCTATTGTAGAAGCACAAAGTTCTCTAAAAAGCTAATATAAAGGAAGCTTATCTAAATCCTCTTCCTCAGTGAACGACCCTGCCACCTGGCAGAATCCACTCCGAGCCGTCGCCACATACGACTTTCAGGCGACCAGCCCTCAGGAGATCAGCTTCGCAGCGAACCAGGTCCTGACTGTCGCCCCACAGAGCCTCCAAAGCCAGCTATGGAACTCTGGCTGGTTAATGGCAAGCACAGATAGGAACACGGCCGGTTTGGTACCAGTCAATTATATCAGGATTGTCAAGCCCAAGGAGACTGAACAAAATGCCACAGAGAAACCGTCTGAACCTAATTTGGCTGATTTGAACAAAGCTTATGAGCAGGATTTGTAAAGGTAGTAATTTAGTACTTACAATATTATATAGCGTTTATTATTATTGAATAAATTTAAAATGAGGTTTAGGGATGTTGTAAATAAGCTATAGTTGATAAATTTTTAGTCAAAATGAATGACTTCAATTATTTAATATACATATAATTTTGTTTTTATGGCCAGTTTAAAGGAACCCGTAGACACGGACAACTTATCGTATACCTATATCTATAAACCATATGTATTTATAAAACGTATGACCTGTATTTATAAACCGATCAGAGTTAAGATCCGATTTATCAACAAGTATCTCAAGAAGAGTGCACTCTAGTGCATACCATAAGATTGTTTGATTATACCAGGAAACCTTTAGGGGATAAAATAATTATAGACATTCATCTTATTATAAACTGGCACTATGCTAAGTTTTATTTGAACGTTCCGTAGCTTTCCATTATGATAGACGGATATAATTACCTAAAATAGAGGATTTCACATCTATATCACAAATGTCCACTTGGGCATTTTTTATTAATGTAATCTATGCCCAGATATAACCAAGATGTGGTCTTATAATATCCATTGATTAGCTAATGGGAGATACTCACAAATCATCTTTAAATATTCAGAAACAATACAACACTCGAATTGGCGTATTTACGTGCACTCTTGAGATGCTGTTTTTTATTAAAATGTTTTATAGCATTTTAGACATTATGCTTCGTAGCCATTCCAATCTTAGATGACATATTGCAGATATTTTACATTTGAGACAAGATTAAGGATCTCAAGAGCGCATTTAAGTTGACTCTACGGTTGAGATCAGTTTAATAATACGGGCCCTTACAAGATGAAATAATACAGACAACATATCGAAGTATAAAAATAATGTTTTATACACGCGAATAACGTCCATACGTACATACAAATAACGACCATACTTACAAGCGAATTCGCGTGTACTACCGATCGACTTGATTTATTGTATTCAATTTGTTGTTTCCAACACTCCATCTATATTATTTCTTAATCTGAGTACGAGCCCCAGATTACCGGTAGCCACAAGTTAGGTCTCTGAGGGCTGCATTCTATAGCAATATCGGTCGCTTTCCTTAATAGACTGGAAGTAGACGATAATAAAATTGGGAATAAGAATAAGGAAAGGACACTATTGCTAAATACATATAATCTATCAATCAACTTAATATAATGAAAATTTTGAACAATAAATAATGCTGGATTCACATTATATTTCAGCCAAGCTAGACTAACATTTCTGACTTTTCCGATTGTTGCAATGAAATGATAATTCTATATATTTAAAGAGATTTAGTTTAGTTTTGTTTCGGGATTTAGAGTTAGGATTTTTTCGTAAATTAACCGTTTGTATTATATCTTATATATACTTTGAATATTTTATCGTAATTAAGCATGTATATTCCTTGTATACTCGCCTCATAAATGGAAGTCAATTACTATTAATATAGGGGCATTATTCATAAGTCGCTTCTGATGGGTGCAATGTCCGGAGGAACAAGTGCTGTCAAATTTAGCTTTATTGCAATGGAATTGGGTTTAATGTTCTGTCACAAAATTTTCGTAGTTTTATATTTGGATAGAGCTCCACCGAGTCGCTGGCGCCTAGGTTATTTGTTTATGTGGCAAATTGTACTGCGCCCCTATCGGTCAATGGAGGAACTAACAATTTGCCAACAATTTATTTTATATAGACCTCAGGTATAAAGTTACTCTATGAAGTAAACTTCGACTGTTATTACTGATAGTAGAGCTACTCTGTTCCACTTTGTACCTTGTAATATATTGTGCATAATTATAACCAATAATTTGTAAGCTCTCTTGAGAAATGTTGACTTGAAATAAATCATGTATGTGGGATGGACTGATTAAGAATTATTAAAATGTAATAAGTTGTTAATAACGTCTTTTAATTTCCCTTCAAACTATTATCCTGTATATTGTTTTTTCAAGTGGGGGTAGATGGCAAAATCATTTTTTTTATAGGACTCGAGACTGATTTTATTAAAACTATTTCCATAGCCAGGAATTCGACGATTTTGATGAAACAAAAAACAACATTGGTATTATTGGACCACACGATAATGTCGCTTACAAAGATCGAGTTTTAATACATTATTAATATTTTCATACATAAACCGCGAATTCCTGTGTATAGGTTTGGGTTTTTGTGCTTCAATATTCCGTCTACATTATTCCTTCGTTCTCAGATAAAAGCAAATTAAAAATAACCATATTGTTTATACAGCTTCAGTGAAAAGTAGCGGGCTAGTTAGCGAGTTAGAACTGTTTAATAATTACTTCTTTGTGCAGATTTTTATTAAAAATATTCCGGGAGTTCTTAGCCTAGGCAAACCCCCTAAGGCTATAAAATGCCAAGCTTGGTGTTGATGCAACTTGGTTATTTCGTGAACGTATTCCATGTCGTGCGTGAATAAAAATTCGTGTACTATTTTTTGATGTTTATTGTAAAGTCATAGTCTAAGTTTACAAGTAAGGTTCGGGGAATTCAAAGGTAACTTCGCGCCCCGTCAGCTTCTTGTACACAGACTGGAAAGTGTCCACCTGGTGACAAAAAAAAATCATCTTTAGAAGATTGTCTTACTGACGCTATAAATAAATACGAATGTGATATAAGTTTAGAGCAGTCTCCTGCGCGTATTCCGCCCTGCACACTACGCAAAACATTTCATTGCGTTACAATATAATGATTGAAAATGTATATGTTTACACTTTTCGAAAAAAAACGCGCAGGAGACATAGCTTTACTGAGGATTAACCCTTAGTAGCCTGATTTACGAAAGTGATTTATTTTTAATATTACTGTGTTTAATGTTACTGTGTTTAATAATAATGACATTTGATTTTTTTTTAAATTTAGTTGGAAAGAATATTATACAACAGTAAAATACGTACAGCCAACCTATAAAAATAACTAATAGTAATGTGAACATTCGGTTTAAAAGATTGGTATCAAAATTGAAACTCTAGGCTATTAAGGGTTAAGGCAGTACGGCTCAAAGGATTTGAATGAGATTGGCACGGACGTAAGTTGTACTTCGGAATAACATTGGCATGTTTACATATTCATTGTAATTGGCATACATTTGTAAACCAAAAAATCTCAATATTGCAAAATATCATCAGTCGGCCAGTATAGATTTATACATTGCAGAAGTTGGTATATCTTCTAAATTACATCCTGATAAAGATTCTAAATTCTATCACATCCTGGCATATATAGCCTGATCAAAAGTTTAAATCCTTCTACTGAAAGGTAGAGAATTGAACTTAGTCATGCAATTTCACATGGAAAATTTGCAAGGTAAGGCTGCAGGCTGCCAAGCTGTTTACAAAATAGGAAAAAAAAGAGCAGTGCAGAATGTAGAAATACTCATAGAAAAGTGCTATATATTACCTTGTGTTCAATGGTGGTCTGTTGGTTCTTATCGAGATGAACCTTGATGAGCTGTGAGCCATCCAGCTTGATCCTGATCCTCTTGCCTACAATCTCAGCGGGGAACACCAAGTCTTCTAAGATCGCGTCGTATACGGACGTCAGCGTCCTGAAAACATGAAATACATTAAATAAGACTTGGAAAATTATTGTGTTGTTGTCACCATTTGTCAATTTCTTGACAACACAAATGTAAGGAGACTAGGACGAAAGCTTAATGCTTTATAGGTGAGTCAAACACACACGGACCCTAAAGAAAAAGTATCAGATAGCAAATTGACTCATGTAAAAGTTTATTTTTAATTCATATAAGACAAAATGCATTAATGGAATATTGAAAAGTCACTACCATGTCATAGTCAGTTATTCAGCCGACACAGACGCGAAAGAACTACACCTGTGTTTAAGGTCATGAATCATATGCAATTTTTCAAGAAGATTTTAAATTATTTAAGCATATTATCATTATAGAAGTCTATGTCAACATGTTTTTAAATATATACAGAATAATTACACTTTTAGACCTAAACCTGCAATGTAAATAAAAACTCAATTCGCTCAAGTGCGTTTGTAAATCAGCGAGTGTATTATTGCACGGAGCGACTTCCATCCTGTATATGGATCTCATGGTCCAGCTGGGATTAGCACCATGTAAATATCAATATTCTGTCAAATAACGGAACACCAAAAGCAGATCCCTATACAAAATGTACAAAAAGGTGGCTTGTTTTGCAGATAATGGGTATCACTGCCCATGCTGCCTAATGTGTGTAGTCAAACATACCTAGATCTGGGCCTCTTCTGTTTGTTAGCTACACGCGTCTTGTGGCTGGGCTTGGGCAGAATCTTGCGGTCTCCAACAAACACGACATGTTTACCACTGAACTTCTTCTCAAGCTCACGCACCAGCCTGATCTGAATCTTCTGGAACGCCTTCAGTTTTGGCATCGGCACATAGATGATGATTGACTGCAAATAAAAATAATATTTAGGATTAAATATCACTTTACTCAGGCAATAGAACTTAAATTACAATATGAGATTGAAAACATTTTGCAGCACAGCAAAATTAACTATACAACTACATAGTTCTTATAGGGACTTATATTTATGCTACAATTACCAGCCATTATCTATATACCAACAAATAAATATTGACAGACCAACACACCAACTATATAGTCACAAACTGAGCAATACTAGTAATATTGTAACATACAATGAACTAGGGGTCGTCCCAGTAACACCCAGATCAGGGTTAACACGTAAATATTAATACAAAAATGTACCCCAATAGGCCTTTGATTGAAACTACCAGAACAGTCAGACATCCCTGGTGTGCCTACAGCACACTTGTCAACTTAATGTTTTTAAACAGATATCCCTATTATTCTAAACTCTGCACTATTCACAAGATCTAATAGCAAGTAGAACTAACCTTTTTATTGTGGAGTTCGATTTCCTTAGCTTTTGTAATGTACAGCTCCCGAAGCTGAGCCTTCAGGTCGGAGTTGGTCTCCAACTCGACCAGCGCCTGCGAGATCGAGGTCTCGAAGACGTCAGGCTCCGCAGCGCTCGCTTTGATGATCTTAGTACTCATCTGGAACGAATAAATCCTGGTTATTCCACACTTATAGGTTAGAAATTTTCACACTATAATTCAGACTATTCCCGACGAAACTATCACTTGTAAACTTCAACACTTATACATATTTTGTCTAACATAAGCGTGCCATCGTAGGATATCAGTAAAAATAACTTAACAACACTTTCTACAACCAAAACAACGTTGGAGGTAGGACGGAAGATTTGTCACCACAATATATCTAAGTAATCTTTACCGTAAATGAATAACTATGGTCGTAAATAAGTAACTAAGGTATTACAGAATAAGAACCATGCAGTATTTATCGAATAAACGGCATAAATACATTAAAATTTGCTAGAAATTCATATGGACAGCTACCTTGAGAACTGAACGGGAGAGAAAGAGATAGAATAACAGTATTGTCAGCGTAAAAATGAATAACTACCAAAATAACTGGATTCTTGCAAGTCCCAAATTAAAATGATTCTTACAATCAATAAAATAAAATAAACATAGTTCTAATTATTGCATCCAATACTCCATATAACTGCGGAACTGGTTCTAGTTGGAAACCGAAAAGTAATTTCTAAGGAAATATCCAGGAAGGATAATCCAACAAGGAAAACATCTGTAATTATTACATTTACTAAATTTAATTGTAGTCTTACCTCGATACCGCATGACACTGGTACAACAATCATTTTAATAACAATTTTAATTTATCTGCTTGCGATCAAAAATGTTACTGTTGTAAGATATCATTAAATAGTCTGGCAAGAATTGAGATTCGTTCAGAAATCAATTTCCATATCTACAGTTACCACCTACGTTTTAATTTTTAAACAGAGCGGGTGATTATGTGTGTCGAGATCATCGAGCTATTATCAGCATTGGTCGAGCTAGTGGCGAGCACTTTCAAAGCAATTTCAAATTACCTTACTCGATGCTCTATCTGGCAAATTGTAGATCAGTGCTCTGACATATTTTTTGTATTGTATGCATGCTTTTTTACTTGGTTATTAATTTGTACATTTATGTCCAACTAACAGTGATATGAACCATCATGACACAGTCTAGCTAGCTAGGACAAGTGAGAGAGTAACAAGTTTAGTATTTGTAAAATAAATATGTTGCAACTCAAGCCAAGCTTTCTTTCTTCTTCTTCTTTCTTTACGAAATGAAATGCGATGAAATAAAATGGATATGAATATGGCCTCACCCGCAACTTAGCGGGTATTTTGCCAGTGTCAAGTAATTAATAGCAATATTAAATTCAATAAATACACATTATAAATAAAATAATGGATGTGACATGAAGAAATGAAAATGGCGTGTCCAAGCCAAGCTTTTGAAATATTTGTATTTATGTACGTTATTAGTTACCTTTATGCATGGTTACATGTTAGTTAGAATATAGCTCTATGACCTGTTTCTTTCTTCTTTCTTTCTTTATGAAATGAAATGCGATGAAATAAAATGGATATGAATATGGCCTCACCCGCAACTTAGCGGGTATTTTGCGAGTGCCAATTAATTAATAGCAATATTAAATTCAATAAATACACATTATAAATAAAATAATGGATGTGACATGAAGAAATGAAAATGGTGTCCTCTATGACCTCTGATCATAACTGATTTATATTATTAGTCAAAAAGTCCATCCAATCCTACGAGCCAATCTTATTGATCCAATCCATCAACCTGCTTGCTTGACTCAGCATTGCAGTTTGGCTTGTTTTTCTCAAGTTTTCTTCTTTTTCGTTGGCAAAATCAACGAAGATCAGACTAAAAATATTGAATTGTCTGCCGTCTGTCAAGCTGTCATTTCATATGAAAGATCGATCACCCATCTCTAGTTCGTCTGTGGCTCACCGATCAAAATAAAACTCGGGCCAAATGTTTTAAAATTTATAATATTCTGTAGAAAATATGTTTCAGTAGTTTTATTTGGAATGATTCACCTAAGGAAGGAACGAGTTGTACGTCTACATAGTACGAGTATGAAACACAGAGCATGTAATCTGTGAAGTAAGTATCTTACCTGTAATCTTTGGCTGGTTTATGCTGTGGCCTGGGAGTGTTTTGCACAAGTTATTGTTTTGTGAAATGTTAATGTAAACAGAAGGCGTATATTGTTTGTATTGTAACGTTACGTATAATGGCTACTGAATCATAGACTAACATCTGCTACGTCTTTGTACAGAATAAACAAACCTTGAATTCTTCTGTGCAAACGTGTCGCTACTGAAGTAAAATGATACCGGCGGGAAATAGGTGAGTATTTAAGTACCGTACAGGAATTTACTATTTAGGTGCATTTTATGTTCTTACCTAGGAACTTTCTTGGATATGTTTATGTCATCTTATCTACATGTTAGCAATAGCAGAATAACTATTAAAACATGGCAAAATTTTTGAATTTCTCATACATTTAATTCTGGGGCGAAATGAAGTTCGCCAGGAAAGCTAGTAATTATATAAAAAGCTTGTTACCTTTGTACGGTTTACAGCATGGCACTATGTAAGATGATAATAAATACTCAAACATTAGCTTGATTTTGTAGTTTGAGGGTCTGCTTGGCTCACTGAGTGGGGCAGTTGCATCTTGGCAACCAGAAATTGTTCTTTCTTTGGCCAGTTACTGGTTACACCCTCAGTCTATTATATCCTAGTTTGGGATCATACTATTGGTTTGGATTGTTGGGGTATAATGTGACTTTTTTTTATTTCATTCTATACAGGTTGTGACAGTTATAAAATACATTGGCTATGGTTTGGTTGCAGTAATTATACTAAAATATAGTTTCTATGAATATGTGACATTAACTCACAACTTCATCACTGTAGAAAACCTATTTGACTCCCTTAGATTTTAATGCTTATTATTATTATTTACATATGTATATGTTTCTTCAAATGACCTGTAAGGGACCATTATCTATAAGGGATTTTTTTATTCTAATAATATTCAAAATATTTTTGTCTACTTATATATTATCAGGAAGTTTATTACTCCATATAATTTATGTGAATTATTATGTAATTAATGACACCTCAATAATTAATTAACATAACCAAATTGTTTATTTTAAAATGCAAGTTTATACAAAGTGAATGAAAATAAAGTAATCAAATTAAAAACATTAATCATTTTCAATTCCACACATCAATCACACAAAAAATGGCAGTTACTATCATATACAAACCAATAATACATTATATTACAAAACTTAACACTCAGAAACTTGATACAAGTGCTGATAAAGTAATCTACTCATAATAGTACAATGAATAACATAATTAGCTTATGCTATGACAAAAATCATACTTTAAAGTAGGGTATAATGCAGTCCCTACTTATAATAATTATAGTACTCTAGTCGTTACTTAATAAACATTGTGAAATACTTAAAAAAAATACTAATAAAAAATATTTATATTTTACCATCTTTGTCCACCAAAATTTGATCATCTTTGTCAACCTAAATTTAAATAAGAGATGCTTGCAGTAGAAGTTACGTACTCTTTCATAGAATAGGTACAGATTTATTTTTAATAAATCAATAAGTAGTTTAAAAAAATATACAACCGAATTAAGAACCTCCTCCTTTTTGAAGTCGGTTAAGAAATAACAGTGGTAAGTGTCCCATACTCAAAGATATTGTTAAATTATTTCTTTAACACCCTCTAAAAAAATGGGTACTAAGAGGAGATGTACTATGGCTTATCGAAAATGATATATAGCAGTATAGATGCAACATAATAGCTTTGTCAAGTTGTCAAGATTCTACACATAATTACATCACCCACCAACACCACATAACGTAAGCTAGAAATACTTCAGCGTTGACTCCGCGTATAAATTGATAAGAACTCTCCGCCCGCAGTGACCTCACGACCGTCGCGTGGCTGGCGTGCGCATAATATCGTCGCCACGTTGCTGAAAAAAGAAGTTAGTGATCCTTATTTGTTTTTCATTTTGTGATTCCATTTTTGAATATTCGCGGTAAATTATTTGCAGCAGAAAAAAAAATGTTTTCTTTTTATATGATAAGGAGTTGGTGTTTTAGAATTGACTAATTTAAAATGTAGTTAAGTAAGTCCTATTGTTCTACATTAGATTAATTAAAATGAAGTGCTCAGGACGGAAGCGATAATAGATATTGTACCCAAGAAACGTGGAAATAAATTACCGAGCTAGGCTCTATTTACATATGTGTACCGTGCGTGTATATTTCCAGTAGAATAGCTATGTTATTTTATAAATTGTACGTACAGGTAGGTATCTACTATAACGAGGAATAAATATGATCTATCATGCCTGTATTTCCCAAAGGGCTAATTAGAGGGTAGGTAGGTATATCCATCCACATTTGATCGCCTGGATGCAATTTTTTTTTTTTCTTTTCGGCCATTTTCTATTGACACTAGGGCCAATACGATTCTCCCAAGATGCAGTATTTAGGACAAGGTTTCTACTTATGGTAGGTGTTATAAATAATAGGTTGCATTAGAAATAATTACAAAGATATATATCACCGATATAGGATCATATAATATGATCATCGGCAAAATGTGTGAAACTCTCGGATACTGGTCATACATGATAATAATAGTACCAGCCCTTTTAATTTGCCACTGTTGGACGCGGGCATCCCCTCAATGCGAGCGGGATTACGCCATAGTCCACCACGCTGGCCTAGTGCGGGTTGGCGGACTTCACACGTCTTTCGAGGGTGTCTCTCAGACATGCTGGTTTCCTCGCGATGTTTTCCTTCACCGTTTTAGCAAGTGATAATCATGGTTGAAAATGAGATTCGCACATGAAATCCGACATCCCAGGGGTGCGAGCGGGGGTTTGAACCTGCGATCCTCGTCACCGAGGCAAGCGTTCTACCAACTTGGCTATCACTGCTATACATAATATCTATGAAATAGATCTGGGTCACCCTATTCATATGATAGGTAATATAATTGTCCTTCTAAGAGGTTTGGGTATTATTTCAGACTCGGCTACATAACACGTTTTCATTAAAGTAATGACAAACCGGATGTTAGATAGGTACCTATTGACCAATTTATTGCGGCACTAAAAATTAAGCCGGTCCGATAAAGTCATGTAGGATTTAGTGCTGAAAAGTTAAATCGCTCGTAGGTACGATACGAATGTTTATCACGTATCTCCTTTCAGTCTCAGCTTTATATCTATCTATATACTCGTATATAAAACTCGTGTTAGTCACACCATTTATAACTCACGAACGGGTTGGCCGATTTTTGTGATCTTAGATTTTTCTACTGTCTCCGCCCCGAGTAGGAGAATAACTATTAAAACATAGAAAAAATCATAAATAACAATAGTAAAGATAATTAATTTTATCATAAATTTGATTCTGAGGCGGCACGAAGTTCGCTGGGATAGCTTATAGTTTTATAGAGCGTCTGTGCGTTATCTAACATGGGGTCAACAGGAACGACTGCACCGATTCGGGGAAAATTCTGTAAAAGTATAGAGTATACTCACAAAATATTGCCCTAATCGGTGCAGTCGTTTTATCATGATTGTGTGGAAAAATTCATTTGATTCATTCCAAACGACAGCCCGCCTACGATGTCCCTTGACATCGAGTTGATCTTATTGTATCAAACGATAACATAAATCGCCTTAGATGTCAATGAAGGAGATAACCTTTTGACGATTCAATATTTTCTTACGTAATTAGCATTGAGAACCGACGCTTTGCTGGCATTTTTTAGGCATAGTCGTCAATACAGCAAAGTTGGTAGAACCGCTTGCTTTGAAAACAAAGTGTGCAGGTTAAAATTCCGGCACGTCATTCTGAGATTATGGGTTTAAAGTGAGAATCTAATTTTACGACGACGACGACGGCATTCGGTCACAGACTTCCTTTTGTGACACTAGGCTGTTATCATGATTAAAATCATGACTTTGATAAAAAAAACAATAGCTAAGTAGGTATATCCCTTATTTATAGAAATATATAATTATATAATATACAATGGCAATAATACGTTTTAATATATTAATAATAACCTCTTTCGGGAGGTTCTTTTTAGACATAGAAGGTTTCCTCGCGATGTTTTCCTTCACAAGTGATAATCATGGTTGAAAATGAGATTCGCGCGTGAAATCCAGAAATCCCAGTGGTGCGAGCCGAGGTTTCATCCTGCAAACCTCGTTACCGAGGCTAACGTTCAACCAATTTAGATAACACTGCCATACATTTGGGAATAAACTATTCTATATTCTATCAACTCGTGACTACGGAAGGATTACTTTACACTACACTAATGCATTTATATAAATAATCTACTTATCGATTTAAATTGGACATCACTTGTCCATCAGGTAGGTTTACTGTGTGCAATCGGTCTATCACACAAACAAGCTTTCTCAATTAGGCACTAAACACGATATGATAACAAAATGCAGTCACTCAATAGCAATTTTCTAAACTGTTTCTACGTCACATACCTACGTTTATAATTACTGAAGTCAATGATGAGCCAGTTACCCTGCTAACACAATCGATTCATAATCGAACAGCAACCGCATAGTAACTGTCACTGTTGACAGATATCACATACAATATCTGTCAACAGTGATAGTAACTAGTTGCTATGCGGTTGCTGTGCGTGTTAGCAGACTTGGGGCCCACGAGTATAGATATATAAAATGTCACCGCTCAGAAACAACATACAAACAAACTAAATGATGATTGTATTATGGGTAGTTATCGTACGATTTCGATACGTACAATGGAGTGGAGGTGATACCTAGATTAGCGGAAAAGGGTAAATACTTCCAGCCAGGCGGGTGGTATGCTTGGCGGGGCGGCCGCTATGCTCCGACGGTTACTGTCGGGCTCTGGTATATATGTTACGTACTCCGAAAACTCATAGCGCGATTCAGGATTCTATGAAGAATTGTCAATTGTTCTGATTGTCGTCTGCAGCGCCATCTGTGTGGCTCGTGGCGAGGTTGTGAAGAGGTCGCTACAACAGTATTGCTAACATACTTAGTTGTACCTAGTAGTAATTAAAACGTAGGCCACAGGATTATGATGATCATGAAGATGAGCATAAGTTGATTTTAAAGTTAATAAGTTATATTACTACATATAGGTGTTTTTGACGTTTAATTAACAAAGGGTCTTAGTAGGTACCTAGTAAATGTTATTTCAATATCACCTCTAGGACCAGCTATAAAAAAGCTAGTGTTGTTTGAAATTGTAATAGTTATAATAATATTGCGACAGTTGGTGTATATAATGCTATGCCTTGCCTGTTACTTTAGCAAACAAATTGAATGATATATAAGTATAAAAACAATTATTTACAATTGATAAAACAGTATTGTGAAGCCCACTTGCTTGTAATACCCTTGTAAGTATATTTTCTTACGCAAGTCCTGCGCGGGGGGTTAATTCGTAATTTTCTCATTAATTATCGTATAGGTATTTTCTCTCATTAAAATGTTTAATTTGACTCTATTTTATGTATCTATAGCCCTCTGCATCGTAATAGACGCTTCGCTTATTAATACCTCGTGCAGTTTCAACAGGATTTTTACTAAACAATAGCCTGTAGCGACCTTTTCAACCTCGCCACAAGCTACACTGATGGCGTTGCAGACGGCATTCAGAACAAATGACGAAGCTTCACACATTCCTGAAACGCGCTAAGAGAGTTTTCGGAGCACGTAACATATATACAAGATCCCGACAATAACCGTTGGGGCATAGTGGCTGCCCCGCCAGGCATACCACCCTCCTGGGCCTCAAGTCTGCTAACACAATCGATTTATAATCGAACAGCAACCGCATAGTAACTGTCAATTTTGACAGATATTCTATGGGATATCTGTCAAAAGTGACAGCTACTATGCGGTTGCTGTTCGATTATGAATCGATTGTGTGAGCAGACTTGGGGCCCTGGCTGGAAGATCTTCCCTTTACCGCCAAAAGGTCTATAGTAAGACTTGAAAGATAGGATACGTAATCATGCTATGACCTTGAGGATCGGATAAAGCTATAAACTTATTTATTTCCTCTACAGCCGCAGTATGTCACCAGCAATTCTAGTGACTGGGGGCGCCGGGTACGTCGGCTCCCACACGGTGGCAACCCTCCTAGAACGGCAGGCGGACAACCCAGAGAGTCAGTTCGAGATCATCGTCGTTGATAACCTGTGCAACGCGTATAAAGCGCAGGGAGAAAAAAAGCCAGAGCCTTTGAGGATTATTGAAGAGTTAACAGACAGAACGATACATTTCTATGAAGTGGATATAAGAGATGCCGACGGATTGAGTCACATATTTGAAAATGTAAGTGTTAATAAATATAAATATCGCTACATCAACGAAGCAACGCTTGTGTTATGGGTACCGTACAATGGACTGGACGCGAACCCAATATATATTACGTATATAGATATTAAACAGCCACAACTTGGGTACAAACATTCGTGATCATCACACAAAGTTTGGTCTCTACCAGGATTCGAACCCGGGACCATCGGCACAGATAGCAGGGGACTACCAACTGCGATAATCAGGCCGTCATAAAATGAACGTTGTTTGCTAGGTTGTAATGATACCGTGCGAGAAATTCAACACCATCTATACGGTCCTAAACTAAGCTACACTTGTATTTTGGGTATCGTACAATGAACTGGGGGCGGTCCCAGTATAAAATTACTTAAAGTAAATAGTTATGAATTAGGTAGGAAAGTTCGTGCTCATCACTCAAAGTTTGCCCCTACCGCGATTCGAACCTCGGTACAGAAAGAAGGGTGTCAATTGTGCAACAGGGCCCCAAGTCTGCTAACACAATCGATTCATAATCGAACAGCAACCGCATAGTAACTGTCACTTTTGACAGATATTGTATGTGATATCTATGAACAGTGACAGCTACTATGCGGTTGCTGTTCGATTATGAATCGATTGTGTTAGACGAATTGGGGCCCATGTTGTCAAACATTGCGACCAAATCGCGTAACTTGGGCGCACTGCGGTACAATTCTGCCGACGAAGGGATAGAAAGCCTAAGGTAGGTAGTAGGTAGCTAGTATAGGTACCTCCGAGGTAGTTACACGGCATGGCATTATACACTTCTATGATAAACTTCCCAAAGGAATCCGAGATTTGCCCATAAGTAAGTATAAAACAACTGTGAAAGTTAATCTATGTCGTAAGGGTTATTACAGGATCTTGGATTATTTGGATGATAAAGCAGCCTGGGACTGATCGCTCAAATATCAATATTTATAATGTTAAAGTGTAGCGTGTGTGCGCCTCGCATGGCAACACACTGGAGCTTACTTATTTTTTTGTAAATATAATGGATTTAAAAAAAAAGACAAGCCCGCTGAGTTTCTCGCCGGATCTTCTCAGTTGAGGTCGCGTTCCGATCCGGTTGTAGAGTTAAGAAAAAAAATTTTATGACAATTCGTAAGTGCCCCCGTAGGCCTATACGAAATAAACTTTTTGATTTGACTTTGACATAAGCGTGATGGTGTATTTTTTTCAGCACGATATAGAGAGTGTCATCCACTTCGCGGCGCTGAAGGCGGTCGGCGAGTCGGTCCAGAAGCCACTGGAATACTACCAAGCTAACATTACAGGAACATGCACACTATTGGAGGTAATGTGTTTACCATACATGTGGATTCATATATATTCATAGGGATTCCCTAAAATGTTACTTACCTGTTAAACGACTGGTTTAATACCGTAACTTTCCTTACCTCGTGTTATAGAAAAGCCCTTTCAAAGAGCAATCAAAGTGGGTCGCTATACCCATACGTTATATCTGACGGCAGTTAAGTCGTTCAAAAACTCAATCAGAACCCGTTCATAGGCTTACCGGGTTCCGGGACATGAAAAGGCGCAAAAATATATAATTTTAATATTATACACACACACCACATTCCAAATTTAATATACCTACCAACACACGCACATTCACACACACACTCCAACATACACGCCTACACACACATACGACCCTACTAGTATACATAGAGAAAGATAATTTTATTTAATTATGATTTTCACTTTGATTTTATGTTTTATTTTAAGAAAAATCTATACCACATAACATTACACTTGTACCTTAATGTCCCGAGGTCCAAGATACAGACATTGTCTAGTTTGGAGCTTACCTATACTTTGTTCTTATCGATGTTACTGGGTAAAAAACTATTCTTATATATTCTGAAGGTGATGCGCAAATACGGCGTGTACAAGCTGGTGTACAGTTCGTCGTGTACAGTGTACGGGGAGCCGGAGAAGTTGCCCATCGACGAGGGCCACCCCACGGGCCGCGGCCTCACCAGCCCCTACGGCAAGTCCAAATACTTCTGCGAGGAGATCATGAAGGACGTCTGCACCAGCGATCAGGTAACTGACCATTGAAATAAAAGTTATTGTACAAATTTTATCGCGTTTATTTTATGTTTTTACGTTTCCTACGTTTCGGCTGCTTTACAGCAACCATGGTCACGGGAGGACCATGGTTGGTTCTCCCGTGACCATGGTTGCTGACCTGGTAATACCCAGGGCAGGTCAGTAGGTAGCTCCCAGACCAAACACTTACGCCCAAATTTATAGACGCTATATAACTTTATCAAACGTCTATAAAATCGGGAGATAGTGTGTTAGTCTGGCAAATATTTATTTTAACATACAGATATTTAAGATACAGAGGTCATTTTGTTGATTTAATACTTCTGTTGTTATTCTAGAAGTGGAAGATAATATCTCTCCGGTACTTCAACCCAGTGGGCGCCCACCGCAGCGGCCGCATCGGCGAGGACCCGGCCGGCATCCCCAACAACTTGATGCCTTTCATATCCCAGGTAATAATCCCCCCCCCCTACATAGTAAGGGGTACAGTCCATAGTATCACATGGAATACATACAGATAAGTAGATGTCCAACCCAACTGGGCACTGTCAACCCGTATCAAATCGCGGGCTACGCAAACGCAGGCCTCAAAGTACTCACCTATAAAATGAAATGAGAAAATGTTATACACAACAGCGATTCAAAGCTCGCTGCAGAGCAACAAATAAAATTAATAAAAAAAAACGGCCCTGTCATTCTGAGTTAGGCCATGACGTCACAACGGTGGGCGTGGCCTCAGTCAGTTGGTTGGCGTCAAAATTTGCGCACAAAAATATTTTTTAAATTAACATCGAATGCACAGCTTTATAAGAAACTTTTTATCAAAATAAAAAAAAAACCGTCTTCCAAAAACTAAAAAGTAAAATCTAATCTTGAAATCTACCTTGTCTAACTAAATCAAATATTTAGCGAATGTGAAGTCGGTGCCAAACAAACATCCTACCTGAATGTCTTAAGGTGGAAGCTCAGGGTCAGGGCGCGAAATTCAAAATGTCAATGGTTTTTATTTTTTTACGAAAAATTTGGACATCTTTACGATGTAATTTAGTGTTTTGCGATATTAGCATTCTGCATTGGATGTCTCGATGTATTAAATTTGCTTAAAAAAATACCTAAAGCGATACAACACCATAAAGTTAGTAAAAGTAGCGGTTTTTACAAACCTTATGGTATTGTATCGGATTAAGTACTTTTTTAAGCAAACTTAATACATCGAGACATCCAATATAGAATGTTAATATCGCAAAACACTAAATTACATCGTAAAGATGTCCAAAATTTTCGTAAAAAAATAAAAACCATTGACATTTTAAATTTCGCGCCCTGACCCTGAGCTTCCCCCTTAATATCAATATAAGTATTTATACGGGAAATACTTGTATGGATATTTAGACATCCATGACTCTGGTATAACCATTTGAGCTCATCACAAAAGGTTTGTCCCTACCTGGATTCGAACCCTTAGTCAAACTGAAAGCAGAGTCAATACCTACTGTGCCAATTGGTAAATTATCTTCTTCTTGATTTCTTATATTAACGCGAATACTACACATTTAAATAAAACTAATTTTACGGATTTTATCGCGTTTATTTTTTTGGTTTTTTACGTTCCCGAAATTTCGCGAAAAAATAAACGCGATAAAATCCGTAAAATTAGTTTTATTTTAATATCTTCTTCTTTTAAAATGGATATGCAAATGGCCTCACCCACAACTTAGCGGGTACATTGCCAATGTCAAGTTATTAATAGCAATAACACATTCTATAAATACACATTATAAATAATATAATGAATGTGACATGGTGATATGAAAAATGACAATTGTCAATTATCTTACTCCGTGTCCCGCCAGGTGGCGGTGGGTCGTCTGAGCGAGCTGCTGGTGTTCGGCGCCGACTACCCCACGGTCGACGGCACCGGCGTGCGCGACTACATCCACGTGGAGGACCTGGCCGAGGGCCACGTGAAGGCCGTCAAGCTGTTCCACCAGCCAGGGTTCAGCGGCTTCCACGCCGTCAACTTGGGTCAGTGTTTTATAATACATTAATGTTCAGCCAGAATGTCGAAAAAAAATTATCAACCGAATTGAGAACCTCCTTTTTGAAGTCGGTTAAAAAGGGCCAATGATTAGACATTTTTTAAATAGAATTGGATGTAAATAGTTTTTTAATGATTAATTATTCCAATTTATATACACAAGATAACTAACCAAAAATGAGGATTTCACAAATTGGCTGCGAAACGGTCTAACTATGCGGCGTACCTTTTTAGCCGGATTACAATTCAGTTGAACGTCGGAACCCCGCATTGAAAACGATTTTTATTATCTATGATTTGTAACCTAGAAATGTAATTATCTATGCAAGATGATGAAGAGAAAACTGATTATATTTAATTACTGATAATTCTATCACACTAATATTATAAATGTGAAAGTTTGGATGGATGGATGTTTGTTACTCAATCACGCCAGAACGGCTGAACGGATCTGCATGAGATTTGGCACAGACATAGATTATAGTCTGGAATAGCACATAGGCTACTTTTTATCCCGGTAAAGAATGACATATTTTTTAATCGCGGGTAACACCGCGGGACTAATATTACAATAACAATTCAATCTAAGATTATCATTTTCATTCAACAATAACCACATCAAGATACTTTACATTATTACTTCTATCGAGGGGTAAGACCAAAAAATGGGTTTTCACCCTGTATTCTAGGACTTCCCAACCGGTGGGGCGTGCCCCCTCAGGGGGCGGGGCGTAGAAAGATCTTGGGGGGGTATGAAGTGTATGGTTTGATGATAGCTCTGTCAAAAACAAAACCTGATATCGACCAACTGGTTCAAAAAATGCAGGCGCAAACATCCCATTAATAAATAATAAATCATGGGAAATAAATATCGTTTAAATAATTTGTGTTTTTTATTGAAGCAATGAAGAAAAATATAATAGGGGGCATGCAATTTTTTTTTAATCCAGGGGGAACCATGCAAAAAGCTTGGGAAACCCTGCTGTATACAATACAGGGTGGTTTTCGTATCCATCGTGGGATCATAATGTTTTTTTTTTTTTAATACCCCAGGCACGGGCACTGGGTACTCGGTCCTCCAAATGATATCCGCCTTCGAGGTGGCGAGCGGCCGCAATATTCCGTACAAGGTGGTCGGCCGCCGCGCCGGGGACATCGCCGCCAACTATGCGGACGTGGGGCTGTCGCAGCGGCTGCTGGGCTGGCGCGCCACCAGGACCCTGGCCGACATGTGCGCGGACACGTGGCGGTGGCAGAGCGACAACCCTGACGGGTTCAAGAGGGAAACATAAAAAAAAGACCATGGCCGCTTTGGATCAACTCACCTGACACCAATACAACATGGGTTTTATTATCACACATCATATATGTGGCCATAGACAAAATATATAAAATGGGGTTCAAGAGGGAAACATAAAAGGACCATGGCCGCTTTGGATCAACTCACCTGACACCAATACAACATGGGTTTTATTATCACACATCGTATATGTGGCCATAGACAAAATATATAAAATGGGGTTCAAGAGGGAAACATAAAAGGACCATGGCCGCTTTGGATCAACTCACCTGACACCAATACAACATGGGTTTTATTATCACACATCGTATATGTGGCCATAGACAAAATATATAAAATGGGGTTCAAGAGGGAAACATAAAAGGACCATGGCCGCTTTGGATCAACTCACCTGACACCAATACAACATGGGTTTTATTATCACACATCATATATGTGATCATAGACAAAATATATGAAATTATCAGAAGCTATATTCATATATAGAACGTTCTAGAACATAATTATAGATTGCCTATGAGAAGTAGTGTAATATACTAGTTTTAGAATATTACTAGCTATATTATGAGTATGCTAATTAGCCCTGTCAACTAAGCTAAACAAACACTTGTATGGCTCACATGTTAATTTAGCTTATTTACATGTCATATGTGGATTGACAGTTCGGGCGAGGCAGCGCAAGCGATTGCCTTGATTTTGATTTGCCTCCCAATTAATCCACTCGTGTTTATATTTTTTGTCATGACTTTTACATTGCATTACTTTTGGTGAGATGGTCCAGAGCTCATACAAAATACCCTTGGTCTTTTCTAGGAGGGTAGGCCTAAAACTACTACGCGATATCGAATAAGTTACCATTTTAGTATAATTTTGACCAAATCTTAAACGATCCTATTACGTTTGCCATAATTTTATTTTTTAATATATTTTTATATTTATTCTAATTTAAGATTAAAGCAATATACCAAACAGATACCAAAGCATTTACCAGTTAAATAATATATTATTTAGGCATATATATATGGCGTCGTCTAACGAATGGGCGTACAAAGAAAGGAATAGTAATAAAAAAAATAGTGATGTTTTAAAGGCTATGTAAGACTAAACAGCATTTATTTATTAAATAACGTGTGATAATATAGTCCGATTTAAGATTTTATTACAATAAATACAGAGGCAGTTGTATAATCTTACCAAAAAATATATGAGAACCGTGCCATGATCATTTTAATCTGTTTATAATGGAATCACAATGCGTTCTATTCCGAATCGTGTTTTGTATTTCCATTGTAAATGAACGAAAACTGACCCCCGAATTTATAGATTTTATCAAACGTAGTCCTGCGCACATGTTTTGCTTTGCGCAGTACTATATGAATTTCAAAATGTTCTAGAACACCTATAAATTGGGGGTGTACATTTGGGATGTTTTTTTTCCCTGGCAACATGTAGCCATGGCTACTGGCACTACGGCTGAACACTCAAACTCTACTTACCTCCTTATACGAAATCTCTATATTTTTATAGTGATCTACAAATTACAATGGGTAGTGCGTATGCGCATTTGTGTGCTGCCTTATCAATATTAACGCCTCGTGAGTGGAGTATTTGGCCATGCCCTTATCTTGGATTCTATGTATGTGCTTATCTTTAAGTTGCTTGGAGCGTCCGGCGTCTACCCTTAAAAAGTCCTGGTCAAATATTGAAAATAGTTTCTATAATCTGTTATATTTTTTTCAGGTTAAAGTTAGCCCAAGTCTCTCTTATTTTAGTATTGCCAGTGTCATGTTTAAAATTGATTATCAATTTACAAGTTCCTTTCAAATGGCAGCTTGTACGTTTATTTGCTACAATGGTAATAAAATTGAAAATTGTTTAGTGAATATTTAATATATGTAGGGGACTTGGGGCCATGTCATATTAATTATAAATAATATTCCTATACTTCGTACATTCTTAATTATTTATAAAAATAAAGAATTTATTTTGTTGATTATTTTTGCGGTGCTATTTATGAATCTACTTTTTATTAGTTTCAATCGACGCGTGGTTTGTGTCTTACTTACCAATAAATATTTAAGTATGACATTTGTTTTGTTTTGCAATTTAAACTATCCAATCTAAACCTAGTCTCAAGAGATTAACACCAAGAATATGTTTGATAGTACTAGGCTCATCGGTAGCCCAGCCGTTCTGAGGATGCCTCGTTCAGAGGCGAAACACGTCGAACACTTTTTTTAGATTCGCTTCGTTTCGCGGAGAATTGCATTTTATTTGGGGTCCCGTCACTCGTGATAGTTTCTCGACTAATATCTTAGTGTTCGGTGTTGCTGGCTTCATTAGTTATCCATCAAACTCGTTTGGTTTATAATTGGACAAGATGACAAGCCGAGTGTCAGTGGTGGGTTTCCCTTCAACCATTTGTGTATCTAAGAATATTTTGAAAACTGTTCGATGTTATTGCTCTAACAGCAAATGCACTTATATGGACAGAGTTACAACATATGTGGGTATTGTTAACAAAATAAAACATCATAAAAGCTATATTTTAATTAATCTGTATTATCTAAAAATTACAAATTTCCTTATTTTTCATTCATTACAACTAGTTACCACGTGTTTTTATTCAGCACATACATCAACTCGGTTGTCTAAAAATATTCAGATTTACATTTTTACAACATTCGCTAACGATCACCATTGTGGTTGGAGAGAGGGGAGGACAGGGGAGAGGTAAGTGTAGTCAAGTTAAAATGTATTGTTAAGTTAAAGTAATACTAAAAAGAATTTATATAAAACACTTAACAAGGCAGAATTTAGAACTAAATAAAAAAATCTAATTTTGTTGGGATATTTTTTTTTTAATCTACACGTTGAAATTCTGATCTCACATAATAAAAACAAATGTGCTAAAGAAGCGCAGGTTTAAGGTTAGTATACCCATTCTGGATCATTCTGTATCAGACAAATACGAATTAGTAAATACTTTAAATGTAGCGATTAGGCAGACCACGGTGTGTGGAACGGGGGGTTGTTTTGACCTGTTACAGTCAGGCCGTGGGAGGCGAGCCTTAGCCGGCGCACCGCTCAAACGAACCGAGGTCATATAAGGGTGAATATCCACCAGGTGCGCGAGGAAACTACCTGGCACACTTAGTATTCGGTTCTATTTAGTTCTCATTCCGTATTACTTAAAACATAACTAGCAGATATTGCTACATACTGTGCTGAATTCATAACTAAAAAAAAAACTATAAAAAATGACGATGACTTTTACGCTAAATTATTTGTACAGTGTGTTCTCGAAAGTAATTCAGAATAATATACAGTACATGTCTGAAAATGCGTAGAAATTGTTAAAATACAGGGTGTTAGTGGATTTGTAACGAAAAATGATACCATAGATTCAACTCATGACTCTGGACTCCACAGAGTTGTAATTTTCCGACGATCTTTTCATGAATTATACGATTTTATAAATAGATTTTAGCATGAAATCAAATAGAAGTCTATATCGACGCGATTATTAAAAAAAAATGTAATTTAGACGTACAAATCCAATGTATATTAAAGCTCAATACGCTCGAGCGCGCTCGTCACGAGCACGAGTCGGGTATTGCGCGGAACGTAGGGTCGTGATCACGTAGTTCTGTGATACATTGCGCGCTCAAAAATAAAAATATATAATTTAATTATAGGCATTAAGTATATCCTTTACCCAAAGTTTTCGTTACTATGTCCCTTACATCCTGTATATATCTAGATAATAAGAGAACAATACAATTATACAGAATTCATTTTAGTAAAATATATTTCCGAAAAAACACACTGTTTGTAAATTGCACCTAATTCAAACTAAAAAAATGACGAAAAAAATTACAACTTAAAACGAATCATCGGAAGGATAGGACGGATAATTTTTATAGACGTATAGTCTGTAAAAATTATCCGATAAGCACCGGTGGCTGAATCTTGAACTAAAATGGTCATTTACTGTGAATCTTGCATCGTCGGAAAAAGGTTCACTAACTTATCTGAAGCCCAATCATATGCTAACACAATCGACTGACAATGATCTGGCAATGCCATAGTAAATGTCACTTTTGACAGATTTTACATTTGAAAACGTCGCTCCTCGAATAGCACGTAAAGCCATTGGTCCTGCACCCGATCTCTCTGCGGGTCTTTTCGGATTGACGTCCGATCGGACTGTAAGAGTGAGGGAAGAAAGTGCACGTTGGCTAGTCTTTGTGACCGAATTTTGGTCAGGAGAAGTATTATTTGAAAACCTTCGTAGGTGACAATTACGATGTGATTGCATTGAATCGACTATATAAAAATAATTAGCCCGCCCCTGCTAATTATTTTATTATATTACGGGTAACGAATAGTCGACTCTATAACTTTGCAGACGAACATACCCGAAGGTAAAGTTGCGTTATCGCATCATATTTCTGTAAACACAATATTCATGACAATATCTTTTCGCAACAAATTATGGATGCGTGGTGTCAAATAAAAAAAAACAATTTTACTTGCTTAGTATTATACTTAGAATAGATACGACAGGATATATTTTATACAAGAAGTTCATTCAACAAACATTCTAACATCTCTATAAGCGTGGTTGGTTTGTATGTTCGTACAGGAATATTGTCGGACCCCATGCATAACGACCTCTATTCTCCAAAGAGAGGTAGTAGGCCTAGCACGTCGAGACAAAACCTGTCACAGATTATGTCGCACCGAGTCGTCGTCTCCCTCCCGTAAATCATACGAGGGAAAGAGACAAAATCGATTTGTCTCACATTTTGTCTCGTCTCAGCCGGCTGTGCTACTAGTGCAGAGGTGTATGGTAGTACACCCACATTGAATAATACTAGAGCTGGTAAAGTCCATCCAATATGTTAGTGTCAGTGCGCTTAAACATAACTCACGATTTAAATCTATAAATAAGCAATTCACGGCTTACGCTTGCAGGTGTAAGTCGGCGGCGGCGCGAATATGCATATAAAGTGTAAATAGTGTAAAATATTTTACGCAGTTCACGAGTACATCTTACTCAACACAAAAGTGTACAAAATAAATCTGCCGATGGTGATTCTTTTTTAAATGAAACAAGCAGTACAGTAATTTTAAGTTTTTTTTTTACAAAATGTGATTTATTTCTTTGAAAATGTTAAGTTTATAACCTACAGATGGAACTGAAACAAAATATTTTACACTATTGTTGCTGCTAGACCTTATATAGCGGACGCACTGACATAAAGGGCCCCAAGTCTGCTAACACAATCGTACAGCAACCGCATAGTAACCGTCACTTTTGACGGATATCCCACACAATATCTCATTCGTAGCCCAGCGGTCCTGAGGATGCCTCGTTTAGAGGCGAATCACGTGTCGAATACTTTATAGATTCGCTTAGTGTCGCGGAGAATTGCATTTTATTTGAGGTCCCGTCACTCGTGATAGATAGTTACTCGATTGACATCTTAGAGGAGTTCGGGTGTTGTTGGCTTCTTTTATTATCGATCAAACTTGTTTGGTTTATAATCGAAGAAGTTGACAAGCCGAGGGTCAGTGGTGGGTCCTCTTTCCCCATAGGTTAACAATGGATTTCCGCCAAGTATCGCCTAGTTCTATCAATCACACAATATCGGTCAAAAGCGACAGTTACTATGCTATTGCTGTTCGATTATGAATCGATTGTGTTAGCAGACTTGGGGCCCGGGCGTGATGGATGCCGTTTAGGTTCATGTACAAACATACAAATTATATATTCTCATTGCTACATCAAACAACTGTAAGGCAACCGCGGTGGATTGGATTGGTGGAGGGAGAGGCATTGATGTGGTGACAAGATGTTATTACTGGCCGACTTCAGTCCAACGGGGACCGACGAAAGGGCGCTGAGAACGTCAACTCATATAAGGCACTCAACAATGGCGAAAGGTCCTCATAACACGATACCCGTCGGCTTAAATTACGAAATACAAAATATGGGTACCTACTTGCTTAAATGCTTTTTCTTTGTACACAAATCTTGGTTGTTTTCGGTGGAATACAGGTAAGTATGGGTAAGATCTAAACCACATTGAGTGTTGGCGGTTTACCTTGTTTGTGTGTTAATGTTTACCTTCACTACTGCTTCACAATATACATTTATCAGAAGAATACTTTGTTATTCCACTGTAAATGTAAATTAAGCATTCTATGAGTTTGTAAGCAAATATTTGAGTATGGTATTTCGAAGCGAGTTAGTCATTTAACTTAAGAGGCTGGCCATGCTAATACGTGCGAAAGGGATAGCGTGATTAACTACTGCATTTTGTAAACAGAGACAAAAGAGTGCTTGTGCGCTTAAGATTGATACGTCCAATCAAATTATTATTATTTACATTTAAAATATAAATAAAAAAGCGCCTTACTGAAATCTAGAATGTATAATTTCATTACCTATATCTTGAGGTCTCCGTGGTCAAATAAAAAACTTAAAAAACATGATTATTTTGATATTTTTTTTGCATATAAATCGCGTATTCGCTCTTGTCAGTTTAAAGAATATGTTCAGGTTTCATGAATCCAAATATCAAACTCTTATCTCGCATAGAGTCGATAATCATTTCTTAAAGTAGCACAGGCGGCCTCTTAAAACAGCGCCATCTAGTCGCCCCGTTAGACACCAAACTAGGGAAATGACTTGGTTATTATAATCTAATTTTCACTTTGGTTATTAGGTAACTTGTGGAGCGTTGATAGGGGGAGAAGGATGCAAGGTCAAACATTGTTGCCATCACATCAATGCAGTATTTATAGTCTATGGGGGTCTATGGTAAACCTATGAATAAAATAAGAAATGCTATGGCAAGTCATAGTTTCTGAAGCTAATCTCTTTCATGCTTTGGAAGGAAGGTATGTTGAAATGGCGGTCCTGGTGGTCATTTTAAAGTCAGTGGTTACGGTTAAAATATCGGTTAAATATAAAGTGGACATAGACAAAAATGCTTTGCCAAAGCATTCCTATGGGTAATAACACAATTCGCAAAAACGTTGTATCCTTACATACTCAAGATATAACATCCAAACAGTTATGAGATCCTGGTTTTGTTAACCAGTTACATGTGATATTTTTTATATTATTATAGTTAGAAAAAAAAAACAAAAGGCGTGCACAATAAATCAGTTGAAAAAAAAATCGACCAATGATGTCAAAGAGAATTTAAATTATGAGAGCAAATACTATCTCGAGGAACCATTTTTAAATTTTAATATTCGAACTTGTTTTTTTTTCGTTACTGTATTTTTTATATTTAGAACTACATTACACAGCCAGTTATTATCTACTCGTGACAGCTAAGTTAGCTATATTTTTCTGTTTATAGTGAAAAAAAAAACGACACCATTGATCCTCGAATCTATGATAATTATTGAGAAATAAAGTTTATAGTGTGGGGCAGTTAATTATCGGTTATTCCAGATCTAAATAGAGATAGTTCACACAGTATTAATGTTTTATGCATAACATATCTGAGGTTTTGTATCAAATTCATATTAAAATAAAACCTTCCTACCTTGAGATTCCTTTTACATAAGTAATGAATTGGGAAAAAAATATTCACATGGTTTTAGGTAATGTATCCACAGTTGATCCGTTTTTTTAATGACGGACTTTTTTTTATATTTAAAGCTTTCTCTATAGCGTTGCCATGGCAACATAGAGCATTGCATTATTTTGTTGTGGCTTGTGTCACAGTAGTATTAACTCTTTGAATAGACTTTATTCAGACTTAACCAATCTATTTCAACATGGTAATGTTTCTAGATGTACAAATACGCTACTATCCTATATAGCAGCCTTTCCCAAAGTGGGCGATAACGCCCCCTTGTGGGCGGTGCAGGCCTAAAGGGGGGGGGGGGTAAGTATTATTGACAGTGTGAACTATCCCTAGATAATGTCTGTGTTACATTGGTGTTTTATACAATGTGTTCACTATAGTCTTTAGGGCACTTGCTCACTAGGGCGGGGTTAGCCTTCCCGTTTGATGGTCGGCATTTGCGGCGGGGGCTCGGCCAGACCTTTTACCTGGGGATGAGATAATGGCGGTTTAAAGCGTCCGTTAAACATTACCGGTCCATTAATATGGGGCTATAGCGCCGTATACGTTATAGCGATAATGTGTCTTACGTCCTTGTCATACAGCTGCGTTTTAACCGATACTCCCCCAGCAGTGTTGCTAACAAAGCGAGCTTGGACTAGTTAAAAATGTTCTACATGTTTATTTTTTTTTTGGAAAATATGCGCTAGTTTTCATTTTGACAAGTAAAAAAAAAAAGAATCGAATTGAGAACTTCCTCCTTTTTAAAGTCGGTTAAAATCCAAAGATATTGAGTCGGGCTGGCGTGAAGGCTACCATAGGAATTACCATAGCATGGTATCATGAAATATTTTTTTTATTACATTATAGGCAAGTATTTGATCTCGATCTCACCTGATGGTAAGTGACGATGAGATCTACGATGGAGCATACTTGCCTAGGTAGGAAGGCGGCAGTAGATAAGAGACGCTACATTCACTAGGCACATGCAGCGCAACTGATCTGACCCGCCATCCATGAATGGCAACACCGAACATCATGCCGGAACACGGCTAGTCCGCTTGGCGACATGGCTTTGTTCAGTGGGTGGTGACTAGCCACGGCCGACGCCTACCACCAGTAAAAAAATCCTGTGATAATTTTCTTACGGATCCTTTAACATACGTTACGAGAATGTACAACATGTTTTACAGGTATCAGAGTTAGAAGAGACGTTAAGAGCTTTCATAACCTTTTTCTGCGCTGACAAGAGGCCAAAATGTGATTGCCCCTAGCCCATTCATGAACCTATAATCTGACCCATAATACAAGTGTAGCGACTACTTCAACCGCACCAAAAGCTACGCAGATGGCACTACAGACGCATTCAGAACAATAGACAATTTAGCGGAAAAGGGAAGATCTTCCAGCCAGGCGGGTGGTATGCCTGGCGGGGCGGCCGCTATGCCCCGACGGTTATTGTCGGGATCTTGTATATATGCTACTTGCTCCGAAAACTCTGATAGCGCGATTCAGGATTGTGACGTCACTTGTCTATTGTTCTGAATGCGTCTGTAGTGCCATCTGCGTAGCTTGTGGTGCGGTTGAAGTAGTCGCTTCACAAGCAATGCTTAGTTTTGGGACCATTCAGTTCGTGTGTTCGTCTGGTCATATTATTACGACGTGGGTTGCGAAAAGACGAATTAGGAGATAAGATTCTCACCTTAAGCCTGGCGGCAGTCTTGAGGAATGCGGGCAGCTGTTCCTGCGACACGTTGACCTCGCCCGCGTACATGAACTCCAGGATCGCCTGCAGATGCAGGTACGACACGTCCTTGAGGATTATTATCGGGTGCTTCGACGGGTTCTCCTGTCGACAATAACACCGTTTTTATATGTACGAGCTTGGACACCTACAACAACCTCAATTTTTTTTAATTATCTGAGTTCTTGCCGGCTCTTCTTATTGGTAACAACATTCCATAGGATTGGCTATCCAAACGGTTATTCAATAGGAATGACGACAGGGTGCTACCACTGACTTGGGATCCAGTAATTAGGACCTCAAGTCACTGTGAGCACTTTCTGCGTAGATCGAACCGCAAGCAACAACTAAATATGAGGGTACCCCAGTTCAAACTATGAAACCAGGACGTCAACCACCTCAGTCCTCCCGTGAAGATGGTTGCTGTAAAGCAGCCGAAACGGCGGGAACGTAAAAACATCAAAATAAACGTTATAAAATCCGTTAAATTAGTTTTATTTCAAACTGTAATTTTACTGTGGGCGTGGGAATTAAAAGATTTTTTTATTTATTTTATTATCTATAAGTAATGCAATTATTTCGTCACCAGCAATAATTCTGTCAGTAGCATGGAACCCGCTGAAAATGCGTCGTTATTGTAATACGACACTAGTTTATACAACATCCTGCTAATGTTTGCGTTTAACATCATAACATCGCTATTTTACATCATAGTGATGAATAAACGGAATCTATGTACCTGATTGTACAGAAAAAAACTTAAAATAATTGCTAGAACTAGGCGATAGTTGGCGGACATTAATTGTTAAACAAATCCCCCCCCCCATCTCTTTATTACTTTGTTCAAACTTCAAATTTAAAAAAATATAAAAATACTGTTTGTTGACTGCTATTAACAATGTAAACAAATAAATGTGATACCCATACTTTTACAGAGATTCTGCATAAAGTTTTCCTTAGTTCAAGACTCACAGAACAAGATATATCTAGAAATGTGTGTTTTTGCTAATAAATAAATAATATTAATATGTAGATGGATTTTTTAACATTCACAATAGGATTAGTTCACAGTCTACCCTATTTTTGCCAATGACATATATTTACATGACAGCATGAAACAGTTACTGCCTGCCTTCAGAACACCAACCAGTAGGATTACTGATAAAAAATAGCTTTGATCAGTCATTGAACATGTTTGTAAGTATGATTGAGCATCATGCAAAAATGGCTGATCAGATCTTAGAGACATTTAAGCTTTCACCTTAAAGGCCATGCAAGCAAAGCCATTTATCTAGATATGTTCAATTAAAATATATTTTTACTTACCTCTAATAAGCTTTTGAAGTAGGGACTGCAAGCTGATAATACCATTTTATGTGCTTTGCATGTTTGACCTTCACATGCTAATGTCACCTGAAATTTAAAAAAATGCTTGCAAATATATAATATTACAAGCCCCATGGTGTTACCCGCAATTAAAAAGTATGCCCTTTTCCTCTATGTCCTTTTGCAAATGCACGGTTCCTGTATGCAATCTCATAGGAAACATGCATTTTTCCAGGATAACGAGGGTTTGAGGGTTGTGTGCCAAACAAAATCATTCAGATTTCCAACTGCTACACTATTAACTTGAGCACACTCATAACATAAGCATTAGCTTAATTGGACTAATGGGACTACCACTAATGTGATAAGACTATAAGTAAAATTTCAAAAGATAATAGAACTGCTCTTAAGGTCACCATTTTGCGATGTCTTATTGTGAGATAATGAGCTTCCCGTGGGCTAACATACTACACAACCCTAGCCTGGTACTCGGTTTCTAGTCATGTCTTTAGAATGGAGATTGAGTGATTGAGATACAAGACCTCATGTTCAAGACACGATGTTCGGTGTTGCCATTCATAGATGGCGGGTCAGATCAGCTGCGCTGCATGTGCCTAGTGAATGTAGCATCTCAATCTACTGCCGCCTTCCTACCTAGGCAAGTGTGCTCCATCGTAGATCTCATCGTCACTTACCATCAGGTAAGATCGAGATCAAATACTTGCCTATAATGTAATTAAAAAAAAAACCTTATTATTAAAATATTGTAGTGCCCAGATATTTGTAAGTATAGCCCTAATTATTATGTAAATATTACGAAATAATATTAGGTACACTGATGCCCTTTAAAGACATCAATGTCTTTACAACTAAGAAGAAAGTTGTACGAAATTTACAAAATAAGAGGTTATGATTCGTTTGTTTGTACACAAATATTCAATTATTTCGATAAACTCACATCGGTGAAGCTCTTCTCGTCCCTCAAGTGCCTGAATGATGTCACCATATTCGTCTGGAAGTCGTTCCATTTCAGAAAGAATTGTTGATCACCCATTTTGGATATTATTGCACTGAAAGAAAACAAAAAAGAAATTTTAACGTTAGAAAAGCACACGATACGTTGTGATACATAAAAAATATGGTTAATTCACAGCTGTAATACGTATTTTTGACACATTTTTTTAAGATAAACGCATTGTATTAAAATAGTGCACTTTATATAGTTGCACTACGTCACTAGATGCAATAGAAAAATGAAGATGCTTATTACTTACCCACGAACACTTGGTTACTCTTTTTCAAATTTGGTCCCTGCGAACCCACTTAGAGCGTTGTCCAAGGGCAACGCGTTTTATTTCAAAACTATCACTAATGTTAAGCAATTGAATCTCAAAATAAAGACGCTGTCTGGCATACATTAGTAGCAAACAAATTCTTTCTATTTCTTTACAAAACCTTCATTCTAAAACGGGGTTGCAACTTTCGTATTTAAGTTTTACCTGGCACTCGTACGGGCAAAAAATTGAATTAATAAAAAGGCTGCAGGCCGTATGTAATGATGCTATGAATAGTGGAAATAATAAAATATCCATTCAACTATTTAAAAATAATAAATCCAGTATACGAATCATGTTCATGTACCTACCACTAAATTGGGTAACTAGCACAAAATGGTATCCCCAATCATTCGTTGCATCGGTATCGCTCATTCATTGGTGCGATTCACACTGTCAGTATTGTGAAGGCAGTATTGACCACAGAACTGTACAAACCTTGGAATAACACGAAAAAAAATAAGCATTAATTAATAAGTATACTTTCCATATTATTATAATACATTTCAATTATGAATAAGAAATAAAAAAAATGCTTTTTGCATATTAAATTCAGTGAAATAATCATACATGACAATAATAAAAGATATTATGTAAAAAGTGGTAACTAGTGCCATCTTGTAGTTGATTTGTCTTTTTATACCTTGAAGCTGCCCTTATACTATTCTCTACTAGATGGCATTACTAATACGTGGTATAGAACAATTTGTTGAGTGACCCAATATCATTCCTGTCCTCACTTTTAGGGAAATAACATTATATACGGTATAGGTTCATGTAGAAATCAAAACATTAGGGAAAAATAAAAAAAATATAATAATAATACACCATTATTTATTTCACAAAAAACGTTTTTAAAACGACACTCATATTGCATAAAGAAAGAGAGGCAAAAGGTGAATAGTAATTTTATGCTAATTTTAAGTATAATTAAATTTAAAATTACCATAATATATAATCATGCGTAATATTGGTATTTTTTAACTTACTTATCCGAGAGCAATATTTTTTTTAAAACCACACGAACACTACATTTAAAAGGCCAAGCGGTGTTGCCACAATATTCTTATGAATAAACTTATAAAATATAATCTTATAAATAATTATTTTTACTATTAAGTACTTACGAGATTACTACCTATAAACTATTTTTATGTAAAATTATTGTTAATTTAATAAAGAACAACGCAACTTAGTCCTACTGGCCGTTCTTGACAAGCGAATTAAGTAAACAAACAAAAAAACCTAAATAAATATAATTTACAATTATCAAAATAATTTTATTTTTTCTAACTATAATTGACCTGAAGCAGGATTCGTTTAATTTAATACATAATAGGTACTAACACTTAATTACAAAACTTACTTTGGTGTAAAAACATTAACAAAATTATAATGTAATGGTCACATCTAGGTTTATTACATTTTCACGTGTATTCAATTCGATGCAAGAAAAAGCGTAAAAAGATTGACATTTAAAACAGTTGAAATATTATGTTTAAAACAGTATGTATATTTATTTATTTTCAAATCTTAAGTTATTTCGTGGAAACTTTTGTTTATGGTATATTGAGGAAATAACAATGATGGTAATCACATAAGGCCAAGCGGCTTATAGTACAGTCTGAATGTACATAGAAAACCTGGAACGAATCATCATTTAGATATATATAGTATTTTTAGTAGATAAGTACATATACATACCTACTAAGATTATTGCTTAAACTCGACTTTTAAAATACTCTTATAAGAGCATAGATACTAATGAATAAATCTATATAAATTTACGATCTACACCACTGTGTATCATATAATATATTTGGTATATAACAGCTTATCAAATATACAAAGCACATTGGAACTTAGGTATATTCTAGCGTATGATTCGTCGATCCGTTTGGAGACATTACATAATTAAAACTAAACTAATAGGTTCTTAACCTTTCCGAAACAAATATTGCTGCACCGACATTTAGAATATAAAATTATAAAAAAAAAACATTTCGAATGACAACTAAAAATATATATATATATATTTTTTAAATTAATAAAATTACTTCCCAAACTGGTAAACGAGTGTCCACCGCAAGCATTGGGTATAACATATATTATGATATATTATTCAGAATTATTGATATTACCTTATAAGTACCTAAGAGATCCTAATCTTTTCTTATGAATACATTCTAAAATAGACTATGTCAATAGAGAAATGCCATGAATTTGAGCAAACAAAATAAGCCTTAAAATTATCTGTATCGGTGGCCAAAAGTGGAACTAACGCCATTGATTTGTAAATAACCTATTCTTTGACAATTCGATAGTAGCGACATTGTCAACGGAGCAATATAGTTACCAGCACAAAAAATATTTACACTCTAAGGACATACAAAAAGCAGCTAAGTTGAGACCTCTAAGATATTGCCTTAAATACCTATTTAAATATCGTTTTTTAAACTGGCATTTGCCCCTTTCAGATAAAATTGTAATGTACAGTGTATATATTAATACCTATTAATATACTTACTAGAAAATATGATAGAAACATTAAACACACATTTACTTTTAAACTTGCATGATAAGTAATAAAGTTCAAATTTGATAATATGTATTGTGTGATTATTGAATTATAAAGTCATAGGACAGATATTTTAATTGCATGCGAACGCACCATATATGCTCACCACGAGAGTGGGCCTGTCTCTCTCCCTCTAATATGATTTACTAAAGGAAAACGAGATGCATATAAACGACGTTGACGCATGAAACTAAATTCTTGTATGAAACACGTAAAATAGGATAGACAAGAGAAATACCTATTGATGAAGAACGATAGTCAAGAAATAAGTGTCGTGACGTATCAAGCAAGAAAGATACTCTATTATTATACAATGATAATTTTGTATTTAATAAAATCTTACATCTATTCATTGGTTACATTTGAGGTGATTAAAACTTTAAACGTTACCCCTAGAATGTAAACATTTGACAAATTTGGTATAATAGCTTAGGATTAGAAAAAAATAATCGTTTCAAAATTGACTAGATTGAATTTTGGATTTGCGAAACATAAGTTTTTTTGGCTGAGCTTTTATTACTAAAATTGGTAGTAGATGGAGAGATACGAGAAATTGTTCGCGACTAGATGGAAAATGCAAATTTTATTTTTCTTTGATAAGCAGTTACTTATCTATGATGATAGGGTTGCCAGCTTAATAACACACGTACCTTGCGATGAATGAATGAATGAATGAGAAAAAAAAACATCAGTTTAGCATTCATACATATTAAAGAAAAACGACTTTCGAATATAGGCACCTATCTGTTTTCTTACTAACTGGAATTATCTTACTTAGTGAAATTTTACAATGACGTGGGAATATTAATAATTACATTCTAAATACTTACATCTTTATATTACACAGTGTACTTTTACGAACAAAACTTCGTTGTATGTCACCCACATAGTCGAATATATTAAGGCATATAGGACGGTTGATACGTTTTACAAAAAATATAAGGCACCTAGTTAAAATAGCCAAATTTCGAAGCTATTTACATAATTGCATTGATTTCGCGGCTCAATGCGTCTACTCGTTGCTAGATGGCGTTGTTACGTTTCGGAACTATTTACAAATTAGTGCGACTACTCGTTGCTAGATGGCGTTGAAACGTTGTCGATAGCTTTTGACGTTTTAATCTGCAGTCCTCGCGGTGCTAGTATGAGTCTAGCGGGTGTCACGAGAACTATAGCGTAATCTCATTTGTTCACTCCTAGTATTTTAGCGGCCTCGTCCGCCGAAGACAGCAGTTTATTGATGGTTTTATCCGGTATACCGAGTAGTTTTCCAATGAGGTCGTTGTTCTCCGTGTCGTTGTCAGCTTCCGAGGAGTATTTCCGTGACATCATGTCCAGTTTGAGCTTTTTCTCGTACGGTACGGATGGCGGAGAATTGTTGTTGTTTATGTTGTTGGGGATTTCGTTGCCTGACCCGTCGTCGTCTTGGTAACGGTATCTGTTGGAGAGAAGTTGGTGAATCTCACACTCAAAAATACATCGTTTGTTAAAGGAGTAGTTGACACGCCATTTTCATATTATCATGTCACATCCATTATTTTTTTATAATGTGTATTTATTGAATGTTTTATTGCTATGAATTACTTGACATTGGCAAAATACCCGTTAAGTTGTGGGTGAGGCCATATTTATATCCATTTTATTTCATCCCATTTCATTTCGTAAATAGAAGAAAGTTATTGTAAAATGACATAGAAATTGTCACTTTTGGTCGTCCATTTGCTACCAAGTGTTTTATCAATTAATTTAACATGTTAAGAATTGCTATCAGTGCCCTGATACAAATATAATTTATGTGTGACGAACTTACCCATTAGGTTCACGATCTTCCAAAGGAGTGTTAGGAGGCGAGGCCTCTTCATCGTCCGTGATCTCTTCTCGATGCTTCTTGCGGTGTCTCAGCATGCTGTGTTTGAGGGTGAACCGTCTTCTACACAGGTCACAGGCGAACGGCCGCTCCCCGGAGTGCGTCCGCATGTGGCGGCGAAGGTCTTCGGCCGACCAGAAACGACGAACGCAGAATGCGCATACCACCTGGGGGAAGATGATCAATTATAATGAGGTTGTTTATAAAAAAATAATATTTATGTTTTTGAACTGTGGCCTGATTTTTGGTGTTGTAAAGGACTAAACGATTCCAGGTTAGGTATAAGGTAGTAGGTACCAATACCATTCGCAAGTGGCAGTAGTTAGTACCACTGGCATTGTAAATAAGCTAGTTGAGTGATACACTACTCCCTCGCTTGAGCTCGTCTCGCGATCTTCTCGATGGCTGCAATATTCACATGCTAGTAACACGCATGCGTATTGCGGGCTCTATAATAATTTGGGTACGTTTATCCCCCAAATTTATAGATGTTTTATAACTTTATCAAACGTCATATTTCAAGAGTACTACGCAAAACAAAACTCCTGTGCGCAGTACTATGTGACGTTTAAAAAGTTATAGAAAGTCTATAAAGTTGACCGTAAGGCTATAAGCGTGATATGAAAACTATTCCTCACCTTTCTATTAGCGTGGTCCGGAAACTTCCCTCTCTCATCGTCATCGGCGCTCTCACTTCTGTCACTGGCCGCATCCAGCGCCCCCTTGCTGACCAACAGCTCATACTCCACCGCATGTCCAGCCGCTAAATGTGCTAACGCACCACCCCTGTCGCCGAAGGAAGCTTCACACAGATGGCATTTGAAGACCAAACCGTCGCAATTTTCCTCGATCTCCGGTGTGGGGGAACCAGGTTGGGAACCGGCTCCGTGGCGCGAACTAATGTGCTTCTTTAAAGTTTCCATCGATGAAAAGGTGCTAGTAGGACATGAAGCGCATTTGAAGGGTCTTTCGGGCACAGCGCGAGCATCTACCGTCTGTGGTGGGGATACTGCTTCAGGGATTGGCTCTGCGAGTATAGCCCTTGCTGATCCTCCGTGTTTTCTTAGTAAATGTCGGTCACAGTTCGATTTGGTGGTGAAGAGTAAAGGGCAGTGTGGGCACTTGAAGGGCTTCTGGCCGGTGTGCGTGAGGACGTGGCGGCGAAGGGACGAAGACCAGGGGAACTTGCGATGGCAATAGGGACAAGAGACTCGGTTCGGTGCGAGGCTGTATGCAGATTTTTTCTTTGGTGGCTGAGCGGTGTCGCTTTCGGATCTGGAAAGGAATAGTTTATGAGTCCATTGTCTCGAAGATCTCTGATGAAAATATATACCTTTTGATATAGAATAACTTATACACTTGTAATTAGATTTGATTACTTCACATATTTCTGAAATCTAAATGCAGTCTGCAATAATAGAGAATCTGTGGTTATCATTCTACAATGTTAGGTAGCAAAAAAGTAACATTTACGGAAAAAGATTAAAATACTATCAATGCCCTAGAATCGAGTATGAAAATTTACTCACTTATTCTCATCGCTTCCAGATATGTTTCCTTCACTGGTTGATGCAACCAAACCCTCCTCATCCTCCTCCTCATCACTCCGACTGGGCACCACAGGGATCGGCAGCTCCCGAGATGGCATAGGATCTGTCCCAGCTTCCGTTTTTTCCGTAACAATAGGCACAGGTTTATTTATCAAATTTCCAGCGATTTTAAGGTCAAAATCCTTGTGAATCTCTTGTTGGCAAGTTGCCATTAGGAATTCTGCTGCCACTCTACGTGCAGCTGTATGATCTTCAGGCGTGTCTTCCAGTTCCTCGTCTATTACCAGAGTATCATCTTCGTCTTCTTCGTTATCAGCCACTTCGTCGGAATCCCGTCTTATGGGTGACCGTTCTGATTGCTGCAACGGCCTTTCTAGGTGCCGAGCTAGTAACGCGAATTTCATGCGGTCAGCCAACGAGTCTGGTGTTGGATATGGCGGTGGGGCTCTAGGAGCTGGTCTTCTGACGCTCCAGTGTTGAGGGTGTTGTTGTTTCACGTGGCGTTCCATATTGGATCGCAGGGTGAATCGGGCAGAGCATTGAGAGCAAGAAAACGGTCGCTCTGTCCGGTACCGGCGCTGTTTTTGTTTGGGCATTAGCACTCCGTTTTTGATAACCATTTTTACGGAGTCCGTTTGAGGGACTAGAGACGTATTGTTGATCGGACGTGGAGATTCAGAATGTGGGGACGGTGCCGGGGATAACACTTGCTGTGGTTTGTGATCTTCCTCTTCAGGCTCCAGCTTAGTAGGAGTCTCCTGGTCACTAGCAACTAAGCTACCTCCAGACATGCTCAATCCTCGAATGATTTCTTTGTGTATACGCTGCTTTATTTCGGCAAGTTCCTGGGAATCAGATGGGTGAGGAAAAAAAGAAGGTTGCAGTAAGTATGGAGTGATAGGAAAGGACGGTGGCAAAGGTAATCCGGGCAGTCCAGGGACAGCGCCCGCGTAGATTTGGGAAAGTTGTGAGGCGTAGTAAGCTGGATCTATTTTTGGTAGTGAAGATGATTCAAAGAATCTCTGCTGGGCTAGCAAGAATCTAGTCTTTTCAAAAGCTGCTACTGATGCAGGATTATGCTCGAACGGCCGCGGCGGGGCTTTAGGTTCCTCAGTATCATCGCGCTTCTTCTTGCTAAGATCCAACACATCGCAGCTGTTATTGTCACTAGTACTCAAGTCTACTGGCGTTTCTTCATCATAAGTCTCTGGTTGAACATCGTTTTTGAACGACAACTCCGGAGGCCTGAACTCCGGTATTTGAGTTAGCTGACCGATACCCTTGACTTTTATTCGAGGAGCTGGTTGTTCAATATCCCTTGTTATTAAAGGAGACTCAATCAATGGTTTCGCGGTCAAAGAAGCGACTGGATGTCTATCAGTTATGAAGCTCGGAGTGAAGTGTGTTAGAGGTGTATTACGTCCAGTATTCTCATTTCGTCTATCGATTTCAGGAGTGTGGAAAGCGAGTGATCTCTTCACTTCATCTCTAGCCAGTTTAGAGTTCACTTCATCATTGTTAGGGTCTTCCGATGGGTGGTAAATGATCGACCGTTTCACATCTTCCCTTGTAACTTTCGCGTGTCTGTTTCTCAAATGACGTTCGCAGTTTGCTTTAGTGGTGAACGCGTAGTTGCAAACGGCGCATTCATAAGGTCTGTCCCCATTGTGGGTGCGCATATGACGAACCAGCGCCGCCTTATCTAGCGACGCGTGGGGACACATATTGCATTGATAAGGACCAGGCCCCGTTCCACTTAGATGTACTCGGTTATGCCCTTTTAAGGCTCTGAGATTGGGAAACTTGGCGGGGCACAGCCTACAAGGAAATTCACCACGGAGTTTCATTCGTCTAAATTCAGCCGCGAAATTATCTTGAGTTTCCTCCTGATCTCGGTCTTTGATTATTGTGTCAGGAGGCGTAAGCACGGAGTTTTCTAAAGCGACTCTGCCGGTCAGTCTTTCTAATATGCTACCGGCAGATGTTACGTTCAATATCGATTGAATGTCTGCCAAGTCGCGGGCGGCATCGATATGCCTTATACCATTTGTGTTTAGATGCCCATCGTCGTATTTTGGTGTAAATCTCTCCATCGGCGGGGTGAGCGTGCCGGGGATGCCAAACGACCTGTTTCTAAGGTCCAATTTCGCGAAAAAGTCCTCCCTTCTATCTCGCTCGGGGCTCTGAATTCGAGTGGTTGCAGCGCAAGTTTTACGATGTACGTCCAGTGCTTGGCCGCACGGAAAATCTCTAGAGCACTGATCACATCTGAAACGTTGTTCTGTGATAGAAATGTGTTGGTTCCTTTCGCACACTCCGCGAGCGATTTCAGGGAACTTTTTGCTGGAGAAATCGACGAAGGTTAAGTCATCAAAGCCGGTTTTCGCGTGGTCCCCGTGTACACTGAAGCTATGCATATCAAAAGCGTTTATGGAGTCAAATCTCTGCCTGCATTTGGGGCACTCGAATCTGGCCGTTTTGTCCATGGGGATAGGAGATGGGGAGGTCGATGCCGCCCTTTTGCGAGCTCGTCTCTCCTCTTCCTCGCTCCTGTCCGAGCGGTTATCGCTATCTATACTTGTTGTCCTTGTCGCTCTGACCTCTTGCCTCTCAATTTTGACGCCGTTCATGTCGTCGTCGGCGTCAATTTTAGCCTCGCTGATGACCTCCTCTGTTTTGATTTCTGTAACAAAACGAGTACATGTTACAATTGATTACGGATTGTATGTTTAAATAACGTTGGGCGCTTTCTTACAATTCCAAGAAAAGTCGACAATAGATGAGTCAGGCGGTTCACTTGTAGTGCAATGACGTTTTAGAATAATACTAATGAATGTGATACCGCCGATGTATTTGTCTATGCACTCGGTAATTAGCTAATCGATGTTTACGAAGTTTCGTGTTGATCGCTACTCGATAACAGGTGGCGTTAGTAAACAAAAAGCTCTAACTCGAGATTCATAAAATTCAAATATCCCCAAAAAAGTGTTTTCGGAATTATTTACTGCTGCAACCCCAATACGTAGGAAATAATGAGCCAACTCCAATAATAATATCGATCCCTCGAAAATCCTCAAACCACAACAAAGTTCTCGACGGATGAATCACACTATCTTTTGTTTTAAAACAATGTTCTACGATCGCTGTAGAAATAGAACTCTAGTTCTACGAAAGTAGAGTGTATAATCGTCCGGTGTGCGTTGCTAAGGCTATAGCGTACAAAAATCAATAGAACTGACACCTACCCAGACCAGCTTATAGTACGTAACTACGTACGTTTCGCGAATGGTTGAGTCACGTAAAATTATTCTGTGTTTTGTAAAAAGTAGAGATATTTTAATGGACACAGTTTGAATAATTTTATGGAATTGGCGAACATTATACAGATTATCACACACTGCGTGCCAAATATCGGTTAGACGTCGATCTAATACAACTCACACTCACTTATACAACGTAAAAACATAAAATAAACGCAATAAATACGGGATTATGCCATAGCTCACGGTGGCCCAGTACAGGTTTCCCCGCGATGTTTTTTCCATCACCGTTTAGCAAGTGATAAACATGGTTGAAAATGAGATTCGCACCAGAGGTGCGTGCCGGGGTTTGAACCAGCGATCTTCGTTACCAAGGCAAGCGTTCTACCAACTTGGCTATTACTGCATGCAGTTGACATAAAGTTATGATTTAATTATTATTATGTAGTTACATTTATCCCATAAGTGACTGATTAGCTAGCAGTCTCAAAACAGGATAATGACAGTGAATCATCGGACGTCATTATAGTGAATTGATCGCGTATTACTGAATATGGGAAATTATGTAATGACAGCTTATAATGATTAACTTATTTCATAATGACATCAGGAAAAAGATTTGGTTCTTCACGATGAGTCCGTCGTACATGAGGTAATAATGTGGTCCCATACTAAGCAATGCTTGTATTATGGGACCGTACAATAGAGTGGGGACGAACCCAGTAGCACTCAGACTAGGACAAGTTACGAAAAGATTCCGAAGCTTCATGTTCTTAATTAGATATTGATTTCTTATATTTACGCGACACCTACACATTGAAATAAAACAAATTTTGCGGATTTTATCACGTTTATTTTATATTTTTTTAGGTTCCCGACGCTACTACGGCTGCTTTACAGCAACGTCGGGAACGTAAAAAATATAAAATGAACGCAATAAAATCCACAAAATTAGTTTTATTTCAATGTAGAACTAGAATTTTAATAATCGTCCTCCTGACCGAATTTCGGTCACGGCGGCGTATCTCAGCCATCTCATATCATCAGGAGATATTATAGTGCACAAGGGTCCTTCATCTCATATTACGACGGGACGGCAAAGCGACACAACCGGAGGCTTTACTTTAATATGAATTTCTTAGCTCACCCTCAAACACATGGGGAGCACATACCATCGGCGAAAAGTGGGCGCATTGCGGCACACCACTGCCTACCCCTTCGGTATTACACGTATGATAGTGTTCAGCCGTCACAAGATGAATAATACCCACACATTGAAATAAAACTACTCTTACGGATTGTATCCTGTTTATTCTATGTTTTTTACGTTCCCGACGTTTCGGTTGCTTTACAGCAACCATAGTCACGGAAGGACTGAGGTGTTTGACGTCTTAGAGTCATAGTTTGAACCGGGGTACCCTCATATTTAGTTGTTACTTGCGGTCCGATCTACGCAGAATGTGCTCAGTGTCTTGAGGTCTTGCAATGGTGCGCTTGGTTTTGGATTTAATAAAATTAATTGGAGTATAGTTTTATTTCGATGTGTAGTATTCTCGTAAATATAAGACAGCAATATTAATACCCACACATTTGTTATGAACGCATTATTTAGATAAAAACATCCGGTGCAAGAAACGATCGAATTTCGCCAAGTTATAAAATCGTGTATTTCCATAATTAGATACCTAATTCATGAATTTGTGTGTAGCCATAAATCGTGGGCTTAAGATCTACATAATAAGTAGAAAAATATATGAGCAACCAAGCAATATATAAATATAGCAGTGATTGCCAAGTTGGTAGAACGCTTGCCTCGGTAACGAGGATCGCAGATTCAAACCCCAGCTCGCACCTCTGAAATTTCTGGATTTCATGTGCGAATCTCAATTTCAAACACGATTATCACTTGCTAAACGGTGAAGAAAAACATCGTGAGGAAACCTGCATGTCTGAGAGAACACCTCGAAAGGCGTGTGAAGTCCTCCAACCCGCATTAGGCCAGCGTGTTGGACTATGGCCTAATCCTCCTTGTATTGAGGGGAGGCCTGTGTCCAGCAGTGGGAAATTGAAAAGGGCTGGTATTATTATTATTGTCATTATCACACTTTACAATAAGTATAGTTGAGTTTGTGTAACACCAGAAATCAGGGTAAATATCAGTTTGTATCATATAAACGCGTCTAAACAAGCTCCAGTGTTACATTAGCCAGCAAATGCAACGTGTCGGAGTTCTTAGCAATAAAATCGTTTCACGCAATCTCGTGAAGTAATGTGATGCGCGCGAGCAACCATGGATCGATTTACACAGTAATGTACTAAAGTGGTATAAGTATCTAATAATATTCCTCCTGACCGAACATTCGGTCGCGGCGTTGAATCTCAACGGAGACTACCGAACGGTAGTGCACACTGTTCGCTCCCTCTCTTAGTCCGATGGGACGACTATCCGATACGATTGTGCTTGTGCTACGTGCTTTCCGATTCACAACTTTAAGTACCTATCAGGTCGTACTCTAGTTGGTGAACAAGACCGATATGTCGGCGCGTGGCTCGGTCGGACCGTAGATGGGTAGCCGAATTTTAATATTTGTCCTCCTTTGTGATTTGGTAGGGCAAACTAAGCTGGCTGTCCTAGTTGTTATTCTAACATCTTTGACAGTCACCGCGTGCAGTTAGGAGCCTAAAAAATTCTGACAGTAATTAGTCCTCAAAAGATGTAGAAAGGTTCAATAAAATGCCTTTATAATCCAATATAATTGTCTATAAATTTGAGGGTAGGTATATAGATATGGTGGGTATATAAAGTTAGTTATACGAGTAGTTCCTATTCCGAAAAACCGGATTGAATATTGGGATACTTTTATATCATAACTTAGCAGAATGGTAATAAAGCTGATTATGTTTTTGTCGTAGACACCCAGGGGACTATCGGAATGTTTTTAAACGATGGTACCGCGTAACATAATATACGCTATTGAAGATGATACACAACGGTGTGAGCGCGGGACACTTTACGCAACACATACGAAGAAAAATAAAATGTAGTTTTGTCGTCAAGTGTGTCGAAATTGAAAACGTATTCGTTCTGGGAAGTGATCTGAAATACGCGATGTTTACATAATTAGTTTACTTATAATAAATCTATACATATAAATAAAATTGGAGTGTCTGTTTGTAATATTCAAATAACCGCTTTTTACTAAGTGCATTTGGATGTATACACGTTACCTATACCGAAACAACATTTTTTTCAATTTTTGTCTGTCTGTCCGTCTGTCTGTCTGTTTGTTCCGGCTAATCTCTGAAATGGCTGGACCGATTTTGACGGGACTTTCACTGGCAGATAGCTGATGTAACAAGGAGTATCTTAGGCTACTTTTATTTTAGAAAAAAAATAGGATCTCTTGAAAAAAAATTAAAACCAATGTTGCAGCGCAGCGCCTGATTAAGTTTGATAGCAACAACCTGCAATGCGTCCCGCGGGCTCAGAAAGCGCGAGCAGGCTGTTGTCAACGCTTGTCTTTGTTAAATACCACGCGGACGAAGTCGCGGGCAACAGCTAGTTAAAAAATAAAATTAGACTGCGGTGATCATACACTGACAAGCCATCGTACTGGTTTGGAAGTAGGTATTCCACAGAACGGCGCAAATATAACTTAGTTGTACCCAAGATTTGGTCTTGCATTTTCGCAAGACCAAGACTGATCTGGCAAGACTCTTGCGAATGGCAGTAACGTCAAATAAAATCATGTTTTATTGCTGTTCAATAGAATAGAGTACAGTCTATTGTTTTCTATAATTAGGTGGTTATTCTTGCGAATCTACAATACTAAATAAATTTTGGGCAACCCTAATTTGTATCACTTTAAAACTATTATTTTCTATACCGCTTAGCGTATCAAAGAACCTAGAGATTTGGTTTTTTTTGAGATGTTCGTTATCTAATTTAAATATCGAACAATATTGTCTATTGGGAAGGATATAATGTTATGATGTGCATTGATTTGATCTTATGATTGCACTCACACTGACATATTTCATCCTGAAAGAAACACCTCCACCGCAGGCCTGAAATTTATAAGCTGGTGCGAATCTCCAGTGTTCTAAATTTAACATCCCTCAACCGAGGAATGCTTCGCAGCAAGCTTTTAATTCGAAGACATCACTAGCTATATAGCATTATCAGCTAATCTATAAAAGCCTTACACGTGTAACGCTCCCATAAAAATAATACAACCACGGAATAAACACCATCCAAATTCAACGTACAGACGGGTTCAATCAACTTCATATACGGAGAAAAGGTGTGACATAGATGCGCCTGAGCACCGTGACTTCCTCCTTCCCGCTTATTCGGAATTTAAATCGACCTATCCCGACGCGTCCGGAGAATTTTAAACAATAATAACACTTATTTTGTTTGCGCTAAGATTGTTCGGTGGCGGCGTAACGGTGGGCGTCGCGCGCGCATATTATAAGCGTTTTGATTGATATGTCGGGGACGTAGCATTGTACCGGTGCTTTCTTCAACCGTCGTATGAGCGTGAACGGTACTGAATTACACCATGTAGTATCTCCAAGCCTTCATTTATGGTGTCACCATCAGCAATTACTTGACCGTACGGTATATTTTCGCAAACTTATTTTGCAGCTACCTGACCATATTTTGTTCGGACTGGTTCCAATTGTGGCAGTTTGTGGACGGTATTGTTATGTTTGTTACTAAGCTCTGCTATTGTCTAGAAATCATACGCTAGTAGATGGATGCGTCACATCGTAGTTTGAGGGAAATTTAATGAAGCTTGGGATATTTGTAAGAGATTTTAATAATGTACCTAGACGTCAATTGCTGACTTTCTTTAAAAAAAAACTACCATTCATTTTTGTTCCATGTTTGCGTCGCTGGACTCAAGGCACTGTTGCGTTTCTATTTTAAGCATGCAATTCTGATTAAGATAAGATGGTCCGGATCTATTTATCTGCTTCTATAATAGGCCAAGAGTGTAAAGTTTAAGTTGATATTTGGCAAAGTTGTGTCATAAATGTCATAAAACATAAGATGCCATCTGCCAATTTCGTATTCTCCATTAGATGTTCGTCCGGCGATCATGAATGCAAGTCAGGAGTGCGGCTTCCGCGCGCGAGTAACGGTTCTTCATATGACATTATGACGGTGGCACGCTTGGACCCCGAACGCAATATGGGACATGATAAAGTCTGATTAGCCGTTCCTACATTGTTCTCACATACCTATAACAATGTACTGCCCAAACGTAAAAGATCTTTTTAAAAAAAAGAGCAACCATGGAGTTCCTTGCCCGTTCTTCTCTATAGGAACGGCATTCCGAACGGGTGGTAAAGTAGTAGCATATTTTGTAACTTTTGACGATTCATTAGTACTGTACATAATGGTCTACGTGAATAAAAAGTATTCTGATTCTGATAGTTTTATCATTTGGTTACTGGGACGAGGAGCGGTGGAACAAATCGTCACTCCCCGGCCCCAAGTCTGCTAACACAATCGATTCATAATCGAACAGCAACCGCATAGTAACTGCCACTATTGACAGATATTGTATGGGATATCCTTCAAAAGTGACAGTTACTATGCGGTTGCTGTTCGATTATGAATCGATTGTGTTAGTAGACTTTCAAATATAGGTGTTTGTTTTTATTAGAGGCTTATCAAAATGCTGAGTTTAATCGAAATCCGGCTTGTAGATCTCCCATGATGGCGTAGCAGACCAACAAAAAAAAAAATTGGCTCGCGTTTTAGGCGTCAGTTTTGAAAAATAATGTCACCCAATTTTTTTTTTAAATATTAACTTTCTTATAAGCCACGTTTATATTATAGCCTATCGTGATCATATAAACTTGACATTCGCGAAATTTGCTAACTTATACATTTTCTAGTAACGTCATGTTTATTTTGTTGCTAGGTGTGCATTAACCTTAGATTATGTGATTAGCTAAACATTTTTAAGTAACCCATTTAGAGTTACTTATTTAAATGATACTCAAATAATATATAGCCACGGCGTTTTCCATAAAATTGCATACCCAAAAGCAAGTTACATTAAAGCCTTCATCAAATCCCGCTAATATTATAAATGTGAATGTTTGGATGGATGGATGTTTGCTACTCAATCACGCCAGAACGGCTGAACGGATCTGGATGAAATTTGGCACAGATATAGATATAGTCTAGAACAGCACAAAGGCTACTTTTTATCCCGGTAAAATGTATGGTTCCCGTGGGATAGATTTGTTTAAATTTTTCATAGAGCAAAGGATCGACATGATTTACAGAAAAGGACATAGAGGTAAAGGACATTCTTTTTAATCGGGCGGGTAACACCGCGGGGCGCAGCAAGTCCTACCTATGTTTATTTCACGATTACTATGGATTATATTTCAGAGAATATTATGTTTCGCGAAAACTACTCAAAGGATTTTAATGTTACACTACGAACAACGAGTCGTGAACCCGCGGAAGTTAGCGCCAAGTGGCTGCGCAGTACGATTTTACTCGTAAATTATCTTCTGCGCACCCACCGCCGCAATCCAGCACGATTATAGCTTATTGTGCCCACCCCAGTCATAAAAGCTTTCGTGACTTGAAAACTAAGGTACTGTATCATCGGAAAATAAAATCAGAGCGAAGTCGCGGGCGCAACTAATGTTATCTACAACGCAGAATGGTGGTTTATGAATGAACATTGATGATCGCAGGGCAACGTGATCGGCGGGTCTTGTTACGAACGCGCCGCTGTCTCTGGTTACATTTACCTACTGCTACTTGCACATTCCATCGTTTGCCTCAATGATTAGCTAATACAATTAAGGGTTTTACGTGGCTGGTTGTTTTTATTAAAGTTGCTTTGTTAGATCATTTTACGATAGTTACGCAAACATCTTCTACATCTATATATAGGGTGTAACTAAAATATTTTAACAGATGAATCAGTAAGTTATGTGGATCACGTTGAAGTATAAAATAATTGTGTAAATGATTTTTTTTTAAACAAGGCGAACGGGTAGCGTTTGCCCCTGCGCTCAGTACAGGGTGTAATTTTTGAAATATCCTATATTTGTTTTAATTCTTTGGGAATGTTGGCTTTGTTAAAATAATGTTACATCTATACATATAAATAAAATTGGAGTGTCTGTTTGTAATATTAAAATAACCGCTTTTTACTAAGTGCATTTGGATGTATACACGTCACCTATACCGAAACAACATTTTTTACAATTTTTGTCTGTCTGTTTGTTCCGGCTAATCTCTGAAATGGCTGGACCGATTTTGACGGGACTTTCACTGGCAGATAGCTGATGTAACAAGGAGTAACTTAGGCTACTTTTATTTTAGAAAAAAAAATCGGATCTCACGAAAAAAAATTAAAACCAATGTTGCAGCGCAGCGCCTGATTAAGTTTGATAGCAACAACCTGCAATGCGTCCCGCGGGCTCAGAATGGGCAAGCAGGCTGTTGTCAACGGTTGTCTTTGTTAAGTACCACGCGGACGAAGTCGCGGGCAACAGCAAGTCTTATATAAACTGATCAAATGTCTAAAATTTTTAGCGTAATGGTATCACACCGATCGCTCCACAGAGCCCCAAAGGTCCCGAGGGTGATAAAAACAAGTTTCAAGTCTCGTGGTGACCTCATGATCTTCCAGAATCCATGTAGCGGGTCGGACTGGTGGTGCTCGGGGGCTGGTGTTGGCGCGGGCCGTAATTTGGAGACCCATGTCTTACAAAATTTGATAGGCTATATATTTGTTACTTCTCTATTAAGTGTACAAAATACCATTATATCTATAGTTTCCGCCTTGAAAACAAATTACTAATATGTACTATCTAATTCTTATCAACGATGCGCCGTACCTACACAAGATCAAGACAAATAGGTATTATATCCTATCCTATTTGTTATCAATATCCATTGACGTCACACAGTCTTAAGTATTAATCGATAAAGAAATCTCGATAAGTAGTACCTATTAATCGACGCCCAAAAATGGTTTCCACTCGATCGCTCGCTTTCTCCAATCGGAAAAGCGTCCCAATTAGGCGTCTGCGCATCGAGAAGTGAAGGGGGGGGGGGGGGCATAGAATGGTAAAGGCCGGCGCTCACTACACGAAACGGAGCGGGTCAGCACGACGAAGTCGAAGTCCACCCTCGGCATCCTTTGGCATGAAGAAGCGGCATAAAGAAGGATCCTTTCTTAAGCCGAAGGTAGCCGTGGGGTACTGTACATAATATCCTGAGGCCGGTGCTCAATTTGTTGTCTACCCATTCTGTTTTAGCGTCGTCTGTACCGCGCCGAAGCCTGCCACAGAATGCCAGCTTCGAAGCGTACCAGGCAACGAAATGTAACAGCTAATTGTATTAAAATAAGATTAAAAATCATTTGCCGTGCGTGCTATGACGCGCCGTGCCGCGTATTGAATCGGCCTTAATTCGTTTAGGCCTCGAGAGATGGCAGTAACAGGACCATCGACCCGCCTCGTGAGCTGATTAACAATGATCTCACATATTTCAGTTGGAGAGTACTTTGACATCGTGTTATTTAGAGGGTATCTACATTTACATATCTATTTGATAGAGTCCAAAGGAATAAAACTCTTGAATGAGTATTGAAATAAAACTAATTTTATCAAGTTTATATTATGATTGATACGTTCCCGACGTTTCGGCTGCTTTACAGCAACCATGGTCACGGGAGGACTGAGGTGGTTGACGTCCTGAATACCTCAAGACGCTGTGAGCTCTTTTTGCGTAGATCGGACCGCAAGCAACAACTAAACATGAGGGTACCCTGGTCAAACTCAGTCCTCCCGTGACCATGGTTGCTGTAAAGCAGCCGAAACGTCGGGAACGTAAAAATCTTAATATCAACGAGATAAAATTCTTTTTTTTTAATGTGTAGTGTGTGTTATTCACGTAAATATAAGAAATCAATCTTGAATGAATAGATGATGCTTATTCAATTATGAACCTCATTGTTTGTTGTTAAGATAGGTTTTTAAGGATATTGAATGGGCTAGTTAAGGTTCAGATATGTTTAGCTCGGGGATTGAGTATTTCCAGTCGACATTAATGACCTATATGTTATCATATACTTATACCACGTGGAGTTCTATTACGTGAATAATTAATAGCAAAACTTTCCTTTTTCCTCTTAAATGTAGGGTAAGTGATAAGAATCAGATTGATGTAATACTTGTGTCATATATCATATCATATATATCTTACTTCATATATGAAGTAAGGATGACTTTCAATACGTAAATTTCGGGACATAATTTTTTTATTAGCAAATAAACATGTCATGAGATTTCATCACAACTTTCAGGATAATCGTGATGACAGCTGAAAAGTGCTTTGTGGTCGTCATTCTTCATAATGAACGTAACAGTATTTTTATACTCTACAACTTATAATACATAGTAGGAATAATAATTATACCTGCCGAATGTAATCTATGGGAATTTGAAAAAAAAACCCGTTTTTTTTAATACGTGGTGGATTGCCTCGTCTATGGTAAAATTTTACGATGGCTGGCGCTCTAGCATTTCTATTCAGTCATTCACAACTGCATATATCTCTATGTCATTTGTGGTTCCACACAAAAACATCTGTCATAATTCGACACCTGTTAAAATGTTTCTTAGATTATTTTTCCAAAAATAATCTTAATCTTACGGAGAAGCGCAATTTGGTGGCATTGTTTTCAAATTAATTCTGTAGCTTAATGTATCTGAGCGAGAGAATAAATACAGTTGTTTGACGTAGATACAAAAAGCAAACAGTCATCGAGCATGGATTGTTCGATGATTATTGGCATTGACTTACATTATAGTATAAACTTGCTGTTACCCGCGACTTCGTCCGCTTGGTATAAAACAAAAAAGTTTTTTCCGAAATAAAAACCTAACTTACTCCCTGTTACATCAGCTATCTGCCAGTGAAAGTCCCGTCAAAATCGGTCTAGCCATCTCAGAGATTAGCCGGAACAAACAGACAGACGAAAATTGTATAAAATGTTGTTTTGGTATATGTACCATGTAGGTTTCCCTTTTGCTACCCTCAATTATTAACTTCAAATGTCAAATACTAATGCCTAGGTAGGCACCTGTATAATCTTAAAATTAACAGATTTATCATTACAGATTTGAAAATTTATTTCCAACTGAATATGTTTTTCATCATTGTATCACGTCCATGGTCTGACGCAACTCTTGAGATAAGGACATAACTTATTATGACACTAGCTGCCAGTGTCCGCAACTTCGGACGCGCAGACTTTACTTTTACGTTTCCATTACGAAGCCACTTACACCTCTCTTTATAGACTCTGTTTGAAATCCCAATCATGGTCATACCGTCGTCATGCAGAAAACAAAATTAGTATTCTTTTTAAGGTGGAAGCTCAGGGTCAGGGCGCGAAATTCAAAATGTCAATGGTTTTTATTTTTTTACGAAAAATTTGGACATCTTTACGATGTAATTTAGTGTTTTGCGATATTAGCATTCTGCATTGGATGTCTCGATGTATTAAGTTTGCTTAAAAAAATACCTAAAGCGATACAACACCATAAAGTTAGTAAAAGAAGCGGTTTTTACAAACCTTATGGTATTGTACCGGATTAGGTACTTTTTTAAGCAAACTTAATACATCGAGACATCCAATGCAGAATGCTAATATCGCAAAACACTAAATTACATCGTAAAGATGTCCAAATTTTTCGTAAAAAAATAAAAACCATTGACATTTTGAATTTCGCGCCCTGCCCCTGAGCTTCCACCTTAAAGTCCGACTTTTAAAACGTATTTCTCGAAACCGGCAATCTTTTCCAGTGAGCTGACGCCGACAACTACGTCATCGACTCCTCCTTCAAGAAGCTTCGCAATTCTCCAATGACTCGTCCTCTCTGACCGATAATGTGACTTTTGTTGGCGCATTAACGGTACACTTATCTGATAGCCCATATTCGTCTTCTTCCGGCCCTAATTGCTGTTTGTCGGCTTAGTAAACTGGCAAATAACGACCGTCATATTCGAGATATAATTATTTGTAGTAAAGTTGAAATATTATTTTTGTTTATTTGTTCGAGCAAGAAATAAATAGCGCTGGACATCGCAGAAGGGCTAGCACGCGGGTCAAGACGAAGCCTAAGTCACAGATTATGTCGTACCGAATCGCTGTCGCTTTCGTAATTCATACGAGGGATAGAGACAAAATTGATTTATCTCACATTTTGTCTTGTCACAGCCGGCTGTGCTACATGTGCCGATTGGTAGGTGGTTCGCCTTCACACTAACTGGTACGGCCCCAAACTAACCAACGTTTGTACTATGGGTACCACCGTACGATGGACTGGGGGCGATTCTACGCCATATATAAAATGTAGGTTTAATAAAATAGTGTAAAATATTTTAAAGGATTAATATGTGGGTGTTTAACGATATATGTGTAGTGTATCATATTTATGTGAAAAAGCGAGACAGAACCGTTTCATCGCGGACAGAGTACGTAGTATTATTTTAAAAATAGATTATAATTTATTTATCTCGGGAATGTGACCCTTATAGCCTTCTGATGGACCACTTAAAATATTTTACATTATTATTTGTAAATCTTATATAATGGCAATAAGTTCGTTCCGTGTTACATTGGAACCCAATACCATTAGGGACATGCGGGTGCACTGAAATGCACCCCTGCCTACCCCTTTAGGCAGTATAGGCATGTAGGTGTAATAAATATATACAAATAAATAAAATTGGAGTGTCTGTTTGTAATATTAAAATAGCCGCGTTTTACTAAGTTCATTTAGATGTAAACCCCAGTCGAGTATGTTGATTAAAATTTAGAAAGAAAACACTAGGTATGTATGTTCCTCACATATTGGGCGTCTATATGTTTTTCTTCGAACTTTTGGTCAATCCTTTTAAAACATTATTTTGCATTCCTCCTATATTAGTGCGGTATCATTTATCTCTTCTAGTGTTTTTAAAGAAAGAAAATAGATTAGCAATTGATCTAATCAACACAATACTCGGAAATGCTTTCAATTTTGCCACGTAAGGATCAGTGAGTCAATTAACAATCTTGCGCGGTTTAGTTTCAAATATTTCGTAATTGGACCGGAAGTGAGTCTAATGTTACTTAGATATGATGAATGAAATACACAGGTATGTCAAAACTCGTATTACATTATAAACAAATATTTATAGAATTGCAATATACTGGCTCTATATTTAAATATACTTAGGTTACCGCCCGTTTACAAAAGTATAACAAAACACTTTCATTGAGAAAAGAGTAATGTAATGCTTTGGAAACTCCTCCATGGATTTTTGTTATCTCGCTGCGTTGCCTCGCTCAGTCGAGACGTGTGTCGCCCGAGGCAAGGGCTCACGTTGTCTCCCTACGATTCTCTTTTTACAACATCATGGCTTCCATCGTGGTTGCCTCGCCTGAGCGCTGCCATCTATAACTATCTCGCTGATGTAAATAGTTAAAAACTTTATCATCATCATCAGCCTGAAGACGTCTACTGCTGCACATAAGCCTCCCCCATTTAAGCAAGCAATCTGCATCCAGATGCTCCCCGCGACTATCACCAGATCGTCGGTCCACCTAGTGCCCCCGTTGGATGCTACGTCTTTCAGTTTGACCACTTAGCAGAGAGTAACTATATGCGGTGGCTGATCATCAAGCACTGTGGGTCTAGGATGTTGCCCCAATATGAACCTTATTCATCTATATTACGATAGAAAGCTACAACGACAGGGACCGACTGAGAAGCGGAATACCTATACCAAGTACTTGCTAAAATGTACCTACCAAGAATTCTAAAACTAATATTGAATTTAAAACCAAGGCGCCTACTTTTAGATTTTATTTATTCTTCTCTACTATTTATGGTACCGTTGTGCCGCCATGAATGGCCTTAAGATGTCGCTGTGGACACAAGTGTTGGCATCACAAAAGGATCTTAGTTTCTCGAGATCCCGCTTGTGGATCCGTTCGGCTGAGTAAACCGAATTCCGGCTGTCCGATACTCTTAATGATTCTCTTAATGAGATATTCTGTTATCGGCTTACGAAACACTATTCGGTAGGAACAAAAGCCTTTGTGATAGTGTTGCCCGAAATCAGTCCTTGTCTAGCATTTTTCAAGACCGCAAGACCATTTAATCATAGACAACAAACGGTCATAGGGCTCGATTCTATTAAACATAAAAAAATGCTAACGTTTGACGTAACAGGGAGAAGCCATGGTCAAGCAGACGGAATAGTCTTGCTCTTGCTATAAAAAGGGCGTTTTAGTCTTGCAAAATTCAAGACAAATGCAAGACTTTGTGACAGCAGTACTTTATATTTGTACACCGGCTTCAGAGTTTTACGGATTAGTACCTAAGTTATGGATAAGACGCATTAAATCTTATATGAAGGAATAGGTACACCTAAAAAGTTGGTCGAAAACTAAGGACATTTGGGGAGTGTAGCCAAGTTCCTTCAAATATGAGACTTTTAATATCCTCTATGATGACTGCTTTGGAAATAGCTGAACCGATTTACATTAGTCATACACTTAACACTACACTGATATTAGCTCCGTAATTTGGAGATATATGATCATATCAAAACTGATACAGCAATCAATTTGTAAATCGGATAAATACCAATCATGTATGTACTGTAATTGACGACCTGATTAGCGGAATTGGTAGTAACCCTGCTCTCTGTGACGAAGGGTTCGAATCCTGGTAGCGACAATCTTTGTGTGATGAGCACTAATGTATGTACCCGAGTCATGGATGTTATATAAGTATTATATACTGAGTTCTCCCTTAGTCCATTGAAAGGTACCCATAATACGAGCTTTGCTTAGTGTGGGACCGTATAGTTTTGGTGTAAAATGTATTCGTCTGGCGATATTATATTATATAATGGTTTCAATGTAGATTGCTGCCCGCTCATTTTATTAAACTTACATAAAAAATAAGCAAGTAGACTTGAAAATGTTTCAGACTGGTATGACTTTCTTCACTTTCTTGACTTTCTTCTTCGTTTCTTGATATATGGTATTTTCAATAACAACTCGCGTCGCCCAGCGATGGCATGCAAGCGATACGCAGAGAATATGTTTAATTACCATTTAAAAGTGGCAATAAAGATGGCAATAAAGACTTGCAAGGCCCAAGTATTTTGCATAGCTATATAGCAAACAATTCGAGCGATAAGTCGCCACCGTGCGAGCGCCGGATACCGCGTCATAAACATTATCAGCTGCTCTAAAATGGCGTAATAAAATGTGAGGGTAGTCGTAGAAATGCTTCGGTGTCGGGCGCAGCGCGTGCGCGTCGTCAGTCGTCGGGTTACCGTCGAGCGGGAGCGTCGTGTTGCGCGCGAGATGAGCTCTTAATATTAATGGCGGCGTTTAGTAGAGACAGATATCCTGTTTGAAACGTGATGTGGTTGGAAGCTTTTAAAATCTACACAATGGTTCAACGGGTAAAACGGTACAACCCATTTCAGGACCTGAACGGCACAGTTTGTAGTGACTCTGCGTTCTATGCCAAGGGCACCGGGTTTAAATCTGGATAGGGGCAAACTTTATGTGATATTTATTAGTTATTCTTAGTACCCATTTGAGTTTAATCTCAACGTGGCTCTCTACAATGGTTCCTTTAAGGCATTTAGTTTTTTTATGGGACTAGGCCCGCCAAACTCCCACCACTGCTACTCCTGTAAGCCAGGATCTACAGTGGTGTCCCATGATGACACCTAGGTTTGACCCTCGGCGAGTCCCGGGTTATAGTTAATTGTCTTGGAACCCGCAAGAATTTAATCGAAAGATCCTTCCGATCGATCCTTTACGGCTTGCTGATTGTAGATTTAAGATATTCAGTTGACGATAAATGGTATTTCTTCAGGTACTCACGCTGTGAAGATGGCGGCTCAGCCGCGGGGGGCGCGAGGGCGTTGGCCGCACCCTGCATGGCCCGCGACGGTCGACCGCGCCTGCGCCTGCGCGTAAAAATATAAATAATTAAAATAACATAAATATAAACGCAAACATTTATTTATAGTATATCGGGGCTCCGAAAATAATAAAAATTTGAATGTTTCATAAACGTCAAAATTCATAGTCACCCTCCAAATTGTACAATATCTATTTTAGATCAATGCAATGCAATCGATGCAATGGACAGGCCAATATACAAGTATGTATAATATATTAAAACGTTAATGACTCAGGTACACAAAACGGGATACCGGGATTTGAACCCGAGACCCTCTATACACTAGGTCACTACTAACTATGCCAATCGGGTAGCTACGCTTCAAAGGTATATACGATAGGAATTTGGATCACACCTCGTTTTTTTTTTTAAACTAACATTCAACAAAAGTCGATACAATTGATGGTAAGCACACCGATATGTGACAAAGGACGGTCGGTTGAGTCACACCTGCTCACGTTATCAGCGCGGCTTCCTGCGCTTGCGCCGCCCGCGTTAATCATTGATCGAGAAATGAGGGTACCTAATCTATGTGCGACTATCAGGTGGGTAGGGTGCCCATAATTATGCGGATGGCGAGAGAATTTACAAAGAAAAGAACCATGAAGTGGACTGTATTACATTTCGACGTAGTGTAGTCCATAAAGACATGTCAAAAATGTATATTTTTTTATTGCACATTGGCTTTAGATTTTCTATATATATATATATATATACATATATACGTGTATATATGTAAAAATATTAAATTAATATTTTTTTTAAATCGTTTATATGTATATTTAGGTGTGTAAAGCCAATTTGCACTAAAAAAATATCAATTTTTGACATGTCTTTATACACGTAGGGACCGTCGATTTATTTAGGATATATTTGATTACATATACGTTGTGACAGTTATCTTGCAGATAGCGCAGGCATTTTTTTTTCAGAATTTTCAGGTATCTTTAGATTAAGGCATACGTGACTAATGATACTCATCTTTACTATTATACCTAGAACTGAGATGTGTCAATACATCAAAGCAATATTAAATAATTTGAATTCTGTATTTTTATTCATCACGAAAAAACCACTGATGCAATATTGATAGTATAGAGAAAATCTTTATAACCATGCAAACATGTCCTATATTTTGTATCAAACACATTGCCACATTACTAAGTGAGCACGGGATCTGCGCGCACGCCGTCCGAGCGACCTATTATAGCACAGACAATGCGTGCTAATAACCCGCCTGGCTGGTATGCGACGCGTCTGTCTGTCTGTATATAGTGTTGTAGTGAACTATGCCTTTATAATGACGGCAGGTAAGTAAGTGCTAATAGATGGCGATCTGGGCGGCGATTTCAATTTGGATCTTTTGAAATAGAATCTGAAATGTATGTTACCTTTCTCTTCGACTACCCCCAAAAGTCCAAATAAATTCTTCTTCTCTCTTTAAGTAATGAAATGCGACGAAATACGAGTACAATGGAATAAGATGAAATATGGCGTCACCCACAAATTAGTGGGTATTTTGCCACTGTCAAGTATTTAATTCAATAAAAAACACATTATACCTATACTTAGAGTTAGGACTTTTTTGACCAGCTACTCAAGCCTGCCTAGCTGTTCCTACATTGTTCTCACATACCTAAAACAATGTTCTCCTCAAAAATGTAAAAGATCTTTTTAAAAAGAGCAACCATGGATTTTCTACCCCATTCTTCTCCATAGGAACGGCATTCTGAACGGGTGGTAAAGTTGTAACTTACCATTTTGTGGTAATTTTGACGATTCATAAGTACTGTAATTAATGATCTACATGAATAAAAAATATTCTAATTCTGATTCCAATATTGGTCCCAACATTGCCTCCAACCCCAACTCAAAATGTCATTCATAATGCATATAAATGATCCACATTTATCTTCACCAACACCCATTCACACATGTAAACGCAAATCCCAGAATTCCCCAACAAACAATACCTACGTAAGAATTCTTTTCTGATTAATAACGTTTCGTCTTTCGTGAAATCAGCCAAGTTAACTGAAAATTAACCCGTCGTCGGTACCTTTGATGGTTAGGATAACGGTGTACCTGGAAATTGTTGGTAATACAATATTCTACTTATCTTATGCTTGCGATAAGCGGTGAGCTTTGTGCGGTACCTACTTGCTATCTTTCGAGTGATTTTTACTTAAGTACATCGAAGATTTTCGCGATAATCGATGTTCGCGATGGCATTAATAATATCTTATCCCATTGTTGGGCAGGGTTCCCCCCCCCCTCAATCCCCCCCCGAAAAAAAAAAAAAGTGTTCCCCTCAATGAGAGGGGGATGTAGGTCACCACGCTGGCGCAGTGCGGATTGGCGAAATTCATACTTCTTTGAGAACTAGGTTCTCATAGACCGTTCTGCACGTCATCACCGGTTAGCAAGTGACAATCATGATTGAAAATGAGATTCGCAATTGATATCTAGAATTCCCCGAGGTGCGAGCTGGGATTTGAACCTGCGACCCTTGTTTCAAAGCCAAGACTTCTATAAACATGGCTATTCCTCTTTTCTTTATATTTACTTAACCACTCGAAGCTACGGCTTAATTAACTTTATTAGTTTTACATCTCACTAAATATTTACAAACAGGAAACGAAAAAAACCTTAAAAATAGTATGTAATGGTATGGCTTAATTGAATAGAATGTACCTATTTCTTGGCACCTCTGCCTACCCTTGGGGGATTACAAGCGTGATGATAGCGTTTAAATATCTACAGAAAAACAATTCTATGTTCCTCGGAGCCATTAAGAAAGCAATAAAATCGAGTGTCTATTGATTCTGTTATCGCGGGCCGCAAGGATATGGGTACCTACTTCGTTATCAGCTGTAGACGTGATCCATGCGCCTCTAATCCTCGCCTATTCGCTCCTACCTAATTATTGCGTTAATTATCATCGAGTGGGCTAATACAAAGTGATTCAGAAATGGTATACTAACTACGCTTCATTACCTATGCGATTTAATTAACAATTTTACACTACACTTTTTGTAAATATTAAGTAGCTTTTCTATAATAATAATTCCAGCCCTTTTTATGTCCCACTGCTGGGCACGGGCCTCCCCTCAATGCGAGGGGGGTTTAGACCATAGTCCACCACGCTAGCCCAGTGCGGATTGGCAGACTTCACACATTTTTCGAGGGGTTGTCTCAGACATGCAGGTTTCCTCACGATGTTTTCCTTCACCGTTTAGCAAGTGATAATCTTGGTTGAAAATGAGCTTCGCACATGAAAAATCCCAGAGGTGCGAGCCGGGGTTTGAACCTGCAATCCTCGTTACCGAGGCAAGCGTTCTACCAACTTGGCTATCACTGCTTGCTATATTTTCTATACTATTTTTAATTTATATTAGTTTGCTAATATTTAAGTTATTTTCTTTGTAATTAATGTATATATTAAACGAATTGTTAGTTAAAAGTAATAAAGGATAGGTATTTTGAATTATACACTGTTACGCCGCCGCGCCGTTATCCTTATGTGACATTGATTAAAATCAGTTTAAGCTCTTTTATTTAATAATTATATAAATGTTTTAGTTAATTAAAAATGCGTAGGTGTCTTGAATCACGTATTGCAAGGTATTTGTTGTGGTTTTGGGAATTTCATTCGCAATGATTAATGTTTTCAGGCATCACCTTCATATCGTCATGAATATGCCGACAATTGTCGGTTTTCTTAAAAAAAAACTGAGGGCCTATGTCACAATGCCAATAAACCATATCTGACGGAATTAGTGGACACGCCATTCTCATATCATCATGTCACATCCATTATTTTATTTATAATGGGTATTCATTGAATTTATTATTGCTATTAATTACTTGACATTGGTAAAATACCCGCTAAGTTGTGGGTGAGGCCATATTCATATCCATTTTATTTCATCGCATCTCATTTCGTAAAAAAAGAAGAACAAGTCGGAATTAGTTTTATTAAATTTAGCAATTGGCCCCATATAACGGTATAAAGCAAACATATTAAAGTAGCCAGATTTTTTTTAACACCAGCACAACGAAGTGACAGATCTTATTAGATTTCACGCCTGCGTCTTTATTGCGTAGTTTTAATAAAACTACAGTTAAGTAAGTCACTGTTTAAAGAAATTCTTACATACAGGTGTCCGGGACAAGAGGGACAAGGGATAGTATAATAAATGGGCCATATTCGACATCCGACGACCTCATTAGCTCAGTTGGTAGTGACCCTGCCTTCTACGCTTTAGGTCCCAGTTCCGAATCCTGGTAGAGCCAAACTTTGTGTGATGAGCACGAATGTTTGTACCCGAGTCATGGATGTTTAGTATCTATACAAGTATCATATATACTAGGTTCGCCTCCAGTATATTGTACGGTACCCATAATAACAGCTTTGCTTAGTGTGGGCTGTATAGTTGGTGTGTTTGTCTGGGGATATTCTATATTATTATATTATCTGACGCTTAAGCATATATATTCATGAAAACGCTTATTACTCCTCCTGTTAAGAGGTAACTGCCATATTATAAGATTGAAGCCATCTCAACTCGACAATAAGAGGCTGGTTGACGCAATCTCGCCATTACTCTTTGGTGATAAACACTTGCATTTGTATCACGGCGTGATAAACACTTGATACAGGCTGTAAAGTTGGGCGCACATATGAGACAACAGCAAATTCACTCTTGTCGCCATATACCTTCTATAGATACTGAACCCACATTTTGTTTTGTATTGAGGGCACCAATAGTGGAAGGGATAGGTTGCGCGGTAGTGACATTTTAAATATAATTATAGCCCTTTACATGAAGTGTAGTACGCATCAATATCCTTCCCTGAGTTTATCCCAAAAGAATACTAGCACTATGAATGTATGCTGCAGCATAGTTTGAGATTCCTTTATCATCTCCATCTGATACTTATCCACTGCTGAGTATAAGCCTCGTGTTGTTGCCCAAAGTCCTGGTCTTTCGCAAGACCATGACCAAAACATACGAGTCTGGCAGTTTTTAAATATTATTTTTAAAGTTTCCGCACCTATGAACCTGGCATTGGTTTTAATTTCTAGCTGGTGGCGTCACGGATGTGTGCGAAAGCGCCCCCCCCCCCCCTAACAAGGTGGAAGTGCGTTTTTAGTCGGTAAGAGTCCGACATAACCCGCTTGCCTCCCTCGGGGCTTGCATCCACGAGGATTTCCCCACGCAAAAAAAAAGGTTTTATTTTCTAATTTTCCAAATCGCCACGCCAGATTTGTTTCTTTATTATTATTCTAACCAGCTTAAATGTCCCACTGCTACACAAAAACCTCTCTTTCTTTCATTTGTCTCTGTTTCATGCTTCCAGCTCGTCCCGTCGGCTCCTCGTAAGCATGCAACGTTGTCTTCACACTAAGTCAGGATAAGGTATACCGCGAAGCGCATTCAACTTTTTTTGTTTTTTATACATTATAGGCAAGTATTTGATCTCGATCTCACCTGATGGTAAGTGACGATGCAATCTACGATGGAGTATACTTGCCTAGGTAGGAAGGCGGCAGTAGATCGAGACGCTACATTCACTAGGCACATGCAGCGCAACTGATCTGACCCACCATCCATGAATGGCAACACCGAACATCATGCCGGAACACGGCTAGGCCGCTTGGCAACATGGTTTTGTTCAGTGGGTGGTGACTAACCACGGCCGAAGCCTACCACCAGTAGAGTTGTCACCTGGTTGGCACCACCCAGGGTCACGTGTAGGGTATCTCAAGGGTACTTAATTCTCCTACGGACGAAGGTGACTCGACCCCGAACTTAATATATTAAACGGAATCTATTAACAAATCAGTTGCAACACACCACGCGACAAGTCGATAATGTGCGCGATACTTACATAATCTTATGAAGAGCACATCACCGCTATCACACACTCGTGATATAAGACATTACACAGATAATGGCACATTAATGTCCCAATACGAGATGAGATTGAGTTATCAATTACTTATCAGTCCATTTATCTAGTGAGAGTCAGGTTCTTTGTTTCTCAATTTGATCTTGTGTGTTTATCTTGTAAAGAACTTGCAATCTGAGTAGGTACTGGAGACGATTTGATGCATTTATGGGATTGATTGCGGATTTGTCTTTGATTTGAGCTTTGGTTCTGCCTCGTGTCACGGTTTTATTAGATAGGTATCTTGGAAGGATCTTAGAAGCCGTAGATTTCATGTTTGATTTACTAAATGCCTTCCTGTTCACATTTTTAAGATAGCTAATTTGGTGATTTAAAACAATAATATTCATACATCACACTAATATTATAAATGTGAAAGTTTGGATGGATGGATGTTTGTTACTCAATCACGCCAGAACGGCTGAACGGATCTGGATGAAATTTGGCACAGAGATAGATTATAGTCTGGAATAGCACATAGGCTACTTTTTATCCCGGTAAAAAGGACATACTTTTTAATCGCGGGTAACACAGCGGGGCGCAGCTAGTTTTATATAAGTAAACTAACAATTTAAAAAAATCACTCCAAAAAAAAATGTACTAATCTGAATAAATTGGAACATTCTAGGCTAATTAGTTTAAATTTAGAATATTCTTATTAGCCTATACTTTAGAACGCCGAATTAAGAATTCCCACGAAAAATTTGAAAAAAGATCTAAAAACAAAAAATATCTATAGGTCTATGCCCATAACAAAAGCAATTGCTGAAATGACAATGACAAATTCACGAAGGAATTGACGCCTCATTTCTGAAGGTATTAATCTTTAGATTAATGGTGCGATAATGATTTATCTATAGGTAGTATTTAATGTCATTCCGTTCAGACAACCATTAGTAAATAGCGTGATCGTAGCATTCGCGGATTAGGCTGAAAATCATTAATCATATTGCGCGTAGGTACATAAGCAAAAGGTTTTACGCAAATTTATAATGTATTTTATCAGTACTTTGCTCATATTATAAACTGGATGATCGTGCACGTTCTTAATTTGACTTTAGACTGACATTTAATACGTAATAAAAAAAACCTGTCATTTACAGAATATCGCTTCTTTTTTTAAATATGGACTCAGGGTAAAGGCGGTTTTATTATAATGTTGTTTTTAAATACTTACCTAATATTTTTAATCAATTGATTAACAATAACTTCTTGAACAAGGGTTTCGATTTTTGATACCTAGGTTAGTTAATAATTTTATTGTTTTTTACGCTATGTCTATTATTGTTAGCTATTTTACAATATTATTTTCATAGGTACCTACTTATTTATTAAGATAACGAACATTTAAAATGTATTGGATGATATATTTAATGATTCTAATAGGATTCTGGATAGCTGAAACAATTTAGGTTGGTGTTTTTTTTAGTAGGTAGGGCAAGGTACCTATACCGACTCACGTCAATTTTATTAATTTAATAATTAAAAATGGCGTTTTACAACGTAAAGTATTAATTTGTTCGAAAAAAAAAATAGCTATTTGTTAGGTAGGTACCTAAGTATATCTAAATTTGCTTGCCAATAGCTAGGTACCTAATAACATATAAATTATCTACCTACCTACTTATTTACAAGATAAAGCTAAGAATAACATAGGTACCAAGTAATTTAATACACAAAATAGGTACCTACATCGTTTACAAAAAAGTTTTACAATTCTTATTGCTTTTTTTATCCCATTTCTGTTAAATAATAATTAAATCATTTAACCGGCTTGGAGGTAGGTAATTAGCTGATGAGTTGTGTCAGGTGATTAGGTCCGACGGAGAAAGTGGTTCCAGGTAAAAACTAAGTTAGATATTACCTACCTATTAGGAGCGTATACAAAATTCCGGTAATTTTATAGGATGTGAATTCGCAATAGGCAAGTGGCTGGGTTACCTATTTGTCGGAATATTTACCTATGTAAGAATGGGCAGGTTACCTATTAAAAAAATCTTCTGATTAATGTGTAACAATTCCAAAATTTAAGGTTTAGCTATGAACTAACCTATAATAATTATTATCTATGGTATTTTCTTTGTTCATATTTTTTATATATTCTGTTTATGCGTAACTTATTAAAAATAGTTAAATATTTATCAACATATAATCTACGATGTCCTATAAGATAAATAAACAACCCTTTTCATAACCATCTAAAAAAACAACTTGAATCCAAAAAAAAACATATTTAAAAAGTATTTTTTACACCATTATTTCTTTGAAAGCAGCAGCTCAACTCTCATTGTCGCGCACATTTGTTTAACGACAGAAAAAAAGCGATATTCTGCCTTTTTTTTCGAACGCACATTCACCTTTCATGGCTTAAGGGTCACCAGACAACAAAACATTTGACTGTCGCGTATTGCACTGAGCCTACTTGAAATTAATTACTACACGTAGCTCAGGGCGACGACAGCCAGCCCCGTCACAAACGATAATTTGCATCGTAATCTAATCAAAATTACTTACCCAATGGTGGATAATTTTTGCGATATCAGCACTAACCCGAAAATATACAAAGAAAAGTCCAATAACACCAATCAGCGTAGAGTCTCACAGTTCACATTAATTTATTTTGAGCACAGATTTAAGTCTTGGTTAAACTTAAATTAATTAACACTTGTAAAGTTCTAAGGCACTATATTATAGATATTCGCGCGTATTATGTGCTGTGCATCTCGCACGGGAACGACAACCTCGCGCGGCGAGATGTCGTCTCCTTGTGATTGTGATGAGAGTACGCACTGTCGCCTGCTCTCGGGGGAGCAGAAGATGGCCGCCGATTGGTCGAGAGCGCAGGACGGGCGCGCGGGGTGAAGGAGAGAGCGCATCTCGCGCGGGCCGCGAACGAGCGAGACAGATAGCTTCGATCGTTTCGTCGGGCGAGTGAGATTGTCCGCGCGGTTCAGGTGGATCAGAGAGAGCGCGCAATGATAATAACGTGGAGATGCCGAAAGGAATTGTTCCATCATTATCAAAATTTAATTTTATCTACTTGATTAAAATAATGGCGATGAGTGTTATTTACATTATTGTACAGTAAATACCTGGGCTCGGTAAATACATTCTATACGTAATTCAAATCGAGTCATTTACGTCAGAGCGTGGAACTTACTCACCTACATACAGTATTTTTAATGATTTGTTAAGGTATAGGTTTAATGATAAAAGTAATGATTAGGCTAATCAACAGGCTTTTATCATTAGGACTTATCGATATTAATAATAGAAAATTATGTAATTAAAACGAAGGTTAGTAATATGTAGGTACTTCGCCCGCCTAATTTCCTAAGATGCTACTTAAATAAATAAATATTACGAAACGATGAGTAGGTAGGGACTAAAACATTTTTTTTAATCCCGAGTATTTACTTAGCTACGTCACTAATAAACTTTTTTAGATTAATTCCCAAAAAACACCACAGCTAAGCAAAAACAATAATAATTAAAGGAATTTGTCATTAGATTCTAATTAAAAAACTAAATAAGTGGTCTGGAGAAACCGCGAATTATGGATTAAATAGGAAAAATAATCATTCAAGGAGCCGCAAAATATGGACGCTATTCAAAATTAAGAAGTGTTATAGTTACCTACTATTGTCACTTTTAATATAGGTAGATACCTATATAGATAAGTATCTTTTTGCGGCAATAGGTACCTACTTACTTGTTTGGAACGTTCGTGAATCTTATTAGAATTATTGTGCGATGTTACTTAGGTACCACTGCTAAGAATTGATTATACATTTCAAATAATTGGATTTTAGACTTTCAAGACCAGCAGAAAATACACAATATACCGACGTATGTAAAGGTAATTTAAAAAAAATACAGAGAAAGTTCTGGTTTTATATTATTTCGGGTAATTGTGTAGTTTGATCCATTTTGAGTTTCTATTTAGCCACGTTTTCTTGGTGTTTGTGAAAATCTAATGTTTGGTTTAATAAAAACAAAAAATATAAACCTACACGCAGAAAGAAGGACGTTGTGGTATAAAGTCCCATGACGTATTTACATGAGCAGTTAATAGATAAACGATATGAAAAAACGAACAAAGGTTATTGTTTTCATTATTAATTAACAAGGTCTGAGTTACAATTCTCATTTGATATCAGTATAGAGCAAATAATTGTCTATTTAATTTAGCACTTGTCCTATATTCTAATATTTACACATGTAGCATCTCAGATTGAACGGTTGCGTCTTAATTAAGTCGGTTGATAATCGATTATTGAATTACGACTTAAATTATTAATAATGTTTCTAAGAAACATGAGCGTAGCTTTCCTTTAATAATTTTTTGCATAATACATATCCATCTACAAAAAATTTATCCAAATAACACACCTTGCGGTTCCCAAAAAATCTGAGTTTGAAAAAAGATTTTTCCCTTTAATATCTACGTATAAAGTATCGAAATATTTATTCGTTTCGTCACATGATAAATGTGAAATCGATTATTTATCGGCTCCCCCGTGGTCCCATCTCGAGTCGACCTCCAGTATCGGTCACTCGTCCAAAAGCAAACACGCCACCCTTCGATCTGTAAACACGTGGCATAACGTCTCTCTGTTACTTTTATCAAAAAAGAGTATTTTTTTTAGAAAATTATATAGTAGGTTTGAAGGGTTATCACAGTGTATCTACTGTTTGTATATACCTTTACGCCAATATAATAGATATACGTAAATAAAAGTCAACATTCAGTTAAAAAAGTTTCTGCCTTGGCCTTATTGGTCCAAAACTTTTGTTTCTCTGAATCGAAGCCCACAAAACGGAGGTAAAACAGCACCGTTACTGGTTCCGAACTATCCGAGAACCCGAAGTTGACAATGTTTGATTCGGGTAACTGCTATACAACCAGGTGAATTTTTTTGAAGTTCACTGAACAATAATATTTTAAAAATAATAAAAAGTTATAATCAGTAGAACTTTCGGCATTCATCCATTCTTATGGATGAAATGACCTCTAAACAATAAAAATACACAATGCACAGTTTTAGATCAAATAAATGAAAAGATAAAATTAAGGTCAGACAAAGTAAATCGTATTTATTATTGAAACAAAGCAAATCTTCGATGACATTAATCGTTAATCGTACGAATGATAAGATGGATACCTATTTAAAAAAAATGTTCTGTTCATACATTCAAGGTTTGTCTATGTAATCTTCATTTAACATAATCTATGTTTTTAGGACGTGGTACTTAATCGTATTACATATGAACTTATTGGTTTAGGGAGGCAAATGGAATTGAAAACTGACGTATAACAAGAAATTGATTTTTCAAAATAGCCCATCATCATCGATTTATAATTTGAGAAAGTATTACATTTTTAATTTCTTATCAAAAACTTTAAAACAAGCATGAGATTTATAAAGAAGGAACAATAAACCAGCGAATTAAAAAATCAATGCAAATTGCAAATACAACAAAAAAAAACATTTGGGTAAGCAGGTACCTGTACCTACAAAAAAAAAATCATCGATGTAAATCTCATAATACGATTAAAACCGTTGATAAACAAACTCAAGGTATCAACTCCACATACATCAAAGGTACGATTTTAGGAAACTATAATTATCAGACCAGATACCGTTGTATTGAACAAACAACGCACACGGATGAAGTCTTATCACCCAGCGTCCATTAGTCGGTTATAACAGATATGTACACTTGGAAAATTTGTTCCTAAAATGTGTCCCTTGGAATGATAAGAGTCACTTGAACGTGACGAAATACTATAAATACAAAAGTGTTTAAAAGTGACGTATTTCTTAAAAAAGAATAAGACAAATAGGCTAGGAATAAAAAAAAATAAGCTGCTCGTATGAATAGGCATTAAGTCAATGTAGCACCAGTACGGCAAATAGGTTGCATTGAGATGCGAGCAAAAGACTCAATGGTTATTCTTTTATATGCCTTGCAGACGCGAGGCCAGTCTCCGAAGCAGTTCAGTACTATTTTAATACTTATCAACTGCCTAAGGGAGTCTCAAATAAAAGGATATGAACGGCAAGAATAAAAGAACTACTTTCCCCTTTGACAACCACAGGAAAATGATAATCGTAGTCGATGGAGACCACACTCGGGATATAATTGTAATTATTCATCTCATTGTCATTGACGTAATAGATATATACTCATTATACTATACAAGCCACGTAAGTAACAAAGTTTACTCATATCGATAAGGAAAACCTGAAACAATTCATGAATGTACATAAATGGTTTGAACGAACATGTAAGGGTATTTGAAACTGGCTCAAAACACAGTCATGGAATAAAACCCCCTCCTTTTCTGGAATTAACACATTATTATGAAAGAGGTTGTATTTATTCTGTCTGTCCTGTCATAAATTACATCTTTTTCACATTTCCGATGAATTAATTAAATTTATGGTAAGTGCTGTCACCAAAATTAGTTTCAGGAACGTAGTTATTCCATCAAGAAATTGTAATAAAACATACATAGGTACCTACTTAAGCTGAAAATGTTAATGCGTTATCAACACAGATACTTACATAATCTCAAAAAATATGATCAAGATATAAGAACAATGATGAAATCATCAAAAGAGCGCGTATTATAAAAATATTTCACAGATTACTGATTTCTAACAATACCTTATCTATGCCTTTCGCATTGTCATTTGTTTTATCAATTTAATCATTAGGTACTTTATAAATTATATGTATCGTTTCACTAGCATTTCATCGCCGCTTGTCTGTACCTTTAACGGTTAAGGCTCTGCTTTGATCATCCGTCTAGCGAAGAACTAAATTTTTTTATACCTACTGAAATTATCTATCAACATTGAATCCCAAAAAATAGAGGAAGTCCCAGTGCTCTTTACAAAATAACATAATACAAACAATATTCATCATAACCATAATTATAAGAACAATAAAATTAGAAAAAGTATTATGTCGGGGAATTAACAAAAATAGAACATATAGAATAGAACAAAGCAAAAAATATAAATTGGAAAACAATAACGAATTATTTGGTTAGACATTCAATCGAGCGACATCCAAATTAATAGAACCTTTAAGCAATGGTAATTTTTTATTTAACATTAACATTAAATTAAAGAAGACAATTTAAATTAATTATATTCAATAAATTCGATTCAAAACAATTCATTTCAAAGGGTATTTTTCCTTTGTGCCGTGTTTAGATAAAATTGTTGGCGTCCTAACACGTTCTCCCGCCAATTTGCGGAAACCGCGCGAATTTCATTCACAGACCGACGTACGTTTACAAACATGGCGGTGTTAAAGGAAAAAATAAATGGACGGGATGTTCGGGCGGTTAGTTTACAAAATATAGACTAGGGTGGCTGCGGATTCTAACACAATAGATGTTAAACAAGAATCTTAACGTAAATTGATATAAAATATTTGGTAGGGAATGTCAATATTAGTCTAGCGTCAAACTGAGTATTGTACCTAGCAACGAGTTTTATATCTCTTTATTTCTCTCTCACTCTTTTTAATGTCCCTTAGACGGTCAAAGCTGCATTTTAGCACGCTTGAAGATCAATCCTGCTTGCCTGGAACTTGCAGTTTGAGTGTTTATAAGCAGACTACTTTGGTTACTACCTACCTAAAAGGAAAATTTTAAAGGCAAGAAATGTTATTATAATTTACATGCACAATACCAATGAGCCGCGATCTTTGATGAGTAATATATCTATGTTTTACACCTAAGTCCATCTTGTTATAGGTAAATTCCTACCTACCTACAAATTTTCTGAAGAAGAATCTGAGTAAAAGCATCTAGAAGACACATAATCCAGTAGACCTACAGTAACTCTATATTTTTTTAGAAATATCAGTAGTTCGACAAATAATCTTAGAAACAGTACCTACTTACAATAGGCTCTGATAAACTGAAGCTAGAGTCTATTTGCAACCTTTATTGCGAATAGCAACCAATAGTAACAAATCAATCACATAATACAATACCGAGTCGTAAACAATTTTATTTCCACGTGTAATGTACAAACGAACAAGGAAGAACAATCATTGATGAACATTACGGTTTCTGTAGTAACGAAAGTGAAAGAAAGTCGTGTAAATATATCATTTTCATCACGCGACCAATATGGCGGAAGAGCGTTGGCGCGAAAATGAATCTTTGCATTTTTTTTTCTTAACTAGCGTTTATTAGCGCGGGACGTTTGGTGGCCAGTGTTTGTTACCGCGATGCGTGGCAGAAAAAGAAAATAATGTCATGCAACGCAGCTTGCCGTCATAATAATGCGATAGATTTAATAGTGCATGATACTGCAATGCTTGATGATTCGTTGCCTGGTGATTGCTTCAAACACACGCAGAATAATATTATTCAAAATAAATTAAAATAATAGTAACTAAAGCAGATCATTAAGGTCTCCTTTTAAGGTAACAGTCTCGACAACATATATATTTAATTTTGTAGCCATTGCTCACCTAAAAATATAATTAAATGAGAAAGTAGTACTAAGCAGATGGCTAAGTCCTTTCGAATTTCGTACTGCGTGCCACTAGGGAACCAGTACAATAATAATAAATCGATCCTCTCTTTTGTGTGCATCTCATTGATGTACTATATTAACTTTAGGTATATGACCTCGGTAGTTAAATTCAAGGTATGGTAGATTTCATCTATAACCCTTTGCAGTATTTATGGGAATACGTCTTGGCTGACATTGGCAAAACCGTATTCGACCTAGGCTTAATAGAAAAAGAAAATAAAGTCTTGTCAGAGGTTTTTGAACGAACCTAATCTAAATAAAAAACAGTTCCTTTTTTAAATGAATTATGAAATTTACTAAGAAGTGAAAATTAATCAAAAAACAAGTAAGAACCGCCCTTGCAGTAATTCGTCTAAGCGTGGTTGATCCCTTGATATGTGTAGAATTGTAGATCAATAAAACATCCTAGCCTCGCACAACAAGCTCAACATTAAATAATACCTACATCATAAATGCATAAATTATCCTCTTAAATATTTATAAAGTATTTATGAGAGATTCGGATCACGCGCGATGCACCGCCGGGGTCATCGGCCCCTCTGACAATATTGACACGTCAAGAGAAGATATCGGCTGGCTCATACAAATATTATTCCAAATACAAATACATGGCAGGACTTGACGAGTCCTGTGACTAGTTTGACTAATTGTACGCGCGTTTTCTTAAAAAAAATATTCAAAGTTAACTTTTTAATGGCATGAAATAAATGTTGATAATGCCAGATGCGTACCTAGTTCGTTTTTATTGCGGGCATCATGATCGACACGGTGAGTGTTTGACATTAGTTAACCTTTACTCAGTCTGCTTGCGAGTAGATATTATATACAATGGATCTTAGCGAAACTTAAAATAACAAGATCATAGATATGTGTAGGTGGCAATATTGTACCTTAAAAAGTTCTAAATCATATAGATACTAACTAACCGAGCCTCGCTAGGCTGCCCCAATCAAGCAGCTGCTGAAAGCAGATTTTCATTCAGTCTTTACCGACGTGTTTTGCAAGCGTTTCCCTCGATCGAGCCCGAATCGCGAGCCGATGATATCGTCACTCAGCTTCTTATGATAAGCCCTGATCAGGATGGTCGTTAAGAATTTATTTTAAATCTTGACACTGGCAGGTATACATAAGCGTGTGATGTCAAAAAAAGAAATTATTTTTAAAATTGGAATAGGAAATAGAAAATTATAATCAGAATAGAATTTATAATTATTAGGCGCTGGGGCGCTATTCTGGCGCACTTAAATAGCATTAAGGTAAATAGGACGATCACGTAATCTTAAAAAAACGTTTTAACCATAGACCGCTTTTTTTTATTCTCACTCAGTAGTACTTCGCAAACCTATAACAGTTTTATGGGACGTTCTGGAATCCGCACTTACAATTAGAGGCGTCCCATGAGCTCACCACGTATTTTTATTTGTGTTTTATAGTTGCAAATTTCTGCAACAATATATTCATCTCATTGTTAGCGATAAAGGGTCTATTATATGTAAATTGTTTACTTGCAAGTGTGTGTGGTAGGTATGTAGGTACCATATTTTTTACATCACTGGAGCTGATAAGTGAATAAAAACATCGGAGTCATGAATTGCAAAGTTTCAAATATTCCTATAGATTCACGATGAGTCTTGTAAATTTATACATTTATCTACCATATTAAGTACCTTAAATATGATTAAGTAGATTAGGTATATACGTTTTCATTTCAATTATTAGATACTTGCGTCAGACGAAGAAAATATTCAACTGGATTGCCGGTAACAAAATTTTGAAGCGCAAAAACTAAGCCGAAAGAGGCCATTAGAGAAAAAAAAACTAAGGTGAATTGTGTGGTTCTCACACAGGAATTACGTTCTAACGTACACTAAAATTCACGTGTAATACACAAAGCTACTTTTTTTGAGCTTCAATAAGAGTGACGCGAGTTCATCTTCTATAGTTTCTCCGACTGAGTTACTTACTCATAAAAATACTTATTTTGTATTGAGCACCTACTTAATTACTTTATTATTATTATTATCTACAACAGTTTTATCTACAACAAGATAACATCACAGAATATCTTTATTATTTACGAAATGAAATGCGGTGAAAATAAAATGAATAAGTCTATGGCCTCACACACAAATTAGTAGGTATTTTGCCAATGTCAAGTAATTAGTATTAATAACACATTCATAAATACACATTATAAATATAATAATGGATGTGACATGATGAAATGAAAATGGCGTCTCCACATGACAGTTTGCGGCAAATGGACTCACTACGCCCGGCGAACAAGCATATCCGCCGCCGATTGGAACCGGTTTTGCTGTGAGTCGACCGCTCACTGAGTCGGCGCGCGTAGCGCTTCAAACTGCGTAGAGTGAGTGCGCAAACTAGAAAACTGTGAACACTCCATTTCAAATATATGGAAGGGCGTACTAAACCGATACGCCGCAAACCAGTCGGCCGCTAACAGTTTGCCTACTGGGGACACAGCCTTAAATATCATTAGACCGACTGAGCGAGACCAGAGACAAATACTACGTACATGCCAATAATGAAATTAAAACAAATAAAGCATTTGTCACGCGTTGTAATTATGTTGGTACCACTGCTACCGAACGGTATCTCGCATAATTGAAAATTGGGAGTCAATGAACTAATGATATTTATTTGAATCGTAACTACACATTCGGTTATAATTATACATATAGTTATATATTATACGGATTAATATGATATTACATCTTTACATACGATGTGTGTTATCATTAATTATAACACTAAGCATTTTAGCGGAAAAGGGAAGATCTTCCAGCCAGGCGGGTGGTATGCATGGCGGGGCGGCTGCTATGCCCTGACGGTTACTGTCGGGATCTTGTATATATGTTACTTGCTCCGAAAACTCTTATAGCGCGATTCAAGATTGTGACGTCAATCGTCTATTGTTCTGAATGCGTCTGAAGTGCCATCTGCGTAGCTTGTGGTGCGGTTGAAGTAGTCGCTACAGCATAATGCGTTAATATTTGAAATTCACATTTCCACTGTTGTGAAATGTATGGAAAGTTTTGACTGTAGCGCTGTAGACGCATTCAGAACAATTGACCATACAATCTTAAAACGCGCTATGAGAGTTTGCAGAGCACGTAACATATATACAAGATCCCAACAATTGTACAATTGAATTTCTTTGACTACTATCTGGATGTTTTCAAGTCGAGAGTGAACAGGTACCTTCTAGGCAAGTATGCTCCATCTTAGATCTCATCGTCACTTACCATCAGGTGAGATCGAGATAAAATACTTGCCTATAACGTATTAAAAAAAATAAAATTGAACGACACTTTTAAAGAATTTTCATTGAAAATTAATACAAGTAAAACTAAAGTATTAACCACATCCAAAACTGGAAAAAGTTTAAATCAGCAAATAGTAATAGCAAACACCAAAATAAAAAATGTAAACAGTTTTAAATACTTAGGAAGCATTATTACTACAGAGTTTAGATGCACACCTGATATTAAATCAAGAATCGCACTTGCCAAACAAGCTTTTAACAATAAGAAGTATATTTTTACACCAAAAATATCTAAAAAAGTAAGGAAAAAGTTTATTAAAACATATATCTGGAGCATAGCTTTATATAGTGTGAGACGTGGACTATGACACCAAGAGACAGAGAAATATTAAAGCCATTTGAGATGTGGTGTCGGAAGAGAATGGAAAAGATCAGTTGGACAGAAAAAGTAACTAATGAGGATATATTAAAGAGAGTGCAAGAAAGAAGGTAATTAATGGAAACGATACGGAATAAAAGGGGGAAGATGATAGGCCATCTCATACGACATGATACCTTCATAAAGAACATCATAGGGGGGAAGATCGAAGGAAAGCGTGGACGAGGAAGACCAAGAATAAGCTACATGAGTCAGATACAAGAAAGGATTGGTGTCTCGTCGTACAAGGAGGTGAAAGAAGCTGTTCTAGATAGAGACAGATGGAAAGAGCTTCATCAGCTACACCGACAAGGGTCTAACCCTTAAATTAGAAGGAGATAAAGATTGTGCTTGAGCCATTATGCTTAGAGCAATATTGAAAACGAAAAATGCGTCCGAGGCGGCCTCACGAGGTCACGCGGTCAGTTAATACTTTTTTTTTTTGTTATATTACAGGCAAGTATTTGATCTCGATATCACCTGATGGTAAGTGCGTGTGATGGAGCATACTTGCCTAGAAGGTACCTGTTCACTCTCGAATTGACATATTGTGTCAGAGTGAACAGGTAGGAAGGCGGCAGTAGATCGAGACGCTACATTCACTAGGCACATGCAGCGCAACTGATCTGACCCGCCATCCATGAATGGCAACACCGAACATCATGCTGGAACACGGCTAGGCCGCTTGGCGACATGGCTTTGTTCAATGGGTGGTGACTACCCACGGCCGAAGCCTACCACCAGTAGAATTGTCACCTAGTTGGCACCGCCCAGGGTCACGTGTAGGGTATCTCGAAGGTATTTAATTCTCCTACGGACGAAGGTGACTCGACCCCAAAATAATACGCGTCTTATGAGATTTGGGACCAGACTCCTTTGAAGTCTAGAGGTCAGATGTTATACACAAAAGGGCTGATATTATTAATGCATAATTATATCGAGATAACTGAGAGATAGGTACGCCGTGGTATTCGATCGTCACCATGACAACACTTGTGCAAATATGGGTTCGCAGAGAGACATCTGTTTTGCACTAAACATGTTTTGATTGTGTGTACATTCACCTCAGATACACCGATATATAAATATGTAAATACACGTTTAATTATGTAGAATTAATTATGTAAAATTATTGAACGTGACTAATAAAAAAAAAACTATTTCTATATTAGGTATATACTTACAATAAGTACTTATAAATATGGTTTTAAAAAGGGTAACACATAAAGATCATATTAAAAAAATAACTTCCCTTTTAATGTCCCACTGTTGGGCACGAGCCTCCCATCAATGCGAGGCGGATTAGGCCATAGGCCACTACGCTGGCCCAATGCTGCTTGGCGGACTTCACACGTCTCTCTTATACAAGCAGGTTTCCTCACGATATTTACAACCACGATTATCACTTGCTAAACGGTGAAGGAAAATATCGTGAGGGAACTTGCATGTCTGAAAAAGACGTGTGAAGTCCGCCAACCCGCACTGGGCCAGCGTGGTGGACTATGGCCTAATCCCCTCGCATTGAAGGACGGCCCGTGCCCAGCAGTGGGACATTAAAAAGGGCTGGTATTATTATTAAATACACATTTTATTTTCAAACAATTTTTCTTTGTATCAATTTGTTTTCATCCTTTCAAAGGATAAATAAATTCTAGTATATCGGAACAGTTTATAGTTAAGGAGTTGTTTGTCGTGCATTCGCTCGGCCGCCATTGTTAGAAGCTATGATGACATGTTGTGGTTGTAGCTATAAATGAAAGATGTTATTGTTTCATTTGCTACATGTTTACTGTATGTATACAGGGTGTAAGGAACGTGGAAACGAAAACTTTGGGTAAAGGTTACATTTAATGTCTATAATGCAAATTATAAAACTCATTTATGCTGAAAGTGATGGGTAAAAAAAAAATTATTTTTGAGGGCGCAACGTATCGCAAAGAACGCGATTACAACACCACGCTCGCACGACGCACGAGATAAATGGAGACCGCATACTTTTTATCCCATACCGCATTTATGATAATGAGCGGTCCCGTGGGAGCATCCGTTTTGTTATCGATAATATCTAATAATAGGTAGCAAATACAGTGATAGCCAAGTTGGTAGAACACTTGCCTCGGTAACGAGGATCGCAGGTTCATACTCGCACCTCTAGAATATCGGATTTCACGTGCGAATCTCATTTTCAACCATGATTATCACGGTGAAGGAAAACATCGCGAGGAAACTTGAATGTTAGATGTATCTATATTTTTTATGTTTCTGGGCGGGAATTTATATTCTGTGGACAAGGCTAGGTGAAGAAGCTTGAGAAATGTTTTGATTACAAGATTTATTACAAAAAAACCGGCTTTAATTCATATAAATCCTATATGAATGTTTGAGAGACACCCTCGAATTACGTGTGAAGTCCGCCAACCAGCACTGGGCCAGCGTGGTGGACCATGGCCTAATCTCTCTCGCATTGAGGGGAGGCCATCGCCCAACAGTGGGACATTAAAAGGGCTGGTATTATTTTATTATTTATTATAAGTATCAGTTACTCCATATTCTGTTGTTGTTAGCGAGTTACGAGTGAGAGTTGCGAGTTGTATTTAATACTAGCTGTTGCCCGCGACTTCGTCCGCGTGGTATTTAACAAAGACAACCGTTGACAGCAGCCTGCTCGCCCATTCTGAGCCCGCGGGACGCATTGCAGGTTGTTGCTATCAAACTTAATCAGGCGCTGCGCTGCAACATTGGTTTTAATTTTTTTTCGTGAGATCCAATTTTTTTTTTCTAAAATAAAAGTAGCCTATGTTACTCCTTGTTACATCAGCTATCTGCCAGTGAAATTCCCGTCAAAATCGGTCCAGCCATTTCAGAGATTACCCGGAACAAACAGACAGACAGACAGACAGACAGACAGACAGACAGACGGACAGACAGACAGACAGACAAAAATTGTAAAAAATGTTGTTTCGGTATAGGTAACGTGTATACATCCAAATGCACTTAGTAAAAAGCGGTTATTTTAATATTACAAACAGACACTCCAATTTTATTTATATGTATAGATGGGGGTACCCGAGTTTAAACTATGACACTAGGACGTAAAACACCTTCCTCTCGTGACCATGGTTGCTGTATACCGGCCGAAACATCGGGAACGTAAAAACATAAAATAAGTACGCGATAAAATAAAAATAAATGTATAAAAACATTTATTTTTATTTTATCGCAGTTATCAGTGTATAGTATTCGTGAAAATATGAGAAATCAATATTGTAGGCTTTATATTAATGTTATTATTGTATCATTTGTTATAATTTTTTTTTTTTTTTTTTTTTTTTATTACATTATAGGCAAGTATTTGATCTCGATCTCACCTGATGGTAAGTGACGATGAGATCTACGATGGAGCATACTTGCCTAGGTAGGAAGGCGGCAGTAGATCGAGACGCTACATTCACTAGGCACATGCAGCGCAGCTGATCTGACCCGCCATCCATGAATGGCAACACCGAACATCATGCCGGAACACGGCTAGGCCGCTTGGCGACATGGCTTTGTTCAGTGGGTGGTGACTAGCCACGGCCGAAGCCTACCACCAGTAAGAAGCCTACCACCAGTTATTACATATACAAAAAAAATATATATATATTAAGTAACTATAATATATATATTTTTTTGTATTGTTATGTAGCATTGCTTCACCACGCGAGATCAGATAGCTCTAGCCAGATAACAAAGCCTCGGAAACTTTATATGAAACATTTAAACTGAATAATTATAGTTTAGTTAATACATCTTGCAGTATCGTTTTGCATATTAATATTGTTTTACTATGTACTGGATGGTGTATACCAAGAAGTTAAAACTAAACCCGTCATTCGTGGGTTCTTCTTCTTATTTCTTTACGAAATGAAATAAAATGGATATGAATATGGCCTCACCCGCAACATAGCGGGTATTTTGCCAGTGTCAAGTAATTAATAGCAATATTAAATTCAATAAATACACATTATAAATAAAATAATGGATGTGACATGAAGAAATGAAAATGGCGTGTCCTCAACCCACGACTTAACACGGTTTTATATTAATCTTCGCCATCAAGTATAGTGCACGATCAAGATGACAAGTACATATTATGATTTTTTATTATTATTTGCATTTGACAAGTACTTTTTTAAATGTGCAACCGGGCTCTTCTCGGTGGTACCGACATTCCGATCCGGTGGTAACTTCTAACTAATCATTTCTGGCCTAAATTTGTTTTTTTTTGGCATTACTTGTCACCACTGTTGCGCTAATAGATCCCCACATTTGGTCCCAACGTTGTGTCCAATTGTGGGGATTCGTGACGCATAATATTCACAAGTGCTTTCACTTCGACACTTCATTTGATATTATATCTTCGTTGTGCTCACAACTCCGTTAAGTAGTAACAAGGTCTACGCATAATTATAATTATTTGGCGCTCATCTCGCGATGTTTGCGTAACTGAATGTCATAGCGTAATAACCTCTTTTATGTTTAGAATTTTGGTATACATTACTTAAGTGTTAATTAAGTTATTGGCACATATTGAATGCGGCCTAATGTTTCACTATAATTGCGTATGTTGCCTAATTAAAAGTATATTTTTTTTATATCGCCTGACAAACATTCCAACTGTGTGGTCCAATATTAAGCAACGTGTGGTTACCGTATAATTGGCCTATAGTCGATCTAGTAACACTCGGACTAGGGCAATTTACGCAAAAATCATTTTCGATATTCTGGGTCGGGTGGCCGAGGGTTCTACGCCCAAACCACAAGACCAAGCTGGCGTCAATATACTTGTTTAAACCAAAGTAAATATATAACTAGGTTTGTATATAGATATCTAGTTACACACCTACCTACAAATTTAATTCAGTAATTGCCAGACTAAAAAATAGGCCACAGTGACGGGGACAGGATATCTAATAATCTGTTCCATTCTCTTTCATACGATAGCGTTCTTACTCTCACAGTTCAATGTTGCTAACATCGCTAAATATATGTAATATATTCATACACATAAACATTTACCACCGATTTTATAGACGTTTTATAACTTTATCAAACGTCATATAGTACTGCGCAAAGCAAACCTCTTGTGAGCAGTAGTATATGTCGTTTCACAAAGTTATAAAACATCTATAAATTTGGGGGTTTAATTATAAGAGACTGCAGTAGTAATGAGCAAGTATGCTCCATCGTAGATCTCATCGTCACTTACCATCAGGTGACATCGAGATCAAATACTTGCCTATAATGTAAAAAAAAAATAAAAAAAACATGCATGCGATGTGTGCACGCGCATAACGACATTAGTCGATATTATCGTGAACGTCACTACGTCGACCGCCCATCACTACGAACGGGACTATGGCGCCGGGAAGAGGCGGACATATAATTTGTATTGGAAAAAACATTGTAACCATTTATAATTAAAAACACATAAAATCAATCAGCGCATCATTATTTAGTAAGAAAACCTCAAGTATTGGACACGATGCTTTGTCATTTCTCAGGATCTCAGGAACTCAGGATGAGTGCCTACTTCTATTATTAATGGTTAAGTTCCTTGACCCAGCAGCAAAGTATATTGATATGACATGAAGACACTTCCTTTAAAGATAGGGGCTAGATTCGCGACGGCACGTGCTCACTGTACAAAGTACCTCGAATAGAAGTGAAAAAATATGTCGCGGCGGGTTATGGCCTCATTGAATATGCTGATTATCATATTGAAGTGTTGGCAATAGATTGGTGAATAATCTACAGAGTCATAGCGCTATAGACCATTTTTTTAAATTGCGTTACGCATCCCCTCTCACCTGGGGGGGGGGGGGTATGTTGAACTCCCCGGCAAGCCGGTATACTCACTAAAACCCCATGGTGTGTCACACGGTCACATTGCCAGGGAACACGGGAACCCTTTCGCATACTTCCGCGAACCCCGACGCGACTGCAGCCTTGATAGCGCTAAAGACCTAGTCTATGCCAGCCGCTGTGAGGAAATTTTTAGGATGGAGCGAGATCCTATTATGATCTTGACGTTAATATATACCAGTTGTGCGTGCAAGCATGGAACTTGGAAGATCACGACAACATCTAAAGTGTGTGTCTAATTTTGCTCACTAAGGGGGGGGATGTATCGCCTGGAGCAGCCGCACCATTCGCCCTATGGTAGGGCAGGCCTTGGACATAGTCGATAATTTATCACCAAGGTTAACTGCCTCCACAGGCTAACTATTTCCACGCTCAAAAATCAGCTTAATGATACAGTAAGGTTATACAGCCAGCATTCTTGCCACCATTCTACGGGACAGTCTTTTTGACACATAATTTTGTTTCCATACTTATTTTTTGTTTGGACAAAATGCAAGTGTTTTAGAGAAATTTAATTTGATATTAGATTTAGTGCGTGCTGCGCAGACTCGGCAACAATATACCCATGTGTAGCGTTTCATATCGTCATGACTCTTACCCATAAAATATAGCTAAATCATGAGCCATACATTCAGCATACACTAGCCATGGTTACGTATTCAGTGTAGGATGGTATCACCCAAAATGTGCCGCCGGCTGGGCCGGGCGCTGGCGCGAAAGCGGGCGGATGTCTGCGCGTACCGATCTGCCTGCGCACGCGCCGCCCGCACCGCATAACTAATGTGACAAACTTTTCTCCGGTGGAATTTTTTCGTAGATTCTGTGTGGGCCTATTATTTGGCAGTGGTATACCCAGCTTTCTGTAATGAGGACTCGGGTTCCGCCCTATACTTATAAGGGAAACCTTTATGTGATTAGCACTTACCTATATACTGGGATCTCCCTCAGTCCATCGCACGGTACCCATTACACAAGCGTTGCTAGGTTCGGGACTGTACAGTTGGTGTCTGGTGATATAAATATTATTTTTATTAGGAGTCAAGGTTATTTTTACTGAAACTGATTGACTCCAAATAATAGATAATTTTGACGGTCTGTTAGTGAAGTTGGATGTGACCCAGCTTTCTGTGCAGTGGGTCCCCGGTTCGAATCCTGGTAGGGGCAAACTTTGCATGAATGTTCGCACCTGAGTCATGGATGTTCGATACATATATAAGAACATTATACTGTGTTCGCCCCCAGTTCATTGTACTATACCCATGATACAAGCATTGCTTAGTTTCGGATCGCACAGTTGGTGTGTTCGTCTGTCAATATTTATTTATTTACCAGCTTCTTTGCCTGCGTGATTCGTGTCTAATAGCCGATATCTTTCGCTCGGTATCTGATTTCTAAGTGAGAGAGGGACAGAACTACACGACAAAACACCGTCTATCTCAGTCTGGCGGCAGATCAAGTCGTATGTGGCTTGAGAACCGTTTGATCTTACATTAACCATGACTCTATATGCATCAACTTTCCACCTGAATCATCTGACAGGTGTCCAACGCCTCAATTAGCATTGTAATAATGATCAGCGGCGGGTTGCGCAAGCGCACCGCATTAGCATTCCTCTCGGCCGCCAGGGACCTCTGCCAATTAAGTAATGAACTTTCCCTTATCAGTTCCGCTGCTAATATGCTGATTACACAATTCAGAGAATGATCGATATTAGTTTTATATTTAGCCCCCGACGCACGCGACGTGGTGTTATACGTTTGAGGCATACCTATGCCAGTCTGTCTGTCTTTGTGTCTGTCTGTTCAGTAAATAATATAGAGTGACTAAACTTACTGGTCCCCGATGCCAATCGCGTTCAATAAATCAGTTGGAAACGATAAGACAGATAAATTTTTTTACTTTTTGTGTCAAAGGATTTTTTTAATTTTCTACTCATATAAAAACCTCTGTTTTTCCAACATTTTCCTATTCTCTTTTAAGCGCCACTCTCAATTTATCTGGGTACATATGTTGACAGAGACGCTATGTTCTTATTAGTGTTAATAACTATTTTGTGCTGATTAACTTCTGACTGTCCGTATCTAATAACGTAAGCGCCACGAAAATATTCTAAAAAGATTCAACAGAAACGTCTTTAGGTTTCAACTTACAGGCAGTTTAAAATAAATAATAATACAATACCATTCGAGTAAGGTTTCAAATAGGTATCTTTGTATTAATCAGGCGGAATAAGGATGGTTCAATATATATTCATGGACCCAGCGGGTTATACCGTGACCCTACGTCCGTCGATGAGTAAGTAGTTGGTTAAGTAGCGGGAGCACATTAATAAACAGCAATGTATACTAATTATTTTAAATTAATATATTCGGTTGTGACTTTGGATGTATCTATGGTTCGCACCATTGCGAATCTCATTTTCAATCACGGTTATCACTTCCTAAATGGTGAAGGAAAACATCGTGAGGAAACCTGCATGTCTGAGAGAACCCCTTGAAAGACGTGTGAAGTCCTCCAATTCGTACTAGGCCAGTGTGGTGGACTACGGCCTAATCCCCTCGAATTGACGGGAGGCCCGTGCCCCATTAGGACATTAAATGGGTTGGTATTATTACAATAAGGTTTATAGCATTTTTTAAATTTCCATTGTGTGTTCCACTGCCGGGCAAAGCTCTTTCCTTCTCCATAGAACCGAACCAATTCTTGTAACCGGAATCGTGTTCATTCACTCGCAATTTACATTACCTTCCACGCGGGATTATAATTATATAGCAATGAGCTATCAGTGTTGTATCGTAAATTCAGTGGGTTAATCGAAACGGCGGGGTCACGGTAACAAGCTGAGCAAAATCATACCTGGACGAACTCTGTTACGAAGTTAATTGTCAAGAAGGAAGTATGAATATAAATGTTCATACCACTTAAACTTGAACTTATTTATGTTCTTGCAAATGCTGGTGTTAAATGTATATGAGCTTAATCAGTAGATTATGGCGATTGAATTCACATAACAATTGCTTTGGCTATTCAGCGAGGAAATGCGGTCAGTATCTTGGGTACGCTACCGCATGGGCCAAAATTATTACACTTTTTGTAAATATTTAATAGGTAAGTGTTTCTATTCTCATTTTAATTTCAATTTTCGTTGTACATGTTATCGTGTAAATAATGATCAGATTTAGTATTAGAAATTTTAAAATAATATAGGCACTTCTTAGGTAACAGTTAAAAAAAACACAATTTAATTTATACTCATTAGACTTCGAAAACATTTTACACTAAAAAAACCCACATTCTTTAAGGTATACTATGAAATTAGCGCTTTTTTATTTTGTTGCAAAACGTCATAAACAGTACAGATGATTTAATATATCAATAATACTGAGTTCAATAATATTCAACCATATTTGGACAGATCTATGGACGATTTCAGGCTATCGAAAGGATGGGTGGACGATAAGGTACCCGTGGGAATTGGCGGCATTTAGCAATCACATCGTAACCAGTAAATGAGAGTTTCTAGTTAGAGATACAATGCAAAGGACAGATCACAATGAATAATTCTTAGAAAATGCGGTTCGCACGCGATTCCTCTTACGGAGATGTGTGGTCGGCTGTTATCGTATATTTTCACAAGGAATTATATATTAGATACATGAGTATGTATAATGTAGATTAAAAAAATTACATAAAAAGAAAGAATTGAAGTTAACTTAAAATATATATTTCTTTATAAAAAATTTTAGGGTCGACTTTCCAATAATCACTCCACATCTATAGGGTACTCAAGGAATATATCCTCCAAACATCAAAGCTCTATGTCCATTGATTTAGGCTCTTGTATGTCGGGCAGTGTAAAGAATTTTACTAAGGAAAAAGATATTAATACTTGTAATTTTCAAGCCGTGTTAATTTGGACACACACACAGAGCACACCCCTCTCCACCCCCACATTTATTCCACGTTTGTGGGGATCGCTCTGTGCATCAGCGTGTAATTATTTTGGGTCAACAATAAATCCCCACATTTAGACACAGCGTTCAAGTTGAGTGTCGCGTTCCTGTACTTATGTGGGGAAGTTTCTATCTAAGATCATTGAAATTTGAGACTTTTGAAAATTTAAATACGTTGTTACGTATTCTCTAAGATCTAGTGCATCATTAGAGATAAATGTGTCAAATGTATCATCGTTTTCACTAAAAATAGTAAAACTGATGGACATGTTGCGCGCGGGAAAACGAATTTAGTGTAACCCAGAAAATGCTGCGTAGAATGGACACCGTTAAGTGCGAGATTATAAGTAAGCTAACCGTATACTTTATAGTCTACCGTATTTAGACATTTTGTATGGAGAATTGAAAGTTTTAAATGCCGTCCGCTAAAGGCGCTTTTTAATTCTCCATAGAAAATGTCTAAATACGGTAGACTATAAAGGATACGGTTAGCTCGCACTTGACGCGCAGTATAGGTATAGTGATATACTTATAACTATAAATTATAGTTGCACGTGTAAATTAACCCGTTTTCCCACGCTGCTATTTAACGGAATGTCCGAGATGATTTGCGTTAGGGCTTACGCGTTAGATCTGCGCAGAAATTCAAATTTAATTTATTATTGTGAACCAAAACTCACGTAAATGGAAAATGAAACTGAACAAGTAGTCAGAATCAGAATCAGAATATTTTCATTCATGTAGAATATTATGTACAGTACTTATGAATCGTCAAAAGATACAAAATGCTAAGCTACTACTTTACCATCCGTTCGGAATGCCGTTCCTATTGAGAAGAACGGCCAAGAAATTCCATGGTTGCTCTTTTTTTATTTTTACATTAAGTATAGCTTACATTGTTATCTATACATAAATATAAATCATATTCTGTTCGTTGGTAATTGCATCATTTGAGAACGGGCGGATCATTTTGGCAGTTTATATATGTTCTTAATAGTCCGTCTAAGGTTTTTAGGGGAAGAAAAAAAAATACAGATAAAACGACGGTCGGGTCAGCTTATATTTTCATTATTAAAATAAATAGTATATATAATCCAAATGATATATAAATTAGGATATGCTAGTGACATTCGGTCTAAGTACCTTTTTTTACTGTACTATGACACACACACATGTACACTCAAAAACGTAAGTCCTTCTGTCTTTGTCGTAATGACTTTGTATTAATTATAAAGGGTGGCAAAGCAAGAGTGGTTATGAGAGATTTCTCTTCTATGTTTCGCAATGTAATAATGTAGCTATTTGAAGGTAACAGCCCTGCAATAATGCAGTATCAACAGGCGGCTATGCAAAGCGGACCACCTGAGCTTGTAGCTCGGTAAACATCCAGGCTGGACATCGCATCCTCAACGTAATCAATTCTGTTGGCATGGTAAATATACGTTTACCTATAGCAGAATCATTACGCAAAATCTATGTGGGACTAGTTAGTGATTTATTTGTACAGGGTAATAAAGAAAGGGTACACTAAGGCGTGAACTTGTGCTTCTTTAGCGTACTTAAAACACACGATTTTAATTTTGTTGGAAACATTATTGTTCAAAATTGTGTTATCAAAATTATAACTTCATTAATAATCAGAATCAGAATATTTTTTATTCACGTAGACCATTAAGTACAGTACATATGAAACGTCAAATGTTACAAAATACTATGCTACTACTTTACCACCCGTTCGGGATGCCTTTTCTATGGAGAAGAACGGGCAAGAAATTCCATGGTTGCTCTTTTTTTTAAAAGATCTTTTAGATTTTTGAGCAATACATTGTTATAGGTGCGTGAGAACAATGTAGGATATAATGATTGCATATGCGCTAAAGTACTTGGTACCGGGTACCTGGTACCTATAAAAGTTAAAAATGTATTTATTTCTCAAAAAAGATTTACGTCTCTTACATGAGAATATTATTAGAATAATTATATTAACTGTAAGCATTACTAAGCGGTTTGTAGTATTATATTTGTATAATAATATATAACAATATTTTTAGGTAGTTTTAAAATAAAATCCAGTTGTACGTACAGAGTGATGCCAAACAATATCAGTTAGCTCACGATCGGACGTTAACCGCGTGATTAACATAATGCTTAATGGTTCTTAAATTTATACCCGTTATTAATCAGCCTATATACAAGCCATGTGCCCCATCGTTACATTAAAACAAAATGTTTCTTCATACAAACTTTGATCCCTCATTTGACCGTCTTAGGGACGAATTTCAGAAAATCCCTCCTAAGCGTAAGTACTTAAGGATTAGACGGCGTTGTAGCACAGATATAGGTCATAGTGTAGTAGACAACTTCAGCTTCGTAGACTTAGTGCGCTCCAGACTGTGGCTGTTAAGGGTGGTGTGGGGGGGGGGGGGGGCTTAAGAAATGGAAGGCACCTTGAGGACACGTTGCCGAGGCTTAGCAGTTGGCGAGGGAAAGGGAAGGAAGGGGAAAAAGGCATCTTAAGGGAATGGAAGTCTAGGCTTAGCAGTTGCAGAGGATGACAGAGGGAGGGAGAAATATGCATATAGCAATCGCATGAAAATCAATAATTCATCTTGCGACTTAGAAGAGCCATACTGTCTGAGCAGGCAGAGGCTGCCTCGCGAATCTTCTCGATCAGTACCTAAGTGGGCGTGGCTGTAATTAAGAAACTGATAAGAAATATACCTACTTCATGCTTAAAGGTCCTCACCATCTGAGCGTAATCTCTTATTCAATTATAAACAGAACAGCATAAAACTGTAGCTTAGAACAAATAAACAAAAGAATAATTATCTCATTTGATGCGTGCGATATGCGCGTGCGTCGCAAAACGGTAGTGTACGACCAACATAGAGCGTACCTAGAAAACAAACAAAATACAACCTTATTGAATAATGAAAAGAGTTGTGAAAATACGTAAATGATAGTTGTATGTCGTGTATTGTTGCGCACGCAGGTTGCTGCCGACCAATGACCGTGCTTTCACTGTCGTCGATCTTGCGATATGATTTTGATTTTAAAATTAGAACGCCTCACGGTTTTTAATCTTATTTTTTTAGGTAGTCGAATCTTGCGATGTGACTTTGATTTTAAAATTAGAACGCCTTACGGTTCTTGATCTTCTTCTTTAGATTGGCATTCGGCTACAAAATAGTATTTTTTCAGGCCAGTGTCGAGTATTTAATTATAAAACGATAAGTACCCCTGATGATAATGATAATGGCGGTAATGATTAATGTCCTTTATAGTACCTCACGAACTTTCACTAGGTAGAGTTCTTCTTTTCAAATGTTTCAGCTATCAATGTAAATAGTAAACATATATAATTTTACATAATATACAGCACTTTCACTCTCTATACAATAAAGAGCGCCGCGGCGTGAAGTAGGTATATCATAATTGTAAATAAAAAATAAGCTGTTGCTCTATGCTCTCCGTGTCGGGACCGCAACCGTGACGGTTCTGTGTATCACGTTATTTAACACGTATTTACGTTTATTTACACGTTATTATGCTTTTTGGTGGGAAAATTAGCATACCAATATTGGTAAAATATATATTTTGTATGAAATAACGGGTACTCTGGGGACACGAAGATAGAGTTAAGATAGAGATTCGACGTCCATAATAAGAACTGGTGGCGATCCCACTGGTTAGTTTACCAAGGAGTCTTCGGGTAAAATTGTACACTTTGTTGAATTATTAGACAACTCCCCCCCTCCATCCAAAACCACGTGTATTTTTGTTGGTACAAAGTATCTTAAAACATGTCAGAATATAAAAAAATAAATACACGTGATATCTTAGTACTGACCCCCCCTTGTGATATTTTGTTGTTTTTCCCAACGCCTCCCCCCTTTCGAGCCTCACGTGATTAATGGACGATCCCATAGTCAAGGAGTATACTTAATCGCAATAGCAACCGGTCAGTGTGGAAATTTCTGCTACAACATGAAACGGGTCCGAGAAAAAAAAAACACTCGTGTCGTTTTCGTAATGCGCCGTGCGCCACGAACTATCGACTTCACTGATTCGTTCAGGGTTGCCAGATTAATGCACTTTATAACGAACCAGCGAGGACCCGGCCAGCGTTGCAATGCAAACATCGCGAGCATGCGCAAAACTCATCAAAGCTTTATAGCAATGGGTTTTATAGTTAAAGAGCTTTTGTGGAAAAGAGAGAAACAACAAACTTGTTGGCAGTTAATAACAGTCTTTGAATAACAGGTTACAGGCAGTCAAAAGGCTGAAACATTAACAACCTAACCCGATGGCAATACACATTTACTGATACTATTGATATCTTATATTTACGCGAATACTACACATTGAAATAAAACCAATATATCGGATTTTATCGCGTTTTTTCTTTGTGATACTACTTTTGCTAATACCTTATTTGCTAACGTAAGGTGTTCAGATACCTACACATAAATAAAATTTTAAAAAAAGCGTACTCGTTCGTTAACCGTTTAACATTATTTGACGCCATTTTTGTGAGACCATCCTAAAAAAAAGGAATTTTATGTGACCAGAAAATGTTGCCAAGTCTCACACTTACCCTGGCAATCCATATTCTCCGCACCGCTGCAGATGTGGCTCGCTCACAATCAGGATGCGCGGGCGCAATCACATGCAACCGATGCACTATAACACGCGTTCAACGTCACTCACTATATTATTGCACACACCATTTATGCTTACAGGTTTTTTCAGGTTATACATCAGCGTTGCCAGACGTCCCGATTTTGACGGGACGTCCCGATTTTTAAATCAAAATTAAATGTCCTGCGCGGGACATGTTCAGTCCCGCTTTTCGGAGATAACTCGACCAACCTAACTTGATTTTGAGTACTGTTTTTTTTTTATTCTGAAGACGAATAAAACTCAACTATTTAACGATAGGCTTAATCCGATTTAAAATATTATATTTTTTTTTGAAATATATTGTCTATGGCTATTTTTGTAAACGTAATTTTAATTCAAATAAAAAGATAAATATTTGAAAACTTCTGATTATATTTTTTTTTTACTATGTCCCGCTTTCGACGAAAGAATCCCGCGTTTTCACTCAAAAAGTTCCAAAATCCCGACTTGGCAAAAAAAAAACTGGCAACATACATACCATTCGTTCATCCAAGGAAAGCGTGGACGAGGAACACCAAGAATATGCTACATGAGTCAGATAAAAGAAAGGATGGGTGTCATGTCGTACAAGGAGGTGAAAGAAGCTGCTCTAGATAGAGACAGATGGAAAGAGCTTCATCAGCTACACCGACAAGAGTGTTACCCTTAAATTAGAAGAAGACATATCATTCATATTTAGCGGAAAAGGGAAGATCTTCCAACCAGGCGGGTGGTATGCCTGGCGAGGCGGCCGCTATGCCCCGACGATTATTGTCGGGATCTTGTATATATGTTACTTGCTCCGAAAATTCTTATAGCGCGATTCAGGTTTGTGACGTCAATCGTCTATTGTTCTGAATGCGTCTGAAGTGCCATCTGCGTAGCTTGTGGTGCGGTTGAAGTGGTCGCTACACATATTTTAAATTTTTTTAAATATGTGACGAAACGCAACGTTTTTTTTTTATTACATTATAGGCAAGTATTTGATCTCTATCTCACCTGATGGTAAGTGATGATGAGATCTACGATGGAGCATACTTGCCTAGGTAGGAAGGCGGCAGTAGATCAAGACGCTACATTCACTAGGCACATGCAGCGCAGCTGATCTGACACGCCATCCATGAATGGCAACACCGAACATCATGCCGGAACACGGCTAGGCCGCTTGGCGACATGGCTTTGTTCAGTGGGTGGTGACTAGCCACGGCCGAAGCCTACCACCAGTAGAGTTGTCACCTAGTTGGCACCACCCAGGGTAACGTGTAGGGTATCTCGAGGGTATTTAATCGTCCATAGGAGGATGAGAACTCGAACATCGTCGCTAGGGGTCGCCCTAGCGACGATGTTCGAGTTTAAACACCATCACGCCTGTAATCCCTGGAGGAGTAGACAGAGGAGCACTGCAGGGCACCCTCAATTCGCCGATGGTATTTGGTCCCAATGCATAGGGGGCTAGCCTATTGTATACCGAACATACTAGCCTCCTCAAAATAAGGATGATTTAGACCAGGGGTTCCCAAACTTATTTTGTCTACTGCCCACTTTGATAATGAATATTTTTTAACGCCCCCATTTTTTCACCTACTTAAAAACCACTATAACTTCAAATTAAATTAATTATTGTAAGCCTCTCTCAACGCCTCCATTTTTTTCCTGGGTCTCTTACCACCTCCCTTTAGGCCTGCAGTGCCCACAAGGGGGCGCTATCGCCCACTTTGGGAAAGGCTGATTAGGCCATAGTCCACACCGCTGGCCCAGTGCGGTTTGGTAAACACATGACGTTTGCCTTTACCGTACCTTTTCATTATTGATAAAATTAATGAGTTTAGGTAATATCAAGTCATGGATGTTTAATATCTATGCACGGTGCAAGGCATGGTAATGAAAACTTTGAGTGACGGTTACACTTAATAGTTATATTAAAATTATAGAAATCATTTAATTTGAATGTCATGTTTTAATTTTTGAGCGGGTAATGTATAGTAAACAACGCGATAACAACACAACGCTCCGTGAGATAACCGACGCGTGAGAGTGATGAGCGCGCTCGAGCGTATCAATTTAAATTTACATCGCACTTTTAAGTGTTAATTAGTTATTATGATATTTGTTATTTAAAATCGCGTTGAGATAGGCATCTATTATGATTTTATGATAATAACAATTTAAAATTACTGAAAAAAATGCGTATAATTCAAAATTTCAACTGTTGAGGGTCTAACATGAGATGAATCCATGGTTTCAGTTTTAGTTACGAAGCCACTTACACCTTGTATAAGTAGTATATACTAAGATCGCTCTCAATCAATTGTACGGATCCCATAATAAAAGCGTTGTTGAGTTTGGTACCGTACAGTTCGTGTGTTGTTTGCGGTGTTCAATTTCAATTGGCGTCATAATAATTATTTTTAAACCTATCTTAATGCTCGTATCACTCCGAATTCAGCGTTATCTGATAAGGGATAATATTTCCAGAGACACGTGGCCAATCACCTGAGATCTAGGAATTATGTTCGAATCACCGAGAGATAAGATAGATAGGTGCGGAGCGTGGACAAACATTCGGAATCGAAGTCCATGTTGTAATCGATTGCAACATTATACATCGAGTGAAATGAATCGATTAAAATGATTATATATTGTTTTTTTTTAAACAAAGGTCTTGGCTTTGAAATGAGATAAAAATATGTTTGAAGTTTTGCTAATTCGATTGTACAAATCTGAGAACTAAAAATCATTGTTATGATTTCGAGTTTTATATAAATAAATAAATAAATATCGCCAGACGAATACACACTATACTATACGGTCCCACACTAAGCAACGCTTAAAGATATGACCGATAGGAGATAGAAGATATGATGAAATATATAAAAAAAAACAGAAAAAAGTTAAAAAAACTAACAAAAAACAAAAATAATAACTCTGTATCTGTTACAATGGATGTTTTTTGTATCTTGAGATAGGAGACATTTAGAGTGGATGGTGTGTGTGTGTGTGTGAGAGAGAGAGAAATATTGATTTCTTATATTTACGCGAATACTACACATTGAAGTAAAACAATTTTACAGATTTTATCGCGTTTTTTGTTTTACGTTGCTACCACGTTTTACGACCATAGTAGCTGTAACGCCGAAACGTCGGGAACGTAAAAAACGAAAAAATAAACGCGATAAATCCGTAAAATTTGTTTTATTTCAAAATAGTGAAATCATAAACATACACATACATACCCCCAAATTTATAGAATGTTAAAATGGATTATAGTGGCATTATAACGAACTCTTCAAAGGAAAAAGTGCGTTATAATAGCTTTATAATCCATTATAACTTTTTATAAATTTGAGGGATAATATATAAATACATTTAGACATAGTAAATATCCTACATGACAGGCATATATGTATTCATTACTTAAGGATAAATACTTGGACAATTCGATTAGTAAACTAAGTTGATAACAATGTTAATTTCCGTGGCGCGCGGGTCACCTGTCTCGATCGCTCGACCTGCGCACATTTGAATACAATGAGAGCTGCGCGCGCGCAGGTCCGCGCGAGAGCCACTAGATACGTGGATGATCGAGTTTGGACTTTGATTTACTTATCGATTATTTATGATATGTTTACCGTATACTTGGATGGATTTAGTCGGTCCTAGAAGGTACCTACGAGTCTTAGAAGGTACACGTTACGTACAAACAGGTACAAAACTGTGGCACTTATTATCATCAAGTACGTATCATTCTTCTGGATCGTAAAAAACCAAAGTAATTATAGAGTTCATAATAGATTTCTTACCTTCATCCCACTTTCCACTAATATTATAAATGTGAAAGTTTGGATGGATGGATGTTTGTTACTCAATCACGCCAGAACCGCTGAACGGATCTGGATGAAATTTGGCACAGAGATAGATTATAGTCTGGAATAGCACATAGGCTTTTTTATACAGGTTTTTTTTTCGCGCGTAACACCGCCGGGCGCAGCTAGTAAATTCATCAATTTTAAACGTTATTAAAAACCTTTCGATTCCCTAATATTATATAAGATGTAACAATAATATTGTACAATATTTTTACTGGTGGTAAAAAGGTAGGCTTCGGCCGTGGCTAGTCACCACCCACTGAACAAAGCCATGTCGCCAAGCGGCCTAGCCGTGTCCCGGCATGATGTTCGGTGTTGCCATTCATGGATGGCGGGTCAGATCAGCTGCGCTGCATGTGCCTAGTGAATGTAGAGTCTCGATCTACTGCCGCCTTCCTACCTAGGCAAGTATGCTCCATCGTAGATCTCATCATCACTTACCATGAGGTGAGATCGAGATCAAATACTTGCCTATAATGTAATAAAAAAAAAAACAGGGCCAACAGTAAGTTATAAAGACATATAAAAATGACACCCTGTACTGAGCGCACGCCCAGACTACTGTTACGGCTACTGTTTCGCCTTGCTTAAAAAAATCATAATTTACACAATTATTTTATACATCTACGTGATACATATAACATACTTATTCATGTGGTAAAATATTTTACACTATTATTGTTACAACTTATGCCTATAAACGAATCCAACCACCGCCAGTAAAAAAACAAGTGCATCGAATATAAAATAAAAATCGGTAAAAAAACTTTTAAGTTAAACGGTTTTATTTTATGTGCACTGAAAACTACAAAATAATAAATAAATTCCGTACGGGTCGAGCTAAATAAAACCGATTAAAAAGAAAACATTACCTAATAGAAGGCAAGTCTTGAAACTCCAAGTCCGCCAACACAATTGAATCGTGGTTGAATGGCAATGACCTCGTAATTTCTACCGTATAACTATCAATCTCGACGCCATTGCGAGTCAATTGTTATGGTACCGAGACTTGGAGACAGAGTTTGCGCTAATTAACAAACACGGTATATTAAACAAATTGTATCTTACATCACAAGACTTGGTTGTATCTATACATTGAATATTTTTGGACAAAATTGATCCGTATTTGTTGAAGTTGTAATGTATGTTGTAATATGTAATGTATGGTGGTGATTATTATAAAATCGCATACAATAAAGTCTCAGGAGTTTCATTTATTTAATATACGTTTTTTATACTTGCTCTAGTGCTCAAGTATTATCTTTATCTCTCGGCGGAAACGGAAGTCCTCTTTTTTACTAGTGATGCGCACAATCATACTAAATACTAAAGACTAGTGATGTTACTACATTATTGCAGATACCATCTTGTCTACCACTGAATATATTTTGATGAAACATGCATCAATATAGTGCTAGTTTATAACAAGATCTGAATCTGGGATAATTTATATCCACGTAAAAGAAAGGGGTTTTCCCAGGATAGCCCAAAACTAAATTGGTCCCTAATTCTAGATGTCTGTACCTTCATTATAATTAGTCAATCAATACGACCAACAAATTGAAATGACTACAGCGTCAACTTCGCGGCTCTCATTTAGACAACACTAAGGCTGTGTCGCCAGTCGGCAAACTGTCAGCGGCCGACTGAGTGAGCCGCAAATTTGTGGCGAACTGAAATTCGAGTTAGCTGCAAACTCAGATCAATGGTGTTAGCCGCTTATTTAGGTCGACCGACCGACTGAATTTTCCCTGACAACTGTCCACATGACAGTTTGCGGCAAACGGACTCACTACGCCCGGGGAACAAGCATATCGCCGCCGCCGACTGCAACCGGTTTCGCTGTGAGTCGGCCGCTCACTGAATCAATCGGCGCGCGCAACACAGCAAACTGCGTAGAGAGAGCGCAAACCAGCAAACTGTGAACACTCCATTTCAAATATATGGAAGGGCGTACTAAACCGTTACGCCGCTAACTCAGTCGACCGCTGACAGTTTGCCGACTGGGGACACAGCCTAAGATGTACAATCACAATGATCTTGTTGTGTTTGTGCGTTTCAATGAAGCGCAGTTCCTGTGTGCTCCTGTTCGGCTGCATTGTAACATCTTGCTCAATTGACGGAAAGCGCACCAAGACGCGAAATATACCGAGAACACAACACAATCGATCGGGCTGCCAGGTTTATTGATGCATAGAAATTTACCCCATAGCGGGGAAAGCAGTTTCATATTAACAGCCTTTATATGATATCACTAATTGCTCGCGAAACACTTAATAGTCTTTCCCAAGTACTTCGCCTTCGAGTTGACAATATTCTCCGCCAAGTCGAGTCAGAAATGGCCTCCGCTAAGTCGAGTCAAAAATAACCTCCTCCAAGTTGAGTCAAAAAATTGCCCCCGCCAAGTTGAGTCAAAAAATAGCTTCCGCATGTTGAGTCAAAAATAACCTCCTCCAAGTTGAGTCAAAAAATAGCCTCCGCTAAGTCGAGTCAAAAAACATAGCCTTAATAAGTACCTTATTTGTTTCTTTATCTGGTCGAGTATAACATACTAGTATTAACTCCTATTACAATTACCGCTATTCAAGGCAAATTCTGCAGACTGACAACCCTCTATGAAAATATAGTTACTTATGTCTTGCGTTACATCCCGCCGGCACTAGTATCGAACAGCCCGATTAACACGATCTAATAAGCATCGATCATTACAAAATACTCATTAAAACAATGCGATGCGATTGAGAATGTAACTGGTTTATTTTCAGCTGAGGAATTCGGGGCAATTGATGTAACAGTTGAGCCTGTAATATACTTGCGAAGGTGACCTGTAAAGAGTAAACTTAACTTTTCTAGATTCCTTGCAGTGGACGAGTGGTTACAGCGAAGGTCGTTTGGTACACAAAATTGGATGGAACCGGGTTCAATTCCCGCCTGGTAAATGGTTGAAAATTAGATTCGCACATGATATCCAGAAATCCCAGAGGTGCGAGCCGGTGTTTGAACCTCGCGATTCTCGTTACCGAGGCAAACGTTCTACCAACTTGGCTATGTCTTCTATAAGAGGTCACTTATCATCTATAAATATATTGTTAAAATTGCTAAATAGGTATTATGTTTCCAGCCACTGGAAACATTATGTTCAATGTGTTGAGGTTGGCGACCAAAAAGTAACTGTCACTGTCAGAATTGATAAAAAGAGAGCAGGTCGAAAATAAGATATTATTGTGAAAAAGTTCTAATAATATATGTGATTATTTCTACAAACTGTTTATTATTCATCTAAAAAGTTATCAATATCTAGATCTAGATACTGCTATCATGGACGCCGCGCTTAAGAAAATCTACGTACCTACATACAAGTAGGTATAGCCATTACTCAGATGGAGATGGGGGCAGCTCTCCCCAGTCCCCCCATCCCTAAGCCCAGAAAACCCATTTAAAATCCACCCCCAACAGACATGGAGCGAGATTAACGGTCTCCCTACCGCCCACGGGTGGAGGTTCGTGCGATCAATACCTCAGGCTTCTAATCTCGATGGATCTTGCGTCCTTGTCGCTCCCGAGATGCGGATCCCGGGATACATCTTGTGGTGCTAATAGACGTTATTGTGGTATAGGTAAGGTTGATTTTACGTTGTGGCGGTGATGTTGCGAGATTATGTGGGTGTGATCTTTAGGAATGAGTGGTAGGTAGGTTTAGGTTGAAAAGAGGCCAGTGTCTATGTACTTAGTTTTGAGTTAATAGAGATGAATGAAAGAGATAAAATTATAGAGACAGTTATTTTATCTAATGCAGGTAGGTTAGTATCTGAGTGTGTGAAATCATAATCTGTATATAAGGTTTGACAAAAATAGTGTAAATATTTTAAAGGGTTGCCAAGTAGGTGATAGTGATGTCATTTATGTATATAAAATATATGTTTGTATATTGTTAGATTTTTCTGTGAAAAAGCGAGACATACCGTTGCCTCGCGGACTCAGTATGTAGTGTTTTTTTTTAATTTACTAATTATTTGGTTTTTTTTTAATTACAATAAAACGAAGTCGTGTTAGTAACATCATTTAAAACTCAGGAACGGGTGGGGCCGATTATTATGATCTTCGTGTTTTTGAATTTCTCACCACTCCAAATAGCAAAAAAAAAAATTAAAAAATTTAGAAAAAATATAGATTATCTCATACATCTGAGGCGGTACGAAGTTCACTAAGACGGCTAGTGACATATACAGAAATAAGGATACTACTAAGAGAATTGCACCAAATACCTTCGCGTAAGACGATAAAGTACCTATCATAATACAATTTAATTTAATTATAAATAATCGCTTAGTAATCTCATGGGGTTTTCCCCTTTGGATTTCAAATGTCATATTGTTATCAATAATCATGAGACAATGTACATCTTTATCTAATCTCCGCTGTGATAAACGGACAAAAGAAATATTAGTGGATAATTTGGTAATGATATTGTTAGACATTAAAGTACACTATGCTACGAAACGCTCATATTATTATTGCTACTGTTTATAACTGAACTTTTAGATTTGTAGCCGAATCAATCCAATCATACATTTTCTCGTAGATCGGTGCTCTCAGAGCATTCAAGATCGAAGATTCGATATAATTATAAAACTAAACGGTTCGACTAAACCAATCGTTGTGACTATAAAGTTAGTTCATTTCATAATGAAAGTTGCAACTAATAAACGGACCCCGTAATTTCCAAAAATCCCTCCCTAGTGCACCGAGAGTACGCAAGGAATGAAGCCTTCGAAATTCCAATCTCTAGGTCTACTGCTTTAGCCAAGGTCGTAGGTAGGGAGGGGTTTGGCGGTTTAACCCCTCCCCCCCCTCGAAATTCCAAAGACAACCCACCGTTTTATACTTATGTCTCTGGTCCAGAGCTCGACCCCCGTAGTGAATGCCTGGCTACGGTCCTAGGTTTTAGCTGCGCGTTGTCTGTCAGACAGTCAGTCAGTGTTCAGAATTTTATTGAATAAAAGACCGTCTGAAACGAAACTGAAAAGCATTCACGCCCACTCCGCTATTCCAGTACATCAGACCCATCGCCGGCACCATCAAACACCACCGTCATACACAAAAGCCTTTGTCCCGACGCCGACGGCTTTGTCATCCAAATCTCATGTAGGCGTAGAGCCGACTGACACTTTGTTTCTGATACAGTTTGTTGTCATACTATTTTTAAGTTTTTTTTTTCATTTTCGTATTTATAATAAATTCGTTTTCATTTAATGTGTGTACAGCTGAAGAATAAACTTCTTGGCTCAGCTTATAGTGTCCACTTGGACGTATCTCGGATGGTTTCTTTTTACATTACATATTCTGAACTTAAAATTGGCACGTTTTCTGAATCAAATATTCCTTGCTTAGACAGCCCTACATAAGCCATTAGTGGGCACATGAAAAGGAAAACCGGCAGGAAAGTCGTAACGCCATTTAATGATAATTTAGGCTTGAGCTGATGTAGAGCAAAATCGATGGTTGCGCGGGCGCAGCCGCGGGAAAAGCTAGTCGCATGCGTCATTTACGGTCACTAATATTTAGTTTTACATTCGAAAAAGCATAGAGAAAAGGTGAGGGTATACGAGTGCCTATAGAGCGGTTCCCATAAGTAATATGTGTTGTAAATTTCGTCATGTTTTCAGCATTTATAATATGACTAGCTGTTGCCCGCGACTTCGTCCGAGTGGTATTTAACAAAGACTCTGCCGTTGGCAACAGCCTGCTCGCGTTCTGATCCCGCGGGACGCATTGCAGATTGTTGCTATCAAACTTTAATCAGGCGCAGCGCTGCAACATTGGTTTTAATTTTTTTTCGAGAGATCCAATTTTTTTTTCTAAAATAAAAGTAGTATATGTTACTCCTTGTTACATCAGCTATCTGCCAGTGAATTCCCGTCAAAATCGGTCTAGCCATTTCAGAGATTACCCGGAACAAACAGACAGACAGACAGACAGACAGACAGACAGACAGACAGACGGACAGACAGACAGACAGACAGACAGACAAAAATTGTAAAAAATGTTGTTTCGGTATAGGTAACGTGTATACATCCAAATGCACTTAGTTAAAAGCGGTTATTTTAATATTACAAACAGACACTCCAATTTTATTTATATGTATAGATGTCACACTTGTCGTAGATTCAGCGAATGTGTTTTCAGTCATGGCACCATATTTGCCGTCCCATATGTGGGAAATCCGTGAATATCACAATATAATGTCATTTATTCCCGACAATCATGCAATTTTGTATATTTACGCGATTACTACACGTTGAAATAAAACTAATTTTATCGCGTTTATTTTGTGTTTTTTACGTTACCGACGTTTCGGCTGCTGTGTGCACTATACGGTACCTATAATACAAGCGTTGCTTAGTGTGGGACCGTATAGTTGGTTTGTTCATCTGGCGATATTATTATTAATTGACTAATAATTTACTAATAAATTTTATAGTAGAAATTGTCTCTCGACTCTTACACTAGTAGTTTTGGTGCCAGGCGCTGGCTTCTCAGCTCGCTCCCCTCGTCTCCCCTCGCGGGTGGTGGGGGTGGCGGCGATAATTAATATTCGAGCCTACTCCCCACTCCCGGGCTTCCTGTACGGTTTTTATGAATAATCCGAAGCCCTTCAGATATCATTCATAATGTTTTGTGAAAAGGATTATTATAATTATTTTAGCATTACGAACCTATGTAGTCATGTTTGGGCTGGATATTTCTAGACTAAATAAAAATAATTAGCACTATCTAAAAAAAGAAGCTTATATATTGTAGTATATAAGGTTTAATAAAAATATTGTAAAATATTTTAACAGATACATCAGTAAGTTATATGGATGAAAATAATTGTGCCAGTAATGTTTGTTTTTTATTTAAACAATGCGAACCAGTAGCGCTGGGCCGTGCTCTCAGTACAGGGTGTCATTTTAAAAATGTCTAATTATTTGATTCAGTTCTTTGTGAATGTTATCCATATAACCTACTGTAGGCCCTGTTAAAGAATTTTAACCTTTATTGTTAAACCTTATATATCTACTGTGAATCTCTACAATACATAATGGCCCTTTACAATGTTCCCTCTCATCCATCTCCAGCCAATGAGACAACGTTTTCAATCTCAAAATAATCACACTCAGCAGAGATACAACTCTACACCCTATTCGCATCGATCCAAGTGATAGTCAACCGTTGTACTTTGCTAATAGAATTCTAAATCATATGACAGATATTTCTGCCACTTACGCTGTTATCGAGTCGAATAGAAAACGAGATCGATTCTCTTAAAATGAACATCGCTATTAGAAACTGATTCTTATTATGTAGAGTTATGGTTGAAATTAGGATGAGGTCAATAAAATTATAGAACAATTTAAAATGGAACGGTCAAAGATGGTTCTCTAGGGAAAAACCGGGTGTAGCGCAAGCAGTTTTGTTCCCTAAATCTGTTTGTTTTGAGGGGTTTTAGGGTGAGAATCGCGTGTAAAGGGTGCAGTTATGACTTTATGACGGCGGGTAAAAAGCGTAAGATCGATTTGCTCTGAGTTCGGTGTAGCGAGTGGAAATGGTGTCTGTTGGAAACTTTTACAAACGCAAACCAAACTATTATAGGGGTACCTATAATAGTTTGGTTTGCACTTGGTGCATTATACATAATAATTATGTAATGTGTAGCATGTACATATTAAAATTAGAATAAAACCCTTATACTAGAAAAACATCTCATAAAATAATATCTGTTAAATTTACGTAAGCTTGAATTATTTAGGCTATCATTATAGTATTTGAAAGAAGCTTGATTACGCGGTAATTAAAATCAGAACTAGAAATCGATAGAGCGGGCGAGATGGCGATATTATCTGACAATCGCTCAGCATAAGCCGATGGACGTAGAGACTTGAAATCAGACTGGTACATACATTCCTTGAGTAGGTACCCTACAGGTGGACTATTGAGGGTTTTATGGATATAGGTTACGATCGGAAACTTGGCTTGTTTAGTTTATATGTCACGTGACGAGAGAGTTGAGAGAGCGCAGATGCGAGGCAGGAGGCGCTCTACGCGCAGAGACACGTATTGATGTATATAGTGTTAAGATGTGTGTGTGTGTGTGTGTGTGGAATACAAGTAGGAGGAGGTACCTCACCCTCTTTCTTATGTACTTCTAATCTGATGAATAGATCAATAGATCCAGTGATCAACCCCTACATCCAAATATATTACAAAACTGACTCTGTCTGAAATAGGTATAGGTATCCACCTATATTTGAAAGGTTTTCCATGTTATTGTTTTCATATATTAACGCGCATTGAAATTAAACTATTTTTACACATTTAAAACTAATTTTGTAGCCGAAACGTCGGTAACGTAAAAATGTAATATAAACGCGATAAAATCTTTAAAATTTGTTTTCCATCTTTTTTAAGGTGGAAGCTCAGGGTCAGGGCGCGAAATTCAAAATGTCAATGGTTTTTATTTTTTTAGGTGTTTTTTTGAGCAAACTTAATACATCGAGACATCCAATGCAGAATGCTTATATCGCAAAACACTAAATTACATCGTAAAGATGTCCAAATTTTTCATAAAAAAATAAAAACCATTGACATTTTGAATTTCGCGCCCTGACCCTGAGCTTCCACCTTTAAAAAGACAATAATTTAACATTTCTGGCGCCATAATATTGTAATAGGTTTGCTTTGTATATAACCATAGCGTACAAATAACGGCGTGATACGGTGAAGTAGGGCGCCGCCGTGTCGCGAGATCGCGCAGATGCGAGGGCGGCGCCCTACACACACAGACACACTTCACGTATTCTGTACGTACATGTAGCGTGCTATACAAGGGATGTGTGTGTGTTGGTTAAGAGTGACCTGTGTTTGTATTATGAACAATGGTTTTGCATATGTTTAATTACAAACCTCGTTTGTTTGTGGGCATTTCAATAATTAGAAATACGAAAATAAGTATTGACATAAAACTATTTTTTCGCGTATATTCTATGATTCTACGTTCCCGACGTTTTGGCTGCTTCACAGCAACCATGCCATCTTCCATTTCCGAATTGGGATCCAGTAATTAATATGATTAAATCAAAAACCAAGCGCACCATTGCAAGACCTCCAGACACTGCGAGCACTTTCTGCGTAGATCGGACGGCAAACAAAAACTAAATATGAAGGTACCCCAGATCTAACTATGACACTAGGACGTCTCACACCTCAGTCCTCCCGTGACCATGGTTGCTGTAAAGCAGCCTAAATGTCGAGAACGTAAAAACATAAAATAAACGCGATAAAATCCGTAAAATTAGTTTTATTTCAATGTGTAGTATTCGCGATAATATAAGAAATCAGTACAATTAACCTGACTTGAGCTAACTTACTATTCTTCTTTGTTCTAGTCACATCGGTAGGCTCTACATCGATGGTAGAGATAAGCTGATGGCACGGGGAAGTGCTGTATACTAGCACACACTCTTCTAGCGATAACGATACAGTAGGTAGGTGCATTCTATAAACTTTTCACTGAGTATTACTTATGTGTATTTTTGTGGAACATGATCTACATGTTTTAGAGATGTTTATGCCTGAATTTGTTATATTTTAAGCTTAAAATCTATAATTAAAAAGTCCACAAAACAACAATTTCAAATCATTTAATTTCTATACAGTGTTGTAATTTGAGACGGTAAAGTCCCCACTGCCCCGTCTTGGAGACCCTTAGGAGACTTTTTAAGACCCCCGTTGCCCTCGCAAATGGGGTCTTAAAATGTCTACTTAGAGAAAGTTTTTAAACTAAATTAAAACCCAGTAAAGTTCCACCAAAGTGACTGACAATTTCTCGACTTACATCTTAGAGGAGTTCGGTGTACTCGTAGTTCGCATATTTAATTATCGATCAACTTGTTTGGTTTATTATTGGAAAAGTTGACAAGTCGAGGGTCAGTGGTGGGTTTGTCTTCCTCCATTTATTTATTTTAATTTTTATGTCATACTAGCTGTAACCCGCGACTTTGCCCGTGTCCTTAAATTGATATAACTTTTAAATTATGAACTGATTCAATTAAACCAAACAATAAACTTTAAGTGAAGCTTACCACAATACATTAATGGAACATTAACCGCAAGCAAATAGGTTAAGTCGTTACTGAGATTGGCGCGCACAAACTTACAGAGGAAAAGACAAAAATGCTAACAATAATTATTTTGGGTTCTATTGCATTGATTGAGGGCCCCAAAATTCTCGATTTGGTTGTTTTTATTTTGTCACTTTTTGTATGTTTGTTACCTCAGATCTCCATCATTTAAAAACCGATTTGAAAAATTATTTTCATCTATATATCTATACATATAAATAAAAGTGGAGTGTCTGTTTGTAATATTAAAATAACCGCTTTTTACTAAGTGCATTTGGATGTATACACGGTACCTATATATTTTTGTCTGTCTGTCTGTTTGTTCCGGGTAATCTCGGAAATGGCTGGGCCGATTTTGACGAGACTTTCACTGGCAGATAGCTGATGTAACAAGGAGTAACTTAGGCTACTTTTATTTTAGAAAAAAAACATAGTATCTCACGAAAAAAAAATTAAAACCAATGTTGCAGCGTTGCGCCTGATTAAGTTTGATAGCAACAACCTGAAATGCGCCTAGCGGGCTCAGAACGCGCGAGCAGGCTGTTGCCAACGGTTGTGTCTTTGTTAAATACCACGCGAACGAAGTCGCGGGTAACAGCTAGTACATATTATGTATAGATATATATATTTAGCCCGCGCTGCGGTGATGTTTCTCAGAACGACAGATGCGGTTACCAATCATGATTGTGTTATCAAGGAAAATGATGACAATGGTGCGTCGATCGATTCTAAAAACCTTTGAATATTAATTAAGTATTTATGTGCATATAAAATTAATACCCCCGTATTGTCTGTATGTAGACTTGGGTTACATATACTGTGGAAGCGCTGCATCGATCTATTTTAACAGTTATAGCTGTGCCCGCGACTTTGTTCGCATGGCTTTCAATTTGATGTCAATCCAACCATTGAAAATAATCGTATTTATGGACTATTACCATGCCACGATTCATCCGCATAGTGGATTTTAACATACAGCTTTTATGAATCCTGAGATAGCCCATGTATTTCTGGTAAACCATGTTTTTTTATCAAAATATATTTAGCGTTTTTTTTTATATGCTGGTACTAAAATATTTACTTGACCTAATTAGCTTAGTTGGTTGTGACCCTACCTTCTGCGCTCAGGGTCCCGGGTTCGAATTTTGGTAGGGGACAAACTTTGTGTTGTGGACACGAATGTTTATAGCCGAGTTATGGATGTGTACGGTACCCATAATACAAGTGCTGCTTAGTGTGGGACCATATAGTTGTTGTGTTCGCCTGACGATGCTATTATGCATTTTATAATAATTACCCAAACAAAGTCGCGTTATCCAACTATAGTGTACATTCCTTATAATTGCAGAATGAGCGACTGATAAGGCGAGTCAATGTCGCGCCTGCGCAGTATGCGGGTTCCGGTGTTCCCTGGAAACTTACGCACATACATACAGACACAATACCACAAACACTTGGCAGAGAACGTCACGGTTTTTAATAGTGTTTGGAAGGTAAGGGAGCGTTCCTGTATTACATATCGCAATTTTTGACCCCCCCTCCCCCCATGTAACGCGCCGTAACGTTTTTCTTTACCCCCATCCCCCCGTCCCCCTAGTAAAACGTAAAATCTCGCTCAAACCCCGCTCCCGCCCATGTAACGCATCGTAACGTTTCAGAAGACCCCCCCCCACCTCCCCCCAAATTCGTTACGTAATACTTGAACGCTCCCTAAGTCAATGGCCATGTACTGACAGACCGCGCAGCCTGGCGAGGCAGTCAGCTGCCTTAGTTTTGATCCAAAACAATTGCTTGAGCGAAGTTCACTTATATAACAGTTCAGTACACCTCTACAGAGTGATAAATAAAGGTTATAATAAAACCTCTACAGAGTGATACATAAAGGGTATAATAACACCTCTACGGAGTGATACATAAAGGGTATACTGAGCCTCGACCCTGCGATTCTTTTGCGTACTTATAATTATTATGTGGAGTCAGAATATGAATAGGTATGCCGATTTAAAACCATGTAGCCATTATCTTGTGATATACTTAGGAGTTAGTACTTTTTTTGACCAGCTGTCTGTCTAGCCGTGCCTACATTGTTCTCACATGCCCATAACAACGTTCTGCTCAAAAATAAAATGGGTATTTATAAAAGAGCAACCATGGGATTTCTACCCCGTTCTTCTCCATAGGAGCGGCATTCCGAACGTGTGGTAAAGTTGTAGCTTAGCATTTTGTAACAATTTTGACGATTTATACGTACTGTACTTAACGTTTACATTAATAAAAAAATATTCTGCCTCTGATTCTGATAAAAAATTACAATGTGATTTTTTGTGAGTAATTTAGTTTTTCTAAAAAAATTACATAGGTACCGAAATTCTGAGCGCGGGTGCGAGGCTTAGCACGTATTCCATTTCTGAATGACCGTGTAAACCCAATCGCGATGTAACTTTAGAACTCAGTTCGTCATGTTTACACAAAAAATATTTTCGTCACCTTATCTAGACAATCATGGCTACCAGATCTGGGTTGCTACTTAGGATAATATTTAACAAGTGATACACAATCGCTATCAATCCATCAATATCCAATGAACAGCATATCATCGCGGTGGCCACTCGTATAGTACGCATATCTCAGGAATCGGGGCCAACTTTATCTGGTATTTGGGTGCGTAAGATTGCACGCCAGTGTAGTTTTATTCTTTGAACGTTTTATAGCATACTAGCTGCGCCCGGCGGTATTACCCGCGATTAAAAAGTATGTCGATGCCTTTGTCATTTTCTGACCCCTAAACTACCACTAACTATGAAAAAAATCATGTCGATCCTTTGCTCTATGAAAAATTTAAACAAATCTATCCCACGGTAACCATACATTTTACCGGGATAAAAAGTAGCCTATGTGCTATTTCAGTACCAAATTTCATTCAGATCCGTTCAGCCGTTTTGGCGTGATTGAGTAACAAACATCCTTCCATCCAAACCTTCACATTTATAATATTAGTGGGACTAGTTATTACCAGTGACTTTCAGTGTAACAATTATTTTAGCGAGCACCTTAGAAGGGTACATCTTTTATACCGAGCAATGATATCTATGCAATGTATGTTTATTGTCTGACGGCCTGATTAGCGTTGATAGTGACCCTGCTTTCTGCGCAAAGGGTCCTAGGTTCGAATGCTAGTAGGTACAAACTTTTTGTGATGAGCATGAATGTTTATACCCGAGTCATGGACATCTATATCAGTATTATGTACTGAGTTCGCTCTTCCATTCCATTGTACGTAACCCATAATACAAGCGTTGCTTAGAGTTGGACCGTACAGTTAGTGTTTTCGTCTGGCGATATTATATTATATTACATTACATTATATTATATTATATTATATTATATTATATTATATTATATTATATTATATTATATTATATTATATTATATTATATTATATTATATTATATTATATTATATTATATTATATTATATTATATTATATTATATTATATTATATTATATTATATTATATTATATTATATTATATTATATTATATTATATTATATTATATTATATTATATTATATTATATTATATTATATTATATTTTATCCAGAAGTTGTGATAATATCACGCATTATCAGAATAACACCGTGGTCCAAATTTGTGTCGTCGTGATCGATAAATCATATACCTATCTCTTTAGATAAACGAGGTAGGTATAAACTACCGAACTGGAGCTAATCGATGGAGGTACGCGGACAGCAGGCTAGCCATCAAGATAACATCATGGGTTTAATTTACACTTAAATTCCATACGCAATAATAAGTAGTAGGTAACATAATAATAGGTAGAACGCTCGCCTCGGTAACGAGGATCGCAGGTTCAAAACCCAAACAACAAACAACAACAAAATATTAGGGTACCCCAGTTCAAGCTACGACAGTGGCACGTCTAACACCTCAGTCCTCCCGTGACCATGGTTGCTGTAAAGCTGCCAAAGCTTGCGGAACGTAAAGACATAAAATAAACAAGCCGTGTTCCGGCATAATGTTTGGTGTTGCCGTTCATGGATGGCGGATCAGATCAGCTGCGCTGCATGTGCCTAGTGAATGTAGCGTCTCGATCTACTGCCGCCTTCCTACCTAGGCAAGTATGCTCCATCGTAGATCTCATCGTCACTTACCATCAGGTGAGATCGAGATCAAATACTTGCCTATAATGTAATAAAAAAAAAGATAAAATCCTTAAAATTAGTTGTATTTCAATGTGTAGCATTTGCGTGAATACAAGCACTCAAATATGACTTTCGACTGAAAATATTGAGGGCACCGATTGGAATTTCCAAGCCGTACATCTTGTTCATTCATGCGCCCGCGCCGCCGTGTGTGGACACGGCGCTTCGCGGAAGCGTTGCCTACGAGATTTGAATCCAAACATTACTTCTTACACCGTCCAGCACACACTGAACCACCCTGCCTCCCTCGACATCTATAAAACGTATCGAAGCTCAAGGAATGTCGGTCTGAAGGGGGATCGAAGTATTCTGGCGGTCAGCTTGATAGACCAGCGTTACCGTTATGTACAATGATCGGACTCGCGTGAATGAGCCATTGAATCGGTTTGGAGAAACGTGGCGGGATATTTTGTGTTTTTAATCTGTGGTATGTCGGTTCCTGGGAGATTGATGACGCAAGAAGTCGGTTGATGTGAGTGACGAAGACCCATGTTGTGGGGAAGTCCTAGCAGACTTGGGGCCCTGGCCGGACCCTGTAGGGGTATTTCGGGTGATAGATGGAATTTTGAAAAGGGAGAGCAGTGATAGCAGTAGCTAAGTTAGTCGACCGCTCGCCTTGAAAACTAGAAGCTGAAGATTTGATACCCGTTTCGCAGCACAATAATAAAATAAACTTTCAGCTAATCTATTCTGATATAAGGTACCTACATATACCGAGGTAAAGGTTGGATGTATGTGAATTTGGATGTAGGAGCTAATCGTTTGATTGTGAAGTCATTTTGAAAATTCTTATACTAATAAAAGCTTATATTATACCTGAGAAGGAAGGAGTGGTGAAGGAAAACATCGTCTGGAAACCTGCATGTCTGAGAGAACCCCGCGAAAGATGTGTGAAGTCCGCGGACCCGCACTGGGCCAGCGTGGTGGACTGTGGCCTAATACCCCTCACATTGAGGAGAGGCCCGTGCCCAACAATGGGACATTAAAAAGGGCTGATATTATTATTATACCTGAGTGCTGTAGGCTATTTTTTATCGAGGTACCCGGGACAGACCCGCGGACAGAGGTTAGTGTTGAATACTAAGGTAGTGCCGGTTCGAATTGTAGGTTTGGGTAAAATTATCATAAAAGGCGATTTAAAGAATGAACACAATCATTTTCACATTCAAAGAACCCTTAGCTATTCAGCGAGGAAATGCGGCCAGCATCTTGGGCACGCTACGCATGGGCCCAATTTTTTACACTTTTTGTAAATATTAAGTAGGTAAGCTTTTATATTCTCTTTTTAATTTATATTTTGTTTTGTATAATAATGTAATTTTTTTTATATCTTTACCCTCAAATTTATAAACGTTTTATAACTTTAACAAATCAAAAAAAAAAAAAAAAATGTCATATAGTACCTACTGCGCACAAGAGTTTTGCTATGCGCAGATGACATGACGGCATGACGGCATGACGTATGATAAAGTTATAAAACGTGTATAAATTCGGGGCTATGTTTATAAATGTTTACGATATTTTCTTCAAAGAAATATGTTGATTCACGTTCTAAAGTTTATTCTTTATATTTCGCACTTCAACGCGTTTTATCTCCGAAACCGGGTTAGGTCCGCTATCACGATAATAGCTTAATAATTCGTTTGAAAGATAATCTGTGTTGGAATGTGTTTACCTACCACTCCAAATGTACCATTTTGTGAATAACCAACAACATGTCAAACTTACAGATACAATTTTTGGAGTGTAAGCCCATGGTGTTTAAATTTACAGTTGATATTTCAATGTTGGATATCGTAACGTTGATGTGTTACTGTACAACAGTGATATAAGTGTGGTATAGTTTATCTTATAAGGCAATTAGTATCTCTATAAACGATTCTATAATATAATAATAATATCGCCAGACGACCACACCAACTATACGGTCCCACACTAAGCAACGCTTGTATTATGGGTACCGTACAATGGGCTGGGGGCGAATCCAGTATATATTACTTATATAGATATTAAACATCCATGACTTGGGTACAAACATTCATGATCATCACACAAAAATTGTCCCTACCAGGATTCGAATCCAGGACCGTCGGCAGAAAGCAGGGTCACTACCAACTGCGCTAATCAGGTTGCAAACATGCTTAAACAAAAAATTGTCTCTACCAGGATTCGAACCCGGGACTGTCGGCAGAAAGCACTACGAACTGCGCTAATCAGGCCGTCAAACATGCTTAAACATTTTTGCAATCAATTACAATCGCATGCAAAATAAAACAGTTTATTTTAAAGACATCTTGTGAGGTCCGAAGCGGTTCTAAAATCATATTATCTCAGGCGAAGGAAGTGAAAAAGTCCTCCGCGGAAGCGACGGCCATTGGCCCGAGATGCGGTGCCCATATTGATGGTGTTTCGAGCTTTGAACAAGCTCCCTCCGAGATGCTAATGATCGGTCGTGGTTCGTGAGAGGAGCTGTGACGGGATTTACATAACCATGGCGTGACTTGGAAGCTTTGATGGTTATTGACATAGAGTTTGATGGTAGAGGGGCCACTTGGAGTATAGACTTGTAAAGTTAAGAAAAAAAATGTAATGACAATTTGTAAGTGCCCCCGTAGGCTTATACGAAATAAACGCTTTGACTTTGGTTCAGCACCAACTTTGGAAGCGGTGTTTGTCGGTCGGTTTGCTAATGTATACTTACCAATAAATAAATAAAATAAATATCGCCAGACGAACACACCAACTATACGGTCCCTACACTAAGCAACGCTTGTGTTATGGGTACCGTATAATGGACTGAGGGCGAACCCAGTATAAATCTATATATATATAAATCTCGTGTCACAATGTTTGTCCTCAATGGACTCCTAAACCACTTAACCGATTATAATAAAATTCGCACACCATGTGCAGTTCGATCCAACTTGAGAGATAGGATAGTTTAAATCTCAAATTATAGTCGCAATTTTAATTTATTGCTAATTATTTGTCTGTTATTATTTGACAGTCACAATTATCTGTTAACTCCAAATGATTCTAACAGATGTCGATACCTTTCGACTGGGTTGAGTAAGTAATCAATAGATGGCGCTGCTATGGTAAATCTACGAACGTGTCATATAAGCTACATTTTAACAGCATAATTACCACGTGTTGTTGACGCTATAAATTGTTTCATTGTTTACTATAATGTAATATAACAAAAACTTTAGCCACAGCAACGCGTGGCCGGGTCAGCTAGTTACTTATATAGATATTATACAGCCATGATTTGGGTACAAGCTTTCGTGCTCATCACGTAAACTTTGTCTCTACCAGGATTCGAACCCGGGACCTAGGGCATGGAAAGCAGGGTCACTACCAACTGTGCTAATCAGGCCGTCAGAAATGCAATATACGTAATGAGAATACCCAATTTTGGTTGAGGTCTCATATTTTGTCCCTACATTGGGACCAAATGCTATTGGCTAAATGTGGGTTCCCTGCATTCATCTCTGCCTACCCAGTCCGGGATTACGGGCGCAATGGCGTTGTATCACATGACTTAGTGCTGTTGATCCAATAATCCAAACTAGGTATTCAATGGCCGAGACGTTTTTAAGGCATTGGCAAATATCCAATGCAAGAATCATCCAATACGTTTTATATTTCTATGAACCCGAGATGTGAGAGATGTTATCGCGCCCCCCCCCCGCACCGCGCGCTCATACCCGCACCATGCGCCCGCGCATTTAATTCTGATCACAGTACAACGCTCAATCTTGACACGTTGGAATTTCGATGTTCCGAGACTGAATTATGGTTGTTTAGCACGTTGTTTTTCTTGGCTAAAGGATTTATCGAGATTTGAGGGTGCGATGAATTTTATGTCTAGTCTTAAAATTGAGGTCAATAATTGTAGGTACCTACAATATTTCATGCGTACTAAGAAATGTATGAATAGATTAAGGATGTTCAATATTCGTCAAGCTACTGACACCATTGGCAGCCTATAAATATACATACCTTAGGTACATAATAACATAATTATTTTGTTTTTTTTTCACAAATCTTCACCAATTATTTCGATTTCTGTAGACTGTACCCGGAAAATAAAGTCTGAAAAGGGCTTCACTGAACCAACTTAAAAAAACATAGTAAATATATTGCAATAAATCTAATTTAACGGATCTAACGCGCCCCTGTGACCATATAGTTGCTGTAAACCAGCCGAAACGTCGGGAACGTAAAAAACATAAAATAAACGCAATAAAATCCGTTAAATAAGTTTTATTTCAAAGTGTAGCATTCGCGTGAATATAAAAAAATAGTAAATCTACTTGTGTGCAGCGGTATTTTGTTGCTGATTATACATCAACTACCTATTTGTTTCCTCTGCGTAAATACGTGAGACTTCATACAAATTGTGAACTTAACACTAAATTTTGGTAATTTGCAAGAAACGTGCTCGATACCTATTAAATTACCGGCAAATTATCATTATACGCGCCCCGCACAAGGAATATATATTAGGAGCCGAGACGAAATTATATGTGACTAATTGACTCATGCAAATGTTATGTGTGAACATAAATCTAGCATACATTTTTTTTTCTTACATTATAGGCAAGTATTTGATCTCGATCTCACCTGATGGTAAGTGACGATGAGATCTACGATGGAGCATACTTGCCTAGAAGGTACCTGTTCACTCTCGAATTGACATATTGTGTGAGTGTGAACAGGCGGCAGTAGATCGAGACGCTACATTCACTAGGCACATGCAGCGCAACTGATCTGACCCGCCATCCATGAATGGCAACACCGAACATCATGCCGGAACACGGCTAGGCCGTTTGGCGACATGGCTTTATTCAGTGGGTGGTGACTAACCACGGCCGAAGCCTACCACCAGTAAACAAATACATTTGCAAATCTTGTTTTTTATTTAATAGTGTAGGAATTTCTGTCTTACCATGTTTTTGCAAAGTAATGGCGTCCATTGACAAATTAATCTATGATTCTGCTCAACAACATATTTTGAAATGACCTGCCACGAAAAAAATACTAGGACAATATATAGTCTTTAGTAAAACAGATTGGAGCAAATCTACAGTGATGACATAGTTATAGGTATTTAGTAACCATACAAAGAAATACAGTCACAATTTGACAAAATTATTATATAATTACGTAATTGATAATCTAATTGTTATGTAATGTGTCACAGGTAGTAAAGGTCACTCGATAAAAAAACAATATTGTCTCCGAGCAATGTTAAAACTTCTTCATTCTTTACGAAATGAGATGCGATGAAATAAAATGGATATGCAAATGACCTCACCCACAACTTAGCGGGTATTTTGCCAATGTCAAGTAATTAATAGCAATAAAACATTCAACATACACATTATAAATAAAATAATGGATGTGACATGATGATATGAAAACAGCGTCTCCATGTTAAAACTTCTTTCGAGTTGCCCTTAGCGCTGACAACAATCTATAATGCCAAGTAAATAAAATGGCGCCTGAATATATATCCATGTGCATAAGGCAGAGTCTGTTTCTCACAACAGATAACGGATGTCGATAACAGATCGATCGGACTCGAACGGCGTGAAAATCAATATTTGTTTACGAGATTTATTCAAAACTCGTTCTCAAGACGAGACGACGGTGTGTTCCACTTGTGCCATTATAATAACCGAATGAGATTTGATTTATTTATCGTTTGTCCATTTATTTACTTATGTACAATGTGGCTAACAACTTTCGCCAAAACACCAACGTGCTAAATCTATACATATAAATAAAATTGGAGTGTCTGTTTGTAATATTAAAATAACCGCTTTTTACTAAGTGCATTTGGATGTATACACGTTACCTATACCGAAACAACATTTTTTACAATTTTTGTCTGTCTGTCTGTCTGTCCGTCTGTCTGTCTGTCTGTCTGTCTGTCTGTCTGTCTGTTTGTTCCGGTTAATCTCTGTAATGGCTGGACCGATTTTGACGGGACTTTCACTGACAGATAGCTGATGTAACAAGGAGTAACTTAGGCTACTTTTATTTTAGAAAAAAAAATAGGATCTCACGAAAAAAAATGAAAACCAATGTTGCAGCGCAGCGCCTGATTAAGTTTGATAGCAACACCTGCAATGGTTCCCGCGGGCTCAGAATGGGCGGGCAGGCTGTTGTCAACGGTTGTCTTTGTTAAATACCACGCGGACGAAGTCGCGGGCAACAGCTAGTTTAAAATATAATTTGACGCAAATAAAAAAAAAAAAGCAAATAAAATAATTACAACGCACAGAAAAAAAAACCTAAATACATAGTGAATAGCACTTAAGTTATCTATACCTTTATTCATGCATTTGTCGCTCTCACTTATCACACTCTAATACTATTTTACTGTATTTAAAAGCTGGTCGGCCAGGTCCTATAACAAAAACGCAATAACCGGGACTTTTTGCGACAGAAATAGCAAATAAAACTAGAAAAAGACCAATGGCGAAAGAGGTTGGGGCGTCTCGTGAGTAGCATCATATTTGGCACCGATGTTCTTATGTGAAACTATTTTTTTATTTTTTTTTATTACATTATAGGCAAGTATTTGATCTCGATCTCACCTGATGGTAAGTGACGATGAGATCTACGATGGAGAATACTTGCCTAGAAGGTGCCTGTTCACTCTCAAATTGACATATTATGTGAGTGTGAACAGGTAGGAAGGCGGCATTAGATCGAGACGCTACATTCACTAGGCACATGCAGCGCAACTGATCTGACCCGCCATCCATGAATAGCAACACCGAACATCATGCCGGAACACGGCTAGGCCGCTTGGCGTCATGGCTTTGTTCAGTGGGTGGTGACTAACCACGGGCGAAGCCTACCACCAGTAAATTGCGTGAGTTTCTGGGGTAGGCAGAAAAGATTGATTGCACATACACATTTTGCCGATGTTATATGAACGCTGCATAACCCAGGATTCCTTGGGTTGGCAGGTCGCTATTATAACCATAGACTAACAAGCGCGACGCTAACATATTTTAATAGGCCCATTCGCTTTTTATTATCATATGATTCAAAAAAAGAATTTCTCAAGGATAAGGATAAATAAATAAATTTATAAGCACAAAGGGTGCATTCAACGGCGTCAAAGTGGAACCAACTCGTGTTTCAGACGAGGCGTAAACATTATTTCCCGGTATCGGATAATGCTGCTTTGTTGCATCTCACCTTATCAATGGGTGACTAGACACTTGAACCATTCACGGCTTAGGTATTTTAACGGTGAACCATTATGACTGCGTTCCCAGAAGGGGTATGCAGAGGTGCACTGTAGGTACATTATTCGCCGATGGTCTAGATCATAGAGGAAAATCTATTGATATTTACCGATCCACATCCAAACCGTGGGCTTAGAATTTCAGAAAATCCTAATGACCGTATCCAGATCGACTGCTCAGCCTTAGGACTGCTCAGCAAGGCTGCTTCGTTAGCAGGGACTCTAGCTTATCCTATACTCCCCCCATTAGCCGCCTAGTTTGTCATGAATAAATATATGAAGACATAATAATTTCTTAAGCCTCTCCTCTCCTCAGTGGGCCTTGCACTCCATGCACCCCCGGTTAGAAACAGAACGCTGTCATCGCCTCGCGCGACCGCCTCGCAGGGCTGCACGTTCGGTCTGGATACGGCCAATCAAATTTCGCACGATCCAATATTTTAGGAAGTCCACCTTTTTGTTTTATTTTTTTTCACACGTTATCCTTTTTTTTTACGCAAAACATGCAAAATAAAAGGAAATATTATTCACAGCAACACATCTCTCGGTCCACATAATGTTATGCGGAGCTGTTCGCATGCCAGCACGCCTGCGCGCGCGCCGATCGCGCATTCAGATCGCCTGCGCATCTCTCGAGACGTTGCGAGGAAAAACCTTTGACTATATGATCTGGTTATTGAACTTGGTGAAGGTAATAAACAATAGGTGCGTACATTATGAGAAAGTGGGCTGAAATAACACTTGATGTGTCGTGAAGGTAAACATCGTGAGGAAATCTTGCAGGTCTTTTCATAGTCGTGTGATGTTCACCGACCGGCACAGGCCAGGGTGATATTATGGATAATATTGCTAAAGATATATTTATTATATACTGGGGGTAACTTAACTCCGTTTAATACCGACTAGCCTCATCCAATTATATATACACATATACCTTTTTATTGCATTTGTATTATAAAGTATCTCTTAAGTATAAATCTTAAGAACAAAATCAAAATATATCAAATTTCAAAATGCATTGCTAAGTGCACAATAAGAGACTTTAATGGTAGCCTTCTTTAAAAAAAACAAACATCGCTTAAATACACATTTATTTAACCATCAACTACTAAATATATACTTAGAGTTAGTACTGATTTGACCGTTCCTACATTGTTCTCACATACCCATAGTAATATATTGCTCAAAAATTTAAAAGATCTTATTAAAAAAGCAACCATGGAGTTTCTTGGCAGTTCTTCTCCATAGGAACGGCATTCCGATCGGGAGGTATAAAGTTGTAGCTTAGCATTCTGCTACAATTTTAACGATTCATATTCATTCCCTCTCTTAGACATAAAATATCAGCAGAACTCAGTAATAAAACAACAACAAAGGAGACTGCATCATCATATGCGAGATGTGTCAAAGTCAAAGTCAAAGTCAAATCATTTATTTCGTATAGGCCTACGGGGGCACTTACAAATTGTCATTACATTTTTTTTTTCTTAAGTCTACAACCGGATCGGAACGCGACCTCAACTGAGAAGATGTGTCCTATCAATTGCATTGCGATTGCAGCAATTGGTTGTAAAAATTCGATGAAGCAGTGTAGGGTAATTCCTCTTTGCGGCAATAGTTCCAAAAAACTCGAGCCGACCAATCATCGACCACACATTTCTGTTGAACCGAAGATGAGGTAGTATTCTGGGTGGTGATTGCGATCCGAAAATGAAATGGGCTTGTTTAGTATATCCCAAAGTTATGGTCATGCGACAATGAAAGATCAAGACCCAGGAGTCTTACAGTTTGATTCAGAAAGGGTATACTAAGCCTTGAATCTTTAGCGCATTTATAAATATTAAGTGAAGTCAGAATTTCGATACATGTCAATTTAAAAATTAACATTTGACCACAAACAGTAATTTTGATCAGTTTTTTTTTAAATTGACATTTCGAAATGATGACTCCATCTTAATGATTACAAATGCACTAATGATGCGCAGGTTTATGGCTTAGTATGCCCCTTCTGCATCAGCTTTGATATCCTATTTTTCTTTTAATTTGGTCAAAAATAATCATAATTGTATATGGAACAACATTTATTTTTTTGTAACGTCATCTTACTACTAGATACTTGGCATAATGATTACAAATGTGCCCAAGGAGCGCAAATTCAGAGTTTAGTACACGCATTCTCCATCACCCTGTATAGGGGGTGGAACTCACAAGTACACAACACCTTTCATGGCCTTTCAAGTCCTAACTAGGGTAACCTTCAGTTGGGTTTCCAGGAATTCCTATTGTAATTATTGTAACGTCATCGAGAAAGCACGCTGTCACTGTCATTCCTATATAGAAAACCTGTGGTGTGAGCGAGATGTATGACGTTTACGTTGCTGTAAGGCTACGTTACAAGATTGTAAGTATCCTGAAAGGCGAATACTGCACATTCTAGGTCTGTTTAGGTTGCATTGTGAACCGTTCCATTATCTTATTCTACAGAAATCTATACACATTTTTGGGCAGTCCTTCAGCGATTACAATCTGATTTTGTGTATTCATAATAGAACAATATGGTAGCCACTTTGCAACAACACCATCAGAATAAGGCCGCGTGTCGGTCACCACCATCGATTTCACCTGCGCCCGCGCACCCATTGTATGCGGATTCTGCGTATCGAGAGATCACAAAGTTGACGCGCTCGGAATACTAATCACCCGATGAATATTGCGATGTGATGATGATGACGAAGCCGATGACCATTTTTAAATGGTGGAATGTGGACTCGGTGTCGAGTGGGAGGTACAATTGATATTGAAGCTTATGCTTTCCAACTAATGGTTCATTGTTAGATGATTTCTACTTAGAACCTTGTAGTCATTAACTTGTAATGATATACTTAGAGCAAGTACTTTTTTTGACCGGCTGCTAAAGTCTGTCTAGCCGTTCCTACATTGTTCCCACATACCGATAACAATGTACTGATCAAAAATGTAACGGATCTTCATAAAAGAGCAACCATGGAGTTTCTTGCCCGTTCGTCTCCATAGGAACGGCATTCCGAACGGGTGGTAAAGTTGTAGCTTAGCATTGTGTAACTATTTTGACGATTCATAAGTAGTGTATTTAATGGTTTACATGAATAGAATATTTTTTGAGTCTGATTCTGATTCTGAAAGTAATGGTCACGTCAATTGGCCAGACTCTTCTTTTTAAGTCTTATATGTCAAATAGGGATATGAAAACCGAGCGACCACCGTCAGTGCTCCCAGACCGAATAAGTGAGGTCCGTCGTTCTGGACTCGAAGTCTGCTTAAATAGCTCTCAAAATGGAATAGCAATGGTCTGGTAATTGGAATGCTATTTTCATTTCCCTGTGAGCAAATTGTGTCAACAGATTTGGGATGTCAGCGTTTTCCTTCTTCCTTGAAATGTTTGTAATGGTTATAAACCAAAGAACTAAAGTCGATTGAATGGTTTTCATTGTTTATCCTTATTCATATCCTAATACGCTGATAAATTATAAAGTTTGTTTATTTGTTTGTAAGTTCGATTAAGGAATCCGCCAAAATGGCTGAATGGATTCTAATTAAATTTGGTTCAGAAATGGCACTGTGTACTACATTTACATAGGTTGCATTTTATACAGCGTTTTAGGATTAGGATTGTTTTAAATTTCAATGACCTCACGTATCATTCTTGGTCGGAATCGGTGTTATTTTTTCATCAACCACCTCAGTCCTTTTTTTTTTTTTTTTGTAGACGGGGGGGAAATCTTCGATAGATACCCGGCCTCTGGAGAGGGCCGGGTTATGTGGGATTCTTACCCACTAAAACCCCCCCGGTGGCCGCCTTCGACACATGTTGGAGGGGCTCCGGGATCTCCAAACGGAACGCACCGGTTCCCCTCTTGTGCCTCGCCCCCTTATAGGGGCCCGTCTCGGGGGATCAGATGTTTGCTCCCCCTGCGCCCTCGCTGCGCACGGCGGCGGGGAGCCACGCCCGCCGCCGTCCTCCTCAGGAGTCGTCATCGTCACCGGACGTCCGGGGCCCACCCCAGTCGTCCTCGACCCCGAGGGTAGCCCGTTATTTAAGGCCCTGGGCATCAGGGCCGGAACCACCTCAGTCCTCCCGTAACCATGGTTGCTGTAAAGCAGCCCAAACGTCGGGAACGTAAAACCATTCAATAACCGCGATGCAATCCGTAAGATACTTGTTTTATTTCAATGTGCAATATTCGCGTAAATATAAGAAATCAATATGTAGGTATGTGTGTTGTTATTGCCTTACAAACATTGGGTAAAATACATGTGCCTAATATCTATACATATAAATAAAATTGGAGTGTCTGTTTGTAATATTAAAATAACAGCTTTTTACTAATTGCATTTGGATGTATACACGTTACCTATACCGAAACCACATTTTTTACAATTTTTGTCTGTCTGTCTGTCTGTCTGTCTGTTTGTTCCGGCTAATCTCTGAAATGGCTGGACCGATTTTGACGGGACTTTCACTGGCAGATAGCTGATGTAACAAGGAGTAACTTAGGCTAATTTTATTTAGAAAAAAAAAATAGATCTCACGAAAAAAAATTTAAACCAATGTTGCAGCGCAGCGCCTGATTAAGTTTGATAGCAATAACCTGCAATGCGTCCCGCGGGCTCAGAATTGACGAGCAGGCTGTTGTCAACGGTTGTCTTTGTTAAATACCACGCGGACGAAGTCGCGGGCAACAGCTAGTAGGTAATAAATAACGTTTCGTTACACTTCTAACAAAACCCACATAAAAAGTCTCGGCCGCATCACCAAAATTCAAATTGGAGTTATTTATTGTCAACACGACAATCAGGTAATTTATTCCGAAGGAAACGACTTGAACAAAAGATAATTTGCGACCTGTTTCTTCCATTCCGTTTAATGGCTGGCGAGGCGGTTTCGCATAGCTAATATAAACACTAAGATGTGGGGGCCATTAATAGACTAGGAGCTACACATATTTAGTGTAAAAAATCTTTTATTTCTGAAATATTTACACAATATGTACACGCACAAGTAAATTGGTAATCAAACAAAAATTTAAATTAGGCATGTTTCGAAATGCATTCAGCAATGCACTCAGTTTTCTAAATCCCCACCACCATTGGCCGGCAGGGTGCCCAGAACACTGGCAGCATTGCCACGTTGAATGGCAATGCTGATGTGTTGGCCAAAATATGTGCCAGCGTTCTGGTCACCAGATGTCTGTTTAGTGTAATAATAATATCGCCAGACTAGCACACCAACTATACGGTCCCACACTAAGAACCCAGTATATAATACTTATATAGATATTAAACATCCATGACTCGGGTATAAACATTCGTGCTCATCACACAACATTTTGAGAAGAAGAATGTGGTAGGTATATTTGATAGATTATTTAAAAGATATTGTGAATAGTCTTATTCAGTAGAATAGTCAGCTTACCTACCAGCAGTTTTAAATGTTGGTTCCACTGAGAGCCGGCAAGAAACTCAATGGTAACTCATTTTTAACCGACTTCAAGAAGGAGAAGGTTCTCAATTCGGTTGGTTTTTTAATAAGTTTTTAAAAAGAGTTTAATATGTCCCAGAAACCTCAACGATATGTAATAAAATATAGGTTCAACACATCAATGGCTTGTCAATCAACAAGCTATTGATGTGTATGTGATGTATGTGCGTATATCCAGGTACCGTGGTGGCACCACGAAAAGAAGAGCAATGTGCCAAAAATACCAGCTATTACAATTTTTATAAATTTTAATTAGCCAATATATTCAGTTTTAAATACTGAAAATATTCAAACTTCCTCAAGAGATTACAAACCCTGCATTGTATGGTCATGATTCTTTTAAGACAAGGTATTATTTGGAAGGTTTCAAGCAATTATAAATTTCTTTTGCACTTGTGGCGGCAAGCTCTTAGCCTAACATGTTTTTTCCTCCCGTCTCGACATGCCCAGACCAGTGCCGGAGCCACTGGCCCGTGAAGACATCGAGGGACACGTATCCTGCCTTCTCCTAATGAAATAAATTATCAACAAACCACTTACAAAACATCATACTCGGCCAACCACACGGTGTTCAAAAAATAACCTTTTCAAATTCATGATAGAGTTGGTATTCGGTTGCTGATTTCAGTGTCCCTGAGAGGATAAATTTGTAACCTTTTTACGATATATAGCATTAGTACATGCGCATGCGTGAGAACTGGGAGCTTTTCTATCCGAATATAATAATAGTTGCGGCGAACAGGTGTGTATATGAGATGTAATTTTAGAAATGACTAATAAAGATAAATAATGAAAGAATTGGCTAGTGGCGTAAACACATTACAATTTTCCCATTGAAATGTTAGTATATATGAATAAATTTAGAGACTTGGTTGTCATGTCAGGGTTGGGTATAACAAATACACTTATTATTTTGGTGCCAATCATCTCTCACTGCTACCTTTCCTAACGCATTGATGATTTAATTTGGTCTTTGGCATGTTTTTCTGCCTTTAATTTGCCTTGTTGTTATTCGCTAGCTCATCAAAATTAATCTAATTACTTCTTGCTAAAACATATTTGTGTTGAAAGGACTGCATCAGAAACACCACCCTTCAACTGATGTGGGTGAGAAAACAGCCAAGCTGAATTGGAATAGGGCTGGTCACGTTGCATGAATGGACCACAGACGGGGAAATCGCGTCTCTACCTGGACTCTTGAAGATAGTCGCTGTTATCGTGGCACGCCGATGCGAAGAAAGTGTTAAGATTTTGACACCTTTGCGGATAAAACTCGGCCACAAAAAGCCATAGGACTCCTGCAGAGAAGGAAAGGGGAGGTCTTTACCCAGAAGTGGGACACACTATAGGTTTAAAAAAATGCCGTAATTCTATTTCATTTCTTCTAAAAGAGAGCTCAGTGTTTAGTACAACCCTGACAATCTCCCGGCCTCATATATTATACGAGATGCATTTGTCGCTCGAATGCGTCGATTCACAGATAGCTCGAACCCATATATCTGTGGTTCGAACATTACGTAAGCCGATCGACTCCGCAGATAGAAGCCACTCTCTTGCAATACAGATGTTTTATCCGTACATCTTTACATAAAATATAATGTTAGTTTATTGGTACAATAAGTCGGTAGGTAGTTGAATTTGCATTAAAATGACACCAGCCATCCATCGGTCGAAAGACGTCCACTGCTGGATAAAGCCCCCTCACCCCCCCCCCCCCCATGACTTCCACAGATAACGGACCTCGGCTGCTCCCATCCACCTGCCACACGTGTGATATCATTGGTCCAGCTTGTGGGGGGCGATCTACGTCCACGTCTTCCGACTCGTGGTCGCCATCCCAGAACCTTTCTGCCCCAACGGCAGCGGTCATCAGTTATTCGAGCGTGGAAAACACACACTCACAAGACCAAGTCTTCCCTCTCTATCTTCATATCTTTCCTTCTGCTTTCAATATGTTTTTGTTTTTCAATTGTTTTCCGTTCCCATTTACAACCTTTGTTTTAGACCGAACCAATGTTGTAAATTAAATGTGGACACCCGAGAAAAAATCAACTCGATCCTTGAGTGAAGCCAGCATTCAAAGCTAGTTGCATAGTCAGTTATGAGATTATTATAATATCTGTGTAACAGTGTTTATTGCAATTTGCAAGTGAAATATAAGCTCTGTAGGTAATACGGCTTTACGAAATAATTGTGTGTTAACAGATTCTTCTTGAGTCTGGTCTAACTACTCATATTATTTGATGCTGTTTCGTTATCTTAATACATGTTACCTTTATGTAATAATTTGTTTATTTGCACATATTAATAAGATTTTAATGGTACCTTCTCGAATGCCATTACGTCTTCTTCTTCTTTTTCTTTAGGTTGGCAATCAGCTACAAAATATTCTCTTCATTCTTTTGGAAAATAAAACAAAATTGTCAACTTCACGGTTCAACTTCCCGCCAAAAAGCTATTACGTATATAAGAATGTCTAGTTGAATTTTCGTATGATTATTTCCTTAGATTCAAGGATATGCAGTTAATATTTATGTGGAACCTCACTTTGCCAGATGTAGGCAGATGAACTGGTTCTGGCTACTTGAACCGAAGGGTCTGTTTACTACATAGGCTTTTACGCGAAGCAAAATCGTTACCGCCCGTTCAGAATACCGTTTCTATAGAGATGGGGCAAGAAACTCCATGGCTGATCAAAACAATATTCGGAACAAGATAAGACCCACTACAGATTTTAATAAATTACTTTTTTAAATATTTTTTATAAAATTTTTAGCTCTATTTTTACTTCATTCATGTCTGCTCTGATCCTTGGAGTCGGCGAGGCATGACTGGTCGGACCCTCATCTCGCCCGAGGCTGTTTCTTTATGATGTAAGTTAGCTATATAATTTGTCTTTCAATCTTGATTGCAAAATGCGGGAAAAAATACGGTTTAAAAAAGGGCAAGTTAGCTACGCTTAGCTACGTACTAGGTACATCGATGAAAGAGATTCTATTCGTTAAATTATTTTTTGTAAGTTTTTTTAAAAGAAACCAATGATTCGGATAAACCATTTAAAAAAATAGGTCTGAATTTAAAACAAAATATTCAGAGACAATAATTGTATCATGCCAATTCACATTATCTCACCCGAGGTGGTAAGCAAAATGTTATTTTTTTTACCTTCCATTGCCATGTACGGGACATGAAATAGTATTTTTTCGCATTTGATTTCCCACACAAATTGGTACCAATGTCCAAAATTTCAGCTTTATTGTTCTAAAGGTGTCAAAATGAAATTGCGGGGAGCCGGTCAAATGGACTTGGAGGTACAGTAGTAACCCCAAGGGTTCCATAGTTTGACTACGGAACCCTAAACAATGTGTAAACGTATTTTTAATTCCGCGTTCGGTTTCGTCACGCGATCTCGGTGTACTAGGAATAATAATTTCTTTATTATTTTGTGAAATGTTCATTATTTTCTTTATCTCCGAGTTTGTTGACTATTAATTTTGGTTCTTTTGTCGTACGAATATTTCGTGACATTACTAAGCGAACAATTGAATTGTTAAATATATAGGCCTCATGAATTTGTTGTTTGTTTTTATAAAAGTAGAATACATGAACACCTTTCTCAACTGAGATGAAATTTTGATTTCATTTGAAGAGTCGTAGACATATTATAGCTGGGAGTTGTTAGGTAAGTGTTATGTACCTACCTCATGATGTAACTAATTGTATAGCTACAGCTAAGCTTAGCGTACTTATTTGTACACAACAATATTTAATTAACATTAAAAAATCAAGGTCCACGCTATTCTCAATGAACAACAAAAAAATATTTGAAAACAAACACGAAGATGAACGTCCGGCGATTGGTCGACGCGACGTTGCCGCTCCGGCATCCCGCAGAGATGCGCATCGACCGTCCTCGTCGTACTCACGGTTAATTCTATCGCTATCTCTTTCCCCACATGTCCGCAGGATCGTCTCGCTTCAAGACGCAACAGAGATAATTTTATCCGAAAGCTCGGAGCTTTGAACGAATGTTTTTATTTTGAATCGGAGAACCAATGGCGAGGAAGATGGACAATTCTTTTGTTTGTGTTTATTTTAGATTATTGTTTTTTTTTTGTTGTATGTATTTTGAGTGTAAAAAGCTTTGAAATTAGATTTTAAACTAAACTGTGATGGAAAATAAATTTGGTTTTTAACATTTCTTGACATGAGAATGAGTAATAGGAACGTTCCTTACGTTTATAAATGGAACAGGAACTCCATTTTTATTTTGGATCTTTTTGGCGGGAAGTTAAACCGTGAAGTTGTAAATTTTATTTTAAAATGCAATAAATGTGTTTCTTGGATAAATAACGTGTAATACTATTGGGATATTATAAACCATTGTGTGTTCATTAATGTGCACGAGTGAAGGAAAATGAAATTAAATACTATAACTTGACTTTTGAAATTCTCCCAAGGTGTCCGGTAAACATTCAATAAGGTATCAACAGCTTAATCGATAAAGGCGTTTTCATTTCACAATTATCATCACCATCATCATTATCATCAGGTCTGCTTTTAATTTTACAACAATTATTCAGAAATACTCGACACTGGCAAAAATGGCACTATTTTGTAGCCGATCGCCAACCAAAAAAAAAAGAAGAAACTCCATTTTTAATTCATTAAGTTGCGCTTGTTTGTCTTTTTAAATCTATCAGTAACGCTCTAAACCAAGGATTGTCCAAATGACGCATCCAAATTGTCCATTAAATTGAATATTGTCAACATGTTTTTTCGGTGCTTTTAGCAAAGACTGTTCCCGGCCTTTGCCCTCGGCACAAAAGAACAATGAGCAACCTTGAACCCATCGACCTGTTCAGAGATCAGATAAACTGGGCCTTTATCTACGGTGTGATGTTTTATGTTATACGCTATACATATGTCTCAAAGTATTGCTCAAAAATGTAAAAGATCTTTTAAAAAAAAGAGCAACCATGGAGTTTCTTGCCCGTTCTTCTCCATGGGAACGGCATTCCGAACGGGTGGTAAATAGCATGGTATTTTGCTCCTCAATCACGCCAGAACGGCTGAATGGATCTGGATAAAATTTTACACATAGATAGATTATAGTCTGGAATAGCACGTATGCTAGTTTTTATCCCGGTAAAATGTATGGTTCCCATGGGGTAGATTTGTTTTAATTTTTCATAGAGCAAAGGATCGACATGATTTACAGAATAGGACATGGGGGAAAAGGACAAACTTTTTAATCGCAGGTAACACCGCGGGATGCAGCTAGTATATAATTCAACGAGCTATATTAATTCGTTTAATTATATTAATATTATAATAATCAAACAAATACTATCCAAGTTAGATACAAGAAAACCGTTTAATTATAGAAAACTATATAATGATATGAAATAAACCAAATGTCCCTACCGTTAACAGTACTTTTTACTTATAATTGGTATAAAATAACGGCCGCATGCGCCGGCGCAGCTCCTTCGCAACTGTCTCTGGAGAAAGGGTCGTGTTGTAGGCGCGTGCGCACTCGCCCGGGACACGAGCTAGGAAGCCGATGGACGTGACATCTATTCTAGTTTGTTTTTTTTTTTTACTTTGAAACAAGTACTTACCTGATGTCACAAAATAATATAAATAAAGAAAGATATATTATCATATCATTTTCATATCATCATGTCACATCCATTATTTTATTTTTAATTTGTATTTATTGAATTTAATATTGCTATTAATTACTTGACACTGGCACAGTACCCGCTAAGTTGCGGGTGAGGCCATATTCATATCCATTTTTTTTCATCACATATCATTTCGTAAAGAAAGAAGTACTTACAAAGTTTATTGCCTTAGTTTATTTTTTAATTTGCACGTTTAGTTACTTCATAGTTATATCAATTCCCCCAAATTTATAATGGATTATACAGCCATTGCAACGCACTTTTTCCTCTGAGAAGTTCGTTATAATGCCATTATAATGGTCTATACATTTGAAGGATGTCTCATTATCCACAGAATCGCTGTAGAGACAGAATCAAATGTAAAAAATTGTCGCCTCTACAGAAACGAGGAAAAAAAAATTATCAATGACGAATCGGCTGTTAGCCCAAATAATTAGCCCAAAAAACACCGCGGCTACAACATCAAAGACAAAACTTAACCAATACATTAAAATAAATGAACTATCTTTCATTTGCATGAAGTATAATATTTCTTTGTTTATTTATATTATATATCACTTGTTATTCTACGTCACCTCTAGCCGTCACGCGTTCTATGTCGACAGGTGCGCCTGCGCCGTCACCTTTGAGAAAAAACGGCGTCCGCGGGGAGCGACCCTTTATGTCACGATATCGAATTTTAGACACGAATTAATCGAACCCACTATCTTTGCGGTGAGAACACACGAATTTAGTTAAAAGTTAACTGAACTTTTAAATTTCTTCTAAGATGTCTGGCAAATTATCAATAAGGTTACCACAGCTTTACTGATAGGGGCAGGAGATTAGTTTCATCATTATCATCGTCAAAACAACGATGACGAAAATTACTCGACACTGGCAAAGATTACACTATTTTGTAGCCGATTGCCAGCCTAGAAAATTAAATAGAAAAAAGAAAAAGTTCAAAGTTGTGTAAAATATAGACAAGTTTATTTTTTGGTAGGTTCGTTAACTAACTAACCAATGGACCCCTTAAAATATTTTACACTATTAATGTTAAGCTTTATATAATAATTATATGACAAACATACTTAGGTACTCTCGGTATATAAACATTGGATATAAAAGATGAAAATATTATCGCTTATACAGCTTATCTTTCAACGATGTTTTCCCTTCAGCACGAGCGTAACTTATAACAATCGGTCTGAAAGAATAATTGTTATTTCATCATTAAGACAGACATAATAGTCTCCAATACTTGATCAATAAAGGTGACTGACGGCTCATGCAAGTGGGCTGCAACAGTTTTAAAGGGACGTTCTTATGAACGTCCCTGACTGACTGAACTGAAAAAATCCAGTGTAGGTAATTTTTATGAATTACCTACACCGGATTTTTTTTTTGGACTAGGCCCGCCACACACTCCCACCATTGCTACTCCTGTACGCCAGGATCTACAGTGGTGTCCAATGAAGACACCGAGGTTTGATCCTCGGCGAGTCCCGGGATAAAGTTAATTGTCTTGGAATCCGCACGAAATTAATAGAAAGATAAAAATAGGAGGAGTTGGAAGAAAATTATCCACTTCCCTACATTACAAAGCGGGAGACAAAAAAGATCTGATAGACAAGTTTCCACAGAAGCAAGACTCTTACAGCTGGACTAATTCCAGGTGTAAGGCACCACGGAGAGTTTAAATACTAGTTGGTCCTAAACTTGTGAGCTGATTAAACTTGATTCCAGTAATACCTATACCGGAATATCATAAACAAAAATCCCTCTAATGTCTCAAGTACTAAGTTGGGTAAGAGCCTCTTTTATAGGAGGGAGATTCAGACCATAGTCCACTGAGCAGGCTTACTGCGCGTTGAGGGACATTGCACGTAATTTTTGAACTAATAAGCTGGTTCTCTCCGGGATTCCTCTTAATGTTTTCCATCACCGTTTAGCCCTTAGTAGCCTGATTTACGAAAGTGATTTATTTTTAATATTACTGTGTTTAATGTTACTGTGTTTAATAATAATGACATTTTTTTTTTTTTTTAATTTCGTTGGAAAGAATATTATACAACAGTAAAATACGTACAGCCAACCTATAAAAAAAACTAATAGTAATGTGAACATTCGGTTTAAGTGATTGGTATCAAAATTGAAACTCTAGGCTATTAAGGGTAAAGAACTGAACCATGGTTGGATATGAAATACCAGAGTTGTGAGACGGGGTTTGAATCTGTGGCTCTTGTTTCCAAGTTGAACGTTATCTTAACTCGGCTTACGGGTGCAATGTATGTTTTAATACAGTTTGTTAAAGAAGTGCTGTATGCTCTTTCTGTTCCTGACAAATACTTAATTGCCTTAGCTGGTTACCCACCTTAACAAATACCCGTTACAGATAAAGATAAACACAGAAAAATACGGGTGTTTTGCATAGTCACCGCGTCTGAGACACTCGGCCGGGGCGAGCTTGCCGCCACCGCGTTTCCGGCGAGGGGATAAAAACCTCATTTCCGGTGGAACCCTTCCGCCAGCTCCCTGGGGGAGAAATCGGGGTGCAATTATCGTGTTACCATGGCGATTTGCCTACCACTTATATTAGTATTTATTAAGTAAATCTCTTCACAAATGCGTTTTTTGGGAACGGTGCGATTGCAAGGCAGACACAATAAGCTAGATAAAATAAAAATAAAACTATGTACATATATTTTAGACTTATAGTTCAATAAAGGCTCTGTGTCCAATGACAGGGGAATGCGGGCCGGACCAGATAGAGACCGGAATTTAAAAAAATATTCCTAGATTATTGAGTCCTGTACATTTGTAAGCATCCCTGTAGCGTATACGAAATAAATGATTTCCCTAAACCCAACGATAGCAAGGTATCCTTTATTTCAAAGCCTAAAGTGAGATCCTTACTCGTCTGGAATTAAAAAAAAATACATTCAACACTAAGCCAAAGAAGAAAATTTACACAAACATGTTTAGTTGTGTCGAAAAACCAAGCATAGTTATAAAAAAAAAATCAAACATTATTGGCTTTGTAACATTTAAATAGTTCCATAACATGGGGTGGATTGACTTTTCCATGCGATTTGTCATGGACCAAAACCGTGGGGTGTGGTATCAGTGTAACGAGGGGCAGACGTGGCGCCCCCTGATTTGTGCAGCGTAATTATACACAGGTGATGTGGTATCGATTTATTATAAATAAAAAAAAACTGTTAAAAAAAAACCTGAAAAAAAAGACGCCCGCTGATTTTCTTGCCGGATCTTCTCAGTTGAGGTCACGAGCCGATCCGATTGTAGAATTAAGAAAAAAAAACTAAAATGACCATTTGTAAGTAGATCTATACGAAATAAATTATTTGACTTTATTATTCGCTTGTAATAATGTAGGTATCTTATTCGGTATTAATTTATGTAGTTAGTGTGTCCTCATGAAAAATATTGAATTAGGATAATAAAAATAAACTTAACAATAAATATATGAATAAAATTAATCAAATCTTCAATATTCTGTACCTTGCCGGATGCCGATTCGATTCCTTGTGTATCCCCGAGGTGCACTAAAAGGGATTTTTAAAAAATCGACCTCTAAGACCCCTCCATTTGACCCAAACGGAGGGGTCGAAGTTTGTATGAAGAAGAATTTTTTTGGTTACTATCGGGCGCATATTGCTAGTTTGAATATATAATCCTATATGTCTGTACTCCGTTCTCATTTAAGGTGGTAAAAATACCTAAAGTGATTCAATACTCCAGGGCTTGTAAAAACCGCTACTTTTACTAACTTTGGAGTATTGCATCGCTTTAGGTATTTTTTTAAGCAAACTTAATACATCGAGACATCCAATGCAGAACGCTAATATCGCAAGAAACTAAATTACATCGTAGAGATGTCCAAATTTTTCGTAAAAAAATTAAAACCATTGACATTTTGAATTTCGCGCCCTGACCCTGAGCTTCCCCCTTAATTCATTTTTACATATCAGGAGGACTATTATTACCTCAACATTACTCGATGCCAAAAAAACCTGGCAAAATAGTTTTCGGTAAAACACTTTGGCATAGAAAACCTAGCCCCCCCCCATGCTAATAGCTTCCACAGCCAGTCAGCACAAAGGGCGCAATACAGTCGAGTCTCTTCTGGGAAGCGGCGCGTCGGTTGCCATGGCAACGTGTCGCATCAACACGCCAACACGAACACAGACACACGTGTGAATGTTCAGGTGAACTGAAATGATGAGGAGACACTGGGAGGAATTATCTATACATATAAATAAAATTGGAGTGTCTGTTTGTAATATTAAAATAACCGCTTTTTACTAAGTGCATTTGGATGTATACACGTTACCTATACCGAAACACCATTTTTTAAAATGTTTGTTAGTCTGTCCGTCTGTCTGTCTGTCTGTCTGTCTGTTTGTTCCGGCTAATCTTTGAAATGGCTGGACCGATTTTGACGGGACTTTCACTGGCAGATAGCTGATGTAACAAGGAGTAACTTAGGCTACTTTTATTTTAGAAAAACCTTTTTGTTAAACACGCGGGTGAAGTCGCGGGTAACAGCTCGTAACATAACATGTGTATGTAGTAGCATGTTAACATTCCCATCATATAGATCAAATTATGAGACATTTAATAATGACATTGTGTACTGAGCGCACGCCCAAACGCTGTTGATTTGCCTTGATTAAAAAAAAAAAATTACACAATTATTTTATACAACAACGTGATCGATATAACTTACCAAGTCAGCTGTTAAAATACTTACACTATTTTTGTTAAAACTTGTATAATTTACCACCATCAGAACATAATACTTGAATGATAGAAAACCAAAGTTTTTTCACAGTCAGACGAATCGTTGTGATCACGATGCACTGACCCTTAATTAGAAGTAGTATTGGTCGCAAACGCGGACTGCCAATTATCCGGTCCTTGGTTCAGTTCCTGTGTGCGATTTGGCAATTGGCTTGCCCTTTATACAGAGTTATTCAGAAAGTGGATACTAACATTGAAACCTGCGCGTCTTTAGCGCATTTGTAATCCTTATGTGATGTCAGAATTTCAATATGTCAATATAAAAACGCCTAATAATTTCCTTTCTGAATTATCCTGCATACCATCTGTTGGCTGGTGTACCAGGGCACTTTTACACACCCATTAGAAAAATACAAGACCCATAATATTTACAAGTAAAAAGTTTCACAATCAATCAATCATCGAAAGACGTCCACTGCTGGACATAGGCCCCCCAAATGACTTCCACACATTACAGTCCTCCGCCACTCGTATCAACCGGCTTCCTGCGACGCGTGTGATGTCATCGGTCCACCTTGTGGGGAGCAGTCCTACACTACGTCTTCTGGTTCGTGGTCGCCATTCTAGAACCTTTCTGCCCCAACGGTCATCAGTTCTGCGAGCTATGTGCCGCCAACTGCCACTTCAACTTTGAAATTCTTTGAGCTATGTCGATCACTTTAGTTGGTCTACGGATCTTCTCATTTCCGATTCTATCGCGAAGCGAAAAAAGCTTCACACGGGGAGAAAATCAATAAGCTCATGCTTCTATGAGATTAGTCCTAACTTTATTTCGTATGCATTGTAAGTAATTTAATTTTCGCTCAATGTGCCACAAGGCTTACGGATCCCGATTCACGAGTGTGCGTTTCGGGTGTGTGTGTGTTTATCTGTCATGGATACGTCACCAATGTTATACGCTTAAGGTAAGCGCACACGTCCGCATCGGACGCATCGTATCTATCGGATTTAGCGTAGTGCATCCACATCGGCAGACATTTGCAATCGAATAAAGCATTGGTACTAGGATTTTAATCGTTAGCATATAGATTTTCGTGGACCACTTACTAACTAGGTACACAAAGATTGCTATAACCCGTTTTATACGATCCGTTCGATGCGTACGATGCGGACGTCTGGGCGCTTAGCTTAATGTTAGGTGTCTTGAATGCATACATCACCATGTTATATTGCGCGGTTTTCTTGTGGACCCAAAAAATTAACCAATCGGTACTATCAACCAATAGGGACTTATGCATCCCAACGAAGCTAAGGGTCGTTATGTTATGTGAACAATTTTTATAACTATACAATATAAATTTATTTTTGACGTCGCAAACAAGCATAAAATCAAATAAATTGTATGTAATTATCCTTGTTTGATATGAATAAATACCTAAATGACATATTATTCTGTAACTAGATTTTGTGGCAGCGCAGATTCAGAACTTAATAACGATTTGCTAGCTCTGAATTCGTGCCGCCATAGATGCGAGTTCGATTACAGTATAGTATTGCAGCAAATCAATAAAAAAAAAGTTAGTTTGCATTTCTTTTATTTAATTTCTCTCAGCTATTTTGGAAAATAAGGTAGTCTATATGTAATATCTAGTAATCCTGTATGGCCTTGAATTTCTTAATTCCGATTATTTCTTATGATCTTTCATTCATTGCGAGGAGTCTTCATCATTTTATCCAGCCTCTTTATGATCGCATTAATGATTGACCAGTTTCTGAACAGTTCCCCGCTATCGCAGCTAAGGTGAACAACCATGAGTACCTATATCTCTGATGTGTGCAGGCACTTTTATATTGCCTGTTGCAGAATATAAGCCCGGCAATTTTTGCACAGGGCTGTTCAGTACATGTCACTTCTGGAAAATCAGGACTCCGATATTGATGAGGGAAGGTAATATTGTTTCATTGCCACCTGTCCTAGGATATTAAATGGCCAATTGCCTTGGGTACTGGATTGTTCACCGCTCTCATCGCTAGTAAATCAGGATGTCCTAATTTAAGAGTGAACGCAATATTGCTTTTGTTTTTCCTGTCCTAGGGTAGCTGGCCAATATTTGCCCAGTACTGTTCACGAAGGCTACCGCTGGCTAATCACGATTTCGTTTTTGAATGTTAAGGTAATATTGCTTTCGTGTTACCAAAGCTGGCCAAAATTTTTGGACAGGACTGTTCACAACCAGTCATTGTTGGCAACTTAACTTTCACTCTTCATCACTGTTATCGTCGGCAGTAGCATTTGAACATCTTACAGTCCATCCTTGGAGAGTCTGCAAAATGGCTTTTGCTCGTGTAAACTAGTGTTTAAGGATATTACGTGGCCGGTTTCTGCACTGGAGTGTTCGTCATTGCCATCGCTGGCAAAGGTATTTGAACGACGAGCACACCATCCCGGGATACTGAAGAAACCACAGTATCCGCAAGAGTCCCGGGTGGGAGCAGGAAGTCTCGGTTGTACTGCTTACTCGTGGCCAAGGTGTTGGTCTTCTCTTCGTGAGTCGCTGTTACTGTGAGGATGTTGTTAAGGATCTTCACTTTTATCTGTAATAGATACGATGTGTCAGTATTGTATGGGGGGAGGAAGGAGTGAGAGGTATACTAGTCGGCGACAATAAATGTTTTACAAATTTCAATCCGTAATTTAGGCTCATTCGTAGCCCAGCTGTCCTGAGGATGCCTCGTTTAGAGGCGAAACACGTGACGAATACTTTTTTAGATTCGCTTCGTTTCGCGAAGACGTGCATTTTATTGGGGGTCCCGACACTCGTGATTGATAGTTTCTCGACTAACATCTCAGAGAAGTTCGGTGTTGCTGGCTTCATTAATTATCGATCATCATATCTTGTTTGGCTTATAATTGGAAAAGTTGACAAGCCGAGGGTTAGTGGTGGGTTCCTTTTCCCCCTTGTTTATCAGTAATACGATTAAGTATCAGCATATCATAGTAAGTAATCTTTAGCGGTAAAAAGTAGCTACTCATTTTCACTAATGTTACTGTACCAGTATAAGTTACGAGATATTTTTTATGGAGCCAGTACGATACTGAAAAATATTTGTGGCGCATGATTGAAGAGAGCGCCAGGAAAAGGTCATATACCTCTTCAGGTGTAAATTGGCTGACATCGAACTGCAGTTTCAGAGTTTTGCTCTCCCCATCCCCGTGTATAAGGGGGGAGTTGGCGATGTCTTCCCAGCTTTCATGGCTGCCACTCCTTGAGGTCACCCCGGATTGCATGGTCACAGGCTGGTTGATGAAGCGGGTGAGATTTGTGCTGAAAGAAAAATAATTATAGTTATAGAAACATAGCACAGTTTATTTTTGATCCTCGAAGTGGAACAGTTGAAGTAAGCTCCAGGAGTTGCTTGTGCGACAAACCCACTTTTGGGGGTTTCTTAGCCAGGATTTCTATGTGCAACCAACTAGTATTTGCCAGCAACAGTACTCTTCATGATAAATGGCAATATACCGCAACTATCTCTCCAATCCTAGGATTTACCTATAGCCTTAAACTAATAACAGTAACAAATTCAGCGCTACTGCGATGTGTGTCAAGCGAGATTGTTCATGCTACGGCCACGTCTGTGGCTTAGTGAACTAAACACTGCCCGATTATTTTACTAACGTCGTAAATAATGACGTTAAACATTTCGAGCTTTTATAACAGAACTATGTTAATGTAGCCAAGCGTTTAACGTGACAGTTTTTAATGCCTTAATCATCAATACTAACGTTAACCCACATGTGGCCGTACCATTACAGATTGCCAAACTAATAAGATGACCATAATTTAATAAGTATAGCCAAGACTTAAAGACGATATTGTCCATAAGCGGACTTCTAAAATTTAAGTTGCATTTCCATCAACCTTGCTTCGGATGGTAAAACTGGTGGCACCACAACTGGTACCAGGTACCAGTCCTTAAGTGTTAGAAAGTAGATGATATTCACTCCGAAGCCAGAAGCCAACTCTAATGAGATGACATGGCAGAAGAGAATCCTTCATACCTGAACCTCATCATTTCTTCATCGATTCGTTTCATTTCTGCCGTGAATCTCTCTCTCAGCACAGCAAAGCTGTCATCGAAGACCGACAGGTCCGTAATCTGGACCGGGATGTCATGCTTCTTCTGTAAAATCAGATCTTTCGACTCCGCAGCTCTGGTAGTCCTACCCGACTTGCTAGACATTTTGGAAGGATTCCGAAAATACGGGTACTTTTATACGTTTGAAATTTTGAATTGTTTTTTTTTGTAATTCTCCAATTTTTATTCCATAATCATTTTGAAGATCGTGACTTATGAAAATTGTTTGAAGTTTTCTTTTACAGTTTGTTTTTAGAAGACAATAATGCAAAGAGTTTAGCTCTGTTTTGGGAAAAGCCTTCTATTTAAAAAAAAACATTTAAGTATAATATGTATTGTATTTACATTAATACGCTTTGATAAAAATGGGTGTTTTTTGTATGTAACATCGTCGTTCCAGAACGAATAAACCTTTGTAGAACTAGTTCTTTTTTATAATATAATGTGTTAGTGTGAAATGTACCAGAACGAAATTCTGAGAACCTTTTTTTATTTATACTCTCTATACGAATAAATCATTACCGATAAAAAAGTCAACACCGCCAAATTCAACTTAATAACAATTTAATTACACCATGACCTTTCGACATCTTGAAATGTCAGTGTTGCCAGATAAAGTAACGTTCCCCCCGAGATGTGGCATTTCGGGCCACGGGGGCGGACAAACAGATTGACAATCCCACCCCCGGTGCCATGACGACCGGGGTCTAAACACCCACCCCTATTAATCTCTGATGTTAGGGTGTGGTGATATTGTAGGGTAACCAATGTTTACGCAACAAGTCTTGTGGATTCATTTTACTGTAATTGATAATACAATGAGTTAAGTTTAAAATTAGTAAATAATTGTTACGTATACATCCCTTAAAAGGTTGGTAGATGTGTCCTAATGCACACCCACACATAGCCGATAATATAAGGTCCCTATGTAATAAATCTAGTGGCCTATTGCTGTAATATAAATACTACGGACTTCTTTTACTAAATATATCACTGCACGTGAAGCAAACCCAGTCGAGTAAGTTGAGCATCTACAAAAAACAAACACTTTTATTTAATTTAAATGTTCAGCATCATGGTAACCCTACCGCGAGGGCGCGAACCGCCGCCAAATTGGCGGGAAAGCTGGCTATTTGACAGATCATTTGTTATTTCGTTCGGAAATTTGGCGTTCATTGTTCCAATGATTACCAGGTGGTCGGGAAGTGAATTGTGTACGCCTGTTTATTGTTATTCATATGATAAATAACTTGTTGGTTTTATTTAGTTCATCTTTTGGAGGGACATAAGGCTTTGACATACTCCCGTCACTGTGAATTTGACACAATTTTATTTATATCAAAGATGGCAGCATTTATCGTTAACTTTTTAATAATTTTTCTTAAACCATACCATGCATAAAAAACATACTCAATCCATTATTTTAATATAATAAAATTATGGTGTCCACGCCCTATCAACGAGATTTTAATCAACAAAACACGAGATATCACTAAAGGGGAGGTCGGGGTACCGCTTTTAATTCCCGTAAAACGTCACGTCATACCTCAGGGGAGAGGTGGGTAAACATGAACCTAGTAATGATAACAGGACTGTGCACTCTACATCAAAATGCGTTTCAAATAAATCGTTGTAGCACTAGGCACACCACTGCGGCTCCTGTAAGTCAGGATCTACAGTGGTGTCCAACGAAGCCACCGAGGTTTGACCCTCGGCGAGTCCAGGGAAAAGTTAATTGTCTTGGAACCCGCACGAAATTAACCCTTAGTAGCCTGATTTACGAAAGTGATTTATTTTTAATATTACTGTGTTTAATGTTACTGTGTTTAATAATAATGACATTTGATTTTTTTTTTATTTCGTTGGAAAGAATATTATACAACAGTAAAATACGTACAGCCAACCTATAAAAAAAACTAATAGTAATGTGAAAATTCGGTTTAAAAGATTGGTATGAAAATTGAAACTCTAGGCTATTAAGGGTTAATCGAAAGATAAAAATAGGAGGAGTTGGAAGGAGTTTACTAGCTTGGCAAATTGGTAGGTATAGTCCACCTGTGACACGTTTCACACGTATTCATTTTACATTAATACCCATACAACACCATACAACACCATACAACACCATACAACACCATAAAAAAGTTACCACGTGAAGTGTTAGGTAAGTATTGAAATTAAACTAATCTTACGGATCTTATCGCGGTTATTTTACTTTTTTACGTTCCCGACGTTTCGGCTGCTTTACAGCAACCATGGTCACGGGAGGACTGAGGTGGTTGACGTCCTAGTGTCATATTTTGAAAGGGGCAAGCAACAAGGAAATATGAGGGCATATTTCCTTGTTGCTTGCGGTCCGATCTACGCAGATAGTGCTCACAGTGTCTTGATGTTATGCAATGGTGCGCTTGGTTTTGGATTTAATATTATTAATTACTGGTTCCCAAGTCGGTGGCAGCACCCAGCCGTCTTCCCTATTGAAATTAGGATGTTGCTTAATTTCAATGGCCTAGCATATCATTCTTGGTTGGAATCGGTGTTTTCATTTGCGAGGATCTGTGACTTATCAAATCTAATATAACTTACTTTCGGCCTGATTAGCGCAGTGGTAGTGACTCTGCTTTCTGCGCCGAGGGTCCCGGGTTTGAATCCTGGTAGGGACACAAGCTTTGTGTGATGAGCACGAATGTTTGTACCCGATTCATGGATGTTTAATATGTATATAAGTATGTAGCGACTACTTCAACCGCATCACAAGCTACGCAGATGGCACTACAGACGCATTCAGAACAATAGACAAGTGACGTCACAATCCTGAATCGCGCTATCAGAGTTTTCGGAGCAAGTAACATATATACAAGATCCCGACAATAACCGTCGGGGCATAGCGGCCGCCCCGCCAGGCATACCACCCGCCTGGCTGGAAGATTTTCCCTTTTCCGCTAAATTGGTGACCCCTGACAATGAACAACATCCTTCTGTGAAGACTCAAGCACCAACGTCATCACCACTCCATACCAAGACATCAACATCGACATCCAACAGCAAGCAGCCTGTCCCACAGCAAGCCAAGTCGTCACTCAGGACCATCACAGCCGACTCACCGCGCTCCTGGTTCTGCGACGCGCACAGCTCGGTCTCGACTCACTGCAGACCTTCGAGCTAGCTTCCTGGCCCTTGTACGCAAGACGCTGCCACTCAAAGATATCGACCTCCGGTCTTGGGGGGGAGTATTGTAGCGACTACTTCAACCGCATCACAAGCTACGCAGATGGCACTACAGACGCATTCAGAACAATAGACAAGTGACGTCACAATCCTGAATCGCGCTATCAGAGTTTTCGGAGCAAGTAACATATATACAAGATCCCGACGATAACCGTCGGGGCATAGCGGCCGCCCCGCCAGGCATACCACCCGCCTGGCTGGAAGATCTTCCCTTTTCCGCTAAAAGTATTATATTTGGGGTCGAGTCACCTTCGTCCGTAGGAGAATTAAATACCCTCCAGATACCCTACACGTGACCCTGGGTGGTGCCAACTAGGTGACAACTCTACTGGTGGTAGGCTTCGGCCGTGGTTAGTCACCACCCACTGAACAAAGCCATGTCGCCAAGCGGCCTAGCCGTGTTCCGGCATGATGTTCGGTGTTGCCATTCATGGATGGCGGGTCAGATCAGCTGCGCTGCATGTGCCTTGTGAATGTAGCGTCTCGATCTACTGCCGCCTTCCTACCTAGGCAAGTATGCTCTTCGCCCTCAGTCCATTGTACTGTACATATAACACAAGCGTTAAGCTTAAAGTGGGACCGTATAGTTGGTGTGTTCTTATGGCGATATTTATTTATTTATATTTATATATGTGTACCAAAAAAATCGGTGGTAGTATGCAGTCCGGCTAGCAAGTATCGTCCACGTATGTAAACATCGTTATGATGCGGTCCATATTTGTTGTGGTCGGTCAATATGGCAGCTCTGGGGTATTATGGACATGGAATAACATTGTCGGTAAGCTTGTTACGTGGATACATTTTTGACAGTAGGTATCTACTAGCACTTTTTTTTTGACCTGCTGCTAAAGTCTGATTAGCCGTACCTACATTGGTGTCACATACCTGTACCAATGTATTGCTCAAAAATGTAAAAGATGTTTTTTTTAAAAACACTTTTTTTTTTTAAATTCCAAGGATCTAGATAAATCCTTTACACTTGGCCATTACTCCTTTGTCTGCGCTTTTGTATCCGAATAGGTTTCAGTATATTCTGAGTTACCTGAATGCATCAGGGCAGTTGTCATCGCCACGGTAGTGTTCTCGTAGAGTGATACCGTGGCGCCCCACAATAGGCAGAGGGGCGGCGCTGGGTTTTAGTGGGTAGTTTGGACGCGTCCAGGAGCCCTACATAACCGTCCCAGCTCCCCCGGGCTTAGGCGGTATGCGTAAATGCATTTCCCAGCGGAAACAAAAAAAATGGGCAGTTGTCATAATATGATCTCAAGAATCAGCTCAGTGGGGCTACCCATAACCCGAGATTAGGCCAGTCTTCAGGTTTTTCTGGCGTCTTACTGCCCATAAGGACTCTCCGCTCTTAGCCTTATAAAAACTTATGGATTAATCTCCGACAATGAATCTTCCAATTACGTCACTGCTTCTCCCAATATCCGGTGCGTGTGCGCCTGATCCGGTGCGCTGAGGGGAAGCGATACCGATCTCACGGCGATCGCGTGTTGCGCACAGTTTGCGCTCTATCGGAGGTTACGATTGTTATGTAGAGTCGACCGATCGAGTTACGTTCGAGTGTATGTTTATCAGAATCATATTTTCAATTATTAATCTGCGTTTGACAGGATCAATTTATAAGTAGTGTAGTAGGTTCTTACCGCTTGCAGTTGTATACTACGAGAGGTGTCACAAGAATATTGTCGCCCGCAAATGACTTCTTAGTTTTGATCCACATCCCTACAAAGGCATTTTAAATGTTACAGGCATTTTAAATGTTAAAGTTGGTACAGGAATATCTACTAATCTCATTAAAGCAATTCTGTGCATGACTTTCCCACTTGGGGGTGGTCAAATATTGGGTAAAACCTAACTATATTTTCGGTCACAGGCTTAAGAAAGTTCGGTACCACAAACTAAAATATTATGTCCGTTGTAAAATATTTATTGCATACTAGCTCCGCCCCGCGATTAAAAAGTATCTATCCCACGGGAACCATAAATTTTACCGGGATAAAATGCCTATGTGCTATTCCAGACTATAATCTAATTCTGTGCCAAACTTCATCCAGATCCGTGCAGCCGTTCTGGCGTGATTGAGTAACAAACATCCATCCATTAAAACTTTCACATTTAAAATATTAGTGGGAAGACAATGGATCCGCGAATGACGGCCAGCTTTTCAGTCTGTGTTTTTCAGCGATATCTCTATTGAGAACGTTATTTAAATGCGAGAACAACTAGTATTAACACGGTCGGGTGTCGTGTTTGCATTGATGGAGTCCAATTTACTGATGGTGCGGCTGAATGAGGAACTGGGGTAGCCGGCCCAATCAGCGGTAATGAAAGAGCACAAAAAATACGGCGAGAGGGAACTGGTGATGGTGTATAGGACAGATTTAAGTTTAATAACGAAATTGATTCTGTTTTATATGTAGCTAGCTTCTGCGCGCGGCTCTACCTGCCGTACTTGGTCGGTGATTTTTTTTTAGAATCAGTTCCGTATCGATTTCTTATATTCACGCGAGTACTACGCATTGAAATAAAACTTATTTTACAGATTTGAATGCAGTTATTACGAATGTGGTAAGCGTCATTTAAAATTGTTGTTATATTCCGATCAGTTCATAAATAAAATATTTATATCAATTTAAAGACGCGAACGAAGTCGCGGGCTAAAGCTAGTAATGAATATATATCTCCTCAGCCATTATCAGACATAAAACCTTAGCGGCCTTATTTATAAAAATCGCTTATTCCAAACATTATCAGAACCTACACATGGATTTGTAAATCCCAGAGTTACCGAGGTTTCACATCGGACTTACAATGTTATTAATAAACATGGAGTAGCCTCGGAAAAGCAATACATTCCTTACAGAGTAAAAGAGTAAGAATATTAATAGAGTACAATTATAAAAAGAGATAACAAAATATTCCATCAATCAATATAGATCATTAGTGGCAACCTTTTAATGCAATCTAATCAGGCACGCCACATCCAGCGGGATAAACGATGTGATTAGCAGTTCATCTGCCGGCGCAAGCGCACGCGCCGACCGAGAGGGAGAGGGGTGGGTACGTAAGGGGGCGATCCGACGTTACCGCGTGGGGCTGTTAATTAGATCTCCTTCGTAGTATTTTTTTAATGTTTTAAATTTTTAAATTTATTTTATAGCAATTAGAAATTGAAATGAAACTAATTTTAAGGATTTTCTGCGTAGATCGGACCACAAGTAACAATTAAATATGAGGGTACCCCGTCTCAAATTATGACACCAGAACGTCAACCACCGCAGTCCTCCCGTGACCATGGTTGCTGTAAATCAGCCGAAACGTCGGGAACGTAAAATCTATATAAAATCGCGATAAAATCCTTAAAATTAGTTTCAATTCAATGTGTAATATTCGCGTAAATATAAGAAATCAACAATTAGAAAGAAAATAACTGAAATATTTACAAACTAATATAACTTAAAAAGAGTATGGAAAAACTACAAAAAGTGTAAAAATATTGGCCCATGCGGTAGCGTGCCCAGGATGCTGGCTGCATTTCCTTGCTGAATAGCCTATGTAGTTTGTTGAGGAAGATTTGTGAAATAATTATATTATGGTCAGCACAGAAACTGTATGGTCCCATACTAAAGGCGCTCAGACATGCAGATTTCCTCGCTATATTTTCCATCACCGTTAAGCAATAATCATGGTTGAAAATGAGATTTGCACATGAAAATCCGGAAATGCCAGAGGTGCGAGCAGGGGTTTGAACCTGCGATCCTCGTTACCGACGCAAGCGTTCTACGCTGAAGACCAGTTGCAATGTTGTAGGTACTTTGTAGGGAAGCCGTCTCGACTCGCAAGCAGGACTTCCAGGTACATGGTTATGACATCATAAGGCGGCATAGTCCAACGTCATTAGTAACCAATAAAGTATAAAATTATTTATAACTTAATTGGGTTAACGCGTAGAGTGGGATAGCACGAGGCAGCGGCGCGTGCGCAAGCGCATCACGACGTCACGATCCGGAGACAATGCTGTCGTGCTGCGTGGCGCTAGTGTGACACGCATATTGAATTAAGGGCGGCTCTACATCATCGATCTAACCCTTGACTTGATGATTATCCTCAAGGATTGATGATGATGAATCCTTATGTAATGGTGTTATGCAGACCAGCAACTGTTGGGTGTGTACTGTGAGGAGTTCGGAACTACCAGGCATCCCAGTTTTTTAAGGTAGAGTCATAGTCATAAGGTAGAGATCATAGAGTTAGTTTTTTTAAATATTATTAAAACTATAGATTTCTTATATTTACGCGAATACTACACATTGAAATAAAACTAATCTCACGGATTTAATCGCGTTTATTATTAGTTTTTTTACGTTCCCAACGTTTCGGCTGCTTTACAGCAACCATGGTCACGGGAGGACTGAGGTGGTTGTCGTCCTAGGGTCATAGTTTGAACCGGGGTACCCTCATATTTAGTTGTTGCTTGCGGCCCGATCTACGCAGAAAGTGTTCATTGTCTTGAGGTCTTGCAATGGTGCGCTGTTTTGTTCGGGAACGAAAAACTATTGACTATATATAGACATTAAAAGGACTGGTATTATTTTTTAAATTATAACCCACTCACAAATATCATAATTACAATAATTTTCAATCTCAAATCATAATATATTATTTAGGGATCGTAGATTGTATAATATATATTGTAAGATCATTCTTCCCATTTGCAGATCATAAGTGAAAAAAAAAGATCGCAATGCAAAAATTATGCAAAAATAAGAATACATTCATTTCGACCTCTAAAAACGCAGCGATCTCATCCATCATATTTAATTAACGAATTCATTAATTAGCATGTCGCGGTTGAACCGTGAAAGACGAACGTTTAGTCAAATTACTAGATAGTTTGAAATATTATATCAATTACGTATGCTATTAGCCAGTTCATAAAATATTATCGCATAATTTTTGCGGCTACAGAGAAAGGTATACGAAGATTTTTAAGCATTTTTCCGTCCTATAGCCTCTTAGTAACATCTCAGCCTTTATCTAATTACCATTGGCAGGTGGTGACTCGGTGCTCTTCAGTTGGGCCCCGTAAAAATGGCGATGGCGGGGCAACACTGGCGCGAACGACTCAGGGGTGTAGAGAGGTGTGCTGCGCTGCCTCCCGTGCTTACTTGCGGCGTTTTGCCCTTTAACACATTTTATATATATTTTTTACTGGTGGTAGGCTTCGGCCGTGGCTAGTCACCACCCACTGAACAAAGCCATGTCGTCAAGCGGCCTAGCCGTGTTCCGGCATGATGTTCGGTGCTGCCATTCATGGATGGCGGGTCAGATCAGCTGCGCTGCATGTACCTAGTGAATGTAGCGTCTCGATCTACTGCCGCCTTCCTACCTAGGCAAGTATGCTCCATCGTAGATCTCATCGTCACTTACCATCAGGTGAGATCGAGATCAAATGCTTGCCTATAATGTAATAAAAAAAAAAAATTGTTGCAATAGTTAAATTATATGATGCGGATTCGAGCTAAAGAAATTTAAGAGTTCCTTTCTCCAACGCTCATCATATCCGAATAAGGATTATGAGATAATACAGAGAAAGAACAATGTAACATACACAAAACGACATCAAGTTTGTAATCCTCAAAGGAGTGGCAGTGCTGTACACCTATATTTTGTGAATGATCCCAGTGTAATATAATTAATATATATTTAAATTAATATATAATAATACCCGCGCCGTGTTACCCGCGCAAAAAATCATGTCGATCCTTTGCGCTATGAAAAATTAAAACAAATCTATCCCACGGGAACCATACATTTTACCGGGATAAAAAGTAGCCTATGTGCTATTCCAGACTATAATCTACCTCTGTGCCAAATTTCATCCAGATCCGTTCAGCCGTTCTGGCGTGATTGAGTAACAAACATCCATCCATCTATCCATCCATCCAAACTTTCACAATTATAATATTAGTAAGTAATAGTAAGTATTAAGGTGAATGCTCAGGGTCGGTTGCCGCACATTTTCGATAGATGGTCCTGTTTTTCTGCAACTAGTTACACGAACATCGAGCATCTATGAGACTTGATGTTGCAAATTGCGAGCACTACTACGACATTGCATTGAAATATCCAAAAAAACATTAACCTGAAATCATTTATAATGGATGAGATACCATGGCTTCTAAAATCCTTGTATAAATAGGCACTCACACATAGACAAATACACGTCTTTTTTGTGCCGCTAGAGCGCAGCACTTGTTAAAAGTCTCGCATACTAAAAGTTGTCTTTTTATGCCACCAGGTAGAGCGATCATAAAAAAACTTATTTATCGGTTGTAAAATAATAGAAATACTTTTGCGAGCTTTGCAATATTAAAAGTTTCAGAAATAAAAGATAGAAAAGAAAAATGTATACTTTCATGTTCGTAAATATAATGTTTATTGTATAGATCTTATAAATATAGCAAGGTTTGCATGATAACTGTAAAAGTATTACGCTTTACAATATACCAGATCAACAACAAGAACAATATTTATTATAATTTACAAGGGAATAAGAAATTTGGCAATGTAGTTCTATACCTAATAAGGGATACAGCTACATTTCCAAATTTCTTTGAAACAATGTTGTTTGTTGTTGGTATTCTAAAATTAGGTAAATATAACATTGTTTCAAATACTAATATTATGATATAGAATCGACTCTATACAATTTACAGTCATCTTGATTCTTGCAACCTCCTGTGCTTCATTCCTCCGCTAAAAAGAAAAAAATAATTGTTTAGTCCAATAATAATTATTACTGTATCCATACTTATTATAAGGTAAATGCTGCTGTGACATGTATAGATTCAATCATTCAATCATCGTTCCAGAGACGGGCCAACATACACCGTCACACTGCAATGCACCCACATTTCACCGATGGTATTTTGGTACCAATGTAATAGAGGGTGAGCCCATCGCCATTATATCGGGCACACGCCTCCTCAATATGAGGGGCATATAGGCCGTAGGCCCAGTGCAGTTTAGTGAACTTCACACGACTTTTGACAGACATGCAGGTTTCCTCACAAAGTTTGCCTTCATCGTACAGCAAGTGATATTTTTTATGGAAAATAAGATTCGCACATGAAAATCCGGAAATCTCAGTGATGGGAGCCAGGGTTTGAACCTGAACACCTCGTTCCAAGGCGAGCGTTCTGCCAACGAGGCTGTCACTGCTGTACAACTTTGGAATCTATACTAATATAATAGATTCCACTAGATGCGCTGATGTTCTTCACTCTCATAATACGATGGGATGGCAATCCGGTACAATCAGAGAGATCGGGCTGTGTTGTCCGAAGCACAAGCAAGTGATAATCATGAAATTGAACTTGTGTTGTGTAGCCACTTTACAATACGAGTTATGCTCTAAGGTATTTGTTACCAAGTTGTCCCGACTTTCACCAGTGTCACATTCCATCAGTATCTCCATTACAATTCAAATAGCAAACAAAACACAAATTAAAACAAAACTAATCGCAAATCCCACACAATTATTATTTGAATTTTGAAGTAAGTTTTTACATACATAATCACAAACACAAAATGAAATCGGTCGCAGCAGAGTAGTGAGTCCATTTTTTTTTATAATTCTGGAATTTGGCATCAGCATACCATAGACATGCTGCCAATTTGGTCAAGATATAATAAATTAACTTCGTAGACACCCAGAACAAAATAAGTAACACTATTCTATACATTCTAAGAACTTGGTAAGTGCTTACCGACTTTTATATTTATTAAATATCTATACCTCAGATTAACAGAATCCAAAGAGAATAATTTTAAAAAATATAACAGTAGGTAAGCACATACATAATATCTAAGTACAGAATGTATGTGCATCAAAACCAGTTATTTTCGGCCTAGGCACCTATTTATTATGTAGACGAGTACTCGTATCCGAGGTATAAGGTTTTGCGTTCAGAAACGAAAAAAAAAGTAATATCAATATATCTAAAACTAAGTAGGTTTCTAGTTGGTACCAATTTATAGCTACTCTATAATAAATCGGTAAGTAAAAAGAAGAGAAATAGGTGCACATAGGTATGTTTTCTTAGATTTATTCAATTACGAGCTATGTCGCACTTGATTTGTTCAAACGTTCAAGGGGTATCCCATTCATTAGGCTTCCCTATAATTTCGAAAAACCCGTTCATACTAGGTGCCGGGGCTTGCTTTCTTGTATCGCCAATCGTGTTAGGTTAGTTGGTTGGATATATATGTATGTATATATATATATACATACATGCCTTGCTGGTTGGTACCTTCCTATAGCTAGTCAGTAAGTAAGAAGAAGAGATAGGTACATACATATAGGTCGCTATGTAGATTTTCTCAGATTGATTCAATATTGAATAATTACTAAAAACCGATGTTACGAAATATGTCGCGCGAGTCGCTGTCGATGTATTCTAACATTTTTTCTAGTCACAGCTGGCTGTGCTGCTGATATATATATATATATATATATATATATATATATATATATGTATATCTATACTAATATTATAAATGTGAAAGTTTGGATGGATGGATGGATGAATAGATGGATGGATGTTTGTTACTCTTTCACGCCCGAACGGCTGAACGGATCTGGATGAAATTTGGCACAGAGATAGATTACAGTCTGGAATAACACATAGGCTACTATTTATCCCGGTAAAATGTATGGTTCCCGTGGGATAGATGTTTTAATTTTTCATACTTTTTATCGCGGGTAACACCGCCGGGCGCATCTAGTATATATATATATATGTGTACCTATCTCTTCTTCTTACTTACTGACTTATATATATATAGATATATATAGTATATATATATATATCTATATATATATATATATATATATATATATCAGTAGCACACCCGGCAGTGCCTAAAAAAATGTTTGATAAATTGATCAATAAATCGACAAAGACTCGCGCGACATATTTCGTAACACGACATCATCTAGCTATGGCCTTGGAAGGTGTACATACTACCTATATATATTTTCGTTATATTACTACCACACCATGTTGGAGTAACACGGCCGAGCTGTGTGTTTTGGAAATCTAATATTCACTTACAGAAACAATATCAATCATTCAAAAAGACAAGTCCACCGGCAAGATTTGAACTTGCTATAGTACACGTTTGCATCAACCGTGTAGAACATTAGGCTACGTAGACCACTAGTCAAGACGACGAATATTTTGATAGGTTTCAATGATATTTACAACCAATTGAAACATGACATATTCATTCATTCATTGATTATTTAAAAAAATAAATACATGCCTTATGTAGGTATGTAGGTTATTTTATTATAATAACCCGAAAAAATATGTTTTGGGTGCAGACAAATCCTAAAAACTTGGATTACAGGAAATAGGGATACATGACGATCTGCACACACAGATAATAACACACCCCAAGTGGCTCAAGTGAAAAACGTAGGTACATGCGATTGTTCGTAGGTTCGATGGACGAACGAAATTTATATGTATTTTTTATTTTTAATTTTTTATTATGAATCTTTATACTTATTTATAGAAAATTTATATCTCTCTATATATTATAATGTTATGTCTTTATGTATTATAAGTAAAAACTCCTGCTGCCATCTGTCGCCGTAAATACTGAAAGACAAAGAATCGGATGCTTTATTAGTTACGGGTTAATTTGGACAGAGGCGCTTTTATTCACGCACACAAGCCTAAAATTTAATATCGTTTTATGATGTTATTACTATAAGATTTTGCCTGATATTTCATTCTGCGAGCTCTTTAATTTATAGAGAATTGATAACAATGCTTGTACAACTAAAAAACTGTATGTGTATCGAGTATTACAATGTTGAAATTTGTATGGGAATGCGACTGATCGCTTCCACCTTAATAGGTATAGAAGATTATAATTTATTGTTATAATGGTGACTCGATTATACCGGGCACACTCCCTCCCAATGCGTGAGGTATTAATACTAATTAGTGATTTCTCAAAACGTCCGATTTCTCGTCGTGCCTCGAACAAGCATGTAACATGTCCTCGACTCCATTCCTCTCCATTTTATAGCCGACCCGCTTGCTTAAGATTTTGGTGTCTAATTCATATTTATTCACTCAACGCTTTTTACTATAACTATTAGGTAATTCTAAGTCCCTTGCTATGCGTTCCGCTAACTAAACGGCCGTTACAACACTGTTTAATTTAACAATTAACACTGCTGTATGACGTGTTAATGGTACCTCGTAAGTATAAAACTATCCAATGAATACTTAAACGTAAAATAAATTTGAGATCAATTGCTCAATTTTTTTTGTCCTTGATCTAGCCATAATATAATTAAGGTTGAAAATTGTGTAACTTTACCCGTCTGCGATTCCTCTCGTTCACCATTGAAGTATTGTTAAGATGTCAACGCTCTCAGCATAGAGTCTATACTCTATATGGGGTCTAATAGAAACACCTGTGATTTGAATTTTAATTAAACTCATAAACTATAATATTCGTCATTACATTGTGTACTGTATTTTTAATAGATTTAAAACTGATAATGGCGCCAATTCTGTTGTCCAATTGCGATTACACAAAATTTGACACGACTCAATCATATTGGCGTCTCGGGCATACGTTACGACAGTGAAAAGGATGGCAGCTTAGTGAATTTCAGTTTGTCTACTGAAGTAGCGCTAATATCTAATTTAATGACTATTCCTGTCACAGTATAGTTTTATTAACGTATTAATACGTTAAAATAAAATATTATAGCAGTGATAGCCAAGTTGGTAGAACGCTTGCCTCGGTAATGAGGATCGCAGGATCAAACCCCGGCTCGCACCTCTAAGATTTCTGGATTTTATGTGCGAATTTAATTTTTAACCACGATTATCATTTGCTAAACGGTAAAGGGAAAACATCGTGAGGAAACCTGCATGTCTGAGAGAACTCCTCGAAAAGCGTGTGAAGTCCGCCAACCCGCACTGGGCCAGCGTGGTGGACTATGGCCTTATCCCCCTCGCGTTGAGGGAAGGCCCGTGCCCAGCAGTGGGACATTAAAAAGGCTGGTTTTATTTTATTATTATATACTATACTAGGAGGCTAGGTGGTGAGGCTATGGTCTCAAACGGATCACTAAATAAGTACATGGTGTTCATATATTTCGTCGTCTTTTACGGCCTCCAAAAAAAAACTTGGAGTGGTGCCAACCTAACCATTGTAATTTGGATCATTTATTGATATTCTCCTTATAATAAGTATAGGTTGGTATACATGATGATGATATTTAAAGCGAATGATGCGATCATTGCTCCCGTCAGATGCAAATGCGCCCGCGCATGCAGCGCAGTCATCTCGTACCTTTCTGGAAACAGTAGCTCAGCGCTGGACCAGCACGGAATACTAAACAGACTTGGATGTTGGTGAAGATATATACTAACTAATAGATCTATATGAGCTATATAATCTCTATTATACAGCTGTTATAAAATGCTGCGTAACAGGTAATACCAATCTGCGGTGAAAAAAAAACGAAAACGTACTTTCCTTTACATAGGCCAGAGAGGATCGCCATTATTTTAGCCGTGACCAATTTAGTTTAGTCTTAGTTTTTAGCGAACTATTTTTTTTTGCTTTTCCCGCACAAACAACTGAACGCCGCCTCTCTAGGATAGACTCATCGAAAGTATTTATCTAAAGGTGTGGACGAAACGTTTTAGTCGTTATCTTGGCGGCGCAGACCGCCGGGAATGTCGCCATTATCTCCTGCGCACGCGCCGGTCAAATAGCCACGCATGCAGAGTCTATCAGAGTAGACCAAATAAATATTCACCAGTTACCATAGGGCTTCTCGCCCATTCCTGTGCATAAGTATGGTTCTTCGAAAGAGTTCTTTTTTTTTTTTTTTTTTTTTTTTTTTGACGGGGGGGAAATCTTCTATAGATACCCGGCCTCTGTGTGGGAGAGGGCCGGGTTATGTGGGATTCTTACCCACTAAAACCCCCCCGGTGGCCGCCTTCGACACATGTTGGAGGGGCTCCGGGATCTCCAAACGGAACGCACCGGTGCCCCTCTTGTGCCTCGCCCCCTTGTGGGGGCCCGTCTCGGGGAGCAGATGTTTGCTCCCCCTGCGCCCTCGCTGCGCACGGCGGCGGGGAGCCACGCCCGCCGCCGTCCTCCTCAGGAGTCGTCATCGTCACCGGACGTCCGGGGCCCACACCCCAGTCGTCCTCGACCCCGAGGGCAGCCCGTTATTTAAGGCCCTGGGCATCAGGGCCGTCGAAAGAGTTCTATCATAACATCAACATGTAGGATTATTGACAGTGTTTGCGCGAACAGTCGACGTAAACTAGCCAGTCAGCCAGTGGCGTCTTTAAAGATTTGGTGCCCCATAAATCAGCGAAAAAATTGTGTCATGAAGGTTGCCCAAAGTTTAGCGCAAGGAGCGGATTGCGCGCCCCTCACAGCCCGCTGCCCCGGGCCACGGCCCCCATAGCCCAATGGTATATACGCCACTGAGGCAATCTCAGTATTTTTTTCCAAAAAATACCCTTTTGCATTTTTCAAAGGTGGTGGTGTACCCGTCCGGCGATATAATTTCATGTAATAATAATATGAAATTAAAATTAAAAAAATGGGGGAAGAGGAACCCACCACCTACCCTTGGATTGTGAACTTTTCCAATTATAAACCAAACATGTTGATTGATAATTAAAGAAGCCAGCAACACTAACCTCTAAGATGTTAGTCGAGAAACTGTCTATCACGAGTGTTGGGACCCGAAATAATATGCAATTCTTCGCGAATCGAAGCGAATCGAAAAAATTAATTCGACACGTGTTTCGCCTCTAAACGAGGTATCCTCAGGACGGTTGGGCTACGAATGAGTCTATGAGAAATTACCATTACAAAGTTTCTCAAAACGTTTAAGCCGACCTCGAACCAGGTTAACTGTACCGGATGATTGACATACCAAGATTTTAACAAAAAAAAATTACTTTAGTATAACTATTTACACGAAACTTTTTTTATTTAAGCACCTCTCTCAGTATACCAACTCTACCCTGAGGATGTGTTCATCTCCCGAGTATGTCGGAATAATACAAACGAACAGACGCACAGACGAGTTATCTTCGTTTAAAACGGCAGGCGACACTCTCCGGCGCAAGATTACGGCTCTCGTTCGTATACAATGACATTAGTAACAAAAGCTTTCGAGTGCACTGCGCATGCCACTGTTTTTTCCACGGTAGGTAGTAAAAAGTTTATCATTACGCCGTTAAAAGGGGTAGTCGGAAACCGATACTTTTATTTCGGTTCACCGGTTTTTTGGCAGAACTGCATAACGTTTCCTCTTATTTAAAACTAGTTGTCCCGGTGAACGTCATCAAAATCAATAAATTATCTTTATTGTTATTTTTCTTATACCATCATGTTTTTTTTAATAATTATTCTGCTATTTAAAACAATTAAGGTCAAAAAAATAACCATCTGTCTTGAGTTATAAATGGTGTAACTAACACGATTTTGTTTTTAACCGACTTCAATATAGAGGAGGTTCTCAATTCGGTTGTAATTTTTTTAAATATAGAATTAAACCGTGTAACTCTAGGTAAGTAAAATTGATCGTAGCGTGCACTGAGCCTTAGAGAATGAGCTAGTTTTTTTATGCCATTAAAATGACAGCCATAATTTAGTGTCATAATAGAAAATAATATCTGGGCTGTATCGATATAAAATAGACTATCTGGGTCAAATATAATTGACATTGTGCATGGAACGATGCAGTTTTATATTTATTTAGGTAGTTATTTTTATACTCCTGCAATCATTTATCTAACTGTTGTTACATATTTATTGGATCTTCATGTGCGAACCTCATTTTCTATCTTGATTATCACTTGCACGATGAAGGCAAATATCGTGAGTAAAATCTGTAGTGGTATTCTGTAACGACAATCTCATTTTTCACGCGTGAGTCCAAAAGTGAATTGTGGATATTCAATACAAATTTTACATTTGTATTGAAATTCTACAACACACAAATGTAAAATTTGTATTTTTCCCTTTGCTAGTTTTGTACGAATTTCATCCGACTTTGATATGCTTATAATTACAGCACCACTCGCTTGCAAAGCGACCGTTCTACCAACTCGGCTATCACTGAGGCATTGAAGTATTCTGACTAAGTATTTACGAATGTGCAATTCAGAACCAATTATTGTAAAGGTATTTGACCCGCAATGAGTATTCGTATCAATTGAGTCACCTGCTCAATTGTCACAGGACAATGGGCATCATAACGCACCTTTCTGCGGACTTGAACCGCACCGGAATGGGCACAGCCGAAATTCGACCTGGCTTTGTAACGCAAGGCGTTTGACACTTAACAATAAGATCGATGCATACATTAACTAATGATTGTTTTAGTTCATAAATGGTACTACTTTTTCGACACGACTGCGCACGCGCAGTAGACCGTTTTTTGGGTGGGAGGACAGCTGTGTACTGACCAGTTTCGCGAAACTGACATGAGCAGCAGCCTCAGTTGATGCGAAGTTGAAACCTACCAATAAAGGTTCAGTAGAACTATTAATCAGACAAATGACAGACAGCGCTTGGTCGACGCATCGTGAGATTTTGCCTCGGGCAAGCCACATACAGGCAGTCGGTACGGATTGGCTGATTTTGACTCGGGCAAGTCACGTACTGAATAAGCGAGCCCGCCAGACAGGTAGTCGGTACGCAGTGGCTACGGTAAGTACCGTACGAGTACGTCATAATGAGCGCTAGCATGTCATTCCAGCTCTCAATGGGACCGCCTCATCAGAGAGTTTCTGTGCAAATGACACTAAGTACCCTCCATTACGCGTGGGATACGTCTTGTTCGCCTCTAATTCTATTATCTGCCGGCTATTCTCTAGGATTTCACGTCGTACTGATATCCCTGTGATTATGTGAAGTTCACCATTGCGTACGACTGTACGTCGAGTGCGAGATTATTTGTAAGCTAACCGTATATTTTATAGTCTACCGTATTTAGACATTTTGTATGGAGAATTAAAAGTTTTATATACCGTCCGCTAGAGAAGCTTTTCAATTCTCCATACAAAATATCTAAATACAGTAGACTATACATGACCTTTCAAATAAAATCTATATAAAAGCGACAACCACTGTCTGGTTGACTGACTCACTCATCACGAAAACTCTGAAATTTGGCTCGCGGGATCTTTTGGGCCCCTAAGTGCTCGCTAAGAAAGGATCATTTAAAAATCGACCCTAAGAGTCTAAAAGGGGTGTCAAAATATCTATGCAAAATGTTATGTTCTAACTTTCTACGCGGACGAAGCCGCGGGCATCAGCCAGTAGTCAATAACTGTGTCGATACCAATAATATTTTGTCGACAACAACGATAAACATCACGAGTAACAGTACTCGTTTTACGTAAGCGCAGTGTGTCAGCTAGCCACTGCCATTCTATTGTGTATTATATACTATAGGTAGGTAGGTATAGGTACTATGAGAAATTTACTGAGATGTTAGTTGACGCCAATGACCTGATCATATAGGTCAAAGTGTTCCGAGAACTATGATTCAGTTTACCCGGAAAAAGGGTGCGGTTTGTACAGTTTAGTGTCGTGAAGTACTCATGTTTATGCCATCTATCTATCTGACGAAAGACGTCCACTGCTGGACATAGGCTTCCACACATCGCATTCCTCACTCATCCACCGGCTTCCTGCTACACGTGTGATATCATCGGTCCACCTTGTGGGGGCCGTTCTATACTACGTCTTCCGTGTCGTGGTCGCCATTCTAGAACCTAGCTAGCTAGCTTGGGCAACACCACAGATCATAGGCATGTCCTTACGACTTCTGCACATCACGGTCTTGCGATTGCCTGCAGTTGAGTACGATGAAATCCTTCCACAAGTCCCCCAAGGACTTCTCTATCCATACATGAGCTCAAAAACGTCCACTGCTGAACATAGGTCTCCCCAAATGACTTCCACACATCACGTTCCTTAGCCTACCTAACTTGCATCCTCAGTTCTGCGTTCTATATGCGTCCCGTCCAGTGTAACTTCGTCTTTACAATTCTTAGAGTATCCTTTAATCTAGCTTGTCTATGGACATCCTCATCTCTGCTTCTATCGCGAAGCGATACCCTGAGCTTATCTCTCTCCATTACGCGTTAAGCGGCATTGAACTTTCTTATGGGTATAGTATATAATCCTTCACCAATCAATGTAAGCAATCATTCATTTATTCCCTGCTAAACTATGTATAATCAAATGGAAAACTCGCTCGCTGGTTTTAAAAGTTGCGTCAAAAAAGGCGCACTTCTAAAGCATAGTAGGCATACATAAATAGTTGATGTATAGCGTTCATTTGATGAATTTCCCAAAAGCAAACACCTCCCCCTATTCTTGGTAGTGTCCGCTTTTATCCAGTTTCGATCTGAACAAAAAGAGCAAGTCCCCGCCTCCCCCATCCCCCAGCGGGAGGGTAGAGTGCGCTCAATCGATATGCAAGTTAAATGTACACCTGTGGACAACATGCTTTTGGGGTTTTCAGAGACTGTACCTGACTGTACTGATTTTTTTAAGCTAAGATGAAATCGAATAATAAGTGTTTAAATTTTCAATTGTTTATTATAATAAGGAATGGAACAAAATATCGTAAAAATTATTAAGAACAACATTTTCAATAGTAAGTAGATCGAACCGGTCTAACTAAACTAAAGGCTGCAAAATTTTTATCACACAGGGACTCCTTGTGTTCACTTACTTTTCTTTTTTCAATAATCTCACCACACGGGCTAAACCCGGACATTTGGAACGCTTGCGCGGGGGCATGGGTCCAACACGTAGAGACCTTTTTGAGGATTTTAATTTTATGTTAGCCACCTGCTGTCAACTTCTGAAACTGATAGCATAAACAGCGAATTGACATCAGCAGGCGGAGGAACTATTGCCGGAATATGGAAAGATAATTGGGAATATGGACTATGGTTACGGAGATTTTTTTAAATATTATTATTATGGTACAGTTTGACTCGTGACCGTACACAAACGTACGTACAAATCGACACATTAAAATCTATGGAAATGACAAAATAACAATTGGCATCTCTATTGTTTTTTTTTTATATTTAATACCGTTCTCATTTCAAAAACGGTCCGGCCGTATCCCGATACTTGTGCAACATATGGGCACCGTACACACACCCTTCGTCAGGTGAGTCACACGGCACTATCTGTGTGCGTGTGTGTGGGTGCGGCGACCATGTGTGCGTGCGAGACTCACCGGCGTCTGTCATTACAGAAGGTATCACGAGAAGTGGCCGTTGTCAATATAGGTAGGTATACTATGGGACTATGGGACTGCTCGAGGACGGTCCCCAACCGGATGGACCGATCAAGTAAAGGACTCATCTGCTACCAAATTCAGCTCGGTGGTCAGAAGCGCCATGAACAGAGACCGATGGAGGCTAATCGTTTGATCCAAGTGTGGACTATCCAACGATGATCGCGATCCTCAGACATGAGGGACCGACCATAGAGAGAGAGACTATGGGACTAGGCCCGCCATACACTCCCACCTCTACTACTCCTGTAAGCCAGGATCTATAGTGGTGTCCCATGATGACACCGAGGTTTGACCCTCGGCGAGTCCCGGGATAAAGTTAATTGTCTTGGAACCCGCACGAATTTAATCGAAAGATAAAAATAGGAGGAGTTGGAAATAAATTATATAGGTAGGTATAGTAAAGAAGCTGTAGGTTACACGAGTCAGGGAAGCATGGCCAGGTTGTCACGTCATCGTTCGTCAGCGGTCACGATCTCACTGCGCACTAAAAGCAATTGGCCTATCTATCATGACCGTCGATCATGCCAACAAAATATAAGCACTATCACGATATATAAGCATCTAAGAGACCGAATCAACATCTGTGCTCGAATAAATGATTTATTTTACAACTTTCTTCATAAAGCTATCTGCTATTTAGTAGATTTGTGTGAACTAATTTAAGGATGCCATTTCATTCAAAATTATTCTAGTCCGAGTACGATGGATAACACTATCATAACCTAATTTTAAAAAAGAACAACTATATCATCGTTTTATAATTTAAATTTCAGTCATGCAAAATTATTCTAGTACTATAGATCGATAGACAGACACTTTCATACCATACTTTAAAAAAAATAACAGTATCTACAAGACTCATTTTTTTTTATTATAAAAATTGGCCAATTCGAATCAAACCCACTGTGTTAGCAGTCCACTAGGCGTTGTTTTTAATATTTCAGCATGGGCTCGAGACACGCGGCTCTCGGGGGAGCTCTCACACATACATCGCATGATAAACTCTACCTACACCTACCTACGGCTCTACCAGCTATATAGAGACACCTTTATTTAGATCGAAAGTTATGAAGGGAGAGCAAAAGTCAAACATGGATGTAGGTACTACAAGGGACACGGACCTAGGTAGACTCTAGGTAGAGTTCGTGGAGGGCTCTATACCTGCAGACGTTTAGTTGCGTTTCGATGATTGACAGTACATCAAGTGCGAGATTATTGGTAAGCTAACCGAATACTTTATAGAGTACCGTATTTAGACATTTTGTATGGAGAATTGAATAGCGCCTCTAGCGGACGGTATTTAAAACATTCATCATTATCAGTATCTACAAGTTTTGACAGGAGTAGGGGATTCATTTCATCATCAACATCATAAGTATCATCAGGGGACCTACTTATTTTTTTTATAATTGCGAAGACACATTTTACTAGACACTGGCAAAATGGCATTATTTTGTAGCCGATTGGCAGTAAAAAAAGAAAAAGTACCCACCGATATAGCTTTTTTTAAATGTTAAACTCTATCTGTGCAAACATCTCACTTTAAAATGTTGTATTAATTATTATTTTTAAGCTGTTTTAAAAGAATGCTAAATAAAAATATTAGTAACAGTGGCATTATTATGAAGTAGAGCGTATAAAATGTTGTTAATTCTTTATAATGTTAAGGCATATCGGATACTCATATCATAGACAATTAAACAAATTACGATAAGTTCGTTATATTTCCAAAACATACACCGCACAGAAATCAAACCCATGACCATACTCCGAATAGGTACTAAAAGACTGTCCAGATTTTAGTATAATCATTTCGAGAGATAGCTAAGTTATATTTATCTATACAATTTAATGTTTCAATATTGATTTATTATATTTACGCGAATACGTGTAGTATTCGCGTAAATATAAGAAATCACTACCTATGTTTACATTACTGTCAAACCAAATAAGTCAATTGTAATAAGTAACACACACATTACGAGTAATTATATCAAAATAATAAATTTTATTTCGCGGAATTGGCTCTTTTCATAATTCTGCTAACCCGTAGGTAAATATAATTTTATAAGGATATTAAGAAGGTAATTACAAATCGCATTACCATGTAGGTAATGAGGTTTCAAATTAATTTATAAATAATATATTTATTTGGTAACAATATAATATCATCTAATGTACTGTACTTATGCAGGTAGCCGTGCTTGTTGTATTCTGTCTCAAGATGTTGGAATGACAACAGGATTCTTGATTTCATTTTAACACCCTTACAGTCTTTACGAGAAGCCTGAAAAAACAGACAAAAAACCCGTTAAAAAATATTGTCTTCAAAAAACTAAAAAGCAAAAATGATCTATTCATGAAATCTATCTTGTCTAACTAAATCAAATATTTATTGAATGCGAACTAAGAATGAGACCAATCTGGAAGGAAGTATATGCTTGTAAATAAAAAAAAGAATTGTCCAAATCGGTTCATAAATGACGGAGTTCTGAGGCAACAAACATAAAAACTCTAAATAACAATATAATAACATCCCTATGGAGCGGGTCACCCTCTTCCTTCTAAGGAGTAAGCCATTAGCCCTTCGAACTATTTATTTTAATATCTTCTAGTCGAAATCTATACTAAAATCGGGGAACTTTGTACCAATGCCTACCCCATAGTGTAATATTCGTGATGGTCGAAATGGCAAGTATCTAATTAACTTATTTCTGTAATTAATTATATATTTTACGCCAGCAGTGATGTTTCATTTGAAGTGAAGAGAGCCGTGAAATGGCCGCTAAATGCAATAACATGTGATGCAAGCTAAGTTGGACTCGGGTTCTTGTAATAACTACACCATTAGTTTTTTTTTTTATACATTATAGGCAAGTATTTGATCTCGATCTCACCTGATGGTAAGTGACGATGAGATCTACGATGGAGCATACTTGTCTTGGTAGGAAGGCAGCAGTACATTCGATCGAGACGCTACATTCACTAGACACATGCAGCGCAACTGATCTGACCCGCCATCCATGAATGGCAACACCGAACATCATGCTGGAACACGGCTAGGCCGCTTGGCGACATGGCTTTGTTCAGTGGGTGGTGACTAACCACGGCCGAAGCCTACCAACAGTAGAGTTGTCACCTAGTTGGCACCACCCAGGGTCACGTGTAGGGTATCTCGAGGGTACTTAATTCTCCTACGGACGACGGTGACTCGACCCCAATTATTATTATTTATTTGACCATTAATAATTAATGTATATCGCCAGACAAACACACCAAGAGTGCGTTCAGAAATAAAGCATTATGGATAGGCACCGTATAATTCGGTAACGAGGATCGCTGGTAGGATCGGTGGATATCTGGTAATTTCTTAAAAATAAAATACCATTTAAAGAAATAACATGGAGGTGAGTGGTCCAATAACACACCACCGAATGCCGTTCCTATGGAGAAGAACGGGCAAGAAACTCCATGGTTGCTCTTATGCATTCAACATTCATCCGTTTTATCTCTAATCCCAACCCTTCGTAACCCTTCGCAAGCTAAAAAAGCACCTTAATTCGAAGGGTCAGTACCTTTTGTCGTTATAGACCAATCGGTGTTTTTTTTTTATTAACTTGTTATTGTCTGAATTTGGTCCAGATGACCCTTGGTCACCTTTGGGTGTTATTTGAGAAGGGTCAATTGGATTCGTATGAATGGTCGCTGGTCAGTTGAAGGGGCGGGCCCTAAAGATTTATATGAATGTATGCTCGGCACCTAATTATGTTGAGATTTTGTTAAAAGCATTTATTCGCACATGTGAAAGGGTATTTGTTTTTTTTTAATTTGAAAAAGGAATAGCCTGCCTATGCAAGAACGGATGAATTAATTTGTTTATTTTTTAAATCCAGAGTGAATAAAATGGGTTACTTTATACCTCGGGAAATGTATATTTCTTTCTTGCGACACATTTATGGTTATCATTTTATACCATAAACCTAACACTGGGTACGTACATGAATAATGGTAATGATATCGCCAGACGAACACACCAACTATACGGTCCAACACTAAGCAACGCTTGTATTATGGGTACCGTACAATAGACTGAGGGCGAACTCAGTATATAATACTTATATAGATATTAAACATCCAAGACTCGGGTACAAACATTCATGCTCATCACACAAAGTTTGTCTCTGCCAGGCTTCAAACCCAACTATTTACAAATTATTATGTTTTACTTTTCTTCGCAGACGAAGTAGCGGGCAAGAGTTAGTAATGCAACGAACTAGTTGCTCGTCAGTTATGGATTATTTAAGTGTTTGTTTACCAACATAATTGACGCAACAAGCCAATTAATAAATTAAATTTTAATTACCCTGTGTTTATACCTAGCAGCTTCATTCATTGTAATTGACACGTGCTGTGTAATTCAACCACAAAATGTTGAATAAACATGATAAATAATGTACCTATAATTAAGTACATAATGTGCTGATTAGCGCAGTTGGTAGGGACCCTGCTCTCTACACCTAGGCTCTTGGGTTCGAATCCTGGTAGAGACAAACTTTGTGTGATGAGCATTGTATGGGATATCATCAGATATCCCATACAATATCTGTCAAAAGTGACAGTTAATATGCGATTGCTGTTCGATTATGAATCGATTGTGTCAGCAGACTTGGGGCCAGTTCGTCACAAATGTTTCATCATTAACATAATTTATATAATATATTAATAATAACATTATCATTTGTAATTCTATGAAACGTCGGTCTGTCCATGGGGAAATGTTGCCATTATTTGAGGTTTTACCATAAATCCGATAAGACTTCAATAATATTATGAGGTAATTCATTATTCAAGTATGTCACTGAAATAAACGATTACTCAGATTTCACAATAAACTCGTTAAGTGACAATATGTTAAGGTTTTTAAAAAAAAAATAGGTGCCTACACCGTACCATTATATTATATGTTTATATCTTTAAAATAAATGTAGTGTTTATTTCAATAAATTATAAGTCAAAGTCAAAGTCAAATATTTATTTCGTATAGGCCTACGGGGGCACTTACAAATTGTCATTACATTTTTTTTTCCTTAAGTCTACAACTATATACAATGGTTATGTACATGGAAAAACAAAAAAACTAAAAAATACTTATTACTAGGACAATGTAGTTAGGTATATTGGTAATTCTTCTTTTTTGAGGTTTGCAATCGGCTACAAAATAATACCATTTTTGCTAGTGTCGAGTATTATTTGATAATTGTTATAAAATTATATGATGATGATGAAATGAATCACTTTAAAGCTGTGGATACTTTACTTAAAATTTACCGGTCATTTTGGGCGAACTTGAAGTCAAGTTATACTTTTTTAATACAATTTCATTCACTCGTGCACGTTTATGAACACACAATGATTAATATCCCACTAATATTACACATTATATCATCAAAGAAACACATTTTTTTTAAACAAAACAAAATTGCCAACTTCACGATTCAACTTCCCGCCAAAAGTCATACTGGTCAACTGTGTCTTCAATAAAAAAAATATCTGTTTCTTTTTTATTTAGTAAAATGGTTAAAGTAGGTTATACATCTCAGCGTATTTCTCTACAGCAATAACCTTCGTGATAGCTTTTATGATTTTTTTTCTTTTATCAAAAACTAACAACAGTTTTTTTTCTTAATCGTAACGTCCACAAATCCGTTCACCCTTGAAGCAGTGTGACCACTTATAATCAATCATATGAGCATCCCTTCGGGGTCCTTTATCTTTCGCGAACGTCCCTTTGGGCGCTTATGCAAATTTTTCGCAATTAAAGCGTCTCGGGTAACGGTCTTCGCTAAACTGTTGCCAAGCGGCAACAGCTGGACTTGCGATCCGAGTGTCTTAAGTACATGGTTATGTATTTCTCACGTCGTGGGATGCTGTAATAAAACATTTTAAAAGATAAGAGCTATATTGTTTTCTTATATTTACGCGAATACTACATACTGATATAAAATTAATCTTACGGATTGGTGTTTTGCAATTGTGCGCTTGGCTTGGAAACCAATGGCACGATTGCAAATAATAATAGTTATAATAGTATAATAACAATAGTTTTATTTCAAGTTAAGTAAGTAATTATCCCTAGACGAACCAAACTAAGCAACGCATGTATTATGGGTACTGTACAATTAACTGAAAGATGATCCTAATTCATACGAGGGATAGAGACTAAATTCTTTTATCTCACATTTTGTCTTGTTACACAGCCGGCTGTGCTAATAGTGCAGTATTTATTTTTTATTGAACTTTAAATTTCAAAAAGCAACCATGGAGTTTTCGTCCATTTGTCACCATAGCAATGGTATATCCTCCATAGATACTGGCGGTGGAATCTTAGCACAACATACTCTTGAGACATAAAAATTCATAAGTACTGCAGTTAACCAATTACGTGAATAAAAAAATTATGTCGAGACAAGTGCTCTGTGGAACCCTACTAATTAATTCGAATAGAAAATATGAGTGATAACAGTACAGTGTTCTATGATAACGGTAATACTATAACTAATCAATTACTATACAATCATCATTGCTGATTAGAATCAGTCCGAGAGACCACAGATACAGTCCGATTACTTCTCGACAAATGTTGCGTAAAAAGTTTTTACTACTCACACTCATGTCGTATATACAAGCAAATATAATAATATTCAATGAATATTCAATAACACAACTGCCGCTAAATGAAAATTTTATTAATAAGCTATTCAAAATACTATTAACTAATACAAAAGATAAAAGGAATGCGGCAAATAACGGACTAAAAGATGACAACTCGAGTTTAAAAGCACATTACGATATAGACGATGATCTTATAGAAGATATAACTAAAATAGGTAAGTCTTAACTATTTTATACGCCTATCAATACTATTCTTTAGACTAGGGATTCCCAAACAATTTTGGGCAAGAGACCCCTTTTCCAAAATGAACTGATACTTCAGACTCCCATAGGCAAATCACTTTAAAAATCCTATCGCTAGTTTTTTTTCCTATTCATATAAAATAATAATTTCATCTTGCACGAACTTGTGCACGCTTATCGACTTTTTAAAAGTACAACAGTGATACTTCCTACTAAAATCCCACTAATATTATAAATGTGAAAGTTTGGATGGATGGATGGATGTTTGTTACTCAATCACGCCAGAACGGCTGAACGAATCTGGATGAAATTTGGCATAGAGATAGATTATAGCCTGGAATAGCATATAGGCTACTTTTTATACCGGTAAAATGTATGATTCCTGTGAGATAGATTTTTTTAAATTTTTCATAGAGGGTCTACATGATTTCTAGCATAGGTAGTGGTAGTTTAGGGGTCAGAAAATGACGTAGGCTAATTTTATCCCGGAAAAATGCATGGTTCCTATGGGATAGCATACAGGAACCGTGTTTTTTTTAAACTTAACTTTTTAATCGCGGGTAACACCGCGGGGCGCAGCTAGTGATATTATTAATTGTTTTTTGAGGTTCGCGTACAGGGAGCTGGGAGTCGAATGAAGCGCCCGTGGGTTTCTTGGTTCCTGAGTTCGAGAACGCTGGACAAAAGAGATTTAGGACTGTAAGCGGGAAGTTGCTGGACTCCAAGTTTATAGTCGGTGACAACATACCTAAATAGGCGCAAGAAGAACACGAAGGATCCCTAAGATTTATTGACTTCTTATATTTAATAATGCTACACATTGAAATAAAACTAATTTAAGGATTTTATCGCGTTTATACCTATTATTATTTTTATGTTCCCGACGCTTCGCCTGCTTCGCTTTTGCATTTTTTGTTTTGTTTTTTTTTTATTTTTCCTCCCGTGACCATGGTTGCTGTAAAGGCTTCTACCAACTTGGCTACAACTGCTTCTGCCATCGTAAATTAATTAAATCTTGAATCACTGGAAAGTTGTATGCGGACAATGAAACGATTCATAGTTTGTTATACTAAAAAAAACACCTCAGAACAATAGTGTAATCTCTGATACATTTAATTTCATTGTAAACAGTGTCACTACACGACCGCTAATCTTGTATCAGCATCTCACACACAAAAAATGCTTAACCCTCTCAATAAACGGCCAAATTACCATAAACAAAGCATTATGTAGCAGCGGTTGACGGGAAACCGGTTAAAACCGGTTTTATCCGGAAATTGTCAGATCCTATAGTTCCATAACACCGCGCAACAATCGTTCTTTTGTTTTTTTTCCACGATGGGCCCATTTGACCAGATCGCAGTTGGGGTGTTAAGCGATTAACAGTGAGAAACTTAAACATCCGAGGGTCAGAATGGACAATGCGAAGATGCAAGGGTTAGATCTGTTATGATCTTAATAGCCCGGATGTTAGAATATTTTGTTTAAGATTAATTGCGGACTTTTTGGCGGGTTTTCTCACGAGGTAAGTCGTGTAATGTGGGCATAATTTACATCAAGGGAATTGCATGAACTACAGACTATAAAAAGATCAAACAAGAGAAATACATCTACATCATTAAATATGAGGGGGAGGGGGAGGGGGGTGTTATTCGTTGAACGCGATTCGCTAAACAAGATGCACGTCAAGTGCCAGCTAACTGTATACTTTATAGTTTACCGTATTCAGACATTTTGTATGGAGAATTGAAAGTTTTAAATACCGTCCGATAGAGGCGCTTTTCAATTCTCCGTACAAAATGTCTAAAGACGGTAGACTACGAGTATAAGATATACGGTTAGTTACGAATAATCTCGCACTTGAAGTACTGTAACCTTAAGTCTGTCGACACATTTTCATCACGGTGCTTAATACTGCCAGAATTAAATTAGATTATACCTATATTTCAAGATAATATTCTAATTTAGGATACTTTGTACCCAAAAAAAAACATTTGATTTTGGATAAGGGGGGTTGGGAGGTGCTAATCTAAAATCGCACCACGTATCACCAGGCAGGAGGGGGGTTAATGGACGGCCCCTTAAGCAATATCTTAAACTATTCTTGAATGATAGTTTCGAAGATATCTTATAGCCAAAAAACCTTATCGTAACTGGATCTTAGCCAAATTCCTGTTAATTTAGCTAAAATATGACCTATGCTATTACCCTAAGACATTAAGAACGGACAATAATTTACTCAACGTAACACAAATAAACGTTCATATAAAAATAAAAAATACAGTAAATTTAAAAAACACAAACGTTTTCTCCCCACATTTTCTTGTCGACTGATAACGAATTGAGGAAGGTGCAAATCGTTGACCTCAATACCCAATCTTATTTGCGGTTTTCTGACAAAAAAAAACAAGCAAAGAACACCTTTAACAACCAGAAAATACGATCTGACATTCTTAAACCGATTACTTTGTTAATTTTGTAGGCACAGACAAATACTACATAGGTACCTTATTGTATACATACATATATTCATGTAACGATGTTTTGCAAAAATAACTATGCCTTCCAAAAGGATCTTCTTGCAATATGAATAAGGGTTACTTATCATTGATTGGGAAGTAAAGGAAAGGTGTTTGGAACTTTTAACCGTTTCGTTATCAGGTAAACGTGTCCGCTTATCACTATGCTTCGTTGAGCACAGCAGATGCCATGGATTTGAACTCAAACAATTGAATTGACGAAAAAAATATAGCCAAGCTGACAGAACATATAAACAAAGGTCGCAAGTTCAAGCCCCGGCTCGCACCTCTGGGATTTTTAGATTGTATGTACGAATACAACCATGTTTAACCTTAGCTAAACGGTTGAGGAAAACATCAAAGGAAAACGACACTTGCACTTGACTCTCAGCGAGTCCCGGGATAAACTTATAATTGTCTTGTCTACCAACTTGGCTGTTTTTTTTTATACATTATGGCAAGTATTTGATCTCGATCTCACCTGATGGTAAGTGACGATGAGATCTACGATGGAGCATACTTGCCCAGGTAGGAAGGCGGCAGTAGATCGAGACGCTACATTCACTAGGCACATGCAGCGCAACTGATCTGACCCGCCATCCATGAATGGCAACACCGAACATCATGCCGGAACACGGCTAGGCCGCTTGGCGACATGGCTTTGTTCAGTGGGTGGTGACTAGCCACGGCCGAAGCCTACCACCAGTAGAGTTGTCACCTGGTTGGCACCACCCAGGGTCACGTGTAGGGTATCTCGAGGGTACTTAATTCTCCTACGGACGAAGGTGACTCGACCCCAAAACGTACGCTGTACGCTTATTTATTTTCGTAGGTTTAGTTTTAGTTGCGTGAGAATTTAAGTGTAACACTAAACTATTATAACAATTAACAGTTGTCCAAGTGAGAACAACGTGACGCAGTAAATGGACACATTAAATCTCGTGCGCAGCTTCTCGGTAAACTGACTCACTGATAGGGTCACTAAGCGTTCTGCTTTAACGGGATGACGTATTTTTTTCCAATGTAGAGTCTCAGACACTTATATATTTCAGCCATAGTTTTACGATTCCGTGTGGACAAGGTGTTATTTATATACAGCATGATCCAGGAAGTGTATACTAAGTCTCGTAACTGCGCGTCTTTTGTAATCATTATGTGTAGTAAGCATTTCGATATGTCAATGTATAAAAATGTTTTGCTTACAAAAAATCACAATTGTCATTTAGTAGCTTACAACATTTATTTTTCTGAGATCACACAATCATTACAAAGTCGCTAAAGATGCGCAGGTTCGAGGCATACTATACTCTTTCTGAATCACTCCGTATAGTTGTTGTGTTGTGCTTTTGTACTTATTTTTATATATATTTTTAAATTAATTTTCTAATTAAAAGAACAATAGAAGGTAATTAGTTTTCACCGGCATCGGCAGTGTGATTTTAAACCACTCGAAATCGACATCGGAAACGGATTTGAAACTTTCCGATGTTGGTGTCGCTCAAAATACGATTTGTTATTGTCATTAAGACACATCGAAGATAATCAAATCAAATCAAATTCGGAAGTTTTCGATTCCGTATCCGATATCGATTTCGGATGGTTTAAAATAACCTCGTAGGACTCGCCGAAGATCAAATCTTGGTGTCATCATTGGTCACCGCCGTGGATCCTGGCTTATAGGAGTAACCCCACTACCGAGTGGGGAGTGTGTGGCGAGCCACATCAGATTTCAACAAAAATAAACATTTCTTATTTTTATAAAAAACAAAAGTCGCAGAACATAGTTGCTAAGTATATAATGTGAAGATGTAACTTAGGTACCTGTAAGAGATTATTACCCATTTTTCAATTAAAAATGTATAATCCCGGGAAACATTCATCATGGTCATCCCACTCCTTGAGATGCTGACTGCTCTGACCCCTGCTTGTTCCCACGGAACCCGCCACTGCGCAGTTTCTGTGTACGTCACGTACTACTCACGTAGATAAGTGATTCACCAATGTATATGTGCTTCTTATAAGCAACTCTATCTGGTAGGTCTATGAATAAGAATTATTTAAAAATAACTTGCAAAGAATCTAATAAGCTCTGCACGGTGATGCAGAAACGGTATACGAACCTGCGCGCTTTTAGCGCATTTGTAATTTTATGTGCTTCGGAATTTCGTTATGACAAATTAAAAAAAAGTTTGTTCACAAAAAACCATTTTCATTGGTTTAAAATTTATTTTTAAAATCGACGTTAAGAAATTCTGAAGACACGCCATTTTCATATCATCATGTCACATCCATTATAATGTGTATTTATTAAATGTTTTATTGCTATTAATTACTTGACATTGGCAATATACCCGCTAGGTTGTGGGTGAGGTTATTTGTATATCCATTTTATTTCATCGCATCACATTTCGTAAAGAAAGAAGAAGAAGAAATTCTGACTTCACATGACATTCTGACAGGTTTGAAGGTCTACTCTTTGAGAAACACGAATAATACACAGACCACGTGCTATCAGGACGTCAAGTGCGAGATTACAACGGAACTAAGAACTTCCTCCTTTTTGAAGTCGGTTACAAAATACTTTTCAACATGACGGAATAATAATATATAATAATAATACCAGCCCTTTTAATGTCCCACTGCTGGGCACGGGCCTCCCCTAAATGCGAGGGGGGGATTAGGCCATAGTGCACCACGCTGACACAGTGTGGGTTGGCGGACTTCATACGTCTTTCGAGGGGTTCTCTCAGACATGCAGGTTTCCTCACGATGTTTTCCTTCACCATTTTAGCAAGTGATAATCGTGGTTTAAAATCAGATTCGCACATGAAATCCAGAAATCTCTGAGGTGCGAGCCGGGGAGTTTGAACCTGCGATCCTCGTTACCGAGGCAAGCGTTCTACCAACTTGGCTATCACTGCTTACTACACGACGGAATACATCACTGCAATTATAAAATTTACTCATTGGACTTTCATCTTTATTAGTTAAAAGCGAACATCTGCAAATTGTCCGCCGCGTTCAAGGTGCATCTCACAAAGATAGGTCCATTGTGTTCGACCAACTGATTTGCATAACCCTGCGATGCGACGGCTAACAATATCGCACTGTCTCCCGCCCGATGGGTCTAACTGACCCATTTCTAAGAGCCCATTCATACCACGCAAAATTTCTCACTGAACACAACAAAGGTATGACCAAACCCTTTTCGCGCTACGATTTTTATGGGAAACAGTTTTCTATGCTCCATTTTTTGCATTGTCCAATATTAGACCAACGGATTTGCCTTTGGCGAATGTTTATTCGATTTTAATATAAGAGCGCATAATAGAATGGTCGCCATTTGTTGGCTATTGTAGTCCACCCGTTATACCTAACTCGTAAGGTGTTAAAATACCGTTGTGAATTGAAGCGAGGTATTATTTATTATAACCATAAATTATTAATAATTGAATGATTTTTGAAATTGTTCAAAGCAAACAAGAAATAATTAAGAAATAAAACATTAATAAAAAAAACCACTGCTAAGTTTAAAAACAATGTAAAAAGAATATTTAATTTCAGACTATAACAAAAATAAAATGCCATCGACTAAAGATTTACCGCGCCATTTGTAAGTAGGTTGCCTATATTTCTACTGCCATTAGCGTCTGCGGAAAACTATCCAATAAAATCAATAAAACAAAACGGCAAACCATAAAACCAAGCTCAAGGAACTCTCTTGCCAATATTTAAAGTAACCTTTACAGAAATTGCAACAAATAGCACCATAAAGCTATCGCAACATCGACATCAAAGGTTATCGCGATATTCCGAAATAACCGTTGATGCGCCGCCGGTGTCGTTTTAATTGTCCATCCACGGGGCAGGGTCAAACCGGCCCGTCCATCTCAGGTAGCCAACCCGTGCTGACCTAACACAATACAAAGGTCGGAACAACCCTTTAAACACCCCGAAATCGGTGCACCGTGAGCGATGGGGTCAGCCCGATGACCCCACTGACCCGTCTTTACAAACCCACCCCTTTCTTACATGCCCATTATTTGTAATCCCTTTCGCGAATCTATTTCATTGTTCGTCTATTCAGTTCCTTATATAGGACGTTCGTCTATTTGTGAAATTTTTGCGTGAGAACGATCCAGTTTCTTTGCAAAACTGTAACGTACTATATGTGGGACAAAGGATCCTAAGTCCTGTTGGGAACGGAACGTTGTCAGCTAAACAATGATATGGTCGCTTTTTAATGATCCGCTTTGTGTTAGCAAGGTGCTTTGATACATTTCGTTTTGTTTGGTCATTTTGACCGTTGGCCAACGGATTTGCCGATAGTATTTAAGGCGGCGGTGTAACGGTTGGGTGGTTATAATTGCAACGACTGGCCATGACATCGGTTTATCGAAAATAACGTAGAAAACGCCTATATATAGGCCACAATATACTTAGATAACTCGTAAAGAAACGATAATCCATCAATAAAACTTAATTAGATCTTGCACGATGATCTTATAACTATGTTTAGGTAGGTAGAGTTATGGATATACCGACCCCGAATTTTCATTATATTTGTAAGCTGGCTTAAGGTCTGAAACACGAGGAATAGCAGACTGAATTTAGAAACCAAATGTACTTTATAATAATTTCTTCTTTGTCATTCCATTCTTGAAAATAATGTTGCCCGGCCTATAAAATAAACTGGGTTAAGGTTTTGTTCAATATAACTGCGAGACGGAGGAGTCTCGTAAAATCAGTCTTATTCTTGCTATAGTTAGGTGGTCACCCAAAATTTCAAGACTAAGGTCAAGACTGCAAGACTGCAAGGGCTTGGCTTCTTGTCAATTACGTGAAGCTGCCAGGACTAGATGCTGGGCACGATGTCTCGCCAATCAACCCTGATGATGCAAACTTGGTTCAAGGGTCACCTTTCGCATCCTCTGCCCTCGTCAGTCCATTTTCTGGGAAACTACCAACTCTGGAGACTTCAATTTTGTCATAAAATAATTATAAAGCTTATACATTAACATCAGTATTATTACTTACGTCAGAATTGCTTTAAGAGAAATAAAGATTAAAAAACGGTCATCGTCCAGGGTCCCGGATGGAGCGGAAGCGGGCAGGGTGCGCGCGGGGGCGGGGGGGACACGGGACAGTTGGCACGTGCGCGCGCGCAGGTGCCTGCCACCCTCGACAGGGGCTACAAACTATTGGAGATTTTAGAGAATACATTTTTTCTGGCGTTTATTTCACAAAATCTTGTTATATACCAATGGACTCCATACGTTACCGGGCTAATAGTGGTTGAGTACTTATTAGTGCATCATAAACTTTAAATTATTATTAAAAAAACAATGTTTCAAGTACTATTGACTCTGTTGTACCACTAACAACAGACGAGCCCTTTTATAAGTTAAACATTTCTTGAAGAATAAATAATACAGTGGTTTTTTTTTATTTAATCTTACCATATGACATATTATAATAATATAAAACTATTTTACTAAATAATATCCAGGTCCCAGGCTTAGTTTCGGACCGCAACATGAACAATTTGTGATTATGCTTATGGAAAAATAAATATTGTAAAATAATATTATTACGAGTAGGTAATTAAAGTAGGATCAATAAAATAAATTAAAAAGTAAAATGTTGCTGATCCCTTCAGTTTCCTCTCAACCGGCGGCGACCTGCGTGGGAGCATGTGTTGATCCGTTATTTATTTTTTACTCGTTTTGTATCAAGATCAAAGTCCACTGGATGCCTTTTGACTCCTGATGATCTTGAATCACTCGACCGTTGCACCAAGTAGACCTTATTTTTTTTTTCTTTTTTTATTTGTAGACCTTTATCTTCAATTGTTTGTTGCATGTTATTAAAAAGTTTCCTTTACTCGTACCAATATTGCAAAGAGCTTAGAAAAAAATAATGGAAAATCAACAAGGAAATTACAACTTCAGTGTTCAACTTCCCAAAAAAAAGAACAATCATCTCTCATTCCTGAAGAAATTGGGACTAGAGCCGCCACACACTCCCACCACTGCTACTCCTGTAAGCCGGGATCTACAGTGGTGTCCAATGAAGACACCGAGGTTTGACCCTCGGCGAGTCCCGGGATAAAGTTTATTATCTTGGAACCCGCTCTCTCATTCCTTTAGTAAAGTTATACAAAATATAAGTACCATAACACCTCGAGCGCAGTATGCACAGGTGCTGCGTCTGCGCAGCGCACCCCTATCTCTCCCACGCACGCCGCGTATCCTTTGTGTTCGCGAGAACATCAATAATTATGACCTTAAGCTGAGTGAATTTATTGTAAAAAACATACAACCGAATTGAGAACCTCCTCCTTTTTGAAGTCGGTTAAAAATGAGGCGGCTTGGGACTATTATTATAGAGATAGATACTCGTATATAGATAGATATAAGGAGACAAGTTTATAGTTATCGTATCAAAAATTTAAACATGCTTAACCTTTTGACGACCTGATTAGCTCAGAAGGTTGAGAGAAGGCCTTCTACGTGGACGGTCATGGGTTCGAGTCCCGGTATGGACACACTGTGTGATGAGCACGAATGTTTGTACCCGAAACATGGATGTTTAGTATCTATGTAAGTATTATATACTGAGTACGCCCTCAGTCCATTGTGCGGTACCCATAATACAAGGCTTGCTTATTGTGAGACCGTATAGTTGGTATGTTTGCCTGGCGGTATTATTAAGCATCTGAAGAAGCTACAAATGACAGAAAATTTCGCCAAATTCTGTTACCACTTTCTATAGAGAGGATTATTGTAGAATTCTACCGCACAGGGCCCCAAGCCTGCTAACACAATCGATTCATAATCGAACAGCAACCGCATAGTAACTCTCACTTTTGACAGATATCCCATACAATATCTGCCATAAGTGACAGTTTCTATGCGGTTGATGTTCGATTATGAATCGATTGTGTTAGCAGACTTGGGGCCCAGTTGTATCGTTCATCACTGGCGATTCTTCAACGTGTGTCGTAATGACATGACGATTGACTTGAAACATTAACAGTCTTAAATTACCTGCAATTATATTTACTATAACAAGGTCTGACCATTTTTTCATTATTAGTACTTCAAAGTCAATTTTGCGGTAAGATATTATAAGGCACGTACCATCAAGGACTTCATTCCTTGCCTACCTTACGATCATTTTCGCACGGCTATAGTTTGCTCTTATGCTACGGCTTATAATTAAAGTTTTTTTAAAAGTGTGCAGTAATGTTCCCGACCGTAAGTACACAGAAATAGTAGTTCTATCGGAAATATTACGTACGGGAAACCGTTAAGGTTTATTTTTGCATGGGAATACTCAGCTCTAAAGCTACAGCTTGCCTCACCTTCACAATGTACCGTTCAAGCAATAAAATATATCTTAAATAGAAATAATTATCATCTTCCGAAATTAATAAGCCAAGCCTCTGAGTTTATTTCCTAGGGTACAAGCGCGTGTTATCGGCAGGTGGGCGCCCAGGTGCGATCGATCACAACACAACTCGTTGGTTGCGTAATGCCGACACGGCAAGGACCGCAATTGGGAGGCGCGCCCTATTTTTTGTAACACCGTTCTAATCGGAACAACGATTGTCATTTTACATCATTATGTTTTATTCTTAAATTGTACTAATAAGACACCGGCGAAATCGATTCTGATCGATTCGACAAGTATCCGAATCGATTTGATTAGATTTTTTCTCGATATTTCGGAGCCACTCTTCATGACCGAATCGAAGATTCGATACACCTACCGAATCAGAATAAGAATATTGTTTATTCATGTAAACCATTGAGTACAGTACTTATTAATCGTCAAAATAGTTACACAATGCTAAGCTACAACTTTACCACCCGTTCGGAATGCCGTTACTATGGAGAAGAACGGGCAGGAAACTCCATGGTTGCTCTTTTTAAATAGATCCGTTACATTTTTGTGCAGTACATTGTTATGGGTATGTGAGAACAATGTCGGAACGGCTAGGCAGACTTTAGTAGCGGATGAAAAAAGAAGTGCTGGAAGGAGTAAAGGTACATCACACAACTGAATGGTTCCATAGCAATTGAATGGTACCCATAATACAAGCGTCGCTTACTGTGGGACCGTACAGTTGGTGTGTTCGTCTAGCGATATTATTATTATTATATATATTTTAATCATTTTGATATGTAAAAAATCGTGAAATAACAACTTCACCGCTCGAAAATACTGACACATATATCTAAGTCTTACTCAGTCAGACTTTTAGTACTGGGAGTGATCATGGGTTTTATACCCGTACCGGAATAAAATGTCAATATCCTTACAGTAATTTACTATGGTCTGGGTGTTAGCGGCCTACAAGCGTTGCTTAGTGTAGCCTTTAGAGAAAGTCTGGCGATATTTATAAATTCACAACGTTAATTATCGATAGCCAAACAAGCCAGCCGATTAAAATCGATACGCATCTATATCAGCCATTTATTTTTCGCAATGACTATTAAGTACATATAAAAAGGTCTGTCATGTTGGTAATAGCGGCAGCTGCTTAGAAAGGGCTGAAGAAAGCGCTTAGCGACGTGAGCTAGGCTAGACACCAGGGTCAGTGGCACCACAGATGGCCACACATCTGCCGCCGACGCGCTTGGACGGGTACAACGTCTTCCAACCCACTCACGTGCGAGAGGGCGCGAGAGATAAGGAGTTTTATAATTTACTGGCCATGTGTTCGATTGTAACTTAAAAAAATAATCTTTATTCAAACTTTGTCCCCACATTTGACCTCTGGAGTCGAATGTCTAAAAAGGTCTCCTTGTTGAACCTCCGGGGATATTTATCCTGAAAATTTCAACCCACCAGGACCACCGGTTGAGGCGGTGTGTTATTTATCAGTCATTCCATCAATGCTGAGAATTGTTATAATAATAATAATAATATCGCCAGACGTACACACCGACTTTACGGTCATACACTAAGCAACGCTTGTATTATGGGTACCGTACAATGGACTGATGGCGAACTCAGTATATAATACTTATATACATATTAAACATCCATGACTCGGGTACACACATTCATGCTCATCACACAAAGATTGCCCCTACCAGGATTCGACCACGGAACGGAGCGCAGAGAGCAGTGGCACCAACTGTGCTAATCAGGTCGTCGTACGATCAAGTAACAGCTATTGGGGCCGATTGTTAATGCAAAATGATCCTTAATGTTCCCACAACGCATCCCGCCACAGAATCGACAACAAAAATAATCACAAGACGGAAAACAATGTGTTGTGTGTAGGATGTAGCGCACTCGATGTCCGGTCGGAAGGGAACTCGAGTAGCCGGGAAGCCGTACGCACACCGCTTCCACGGTGAGTTGATATACAGTGGGTATAGCTAAGTATACAGAGTGATACAGAAATGGTATACTAAGCCTTGAACCCACCCTTCTTGAGCGCATTTTTAAACACTAAGTCAAATTATAAGGTTTTATTTGACACATTAAAACGTTCTAATTTTACTTAGTGTTTCAAAATGCGCTTAAGAATCGCGATAATAATCATGACAATCAATTATTAGAGCTTCATAATCATGAAATAATAAAATATTATAATTTAGTATTTTGGGGTAATCAAAACCTACCTCTCGTTCACTGAAGACAATCTGACACTCTTACAATATTTTAAATACACTTCAAAAATATAGCAAAAACGTAGCAAAAAGTCGGCAACAAATTGTTTGTACAGTGTGATACAGAAAAGGTTTGAACTTGTGTCCTCTCGTTATCGTTATGTGAAGTTACAATTTCAATATGGCTTGACTTTACTGATTACAGCAGAAGTAGGTAACCTATATTTATTTGAAAACCATTAACGTTCTTCATCCGTTATTGAGGCAACAAATAGTTTTTTTTTTATTCAAACAAAAACACATTATTACAGGAAACGGGATGTGTACCAATTTTTTTTAATTACATGCAAAATGATACAGATTAGTAAACCAAATCGATTTAAATACCGAATTTGGGATCGAATAAGTAACCAAAAAAAGTTGACCTTTCTCTATGTGGCAAAATGGTTTAGTTCGAATGTCATTTTGAATTGGTAATTATGCGCAGTGATTTTAAAGACGAGTTCCGTTATTAAATTGTCTTATTAGGAGCTTCTAGAATTGGAGCTGTCATTTGAATTCATTATCCTTTAAAAAAAAAGATTTACGTCAATTTTAAGGAATTATTCAGAACCTCCTTTTTGTTTGTGAATTTCTATCGACAATTTCCTGTTCTACAAACATTTGTGACAAAATTATACCTTTTATTGAACTTTTAATTTCCGTTAAACATAGTTCGGGGGGTTATTTGCATTTTAATTTACACGAAATGCATATAATGGCGTGTCCCACAAAATGCCGGATGTCGCGATTTCAATCGACGATGTTTTCAATAAAAACTATTATCATCAAAAGGGAATCCATAATGAAATTGATATTTTTTGTTTATAGAACTGTTTGGTATGTTGACGCCATACATACATACTTCTTTGATTTTTCTAATTGATTTCTTATATCTACGCGAATACTATACAAATTGAAACGTCGGAAACGTAAAAAAAAAAAAAAAAAAAAAAAAAAAAAATAACTGTGATAAAATCCTTAAAATTTGTTTTATTTCAATGTCACTAAGCGGTTGACGACCTGATTAAGTTAGTTAGTAGTTAACCTGCTTTCTGTGACGAGGGTCCCGGGTTTGAGTCCTGGTAGGGACGAGGCATAGATTTATAATATATATATAAGTATTATGTACTGGGTTCGCCCTTAGTTTATTATACGGTACCCATGTACGAGCGTTGCTTAGTGTGGGACCGTATAGTTTGTGTGTTCGTCTGGAGATATTTATTTTACTTATTTTTTTCACATTACGTCTGCAACGAATTGTTAAATTTCTGTCTAAGGTCGTATTCGATCCATAGCAATTCAATCCTAGCAATACCAATAGATACCATTCCAATCGGATTGCATTGGATGTAAGCTAGGAATTCATATGAAGCCATCACTTTACTTATTCTTCTTCTTTTTTTACGAAATGAAATGCGATGAAATAAAATGGATATGCAAATGGCCTCACCCACAACTTAGCGGGTGTTTTGCCAATGTCAAGTAATTAATAGTATTCAATAAATACACATTATAAATAAAATAATGGATGTGATGATTCATGATTATACGAAAATGGCGATTTTTTTTATTTTTTTTTTTTATTACATTATAGGCAAGTATTTGATCTCGATTTCACCTGATGGTAAGTGACGATGAGATCTACGATGGAGCATACTTGCCTAGGTAGGAAGGCGGCAGTAGATAGAGACGCTACATTCACTAGGCACATGCAGCGCAACTGATCTGACCCGCCATCCATGAATGGCAGCACCGAACATCATGCCGGAACACGGCTAGGCCGCTTGGCGACATGGCTTTGTTGTTTGTTGGCGATCCTTGAAGTGGGTTAAAAATGTAAACTATTTGTAGTATTTTTTCTGCGACGCACAGGTTTTAAATATCTGAATACTACATCCGCTCACACCGAAAACAACTCCAGCTGGTCTCGTAATATGTTTTGCAATACAATACGGATCTATATAATAATTCCGGCCCTTTTTAATGTCCCACTGCTGGGCACGGGCCTCCCCTCAAAGCGAGGGGGATTATGCCATAGTCCACCACGCTGGCTCAGTGCAGGTTGGCGGACTTCACACATCTTCCGAGGGGTTCTCTCAGACATGCAGGTTTCCTCGCGATGTTTTCCTTCACCGTTTAGCAAGTGATAATCATGGTTGAAAATGAGATTCGCACATGAAATCCCAGAGGTGCGAGCCGGGGTTTTGACCCTGCAATCCTCGTTGCCGAGGCAAGCGTTCTACCAACTCGGCTATCACTGCTATTAATATGCTGCTATACGGGTCTGAATCAATATAAATCAGACATCGCTAATATGAGTGGCGCTGGTCAGGTGATGCTGTCAGGCATGACGGATTGGCAAGCGCCACATAGCGACAAATTGGCACCCTGCGCAGGAGAGAGCCGCCATCGCATCTCACTTACTGTGACCGCTGTTGGGGAAAACGATCGTGAATGGAGGAACTTAACTGTGTTCTTATTAGTGCTTGAGAAATTATTATAGTACTAGCTGTTACCCGCGACTGCGTCCGCGTGGTATTTAACAAAGACACAACCGTTAGTAATAGCCCGCTCGCGCGTTCTGAGCCCGGCAGCCTTTGTGATACTAAGTCGTTGGTTGGTTGGTTGGTTCTAAAATAAAAGTAGCCTAAGTTACTTCTTGTTACATCAGCGATCTGCCAGTGAAAGTCCCGTCAATATCGGTCCAGCCATTTCAGAGATTAGCCGGAACAAACAGACAGACAGACAACATTTTAAAAAAATGTTGTTTTGGTATATGTACCGTGTATACCAAATGCACTTAGTAAAAAGTGGTTATTTTAAAATTACAAACAGACACTCCAATTATATTTATTTGTATAGATGTATAGATGACTCAATGGAAACACGGTGTGCAGGTTCAAACCCCGGCTCGCACCTCTCAGAGTTTTGGGTAACCATAACATTTTCAATAATGATGGCAAACATAATGAGGAAAACCTTCACGTCCGTCGAAACTCGTGGTAAAGTTCACCAAGTTCACCAAACCACACTGAGCCTGCGTGGCTATGGCCTAAATGTAGGAGGAATGATTGCGAGTCGATTGTGGCAGACTTGGGGCCTTTATGAATACCCGTCGTACGGTACTAACGGTTAATATCACCCGCAAAACATCAATAACAAACTGTTACAATAAAAAAAGTGAATAATCCGTATGAATCTGCAGCGCGTGCGTTGACACTGCGCGCGCGCAGGTGCAGGCGGGGCGCGTGCGCGCGCACCTTGCGCGTCCACACGCCGCCGCCGCCGCCCGCGCCGACCCGTGGACCACTCGTAAGATTTTAATGAGTTTACATCGTCCATTGTCTTGAGGATTTTAAGAATACGATCGCGAACTTGAAGCTGGTTTTGGACCATGTGAGATAAATTTGACGGCCTGATTAGCGCAACTGGTAGTGACTCTGTTTTCTGCACCGAGGGTCCCAGGTTCGAATCCTGGTATGGACAAGCCTTTTTGTGATGAGCACGAATGCTTGTACCCAAGTCATGGATGTTTAATATGTATATAAGTATTATATACTGAGTTCGCCCTCAGTCCATTGTACGGTACCCACAACACAAGTGTGCTTAATGTGGGACCGTATAGTTGGTGTGGCGATATTTATTTATTTATTTATGATTTATATAAATAAATTGGATCGCTCGACTATAAAAACATCGCAGGTTCAAACCTCGCCAGATCAAGCGTCACACTCTTGAGAATTCATGTGTGAATCTCATTTTCAACCATGATTCGCTAAACGGTGACGGAATGGTGAGGAAACCTACATGTCTGAGAAAGGAGAGTCGGTCCTGGAAAGACGTGTGAAGTCCACCAACCCGCACAGGGCCAGCGTGGTGGACTAGGCCTAAATCCTAGAACATGGCTTTACCTTCTCCGAGACATTACTCTTTGGATGTCGTGTGTATAAAATAAAAACAGCGCATGCGCCGCCATGAGTCTATTTCAATACACCGATACCATTGACTTGAGTTATTATGCGGTAAATGATATTATTGTTTACGCTCAACAATAAAAGCGCGACCCGTTGTCATTATGGACAGAGACGATCATCGTTTTAATGTCGGTGTTTTCAAAGACGGCTACAAAACAATGCGTCTGAACTAAGTTGTAACTACGAGCATTAATCCGATCGTTTTATTAGGGTACTAGCTGTTGCCCGCGACTTTGTCCGCGTGACCGAATGGAACATTATAATTATCCACAGAAAAACATTTTAAGTACACATTTTGACCGTATGATGACCACGAATATTTGTACCCGAATCTATACACATGAGTAATTATAAGCAATACTTAACTACTTGTGATTTAATAACTAAATGTTACAAACTTATTTAATAGTCAAACACTATTGCCAAGACAAGTAGGTAGGTACCAATACAATCTAATTACATTCAATAAAAAGTTAAAATTATTATGTTAATCTCGTTGAATCTCAAGCTGCGTCGGCGCGCGCGCAAGGTGCGAGTCACACAAGTTAACCTGTTCTATCTATCCTAAGTAAAAAGCAGTTAATCTATAAACGACCCGATTGGCACAGTTGGTAGTAACCCTGCTTTCTTTTTCGGAGGTCCCAGGTTGGAATCCGATGGGGACAAACTTTGTGTGATGAGCACCAATGTTTAAGTACCCGAGTCGTGTATATTTAATATATATAAGTAATTTATTATACTAGGATCGCCCCACACAATTGAACTGTGCCCATACGATGCTTAACCGGGACCGTACAATTGGTGTGTTCGTCTGGCAATATGTATTTACGTATTGATTTCTTATATTTACGCGAAATAAAACTAATTTTACGGAGTAATTTTTAGGGAAAATGGCTGGGTGCTACCACCGACCAATAATTAATATTATTAAATCCAAAACCAAGCGTGCCATTGTAAGACCTCAAGACACTGTGAGCACCACCTAGGTAGATCGGACCACAAGCAACAATTAAATATGAGGTTACCCCGTTTCAAACTATGACACCAGGACGTCAACCACCTCAGTCCTCCCGTAACCATGGTTGCTGTAAAGCAGCCGAAACGTCGGAAACGTAAAAACAAAAAATAAACGCGATAAAATCCTTAAAAATAGTTTTATTTCAATGTGTAGTATTCGCGTAAATATAAGAAATCAATATAAATATGAGCATTTGTAAAGGGTTAAGAAAGTAAATTGAACAATAACAAAACATTTCACCCACACATTTGTTTTGAAAGGTGAAAACCTGTAATGTAGGGCGCTCATGTATCCATTGCGTTTTCTTCAATGAACACACTACCTTTGTACAGACAATACATGATTCAACATGTTGACTCACTCTGTCTGTCTGTCACGTCACATGCTGGATACTTTGAATATTTTTATATTAATCTCCCCTTCGCAGACTCTGAGTCATGCGCAAGCGCTGGCTAATTCGTATATTAGCAATTGTTCATGCAGTTTGGGTAATTTTGTTCCAATACATTGTTTTGTCTACAATTTATATTTGCAGCCAGCTTAGTAGACTATATGGCCTAATCTCCCTCGCATTGATGAGAGCGTCTATGTTCCCCGTTGACTTCAATCTGGGTGTTTTCAAGTCGAGAGTGAACAGGTACCTTCTAGGCAAGTATGCTCCATCGTGGATCTCATCGCCACTTACCATCAGGTGAGATCGAGATCAAATGCTTGCCTATAATGTAATAAAAAAAAGAAAGACCCGTGCCTATACACGGTACCCAATATTTTTTTCTAGTATTATTACGCATAGTATTAAAAGAGAATCAGTTTTCTACTTTCAGATACCTAATTATTCTTAATAAAAATGTAAAAGATCTTTTTAAAAAGAGCAACCATGGAGTTTCTTGGTCGTTGGTCTCCATAGAAACGGCATTCCGAACGGGTGGTAAAGTTGTAGCTTATCATTTTGTAACTTTTTTGACATATTCTGATTCTAAATTCTAAAAACTTTAGTGTAAAATCTTGCGAGACTTCGTCTGGCGATACTTTAGGTCTGGCGAGACTTTACGTCTTACTGTTAGTCTCATGTTCACAAGACTAAGTCTTCGGGCGCCCTTTCTCATGATCAACAAACCGCAAACCACAAGAACACAAGGCCATTCACTTAATACTTCGTATCTACTTGCCAACTTTTAAATACCGTTCGTATACTTAACTAGATAAATCCCCTTTTAAGGAATGCCATGATCCCCCGATAGATGTAACTAAGCCCAGCTGCCCACCACCTGCTCACTCATAGGGATTTTCCGGTCAATGACCTTACACAGCCTGTGTTATGGGTCACATACCTATTCTAATACTATGATACTTAGTCATAATAGTTATTAATAATAAGTACCTAACTTACTTATATTTATGTATCGCTCTATCGAGGTCATGTGTAGCCCAGGGCCCCAAGTCTGCTAACACAATCGATTCATAATCGAACAGCAACCGCATAGTAACTGTCACTTTTGACAGATATGGATTTGACAATATGGGATATCTGTCAAAAGTGGCAGTTACTATGCGGTTGCTGTTCGATTATGAATCGATTGTGTTAGCAGACTTGGGGCCCAGGGCCCGTGGTATAAGGCGTCGTCCTAACTGGCTCACGATCCTACGAGTTAACAATGTGATTTCGCCGCGCAATGAGATGAAAAGCGAAATCTCTTCAGTTAGAGTGTCCTAATAGGTCTTTGATTGTGTTTGAAGATAACTTAAATTGTTAACTAGTTTAATATGACGCTAAGAGTATAGTTCTTTCATTGTATGATCTAGAAATTTGAGCGATCAGTCCTCCAGGCTGCTATATCAGAATCAGACTCAGAATAATTTTTATTCATGTACAGTACTTATGAATCGTCAAAATAGTTAACAAAATGCTAAGCTACAACTTTACCAGCCGTTCGGCATGCCGTTCCTATGGAGTTTCTATCATCCGAATAATCCAAGATTCTGTAGTAACTCTTATGACATAGTTTAGTTTTCACGATTGTTTTGAACTTATTGATGGGCAAGTCGGACTCGATTGGAGAGAGATCAGGCTCCGGACACAACATAAACAGTATGATCACATTGGGAATCACAATTAAAATGTACGTTTTTTTTAATTTTTTTATTACGATATAGGCAAGTATTTGATCTCGATTTCACCTGATGGTAAGTGACGATGAGATCTACGATGGAGCATATTTGCCTAGAAGGTACCCGTTCACTCTTGACGTGAAGGTATTTTGATAATTATTGACCGGTTTGTCCAAACACTTATCTCGCTACAATGTCCTTATCACCTGGATTTGACATCATTGCACCTGCTGTTCGCTAAATACCGTACTCCGACCTACAGAACTTAATTTGACCGTTTTGACTTCAAACTGAACTTGCAGATGTAAGTATAATATATTCATAATTAATTATATTTTTCTTATTGGATTTATTTTAGAAGTTTATATAATGAACTAGCTGCGCCCCGCGGTGTGACCCGCGATTAAATAGTATGTCCGGTTCCTCTATGTGCTTTTCTGACCGCTAAACTACCACTACGTATGCAAAAAATCATGTCGATCCTTTGCTCTATGAAAAATTAAAACAAATCTATCCCACGGGAACCATACATTTTACCGGGATACCATGTAGTGTGCTATTCCAGACTATAATCTATTTCTGTGCCAAATTTTATCCAGATCCGTTCAGCCGTTCTGGCGTGATTGAGTAACAAACATCCATACATCCAAACTTTCACATTTAACATATTAGTGGGATTAAATTATACTTTTCTTATTGGATTTATTTTAGAAGTTCAAATAATGTATTTCAATAAAAGTAGGTATATATATATGTCCGTTATAAAATGTCATGCCTGTATTTCCCTGAAAGGGTAAGTGGAGATGCAGGTACCGGTAAATATAGATTATAGTTTTACCGCAACCAACCTTAACACTTCAAAACGAAAAATAAATACAAACATATCTACCTATACTAATATTGAAATACACCAATTTAACGAATTTTATCGCGTCCATTTTATATTTTTTAACGCTCCCGACGTTTCGGCTGCTTTACAGCAACCATGGTCACGAAGGTGTTAGACGTCCTAGTGTCATAGTTTGAACTGGGTTACCCAAATATTGAGTTGTTGTTGGCGGTCTGATCTTCGCAGAAAGTGCTCACAGTGTCTTGAGGCCTTGCAATGGTGCCCATGGTTTTAGATTAAATTATATTAATTACTGGATCCCAAGTCGGCGGTAGTACCGAGCCAACCTTCCCATTAGAATTGATCCCAGATGATTTTTTAATATCTATATAAGTATTATATACGGTACAAATTCTACAAACGTTGCTAAGTCTGGGACCGTATAGTTGGTGTGTTCGTCTGGCGATATATATTTTTTTTAACTATACTTAATATATTCCTATACATTCTCAAGATCAATAAACAAATCGTGGTTAAAAAAGGAAAGTCCAGGTACCGATCAGCTGTGCCGCAGGTTGGTGTTGATGTGTGCGCGAGGCGAGATGCGCGGGCGCGGGTGTGCGTGCGGGACAGATGCTGCGAACATCTGCCGCGAACAGCGCGCGCATGTCGGGAGTATAGTGTCTTGATACTTGCCATTTGTATCTTAAATAATCTTGATATTGAGAATCCAAACTATATGTTATAACATTGATTTCTTATATTTACGCGAATACTACACATTTTTTAATCTACACGTTTTTATTTTGATTTCACGTAACAATTACATATGAGGGTACCCCATCTCAAACTATGACACCAGGACGTCAACCACCTCGGTCCTCCCGTGACCATGGTTGCTGTAAAGCAGCCGAAACGTCGGGAACGTAAAAACAAAATAAAAACGCGATAAACCTTAAAATTAGTTTCATTTCAATATATGTTATAAGTTAGAGGGGCCGCTGAATATCGGGAGATTCCGGATATTATTTCTTTCTAATACCCATACCTGACTAGCTCGTATAGGTAATGGTGACCATGATGACAAAACCAAAATAAAAATATCTAATTTATTCATGTTTTTAAAATATTCAATGTTAATTTTACAAATATATTTCGAGTATCAAGACGACCATGCCTGCGGTTGAATGTGGCCGCGCGGCCGGGCCGGTGCCGGGCAGCGCGTGCGCATCTCGCGTCCGTCTGTCTGTGTGCCGCCGGTGAGTCGGCTGCGAAACACCCGGTCCAAAGCATAAGCTTATAGCGATCCTATGAGAGGTTTCACAGATAAGTGGCTGCTGCTACTCAGAATCAGAATCAGACTATTTTTTATTTATGTAAACCATTAAGTACAGTACGTATTTATCTGTCGTCAAAATAGTTAAAAATTCTTAGCTACAACTTTACCACCGTTCGGAATACCGTTCTTATGAATAAGAACGGGCAAGAAACTCAATGGTGGCTCTTTTAAAAAGATCCGTTACATTATTGAGCAGTACAATTGTTATAGTTATGTGAGAACAATGTAGGAACGGCTAGGCATACTTTAGCAGCTGGTCAAGAAAAAAAGGGGGTCTTCGTCGTTTTTCTTTCACACCATGGTGTGAAACAGCGCCTTCAAAAAGTACACTTCGTCGCTTCACACCACAAGCGGTTCGCACCATGGTGTGAAACGACGAAGTGTACGAAGACCCCGAAAAAAGTACTAACTCTAAGTATATCATATCATTGATACAATGTGACACCATTAAAATTGTCACTTCGGAAAACCACGTCCTATACCTACATAGAAGACCTTCTACTGATGATACTCTATAAATAAAATTTCATTACAACTTTAAAGTAGTGAAATGGCAGCTAATATCGCACTTCTAATCATTTATTGGCTTTATGTAAATAATTCTGACCGCGCATGTGTGGTTATTACAAGTCTACGCTTTGTCTCGTTCACACGTTTACAGAATGGACTTATTGACACACATTTTGTGAGATGACGTACCTCGTCTAGGCCTGGAGATTGCGACGCATGACCAAGTGAGTACTAAGAAAGTAATAGTCGCTATCTTCTGTAAGTTGGACCACCCATCACCGCAGTGAGTCATCCCGCCATTGACCGTATAATCTCGCGACTGTGTAATTATATCTCGTACTTCACGTGTCGCGGTATTTATGTATTATGTGTATTATGTCAGCGCAATAATTAATTCAGCATTCCTGGAGCGTTTAATAGTCGTGGTAACACGTACATAAGTACTTATAAGTACTGTACGTCAAGTGGGAGATTATTCGTAAGCTAACCGTATTGAAAGTTTTAAATGCAGTCCGCTAGAGGCGCTTTTCAATTCTCCATACAAAATGTCGAAATACGGTAGACTATAAAGTATACAGTTAGCTTTCTGTGCCGAAGGTCCCGGGTTCGAATCCTGGTAGGGACAAACTCTATGTGATGACCACGAATGTCTGTGCCCAAGTCATGGATGTTTAATATCTACCTATATAAGTAATATATACAGGGTTTGCCCTCAGTCCATTGTACGGTACCCATAATACAAGCGTTGCTTAGTGTGGGATCGTATAGTTGGTGTGTTCATCTGGGGATATTTATTTATTTAATATCATATTTAGCTAATTAAGATCAGTATACATACATTTGTAGCCGCATTACAAGTTTTTCCAATAGTCAGTGGACTACTCTATTAAACCTCATTTAATAGGTAGTACTATCTTTTAATGAGGTCGTCAACATCCTGCCTTCACGTTACAACAGTATCCAATCAATTTAATTCCGTAAAAAATAAAATAAACACTAGCGCTTTACAATTGAAACCTTTCGAATTAATTTAGAGGAAATGATAAGAAAAAAGAAAATTGAAATGGTCCGTATCCTGTTGGCCCGTGCCGGCGGATAAAAAGTGAGGTTCTGCTCTGATAGGTTGGTAGGATCTATGCTTTTATTTATCTTAGTTTAAATGTAAACTACATTTTTTTTTTTTTATTACATTATAGGCAAGTATTTGATGTCGATCTCAACTGATGGTAAGTGACGATGAGATCTACCATGGAGCATACTTGCCTAGGTAGGAAAGCGGCAGTAGATCGAGACGCTACATTCACTAGGCACATGCAGCGCAGCTGATCTGACCCGCCATCCCACTAATCCCACTAATATTATAAATGTGAAAGTTTGAATGGATGGATGTTTGTTACTCAATCACGCCAGATCGGAAGAACGGATCTGGATGAAATTTGGCACAGAGATAGATTGTAGTCTGGAATAGCACATAGGCTACTTTTTATACCGGTAAAATGTATGGTTCCCGTGGGATAGGTTTGTTTTGATTTTTCATAGAGCAAAGGATCGACATGATTGTTTGCATAGGTAGTGGTAGTTTAGCGGTCAGATAAGCACATAGAGGAACCGGACATACTTTTTAATCGCGGGTCACACCGCGGGGCGCAGCTAGTTCATTATATAAACTTCTATATAGTCTGGAATAGCACATAGGCAACTTTTTAGCCCGGTAAAATGTATATACTTTTTAATCGCGGGTAACACCGCGGGGCGCAGCTAGTGTACCATAAATTCAGAAAAAAAAATCATAAATAAATAAAGAGTAATCTAGAGGAAGTCAACAAAGGTTCGACTATCTATATGATTTATCGGACATTAAAAAAATCATAAATAAATCAATGAATGTAGGGCTCTAGAAAAGTGTATGTTGGATCTAGTCTAGAAATATTGTCTTTGGATTTAAATGATTGCCTCCACAGGTGACAGGAGGGCTGGCTCTTTCCTCGCTCAAAAAAATAGTTTGATAATACATCGAGGAAATGCAGCCAGCATTCTTGCCACCATTCCACGCGAACGAGGTCTTTTTGATACATAGTTTGGTGTCATACAAATTTAAGTTTTTTTTTTCCTATTTAGTTTAATTGTAATTGTAAATTTAAATTATAAATCGTGGGATACCTACTAACCATTGAGCAACCATTGATTCATCATACAATAAAAATGTCGTTTTTTTAAATACATTTTCGTTCCCAACAAATCGTAAATTGTGAATGTTTGAGAGCAATTTTTTTAATTGACATTTCGAAATTGTTACTTCACACAATGATTTACAAATGCGCTTAAGAAACGCAGGTCAAAAAGCCAGTATAACCTAACAAGATCAAAATGATCAGCTGACCGCATCCGAACACCAAGAGGTAAAAGTTCATCCGGCAGTATCTACCTACCTACCTGTCGATTGGACTGAGAACAATGACGACACGAAAAAAACTGGAGAAAATTAACGAAACACAAAAACTGCGGCGACAGATGCTGACAAAGCAAGTACAGACGACGACAGAATAGCTTAAAATAATATTATAATATAATATAAATGTAAGTGCGAGATTATTTGAAAGCTAACGGTATACTTCATAGTCTACGTATTTAGACACATGGTATTTTTATTTTTTTTATTACATTATAGGCAAGTATTTGATCTCGATCTCACCTGATGGTAAGTGACGATGAGATCTACGATGCAGCATACTTGCCTAGGTAGGAAGGCGGCAGTAGATAAGAGACGCTACATTCACTAGGCACATGCAGCGCAGCTGATCTGACCCGCCATCCATGAATGGCAACACCGAACATCATGCCGGAACACGGCTAGGCCGCTTGGCGACATGGCTTTGTTCAGTGGGTGGTGACTAGCCACGGCCGAAGCCTACCACCAGTAAATGTGTGTATGGAGAAATGAAAGCTTTAAATATTTATCCGTTAATTTAACGTTACGTTACGTTTAGCGTGTTGCTGTTTAATATGCCATATGGCTTAATACGTAAACTATCATATATGTCAGCTTACGAATAATCTCGCACTTAACGTACAGAACCCTATGACAGACTATTTAATAATAATAAATTTCAGCAGTTGACGCTATCAGGTGGCTAATATATCATTTAAATTCTCAAAAAGGGCCTCTACGTGTTGGACCCATGTCCCCGCACAAGCCTTCCAAAGATCCGGGTATAGCCCGAGTGGTGAAAGACTTGATAATAAAATCGCCAGACGAACACACCAAGTATACGGTCCCACACTAAGCAAGGCTTGTATTATGGGTACCACAGATATATTAGAGGAGATATGTTATGAAAGCGGTGGGCTTGCGCACAAAGTTAGCGTACATTTGGCTAACCTACAATTTTCGCCGTCAGTCCACTGCAACTGCACGTCGGTGCCGGTGCTCTAGTTTTTTTCAAAATGCCGGGTTGTTCCGTGTTTGTATGCAAAAATACTAGCAGCAAAGTGAACTACGCGAAAGATGGAATCTCATTTCACCAGCCAGAATTAAGTATTTTATTTATTCGTCTTTAAAATCATTAAAAACAACAAATCAAAAAATATTTAATGCCTTTATTATGTTATTTTAGTTTTCATGTAGCACAACGACTTTTTTATTTTTGTACAAAATACATGGCTCTTTAAGTACCACCTATGTTCGCTACTGAGTGAATGTACGAGGCAATGTATAGATCGTCTAACGATACTTTGAATAAACTGGTGCGTCGCGTGGTACGGCCGCTGTATACGGCGTCGACGCAGCACGCACCGAGGAGACTTTGTATTGGTTGGTTTTAGAGAGTGGTGGGGAACAAAGCGGAGGCAGCGAGTTCCCATACATTTTGAACCGCACGGCATATCTCTCGTGATCTGTGATGGGTACCATACAATGGACTGAAAGCGAACTCAGTATATAATACTTATATAGGTACTGAACATGTATGACTCGGGTACAAACATTCGTGCTCATCACACAAAGTTTGCCTTTACCAGCGACCCATACGAACCCGGGACCCTCAGCGGAAAAAGCAGGATCACTACCCACTGCACTAATCAGGTCGTCCCTCACTGATTTGACTGACTCTTGTCTAGTTTATCTGAATATGACAGACTATATTTTTTATACCTTAGATAAATTTATTAATGGGTCAATTTGTTGTTTCGTTGCCTGAAACATTAAAAAAAAACTTGGCGTACACATTGACGACTACTGTATGGTAAACAGTGTTGTGCGCGCCTGTACCGGAAGTGGCCCGGGCGGGCACGAGCCCCGGTCGGTAAAAAGCCCGATTGTGTTGCAGACACTTGATCGACAGCACTTTTTATGTTTCTTCTTAATTTGTAGAGGGCGCCACGCGGGACGAACCGTTAGCATCATTTGGGTAACATTCTACGTCTCGGGATAATAATAATGATATTGCCAGACGAACACACAAACTGTACGGTCCCTGACTAAGCAACGCTTGTATTATGGGTGCCGTACAATGGACCGGGGGTTTATAAGGTATAACTACAATATAGTATGTTGAGGTCGAGTCACCTTCGTCCGTAGGAGAATTAAATACCCTCGAGATACCCTACACGTGACCCTGGGTGGTGCCAACTAGGTAACAACTCTACTGGTGGTAGGCTTCGGCCGTGGTTAGTCACCACCCACTGAACAAAGCCATGTCGCCAAGCGGCCTAGCCGTGTTCCGGCATGATGTTCGGTCTACTGCCGCCTTCCTACCTAGGCAAATATGCTTCATCGTAGATCTCATAATCACTTACCATCAGTTGAGATCGAGATCAAATACTTGCCTATAATGTAATAAAAAAAAAATAACTATTTTGACGATTCATAAGTATTGTACTGAATGGTTCAGACGAATAAAAAATATTCTCATTCTGATAGTGTCCTGTGTTGATCCAGCCGTAAGACACCATTGTCTTAACCTGATTTGATGGTAACTATTATGGTATTATTCTATTTGGGTTTATTTTCGTATTAGATATCTTAATAAGCGGTGTCCGCTAAATGTTATAATTTCTTATACAGAATGATTCAGGAAAGAATGGGTGTAGCTACAAAGGGGCAGCTGCCCCCCCCCCCCTGGCTCATGGAGTCAAGCGAACAATATAAGAGCTTATCACTATTGATGTCAGGAAATAATATGCCGCTACAGTACCTAACCTCGGCAAATGAGAGCAGGGGACCATAGGGAAAGAGTGACTTTCTATTAGTATCAGATTATTTGATGAAGAAAAGATACTTGTTCTATTCGAATCTCGTCGCTTTGCGCTACCCTAAAGCAAACACTGGCTACGCCTGCGCCTGCGTTTCTTTAGCACATTTGTAATCATTATGCGACGAAGAAATTTGGCTATGACAAATTAAGAAAAAAGCATAAAAAATCACTTAAAGGATTTAATTGGAATATTTTAATTGATATACTTTATTGGGAATTCCTAGCTATTTTTATAATATAAACAGGTACTACAGCTACACATAGCAACTCAATAATGCTACTCATTCTCATTGATCAGGGTCCCCAGTCTGCTAACACAATCGATTCATAATCGAACTTCAAGCGCATAGCAACTGTCGCTTCTGACAGATATCCCATACAATATCTGTTGCTGTTCGATTATGAATCGATTGTGTTAGCAGACTTGGGGCCCTGGGCACGTGTGCCTTGTAATGTCCTTATTTGGTAGTGAAAGTGTCTCGCCGGCAGATGCGTGCACCTGACACTTTCCCTTAATTATGAGCGAGTGTCATTGGTTAAATTATCTTGAGGGTAGGTATACTTACCATAAACAAAACGGGGAAGTGCAGTAGAATTTTGCTTTTTTAATTAGGGGGCCCCATGGCCAATGCTTATTTATATTTGAGTTGTAAAATTTAAATACCGACTTTAAATTTTAGTTGTTAGTTTATAATTTATTTGTAATTTGTTAATTTAATTTAATTTTACTTGTTTTATTTTTTCAGTGTGTTGTAAATATTTTATTTGGTTTTTATTTTCCGATTGCGTAGTTATATATTTAGCATATTGGTGTTTTGGCGTATGCTGTTACCCAATTGTGTTTTGAATAAATAAATAAATGGAGCGCAGGTTCCTGGGCTCTTGTCCAGTATGGCAACTGGAGAAAAAGTGGCCTGAGCGCACTGCATCCAGTACACGTCTGGGCGTTGGTGTTAATTTATTTATATTCCTTTTATCTACCTACTAAAATATATTATAGTTAGTTATCTAGGTACCCACTTCCTACTAATAAATAAATAAACTAAACAGATTCATGACTCAAATAAATCTACTTACCACGATAACAGCAATCACATGCCTACATAATATACACAGCCCCACATCTGAGCTCCCCTCATCTCGTACAAGATTGGATGCTGCGCCAGTGTCGGCCCGCCCCGCACTGAGACCGACCAATGGCAGGCGGCCGTCTCGAATTACGCGGAGTAGGTATATATGTAAGATTAATCAATAGATTTTCTTGATTAGTGTCCACTTACTGGGTAAGTATATCGCACGCTTACTAATAGACTGACCTAACTCAAAAAAGCTGTTTGTTGGGAAATCGCAAAAACGTTTTGTCATTTACAACTTGTCTGACATTATTACTTATATCTCAATGAAAATAGCGTAATAATAATAAATGATGTATTGTAAGAATACTTGATTATGTAATTATTGATACTAAAATGTAATTTTGAAGAAATTTTATTATTATTTATAATTATTTATAGCTTTTAAAATGTTGTCCCTGAGATACGTCTGTTTATTAATAAAATCAATGATATATTGCTGTACTAGTGATGACACTTTTTGTTATATGTCTGTATTTTATTAAACATTTCACTAAAACCCTTTCTCTTTTATGTTATAAGTCTATACTTGATAAAATAATAACATATTATTTTTATGTAGTATTGATTTTTAAGTTCAGAAACATGAATGGGTCACTATAATATAAAAGCACCGCGAGTTGACTGTCGCAATCTCAGACGCATTATGATTTATGTCACTTTCATGTTAAAAGTTTTGTCAAAATTTGTATAAGTAAAAAAGACAACATATTCGTAACTCAGTCTAGGAATAAGATATCGTAAAAATTCTGAGATTGGTAGATAGATAACGTTGGAATAAATCTATCTGTGTGCTTATCTCACTTTGGGCTTAAACCCTAATCGGTCAGTCTATTATTAAGCGTGCGATATATTGTATAGAGTTTTTGGAATGTAGAGGGCGCGTAAAAGTTCCTATGTAGATGATAGATTTAGGTTTTAGAACGCGCCAGCCTAGCGTAATTTACGTTGCGTAAATAACCGTAGTCTTGGCCGTTATTAGGGGTGAGATACGTTGATAAAAAAAGTGTAAGTTGGGCTTACAGTTTTTTAATGGACATAGACAATTCTGGTGATTTTGTATTTGGTACCTATTTTAGGTTATATAACTAGTTGTTACCTATTAAGTAAGTAACAAAATTATTTATTCTCCATAAAAATCAAAGCATTACTTATAAGTTATAAGGCTGTTAATTTAGTATATTTTTTTTTAATACTGCTTGTGCCATCTATTGGCAGAAATTGTAACTAAACTGTAATTAATAATTTGAAGAAATCTCCTTTTCAATATAATTATAGGTACATATTAAAACTAGGAACAATAAGATTTTTATTATTCACTCTTTGTTTACTCTTATTAATTTACTTATTTATTTCGGGTGTTATTGTGTCATGTGCTACCATCTATCGGCTAAGCATGTTGCTTCTCAATGTCTTCTACTCGACGCTAGATGACAGTATATACCAATTTAGGAAATGTATGCTTTAAATGTTTACAATATTATTTCAACGCATTTTAAATACGTTATATTAATTTAAATTTATTTTTAAAGATTAATTTTTACTTATTAAAATTAATAATGTTTATTTTGATTATTAATTAAACTAGTGACGGATATGCGAATGACTTGAACAATTGAATGAATGTTTGAATGTCATTAAAAAAGTTTTGTTTTGTTGTTTATAACTTTGTATTGTACAAACTAAGAAATTGAGAAATCTCATAAGTAAATATGTCGACGGGTATCTATCACTGGAAACTGGGAGATGTGGCACTTGCCAGAGTTTGTAAAAAAATATACTCAAGAGTACAAGTTGTGAAAGACGAAAAAGGATTATTTTACGATAATAAAGGCAAAATTTCAACTCTTGCTTGCTTACTAGAAACATAATGTTACGCTGTTTGTAAGTAGACATAGTTTATTCTCTCTTGCTTGCCTTTAGATTGAGTTTAGTATATTCTTTCTTGTTGGCCTTCAGATTAAGTAAAAAATGCTTCGTTGTTTCTGTGGGGGACTCCCCTGTATTTACCCATAGAGTAGGTACCTACTTTTATATAAGTACTCAGATAATTTATTTCGTCTGTAATTTACCGACTGTCTCTCCACTTCAAAGAATGGGCAATAGAGATGCGCAAACTACATCTTTTACTTGATTACAGATTTATAAATCTTTTCACTCAAAAGATTTAAATCACTCTTTTAAATCTTTAAATCTTTTCATTCCGTGTGTGTCGGAATTAAAAGATTTAAAGAGTCATTCATACGACACATCGTAAATGATTCGAAGAGATTCGGAAGGAGAAAAAGATACATATACTACTGATTTCCCTTCATTTTTATCAGGCTTAGGACTGTCAATCTAGCTTTCATAATTAACTAAACAAACTTACAAAGGACTAGGTTGGCGTTATTAAATACCTACTTAGTACTAATGAGGTATAAGAACGTACTTATTTTTGTACCAACGCACTTGATCACTACCTAATTATTTACATTTATTAAAGTTTTTAATTATTTACAAAAGTCAAAATATCATTGATAAAGAGTTATTATTTATAGTTTTTGGTTCAATTCACTATTTACACTCTCAAAGAATTTCGCATACGCAATTACAAGCATCGAAACATTCGAAACATTCAATCAAAACTAAAACATAACAAACCGTCACTCGATTTCCTATTTAAAAAAAAATACATTCCACTTAATTATAAGGCGCAGAAAGAATAGTTTTCTCAGCATTCTACATTATCCGGCGACGCGACGTCGTATGCAGTACGCACGCGCGAACTTACACATCCTTCTCTATCTCTTTCTGAATCATAATACCAGCCTATAGTCTTCTCACTCCACATCGTAATGGTCTCAATTGAATCAATTTGAATCTTATCCAAAGTGATTTAAAGATGTATTCCAAAAACTTCTGATTTAGTGATGCATGATGTATTATTGAAAAAAGTAAATCTTTTTTTCAATTCACTCAGGATTTACACATCTCTAATGGGCAATTCCTGGCCGAACACTCAAACGCTAGTTAAGTAACTTCCTATTCGAATTTTAATCCTAGCTAGCTACCTACCTACGTTAATGTTCAAGACGATGTCATCTTGGTTTTTTTATGACGCGTTAAACAGCTTTCAATCTTCTGAGTTCCGTTTGAGTATTCCATGGTAAATACCTACCAACATACTCATTCTATGTCATAAATATATTAAACCTTAAACATTTGATTCTAGGTCATAGCTTATGTAGCTAGTGCATTATTATCCCTACCTATATCCTTATATAGTGGAATTAACGTGAAATAATAATAGTCATAGTTGAAAATTTGAATTACTCATGAAATTCCTTAATCCCAGCAATGCAAGCCAGGGTCAACCTTTCTTTAAAAGCCAAGCATTTTATTAATTTGACTAGAACTCATTTTTAATCTTCTAAAATAAACTCATGTTTACAGTTCTAGGCATATCATCCAACACAGATGGTAGTATCACAGTAACAAAGGAGCTATGCTACTATGTGGAGACTCAGCATACAAAGAACAGGTTTTGGCTGCCATATACCAGCATGTTCCTGGCCGAGAGGTCCAGACCATTCTATGGGCCAGCAGACAAGGCTCCTAAGGTCTCTCCACCTAAGAAGATGGATACTCCATCTGTTCCAAGGAAGGTATATTGGATTTTTGTTCCTAGAACTTTAATATGCTTTATGAGCAATTTCAATAGTGTAGAGCTGAAAAATCAAGGCATAATAATTTTGTAAACCTTTAAATATATTAATTATTTATTATAATAATAATATTAACCCTTTCAATGTCCCACTGATAGGCACGGGTCTCTCCTCAATGTGAGGATTAGGCCATAGTCTGCCACCGTGTCCCCATCTTCCGACGGGTTCTCTTGGACATTCAGTTTTCATTACAATGTTTTTCATTGCCATTCAAAAAAGTATAAGTCTACAATATTGCAGAGGAAAATAAAAGAAGACCATACAGTACCACTCAACGTGAAACTATCAAAACGCAGAGAGCCGGACTTCAACACAACTTATGATATCCGTCATCTCCCATTAAAGCAGGGCAGATTCGAGAACGCCTTCAAAGAGTTTGTACGGAGAGGCAAAGAGATGTTATTCGATCAATATTATATGTTTTTACAAAACGACATTGACGCGAATAAGGATACATTAGATTATCTGATCAATGTGAATGCAAGTACAGAGGACAAGTTTGAAATGGTGGTTAAGAATATTGTGACAGAGAATGAGATGGAGAATTACTTGCATCAATGCTGGAAATACAATTTCGTTCGTAAACAGAGTTCCGTTGAAAATAGGAGCGATGCAACTGAGAGTTTGGTGAGTATTTTTCTTACTTCTCAACAACTGTACCCAAATTGTCTATTAGTAGGGTATGAAGGACCTCAAGCATGATGTTTCTGTCATTCTCATATGTGGTACGGTAACGCTACATACGAGAAAATTGACACGCCATTTTCATATCATCATGTCACATCCATTATTTTATTTATAATGTGTATTTATTGAATGTTTTATTGCTATTAATTACTTGACATTGGCAAAATACCGGCTAGGTTGTGGGTGAGGCCATTTTCATATCCATTTTATTTCATTTCGTAAAGAAAGAAAAAGAACGCTACGTACAAAAATTGTGCGTAAGCCGCTAGATGGGGTTGTACAACCAATGGGAATTATGAAAAAAAAATCTAACAATTTCCATCTGGAGAAATTTTGTAAATTAACTGCAGTCACCTCAGCCGAATAAATCATAGTAATAATAATAATATCGCGAAAAACACTAAATATAGGTCCTAAATTAAACAATGCTTGTATTTTGGGTACCATACAATAGAGTCGAGGTTGATCCTAGTAAACTTATATAGATATTAAATATCCATGACTCGGATACAACCATTCGTCATCATTAAACAAAGTTTGTGCCTACCAGGATTCGAACCCGGGACCGTGGGTACAGACGGCAGGGTCATTGTCAACTGTGTCAATCTGGTTGTGGTGTTCGTTTATGCTTTAAGAATTCACAGTCGCCGGTGAGGGCCGCCATTACTGTGCATGCGCCGTGGTGCCTGGTCTGCGCAAAAGGGGGCAAACTGCGCGACTGCCCCAACTGCCCCGCCTCCTTCCACCTCGCCTGCAGGAAGGAGTGGCTCGTGTCCATTATTCGTAAGTTATACTCAATCTACACTAAAATAGCACTGATATCCATGTTGGTAGAACGCTTGCCTCGGTAACGAGGATCACAGGATCAAACCCCTGCTCGCACCTCTGGCATTTCTGGAGTTCCTGTGCGAATCTCATTTTCAACCATGATTATCGCTTGCTAATAGGTGAAGGAAAACATCGCGAGGATACCTGCATGTCTGAGAGACACCCTCGAAAGACGTGTGAAGTCCGCCAACCCGCACTGAGGCCCGTCCATATCATCATGTCACATCCATTATTTATTTATAATGTGTATTTACTGAATTCAATATTGCTATTAATTACTTGACACTGGCAAAATACCCGCTAGGTTGCGTGTGAGGCCATATTCATATCCATTTTATTTCATCGCATCTCATTTCGTAAAGAAAGAAGAAGAAACATAACAGGCGACTGTCATATGTAATGTCTTGTACTGATTAAGTCCTCATTGTATTAAGATCGCAAGAATCCTCCGAAGAAGCCGAACAAGGCGACGACCTTCGTTGAGAAGATCCTGTCCAGCACCCGCACCATCTGCTCCGTGCGCAAGGACAAGGAGACCATAGAGCTGTGCCCGAGTTGCATGTGGGGGCCCAAAGTTGGGTAAGAATTACAATATAGAGAGTGATTCATAAAGGGTATACTAACCCTGGGCTTCGCTAAAGAAGCCGGATAAGTCAATAAAAAAAATTGCATAAAATCACAATTGATAATTTTTTGGGAACAAGATTCATTTTTTAAAATGCCTCATTTTAAAAAATGAATCTTGTTCCCAAAAAATTATCATTTTTAATTAATGAACGAACCTTATAAAAGCGTCTATTTAAGATAACATAGTAAATTTTATGTTTAATGTACTTGAATATATAATCTAGATATAATAAATTAAAATTAAACTGGTATCAAAAAATCCCCACCGCCATCGGCGCGCGGGGTGCCCAAAATACTGGCAGTATTGCCACGTTGAATGGCAATGCTGACCCAAATAGCCTAGCGTTCTGGCCACCAGAGCAAAACCAGTGGCGGCGCCGGCGCAACCACTTGCAAATGTAAATTTCTAATCAATTGTTGATCATCTAGCTACGATGACGTGGTATGGCATAAACTTGGCCACTGTCCGTGGTGGCCGGCGCGCGTGCTCACGCCCGGCGCCATACCTTCCTGTTTACTCGGCAGAACCCACTCGCCGCACGACTGGCCGCTCAGATATTATGGTGAGACCACATTATACAAATATACTATGTAAACAAATACCTATCTAATTAGACCTTTTTTTATTATTACATTATAGGCAAGTATTTGATCTCGATCTCACGTGATGGTAAGTGACGATGAGATCCACAATGGAGCATACTTGCCTAGGTAGGAAGGCGGCAGTAGATCGAGACGCTACATTCACTAGGCACATGCAGCGCAGCTGATCTGACCCGCCATCCATGAATGGCAACACCGAACATCATGCCGGAACACGGCTAGGCCGTTTGGCGACATGGCTTTGTTCCGTGGGTGGTGACTAGCCACGGCCGAAGCCTACCACCGGCAAATAAATGAGAGAAGGGAAGTGTACAGAGGGTCCCGGGTGCGAATCCTGGCAGATGCAAACTATTTACTATAAGCGCGTAGTAGCAAAATCGTCCTAGGCACGAATGTTTGTACCTGAGTAATAACAATATCGCCAGACGAATACACCAACTATACGGTCCTACACTAAGCAACGCTTGTATTATGGGTACCGTACAATGGACTTTCAATTCAATCTTTACATGGTTCATTCATTTTCACCCCATTTTATTCATTTTACACCTCGCAATGGAGAGAGCTATGCTCGGGGTTTCGCTACGCGATAGAATCAGAAATGAGGAGATCCGTAGACGAACTAAAGTAACCGACATAGTTCAAAGAATTTCAAAGTTGAAGTGGCAGAGAACGCAGAGAGACGCAGAACCGATGGCCGTTGGGGCAGAAAATTTCTAGAATGGCGACCACGAACCGGAAGACGTAGTGTAGGACGGCCCCCCACAAGGTGGATGATATCACACGCGGCGCAGGAAGCCGGTGGATGCGAGTGCCGGAGGACCGGGATGTGTGGAAATCATTAGGGGATGCCTATGTCCAGTGGACGTCTTCGACTGCTAGTATAAAATAGAACATAATTGAGGGGGGCATGTGCCCAACATTGGGATATTAATTCAAAAGGGCTGGTATTATTATTTCCATGCGCATTTCAAACTTGATCAAAGTAATTACTATGCCAACATTCGTGATGAGTATGTGTCTCGCAGGCACGCTGAACCACTCCTGGGCGTGTGCTTCTCGCATGTGCCTGTTTCTGCCGAGCCACGCGGCCGTGCCGGCGGCTTCAAGGGATACTGACCTTAATGACGCTCTGCTGGATGCTTGTGACGACTACATCTCCGTCTACCTCACTTAGACACGGCTTGAAGATGTTCCTGGTTTGAGGGGACTATGCCTATTAACCCTTAGTAGCCTGATTTACGAAAGTGATTTATTTTTAATATTACTGTGTTTAATAATAATGACATTTGATTTTTTTTAATTTCGTTGGAAAGAATATTATACAACAGTAAAATACGTACAGCCAACCTATAAAGAAACAAATAGTAATGTGAACATTCGGTTTAAAAGATTGGTATCAAAATTGAAACTCTAGGCTATTAAGGGTTAAATAAATTCAAACGCTATTCAAATCATTACTTATATTGATATTGACGCTGGAAAAATAAATTTGACATAACAAAAATAGCGTTGTCTCGCTCACGTATTACTGCCACGAGCAGTACGTCAAGTGCGAGATTATTCGCAAACCAACCGTATACTTTATAGTCTACCGTATTTAGACATTTTTTATGGAGAATTGAAAGCTTTAAATACCGTCCGTTAGAGGCGCTTTTCAATTCACCATAAATTTTTCCTAAATACGGTAGACTATAAAGTTTAGTTCGCTTATAGTCTACCGTATTTAGACATTTTGTATGGAGAATTGAAAGCTTTAAATACCGTCCGTTAGAGGCGCTTTTCAATTCACCATAAATTTTTCCTAAATACGGTAGACTATAAAGTTTAGTTAGCTTATAGTCTACCGTATTTAGACATTTTGTATGGAGAATTGAAAGTTTTAAATACCATCCGCTAGAGGCGCTTTTCAATTCACCATACAATATGTGTATACACGGTAGACTATAAAGTATACAGTTAGCTCGCACTTGACGTGCAGGGCGACGATACAGTTAATTTAGTCGAATTAGTCTTGTGTAGCAATAGAATCAGTTCCGTTGAGTCGTAACTAAAATATGTTTTATTGTTATCCTACATTTGTGTAGTAATTATATTAAGTAATTCTTGTTATGGTAATAAAGTGGTTTGTGTTCATTTAAAACATTAACTAGTCACTTCGTTTTTATTATTATTAAGTATATCAAAAGTTATGTCGTATGCGCAGATTAGGTAATAAGTGAGACGATGCAGAAATATATTGTTATTTAAAGAAAGTGACTGATAAAATCATGTTGAAAATATGATTAATACAATTAAATATTTGTGATAATAAAACAAACCGTTTAAAAACGGATCAATCATTATGTTGACGTGCGATAATCATCGTTTACTTAACGCTTGCGATTAATTATATGATAACGTTACGATTTAATCAAAGGATTAGTTTTTTGTTTGAATAAATTGATTTTATTTTCATTCATTTGTTTTATTATACACCAACACACCTTTCAGAACTGTTAGACCCCATCATGACACATTTCTGTGTGTTAGGGGCATGGAAACCAAAACTGGGTAAATGTACACTTGAATGCCTGTAATAAAATGTTGTATTTTTTGTGATCGCAATGTATCGAAAAACACGCGATCGCAACACCACGCTCCTCGCGTGAGTCGCGAGCTCGCGCGAGCGTATACAATTTTAATTTACATTGCAGTTTTAGTATAAATTAGAACGTATGCTTTTTTTCTATTAAAAATCTCATTGAGATAGACTTCTATTATAATTTTGTGCTAAAATAAATTTGAAAACTTACAAATTATCATATAATTCATGAAAATATCGACGGAAAATTCGAACTCTTGGGAGCCCCCCCCCCCCCCCCAAATCATGAGTTCCATGGTATCAGTTTTCGTTACATTACGTTACATGTATAAAATAAAACACTGTCAGACATTATTTACACAATATATTGACATCTTTACAAAATAATACTTCCTTTTTTTTTCAATTAACTTTACATTAGCAGAAGCGATATTTTTTTATACGTTTTATTATTTATTTTTCCCATAATAACATTTTTGTACTTATAAAATTATAACAAGTGTTTCGCGCACACTATTCTAAAGTAACACTTAATTTATTGCGTGCTATTCGTACTTAATAATGCTTAGCACTTAAAAGGTATAAACACATGATAGACAACGCATATTTTTTTAATTGGAATAAAATCCGTAGACAATAATCTTGGAAAGTAGTTCTTCGCCAGCGCATTACGGAGGGTGGTCATAAACTAGTAAAATTCATGGTATAATAATATGCTAAGACAAGTATTCTCTACCGACGATGGCCCAACACTAAATTATCAGCACCGCCCATTGGTCTTAGATAGCCAATGACGTAGTCTTGGGCCCATCACGTGATGTAGCTGTCACGCGAAGATAATGCCTGGCGTAGCATATTATTGTACCATGGTCGAATTAAATAAAATTCGTTTCTGTTTCACTCACACGGGGCGCTGGAATGTTAGTGAAAGTAAAGTAGTTGTAGCTTTTCCCCGAGTTATCAAACTCGACTCAAATTTGAGAGCTACTCAATTTTATTGTGTTATAGCTGTTGTAGATTTTTTACCACTTTAAATTGAATTCAAGAATACAGCAGTGTCCCATACCAAGTTAATTTAAACATTAAACATGTTGGCTCAGTACAAAATCAGTTTATTTACAGGCCACTTTGATCCACTTTCAAATGTAATGCTCCAATGTATATACATAAAAGCACCGCAAGTTCTAACGTTACATTTTAGACGACAAATTGATAAATGTCTATAATATTGGATACCAATAATTCGGGTAGTGAGTACACAAATCAATTGTATTGCTATCCTTATTATACTTAAGGCATGGAAAAGGAGAGCGATACATTTGAGTGCCAAGATTGGGTTAAGTTTATACGGTAATTAATTGTATTTTAAAACTAAATTACAAAATTATAATTTACAGACATCACAGATAATGTATAAAAAAATATTAGATTTCGATAATATATTGAAACAAGTGTTAGCGCACGACTTTACTCGCCTAAATTCAGATAATATAATATTTTGTCCTTAAGAACTGTATGTATGTACCAGCAGGTAGGTACGGTCCGGACCAGAGAGAGATCAGGCGCAGGACCGACGGCTTTACGTGCTCTCCGAGACATAAAATAAGCATATTGCTACATAGTAAGTGCATAAAAAACCGAGTCAAGGGCGGATCCAGGATTTCGTTTGGGGGGGGGGATTTGACACAATGCCCCCTTCCCCCCGGTATCCGACCCTGAACCGCGTGGACTTCGTAATCTCGAGTGGAAGGATTTCATTTTTAAAATCATATCGATAATTATAGTCTATCAGAATCCTGTGATTGAATGTTCAATTATTCTTGAGTCCTGTTCTCATTCTTTAATTTAACACCAAGTATAGATCCGTCGGGACTGATGACATTGATTTGATTTTTTAAATCTCGAATCATTTAAAAAGAATTGGTACGCATTTAAAAATATACAATTTCTAGCAGATTCTAGCTACCCTACTTAAATACTTGTATTTCTCATAGGGACTGTTCATTTACTACGTAAGCCGTTTTAGGGGGAATTTTGTATTTAAACTTTCTTGGTAAAAATAAGTCTTATTTAACTGTTTAACATAGGGAATGGGATGGGGGGTGTCAAAAAGGGCCAAAAAAAATTCTCACGTACAAAATGAACAGCTCATATCAAATATTATTTATTGTATGTAAAATGAATTAAAGGCGTTGTTTATTTAAAACGAAAATTGTCTTGGAATAAAACTACTTTTTTCGGATGATTTTATCGCGTTCATTTTATGTTTTTACGTTCCCGAAGAAAGAAATCGTTTTATTTCAATGTGTAGTATTCGCGTAAATATAAGAAATCATTATGAAAATTGTCTGTTTCCACGTAATACTAAATTGAGGACACTTCGCTGTCGTGTGAAGCGATTGCTTCAAATAATTATTGTGATTTGATATTGTTACATAATTATATATATAATATTCGGATTCTAACATAGAGATACTAAAACGTATATACGTAAAACATAGTTTGGTACGAAATCAACAATCGATTTCGAATCTTCCTCACATAGCATAAAGACTGTTTCAGAAAAGCTATACTAAGCCTTGAACCTACCGCATTTATAATCATTATGAAGTCACAATTTCTCACTAATTGCTCTCAAAAAATCAAATTTGCCATTGTTAAGAAAGGTAATGATTAATAATGTATCCCTCCAAACTCTAATGTTTTAGTATTATCTATGCTGCACAATGGAAGGATAAGAATTCTGTCACCTTCGATAAACGCCTCATGTCACGCCGACTTCAAATTATGTACGATCGAAAGATTGTAAGATTATTAAGTACTTCAGATATAGTACCGCGTAAGTCATATATCTTAACATATATAAATTACGTGTCACGGTGTTTGTCCGCTATGGACTCCTAAACTACTAAACCGATTTAAATAAAAAAATTCGCAATGCATGCAGTTGTATCCAACTTGAAAGATAGGATAGTTTATATCTCAATTTATAATCGCAAATATTTAAATATAAAAATATTTCCTAGAAATAATGTACATGGCAAAACAACGTTTGCCGGGTCAGCTTGTATATTATATATATATACTAGCTGTTGCCCGCGACTTCGTCCGCGTGGTATTTAACAAAGACAACCGTTGACAACAGCCTGCTCGCCCATTCTGAGCCCGCGGGACGCATTGCAGGTTGTTGCTATCAAACTTAATCAGGCGCTGCGCTGCAACATTGGTTTTAATTTTTTTTCGTGAGATCCTATTTTTTTTCTAAAATAAAAGTAGCCTAAGTTACTCCTTGTTGCATCAGCTATCTGCCAGTGAAAGTCCCGTCAAAACCGGTCCAGCCATTTCAGAGATTAGCCGGAACAAACAGACAGACAGACAGACAGACAGACAAAAAAATAAAAAAATGTTGTTTCGGTATAGGTTACGGGTATACATCCAAATGCACTTAGTAAAAAGCGGTTATTTTAATATTACAAACAGACACTCCAATTTTATTTATATGTATAGATGTATAGATAAATGACTAATCTACGACAAGTAAACGGAATGAATAAATTTATAATAAGCATTTGCAAATATTCCTTATAGCATATAAATGACATTGTATTTAACATTTGGACATACTATAACGACGACGACGACTGGACTGGGCTCCCAAGTCTGGTAACACAATATCTCATAATCAAAGTTAAGATTTCTTTAAAAAAAAATTTTGCTTGGTCCGCCAAATTTGATATTATGCCAGTGTCAAATATAAGTATTATTATTGTTATTTCACATCAATGATTAAAGCATTTGTAGGCACATTTGGAAACGACTGAAAATATTCTCTAACCCCATTATCAGTAAATAATACTTAACAGTTTTTTTTTAATTTGGTATTATGACATCATTTCCATTGGATTGTGAGTGAATTGTGTTATAAGACTTAGAGCCAGTTTAGTAGGGAGCAATTTAATTCATTCGAGTTATAATGACGCCAAAATCACTGTCCTGCTCAAACACTAAGGTCATGAGAAGAACAGCAATATAAATATTTTAAAGGATTCTATCGCGTTTATTTTTTGTTTTTACGTTCCCGACGTTTAAAAATAGTTTTATTTCAATGTGTAGCATTCGCGTAGATATAAGAAATCAATATAATTTAGCATAATAGCGTAATTACTTACGTACAAAACTTGCATTATGACAATATAATACGTGTCTTTGAAGGTGATATAATTCAAATCGGTCCATTGTTCCGAATGTCTTTACTGGGACAATATTATCTCGAGTTTGTATCAAACAATGCACTCAACACTCGATTCATTCACCGATAACACTATGAAGAGGTTGCAAATAATATAGAAGTCCGATAAAAAAGAAATAAAATTTAAAAAAAAAACGGCAAGTATTCAATACAAACATGTATTGTCTGTGGTATTTCAGATTTGAAGTTCCAAAATTGGATTGTTTTTTTTTTAATTTAAATGCAGTTTTAAGGCACAAATATTAATCGAATCGATCGATGGGGAATTAAAATCAAATTAGTACTTTTAATATGAATTTTGTGGGCACACCACGTGTGAAGATAATGCATCACATAAGATAGAAGTTGTTAAGTTGACCATTTTGACTTCACAATATTCCGTAACTGCTTACATATAATAAGTATATTTTACTTTCTACAACTCATAATAATCCTTCTGGGCCCGGAAAAGTCGTGCAATGAGCTGCAGTCGTTCAAGGGGTAAACCATTCTTCGGGATACCTTAAAAATTTACTTACCCATCGAACGACTGGCTTAACAACGTAACTTACCCTTATGATGTGGTTTCCCAATGGATTTCTTAGTTTTAAATTTAAATAAAAAAATAAAGTTAGTCTATGAAAGACACTGGTGTGTGTATGGGAAACCCTTTCGAATGGGTATTACCGGCTTTGCGTTTAACTTAGCCAAATCCAATGGTAAGCAAATTTAATGGGTAAATCTGACAGCAGTTAAGTCATTCATAAACCGAATCAAAACCCGTTCATAGGCTTACCGGGTTCCGGGCCCTGGAACCCATTCATCATCCATTGACATCTGCTATTATTAGCATAATTAATCACACAGATACAATAGACAAGATAATATCGTTCGAGTCGAAAATGCAACATCTAAACATTACGCGTAATCTATAAACAATGAGATTGTGTATGCTAGTGTAACAACCAATGTACATTATACTGTCACATACGCGATAAAAGATCGCGTTTACTCTCCAGGCCCGATGAAAAGGGCGCTCACAGCGAAGCACAGGAACACTATTCCACCAATTATGGTAACTGTGGAGAAAAAAAAATTATTACAAATATAAAAAGAAAAAAAATATGTGGACAACCCGGTTGACACAGTTGCTAGTGAATGATCTTTCTATACCGAAGGTCCTGGGTTAAAATCCTAGAATGCTTGCAGCCAAATCATGGAGATTAAGGTCTTTAAAAGTATGTATATAGTAAACAAGATGATCGAGAAACGAAAAACAAAATTGAGATTTTGGGACCACATTTTTATCAATGACAAATGCGCTCAAGAAGCGCAGGTTCAAAAGTCACCCATTCCGAATCATCCTATATACTGGGACCGCCCCCATTCATTTAACAGTACCCATAACACAAACTTTTCTCAGTTCACGACCCAAGACTTAGGTAACGTCTAATAAACATAGAAGCCAGTTACGACCAAATTTAAAAGGTAACTATTATTTATTTAGCTGCAGCTGGACTAGGCGAACATGTCTCACACAAACAGGCGCAAGCAGAGTGACATGTGTCACTCTATCGTATTACACTTTCGGACAACGTAGGTTGCAACCTAACAGTAACACTCACCAGTCCTAACTGATATCTTCGCGGCGACCATCCTGCCGCCTATGACCGCGAGGCCTGTGCACAACGCGTGACCCAGCGACCCGCCGATGACCACGCCCACCGCGTCTTCCCTGGTCGCGAGCACCACCGTAGCCAGCTGCGACCGGTCGCCCCATTCCGCGAGGAACGTGAGGGAGGCGGCCTGGAGGAGGACCTTGATGATCGCGTTCCGTTTCCGCCGCCTCGTCTCAGCTTGACCCTGTTCTAGCATGTCTAGCGTCTCCTCCTTTTCCTCCTGCGAATTGTGACGGTCGTTTAGAGATCGGTAGGGAGGTCGGAAAATGTTAATGTAACGGGAGTGCCAAGTCTTAAAAAAAGACCGTCCCAGTTTGTATTTCGTTGTATACCATTTTAAATTTTGAAATATTGGTATTATTTTATTACAGGTTTAAGAAAATTAGATTAATCAAACTACTGTCAAATACTGATTGTACACGAACTAAACTCATATATAATGATACCGTCTTTGTTACGTCTACGAAATGTAAAAGGGACGGCGACATATATGAGTCTATAATTTATAAACATACACAATTAACCTAAAAAATAAATGAATTTATAGACCTATAAGTTCTATAACAGTTGTTTACACACACTGTTTTAGAACTTACAGTGATAATCTTTCTGTTTATGACAAAAATCAACATTAATTCAAACATTCAATTATGACAATCAAATAGGTGACAACAATAGACAAGTGGATAGTTACATGCTAAGCGAGATATGGAGGCTAAAATGATTCTACAGATACTCTTATGTGTTAAGGTAAAAACTCGAACAGAAATTTAAGAACTGAACCAGCGCAGAATGAAATATTAGACCCTGTGTGCCTAAAGGCAATGAAGAGATAGGACTTCGCAAGGTCCAGCCGGGACGAACTTGATTTTAACACGATCAACACGTTTTTATTATTTAAAAACAAAACAAACTAAAGTTTTGCGGCTTTGAATCAAATAATAACAGCTGGCGTGATAAAAAAAAATGTGTAGTTATAATTTTCGAAATCGGTTCATAAATGACGGAGATCTGAGGTAACAAACATAAAAAGAAAAATATAATACAACCGAATTGAGAACCTCCTCCTTTTTGAAGTCGGTTAAAAACTACATTATATTGCCACATTTTTTTTTTTAAATCATTATCATTCGCGCAATTTTTTTGGCCAAAATTAGTGATAAGGGCCTGTAACATTATTATCAGATTAATATTAAAATTATATCATATATGTAATCATAGACAAAAAGTATGAAACTATCGGACATAATGAATAAAGATTATTATATAAATATGATGATAATGACAATAATGTAATAACCCAGGCATGGTGATTGTTGTAGCATAAAAAAATGCAAAAAAAAAAACATCAAATACTAGGCTAAGTTTTTTTCTTCATTTGAAAGAAAGATTGCATTACCATTGGCATTTTTCAACCTTAAGCTTATCTAGTTTTTTTTCTCTGGCTACATATGAGAGTGAATGTCATTCTAATTTATTAGTGCAGGTTTTACACAGTCAAAGTATAGATATGACACAGTATTGAGTTTGATGGTGTAACACCCACCTAACTCAAAACATTAAGTATATTCAAATGCTGAATTCCTTTAATTACTTGTGTATTTAACTCTATCGAAGTCGATAAGCTTTAGCCGACCGATTACATGATTATGGTCTGTGCGTGTGACAGAACGAAAAAAAAAAGCTAGGCTAAAAGAAAAAAAAACTAAGGTGTCATTCGTACTGCCAGGCATAATGACGTAAGATCACCCTCAGCGGTTCGGTTTGAGTCGAGGGGCCCGCTTGGGGCTCCTCTGGCGTCGCTTGGGCGCCAGTGTCTTGGGCATTCGAGGGCCCCGGGCTCTGTATACGAGTGGAAGCCGCCGACGTTGCGTCTGGCGAGCTCGAGCGCTCTTTTGGCGAGCCCTGTGTATTACACGACTTTGGATTTCGAATTTCGTACTGGCACCTTGGAAGTACATTTGAAAAGTATCCGAATTTTAAAACTGGCAAATTTGTTCCAAATTCGAAAATCCCCTTCCCCTTTTACAAATACAACAAAATAGCGCAACGTCCTAGCCAGTAACTAGGTTGATAAAATAAAAACAAAAAAAGGAATTCAACATTTGCAACTGTAAGAGTATCTACAAATATTTAAATACCTCACAAAAACTATCTTATCTACTCGTTGCCCTGTTTGTACTCGTAATGAGATTTAAGTCGACGATAGTAAGTCATTTAATTCAAATTATATGCCTTCATTGGTGTAGATAGACAATAATATGATTTCTTTTTCTTATAATGGGCTTTAAATCTTACCTACTTACCGAATATTCCTACCATGCAATCACTTGATTAAGTACATTTTATAATTGAAAGTGTTGCCATAGAACAATTTCCGTTCTGCAATGATGCGATGACAAAAAAAGATTCTTCAGTGATAAAATAATTTTAATACGGATCATGTAAATGATACTAAAAAGATATAAAAATATTAAGATCTTATTTCGCATGTAGGTAACTACGCCGCGAAATGATAACACATTTTTGTAGGACACGTGACGTCACGAAAGAGCCACAGATAAAGCAATTAGTAACCGTTATTTTTGTTGTTTACTCGAGACAAATATTTTAAGAAACTTTCTCACATTATGCTCATAAACCCTATCCGCAAGTTATTAAACAGATGGCCTATACCTATTCCGCCGAGTATGTTGTAGTTAGAGTGAGTAATGTATGCACAGATATACGTTATATATTCCTACTGAGGAATAGTGTTAAATGCAAGCATACATTCATTCCATCACCCATTCGTTCAACTCATTCATTCAAATGTATTTCATTCAATGGAGACCGAATAATCGGTCTCTATGGTGAAGTAATACAACGAGCTTGCTGGAATTCAAACTAACTTTTTTATATCTTTACCAAACATTTCGTAATTCGATGCTTTTTTAATAATTAAGTTTAATTGAAAAAAAAACTTGTATTTATAGTCGGTTCGTTAAGGATTTGCACACGACATGTCCAAATCGGTTACAATTAAATATTGGTCTTGGTTAATTAAAAAAAATAGCTTTAAAAAAAAACAGAAGGGGAAGGAGATTTGTGTAATACTCTTTGCTATTTTTATACAAATTGGCGAGAGATCAGTAAAGATACCTTCTAGAGGAGATGAAATAGAGATAGTCTTTGACATTGCCTCAATTAATCATTGAGTTTCCGAAATGTATTTACACGATGTAACTTAAATTGTTTCTTAATTAATAAACTCGGCAAATTAAGTAATAGTAAACTTTCATAATCATTTAAGAACTAAATTAGTACTCCCATCAACCATTTCCCAAATTAGTGCATACAAAAATAAATAATAATAATACCAGCCCTTTTTAATGTTCCACTGCCGGGCACCAGCCTCCACTCAAGGCTAGGGTCATAGGTTATAGGGCATAGTCCACCACGCTGGCCCAGTGCGGGTTGGCCGACTTCACACATCTTTCGAGGGGTTCTCTCAGACATGCAGGTTTCCTCACGATGTTTTCCTTCACCGTTTAGCAAGTGATAATCGTGGTTGAAAATGATGGTTGAGATTCGCACATAAAATCTAGAAATCCCAGAGGTGCGAGTTACCGAGGCAAGCGTTCTACCAACTTGGCTATCACTGCTATTTCAATAAAAAAAAATCACTGCAAAAATAAAACTACACCGATAACTGCCAACATACCTGATCTTCTCTCCTCTTCAGCTCACTCTGCACTTCCTCCAACTCTTCTTGGCCCTCATTGGGGTCCATTTTCCATCCGTCCCTCAGCATTTTGAGGCCGAATATCGCGAACAGTGCCGCACTGGCGTAATAGGTATACACCCTCGGTATAACAGTCGCTATCCAACCGAAGGCGGCTGATAATATAGTCATGAACACCAGGGCCGATATGGCCCCAGCGAACACGATTATCCGAGGGTGCTTCATGGCCATAATGGCGGCTATGAAGAACGTTTTGTCACCAAGCTCCGAGACGATCACCACGGAGAGCGAAGCGAGGAAACCTTGCCAGAAACTGCCTTGGATTTGCGCTCGCTGAAAATAAATGAAATACATTTCGTTAATACATTAAATATATACAATTGTAATCTGAGATGGCATATTACGTTCGTGCATTTCAAATAGTTGATCAGCTTTGGATCATCTACTTTGCACCAAAAGAAACATCCCATTCGTATCAGATGTGTGGGCCGCAGTGCCGGATTAAGATTGAGCGCGCGGCCTGTACAACTACTGTACTGTAGCGCAGGGCCTGTACTGTAGCGCAGGGCCTGTACAACTACTGTACTGTAGCGCAGGGCCTGTATCACTACTGTACTTAGCGCAGGGCCTGTACAACTACTGTACTGTAGCGCAGGGCCTGTACAACTACTGTACTGTAGCGCAGGGCCTGTATCACTACTGTACTTAGCGCAGGGCCTGTACAACTATTGTACTGTATCGCAGTGCCTGTATAACTACTACGTCTTTTGGTTGGCCATCAACCATACCTATCTTACGTGATAGATGTTTGGGCGTACAGGCGCTAGGCCTGCTGAGGCGCGGGGCCCAACGCATGCTTTATGGTTGATCCGGCCCTGGTAAGCATATCGCAACAAACATGCAGTTCCTAAAGTGTCTTCATCTACTCGTAATTTTATTAACATCTCAACATAGAAATAAAACGAATTTTATGGATTTTATCTCGTTCATTTTGTTTTTTACGTTTCGATCTATGTTTGCGGTCCGATCTACGCACGATAAAATCCTTAAAATTAATTTTATTTCAACGTGTAGTATTTGCGTAAATATAAGAAATGAATATCGCAACATAAGAGTTTAGCCGTATCTGATATATTTTGACCTTTTAACTAATAGATAAGATGATATTATCGGTACGGATAACGATTATCTCAACTAAATATCACTTTCGATTTTGCACGAACGATGTGGCGTCATAAGCCGCGGTGTGACGCAAGCGATCCATCTTTAGTTGCGATATTTTTACATTTACACCAGATGAAGATGCTTTTTTGAATGGAAAATTGACGGTACAAGCAAATATGCTACTAAGGTCGCAAGGATTTGCGTCACGTACGAATTTAGATTGTATCCAGATTAATTTATTAAAATTCTAACTCTGACTCATTGACTGAAAGATAATTAACAACGCTAAACCGTTGGACTTGGAGATTCGAAATTTGAATTTGTCCCACACTAAGCAACGCTTGTATTATGGGTACCGCTTGTACAATGGACTGAGGGCCAACTTAGTATGCAATACTTCCATAGATATTAAGCATCCATGACTCGGACACAAACATTCATGCTCATCACACAAAGTGTGTCCCTACCAGGATTCGAATCAGGTTGTACATATAAGCCCACAAGCAATATATCCGTCTGTTTATTTACACGTGGAAGCCAATCACGCTGTCCCTTACGCGCTTCATGCATATATGTGCAGTCTTAATGGCGCATCATTACACACACATAAGTATTCACGTGTTTACTATAACATCGTTAACATGTTTGTTAATACACAACAATGTTGTCGAGGGATTATAACATTAACACTATCGCATACTCTGTTAGAATGTAACGACAACAGGATAGGATGTTGCATGTTTGTTTAAAAATATTTTCAACATGACATTTTCGTCATTCGTCATTTCGTTCATTCATTGATGTTGCGTGTCATAGCGGAAATCGTTATGCACGACAGCCCCAATTAGTTTAGGCGGATTGGATGGTTAAAAACGGTGAAGGGAAATCATGCGATCACCACGGGTGCAGAAAACTACCGGACATTATGTTTTTGGGTTTGGGTGAATGTGGGAACCATGTAGCCATTAACTTGTAATAACATTCTTAGAGTTAGTGCTCTTTTTTGACCAGCCACTAAAGTTTGCCTAGCCGTTCTTACATTGCTCTCACATACCCATAACAATGTACCGCTCAAAAATGTAACGGATCTTTTTAAAAAGAGCAACCATGGAGTTTCTTGTCTGTTCTGCTCCATAGGAAGGGCATTCCGAACGGGTGGTAAAGTTGTACCTTAGCATTTTGGTACTATTTTGACGATACATAAGTACTGTACTTAACTGTGGTTTACATTAGTAAAAAATATTCTGTCTCTGAAAAGCAGTGATAGCCAAGTTGGTAGAACGCTTGCCTCGGTAACGAGGATCGCAGGTTAAAACCCCCGCTCGCACCTCTGGGATTTCTGGATTTCATGTGCGAATCTCATTTTCAACCATGAATATCACTTGCTAAATGGTGAAGGAAAACATCGCGAGGAAACTTGCATGTCTGAGAGAACCTCTCGTAAGACGTGTGAAGTCCGCGAACCCGGACTGGGCCAGCGTGGTGAACTATGGCCTAATCCCCCTCGCATTGAGGTGAGGCCCGTGCCCAACAGTGGGACATTAAAAGGGCTGGTATTATTATTATAATATTTTTTTCTGCCTGTTTTAGGGGTAAAATAACTGACACACGGGCCTTGGCCATGTGTGCCAGCTTTTGCGTGTTGGGAACTATGGAGATGATGATGAATGCTGTAGATACTTGATTATTATTATTCTGAGGCCGAATGGGTGAATACTATAATCTCGTTATATTTCTACATACTTATGTCAAGTGCTCCCCATTTTGCGTCTGATAAGGTATATTGCATTGCACTAAAAAGATAGCAGACACGAAATGTGAAATTGTAATAAAGTTATCAAAAAGTGCTTGATGCGGTGACGAAATATGGTTGAAATTGCTATGAACGACTTTTGAAACGACCCTAGTTCTAATCCATGGTATTCAGATCTAAGTGCATCTAATTCGTTGAATTAATAAAATATTGAATCCATTTACAGTGGTTTGTAATTGGATTGAACCATTCTATGATTTTGCTGTGCCATTATGTTGAAATCCTCTTTTCCTTTTTCTCTAAGATATAGGGTACAATATATTCCAATTTACAGCTACGACCAAGTTAGTCCTTTATTTTTAAACAGCGATGGTGTAAAACGAAACGTTTAATATTTCAATTTCTATCGCCTATTTATAAACGCACGTTAGTGCCGCTGTTTACGTTAAAAGCGTCATAGCTGTATAGTTATTAAGGTATACAGTGCATTCGGTCACGGCCTAGCGATAATCAATCCAAGAACTACACCTAATTTCTTGGAAAAATAAAACTCGTAAATAGGGACACGTAATGGCAGTACATCTCTATCTCTTATTCTAAATACTACTCTATAATTATATTGTACTTTTTTTTTTCACAAAAAATATATTAATTATATAATGAAAAACAAAATATTGTCTCTGTAATAATAACGTTATACCTAATATTTAAATGTGAAATTAGTAAAAAACAAACTTGTTGTTAATCTCATCACTTAACTCAAAATTTGCCTCCAAAAAAGTATTTAAAGACATACTTCAAAAGTACTTAAGAAAATAACAAAAAGTAGTATTAAAACCGCATCTTACTGCAAGAAATATTGGAAAAAAGGTACCTAAGTCACCATACACATAAGGGAGGGATGGGCAAATATAGTAGATATTTCTGTCAATAAAATTAGGTTTATTCTGTACCTAGATTATCGCTAGCTCGTGACGACACATGTAGGTAGGTATAATATATTCAACATGGTCGATTTGCAACCATTTACGAGAATGCTGCTCACAAATCGATACGCTAAAATGTATGGAAATTACATATAGACACCTAATATTCAATTTTTTTTAAGAATGAACCTACGTAATAAATGAGTTAAGGTCAGCGACGACCGGCGGAGTGGCGGCGCAATGACTGATTCGATAACAATCGAAACGCAAACTGGCCACTGCCATTCCATTACGATCCAATCGTGTTAGCTGTCTTGGAATGAGGACGTTGTCACATATGTGACTTGACTCGGAGAAGACACTAAATTGACTTCGAACTCATAAAGAATTCTACTTAGCTGAGAAAGCCATGAGGTTATAATAATATATATACTTACATATAACAACATTACGGTGAAGGAAAACATGGTGAGGAAACCTGCATGTCTGAGATAACCCCTCGAAAAATGTGTGAAGTCCGCCAACCCGCACTGGGCCAGCATGGTGGCCTAATCCCCCTCGCATTGAGGGGAGGCCCGTGACCAGCAGTGGGACATTTAAAAAAGGGCTGGAATAATTATATAACAACATTTACAGTTATTAGAAAAAAACAACAAGCAGAAACAGGTCATTACTTTAGACACTAAAAACAAATCAGCTATTTTGGTCTCTGTACATGTGTTTGTTCATGCATCACGGGAAAACTACTGGACGGATTTTATTAAACTTGGCACAATGATAGCTGATAACCCGGGTCAATATCTATGAGACTTTTTATGCCGGTAGATGAAAGGGTTACCCTGGGGTAGCCAAGAAACTAAAATCCACACGTGAGAAGGTTGAAGACGGTGAGATTTTTTTGGGAATTTTTAAGATTTAAATTCATGAGGTCAACCAGTGAATTGAATTTACGTAATCAGTTACAAACATACCTAGCTCCTAAAACATTTGATACTAACCACATAATTCTTTTGTAACCTCGGTCAATAAATAGCTTTGGACGTGACCCTTCCAATCACCTTCAATAAGGTCAAAGGGCGGACTTGTGTTTCACTGATTTAAAAATATATGTTAATAACCTTAATAAGCTTTTATTTAAAGTCTGGTGTATATGAACAATTGTTATCTTAAAAACCATAATATTGTGTTGAATATAGCATATACAGGGTGATTCGGAAAGGGTATACCAACCTTTAAACTTGCGATTCTTTAAGGCATTTGTTATCATAATGATAAGTCAGACTTTCGATATGACAACTGACAAAATAACACAACTATCATTTCATTGCGAACAAAATTTATTTTTTAAACCGACATATCGAAATTGTGACTTCATATAAAGATCCAAAATACGCATAAGAAGCACAGGTTTAAAGGTTAGCATACCTTTTCTCAATCATCTTGTATATAGAACTAGCACTCACCCGCGAATTCATCCGCTAGGTATTTAACAAAAAGTTTATCTAAAATAAAAGTAGCCTAAGTTACTCCTTGTTACATCAGCTATCTGCCAGTGAAAGTCATGTCCCGTCAAAATCGGTCCAGCCATTTTAGAGATTAGCCGGAATAAACTGACAGACAAAAATTGTAAAAAATGTTGTTTTGGTATATGTACCGTGTATACATCCAAATGCACTTAGTAAAATGCGGTAATATTAATATTACAAAAAGACGCTCCAATTTTATTTATTTGCATAGATTATTGCCTTAATATTTTAATGTGTGTGTGGATGCACACACACATATTACTGTTAAAAACACGCATGTATCAGTAAAATTATTTCGTATCCTTGAGCCAGTTTCGTAGCAAATATATATTTTTGCATTTTAAAAGTAAAGTAATATCTAAAACGAGGCCAGTGTTAACAGCTTGTATAAATAGCTTTAGCTTTTTTTTACAATGCGTCAATGACTAGACTAGACTTTCATAAACTTTTTATATTTATTCTGTGGATATACAAAAAAAACAAGATCCTTGTAAAGCGATACTTACAACGTAATAGTGAAATAAAGTAGACGAATCAGACATCAGACTGACTTTAATTATAAGAAATAGATAGTGCACCTGATCAGCGCAGTTGGTAGTGATCCTGCTTTCTGTGCCGAGGGTCCCGGGCTCGAATCCTGGTAGGGACAATCTTTGTGTGATGAGCACTTACATTTGTACCCCAGTCGTGGATGTTTAATGTCTATATAAGTATTATATACGGAGTTCGCCCTCAGCCCATTGTACGCTACCCATAATACAAGTCATTTTAAAACATTATGGATTTTTTGTCGAAGATCATAATCGAACTCATAATAGCGTTTAATGTCACCTGTGACAGTTAACATCCGAGATATCTATTCGATTGCCGTCAATATAAGCGAATGCTCAGTAGCTAGAAAAATAGACCTGTCTCACCTAGTAAAATTCATGGTATAATAATATGCTTAGCCAGGTATTCTCCGTCACGATCAGTTTTGCCATTATTTGAAATCTTCAATCAACGCGGCTCATTGGTCCAGACGGCCGATGACGTAATCTTGGTCCAATCACGTAGCCTAGCTGTCGCGGGAAGGAAATACCTGGCGAAGCAATACTATTGTACCATGGTTGAATTCAAGCATTAGTCGACTGACCACACCGTAGGAATAGTTTGGTACTATTTGAACCTTCACTTTGAGACAACGATAATTCAAGAGTAACCTAAATTTAAAACTGGCGTAGGTCTAGCGGCAAACAACATACAAACAGCCCTTTCTTCTTCTTCTTTCTTTAAGAAATGAGATGCGATGAAATAAAATGGATATGAATATGGCCTCAACCACAACTTAGCGGCTATTTTGCCAATGTCAAGCAATTAATAGCAATAACACATTATAAATAAAATAATGGATGTGACATGATGATATGGAAATAGGTTCCAACATTTACAGACCATTCTTTATGGCGTGGATCAATTCACTACAGTATCCATGTGTAACAATTAAATGCTTTCAAAACACAGATCACCTACTTTGTTGCGAGAAGTTTGTTTGTAGATACTTTGCGATATTTACTTTCATAGATAACAATGAGTTTCCTACTCGTTGGTTTCCTAGTATTTGCGAAACGCTGTTATTAACAAAAATATTCTTAAGAAGGCCTGAAGCATTTAATAATTGAATTAGGAAATCACGTATGTACTCATATCCCCAAATTTATAGACAGTTCTAATGAATGATAATGGCACTATAACGAAATTTTTAGAGGAAAAAGTGCGTTATAATGGCCTTGTAATCTATTATAACTTTTTATAAATTTGAGGGTTAGTCTTCGTAAAAGTTATAAATGTCCGTTAAGTACGGACCTATTTCCATAATATTCTCAATGACATTTATAATGCAATAAGGTCGCATAACTCTGAGAGCAGTTGCTCCTTGTAACGTCGTCAGTCGAAATAGTACCCTTATGGTATACGTTTGCTGTACGATATCCAACCTTAAACGGGTCCCAAATAGAAGTCCGCGACTGTACGAGTTTTGATAGCTAACGGAATAAATACTTAAGTATTTATCGATTAAGTATAACATGTTTAGATAAAGGAAACGTGAGTCACAAATTTAATAGTTTCCGTATTTGAAATGTTTCCATTATTCTAAATATAACATCTAAACAACTCATTCTCATCTTATTTATATAAAACAAACTCGTGTTAGTTACACCATGTATAACTCAAGAACGGATGGGCTGGCTTTTTTCCTAATGGCCTTATTGCATTGAGTCGGGCCCAACGCGATCTCCGCTCCTACTGTCACAATAATAAAACATGGGAAAAAATCATAAAAAAAAAAAAAAAAAAAATACATTGTCTCATGCATTTGATTCTGACGCGGTACGAAGATAATTTTGAAATCCTACTAGCATTTATAAAGTTCATGTGTATTGTAGTCTTTGAATCTAACCAAGAGGGAAAGCAGGACCATTCGTAACGTCATCGCGAAAACATGCTGTCACTGTCACACTTATGACTCATATAAATAAATAAATAAAGAAAAAAAGCCAATCAACACTATACTAACCGGCCAGTATCAACAAAAGTAAAGTCAAAAGTAAAACCGATAAAGCAATCTCCTTCGTGTCTTCGCCACTACGTCGACATTGGCAGAATCGCGTTGAGCCGACTCACAGGAAAAAGTCCATAGAGAAAACAAAAACCAATCAAAACTACTTTTGACTAAGAGCATCAGTCACTGACCTCTATGGTGTTGTATCATGGACGTCAGTGGCATCAGTCCACATAACTTATGACCGCAAATTTGGAGTTAAGTTTTCACTGGTGTAGAGTTTTTTTACATACTATATTTAGTCGAGTTAAAATATAAGTAACTACTCATACTGTCGTGATGTAAATATTTAATGATGATATTTATATTCAGTACCTACCTGCATTAATTACTTCCCTACCTTAACATACCAGTTTCAGTGGGTAATTTTTGGCGGGATGTTGTCAATATTGTTTTTATTTACCAAAAAATATGTTTCTTTTTAAATAACGTGTTATATTAGTGGGATATTAACCGTTGCGTGTCCATAGACCGAGTGGATGAAATTGAAATATAATAGTATAACTTGACAATTCATATTCTATCAAGATATCCAGTAAATTTTCAATAAAGTATGCACAGCTTTCCTGATAGGGACAGGGGATTCATTTCATCATCATCATCAACAACATCATTATTATCATCAGAGGTGATCATAATTTTATAACAATTATCAAGTGTCACTGTCAAATATGGTACAATTTTGTAGCCGATTACCAATCTAAAAAGAAGAAGAATGAGGAATAAGTTATTTTTTTACTATCCTACCTACTAAGATAGTTTTCTGATTTTTGCACAAGGTTAAATACTTATATCTACTCCTTCTTCTTTATTTACGTAATAAAATGCGATGAAATATGGCCTCACCCATAATTTAGTGGGTATTTTGCCAGAATCAAGTATTTTATAGCGATATCTTTATAACACCGATTAAACTAGTTAAAATCATAAAAAACAACATTCAAAAACATCTCACGAACACAAGTCTCAGATTAACAAATAGACTCCACAATAAGTAATAACTGCATAGACATTAATAATTTATCGCGAACAACAAAACAGTCATTGAACTGTTACACAATTTGTGCCGTCAAAACATTGTCTATGGTTATAATAAACAAAAGATATTTGTAAACAAACCTTCATGACGAGGTCTGTGAGCCAGGTCCTGAAATCCGGGGCCGCGGTGGTCCCATTCACATCAGGCATCATAGTTGTCGTAAAGTCCATAAAATCGGTCACATTCATTTTTAAAAAGTAATTAGGCCGTGCGGCCTTACCTTCGCACCGAAAAAAAAAAAAACACTGACAGGACGATGCGCGGCAACGGTGTGAACTGTCACATCGCGCGCCGATGCACGAGTGTTAAATAAAAACTGATAATGGTATCATTTAAACACTATCACGATAATTATTTGTTTCGTTTTTGATATTCTCCACAGAGCCAGTGCTCGGTGAGAAGGCGTCGATAAAACGCGACCGCGCGGTTCTCTGTACACGCGACGACTGTCTGTGTTGGTGTATTACGCTACCTTTCGAAGCAATCCTATAGAAATTGATGAGTAAGTACGAGCTCAAGTTGGAACTTTTTTAAAAATTGAACCATTGCCAAAATCATTAATAATGTTAGTGGATTTTGAACTTTGTATGTATGTATTAGTGACACGGTGATAATTTTTGGCGCATGGAAAAGCTATTTTCGTTCGCGTTCGCGTGGGCGTCATTGATGTCATAAATGTTATGTTTATAGCGATAGAGGAAGCGGCGAAATTAATTGTTGTTGCCGTCTACTTAGGTATATGCTGCAAGTATACGTAGTTATAGTAAGTAACTAATTATATTATGCAGTTGTCAAACGCGTGCGCAGACAAAACTCAACATTAGCTGTGGGAATCCCTCGCATGATTAGTCCGTCATTGAACATAATTCTAATAGCTCCGTGTAGTTTTCCACCAAAATTAGCCAGTTTAATTCAAAGAACCGCATTTTTACACAACAAAACAAAACTGACCACCTTTTTCCCCGAATAGCACCAAATGATCGACGACAAGGAATTTACTATTAGAGTACTTTGATTTTAGCGAGCTGTCAGACAGCTGACGTCATTTTGAAACTTCCCACCTCAGACATTGCACGCGAATCCAAAATCTCTCGCGTCTATTGCCCGGGATCTAAGTCTGCCAACACAGTGGACTCATCATTGTATAGCAATGGCATGTTAATTGTCGCTTTTGATAAACTGTCAAAGTATAATTACGATGCTGGTTTGTCTTTTCATCGCAGTCAATTGTATTATTAGACTTGGCGAAAAAAAAAAAGAGCAACCATGGAGTTTCTTGCCCGTTCTTCTCCATAGGAACGGCATTCCGAACGGGTGGTAAAGTAGTAGCATAATATTTTGTAACTTTTGACGATTCATAAGTACTGTACATAATGGTCTACGTGAATAAAAAATATTCTGATTCTGATTCTGGCTTGAAGCCTTTGTCGTTTTCAGGTCTTTGACACACCCTAACAGTCTATTCACCGTAAAATCCATACTTTTATTAATCCGTCCATCACCCACCCCCGATATCGTGCCATCACGAATCTTGCTACCTTGCTATCATGTCTATCCAATACCTACCTATCTACAGACTAGATAGGTTTGTTTTCGCTTGGGAGTATTTTCGTATCGCATTCCTAGGTGTTATACTTCGGTTGGCTGCGGATTTTATATGGTTCATGTGTGCTTCTTTATATTTCTCACATTCTAACTCCCAAATCTTGTTTTACTTTGGTATTTATAGATTATCTTTGAATTTACCTAAGTCCACAACCAATAGGACCAATATCTTCTTTCTTTTGTCTTTTGAACTAAACTAGAGAACCAGAGACGCTCTGTCCAGTGGACGAGAATGATAGTTGGCATACAAATAATTTATGCTGTCTTTCCAATCGAGGTCCGACACCATTGTATGTAGTTAATTGTGTCTTATCGTCTCCCCTTACGTCTTAATTTGTATTAAAACAGCAATTCCATCAAAAAATCCACTATTCTTCTAACACCCAGTAGAAGAACTCCCAAATAGTGCTCCATTTTTAACCGACTTGAGGAGGTTCTTAATTCGATTGTGGTTTTTTAAAACCTACTCCAGTCTTATTTCTGCTTCTTTTAAAGAGTAAATTGTTCCTAATGTTCTTACCTGTTATACACATACAGTTACTGCCACACATCTTTCGTAGATCGTGTGACGAGTATAGCTTGAATACTTATACAATTACGAGTTATTCAGCTAAAATGATTACTTCTTCTTATAAAATACTTCCAAATGATTATGCTCGATAAGCATCTATGAAAAATAATTCATAAAATTCTTCATGAATTATTGCAATTAACTCTTTAATACAATGGCGTACCTACTTAGATATTTGTATACAAGTCTTCGGAGCTGGTTCATAATAATCTTCCTATTTCAAATATTAAGCTTAATATGCAGGCTGTAGTGGTTTCCTGCCGATTTTATGAATGTATTTTACATACCTTAATAATTTGGTTAAATAATTATAGTAAGTAATGGAGTAGTTTATTTCTACAAGACGGCTGCAAGTGTGTGTGCTTCTCAAACACACATCGAGAATGTGACGCGAACCACACGCCCACACTAATTCGCTGCAGACGCCATTACATCGTCTGTATAAACGCAGGCACCAAAACAAATTGTAGTTAACTTACAAACTAACGATTTATCCCAAAATATTTTTCCTTAATATAATCTGGCTTAATATACAATGTTGGGATCGATAATAGTCTGCCTACATGCATTTCTTATCTTATCAGACCCACAAAATATAAGTTTTAACCCATATACAACTGTATTTTTTCCGAAGAAAAGTGCTTTGTAATGCAATTGTAAAGGGATGAAAAAATCAATAAGGGATGAAAACTTTAAAAATTTGGGGACAATATTACAGTGATAGTAGAAATGCTTATTTTGGCAATAGCGTTCAAACAAGTGAGCATACTGCGACAGGCATGGAGCCAGACCCTTAAATGTAAATAGTTAAACTGACAACAGATACCACGGTATACAGATTCCAATAAGATACCTCCAACAGAGAACTGGCATAGTAGTATCTACTCTGTGACATCACGCTATCAATTACAAAACAAACCATTAACATCTAATAAATACCTAAATGGTAATTTTAATAAAGACCAGTCAAGGTAGACGAGTCATGCCGTGCGGTTACTTTGCACCAACAACGAAATCCTTAAGAGGATAGCAACTCAAACTAAACCAATGCTTTGAAATAAAACAAATTTTAATGAAGGACCCTCCTCTCTTGACCATGGTTGCTGTAAAGCAGCCGAATCGTTGGGAACGTAAAAACATAAAATAAACGCGATAAAATCCGTTAAAATTTGTTTTTATTTCAATGTATAGTATTCGCGTAAATATAATAAATGGTGATTCAGAAAGGGTACACTAACCTTTGAACCTGAACTTATTAAGAATATCGAAATCGATTTTTTTAATATTTTTTGTGGCTAACTAAAATGCCAGCTGTGGTTATTGTGAGCAATTCTTTTTTTATTTTTCCAAATTCTGACTTCACATAATGGGTTCAAATATTACCCCGTCTAAATCAGCCTGTATTTTGAAAAGTTTGTATGTTTAACTGAGCTTCGATCAAAATTGAACAGATAAAGAACAAAGAGGGATTTAGTGCAAAGCTATAGCCATCCGTCGTATTCACAAGATTTCTAGACAAAGCCAGAAATAAAACACAATAAAAAAAATGTCACTGTCAGTAAACTTGCAACTGGATTAGTGCTGATAGATGAACTGCCTTGATTCCATTATTAAGAGTCAATAGAATAGATTAGTAGATTATTGTACAAGTACCTACTCAATAGATGGTACAAAGAAAACTGTATCAAACGGCATTTATAATTACGCAACACTTAAACTGTCCAGAACACGACAGCCTTACATTGGGAAACGAGCAGTTGTAAACAATAACATAGCACGAAGGGCTAAAAGTAATAAATCGTCAGATTTGGTGATTAGTCCACCAGACCTTGAGTTCCACCCCATATACTCTGTAGCAAAAGCACTAACTAAACCTCTATCGCCTGGATTGATATTGCGTAACGTATAAATGGTTTCCATAGCGGAGTACCGAAATAACCTAACTGCGACCGTTGTACATACTAAGACACGATTATTAATAGGGACACGTGAATAGTTAAACCTCGGTTTCTACGCAATAATCTTTGGAGATTTTTGACCTCCCCCCCATGTAACGTCCCGTAACGCCCCCCCCCCCCCCAATTCGTTACGTAATACTTGAACGCTCCCTAACGGCTCTCAATCCTGCTAACCACTAAGCACGTTACCTTGCAGGATCTGGTGTGACTTCAAATATGCGCAGGAGTATTCCTGCCATATTTGAAGTCACAGTTTCCATAAAGCGCAGGTGGTATGAAAGGCCGCATACGAACAGAAAAATAACCGTAAAAGATTTTTATTTAGAAGCAGAAACCCGCCATTTTTGCAGTATTTTCTATCTGAAGGCTGACTTCAGGACAACGTCTCACTGGACGGATATTAATGAAAGTTGGTATAGTTATAGCTTTTAACTCACGTAACTATTTAGTATAATTCTTATCCCTGGAAAAGGGTAGGCTCCCGCGGAATAGCTAAAAATGGATATGGACAAGATTCAAAATAAAAGATTCTGACTCTTGGACTTTTTGATAGATCAATCCGGGGATACAAAAAAGGTTTTCGTCTGGATAGCCAAAACACTTTTCACCTATACGATAGTTCACATACTCTGTACAATGTACCAAATTCGAACTGACCACGCAAGGTTTGCGGCAAATTTCGGCAGTAATATAGGTGTTTCTTTACTAAATTCCAACTGGCGAAGCACAGCAGTTGGTCTGAGAAGTGCGGGTAGATCGATCGACTGGTGTGGTAAGGCTACCTTTCGTCTGACCTCTAACTTCAACTATACTACATATGTCTTAAACGTGCAAGCCTGTGCATCGCCAAATTTGAGTGCCCAGACAACTTTGCTACAAAATAAGGTGAGTGTAGAACTAATCATTATCATAGCTTGGTGGTCTAATGAGTTTCAAGTGTTGTATGCTACCCAAAAGTGAAGTCCGGGAATCGAAGAAAAGTCCAGATTCCTAATTTGTGTCAATATAGTAGCATTAGTTCAAAGAGTAACTAGGGGATTTTGAAAAGTACCTTGACGCAAGGAACTTAAAGAGAATCTCATAAGTCAGGTTTAAATTACCTATATTGGCCTTGAAGTAGAAATAGTAGATAAAGCGAATACTAATAATTACTTTGTGACAATGGGCAAGACGATTGAACTCGCGATATGACTGGCACAGACACGTATACATACCTTTATTGTTGTCACTAATCGCTTGTTTGCACGAGGACTTAAGGCCCACGTAAAACCAAATAAGAATTATTTTTAGCAAACCATGTTTGATAGTCAATGTTGATTTTACGGGTGTTCGGAAACTGGGTTTAACAATGTTTTGGAAATCGTTTCATGCTGCACCAAATTGGAAAATAACTCAGTAGCCAAACAGCGATTGGTTTTTCCGTTTGACTCCCTTTCAGGTGTTAGCAATCGGGACTTTTTGACATTCGTAGTAGATTCACTCACACATTGTTTCCAAACGCACCTACTCTTAAACGCCTGAACAACTATTTACTTTTGAAAATTCCCTCTTTGTATCTCTTTAAAACCCACGTGAAAGACAAGGATGAGTCTGATTAAAACCGTTGTTCAGCTAAAGAAAGCCTTAGCATCACAATAGGACCGACCATACTTTTCAAATTTCGCGCCACGTTTTTTTTTCATTACATATGAGTCACGTCATCGATGGCTATATGCCAATTGACGTCATCACTTACTCTCCTTGATGCAAAATTAACAACACCGTCTATCCATCCTTACATTGTAAAAGAGTTTAGTTTTTTGTCCTTCTTTCACGGTTGAGAGACGAGAAGGGAAATGCAATTTAGTATAAAGGTTACAGAGTACTGTTGTACGAGTATAATACAGGCAACTATCGTACTGGCGAGGTCACTATACGCGAATTTTGTTGCTTTTTTTTCATTTTAAATGTACAAAAAACGAATACAACCGAATTGGAAACCTCCTCCTTTTTGAAGTCGGTTAAAAAATGGCCTAAACCTTTACATATTTTTTTTTAATAATGATAGGATGGAGAGCAAAAAAAAAAAGAAATTGTCGTTGAAACTCTATCATAAGTACAAAAGGCGAATGGAGCAACAAAATCGTAGGTTACTTCATTTTAAGTCGTAAAGCATACATAGTAGAGCCTTAGTATACTAGAATGTGTCATTAAGTGCACAAGCCCAAAATAACATTAGTAACGGAGGCACGTAAAGCGGTCAGCCGTCTACTAATGCAGACCTATAACTAAGTGTTGCCATAAACGGAGGTTTTATTGGGACGACACAATTTGCGGAGACCTAGGACCCGATAAGTCACGATTTTCAATACTTTTACAAGTTAAGGGTAAATAAATCTTGCCGGTGTGTATTTGTGCCTATTAAAAATTCCCCATTTTGGCGCCGATAGTAGTGATAACAGGTAGTGAGGATCCACGATAAAATCCTTAAAATTGATTTTATTTCAACATCGAGTCCATCAAAATATACGAATCGAGAGATGGCAACCCTATTCAATACTCGTGTATGCCCTACAAATTGCTAACCCGTCGTCCTAGGTTTCGTAACGAGGCGATTGGTAAACGAGATGGTTTGTTTGTATCTATAGGCAATTATGTTAATTGCGTTGCGTCAATACATCAATTCACCTGCCGTGACGTCAAAATTACAGATTTGCGACTGTTTATAAATTTTTTTTGCGTAATAAATAAGGAGAAATGTGGACTTTGAGCTTCGCCTTCAGGGCCCCAAGTCTGCTAACACAATCGATTCATAATCCAACAGCAACCGCATTGTAACTGTCACTTTTGACAGATATTGTATGGGATATCTATCAAAAGTGACAGATACTATGCGGTTTCTGCTCGATTATGAATCGATTGTGTTAGCAGACTTGGGGCCCTGTACTGGATCAGGGGATTTGGATGGATGACAAAAAAAATCATGCACTCAAGCTTATGTACCCTAGCTTTCATTATCCGTCCATAGGCTATGTAATAAAAGCGCAGCCGATAATGGTTCAGTAGCTTTTCCATGACGCTCGAACAAATAGATGGTGTTGACCTGACCTCAAAATTGCACTCTTTTTTTAATTATTTCTACGTGCATACAGAGCCCAATAGGTACGTATTTCATTGCGCATTAGGTACTTAAGATCCATCTATACATATAAATAAAATTGGAGTGTCTGTTGGAATATTAAAATAACCGCTTTTTACTAAGTGCATTTGGATGTATACACGTTACCTATACCGAAACAACATTTTTAACAATTTTTGTCTGTCTGTCTGTCCGTCTGTCTGTCCGTCTGTCTGTCTGTCTGTCTGTCTGTTTGTTCCAGATAATCTCTGAAATGGCTGGACTGATTTTGACGGGACTTTCACTGGCAGATAGCTGATGTAACAAGGAGTAACTTAGGCTACTTTTATTTTAGAAAAAAAAATAGGATCTCACGAAAAAAAATTAAAACCAATGTTGCAGCGCAGTGCCTTATTAAGTTTGATAGCAACAACTTGCAATGCGTCCCGCGGGCTCAGAATGGGCGAGCAGGCTGTTGTCATCGGTTGTCTTTGTTAAATACCACGCGGACGAAGTCGCGGGCAACAGCTAGTATTTATATAAATCTGTTCATCAAACGACGTAAATACATGTATACCTTTACCAGTTATATACCTTCGGGGCTAGTCTGCGGCGCCTCATTTATAATCAACTTGATATCAGACTTACGACGTTATTTTTAGAATACAACATGGTAAAGTTGAAAACATTGTCAATATTGAAAATAATTACTATATAGTAATTATTTAATTACTTGATTTTTTTTAAACAGGGCGCTTCGTAAATGGTATGCTAACGGATCACGTCGGGGTCACCGATTTAGCGGTAAAGGGAAGATCTTGTAGTCAGACGGGTGGTATGGCTGACGGGGCGGCCGCTATGCCCCGACGGTTATTGTCGGGATCTTGTATAATATATGTTATGTGCTCCGAAAACTCTCATAGCGCGTTTCAGGATTGTATTGAGAATTTACATTTGTTCTGAATGCGTCTGCAGCGCCATCTGTGTAGCTTGTGGCGCGGTTGAAGAGGTCGCTACAATACTAAACTTGAAACCTGCGCTCCTTTAGAGCATTTGAGGATCATACACATTCTTAATCACCCTGTCTAAGCAATACATACATATCATACCTTTTAATATAAGGCTTAACAAAAATAGGGTAACATATTTTAACTAATGAATCAGTAAGTTATATGGACCACTTTGATGTATCAAATAATTGTGTAAATGATTGATTTTTTTTAACAAGGCGAACCAGTAGCGTTTGGCCTTGCGCTCAGTACAGGATGTAATTTTATAAATGTCTAATAATTTATATATATTTTAATGTTATCTTTATAACCTACAGTTGGTCGTGTTACAATATTTTACACTATTATTGTTACATCTCATATACACGCTTTTTTATTTAGCTCATTTGTAACATTCACGTGAAACCGTAAAACATTTCACGAAGACCTCGCTCTCATTACACGCAAAAACAGCTTCTGATTATACCACATCAAGGTTGGTTTTTGTTTCAGTTAATTGCATTGAAAGGTACAGTTGGCTACAGCTTCGTTTTAATATGATATTGAAATAATTATGTTCTGTTTTGGAAAGGACAGCACGAAAGGTTACTGTGGGTAAAAATCTTATAATACCAGCCCTTTTAATGTCCCACTGTTGGGCACGGGCCTCCCTCAATGCGACGGTGATTAGGCCATAGTCCACCACGCTGGTCCAGTGCGGGTTGGCGGACTACACACGTCTTTCGAGGTGTTCTCTCTGACATACAAGTTTCCTCGTAAACATCACGAGGAAACTTGTATGTCAGAGAGAACTTCACCGTTTAGCAAATGATCATCATGGTTGAAAATGAGAGTGAGGAAACCTACATGTCTGGGAGAACCCCTCGAAAGATGTTTGAAGTCCGCCAAGTAATGAGGCTGATAATATCGCTCGATGCACACATCAACAGTACGGTCCCAGACTAAGCATCGATTGTATTATACGTATAACAGCATTAGCAGTAAATATTAGAGTTCTAGACATAAACGTCTATCTACGTGCGTTTTTTTTCTCATTTATGTTCAACCACAATAGGTTCCATAAGACACGTTATGGGCAATTCTATTGTTTGCTGCTTTTATGACAAATAGTCACCAGTACATACTTATTCGTGTGAATGACTGCCGCATTAGAATTCAGTACAAAGTGAAGAAATTTTTTGTCCATTCGCGTAAATTGCGCGTTGAAAATTGACTCATAATGAAACGGTATTAAGATTGCAATTCTATCCTATCGTATCGCCGGACAAACACCAACTGTACCGTCCCACACTAAGCAACACTTGGATTATGGGTACCGTACAATGAACTGACGGCGAACTCAGTATATAATACTTATATAGATATTGAACATCCATGACTCGGGTACAAACATTCAGGCTCATCAAAGGTCACTAGCAACTGCGCTAATCAGTTCGTCAATTATCTGTCATCTGCACATCTTGTTCCCAAGGCAAGCGTTCTACCAATTGGGCTATCACTAAAATCGTATCTATTTTCGTGTCTTCGATCAATTTTCCAAGATGACTCAGTCACCAATCTCAATTATCACTGAAGCCTTACGTGAATAACACCGACAGATGTAACTACTTCACATTTTCTTTGTAAAAACTTGTATAGCTGATATCACATTTATTTATATACTTTTGTTCTCATCGTCCGCTTCGACCCTGTGTGTATATAAGCTATATTATTATAAAGAATGTATATTCCGTACAATTGTTTATATATACCTATTAAGCTAGTCCAACAATGGTTACAAATATTGATCACGGTGTCTGCAATGTACGTTTTTTTCTAGTGTAAGGGAGAAAACACTGAAGTACAACAACAATTGGTATAATGCATGATATTTTTTAATTACCTACTTAGCAACCAGTGTACTTAACAATATTGTTTTAACCGCCTTAGATAACAAAAAAAAAAAATTTAATGTTCGTTATCTCAGAACTCCGTCATTTACGAATCTTTTTTTGAAAGGATATTCCAGATTGGTCGATACAATATAAACGACGAAGATAATAAAAGTATTAGTAACGAGATGCGCGAATCACAGCCCCAAGTCTGCTAACACAGTCGATTCATAATTGAAATCGATGCTGTTCGATTATGAATCGATTGTGTTGTTGATTATAATTTTTTAAATGGTGTTGGAAAACATCGCGGGGATACATACATGTCTAAGAAAATCCCTCGGAAGACGTGTGACGTCCGCCAACCCGCACTGGACCAGCGTGGTGGACTATGGCCTAAATCCTCCTCGCATAGAGGGGATGCCCGTGCCCAACAGTAGGACACAGGGTAAGTATATTTTTTTTTATTATCCGACCTAAGGTGAATACTTTTCAAATATTTATTAACAAGTGTTTTACCAGTAATATTAAGTTCATACTTGTTATCAGTCCAGTGAAGGTCATCAAATAATAAATAGCCATGCGTGTACCTTCGGAATGATATATGAGGGGGGGGAGGGTAGGGGTGGTCACGCGCAAACTACACAGACCTTGATATACTGGTGTCGTGTCGTATTATACAATATTAGCTGTCCCGGTGAACTTCGTACCGCATCAGAATCAAATTATTAAAAAATAGGGGTTGGTGATAGAACGGTGAAAATTTAGGGTTGTATGTATTTTTTAATGCCACATTATAAAAACATAAAAAAAATTGTCCAAAAAATTAAATAGTAAATGTTAGGGGTGGACAACCCAACACTTGAGGGGTATGAATAGATAGTAGCCGATTCTCAGACCGACTGAATATGCATATAAAGTTTCATAAAAATCGGTCAAGCCGTTTCGGAGGAGTATGGTAACTAACATTGTGACACGAGAATTTTATATATAAGATTAAGCCAGTGTGAAAGCCGTCATTTTGGGGTCGAGTCACCTTCGTCCGTAGGAGAATTAAGTACCCTCGAGATACCCTACACGTGACCCTGGGTGGTGCCAACCAGGTGACAACTCTACTGGTGGTAGGCTTCGGCCGTGGCTAGTCACCACCCACTGAACAAAGCCATGTCGCCAAGCGGCCTAGCCGTGTTCCGGCATGATGTTCGGTGCTGCCATTCATGGATGGTGGGTCAGATCAGTTGCGCTGCATGTGCCTAGTGAATGTAGCGTCTCGATCTACTGCCGCCTTCCTACCTAGGCAAGTATGCTCCATCGTAGATCTCATCGTCACTTACCATCAGGTGAGATCGAGATCAAATACTTGCCTATAATGTAATAAAAAAAAAAAAAAAAAAAAATAGTTTCGCCTATTGATTTCTTATATTTACGCGAATACTACACATTGAAATAAAACTATTTTTTAAGGACCACAATCAACAATTAAATATGAGGGTAGCCCGTCTCTAACTATGACACCAGGACGTCAACCACCTCAGTCCTCCCGTGACCATGGTTGCTGTAAAGCAGCCGAAACGTCGGGAACGTAAAAACGGAAAATAAACGCGATAAAATCCTTAAAAAATAGTTTTATTTCAATAGTTTCGCCTGTTTTGCACAGACGAAACAAACACATAGAAGTTATTTCAATGTCTAATCTTTTCTGTGAAGCAATGAAAGACGTGAAACTATGTTTTCCTTAGTGCAATACATATCTGGTTAAAAACTTATTTGTACCTAGCGCCATCTATTATCGAGTGGCTACACTAGTTTTTTTTCTCTTTTCTAATATCTGTATTACCGATATTCAATAACAAGTTATCCATTTATCTATACCGGCCTTTCTCAAAGTGGGCGATGACGCCCCTTGTGGGCGCTGCAGGCCTAAAGGGCGGTATGAGACCAAGAAAAAAAATGTGGGCGTTGTGTAGAGGCTTACAATAATTAATTAAATTTGAAGTTATAGTGGTTTTTATGTAGATGAAAAAATGGAGGCGCAAAAAAATACTTCATTCTCAAAGTGGGCAGTAGACAAAATAAGTTTGGGATACCCTGATCTATACGATTTCGAAATTGTTAATACAAAAAAAAATTTACTTCAATAATTTTCATTCTGATGTTTCGTAATAGCGCCATCTATTATTCAGTTATAGTTACCTCTGTTGTTGTCGTCATCGAGGGTGAGGGCGCCACCGGTCCATGCCCCTGGGCCGCCACTAGCGCCATTGTCGCTGCGAACGCGGCTACCGCCAAACACACACTTCGCTTCTTCAGCATCGTGACGCTGTAATGTTAAAAGACACTTCATTATGAATGTGAATGTAGCGTCTCTTATCTACTGCCGCCTTCCTACCTAGGCAAGTATGCGCCATCGTAGATCTCATCGTCACTTACCATCAGGTGAGATGGAGATCAAATACTTGACTATAATGTAATAAAAAAAAATAAAAAAAAAGTATGGTACCCATAACAAAATACAAGCATTGCTCAGTTTGAGACGAGCAATACAGATGGTTCATCTGGCAATATTTACCTTACAATTCGAGTTGGTCTGGTGATATTTCTTACCTATACAATAAACTATAAATGGGCAGTGTCTGTCTACATCTATATAAATATTTTTTTAAATATCGCCAGACAAACACACACCAACTATATGGTTCCACACTTAACAATGTTCCATTTAGATACCATGGGTGGAGCAGCAAGCAATTCATATTTTTGAAAAAAAAAATGCAATAGTCTATTAAGATGTTACTGAATTGGAAATGAAAGTTATTACAATTCTTGTTAGTGTGCCTGTATTATTAAGCATTGCCAAAAAAATACTGGCCAAATTTTGAAACGGTTATCTGTATTGACAACATGATTATACTCAAAAGATGACATTAAAACCATTGGGGGTCAGGCTGCAGAGCGAAATAGATGGTTGTTCGAGCTGCAGCCAAATGCTAATATATTTTTTTAGTAAGTATACTACAAACATATATAAGACCTCAGACTCTAATAATATAACAGAAATAAGAATAACAGAATTACAGGTTGCTTCCAAAAGGCTATAGTAAGCTTGGAACCTGGGAGTCTTTAGTGCATCTGTAAACACTATTTGAAATTAAAATTACAATTTATTAATAAAAAAAAATATTGTCTTTTCTCAACAAAATGACAAATTTGATATTTTTGTTGTTGTTATATCCAATTTAATTCTATAACATTATAGATTGTATTAATAACAATAAGATATGTAGACTCACAAAACATAAACTGGTTCTACAAAGTATAAAACTTTTTAAGTACCTTTAGTTACTTTTTGTGACTACAAGTTTAGCACCCAAGAAAGGTATAATTACTTATATAAAAATAAATTTGATTAATCTTCAGAAACTGGTATTTTGTGGAAAAAGATTCAATTTTCCTGTTAAGTAGCACATAACCAAAATGTTGATTATTTGTTTAATATAACGTTAAACAATGTATCAATGAAATAAATTACACATTATTTGTGTTCCTGCAGCTGATATAATAACATGATAACGAATATCTCACTCACATTATGCGTTACAGCGAAACTCAAACCGGCACTTGGGCGTTTGATCCTTGAAATACTTTCAAAGGCTCACGATTTATAGAGCACGGCTTTATATTATCGTTTTACTTATTTATAAGCTAATAATCGATTTGAATTCCTGCGACATGATTATTATTTGGCGAAACACGCTCTGTAACGTCACCGTGAACCGTGAATGTCAGTGAGCAAGTATACTTACTTTTTTTACAATACGCAAGGGCAATCAGCAAAAACTATCACAAAGATAACTAACAGTGATCTTTATTTCATAGCTTGTATTTTTTTAACACTGTAACTATTTCTTTTGTGTTTAATTCTTACATTTTTGTCAAGACAATCCAAAATGAAATTAGATTCAGTCAAATGACAAACTGAGACAACAAGCAAGTTTTGCCAGTTAGTTTGACAGTAGAATGTTGCCAGTACAGCGTTGCTTTGTCAAAAATTATATGACAGTCTTTACGCTTAGTAAGAACTGTAGTATGTAAGAGCGTTACCAACTCAAACTCAAGTACACATCTTACAGAGTCAGTAAGTACAGGCAACGTCTGTGCCAGGGAGCATTTGAATCGGTCAATGTGATTAAAGTTATTAAATAGGATTAGATGTGACTTAAAATTGCACTATTTTGTAACCAATTGCCGTTTGGCAATCGGTAAAAAAAGAACAAGAACAACTGTTTTATGCAAAACCACTGTCACGAAAAGTAGAAGAACGTGCTCTATCTATCTACTTACAAGTAATAAAAATAACTAACTCATTGAGGCTATGTATTGAAAAACAAACGTGAGGAACATATACTAGTCATTGCGCGCAAAAATAAAACATAAGAAACAATATTTTTTGAAAGGAAAGATCTGACTCGCTGATGCAAGGGATGTTCTTATTTTTATTACCCATGAAATTAAGTACGTCGTATTTCTTCCTTTAATAATGGCCTCATACACGCAATTGTGGATATTTTACCAATGTCAAGTTAGTAATTATTAATATCAATAATAACAACGCAAGTTAATTAATAAAAACATTGGTGATTAACAGATGAACATAGAAGTTAAATCTTGGCAACCCTGGAGCAGTCTCTTGACATTGATATTGTGAGTTGTCTTCTTTTGCTCTGTTCAGTTCAGAAACTGCAGTTGAAAGCTAGAGTATTTGGAACCATTGAATTTCCAGTTTCAGAATAATTAACGCATGGCACACAGATTGGCATAAATACGTTATGAGTGAAGGCTTTTTGGCGGGAAGTTGTAAATTGTGTAAATTTTTAGTAAACAAGAAGCCAATACAGCCTCTTGTTCACGCAATTTTCATAATTATCATCATGTCACATCACTGACCTCTAAGTATATTAGACGTCAGTGTGTCACAACCATTATTTAATTATAATGTGTATTTATTGAACGTTTTATTGCTATTAATTACTTGACATTGGCAAAATACCCGCTAAGTTGTGGGTGAGGCCATTTTCATATCCATTTTATTTCATCGCATTATATTTCGTAAAGAAAGAAGAAGTAAAGTATTGCAAGCTGTATGGATCGTCATCAACATTATCATTATCATCAGGGCTACTTAAAATTCATTACCAATTATCGATAAACACTCGACAGCAGAATCGGCACTATTTTGTAGCCAATTGCCAACCTAAAAAAGAGATCTGAAGATATATTGATTGATATTGGCTTGTATTGGATGAACGCTAAGCTCCGCTAGGAGTATAATTGTTCTGTGTGTGACGCTAATTTTGAACGAGTACGAAGTCCGTCGAATGTGCAATTTTGAAGAGGAGATTGAAAAGAACATAAACAGTAAATAAAATTAACGCAAAAAGTAGACTAACAAAACGCAATTATCCACACATGAGTCAGTTAACGTCAGCTGTCATATCAACAAACAAAACGTCAATCAGAAACAGTGTTACCAACCCTACTGTTGACTCAATGGAAAAAGGCCATTAGGGAAAAAAAAAAAAAAAAAAAAACCCTACTGTTTTAACAGTAGATTTGCTGTTTTCACATTGATTCCCCTGTTTTCTGTTTCACTCCAAATTTTTACTGTTTTTCAATTAGCGTTCAGGACCACCTATTACTCTATGCAAATATTTTGTGATAACCCCTATGTAATAAAACGCATTGACGCTAGATGGCAGTATCTACTGGAAACATGTACACAAATTTAAAAATGGAGACAGGTCTCAAACATTTCTCACATTGTGTGAATTGGTGAAGAAACTTTTGTGCCTACCACATAGCAGCGCCACCGTAGAAAGATTATTTTCAGCTATAAATATTATGAAAACCAAATTACGCAACAGAATTGATTGAACACTAAATCCGAAATAACCGAGTGCTACTCATTTTAAGCCACAGAAAGGCAAATGACGAAATTTATCAAATATATGTATGATTTTAAATAAGAAAATGAGTCTGAAAATAGCAATTGAGGATGAAAGTGGAAAATAATTTTACTTTGATTTTTGTTTTTTATTTTTTTGTGATCAATATTATAATATAACAATGCATGTGAGTCCTGGTAACTAATAAAAGTGGGTAATTGTTTTAATTATATGAGGAAAGTATAAAATCTGCCTTTTTTTACTTTACCTACTGTTTTCTCCTGTTTTTTTATTGGTGAGCTGCTGTTTTTCAGTTCCTTGGGGTTGGCAACACTGATCAGAAATAACAGTTTTGGAGGTTAAGTTACTCAGAGGTGAATGTATTCTTTACTATAATCAAAATATTATCAAAATGCCGCTTGACTACCGAAGATTTAACGGCCCCGAAGACAGTATAGCTTACAAATGTTACACAAAAGACTATTTGAAGACGTATGATGAGCTTTACAAAGAGTTATTTAACGAAAAAGGACTTCGTAAAGATGGGCGCGCTTTAGACGAGGCGAGAAGCATGTGTATGTTTTGTATGTACTGTTGTGTTTTAATTGCATTATTTTCATAAACGAACTAGTCTATATCATATATATTTTTTTCTTTACAGTCGCCAGAACTGATATGGTATCGCAAGCTAAAGGTTCTGCGTACGTTGAGCTAAAGAAAACAAAAGTTATTTGTTCAGTGTTCGATCCTCGGGAAATTCCCCATCAAAATGAATTCAGGTATTTTGAAAACGTTGAAATATATATATGTAGAAATTAATCATTCATCTTGAATTCTATTTACTTATACACATACCTAAGAGAGGTATTTTCTTATTTTAGTTGGTAGATCAAATATATTTAATTTTTAAATATTCCTTTTTACAGTCAGCTGGGTCAGATATATTGCGAGGTGAAATTCGCGCCATTTTCGTGCCCGCGCAAACGACGCCCCCACGCCCCTGACGCTGAGGAGAAAGCATTATCTGTGGCACTGGGGAAAGCATTGGAGCCTGCTGTTTGTAGGCATTTGTTTCCTAATTATCAGGTAATTAAAAACACAATAACTAAATTATATTAAGGTTGAAAAAATATTTAACCTAGCAAATTAGCCTGGATTTGAATTCAAGGCATAGCCCTCTGCCATTGGGTATTGCCCATAAGCTGAAAACTGGATATTGTGTGTTGCCCCTCCCTCTAGAATTGGTAGAAAAAACACTAGTACAAAGACTTGTACTTAACAACTCCATTGTTAGATACTCTAAGAGGTCAAACCTAAAGACTTGATTACAAGTAACAAGTAAAATGGTGAGACAGTGCTCTTGGCTGATTGCTTGGTAGGTGTGCACTGTGCTCGGTACATAGAAATCTTGTTTACTCTGCCTAGCACTTGGTTGGGAGCACTATCTCTCCATTTACTCTTTACATGTAATCTATATATATCTATATATACTTAGTTCAATATTCTCGGTACATGACCAAACTGTCTGCTAATAACAATATGTTGGTACCTGAATCTTCAAACATATTTCAGGTTGACGTCTTCATATACATCTTGGAACATGACGGTGCATGTCTTGCCGCTGCCATCAACGCAGCCGGTCTCGCCCTAGCCGATGCAGCTGTACCCATGTATGATATCATCACATCATGTTCGATCGCCATCATCGGGGACCACATGTTCCTAGACCCCACAGAAGCTGAGGAATACTTAGCTACAACCAGCCCGGAGAATGAGATAAACCATGGAGTGATTACAATGTCTATATTGTCCGAATTAAAGCAAATATCTGATTTCACTCAAATAGGTTCCATGGACATTGAATGTGTGAATAAAGTAATGGATGTTTTGGAGCAGGAGTGCGAAAAAATTGTGCCAAATATACAAAAAGTGCTTGTTGCAAATGTGATACAGTGTTTTGAGCAACGGAAACAGTTGGAAGAGGAAGCGAGGGAGAGGGAAGACGCGTTGAACAAGAAAATGGAGGAATGGAAATCATTATTAAACGCCGGATGAAGTTTATACCTGAGTTTTATTTATCATGTTTGCAACACTAAGAGCAGTTTTATCAGTTTGATAGCTGTTTACCACACTTGTCTATGGTTTTCTCGTTTCAATTTAAACATAGTTTTGTAGTGTCAATATAAATCTGTATTCAATTTGGTGCGCCACTAATGAGCAGTCTGGGATTTCTTAAACATGGAATTTCTTTTGTTAGTTTTTTTTGCTATCCCAGAGGCACACCAAGGCATCGCTCTGGGATAGCCAAAAAACACTATTGGGGATTCCACTTCCAAGAATAACATTTATATTGTAATAATTTACTTGGTATGTAAGCTATATTTGCTACCCACCCAGACAAGCTGATAGATTTTTTATCCACCTACTATGGCTAGCTATCTCGAGGAAACCCACCCATTTATCACGATATAAAGTATACTAAATGTTGACTGTGTTTACAGGCCACCATGCCAAATTTCATTAAAATACGTCCAATAGTATTCCCCCGACAAAAATGCAGAATCTGACTTCTGTATCGAAAATAATGTCCATAATGTTTTTTTTTGTTCTAAAAATACTCAAATATCAGACCACCAAGTTGGAGTTTTATATGTAGGTATACTTTATTTCTTATCAAATAGTCTTTCTCAGTAAAATCAATTTATGCATCTTATTGCTCATAAGCGTTCTATGTAATGGATGTTACCATACAAGCCTTTGAAAATTCGCCAAAAAATAAGTCATCTTACAAAATACCAATTTACTACAAAGTAACAAAATACAGTTATCTGTGTTTTGGTTGGTTTTGGCGTATACAGAATGTGTGTGTATGCCGAATCGTTCAGAAATGGTTGTAGCGTCCACTTCAACCGCACCACAAACTACACAGATGGCACTGCAAACGCATTCAGAGCAATAGACAGTTGTCATCACAATCCTGAATCGCGCTATAAGAGGTTTCGGAGCAAGTAACATATATACAAGACCTCGACAATAACCGTTGGAGCATAGCGGCCGCCCCGCCAGGCATACCTGGCCTGGCTGGACGATCTTCCCTTTTCCGCTAAATGGTATACTAAGCTTTGCACCTGTTGTGCTTTTTTAACGCATTCATAATCCTTATGTGAACCCAGAATTTCATTACGTAAATTAAAAAGAAGATATTCATAATATATTTTTCAAAATCGAAATATCGACATTCTGACTTGACATCATAGAGTGGTCAATGCTTTCCATAATGATTACAAATGCAGTGAACAAGGACAGGGACGCCATTTTCATACCTTCATGGCACATCTATTATTTTAATTATAACCTGTATAGGTATATTGAATGTGTTAATGCTATGAATTACGTGACACTGGCAAAATACCTACTAAGTTGTGGGTGAGGCCATATTCATATTGATTTTTAACCGACTTCAAAAAGGAGGAGGTTCTGAATTTGGTTGTATTGTTTATTTAATTCCTCACATCTCATTTCGTAAAAAAAGAAGAAGAAAGAAGGACAGGTTCAAGGCTTAGTATAGCACACACACACACACAGCACAGCTCACACACAGCTCTTAACAATAAAAGGAAATCTTGTTCGTACAAATAATTATATTACACTTATTACCTATGAGTGAGTTTTAGCTTTCCGTGCGAAAGCTGAAATTACATATACACAGTGATTCAAAAAGGGTATACTATGCCTTAAAACTTCTGATGCGCATTTGTCATCATTATACATTTACGTATCGAATTTCTGACTTTGGTACCATGATGATTACATATTATACGCTCAGCTTCGAGGACTAGTAACTATACCTTTAAGGTGGAAGCTCAGGGTCAGTGCGCGAAATTCAAAATGTCAATGGTTTTTATTTTTTTACGAAAAATTTGGACATCTTTACGATGTAATTTAGTGTTTCGCGATATTAGCATTCTGCATTGGATGTCTCGATGTATTTAGTTTGCTTAAAAAAGTACCTAATCCGATACAATACCATAAGGTTTGTAAAAACCGCTACTTTTACTAGCTTTATGGTGTTGTATCGCCCTGACCCTGAGCTTCCCCATTAATGAATAAATCTGTATAACTAAGTACAAAAATAGTCCGAATTATAATCTATACTATACAATAACACTGCAGAAAGAGATAGAGTATCGCTAGCAATATTGCTGAGCTTAATTAGCGGTCAGCAAGGTGCAATTAGCCGTTACAGGCCCTATAAATAATCAGGGGCAACTTAAATCTCATATCTTCAAAGCTCTACGAAAGCGTTTTCCATTGCAATAATATGAATCATTTTATGACGTCATAACCACCTACAATTTGGTAACATCAGCTTCGCAATCCTTATCTTTACACGCCTTAGCTCTTTTGCCTCCAATTTCTGCATAAATCTCATCGATGGTTCTCATCTTGGTTTCTGGGACCGCATAGATGATGTAGACTGTGCTGACCAGGCAGACGGCCGAGAAGAGCCAGAAGACGAAGTAGAGGCCCACGGACGTGGCTAAGGGCTGGAACACCCTCAGTTCCACCGACATCAGGCAGCACGCGAATGCTATGACTATTGCCGTCACCGTCCCACGGAGCTGTGGAAGAAGAGCTATATGTCAACAGTGCTCCAAGTCTGCTACACAATCGATTCATCATCATCACTCATAGTAACTGTCACTTTTGACAGATATTGTATGGGATATCTGTCAAAAGTGACAGTTACTATGCGGTTGCTGCTCGATTGTGTTAGCAGACCTGGGGCCCTGGGCAAGATAGTAAGATTATTCAGGAATGGCATACTACAAGTCTTAAACATGCGTTTATTTAGCGCATTTGTAAATTTAAAAGTAATTTTTTTGCTAAATATTACAATTGTCATTTTGAAATAAAACCAATTTACAGATTTAATCGCGTGTATATTATGTTTTTACGTTCCCGACGTATCGGCTGCTTTACAGCAACCATGGTAACGGGAGGACTGAGGTGTTTGACATCCTAGTGTTATAGTTTGAACTAAGGTACTCTCATATTTAGTTGTTGTTTGCGGTCCGATCTACGCAGAACGTGCTCACGGTGTCTTGAGGTCTCGCAATGGTGGGCTTGGTTTTGGATATAATTATATTAATGACTAGCTGCGCCCCACGGTGTTGCCCGCGATTAAAAAGTATGTCGATGGCTATGTCATTTTCTGAACCATAAACTACCACTAGCTATGCAAAAACTCATGTCGATCCTGTGCTCTATGCAAAATTAAAACAAATCTATCCCACGGGAAGCGTACATTTTACCGGTATAAAAAGTAGCCCATGTGCTATTCCAGATTATAATCTATCTCTGTGCCAAATTTCATCCGGATCCGTTATGCTGCTCTGGCGTGATTGAGTAACAAACATCCATCCATCCATCCAAACTTTCACATTTATAATATTAGTGGGACTAACTGACCTGAAAATTGAACATTTCGGTCATGATCACGAACGGCACGGGCTGTAGTCCGGCCGCGTCGCAGTAGATGCACAAGCACAGCGCCACTATCGGCAGCCAGGATGCGCCCGCGCCGTGCGCCGCCTCGCCCTGCGCGTAGAACCACGAGCCGAGCGCGCACATCGCTATGCCGGACACCAGGCAAGTGGTGCCTAGCAGCGGCTGGGAATAAAATATCCGGGCGATTTATGATCAGTTGGTAGTGACCTTGCTTTCTGTGCCGATGGACCCGGGTACGAAGCCTGGTAGGGGCAAACCTAGTGTGATTAGTACGACTGCTTGTACCAGATTCATAGAAGCACTAGAAGCAGGGTAATTTACTACCGACTGAGCTAATCAGGCGGGTTATTTTAAATCATTCGGACTAGACATCGGAAACGGATTTGAATCTTTCCGATGTTGTAATTGATAGAACTAGGCGATACTTGGCGGAAATCCATTGTTTACCTAATGGGGAAAGAGTTGGGGGATGGGGGAATGGAGATGCTTTCCGATGTTGGTGTCGCTCCCAACGAGCTTTCCAATGGAAACTTTTAGAAAAAACGATTTGGTATTGTCAACAAGATACATCGAAGATATATAGATATCAAATTCGGAAGTTTTAATAGTGATTGCGATAATCCAGATCGGAAGTTTTCGATTCCGTTTCCGATATCGATTCCGAATTATTTAAAATAACCCTGCAGGACGTCAATGTTAACCATTCAACCTCTTTTTTAGCTTACATGAATAAAATAAATATGTTTGACTGACCTTCCTGCCAGTCTTCTCGACCAGGCTTGACGCGGTGCAGGAGCCCACCAGCTGCACCAGGCCCAGCACGGCCGCCTGCTGGTTCGCGGTCAGCACCCACGCCCCGGAGCTCGCCTTGCTGAAGATGAGCGAGGCGAAGTGCAGCACGGCCAGGCAGCCGCACAGCTCGCGAGCCACTGTTATGATGAGGGTGATGCGGAAAGCGCGGAAGGTACTCCGGTCGGTGACTGAAAAAAAAAACACAACATGTAAAATACAGGATGTTCACTTCATAAAAGTAAATATAATAATACCAGCCCTTTTTATGTCCCATTGTTAGGCACGGGCCTCCCCTCAATGCGAGGGGGATAAAAGTATATACTACGCCATTGACCTGGGCTACTTCAGCGCATCCGGCTTCCCAACACATTGATAATTATTGTTATTTTTGCGGTTTTTTTATACTGACTTTCAAATCCTGACTTCGCGTAGTAAACGAGTGACTGACAATATTTTTGGAAAAAAATGTGTCTTTATGTTGGTACTTACAATCGACTGGGGGCGATCCCAGTATCACCCAAACCAACGTCAATTATAACGTGCAATGAGAGCAAATATATGTAAAACTATAATGAAAAATTTATATATAATCATTAGCTGTTACCCGCGACTTCATCCGCGCGGTATAAAAAATAGATAGTAGCCGATTCTCAGACCGACTGAATATGCATATAAAATTTCATAAAAATCGGTCAAGCCGTTTCGGAGGAGCATGGTAACTAACACTGTGACGCGAGAATTTTATGTATAAGATATAGGAACTTAACAAATGCCTATATTAAATACGTAGAAATGTCATTGGTATAACCTATACCATAAACCAAGTTTTAATCTCGTAAAATTCATCACAATAATTACATAATTACCTTATAAATGCTAATATTCTTATAAGAGCTCTTATTTCAATAATTAGATAAATAGGTATATTTATCTAATTATTGAAATAAGATACCTAGATCTGTAAATATGAATCAATCGTAGCCGCGAACAGTGTTTGTTCATGACCGGTCTCTGATCCATTACATAACATTATATAAGGAGTAAAAATAATAATGTTAAAACATTGTAAGAGGCCCTTGGGTCGGCTATAAGGTTGACATTCCCAAAAAAAGGTATCAAATTATTTAAATTAAACCACTTTATGGATTTTATCGCGTTTATATTATGTTTTTTTACGTTCCCGATCCCAGTCCTCCCGTGACCATGGTTGCTGTAAAGCAGCCGAAACGTCGGGATCACAAAACAACATAATACCTATAAACGCGATAAAATCCGTAAAATAAGTTTTAATATTTCAATGTGTAGTATTCGCGTAAATATAAGAAATCAATAAATAACACTACGTAGGTACTAATTGAGCTATGAAACTGGTTCGCTTTCTCATATAAAAAAATAAACACTTTTAACACATATATTATATACATAAACGTGATCGTTATCACCTTTTTAGGCCCCTACAATATTTTGCAACATTTTTGTTACACCTTGCATATGCTACAAACATTATACATTGCCATGGTAACAAGTATCTTCGTAACTACAACCACCACATTTTGTTGTCGCGTGGAAACTACACATCCCCAATGCTATTACCATTCGTTCTGTAAATAGGTACTTAAGGGCTGATATAAATTCTATTTTTCACATCGTGAAACAGGCCCTAAATCTATACTTCTATACTAATATTATAAATGTGAATGTTTGGATGGACGGATAGATGGATGGATGTTTGTTACTCTTTCACGCCCGAACGGCTGAATGGATCTGGATGATATCCAAATATCATCCAGATCCATGGTCCATCAAAAGTAGCCTATGTACTATTCCAGACTATAATCTATCTCTGTGCCAACACAGAGATAGATTATAGTCTGGAATAGTACATAGGCTACTTTTTATCCCGGTAAAATGTATGGTTCCCGTGGGATAGACGTTTTAATTTTTCATACTTTTTATCGCGGGTAACACCGCCGGGCGCAGCTAGTATCTTATATTATATTGTGGTTCCTATAAATAGTATCCATTAAATTTAATCTCTCAGTCCGACAATGTTCTCGAGGCTTAGGACCTAATAGACATCGGCCAAATACGAATATAAGGGCACTTGTGTCTATACCCTCCGGGAATGTAGGCTTGATAGTTTTATCCCCCCCCCCCCCCCCACCCGTACCTCTCTAACATTGATCAAAATGTGAACGCACTTCCGTACACCTCTGCCTACTCCATCGGAGATAACAAGCGTGATTGTATATTAATGAGATAAAATGTTATGTAGGTACTCCATTAATTGCCTTCAAATATTCTCCAACACTCTTTTTGCCAAATTTTGCATTAGTTGAGCAAATACGCTCGTGTTTAGTTAATGTCCGGAAAGTCCGGTTCTAGGTAACGGTGGGGTCATTATAGCGAGACACCCACACTTCGGTGTGTGGGAATGTACATAAGCCACTTGTCTCCTGTGATTGCTGGATGCTGCTCACCGCACGACTTAACTGTCGTCGTAAACTGGTTTAACAATATTTATTGGTTTAAGTAAATCCGATTCGAACACGCTTGAAATGTTTGGTGTATCTTAAATAACTCTGATTTGATGTTACGACCTGTTCAGACTGTCGGTCCGGGAGTAGTTAATAGTTCCTGCAATAGTTATTGGTGACACCCTGGTAGGAAGGGGTCGATTTAATTAAACTTTTACATGCAAAAAAAAACAAATACGTACTCATAATTACCAATTGGAGTAATTACATCAAAAAATATAAGTAGGACTTTACCTATGTACTTATAAAGACCTTACAAATAATTAACCATGTAGAGGTTAATTATTTGTAAGGTTTTTATAAGTACTTATTATAAGTAGTAATTATGAGTACCTTAAGGAAACTAAACAATAGCATCCACACATCCACCTACCCGTAAATTCTCGATTTTGATAAATTCTGCGCTTCAATCTAAGCACGCAAACTCTCTTTCCTACGCTGTTTGTTAGAAAGAAAGAAAAGACATATATTATTTTACACGCGGAAGTAATTCACGCTTCATAGGTGTGGTCCTAGATTAGGCGTTTAAATACCGCACAGGAGAGTACATACCCTAAAGTAGGAATTCCCAAACTATTTTGGGCAAGAGACTCCTTTTCCAAACCGAACTGATAACTCAGACACCCACAGCCAAATTACTTTAAAAGTCCTATTGATACAAAATAATAATGTCATCTTGTACGAACTTGTGCACGCTTATCGACTTGTTGAGTTTTTTAAAAGTACAACAATGATACTGCCTACTAAATTATTAGCCACTAGCTGCGCCCGGCGGTGTTAGCCGCGATAAAAAGTATGAAAAATTAAAACATCTATCCCACGGGAACCATACATTTTACCGGGATAAAAAGTAGCCTATGTGCTATTCCAGACTATAATCTATCTCTGTGCCATATTTCATCCAGATCCGTTCGGCCGTTCTGGCGTGAAAGAGTAACAAATATCCATCCATCCATCCAAACTTTCACATTTATAATATTAGTATAGATGAGTTTTTTAAAAGTACAACAATGATACTGCCTACTAAATTATTAGCCACTAGCTGCGCCCGGCGGTGTTACCCGCGATAAAAAGTATGAAAAATTAAAACATCTATCCCACGGGAACCATACATTTTACCGGGATAAAAAGTAGCCTATGTGCTATTCCAGACTATAATCTATCTCTGTGCCATATTTCATCCAGATCCGTTCGGCCGTTCTCGCGTGAAAGAGTAACAAATATCCATCCATCCATCCAAACTTTCACATTTATAATATTAGTATAGATGAGTTTTTTAAAAGTACAACAATGATACTGCCTACTAAATGATTAGCCACTAGCTGCGCCCGGCGGTGTTACCCGCGATAAAAAGTATGAAAAATTAAAACATCTATCCCACGGGAACCATACATTTTACCGGGATAAAAAGTAGCCTATGTGCTATTCCAGACTATAATCTATCTCTGTGCCATATTTCATCCAGATCCGTTCAGCCGTTCTGGCGTGAAAGAGTAACAAACATCCATCCATCCATCCAAACTTTCACATTTATAATATTAGTATAGATTCTTATAACACGTTGGAACACGTAACACAACTTACACAGTATCTTGAAAGTTTCATATAAGAACTTGTGTTAATTAATAGGGGTCGATTTTTAGACCTCGTCGACCCCCAAAATCAGTTTTCGATAAACATCGACCCCTGAGAAACCGATGACGATGTCGACCACTTTGAGAATCCCTACTCTAAAGGAATATTTTCATAACCAATCAGAACGCCCACACGGACCATTCTGTTTACAATATCGGTGCGGGCAAACATCGGCCGTGTCCCGGGGAATCGATGTTGTTTGGACACGCACCTGTCCCGTTAGTGTCCCGCCGACACGTTTGCTTATTGTTACCGGTGGAGATGTGTGGGCGTAAATGTATAACGTTTCCTAGCACAAAAAACTATTTGTTATATGACACTAGTGGTCGTAGTGGTCGTTCTGGCCGTCGAGTTCTTAGGCAGTGGGAATGTATACGATTTCTCTTAAAAATACGTTTTTATAAGTTCGGCCCGTGGCTGATCCCGCGGTACTTCGATAAAGCATAGCCTATAGCATTTGCGTTGGTCCGAAGATCACCTCCTACATCCAATACTCGCAACCAAATAAACTTTATTTCTTTATAATTAGTAATGCTTTGCATAGCAACCGAAGGTCTGCGTGTGGTACCTCCCTTGTAGGTTCTATGATCCACTGGCTACTGACTATAATTACTATAACTACTTGCTCACCCAGCGTATTAATGGCCGCACCAAACGTTCCAGACTTGCTCTGCTCCAGCTCAAGTAGAAGTTTTTGCATCTCGCTGTCCACTGCGTCTTCCGAGGGTTGCCGGCATCGCAGCCAAGCTAACGCATCACGTGCCTCCTGTACCGATAAAAGTAACGGTATAAGTTACTTGGGCGAAATTATGGTGACATAAGTCAAAATCCTAGTTTTAGACCCTAATGTCGTAAGACACACTTAATAAGACTATTGTAAAAAAGTATTTTTGTGGGGTACCAATCTTAATTCATGAACTAAAGGCATAAAGCGCTAAACTCCAGACAGCCTCTCAGTCACTTCCACCATTAAGTGTTATCCAACTCCTAGCGCGATATAAGTGTAAACTTAGAAAAATATTGCTATTAGCTGAGAATGAGTGTATACTTATAAGGAATAATTATTGTAAGGTAGCCACGATGACAAAGAAAACAACAAAAGAAGATAGGACAAGCACCATAAGACCAAAAGCAGATAGACAGCTAAAGGAGACCTAAAATGATGTTTCCATTGTATTAAGAATCAAGTGCAGAAGGATGGAGTAATCGCGAGTCCAGCGCCGTCTTTACCCAGGGTGGGATGCCTCCGGGTGCTAAGTCTTGGGGCGCCTCAGGGTCCGCAGGACGGTTGTCACAAGCAATGCCGCCTATCTACTGTGTGGCGCTGCCGCCGCCGCCACTCGTGCCAGTTCACCAAGGAACTAATGACCTTATAGAGCGAGACTACTTATATGGGGGGCGCCAGGGTAGTGCTAGCACCTGGGCGCTACATAGGCTAGAGACGACGCTGCACGAGTCTGACAGAACTGCGAGATGAAGGATATTAAGAAGGTAACGCAGAAGATAATGACAGACAGAAGGTATTAAGAAATCTTACCTCAACTTTACCACTCTTCAATAAATATGAAGGTGTCTCGGGCATGGTAGTGAACAGCAACAGATGTAGCAAGGGGAACGTCAAGCACACCCATAACATCGCTTTGTAGCTCAAATACTCCCCCAGGACGTAAGCGACCAGGTTGCCTAAGTTCTGTGAGAGGACCACTAGGCTTCCAAGGGTGCCTCTGATAGAATCTTCGCTAATCTCTTTAATGTAGAGTGGAGTGACGACGTAGGAGCCACTGACACCGAGGCCTACGATGGCTCTTGCGGTTATGAGAGCCCAGGTTTCGGTAGAGTAGAGTTTAAGTGCCCAGCACGCCTGGAAGATTAAATTAAATGATATATCTCACATCCCATCATATAGCCTTAAGATTAGGTAAGTTATAGGAGAATTAACTTGGTCGTGTATTAACATAAATAATATAGAAAAAACAATCAAACATCCGAAGGTAATCAGAACGTCTGTCTTCTGCTTCGTGGTCGCCATTCTAGAATCTTTCTGCCCCAACGGCCGTCGGTTCTGCAAGCTATGTGCAGCCCATTGCCACTTCAACTATGAAATTCTTTGAGCTATGTCGGTTACTTTATTCTACGGATCTGATCAATCAGAAATGAGGAGATCCGTATTGTGTAAATCATATGTAGCGACCACTTCAACCGCACCACAAGCTACGCAGATGGCACTGCAGACGCATTCAGAACAATAGACGATTGACGTCACAATCCTGAATCGCGCTATAAGAGTTTTCGTAGCAAGTAACATATATACAAGATCCTGACAACAACCGTCGGGACATAGCGGCCGCCCCGCCAGGCATACCACCCGCCTGGCCGGAAGATCTTCCCTTTTCCGCTAAATTTGTCACCCCATGCGCGTAACAAAAAAACGGTAAAGTCGTGCGTGAAATTGCCACTTACAGCCATAGCGAGCGAAGTCAGCATCAATGCCTTCTTCCTCCCATAGTTATCCACGATGTACCCAAACAGGAACACGCTCGGTGTCCCCACCATGTACACCACAGATGCCATCCAAGAAATGGTTTCGGGCTTCACTGGCGCTGACGCTGGGGAGTCCTCGGACATGAGGTGCGGGCCCATGGGGGATATCCAGCCGATTGCGGTACCGTACGAGAACACCGGGAGAACCACTGAAACAAAGAAGGGAATTCAGACTAAATTAGGGGGGGATGTGTAAAAGATCTTCAGTTCGACTCATTTGGCACAGTCGGTAGGGGTGCTAGTATCGGTGCCTTTGGTCTTGGGTTCGAATGCCCGGGGGGCAAACTTTGTGTGATAAGCACGAATATTTGTACTTGAGTTAGCTGGCGATACTGAGGTCGCCCCAAGAGCATTGTACGGTACGATCTATAATATAAGCGTTGCTTAGTTCAGGACTGTACAGTATTGGTGTGTTAGTATGGCGATATTATTATTATTAACAAACCCAAACTAGAAAGGGCTTAAGTGTTAGCCTATTATTATCTACGAAGACCTATAGATCTGATAATGTATTTAATAAAAACATGATTCTATCTTTGATCATAGTTTCCAGTAGTTTCTACATGATGTCTTCGATCATAAAAAATGACATACATATAGTTTAGGTACGGAAAAACTCCCCCACAAGGTGGGAGAAGGACCACCGTGGGGTTTTAGTCGGTAAGAGTCTGACATAACCCGCTTGCCTCACTAGGGGCTTGCGGGTATCCGTGAGGACCTCCCCACGGAAAAAAAAAACAAAAAATAGGTTACGGATAAACTCGCACTCGACCTACTGAGGCAGGCTGATAGGTAAACAGTTCATGACACGTCAAAACCTAAATATGACTCTTATATTGGAACATTTGGCACACAATTTTGGATCCATTAAGGCGCTACACAAATAATGTAAGTGTGCAAATAGAGCAAACATTGGAAGCAAATACTAGGCCACAAGCCTGCTAACACAATCGATTCATAATCGAACAGCAACCGCATAGTAACTGTCACTTTTGTCGGATATCCCATACAATATCTGTCGTCACTTGACAGATATTGTATGGGATATCTGTCAAAAGCGACAGTTAGTATGCCGTTGCTGTTCGATTATGAATCGATTGTGTTAGCAGACTTGGGGCCCTGCTCATATGGCACGCGTCCATTCGGCTCGGTGTAATTATTATGGTTTAACTCATTATTAATGGTTTTTTTTCCTGTCCGGGCGCTGTCCTGGCCCGGCCCGCGAGCTAGTTCTCCTCTGACATGATCAGAGACCTTAATTATACGTACTGCGATTTACAGGGGTGGCTACTTTTTTATTTATTTATACTTTTTCCCTACTGGGTACTTTATTTTTAAACTGTTGGATTATAATCTATACTTAGAGCTAACATATGTATTTATATTTGTACATTTTCATTATTAATGTTCGGTAGAGGTTTAAATGCTGACTTGTCCTGTGTGAGACGGAGGATAAGATAAATCTAAATAGGTAGTTATTACTGTCTGGTAAAATATTATTTATCTACTAGCTTATCCCGTGGCTCCGCCCTCGGTACCTTGATGCAACAGCCTATAGCACTCGGGTACAATCCTAATAGTGAAAGATTTTTTTAGAATCGGATCAGTAAGTCCGGAGATTGCCCCTTACATCCAAACTAACAAACCTTACCCCTCTTCAGTAATTAAATAGTATAGATTTGATATACCTATGTAGGAACCACGCAGGTCAGTAGGTACTTACCATCTTATTTCAGCCGTATTGCACAGAACAAAAATATTTTATATAACAGACATGCCCAAATAAAATCAACGCGACTCCATCATTGATCGTTTGTTTGTTAAGCATTCAACCTAATTGTTAAATGGCACTATTTACAAACAAACCAATAAATATCGTTCATTATAACGCATTCGCGAACCAGTATGATCTCGAGACAGCCCGTCGGCTTCGGTATGATTCAACGCATGTGTTGTTCTGACCCGCCAATTGATCCGTTTAATAAATCGGGCCGTTCGTGAAGGGCTTGCAACCCTTTGTACTCGTATATAACAGCATATGCCAGTAACTTTCCTCGCGAGATGCATCGACTAAGTATAGGCTAAGCCCGCCAGCTACTCTCGACCAACGACGACGCCGAGGTTTGACCCTCGGCGAGTCCCGGGAAAGAGCGAAGTGTCTTGGAACTCGCAACGCAGTTAAACGAAAGGAAAATAGGAGAAGTTGGAAAGAAAATTATTGTAAAGCGGGAGAAGAAAAAAACTGTGTGAGGCAAACTGCCACAGAAATCAAGACTTTTACAACTGGAGGAAGCCTGGAGGGTCTTAATCTTGTGAGCTGATTATACTTGATTCCGTTAATAGTTATGGCAAAAACGCACGGAAATTGTCCATGCTTTCAACGAGGTCTACCTATATAATATACTGATCCAGATGAACGTCGTAAGAAAGCATGGTTGAAAGAACGTTGAATTCTGCGACCTTTCCTCTGAGGACTACAGCTTAATCCCCCTCGCACAGAGGAGAGGCCTGGGGGCCCCAAAAAGAGTAATACTTATGAAGGGTTATAGAACCGTTTCGTTTAGGCCCCTTATTTTTTAATCATTTTCATTCATCATTCTAATCATGCTTCAAAAATATTCAGACTACCTACTTTATATTTATGTGTTGCGATATCGATTGACAATAAATTGATCAATCAAATTGATCAACTTATAGCTCAACTACGTCACAGAGTAAGGACTTAGTCTCCATTGCATGATAGAGTCCGTTCAGAGTAAGTATTAGTTAAGTAGGTTCAGGACAAAGGTCAGGTGCATCCAACCTATCATGTAGAGCTGATTGATAGGTAGATATAGGAACCCACCAGCAACGACCTTGCTAATTAACAGCTGATTAATATCAATGCAACGAAATTGATTTGTTTATTGCTCAACGGTCTGTTATGATCACGTAGCGCGAGGAATAATAACAAAATTGTTATACCGCGACAATTCTATTACTTACCATGTTCACTAACACGACTTTGTGTCTATAAATGTACCCCCAAATTTATAGACGTTTTATAACTTTATCAAACGTCATAGAGTACTTACTGCGCAAAGCAAAACTCTTGTGCGCAGTACTTTATGACTTTGACAAATTTATAGAACGTCTGAAATTTTTTGTGACACTTTTTACTTGAACACAATTATATTTATTATAAAATAAATGGAAAAGTAATTAGTTTGTCACACATGTTAATTAGTTGCCCATTTTGGAATACGTTTCAAAAATGGTTCATTACCAATTTTGTGAGTTATTTTTAAAAACTAAATATGTCATTAAGATCACATTAGCTGATAGGTAAACAAAGTTAATCGTATCCAGACTCCAGACCGAACGTGTGGACCGACGTGGCTAGTTCGGGATTACTTAAATAAGCGTCAATAGCCTAGCGGTTAGAGGAGCCACCCTCGTAACCATAAGGTTGTGGGTTAGATCCTCACAAAATTATTGACTTGAGCCCACTACTAACACAAAGTGCAACTTAGTCTAAGGGGCTAACGGAACTACAATAGCAACGTGTTTATAGGTACAGTAAATACGTAAGAAATATTGTAACAAAATGTTATTTTTTCTTACCTATAAAAATATCTAAAAGATTTTTTACCCTAAGAAATGATTTATCTAATCCATTTCACCATACCGATATGCCGTCAAACAACATTAGAAGGTAACGGAAGGCCGGCCAACTGAAATGTCCACTGAAAATGTAAGTCAAGCATTGTTTATGTTCGCGGAATGTTGGCAACAATGAACACTGATAGACCAGCTGCTCAGATGTTCGTTGGAGCAGGCTTCACGCTTGCGCAACCCTGCTTGCGTCCAAGCAATTTCTGAAAATTATCGTCTCTCTGTCATGCAATTTTTCAGACTTCTATAGCTCTCGCTCTACCTCGTTTCTCTGCTTTCTGTGCCGAGGGCCCCGGTCCGAATCTTGGTAGGGACAAACTTTGTGTGATGAGCACGAATGTTTGTGCCCAAGTCATGGGTGTTTAATATCTATATAATCAATATATACTGGGTTCTCCTCCAGAGATTATACGGTACCCATAATACAAGCGTTGCTTAGTGTGGGACCGTATAGTTGGAGTGTTCGTCTGGCGATATTATTATTATTTAATCAGTCAAGTGATAGCTGATTACTCGCCAGCGAATTATTGTATGGTAAAATGTGTGTTGCTTTTTCGTGCTTTTTCGAGTAAATGCTTTAGTTTTTTATAAGTGTTTTACTTACTAATTAATATTATTTCAACTACCTAGTACGGAATGCACAGCTCAGCCGATGCTCACACTTCTAGACCGGGCAGTGGTGATTGCCTTTTGAAGTAGGACACACTCATGCGCGGTCTACTTTAGATAAACCTTTACACAAAATACATAATTCTCCACACAAAAGGCAATTGTTTCGAATCAGTTTTGTGGAGCACAAAACAATGTAGTGGCAGTTATGTCACAGCACTGATTATCGGTTCGCAATACTATACAATATTTGTACAAGTGTTGCCTATTTACAACTTTCTTGTAACGTTAAATCATTATTTACTTAACCAGCTGCGCCCCGCGGTGTTACCCGCGATCAAAAAGTATGTCCCTATGTAATTTTCTGACTCCTAAACTACCACTACCTATGCAAAAAATCATGTCGATCCTTTGCTCTGTGAAAAATTTAAACAAATATATCCCACGGGAACCATACATTTTAACGGTATAAAAAGTAACCTATGTGCCATTCCTGACCATAATCTATCTCTGTGCTAAATTTCATTCAGATCCGTTCAGCTGTTCTGGCGTGATTGAGTAACAAACATCCATCCATCCAAACTTTCACATTTATAATATTAGTGGGATTACTTTAGTTTTGTTAATTGCTAACTCTTGCCCGCGGCTACGCTCGCGCCATCATTTAATTTGTTCTGCTGTTCTACCCTTATGATCACACCATGATGAAACTAACTACCCTATAATACAAGGTGATTCAGAAAGGGTATACCCGGATCCTGAGCATCCTTAGAAGTGAGAATTTTGATAAGTAAATTAAAAAAAAAAAATTCCCCACAAAATTTCATATGTGATTTTCTTTAAATCGACATACTGAGGTTCTGACTGTACATAATGATTACAAAATGCGCTGCTTTCTGTATCAGTCTGTATATCACTAAATCATATCAAACTAAAATTTACATAGTGCGTACACGAAGAAGGAAATCGAATTTGAAAAGCAATTCGCAAAGCGATTCATTCGTGTAGAAAATCTCGAACTTAAATCAATAAATATCAACCATTTCGGCTGTATTCTTTGTAGGGGTAGACAGATGTGCACTATTACGCACCCACTAAACAGCCAGTTTTTAAAAAAACAAGTAAGTAACCTAAACGAATGTGGTCCGATTATCTTATCATCTTACTCATAATATTTATAATAAATTCATTAATAATAATTCCAGCCCTTTTTTATGTCCCACTGCTGGGCCCGGGCCTCCCCTCAATGCGAGGGGGGATTAGGCCATAGTCCACCACGCTGGCCCAGTGCGGGTTGGCAGACTTCACACATCTTTCGAGGGGTTCTCTCAGATATGCAGGATTCCTCACGATGTTTTCCTTCACCGTTAAATAAATTCATTAATTCAATCAATAAAAAAACATAATTATTTCAGAAAAGTACATACACATATTTATTCTATATAGCATTTATGTCGTATAAAAATGTTTGGCAAAAAAATTCTCGGACTCAAACAAAACTATAAGAATCTGAGACACATATATCACAGCTGTAACAATAAGAGTGTAAAATATTTTAACGCGGCCAACAGTAGGTTATAAAGATGCCCAAAGATAAATCAAATTAGTAGACATTTAAAAAATGACACCCTGTACTGAAAGCACGACCATACGCTACTGGTTCGCCTTGTTTAAAAAAAAAACAAACATCATTTAAAAAAACAACTTACTGATTCATGGGTCAATATATTGTACACCATAATTATTCTTAAACCTTATATAGGTAGGTACACAACACAAGACACCCATAATAAGTGTAAATATTTTTTTATTATGTATTTTAATGTTTATCATTGATTGCTCATTTATAATGTATTAAAGGGAAAAAAAATAGGTTTACATAGATAAATATTAAAATTCATAAAATTTTCTTTACCGGTTTCCTACGTACTAGTAGAATACAAAAAGAAAAACTACTTACTCAGCACCGCAATGATAATCTGATTAATTTTACTCCCTTCGGCACAATACTTTTTCATCGTGTACTTCAACATTTTATATAAAAAACACACTTTTTTTTTCTGTTCGCACAGCTAACTTCTGCGTGTGGCGTGCGCGCGCTCCGCGTCCCGTTTTAGCTTAGAATGATTGTACGCAAGCTTCCAAGCTCGACTGAGGTTCCAAAACTTATTCAGTGATTGCAACCAATCAATTCGAAGACATCGCTTTATAAATAGACGTATATTTACATATTATATTAACATATGACGTATACCTCTGAGTGGTTTTACAATTCGATTTAGCAGTCATTTTTCACAATGAAAATTTGAATTTAGAATTGGATTTTAAAATAATGTGATATATTTATATTTAAATTAAAAAGAGGATGTGTAAAAAAATGTTGCCCATGCGGTAGCGTGCCCAAGATGCTGGCCGCATTTCCTCGCTGAATAGCCAAAGCTACTCGCTGAGCGAGGAAATGCCCAGCCCTTGGGTCGCCGGTTGTGTCGACCAATCTTCCTGAAAGATTTTCTATAAAATTGATGGCTCTTGGACCCCATGGACCTAGGGTCTCGACTCCGAACGGAAGGAATATGTATTCGAAAATATATTGTAGACTAGCTATTGCCCGCGACATCGTCCGCGTGGTATTTAACAAAGACTCAGCCGTTGGCAACAGCCTGCTCGCGTTCTAATCCCGCGGGACGCATTGCAGATTGTTGCTATCAAACTTTAATCGGGCGCAGCGCTGCAACATTGGTTTTAATTTTTTTCCGAGAGATCCATTTTTTTTTCTAAAATAAAAGTAGCCTATGTTACTCCTTGTTACATCAGCTATCTGCCAGTGAAATTCCCGTCTAAATCGGTTCAGCCATTTCAGAGATTACCCGGAACAAACAGACAGACAGACAGACAGACAGACAGACAGACGGACAGACAGACAGACAGACAGACAAAAATTGTAAAAAATGTTGTTTCGGTATAGGTAACGTGTATACATCCAAATGCACTTAGTAAAAAGCGGTTATTTTAATATTACAAACAGACACTCCAATTTTATTTATATGTATAGATATGTTGCTTATACAGGATGTAACATCTAGATGGGTCAGTATGGGGACCTCCGAAACTATAAGAGAACACAACTTACATAATAATTTTACAACTTACACGTGATCTGTATGACATACTGTATAATAATACCAGCCCTTTTTTATGTCCTACTGCTGGGCACGGGCCTCCCCTCAATGTGAGGGGGGATAAGGCCATCGTCCACCACGCTGGCCCAGTGCGGGTTGGTAGACTTCACACATCTTTCAAGGGGTTCTCTCTGACATGCAGGTTTACTCACGATGGTTTCCTTCACCGAATGAGATACGCACATGAAAAATCCCAGAGGTGCGAGCCGAGTTTGAACCTGCAATCCTCGTTACCGAGGCAAGCGTTCTACCAACTTGGCTATCACTGCTGCTGACATACCTACTGTATGACTACTTAAATGTCAAACATATTTTTGTTATACCTATTATATGTACGTTTACTTACTTACATTTCCCGGGAACTAATCGCTGCCTAGAAGTTGCTAATCCATGTTGATGAGACGAGACCTATATTTTAAGTTATTCAAATAAGTGATTTAGTATTAGTATGTTGTCCGGGCTAATGGTCCCCACACGAGTCCTGCTTCCAGTTACTGGGAGATTAGACATTCATCACGTGACCTCATTGAAGGTGTACGCAGCGATCGGAGCAGAGATACAGAGAAAAGAATGAAGATTTTGTGTCGAAGCAATACAGTTGAAAATTGCAAACACGAAATTTTATGTGGTTTTTGTTTAAGTTTACCTACGTATCTACAGTAAGTAGCCATGGCGCTACCCGGCAATGTTGGCATAATGCGTAAAAGTTGCTCGAACTTTGCAACTTAAAACCATTTTTGTCTTACTTTTGAGTAAGAATTTTCAAGCAACTCACTGGTAATTCTGCGCCAACGCAACTTACCTATATCCACAAAGAATATTTGAATTCCTTCTAGAAGAGAAAAAGTCACAAAAAAACTTTTCAGACTGTAAATAAAAAAGAAAAATCCCCAAGACTTTTTGAAGGCCTCACTCGCGTCAAAAATTGACAGACTATTTTAGTATGATGGCATAATAAAATTCCAAATTATGGTATCACCGCTGGTCGCTCTATTACATGGTATTCGGATCATGCTGTGCACTTGTCTGGCCATCACAGTGACCGGTGTAGATGTGGCCACCCAGTACCGGAGGGGACATTCCATCTGCAGTGCGTATGGATACGAGCTAGTTGAAGCCATATTCGGCAAGGAAGTCCATCTTTTATGCTTGAAGTTGCAAGATATCAGTGAGTTTTCAAGAGTCATGTCTTCACTCCCCGGCACTCCATATCAGGCTTCCCAACTTAGGGCTTTTTTATGATTATGATTTTTACGTTCCCGACATTTCAGCTGCTTTACAGCAACCATGGTTACGGGAGGACAGGTGGTTGACGTCCTAGTGTCATATTTCATCATAGTTTGAACCCTCATATTTAGTTGTTGCTTGCGGTTCGATCTACGCAGAAAGAGCTCACTGTGTCTTGAGGTCTTAGAATGCTTGCATTCGCGTAAATATACGAAATCAATATCTAATAAACGGTTTTTTTTTTAAATTGACACATGGCTTTATCATAAGGATTATTAGTGGATTCAAGGGTTATTATTTAAGGGTTATTATTTATACCCCAAAATCTTGGGAACATAACATAACCTAGGACACACAGGGCTAATTAATAATAATTGGCCTGGCGGGGTTCGGAACCGCAACCTCCCGGCTCAGTGGCTTATGATAAAACCACTAGACCGGGCTATCGTCACCATATTTCAAATTCAAGCCGCTACTCAAGTAGGTATTTAAGCCATCCAGCTCGCTGGCCAAGCGCCAGTTGGCTGTCTTCAGATTACGAAAACTGGTTACGTACTACCTATTCCAGTCTTCACTGTAAGGCTGGCATTATCATTGGCGACATCTGGCCTAGTGGTGTAAGCGTATGCCGCTAGGGTGGTCGCGGGATCGATTCAAGTATTTCCTGGTCGATAACCGGTTTATCTGAAATACCGGTTTCCTATATAACCGGTTAGTTTCAGTCAAGTAAATGTTCAATGGAAGTAATATGACTCCCATTTAAAATAAAAAAAATGCATAACGTCTTTTAATGTATTGATCAGATAATTAGATGTGAAGCAGTCTGGCGATGACGCTTACCGGTTAATTGAGGTACAACAATCGGTGAATTCCAGACAAAATATAGGAACTTTGTATTCTTGAGATAGGTCAATTACGGTAATCGATAAAGTATAGATGATTGGCAAACGAAAGGTTCTTTCATTAACCGGTATATGAATGACAATTAAAACCGGCATTTTAAACCGGTTCGGAGTCTTTTCTATTACAAATGTAGGGAATTTCATAGCAGCCTTTTATTTCAGGCTCCTCCCCCCTCGCCTCTCACCACTCTGCGTTACTCCTGGAGCCGGACTACGAGGAGGGGCAACCCACCCACACGTTTCCGCTGGCGGATATCACTATGGCGTACGGGTTCCCGGTGGAAGACCCGTCTGCGGGAACGGCTGAGGGTTATATAGGGGAGGATAAACATTTTTATGGGGTTTTGCATTTGGGTGAGTATGGCTTTTGGTTACTAGGCCATCGTGGCCCTATTATATCTATACATATAAATAAAATTGGAGTGTCTGTTTGTAATATTAAAATAACCGCTTTTTACTAAGTGCATTTGGATGTATACACGTTACCTATACCAAAACAACATTTTTTACAATTTTTGTCTGTCTGTCTGTCTGTCCGTCTGTCTGTCTGTCTGTCTGTCTGTCTGTCTGTTTGTTCCGGGTAATCTCTGAAATGGCTGGACCGATTTTGACGGGAATTTCACTGGCAGATAGCTGATGTAACAAGGAGTAACATAGGCTACTTTTATTTTAGAAAAAAAAAATGGATCTCTCGAAAAAAAATTAAAACCAATGTTGCAGCGCTGCGCCTGATTAAAGTTTGATAGCGACAATCTGCAATGCGTCCCGCGGGATCAGAACGCGAGCAGGCTGTTGCCAGCGGCTGAGTCTTTGTTAAATACCACGCGGACGAAGTCGCGGGCAACAGCTAGTATACAAATAATCTTATAAACAAACCATCGACTCTGCTTCACTGCTGGACCCCTAATGTGCCGTAATGATACCACTTTATTATATACCTATAGTCGGTCGGACTATTACCTATTCAACTGTGAAAACTTTGATATTAGTCCACTAGATTTCAAGTAATAATTGGATTCCGAGACAACAATATATTCCATTGCACCTTTATTTAACATCGTCAACGAACTATGTGGGTATTTTAGAAATGAGAGAAATAAATTAACGCCCATCACACCTGTAATATATATAGCACAAAGAAAGTCCCTACCGAAATTCGATCCCAGGGCCCTCAACACAGAAAGCAGAAAGGGCCACTATACCAACTGTTCCAATTGGGTCTTCATAATATCTACATCAGGAAGTATCTATTTACTGGTGGTAGGCTTCGGCCGTGGTTAGTCACCACCCACTGAATAAAGCCATGTCACCAAGCGGCCTAGCCATGTTCCGGCATAATGTTCGGTGTTGCCATTCATGGATGGCGGGTCAGATCAGTTGCGCTGCATGTGCCTAGTGAATGTAGCATCTCGATCTACTGCCGCCTTCCTACCTGTTCACACTCACACAATATGTCAATTCGAGAGTGAACAGGTACCTTCTAGGCAAGTTGCTCCATCGTAGATCTCATCGTCACTTACCATCAGGTGAGATCGAGATCAAATACTTGCCTATAAAGTAATAACAAAAAAAAGGTACTCATCTATGAGCTAACTTGACCAGGTAACAGGACCCTCCACGCGGACCCGTACGGCAAGGACGACCTCAACAAGATCTTCGGCGCGTTCGAGAACGACAACATGGCGATACCACGGCCTCGGCGCGATTCACAGGTGAACAGGTGATGATGGTTGGCTTTTATACGGATACTTCATTCTTTTTATGATCCTTGAGGATCCTCTGCACCTCTATTGACCAAGCTGGCTGGCCGTGAAGTGACTGATCGCGAGGCTACTTTGCCTCGTTCAGTCAGTACATGCCTCGCCCTAGGCAAAAGATCGCTCGCATTATCGCACCTACGAAATTTTAAGAGCCTACCTATTCAAATACTAATATATTTGGTAAAAGCAAGTTAAGTAAGGTGATGCGCTGTCTCTGTCGCGCAAACGCTGACTTATGACAGTGACGTCACGACCCTGCAGTTTTGTACTGTACTACGATATGTAACGCAATGTGAATGATTGCACAAGGGCACTACTAGCAGGTAGTAAAAACAAAAATTATATCGTGACTCCTTACCTTTACTAGAATTGTTTCGAAACTAAGAACGACTAAGTACTTGTCTAATATCAAATTGCATCAGCTATATTTCCATTCCATTCACTCCAGCTAAGCGACCTAAGAAGAGTCCCCTACTTCCCCTACCACATCGAGGAGCGCAAACGCATTCCGGGCGTCGCACGCGCACGCATCTGCGACCTCCTCCTCCTGGCCGATAAGGAGTTTTTCGAGAAGGATGCCAACTCCAGCCTGAACCACGTCGTGAGGAGAATGATGCATGCCGTCGCTCAAGCCGATATTATATTCAGGAACGCTGATTTCAATGAAGATGGGGTGCCTGATAATATTGGTAGGCAGCTTGTTGTTCTTGCCCAATTAATCGCAAATGGTCTATCCAAATCGGAGGTCGTATAACGATGCCACCAAGGCAATCAGTACCTAAGTAATCAAGACCAGAGGTCATCTTACACTAGTTTGTGCAACTTTCAGAATCAGAATCAAAATATTTTTTATTCACGTAGACCATTATATGTACAGTACTTATGAATCGTCAAAAGTTACAAAAATAGTATGCTACTACTTTACCACCCGTTCGGAATGCCGTTCCTATGGAGAATAACGGGCAAGAAACGCCATGGTTGCTCTTTTTTTTTCTCTCTAACTCCATTCCAGGTTTCTCAGTCAAATACATCCTAGTCCTCACATCGGAGGAGACCAACACCCGCGTGTTTGGCGACCTGCTCACCACCCATGCCATTGATGGTCGCAGCTACCTCATGCGGTTCGCAAGGTTGCGGAGACTGTCCGAAGTTTGCCTCGGGGTCGCCTTCTCGGGGCATGCGTTTCATAATAGGACATTGGGATTGAGGTAAGATCTGATGTTCGTAATGGAGTCATTTTCTAAGCATAAAGGGTGCCCTCACAGTTTGAGGTAGTCACATAAGTCAATACTCGCGAAAGGCAAGTCAAGATAAAAAGTACTGAAGGAAAAGTTCATTTCAAGTCAGCAAATGGTTTCCTATGTGCACGTATACGTGTGCTGTACGTGTTATAGGCCCTCCCTCTAGAATTGGTAGTAAAAAACAGTAAGAACTGAAACCAGGTCTAGATCTTGAGAGGTACTCCAAGTTTGGGCCAGGGCCCCAAGTCTGCTAACACAATCGATTCATAAACGAACATCAACCGCATAGTAACTGTCACTTTTGACATATATTCCATACAATATCTGTCAAAAGTGACAGTTACTATGCGGTTGCTGTTCGATTATGAATCGATTGTGCTAGCAGACTCGGGGCGCAGGTGTAGCTACGGGGGTGTTGGTTAAGGTCCTATAATAGGTGAGGTACTGATTCATCGCCAGTTTCACGTCTCTGGGCGGCGGTATGGGCGGCGCGGCCGGCGGGCTGTGCGACCGGCGAGCTTACGGCCGCTCCTTCAACACGCTAGCGATTGCGCACGCGACCACCGAGGACAAGGAGCGGGTGCCGGAAAGAATAGCCGCCTTGACACTTGCGCATGAGATGGGTACGTAACTAGCTATTTGAAATGATGAGGACGGGGATCTCCTTCCAACCGATACGCAGCTCTATGCCCTATTGCATTGGGACCAAATACCATCGGTAAAATGTGGACGAGTACATAGCACTGCAGTGTTGCGTTCTGCCTTCCCTGTTGTGGTTATAGTGGTATACCATTGTAGTGCCCTCTTCGACCTCGCCACAAGCTACACACATGGCGCTGCAGATGTTATTCAGACCAAATGACGAGGCTCCACATATTCCTGAATCGCGCTATGAGAGTTTTCGGAGCACGTAACATATATACAAGATCCCGACAGTTGGGGCATAGCGGACGCCCCGCCAGGCATACCAGGCCTGGTTGGAAGATGTTCCCTTTTCCGCGTTTACCATGATTACGTTGTAACTTATATTATACACGTCTATACCCGGATTTCCACGTTCTTCGTAATGTATGGGTTTCATAGCACCTGCGCTAACACCGGGCGGTCAGCATTCCATTCATCTTGAAGATACGCTTTGTTTCTCAACGTCAGTGTCATAATTATTCGGGTAGGCGTATGAACTCTTGTTCCCGGGTATGAACATACGTTTCTGAACTGTGTCATTTTATTAAAAAATATTATTTATTTATTATTTATTGCCATTTTATTTTATCAACTCGCGCGCAGGTCACAGTTTCGGTGCGCACCACGACGACAACTTCCCAAACCCTGAATGCCGCGGACACCTCATGGGTTCCCAGTCCTCGAACGCTGAGAACGGCATGAACTTCGAGTTCTCACTGTGCAGCAAGCGACTGATTGCGTCTACCTTGAGCAGCATGAGCTACTGCTTGCTGGAGGAAGATAGACCTTATTGTGGGAACGGTAAGCAAAATTATTTTTCAAATTCACCGTCATCCCAATTTGATCCTTTTATAGTCCAAGCGAACGATAGAACGAACAAATAACTATGCAGCTGGCGACCGTGTTTATAAATGTTTTCGTCATCACTGCACTCCACTTACACTTTCACTCCATTTACACTTTACTGTGCGCAGTTTCTAATGTCGATAAGTGTAATACAGTGGCATAAGTCCTAAGTTTCCTATTATAAGCTAGAAGTCTAGTATATCAATGTGGATGATCGTTCTCCAGGTATAGTAGAGGATGGGGAAGCGTGCGACTGCGGCCTTCCTTCACGCTGCATACACAGAGACCCGTGCTGCACGCCGCGCGCCGGCGGAGCCCTGGTCTTCGAAGAAGGGTACAATATATATTTCTATTTAACTTTTGACATCGGTTGCGCCCGCGCATCCATCGATTTGGCACTACAGCTCAGCCCGCAAAGGTTATAGCGTGAACGCGTATACAACTCAGATACCTATATTGTAGCTTTCTTTAAAAAAAAATACATCAAAACTATACCGCTTTGTGCGGGAATTGCTAGTAGAGTAGATGTATTTAACATGGTGGGAGGGAGAGTACGCTACATTTAAACATAATTTCATGGTGCGCCGTTTCTACCTAGGTTGTAATGGGTGTGGTGCCCTTAGGCCAGGTTGTGTAGGCGCCGTGTTCTTCCACGGGCCTCGGCAGCGCGTCCCTCCTGACGCCCACATTGTCGTGGAGGGCGTCAGGATCGGGGTCGGGGCCCAGATGAAATATCTGGGCCTCATACTCGACAGCGGGTGGCGCTTCGGCCCGCACTTCAGCGCGCTGTCGACCCGCCTGCTGAGGACTGCGGATGCCCTCTCGTGGCTCCTCCCGAACCTGGGAGGGCCCAAGGCGCAATGCCGGCATTTGTATGCCGGCATACTGAGGAGCATGGCCCTTTACGGGGCCCCCATCTGGGCGGACTCCCTCCAAAGGAGGGAGAACGCCACCGCCATCCGCAGGCCCCAAAGGGCCATTGCACTGCGGGTGGCGAGGGCCTACCGCTCGGTGGGCTTCGCGGCGGCGTGCGCTCTGGCCGGCACCCCTCCTTGGGAGCTCGAGGCGTGGGTGCTCGCCAGAGTGTACGAGTGGACGGCGCGGCGCAAGGCGCTCGGGGAGAGCCCCGCCGCGGAGGAGCGGGAGGCCGTCCGGCGGGAGGCGAGGGCAGCGATCGTCCATCACTGGACGGAGGACCTCGCCACCGCCACCTTCGGCCGTCGGACGTTGGACGCGCTCGGGCCAGTCTTGCGGGACTGGCTCGAGCGGTCCCACGGGTTCCTGTCCTTCCGTCTGGTGCAGGTGTTATCCGGCCACGGGTGCTTCGGGTCTCACCTTCACCGGATCCGGAGGGAGGAGACCCCGGCGTGCCACGACTGCGGCGCGTCGGAGGACACGGCACAGCACACCCTCGAGGTGTGCCCAGCCTGGTCCGAGCTGCGCCGCGGTCTGACCGCGGTGGTTGGACAGGACCTCTCGCTTCCCAGCGTGGTCGAATCCGTGCTGGGGGGTGAAGAGGCCTGGTCGGCGCTCGCCTCCTTCTGCGAGGAAGTGATGTCGCAGAAGGAGGCAGCGGAGCGTGCGCGGGAGGACGACCCTCTCGCAGCGCCGCTCCGCAGGAGAAGAAGAGGTGGGAGAAGGCGACGGTACGATCGTCGTTTTCTCCCGCCTGGTGGTGAATAGCGGGAGACGGGCGCGGGGGCGCCTTCTCCCGCACTGCACTGTTCACCACCCCGTCGGGTGGGAATGGCTGAGCACACGCGGTCGTTCCCAGGCCCCTCCCTTTTACAGGGAGGGGCGTGAAGGCCCCGCTGTAAAGGCGGGCGGTCGTCGGCGGGGGACTGGATGTAAAGGCTCTGCCGGTTTCCCAGTCCCCCACCACATAGACGATGCGGTAGTGCCGGGGGGGTTTTAGCCGGTAGGAGTCCGGCATAACCCGCGCCGCGCCCCCGCGCGGCCGGGTATCCATGAGGATTTCCCCCCCGAAAACAAAAAAAAAAAAAAAAAAAAAAAAAAAAAAAAAAGGTTGTGTAGGCGCTGCAAGGCTCGCAAGACATTTGGCATGAGCAGTACCGCCTACCTACTATTACTGATATAATGGTACCTTTTTGTATCACGAGGGGAGATATCTTCTAAAAGAAAGGGGGGGGGGGGCTAGAGTAGCGCTTCCACCCGGCCCCTACATGGGCTAGAGACGGCGCTTTTAGATCCGAGTCGAATTGTGTTATTTTGATATCTTAAATCTTATTGGTTTCTTATATTTACGCGAATACTTACGACACATTGAAACAAAACAATTTTTTAACTTGGGATCCAGCAGTCAATATCATGAAATCCAAAACCAAGCGTACCATTGCAAGACCTCAAGACTCAGTGAGCTCTTTCTGCGTAGATCGGACCACAAGTAACAACTAAATATGAGGGTACCCCCGTCAAACTATGACACTAGGGCGTCAACCACCTGAATCCTCCCGTGACCATGGTCGCTGTAAAGCAGCCGAAACGTCGGGAACGTAGAAACAAAAAATAAACGCGATAAAATCCATACAAAATAGTTTTATTTCAATCTTAAATGTTATTAATCTCACGACAGCATGCCTTACAGCACGCTGCACAAGGAGGGCTGCTCGGTGGCTCCGTCCGCGATGTGCCATCCCTCGCAAGGCCTCTGCTGCAACGCCAACTGCCAGCTACCCGACCTCACTAAGAGTGGTATTGTTAGTAGATTTACTAATTACAGTAAGCCCACTCTGTAGATTTTTTGTGCTACTTTTCTATCACTAGAAATCCGTGGAGTTGAAACTTGGGTTATGTCTACGAATAAATATAGAGCTCACCGGGCTATGTATATCCTAGCCTTTTCCAAAGTGGGCGATAACGCCCCCTTGTGGGCGCTGCAGGCCTAAAGGGCTGGTAAGAGACCCAGAAAAAAAATGGGGGCGTTGCGTAGAGGCTTACAATAATTAATTTAATTTGAAGTTATAGTGGTTTTTAAGTACGTGAAAAAATGGGGGCGCTAAAAAATTATTAATTCTCAAAGTGGGCAGTAGCCAAAATAAGTTTCGGAGCCCCTAGTATATCCAATCTAAAAACTATTTATCATATCTGTAGGTATTCAATAGAACGGTTGGATGTCCTTACAATATATCAGTCGGATATTTTTTATGATAATAATTCCCGTGATATGTCCAAAACACCGGCCCACACTTGTGAAGTTCTAGTGCTTCGCTTACATTGACTAATAAATGATCCTAGATGTATGCCATAGATATATATAATACCCGTGCATTCAGGACTGCAGAATGCAAGACCAAGAGTGCACGTGCCCGAACAACACGTCGGACTGTCCGTGTGGGCTGGGAGGCAGGTGCCTGACGGATGGCTCGTGTCACGCTGCCGAGTGCGCCATACTAGGCCTGCGGGAGTGCGAGTGCGAGGACCGGGGCACGGTATGTTGTTGCTATCTCTTTTATACCAAGCGCATTTTGCATACGTGTAAAAAAACGCGTGAAAAATGTGTTTCTTTGAAATATAATGTCTAATTTTGGTGGAATATTAACCGATATGTGTTCATAAACGTAGACGAAAGTGGGAAAATGAAACTAAATAGTAAAACATGACTTTTCCAGTTCTCCCAAGAAGCCCTATAAATTCAGTAAATAATTTTCAACTTTACTGATAGGGTAAGGGGGGGTTTATAAGGCCTAATCTACGGAGTAGGCCTACATGAAATCGCCCATGTTTTATATAAAAAAAATAAACATTCCACTTGACGTTGGCAAAATACCTACCCAAAGGTGGGTGAGGCCATTTTCATAAAAAAGAAAAAAGTAATGCGTCAAACGCCTCTGATCGGAGCTTAAACTTTTATTCGTTTTACGTAGCCAGATATATATGTCGCTAATGAGCTATGTTTCTCAGGGCGGTGCGATCGGCGAGTACAGCATGTGCGGCATTTGCTGCAAGCTGTACGCGGAGGGAGGGAGGGGGCAGTGCGTGGGCGCAGAGCTGGCGGCGCGCGACCTGCTCGGCAGGAACCGGCCGCTGCCGCCGCACTGGCCCGGGGACGGGTACAGCGGACGTGAGTGCAACACCAGTAGACACGACAGGGCTGCCCGAAGTGATTTTCTATTTCTACCCAAATTTGAAATGATTTCTCTCCAAAATGATACAATTTCCTTAAGTTTTACCCAAAGGCAAAAAGTTAATAATGACGATTAATTAACCTAAATGATTATTGGATATTATTAGCTTTTTGCCTTTTTATTATTTACTTTAAAATACTGTTCTAATTTCCAAACCCAAACAGCAGAATAACTAAAAAAAAAAATAAGTGAGCGAATCAAAAGAATTAATAACAGGATATGTTCATTTTATGTAGAATGAAACGACCAAGTGAACCGTTTTAAATGGGTGCGTTCGTAAAATGCAGTCAAATACATAAACGTAAATTCATTCGATTAACTGCCTCTGACACTAAAACGAAAAAAAATCTCCATGATTTTCTCCAAAATTTCACCAAGAGCCAAATTTTTACCCAGAATTGCGAAAAAAACACCCAATCTGGGAACCCTGAGACAGGAGAAGAAGAATAATATCGGCTGTTCCATGCGCAACAAAATCTTAAACTTCTATTTAGTTACCTTTTTGCCGCACGTTAGAATTAAATAGCCCTGCCACTATTTGTACAGCTTGCCAAAATTACGAAATGAATTAACCATATAACAAAATTAAGAATCCAGCGATATGTGTTTATATACCTTCTTATCAGTGTTTTAATGTTTTTAGGTGTGCAACTCAGTTTGCTAGGCCGTCTCTGTCCTGGGGTGTAAGTGGACGCAAGGGGCCCGAGATATAATTTTACGGAGCTCTCAACTAGGCGGCAAAAATATTTAACTATGGCAGGGAGGTGCGCTGAAATGGCTAGGGGACGCCCAAGTCCACACCCCGGTATCGAGAAAGCTAGAGACCGCCCTTTCTGTTTGTGAAGTTTATAACCAACGACAACGATTTCTTTTTCGACGGCCTGATTAGCGCAGTGGTAGTGACTCTGCTTTCTGCGCCGAGGGTCCCGGGTTCGAATCCTGGTAGGGACAAGCTTTGTGTGATGAGCACGAATGTTTGTACCCGAGTCATGGATGTTTAATATGTATATAAGTATTATATACTGAGTTCACCCTCAGTCCATTGTACGGTACCCATAATACAAGCGTTGCTTAATGTGGGACCGTATAGTTGGTGTGTTCGTATGGCGATATTTATTTATTTTATTATTCCATAGCCAATGTGACAATACGTCTGTGCGAGGATGGGCACTGCAATCGGACGGCGGCCTTGCGTGCGTGGTCTCCCGGCAATGTGTGCGTAACAGAAAACAGTGTGGGCATCTGCTCCCCCAGGGGGCTCTGCAAGTTGGACTACTTGGTGCCGAGGTCGAACGTCTACCCTGATGTTATGGTATGGACCCAGTCCCACGACGCAACACAAATAGGTTCATTGAAATAAAACTAATTTTAAGGGTTTTATCGCGTTTATATTATGATTTTTACGTTCCCGACGTTTCGGCTGCTTTACAGCAACGGTGGTTGACGCGATAAAATCCTTAAAATTAGTTTTATTTTAATGTGTAGTATTCGCATAAATGTAAGAAATCAAATAGATTTTCTATAGTACCCCTGCCACCGCTAAATGGGATATAATTCTCCGACACAACGCTATATGGGTTATACCTTCTCCAACACACCACAATGGCTATATGGGATTTGAAAAAAATAAAAAAGTACCTATTTTTCTTTTCAGAACGTCAAATTATATGGCCAATACATATCTTCAGTGACAAGTCCGAAGCCGACGTCTTTACTAGTAATCGTCCTTGTGTTACGTGTAATAAAATAAAATTCAGCGTCATTTTAAAGATTTGGTTTTTATAAATAAATATAAATTATATTAATAATAACAAACTCTGGCAGCTTACAACGACTAATGCGTACAAGTACATAATAAAATAATACATTTTGAACTTAATCTCACATCTCTTAAAGATTGCATAAATAAATAAAGGTGCACAATATACGTACAGGAGGGTACGGGAATAGGGGGGAAGGGGAAGAGAGGGGGGAAGGGGAAGAGAGGGGGGAAGGGGAAGAGAGGGGGGAAGGGGAAGAGAGGGGGAAGAGGGGAAGGGGAAGAAGGGGGAAGTGGGAAGTGAGAAGGGGTGGACGCACTATGACGTATGAGGTTTTGGACTACTCAACTAGCACGGTGTACTTATACGTGCCGTCGGCTGACACGCCATCGCCTAAATTTAAGGCACCCTCATCTGTTCTGGCACAGTTTCTCTAGCATTTTAAAGTAGGCGTACTTGATGTCGAACTCCATGTCGTACCAGTAGTTCACCGCGATGCAGCCGTGGCTCTGCGCGACGTGGTGGAACCACAGGCTCGGTATATATAGACAGTCGCCTTTGTCCAAACGCACATTGTATTTGTGGGCCTTTTTGTATTCAGGGTGGTTTTTGTAGTCCGGATTGAGGGGGTCTGAAAAAATGAATTTCTTGTTATAAAGTGCTTGGGGAAGGTACTTGCATGTTTTTATTTTCATTAATTTGAATGATTTCATTAATTTATTACATCTTAATAATATGTATGGCATTATTGATGATTGTGTAACTATTTTGATATGCCAACACCGTAACCACAAACATGCAGTGTTAGATTGTACAAATAAAAACAAATATAGCGTTTTCATAAATAATAGGGTGGTGGACTATTATTGAATTTAGTATTTTCGTTACTCTACAATGGTCGGTACTGCACACCAACTATACGGTCCCACACTAAGCAACGCTTATAGGTACCATACAATGGACTGAGGGCAAACTCAGTATATAATACTCATATAGATATTAAACATCCATGATTCGGGAAGAAACATTCATGCTCATCACACAAAGCTTGTCACTACCAGGATTCGAACCTGGGACCCTCAGCGCAGACGGTAGGGTCGCTACCAACTGCGCTAATCAGATCGTCATTGTTTTTGTATTTGATATACAGGCATTAGAGTTGAGGATCTCGAAATTTACTGACACCAACTATCTATGCAATAAAAATATAACAGTTAAATATCCTATCACCGAGAACAATTACCTATGGATATCCGAGGTAGTACAGCAGGCATATCACCATCATTACCACCTCCATAACACTCGTTTTCCATTAACGGTACTATCCGCCACTTGTCCTCGGAATACTCAAACTGCGCTCGGGGATATGTCTTGTAAGGCACAAACGGTAGGTCCGTGGGAGGGATTAGAATAAACTCTTTGTAACCGTCTATCACACAGTATATGTTCTCGTACGGGTCTTTGTGCACTGAAATATAGTAAAACAAGTGATGACTCCACGGTCCGTATGGAATTCTTCTAGCTACATAAATACTCATATTATTTGCATCATCAACATTGCAATTTTTTGACATATTTCATTGAAGTCATTGCCAATCCCGATATGATAGGGAGCAGTCCTATTACCACTTTACCAGAGATTTGAGCTATAATTTGCGAGTTGATAAACTTCACATGCCTTTCGAAAGACCCCAGCACTTCTCGGCTACGAGGTCAGCCCGTTTAACAACTAAATTATTTTATTATTTAACTTACTAGAAGTCACGGCTCTCTCATCTCCACACCAGAAATTAATAGCATCGGGTTTCTTGTTAAACGCTTCGCTCGCAAATGGTATGTCAGGCAATACGTCAGGCCAGAGCTCATGGAAGTCTTCAGTAAAATTAGAGTTTTGTTTCTGAATATATGGGATGTAGTTCTCTCTGTAGAAGGTACAATAAGTCTTATCTCTAAGACTGATAAGCAAATAAATGACTTATAGTCTGTAACTAACACAAGGGGTAATGGGAGGCAGCAACTACAGATTCTCAAGACTTTCAACTGCACAGAGTATAGTATTACGAGTTACACAGAAGATTTAAAAGTTATAATAAATAGTGTTGTACCTAGGTGGTACAACCTTACAGATAGAGTTAAATCACTTATGTGATTAATTTCAACAATAAAATTAATATTAATTTAGTATACTATAATCGACCATTGTAGTAGCAAGCAATAGTAAAAGATTTTTATTGCCCGAGTGTAAAATACTGGCAGAATAAAACTAGTAATTATTTATACCTCTTATTGTCCAAACAGTCCAGGAATTCACCCATAGTTATTTCCGTCTCATAAGGAAGAACGAAATACTCAGTACCCTCATCATTCTTAGTTACACCATCAGCTAATCCGTTCGGAGTGATGGTTACTGAAACATTCTTATTTGGAAACTTCTTCCTGAAAAACAGATTTCCAAATAAATACCTATAAGAGTTACAGAAGATAATAATAATGGGAAAATTCCTCACCGGAAATACTCAGCGTTCCATTTCTTCACTGCCGGCCATGTAGAACAGCCTCCTCTTAATATTACAGGAATATTCTTTGAGACATACTCCCTATGGAATTTAAGAGGATCCAAGTCATTGATATCAACTTCGGCTATTTCCTTTGGCAAATATAATCCTTCGAAAAAGAAAACTAACTTTTAGTGATGCGATGAAATTTTATTAACGTAAATATTATGGTTATCGTAGTTATTTTTTTACCTGTTGCCTCTTTATTTAACACGTCAAATGATGCTGTTACAATATTTCCCATAATTAAACTTATTAAGAAGATAGTTATATAGTTAAACCTTTAACAATCAATAAGCAAATTTTAAACAAAAACATAACCTAAAAATATATTTGTTAAAAAAAAAAATGACTTCGCTATCCTGCGTATTTTGCCAGTCTTTCAGTCAGTATACTGAGTGTCTATGGTGTGAGTCAATTAAATAATTATGAGATTAACTTCTTCAGCCTCGTCAAAGGCCTGCTAAGTCTTGATTTGAAATATAATTTTAATAACATATTTAATACAGAAATTGTTTCCTATGCCTAAATACCCAACTGACCCTATGCGTTGTGTTGGATACGGCTTGGATACTTTAATGCAATTATGTAATAGATAATCAATGCTTTAATGCACCCAATGCAACACACAAGTTTTGCAAAATACTAAGAACTGTTTTATAATTCCTGCCAAAATTCAATCATTCGCTAAGCTACATTCTAATTACGTTTCTAATCTGGTGATTCAGCACAATATAATTATTATCTCTATGTTTCAGCTCTATAAATTATTGCAAAAAGCAAAGAGTTTATAAAACTACGTTATCTTTATTCCATGCCCAGACATATTCCATGCCAGGTAAGCAAAAGACAAAACAATATATCTAACCATTTACCCACCTACCCAAAACTTTGTCTCCACAGGGGCTCCTACATAATCTTAACTTAGCTATAGACAAAAAGATAGAAGTATGTTTTTAAATGCTGTTGTTTTATTACAGTAGTCATAACTATATAAACGTACAAATTGTAAGAATAATTATTATAAATATGGGTAACCAAAAAAAAAAAATTTAAATGTATTTAACAGGCATGGGTTTCTTCAGTATTCCTTTGATTGGTGGGCTATCGATTTCAAGAGGCAAGGGTTGTTTCGGAGGTGGTGGTGGCTCCATGGGCGGCGCGATGCTCTCGCGGGGCGTGGCTGGCGCGCGAGACTTCCAAAATGTCTTTGGCATGAACGTATAGGTGGAGTCTATTGCCGTCACTGTTGGGAGAAAAGGAATGACTTATTATATAAGTCATTAACCAGGGGCACAATTCCGATAATTTACAATCGCTTCAAACAACAACGCTCCAAACGTTTTTTTAAACCAGCGGCTTTCCACTGACCAGCCATACAACTGCCATTGAACTATTTCGTATTCTGTATTTCAGTTGTGTATCAATATACTTAATGTAGTTATGTAATGGTATTCTTCTCGTTATCTGACGTTTCTAGCAGTCGATACACAACACATTGACACTGAAGTGGGACTCCATCGAGACGACATTAAAGTTTTAGCAGAACAGCCAATCTGTCACAGTCGTAATGGAACCTCACTAGTGTGTCACTGGAATGGTAATTGTATGTTCTTTTATATAAATTAGCAGAATTGGACCCCAGGCAGTCAGAAGCTCTAAACCTTCTGCTTAGTGTTTGCTCGACGGATGGACAAAAGTAACTACTCACTCTTCGGTTTCTGAGTAGATAGATCGGCCACGGTCAATGCGCTCTGTGTCCTTGGCTTCGGCAGCATGTTCAGCTCGAAGAATTCGTCGATACCGGAGCGCGTCATGTCCAGTTTGTTTTTCTCGTGCAGTTGTCTAAGGCGAACAACTTTGTCGAAGTTCTGGAGGAAAGTTTTAGAGCAGTTGTGTAGGACCACTGTGTCCAGAACTCCTGTATGGGATTAAAAAAGGGATTCAAGTATCTACCTTCTCCATTCGTCATTACTTGCTGTTCAGTGAAGGCAAAATACCTGGGCCCCAAGTCTACTAACACAATCGATTCATAATCGAACAGCAACCGCATACTGTCACTTTTGACAGATATTGTATGGGATATCAGTCAAAAGTGACAGATACTATACGGTTGCTGTTCCATTATGAATCGATTGTGTTAGCAGACTTGGGGCCCTGAGGTATTCGACGCGTCTTTCGGAAGCCGTGACAAGTTAGTAAGCACTTTGATTAGTCGATTTTATATAAATTGGTGAATGCTACTCACGTAATTGGGAGCATCTAGCTATAATAGTCTCCTTGTAGCGATGTTTCTTGGTCATCGGATTGCCAAAGAAATTAGCGTCCACGAGAGAATGGAGTGTGCATAAATCGTCAGCGGCTGCCTGCAAAGTAAGTCAATTGTTAACTCTCTGGTACTCCTAAATAGTATTTTTGATTCTTCTTTTTCTCGTGACAGTTGCAACAATATGTTTGCCATCATGGTGGAATGTTTAGCCAAACTACAGATTGTCGATTGCCCAGGGCGCCCCTGGACTCTCACGGAGGCACTTTTCGTACATCGGGTTTGATGACTTTTCCTCTATCAATAGATTTTCAGAATGTAATTTGAGATGATAGAAATAATACATTTGGGATTTAAAGCTTACTTACTTCATAGTCTTCCAAATGGTTTTTCTTCGCGATAAGAACTTCCATTCGCCTGAGGGGCTTAACCCACGCCAAGTCAGTTATTTTGTTTACGGATACATTTAAAATTCTTAGCGTCGCCTAAAACAAGCCATACAATGTTTTAACTTCTTCAAAAATATAAGTACGTACAGTAAAACAGCACCCCTCACACACGTAACGTGCTCCCAACGAACCCTATCCGACAAAGAGACCTATAAATCAACTCTTGCGCAATTCAAGCTCGTGCTCAAGAGACTCGTACCGGCTTATACATTTACATTTATCGTTGGGCGGCTGTTGTCAGTTAGCTGTTTTTGTGTGCTCGATATTTTTATTACTCTACGGCCGTCAACCACATTGATTTAGGTACCTACTACCAAGGCGGCTGAAATGTGGCAGATCCCCCTGCAAAGAGTATCTAGTAAGCCTTTCCGCATAAACCACTCCGTCATTTTTGGATATCGGGTTCAGAAGAGATTGGCTTCGAAAATCCACTCAAGTCCATTGACTTCATAGATCTAGGAGCTATAACTGATGACGTTATAACACACCCAAAAATATCTCTTATACTTTGGATGTATTAAAAGCAGACAATTGTAAAATAGTCCTTACCCCGATAAAAATAACAGTCCTCGGATCGAAGCACAGTCCGTCAGGAATGTCCATATTCTGCTTCTCAATGTGCAACTCTTCTAAATATTTCAATCCTTCCAAATTCTCCAGCACACTAATATTATTGTTCCCCAAGTACAGCTTCTTCAGACAGTGCAAGGAGTCAAGACCCTCGATCTTGGTGATTTTGTTCCATTGGAGATGTAAATGCGTGAGGTTGTACATAAGGTCGATGTTCTCGAGTTTAGTGATCAAATTGTTGTGGTAGTATGCATAAATTATGTGGTTTGGATTCTTGGGGGGAGGCTAGAAGTGAAGTAGGTTTATAAATATAACTATTTAAGTAAGCAAAGTATTGAGCCAGTTTCATATAATAGGTACCTATAGTAATGTAGAAAAGCATTCGTATAAGTCCTTACCTAATTTGCTAAAAAAAATCGACCAAGAGACTCAAATTGTATACAATATGAAACGGTCGTCTTCGTAATTGGCCCGGGAATTAAACCCGCAAGCCACAGCTTATAGAATACCGAATAGGTACTTATTAATGTCATGCCATACCTGCGCGGACCGGTCGTCAACTCTGAATAAGATTGTATGTTGGTACGTTTTGTACTGAGATATGTATTTTTTTTATTGCAACGGTTAGTAATTTATTATACGTACTACCTAGTCAGGTACTTACTATAGTAGTGAGACCCTTTTCGTGCATAAATAAATGGGTTGGTCTTTTTTGGACATCTGTGTTTTTTTGGCGAACAATTTTTTGAGCTTGTTTACGCAGTTTTATTTCGTTTTCTTTTAATTTATTTAACTTCATTGCACTATTCATTTTGGTATGTTAGGTATGTGAATAAATATTGTTTTACGAAAGTAATAACATGAGCGAGATGTAGAATCGATCAAACAAATTTGATTTTGAAAATGGCGCTTGTCAAACCAAACCAAAGAGGTCTACGCCTTATTGCGAATGAAGAGGTTCAACTATATTCAGCTATAAATATAAATCTTTTGTGCTTTATACATTCATCTATCCTATTGTTATTCATTGCCGCTATATAATTTTAAAAAAATAATGAAACATTGTTTAGAATAAATCCACTGTTTGTCCATCACTGAGATAGCTCTATGGTCTTTAATAAATTCTTTGTTTTGAGTTATTGACAGCAATGACAGCTACTCGAATTGAAATAAAATATTACTCTGTGGTTATTTGGCGTGCTCGATCGACGTTGGACGTTGTTTTCATATTTATCCCGTTCCGTACATGATAAATAATTGAATTTAAATAGATCTAGGTAAGGATTTCAATTCATAAGTCAACCAGTTTCACTATTGTAACCATTATTCCAGTTTGTATTGCAACGAGTCAACAACGTAACCGCTAAACTTAATATTCTGCTATTTTCCAGAAAAATGGGTGAGCGATACAACATTCACAGTCAGCTCGAGCATCTTCAGAGCAAATACATCGGCACGGGACACGCAGACACGACTAAATATGAGTGGCTGACGAATCAACACAGAGATTCTTGTTGCAGCTACATGGGTCACCCAGATTTGCTTAGTTATTTCGCTATCGTCGAGAATGAGTCGAAAGCTCGCGTTAAGTTCAACCTAATGGAAAGGATGCTGCAGCCGTGTGGCCCACCACCAGAAAAGCCCGAGGATTAAGTAATTGTGTATATAAGTTTATGAGTAAGTAAATAAAATTAATCAAATACTTTGTGGTTTCAATGTTTCTTGCCTGTTTTACTCACTATAGGTGTTAGTCTGGTGTTTTAGTGCACCTTTTCTATCCCCTAACCAGTCCTATCGAGTTAGATAATTTGCAGGGAAGAATGGTGTAAAAATAAAACACAGAATAATTACAAGCAATGGAATGTTTACAATTGCAATGATAAAGTTCATACAATACCATGTAAGTACATAAAAGCCTCATTTTGAAAGACAGTCTTACTTTGTTTATACACACATACTTGTTATTGTAAATTTTATGAAATTTCTATTAATTTTGGGGTTATTGTGTGGACGAATTGCCAATCTTAAAGTCATTCTTTGAGCCCACAACCTTAAATGCCTGCATTGTCGGATCAGTAGGTTATATTAGGCATAGTCTGTAACATAGCTAATCATAGGTAGGTTGAGCAGTCCATGGGGGTAGAGGCGATTGATCCCAATTACCTCTACCTACATGTTTTAAAAAGTTTGGTAAGTATCACAATTTGCTTTCTTTTTTCTTATGGCAAGAATATACTTAAATGAAATAATAACAATACCAGTACTTCAATGTCCCACTGTTGGGAACAGGCCTTCCATCAATAGGAGGGGAATTAGGCCACACTTAGATTAGAATAGTAAAATATTTTGGGACCAAGCTATGCTATCGCCATCTAGCGAAGCAGACTAGTTCTATAGACAAAGCAAGACCACCTTTTGTTTATCATCGGGCCGAAATCATTTTGAATGAATACATACAAAAACACTCGATTTTTATTTCGTTATTACATACATAGTACATAACATGTGTACTAAAGTATACAACATTGATAAAAAATGGAAGTTATGCATAATACACTTACATAAAAACTGACCTTCACAATATATAGAGAACAAGTGTTTTTTTTTTCTGAAATTTGTGCTTTCCCTATATGATAGTACATAATTATGTGATTTGTAAATATTTATAGGTAACAAATTCTTGTGCAGTCCGTAAAAACAAACAGGAACATTTATTCTACGGAATAAGTACTTATTGTATTCTTATTTTGTGATCATCCTTACAGACGGCCCAAGAATTTGTTGGATAAGTACAAATTTAATATAATAGTCAATAATATACTTATTACATTAGACATACGACTACATAACTACACGCTATTACAAAATCTATAATGGATTTAGTATAAAAGATCATTATGTATGTACTTAGGTAACTTTAGTTTGAAATTTACATTTGTGACAAATGTACCATATATGACCGTATCTTGATTTTTTTTTCATTTCTCATGTATATTAAAATTTACAATGAAAGTTAAACTAAATAGCAAAATAAAAAAAAATACTTTAAAATACTAGTATGACAACAAACTATGTATCAAGAAGACCTTGTCCGCATGGAATGGTGGCAAGAATGCTGTCTGCATTTCCTCGCTGTATTATCAAGCTAATTTTTAGAGCGAGGAAATAGCCAGCCCTCCTGTCACCTGTCAATCTTAAAATAGCAGTTTTTTTATTTAGATTTTTTTTTAAATTACAGAAGGGCAAAATATCACACTATACAAGTGAAAATTCTAATATTATACCTATTTAATACGGCAATATATGGTTCATTAACATTTAACCGTTCATAGTATTTTATATTCCTGTTAACTTTAATAATTATCACGTCGTTATACTTGGGAGGGAGAGGGGGGGGGGGGTAGGTATACAGTAGCAATATACACGGTATAATAAAATGATATATATCCTTAAGAATGTACCAAGTCACTATAATAATAAATGTCATCCCTATCGTTTCGAAGATGAAAATAATTTTCGGTCTTATAAATAGATGAATAGGGTCGAAGTTTAAGACAAATATGCTTTGCAATTGAGTAAGTTTCGCATGATATCTTCACATTGAAACGTTTAAAAATCATACGAAATTTACTCATATCATAAACATTATAATCTCCAAACTTATAAGTAGGTACGCTATCACTTATAATCTACACATAAAATCTAATAATATGCTTTGGATCGACATGTAAAAAATATAAAAACTAAACAAACAACGCCGCATTCTCTTCCAACATAACAGATCTGGTAAACTTAATAAATAAATATATCACATACCGGCAAGATTATCATTCAAACCACCATTTAACAATATTGCACTAATAATAAAATAAAAATATTTTAGTAAAAAAAAAATGATATGCAAATTCTTTTTTTAAATCTCCCGAACAATATTCTAACTGGTTTTTAAAATTTCCATATTGTTATCGGGTTTTTAAGAATGTATATAATGAGCAATTAGGTAAAAGCTATATTATTATTAATTTACCAATACATGCAGGGGTGCCGACTTTTAGAAACTCTTGTAGGGACTAGTGTTCATTTGACGACTATTTTATTTTTAAATAGAATAATAATTACGGACAGACGAATCAGTATACTTCATATTTGTGAAAACTGCATCAAAATCTGTCCAATAGTACTCGAATTATAAGTGGACAGACATTTAGTAGGACAGAATAGTATATTGATCGGTTCTGCTTTGCTGTGGTCATTGGTGTTTTTCGCACCAGCACCCAAGGAGTCGGCACCCATGCAGGCTAAACAAAATTTATTTTCAAATTTTTTATACTGAAGTCGGTGTTGAAAATACGCTGCCTGGATATCACAAGCATTAGAATACCATTTTTGCATTTTTTTTAAACCTAATTTTAAGGACCAATTACCCATTGTTTTTTTTTAATTTACTTTTAACAGCAACTTCAATGTCTCATAACTTAGCTGCCACACAACAACAGATGTTAAAATCTAATTCTACAAGTTTTGGTTTTTAGCGAATTTTGGTTTCCGTATTCGGTGGTCGGCACGTTCAATACATTTTATATGTCAGTCTTCTGTCAGTGATGTGTTTGTTTAGGGTCACCGCACATCGACGAAGCGGCGGCGCAACGATTAATTCGAAAATAATTTAAATTTCATTTAATTCACCTTGCGTAATATTTGGATTACTTCCTAAAGTTATTATTTGTAAATATATATTTAAATGAGCAAATGATATAAAGTAAGTACCACGGGTAAGTACCTACAAATGTCTTTTTAAACGGCTTGGGAATACTATTACATTAAGTAGTCGTAGAAGTCTGCTAACACAATCGAGCAGCAACCGCATAGTCACTTTTGACAGACATCCCATACAATATCTGTCAAAAGTGACAGTTACTATGCGATTGCTGTTCGATTATGAATCGATTGTGTTAGCAGACTTGGGGCCCAGAAGGATATCATTACATAAAATTACAGGCATAAAACATGATGTTCAAATTATATGTATATTACAACACAGAATACATATAGTACGATGGGAAGTATGAATTGACATTTTTGTACACGTTTTGGAAGGAATTGACATATGGAAGACGGGAAAGTAATATGTATACAAAATAATAGACTTAGGGATATACCCCGAAATTTATAGAAATTTGAATGAATTTATAATGGCAGTACAAAGCATATTTCAGACGAAAGGTATTTTATAAAGCCATGGTAAATGGACCAAAAATGTTATATAAATTTCGGGGTTAAATTGAGATGATATTAACATTTAGTATAGACTGAATTACTATACAAAGTCGGCTTACATTATTTTCAAACATATTTTTACACATTGAAATAGAACTTATTTTAAGTAATTTACCGTGTTTATTTTCTGTTTTTACGTTCGCGACTCTTAAACAGAAAATAAACGCGATAAAATCCTTAAAATAAGTTCTATTTCAATGTGTGGTATTCGCGTAAATATAAGAAATCAATATAGGTATTGTATAGTGGTCTCAAATAATCACAGTTGAACTTGAATGTAATGTCACACCCGGGCGTTTTATTTGAACTTAGTATATGTTTTCTAATTTCGACCTAACTTAATTTGGTTGTTCTTTTGGTTAATTGTGGCGTGCACTTCGGTAACTTTAAACCAGGTATACGAATAAGCCTTTGTATGTTACCACACCGAAAATAATTAAGTTAGTAGAAGGTATACGACATTATCCCAAAAATATATGAATCGTTTTGGTTCACTCATTCTTCAGACAAAAGGTTCGTGATTATAATCGTGATATGAAATTAAAATGTAAATCGATTAAACACTTCTATAAAAATGTAGGGAAACGACCAATTCCAATATTTAAAAAGCTGCACTTTGTTTCAAACCCAGGCACGTTAACTTACTTTTTAAATTGTTAAACGAAAATAATAGCTCGAGGACTAGACACAGAAAGCCAATAATAAATATCTAACATCTATGTGACCATAAAGTTTTTTTTTTTTCAAACAATAAATTTGTTAGTTTTATTTCATGAATACTGTAAAAAAAATCCAACATTACATTAGAGTACCCATCATACATTTCTCATCTTCGCCTATAAATATGTTGCAAATGAAAATACATCAAGTATATAATATTACAGGGACTTCCATAATTATAAAAAAGTAAATTAGACAATTTTCACGTAATTCAAAAGAAATAGTTTCCCATTAAGAGTCGATAGTTCATGAATAAAGTTGACTATACCAGTTATACAGTAGGTACGATATAATTATGTATAGTACATACAGCGTCCGTTTATATGCGCGTGCGACGCGGCTATGTGCGCGGGTAGTAGTGGCCGGTGCGGGCGGGCAGCGGGGGCGGGGTGTCCTGTCAAACAATATGTGTATATTTTTCGGTTCCATCGAAATAGTTAAATTGAAACCCAACATTCGTAAGTTTCAAGAAATTGTTAGATAATTTTGAATGTTGAAAATCCGCAAATACAGTTTTGTTCGTATTACGGCGGGTCGTCAACGGGTGCTTTCTCAAAACATTCAATACAAACACGTACACAAAACATTTTATTTTGATACAACAGAACTGCTGCTACTCTCTACCGGTGAGGGGGGAAAATGTTCAAATGTTTTTGTGTGTAGAAAAAAAAATCCAGCTTTACTCATAACTATTTTTCTATTTCCTCTTAACTTTTAGTATTTCTTCAGTGTTTTTTGTCTTGTGTCAACTCACTTCGTTGAGAAGCTATCAACCTTTGATAGTGAGACGGGCAAACAAGATTGGCATAATAAGGGCTGCGTTTGGACCAATGAAACAAAATTAAAATAAAAAAAAAGCACCAACCTCATGCAAGATTACGACTGCGTTTCAACGCTAGGAGTCACATTCTGAAATAAAACGGACAATCACAGGTGGAAAAAAAAAAGAAAACAAAATCAATTATGAACTGGCAATTAACAGACATATTCTAAATGAAAACAAAATTAATAATGAACTGGCAAATAATAAACAAATTCTGAATGCATTAAAAAAATGAAAACAAAATTAATAATGAACTAGCAAATAATAAACAAATTCTGAATGCATTAAAAAAATGAAAACAAAATTAATAATGAACTAGCAAATAATAAACAAATTCTGAATGCATTAAAAAAATGAAAACAAAATTAATAATGAACTAGCAAATAATAAACAAATTCTGAATGCATTAAAAAAATGAAAACAAAATTAATAATGAACTGGCAAATAATAAACAAATTCTGAATGCATTAAAAAAATTAAAACAAAATTAATTATGAACTGGCAAATAATAAACAAATTCTGAATACAATAAAAATCATAACAGCTTAGCATGGTTTTACGTGAAAGCGCTATATATCTACGTTATTGATAGAATCTACGTGTTTAAAGTCACTTATATTATTATTAGGCTATTTGTTCATAGTAGCTGGCTAGAATTTCTTGCATCGCTCAACATCACATCAAATACGTGACAAAGAAAAGCGTATCATCAATTAAAAAAAAACACAGAAATTCTGACATCACCTAATGATTCCTAATACGCGAAAGAAGCTCAAGTTCAAAGGTTTTTACACACTTTCTGAATCACGCTGTATAATACGGTATGATGGTAGCAGAGCAAAATCGTTGGTGGTGCGGGCAAATCCGCGTGCTAAACCTAGTCTAGCGACATAGTTGGTACCTGAACGTTGGTGTCGTGGAGATAGTGGCGGGGAGGCTGTGGCCGAGGCATCGGTTCGTCGCTGTCGTCGTCCTCCTCGAAGTCTGGAAACGTTACGTACAATTAGGCCTCAGCCTCGAATTTAGCGGGCAGCGGGGCGGAGGCGGCGGCGCGGGAGCGGCAGGATCTTATGTGTAAAATCAAATGGACCGGTTCTCGAAAACAGCGGCGCGGGCCGGCCAACGAGCTCCGCTCCCGCGCCGTCGCCGCCGCCGCCCCGCTACCCGCTAAATTCGAGGCTGAGGCCTTAGGGTGATCGCACATTTGGCCACACCAAATCTTATTACACCTTCGCACTTAGCAAGAGACGGCGCGTGCGTCGACGTCAAATGCACGATCAACTAAAGGTAATTGTTAACTTAAGTTTTTACATAATATAATTCGGTATCTTTAGCATCTAATAATTGGCATTTAACAAGAACAATAACAAGAAACAACATTTAAGAAAAAATTAAAAAAGAAGAAGAAGAATTAACATTTTCACTGTAACAACTATTTAAGACTATAGGTTTCAATAATTATATATATATTTTTTTATTTGTACATATCACGCAAAGTAATTACTCAAAATATAGGGTTTATATTATCGCACTGTGATTATAGGGTATCGATCTGCGGAGTTGAATCGATAGTAGCGAGGGAGGAGCCGCGTGCAATATCTAGTATGTTTAATAAAAGTGAAATTACGCAAGCTATGTAATAAAAAAAAAGTACAAGTAAAAAAATTATGTCTATGGATGTAAAAAAAAATATATTAAAAAAACATTATGCGGATTAAAACCATGCAGCATATAACTAAAGAATGAAGGTGATACAATTAATTTATGGTTTGATGGCTAGTAATGTTCGATTAATCCACTCATAAACCCATCAAACTCATATAACTTTTAATACATTTATAATGGCTTTACAAGGTAGCTTCCAGTATTTTTTGTAATGCGATGACAAATGGAATGTCTATGAATTAAGTTTGATTCCATGACGCAGTGGCGAAGAGTCAATACAACCAGATCCCTTTCGAAATAAGGCAGCCACTGTGTCTATTACAGCAAAATAATAATGTCACATAAATACACCCAGTATTTAATAATACATATATTGAATTCTACACTTGTCGGTTTTACAAGAATTGACCCTTCGCCACCGCTATAAGGTCCTAAATGACTTACTTCTCTGCTTCCGGGCCTCGCCTTTCACTGTATCCTCAGTGTCGGAGCCCTCTGCAAAACATAGAACTTGTAACAACTACATCGACATTCGGTGCGGGAGATTAAGAACAACGCGAGTAAAAAAACACGGAGCATAGACAAAAAAATTGTTGATCTTGTATTTTTTTTTAAACGCGTCGTTACACTGCAGACCATAGAGTAGACGTTTGTACACCCTATAGCAGGGCCCCAAGTCTGCTAACACAATCGATTCATAATCGAACAGCAACCGCATAGTAACTGTCACTTTGACAGATATTGTAGGGGATATATGTCAAAAGTGACAGTTACTGTGCGGTTTCCGTTCGATTATGAATGGATTGTGTTAGCAGACTTAGGGCCCAGGCATCCGTCAACCGTCTATCTTATCGTGACTAATACCTACATCGCGCGGTACTCCGGGGTCCGGGCCGCAACGCGCTTGCAAGAGATAGAGTTACGCTATAGAAAGAGAAACGCACAGTTACGTAGTAATATTTTTGAAAACGCATATAGCGCAGCGGTATGCGAGCTGAAGTTTACTTTATTGCGTTGTTTCAAAAGTCGCTATTTATTTAAATATATTTCCGGAGTTAAATCTCTCTCTATAAGCGGTAAATAGCTTGACGTTTTGTGTATACCTACAGGTAGAATTTACTACATAATTTAGTTATATTATGCAAATATCTTCACTAGAAGGATGCGTATACAAGGTGGTGCCATCTTTTGCCGACCGGTAAAACTAAAAGGGCACTATAAACTAGTATGGAAACGACCGAAGCTATAAAGGCCGCCCACCGTGATGACGTCAGGACCTAGTTGAAAACCACAGGCAACAGTTGTTTATGCCAGCTCCTCTTTGTCTATGCTCCGCCGTGAAACACTGGTTTATTGACTAATTTGTATTGGAATGGCTGGGAGACGATCGATTGCTATATGCAATTGCTCAGAACTCAGTCCAATGTGAGGATCAATTCATTGTATCGAAACGGCATAGGATTGTCGAATTTAATAAAATATATAATAATAATACCAAACCCTTTTTAATGTCCCACTGCTGGGGCCGGGCCTCCCCTCAATTCGAGAGGCAGGGGAGGGCAATAAAATATATTTTCATACAATAGAAGAACGCAATGTAATCAGATATTGACACTTGACGTACACAACCTAAATAATTCCTTTTTTTTTAATTTTTAAGTGTATCGGTCCAGTCCGAATCGATTTACTGGATCGATAAAAAGATATTTCAGTGGTGAAAAAAACTATAAATCGATTTTAAATCGTCATGCCTTGAAGAAATGCCAAACAGCCATTAGTTATTACAATGTTTGAGAGTTCCATTGAGAATGACCTTATATGTTAGTTGTATGTGATAAAAGCACTTAGTGATAGCGATTACATAAAAGCATGGTGAATTTAAACCTTGACAAACAACGCTATTGACATATACCTGTACCTAGTATTTAAGAATAGTATTTAGTAGGTAGAATTAGCCCCTCAACATTGCAATGCTTGAAGAGGGCCGCTATGAGTACTAAAACTAATGTAAGACCAATGAACACATAGTTTGCAATAAATGTTTGAGTTTGAGTTTGTGTGTATCACAGATATATTAGAGGAGATATGTTATGAAAGCGGTGGGCTTGCGCACAAAGTTAGCGTACATTTGGCTAACCTACAATTTTCGCCGTCAGTCCACTGCAACTGCACGTCGGTGCCGGTGCTCTAGTTTTTTTCAAAATGCCGGGTTGTTCCGTGTTTGTATGCAAAAATACCAGCAGCAAAGTGAACTACGCGAAAGATGGAATCTCATTTCACCAGCCAGTATTAAGTATTTTATTTATTCGTCTTTAAAATCATTAAAAACAACAAATCAAAAAATATTTAATGCCTTCATTATGTTTTTTTTGGTTTCATGTAGCACAACGACTTTTTTATTTTTGTACAAAATACATGGCTCTTTAAGTACCACCTATGTTCGCTACTGAGTGAATGTACGAGGCAATGTATAGATCGTCTAACGATACTTTGAATAAACTGGTGCGTCGCGTGGTACGGCCGCTGTATACGGCGACGACGCAGCACGCACCGAGGAGACTTCGTATTGGTTGGTTTTAGCGAGTGGTTGGGAACAAAACGGAGACAGCGAGTTCCCATACATTTTGAACCGCACGGCATATCTCTCGTGATCTGTGGTGTGTATCCAATCAATCGTCTCCCGATCTTCCGTCTTAAGATGAAACATTCACGTCATGCCCAATGCTAAAACAAGTCAACTGAAACTCAACCGCAACTCACCGGAGTTAAGCTCTCGCACCAGGGTCGACATCGCGTTGGTGACCGAGTCGGCCGCGTACAGGAGGTCGCTGCGCAGAGTGCGGTTGTCTATGCCCACTGTGACACAAATTACATGCTTCAAAAATTCATATTTTTAAATATATTCTTCACTTCTCATGCCCGTAAAGTCCCTGTTTATACAGCTTGTAAGTTTATAATAACTGCATTTCATGGTCTAATGCGTCTTTACTTCTTCTAAGGCTCAGAAATTTAGTCCATGATGCCAAACAAAATAACACTCCATACATATACACAAAAAACCTAACTTTTTATTACATTAAATTTATGTTAATCGCCACAAACTTTAAGGTCCAAAAACTAAGCAACGCTTATATTATGGGTACCGTACAATATATTGGAGGGGGGGGGGGGGGGGGGGGAGGGCTCAATATGATCACTTACATAGATATAGATATTATATAGATATTAAACGTCCATGACTCGGGTACAAATATTCGTGCTTATCACACAATTTTTGCCCTAACCGGGATTTGAACCCGACCTCGGTACATAAAGCAGGCTCACTACCAACTATGCCTGTAAGGTCTACATATTTATTCTAATGTGGAGGCCCACTCACTCGCAGTAGGTCTCTGGTTCTGGTGGAAGTTCCTGCCTTCGCCACCCATGCTCTCCACGCCACCTGAACATATGATGAAGAGAATCCTCGAATACGAATCACATTTTTATTAAAGATTATCTCCAACATGCAATAAAAACGGTCTTGTAGCGAACTTGAAAGAAACAAAAGGTCCGGAAAAGGCCCATTTTCCCACTTATAGTACATTTGTAGTACACATAGAGTACACTTATAGTACACTTGTAGTACACGTATAGTACACTTGACTTAAAGCCACCAGACCTAATACTACTTTATAAAAGTCGGCAAAAAATAACATAAGTATAATTTTTATAAAATTAAATAACAACTTACCTAGACTATGCGACATATCGATGCGCTCCCTCTCGCCAAGGGAGGGGGTCTGCGGCGCGCTGCGAACCGTGCCGCGAGGCGGGGGTTCCCTACACAACATTTTATTATCTCACTTATATCCTTACACCAAGAAATAATACAGAACCAGCCCATAAAACCAATCCGATTCGTGCTTTACACGCGAATTACGACCTTGCGTCCACGCTAATTAGCTTCAATATGTTTGTCGCGACCCTCCGTCTGTATTTGTTCGTCCAAACTTAAGTCAAGAGACGTTATATAAGTTCAGTTCGCGTCTGTACCCAGGCTTACCAACGGCCGCACATTCGCGTATAAAAGTGTTAGAGCCCCCGCGCACTAGGCAGCCAGAATATTTGCGCAGCCAGTTATAGCAGCCAATCGACGACTATTCAATTTCTCTGAATCGAAAGTCATTTTTTTTTTAAAGTTCGGAACCCAAAATACGTCTGGCTGCTACAACTAGTGCGCGGAGACTGACGGCAGCCACATAGATTCGCCTATACACGCTCTGGCTGCCGTGCAAACAGGCGCGTTCTATTGGCTGCCTCAGCCGGGAATTCGTGGCTGCCTAGTGCGCGGGCTCCCATACAACGTCATATGATTTACTGGCTGCCGCAGCCAGGCTGCCTAGTGCGCGGGGTGTCTTAGTGTCCAAAAAATATTTAATTATATAATATTCCTGATAAACACTTTAGTACCGACTGACGAAAGACAGTACATAACTGAGCGAGAGATACACACACTTAACAAGCGACTGAGACAGAAATATAATTTCTCCGCTCCTTCGTGTGCTAGCCACACATGCACGCAATTTTGGTTGAAATATTGACTCCAGCGCAGGTTTATTAACAGGGGTAGAGTCACAGAGCATTTTTTACAATAACATAAATTTTAACGGCATACTGTAAATTGCTTAAAACTTGCGATCTTTTTTTTATTACATTATAGGCTTGTATTTGATCTCGATCTCAACTGATGGTAAGTGACGATGAGATCTACGATGGAGCATGCTTGCCTAGAAAGTACGTGTTCACTGTCGACTTGAAAACATCCATATTATCTTCATCTATTAGTTCGTGGTAGCGTAAGGAGCATATAATATGATGTAGGTACCTGTCGGGCGCGCCGGGCAGCGGCGGGCTCTTGGTGGAGCGCGGGGACGAGTTGGGCGTGGAGCGCGGGGACGACTGCTGCGTCTGCGCAACACCACACTCAGTATAAGTAATCCAACACATTGCACTACCACTTTGAGACTCTTCTCCATAGGAACGGCATTCCGTACGGGTGGTAAAGTAGTAGCATAGTATTTTGTAACCTTTGACGATTCATAAGTACTGTACTTAATGGTCCACGTGAATAGAAAAAAATATTCTGATGCTAAAATCCATTTATAATTTTAAATTCATGACAATATCGACAGAATATACCCCACACTGGGATGGTTTAGAACCATAAGTTGAATCCATGGTATCGGTTTTCGTGGGGTGTACCTTGAGCATCCTCATGAGTCCCTCGAGCTGGTGCATGAGGTGCTTGCGCGAGTCCTGCAGCGAGGACAGGTGGCCCTCCAGCTCGTCCTTGCGCTGGCGCAGCAGCCGCAGCTCCGACACCAGCGGCGCCGACCCGCCCCCGCCCCCGCCCCCGCCCCCACCACCCGCGCCCGCCCCGCCCGACGCCGCCTCCGCTTCTTGCTGCCTTCTGAGTGTATTATATTTTAACAGCCTTATCAGCTCGTCCCCTATTAAGACTAAAATAATATCTACGAACTGTGGGTGGGGGGTGGGGGAACACAAAATCAATAAAATAAGTACATATGACGGCCTGATAAGCGCAGTTGGTAGTGACCCTGCTTTCTGTGCCGAGAGTCCCGTTTTCGAATCCTGGTAGGGACAAACTTTGTGTGATGAGCACGAATATTTGTACCCAAATCATGGATGTTTAATATCTATGTAAGTAATTTAAACTGGTTTCGCCCCCAGCCCAATGTGCAGTACCCATAACACAAGCGTCGCTTAGTTTTATTAACCCTTAGTAGCCTGATTTACGTAAGTGATTTATTTTTAATATTACTGTGTTTAATGTTACTGTGTTTAATAATAATGACATTTGATTTTTTTTTAATTTCGTTGGAAAGAATATTATACAACAGTAAAATACGTACAGCCAACCTATAAAAAAAAACTAATAGTAATGTGAACATTCGGTTTAAAAGATTGGTATCAAAATTGAAACTCTAGGCTATTAAGGGTTAAAATGTATTTATTAAAAAGAATATAAAGTCTAGGCCCCTTTAAGCCCCCCCCCCCCCCCCTTGTTACGCGAAGCTTATATGCTACCCACCTCAGTCTAGCGATCTCCCTCATGATCTCCCGGTTCTTGGCTTCCAGTTGCGAAATCAGCTCGCGCTGCTGCCGCGCCGCGTCCACCTCCGACCCCTCCGACGACGACCGACCCTGGACACAATGGATTTTTTTTTATTTATACAATACTCCATGGTTTGTAAAACCGCTACTTTTACTAACTTTATGGTGTTGTATCGCTTTAGGTATTTTTTAAGTAAACTTAATACATCGAGACATCCAATGCAGAATGCTAATGTCGCAAAAACCTAAATTACATCGTAAAGATGTTCAAATTTTTTCGTAAAAAAATAAAAATCATTCACATTTTGAATTTCGCGCCCTGACCCTGAGCTTCCACCTTAAGGTGAATGCTCAGGGTCGGTTGCCGCACATTTTCGATAGATGGTCCTGTTTTTCTGCAACTAGTTACACGAACATCGAGCATCTATGAGACTTGATGTTGCAAATTGCGAGCACTACTACGACATTGCATTGAAATATCCAAAAAAACATTAACCTGAAATCATTTATAATGGATGAGATACCATGGCTTCTAAAATCCTTGTATAAATAGGCACTCACACATAGACAAATACACGTCTTTTTTGTGCCGCTAGAGCGCAGCACTTGTTAAAAGTCTCGCATACTAAAAGTTGTCTTTTTATGCCACCAGGTAGAGCGATCATAAAAAAACTTATTTATCGGTTGTAAAATAATAGAAATACTTTTGCGAGCTTTGCAATATTAAAAGTTTCAGAAATAAAAGATAGAAAAGAAAAATGTATACTTTCATGTTCGTAAATATAATGTTTATTGTATAGATCTTATAAATATAGCAAGGTTTGCATGATAACTGTAAAAGTATTACGCTTTACAATATACCAGATCAACAACAAGAACAATATTTATTATAATTTACAAGGGAATAAGAAATTTGGCAATGTAGTTCTATACCTAATAAGGGATACAGCTACATTTCCAAATTTCTTTGAAACAATGTTGTTTGTTGTTGGTATTCTAAAATTAGGTAAATATAACATTGTTTCAAATACTAATATTATGATATAGAATCGACTCTATACAATTTACAGTCATCTTGATTCTTGCAACCTCCTGTGCTTCATTCCTCCGCTAAAAAGAAAAAAATAATTGTTTAGTCCAATAATAATTATTACTGTATCCATACTTATTATAAGGTAAATGCTGCTGTGACATGTATAGATTCAATCATTCAATCATCGTTCCAGAGACGGGCCAACATACACCGTCACACTGCAATGCACCCACATTTCACCGATGGTATTTTGGTACCAATGTAATAGAGGGTGAGCCCATCGCCATTATATCGGGCACACGCCTCCTCAATATGAGGGGCATATAGGCCGTAGGCCCAGTGCAGTTTAGTGAACTTCACACGACTTTTGACAGACATGCAGGTTTCCTCACAAAGTTTGCCTTCATCGTACAGCAAGTGATATTTTTTATGGAAAATAAGATTCGCACATGAAAATCCGGAAATCTCAGTGATGGGAGCCAGGGTTTGAACCTGAACACCTCGTTCCAAGGCGAGCGTTCTGCCAACGAGGCTGTCACTGCTGTACAACTTTGGAATCTATACTAATATAATAGATTCCACTAGATGCGCTGATGTTCTTCACTCTCATAATACGATGGGATGGCAATCCGGTACAATCAGAGAGATCGGGCTGTGTTGTCCGAAGCACAAGCAAGTGATAATCATGAAATTGAACTTGTGTTGTGTAGCCACTTTACAATACGAGTTATGCTCTAAGGTATTTGTTACCAAGTTGTCCCGACTTTCACCAGTGTCACATTCCATCAGTATCTCCATTACAATTCAAATAGCAAACAAAACACAAATTAAAACAAAACTAATCGCAAATCCCACACAATTATTATTTGAATTTTGAAGTAAGTTTTTACATACATAATCACAAACAACATGAAATCGGTCGCAGCAGAGTAGTGAGTCCATTTTTTTTTATAATTCTGGAATTTGGCATCAGCATACCATAGACATGCTGCCAATTTGGTCAAGATATAATAAATTAACTTCGTAGACACCCAGAACAAAATAAGTAACACTATTCTATACATTCTAAGAACTTGGTAAGTGCTTACCGACTTTTATATTTATTAAATATCTATACCTCAGATTAACAGAATCCAAAGAGAATAATTTTAAAAAATATAACAGTAGGTAAGCACATACATAATATCTAAGTACAGAATGTATGTGCATCAAAACCAGTTATTTTCGGCCTAGGCACCTATTTATTATGTAGACGAGTACTCGTATCCGAGGTATAAGGTTTTGCGTTCAGAAACGAAAAAAAAAGTAATATCAATATATCTAAAACTAAGTAGGTTTCTAGTTGGTACCAATTTATAGCTACTCTATAATAAATCGGTAAGTAAAAAGAAGAGAAATAGGTGCACATAGGTATGTTTTCTTAGATTTATTCAATTACGAGCTATGTCGCACTTGATTTGTTCAAACGTTCAAGGGGTATCCCATTCATTAGGCTTCCCTATAATTTCGAAAAACCCGTTCATACTAGGTGCCGGGGCTTGCTTTCTTGTATCGCCAATCGTGTTAGGTTAGTTGGTTGGATATATATGTATGTATATATATATATACATACATGCCTTGCTGGTTGGTACCTTCCTATAGCTAGTCAGTAAGTAAGAAGAAGAGATAGGTACACATATAGGTCGCTATGTAGATTTTCTCAGATTGATTCAATATTGAATAATTACTAAAAACCGATGTTACGAAATATGTCGCGCGAGTCGCTGTCGATGTATTCTAACATTTTTTCTAGTCACAGCTGGCTGTGCTACTGATATATATATATATATATATATATATGTATATCTATACTAATATTATAAATGTGAAAGTTTGGATGGATGGATGGATGAATAGATGGATGGATGTTTGTTACTCTTTCACGCCCGAACGGCTGAACGGATCTGGATGAAATTTGGCACAGAGATAGATTACAGTCTGGAATAACACATAGGCTACTATTTATCCCGGTAAAATGTATGGTTCCCGTGGGATAGATGTTTTAATTTTTCATACTTTTTATCGCGGGTAACACCGCCGGGCGCATCTAGTATATATAGATATATATATATATATATATATATATATATATCAGTAGCACACCCGGCAGTGCCTAAAAAAATGTTTGATAAATTGATCAATAAATCGACAAAGACTCGCGCGACATATTTCGTAACACGACATCATCTAGCTATGGCCTTGGAAGGTGTACATACTACCTATATATATTTTCGTTATATTACTACCACACCATGTTGGAGTAACACGGCCGAGCTGTGTGTTTTGGAAATCTAATATTCACTTACAGAAACAATATCAATCATTCAAAAAGACAAGCCCACCGGCAAGATTTGAACTTGCTATAGTACACGTTTGCATCAACCGTGTAGAACATTAGGCTACGTAGACCACTAGTCAAGACGACGAATATTTTGATAGGTTTCAATGATATTTACAACCAATTGAAACATGACATATTCATTCATTCATTGATTATTTAAAAAAATAAATACATGCCTTATGTAGGTATGTAGGTTATTTTATTATAATAACCCGAAAAAATATGTTTTGGGTGCAGACAAATCCTAAAAACTTGGATTACAGGAAATAGGGATACATGACGATCTGCACACACAGATAATAACACACCCCAAGTGGCTCAAGTGAAAAACGTAGGTACATGCGATTGTTCGTAGGTTCGATGGACGAACGAAATTTATATGTATTTTTTATTTTTAATTTTTTATTATGAATCTTTATACTTATTTATAGAAAATTTATATCTCTCTATATATTATAATGTTATGTCTTTATTTATTATAAGTAAAAACTCCTGCTGCCATCTGTCGCCGTAAATACTGAAAGACAAAGAATCGGATGCTTTATTAGTTACGGGTTAATTTGGACAGAGGCGCTTTTATTCACGCACACAAGCCTAAAATTTAATATCGTTTTATGATGTTATTACTATAAGATTTTGCCTGATATTTCATTCTGCGAGCTCTTTAATTTATAGAGAATTGATAACAATGCGACTTCGATCGCTTCCACCTTAAGGTGGAAGCGATCAGTCGCATTCCCATACAAATTTCAACATTGTAATACTCGATACACATACAGTTTTTTAGTTGTACAAGCATTGTTATCAATTCTCTATAAATTAAAGAGCTCGCAGAATGAAATATCAGGCAAAATCTTATAGTAATAACATCATAAAACGATATTAAATTTTAGGCTTGTGTGCGTGAATAAAAGCGCCTCTGTCCAAATTAACCCGTAACTAATAAAGCATCCGATTCTTTGTCTTTCAGTATTTACGGCGACAGATGGCAGCAGGAGTTTTTACTTATAATACATAAAGACATAACATTATAATATATAGAGAGATATAAATTTTCTATAAATAAGTATAAAGATTCATAATAAAAAATTAAAAATAAAAAATACATATAAATTTCGTTCGTCCATCGAACCTACGAACAATCGCATGTACCTACGTTTTTCACTTGAGCCACTTGGGGTGTGTTATTATCTGTGTGTGCAGATCGTCATGTATCCCTATTTCCTGTAATCCAAGTTTTTAGGATTTGTCTGCACCCAAAACATATTTTTTCGGGTTATTATAATAAAATAACCTACATACCTACATAAGGCATGTATTTATTTTTTTAAATAATCAATGAATGAATGAATATGTCATGTTTCAATTGGTTGTAAATATCATTGAAACCTATCAAAATATTCGTCGTCTTGACTAGTGGTCTACGTAGCCTAATGTTCTACACGGTTGATGCAAACGTGTACTATAGCAAGTTCAAATCTTGCCGGTGGGCTTGTCTTTTTGAATGATTGATATTGTTTCTGTAAGTGAATATTAGATTTCCAAAACACACAGCTCGGCCGTGTTACTCCAACATGGTGTGGTAGTAATATAACGAAAATATATATAGGTAGTATGTACACCTTCCAAGGCCATAGCTAGATGATGTCGTGTTACGAAATATGTCGCGCGAGTCTTTGTCGATTTATTGATCAATTTATCAAACATTTTTTTAGGCACTGCCGGGTGTGCTACTGATATATATATATATATATATATATATATATATATATATATATATATATATATATATATATATATCTATATATACTAGATGCGCCCGGCGGTGTTACCCGCGATAAAAAGTATGAAAAATTAAAACATCTATCCCACGGGAACCATACATTTTACCGGGATAAATAGTAGCCTATGTGTTATTCCAGACTGTAATCTATCTCTGTGCCAAATTTCATCCAGATCCGTTCAGCCGTTCGGGCGTGAAAGAGTAACAAACATCCATCCATCTATTCATCCATCCATCCATCCAAACTTTCACATTTATAATATTAGTATAGATATACACATATATATATATATATATATATATATCAGTAGCACAGCCAGCTGTGACTAGAAAAAATGTTAGAATACATCGACAGCGACTCGCGCGACATATTTCGTAACATCGGTTTTTAGTAATTATTCAATATTGAATCAATCTGAGAAAATCTACATAGCGACCTATATGTGTACCTATCTCTTCTTCTTACTTACTGACTAGCTATAGGAAGGTACCAACCAGCAAGGCATGTATGTATATATATATATACATACATATATATCCAACCAACTAACCTAACACGATTAGCGATACAAGAAAGCAAGCCCCGGCACCTAGTATGAACGGGTTTTTCAAAATTATAGGGAAGCCTAATGAATGGGATACCCCTTGAACGTTTGAACAAATCAAGTGCGACATAGCTCGTAATTGAATAAATCTAAGAAAACATACCTATGTGCACCTATTTCTCTTCTTTTTACTTACCGATTTATTATAGAGTAGCTATAAATTGGTACCAACTAGAAACCTACTTAGTTTTAGATATATTGATATTACTTTTTTTTTCGTTTCTGAACGCAAAACCTTATACCTCGGATACGAGTACTCGTCTACATAATAAATAGGTGCCTAGGCCGAAAATAACTGGTTTTGATGCACATACATTCTGTACTTAGATATTATGTATGTGCTTACCTACTGTTATATTTTTTAAAATTATTCTCTTTGGATTCTGTTAATCTGAGGTATAGATATTTAATAAATATAAAAGTCGGTAAGCACTTACCAAGTTCTTAGAATGTATAGAATAGTGTTACTTATTTTGTTCTGGGTGTCTACGAAGTTAATTTATTATATCTTGACCAAATTGGCAGCATGTCTATGGTATGCTGATGCCAAATTCCAGAATTATAAAAAAAAAATGGACTCACTACTCTGCTGCGACCGATTTCATGTTGTTTGTGATTATGTATGTAAAAACTTACTTCAAAATTCAAATAATAATTGTGTGGGATTTGCGATTAGTTTTGTTTTAATTTGTGTTTTGTTTGCTATTTGAATTGTAATGGAGATACTGATGGAATGTGACACTGGTGAAAGTCGGGACAACTTGGTAACAAATACCTTAGAGCATAACTCGTATTGTAAAGTGGCTACACAACACAAGTTCAATTTCATGATTATCACTTGCTTGTGCTTCGGACAACACAGCCCGATCTCTCTGATTGTACCGGATTGCCATCCCATCGTATTATGAGAGTGAAGAACATCAGCGCATCTAGTGGAATCTATTATATTAGTATAGATTCCAAAGTTGTACAGCAGTGACAGCCTCGTTGGCAGAACGCTCGCCTTGGAACGAGGTGTTCAGGTTCAAACCCTGGCTCCCATCACTGAGATTTCCGGATTTTCATGTGCGAATCTTATTTTCCACAAAAAATATCACTTGCTGTACGATGAAGGCAAACTTTGTGAGGAAACCTGCATGTCTGTCAAAAGTCGTGTGAAGTTCACTAAACTGCACTGGGCCTACGGCCTATATGCCCCTCATATTGAGGAGGCGTGTGCCCGATATAATGGCGATGGGCTCACCCTCTATTACATTGGTACCAAAATACCATCGGTGAAATGTGGGTGCATTGCAGTGTGACGGTGTATGTTGGCCCGTCTCTGGAACGATGATTGAATGATTGAATCTATACATGTCACAGCAGCATTTACCTTATAATAAGTATGGATACAGTAATAATTATTATTGGACTAAACAATTATTTTTTTCTTTTTAGCGGAGGAATGAAGCACAGGAGGTTGCAAGAATCAAGATGACTGTAAATTGTATAGAGTCGATTCTATATCATAATATTAGTATTTGAAACAATGTTATATTTACCTAATTTTAGAATACCAACAACAAACAACATTGTTTCAAAGAAATTTGGAAATGTAGCTGTATCCCTTATTAGGTATAGAACTACATTGCCAAATTTCTTATTCCCTTGTAAATTATAATAAATATTGTTCTTGTTGTTGATCTGGTATATTGTAAAGCGTAATACTTTTACAGTTATCATGCAAACCTTGCTATATTTATAAGATCTATACAATAAACATTATATTTACGAACATGAAAGTATACATTTTTCTTTTCTATCTTTTATTTCTGAAACTTTTAATATTGCAAAGCTCGCAAAAGTATTTCTATTATTTTACAACCGATAAATAAGTTTTTTTATGATCGCTCTACCTGGTGGCATAAAAAGACAACTTTTAGTATGCGAGACTTTTAACAAGTGCTGCGCTCTAGCGGCACAAAAAAGACGTGTATTTGTCTATGTGTGAGTGCCTATTTATACAAGGATTTTAGAAGCCATGGTATCTCATCCATTATAAATGATTTCAGGTTAATGTTTTTTTGGATATTTCAATGCAATGTCGTAGTAGTGCTCGCAATTTGCAACATCAAGTCTCATAGATGCTCGATGTTCGTGTAACTAGTTGCAGAAAAACAGGACCATCTATCGAAAATGTGCGGCAACCGACCCTGAGCATTCACCTTAATATATTCAGTTTGGTCAACAATTTATCTAAAGCAAAAAGTTTGTAAAAAACACTATTTGACTAACTATCGAGTGTTGTTTCGTTTGAAATTAATTTTGAAGCCAATTTAATAGATACATAAATGCATAACAATATTCCTTAGTCGCAAAAAAAAAAATCAACCTGATAATGTTTAAATTTTTCATTTAAAAAACCGTCGAAATGTTGAATTTCGCGCGTATACAAGTATTAACAAGAGTTGCTTATAATATTTAGTTTTTCGTGAACGCAGATTTAAGCTCAGCGTTGTCAAAATTTTAAGATGGACGGTACTTACCAATTCTGGTGTCAGAGATGCTGATCTTCCTGCACGGGGCTGGCGAGAAATATAAGCCGTAATAATAATATATTTGGTAAAATACACCAACATATCTACTTACTTCAAATAATATACTCATTCAAACGAATATTATTGAAAGTATATGTAGAGATTGGTAAAAATATTAGCGGAGAATGGCAGTCGCTCTCTTTCTCTGTCGCACTCGCGCTATCATGTAGCGGTGACGTCACATTTCTGTAGTTCTGCACTGTTTTAATTTTCCCCAATCAGAAACATTGAATCTCTGTTATTTTCAGAGTTATTTCGCTATATACTTTTGATTTTGCGTAATCGTAAAATTATTTATGTTAATACATATTATGCAATAAAAAACTGAGTCAAATACCCTATTAATAATACCAGCCCTTCTTTATTAATGTCCCACTGCTGGGCACGGGCCTCCCCTCATTTCGAGGGGGATTAGGCCATAGTCCACCACGCTGGCCCAGTGCGGGTTGGCGGACCAAATACCCTATTAAAGTGAGAGAAAACATAAATTTATCAAGCATGTGTATTCTCACCATAGTTCTGTTTTCGTGTGCCAGTCGCGCCGCGTACCGAGCGATCAGGCGATGCTCGTCATCCACTCCACGCGATAAATGGTCCGCTATACCTAGCATAACAAAAAATAATATTTACGTTACGTTACGTTTTACTGGTGGTAGACTTCGGCCGTGGCTAGTCACCACCCACTGAACAAAGCCATGTCGCCAAGCGGCCTAGCCGTGTTCCGGCATGATGTTCGGTGTTGCCATTCATGGATGGCGGGTCAGATCAGCTGCGCTGCATGTGCCTAGTGAATGTAGCGTCTCGATCTACTGCCGCCTTCCTACCTAGGCAAGTATGCTGCATCGTAGATCTCATCGTCACTTACCATCAGGTGAGATCGAGATCAAATACTTGCCTATAATGAAATAAAAAAAAAAAAACGTTAAGAAAGAAATATTTCGAGAGCTCACTAAAATTGACTGTCTGTGGGTGAGGCCATTTTCATATCCATTTTATCTCATCGCATCTCATTTCGTAAAGAAAGAAGAAGAAGTTGACTGTCATAGTAAAAAGGTAGATTTTTAACCGACTTCAAAAGGAAGGGGTTCTCAATTCGGTTGTATTTTTAGTAAAATAATAATATTAAATGATACGAGCTCTTTTAATGTCCCACTGTTGGGCACGGGACTCCCCTCAATGCGAGGGGGATTAGTCCATAGTCTAACACACTGACCCAGTGCGGGTTAGCGGACTTCACACGTCTTTCGAGTGGTTCTCTTAGACATGTCGGTTTCCTAGCAATGTAGTGTAGAATCAACTGTCATTGGCTAAAAAGTGTTAATAAAGTGTATAAGTATTGAAGTGTTAATGTAGTGCAGTGTAAGTGGAGTGTGAGTGTATGTGAAATATAGTACGTACTGCGGTGGGTAGAGCGCGAGGACCGCGAGTCGAGCGAGCCGGTGTTGACGTACCCGGCCGCGTACTCCGGGAACCCGTTGTGCGCCGGCACCGGCGACGGAGGCCTACAACACCACATACAATCTTACAATAGGGTTGTTGACTATTGTTTTAAGGTTGTTGACAGCCGCAAGACTGACTGAAGCCACGCCCACCGCGATGACGTCATGGCTCAAATGAGAATCATAGTGAAATGATGGTTGAGACATCTCATTCTCTCTAGGTAATTCATATATCCTATATATCTTATCAAAATAAGATAAAAAATCCTTTGCCGAGCCATGCGGGTGTAGCATTGAGAGCGTCGGCCTTACTACATCTGATAAAGACCGAAACGTCAACCAGGGCCCCAAGGCTGTTAACACAACCGATTCATAATCGAACAGCAACCGCGTAGTAACTGTCACTTTTGACAGATTATGAATCGGAGACACGCCATTTTCATATCATCGTGTCACATCGATTATTTTATTTATAATGTGTATTTATTGAATGTTTTATTGCTTTTAACTACTTGACATTGGCAAAATACCCGATAAGTTGTGGGTGAGGCCATATTTATATCCATTTTATTTCATCTCATCTTGATGGAATAGAACGAAACCTTGTTTGAACGTTTTTGTTTTAAATGTATATCTGTCACTTCTATCATATTTGCTTGTGTGTCACTTCCCGTTTTTACTGAATACAATGTGGATTTGTAATCGACGTTTTATTTCAATGTTCCGCGATTTGTAGCCAATTGCACGCCTTCAAATCTCATTTCGTAAAGAAGGAAGATTATGAATCGATTGTGTCAGCAGACTTTTTTTTTTTTTTTTAATTTTTATTTGGCATCACCATAGGTATTTTGCCAGTGTCAAGTAATATATTTTTTTCTGTTTTCGAGCATATGAACAGGCCCAAAGGCTAGGCTCAAGTTAAATACCCCCCATCCCTCAATCAGTAAAGTGATGGATACTTTACCGAAAGATTTTTCATGGATTTTTTGTGAGAAACTGAAAAGCCATGTTTCGTCACTCTGTTTCAATTACCTACACTTGTGCACTTTACCGAACCCATAATGGTTAATATTCCACTTATATCACTCACTATAACTCGCAGGAACACTAGTTTTAGAAATTAAAACACAACTGACACCATGACTTTTCCGTTTCCCGCCAAAAAGTCCTGTCAGCAGACTTGGGGCCCAGGCTGTGTTGATTCGACGGTTGAGATGAGGAAGCTAGTATGAGATAGTGCACTGACACGATGTGGCTGAGGTTGAGCGTGCGCTCGGGCTGGTCGGGGTAGCGCGGCAGCGGCGCGCGCGCACGCTCCGGCACGCAGCGGAACGACTTGCGCAGCGTCGCGCCGATCTGCTTCGACGGCGACTTCTGCAACACAAGCCGCCGTCAGCTGACACCCACCTGGGGCAGGGGGGACTCTCAAGCCTCCCCCCCCCCCATACGACTCTCACACACTCAGATAGACAAGGAGGAGGTATATATACTCATGTTATTTAATCAATTGGTAGAATTCTCGCCTCACAAACGACTAATACCGATTCAAACCCCGGCTCGCACTTCGGGGAATTCTGGATTGCATGTGCGAATCATTTTCAATCATAAATTTGCTCGTACCTCGGAGAGCACATGCAGCCGTGAGTCTTTCGCCCGGTGTCCAATCAAACTATGAGAGAGGAAGATAGAGTGCACCTGCGCTTGCGCACACGCTTGTACACTATAACAATATCCTGCGTAGATTGCTAGTCTCCATTAAGATAGCCACCGTGACCGAAATTCGGTCAGGGGGACCGAATTTCGGTCACGGTGGCTATCTTCTTTTTATGTGGACTAGGCCCACCACACACTCCCACCACTGCTACTCCTGTAAGCCACGATCTACAGTGGTGTCCAATGAAGACACCGAGGTTTGACCCTCGGCGAGTCCCGGGATAAAAGTAATTGTCTTGGAACCCGCACAAAATTAATCGAAAGATAACAATAGGAGTTGGAAGAAAATTATCCACTTCCCTCGATTGCAAAGCGGGAGACAAAAAAGATCTGGTAGACAAATGTCCACAGAAGCGAGACTCTTACAGCTGGACTAACTCCAGGTGTAAGGCGCCACGGAGTTTAAATTCTAGTTGGTCCTAAACTCGGTCAGTGGGGCTGGTGTTATACTCACATAAGAGGCGTACTCCTTGACCTCGTGCTCGTTGGTGTGCGCGGCGGACACGCGGCCGCGCCAGAAGCAGTCCTGGCAGAGCGTGTAGTTGTTATACTCACATAAGAGGCGTACTCCTTGACCTCGTGCTCGTTGGTGTGCGCGGCGGACACGCGGCCGCGCCAGAAGCAGTCCTGGCAGAGCGTGTAGTTGTTATACTCACATAAGAGGCGTACTCCTTGACCTCGTGCTCGTTGGTGTGCGCGGCGGACACGCGGCCGCGCCAGAAGCAGTCCTGGCAGAGCGTGTAGTTGTTATACTCACATAAGAGGCGTACTCCTTGACCTCGTGCTCGTTGGTGTGCGCGGCGGACACGCGGCCGCGCCAGAAGCAGTCCTGGCAGAGCGTGTAGTTGTTATACTCACATAAGAGGCGTACTCCTTGACCTCGTGCTCGTTGGTGTGCGCGGCGGACACGCGGCCGCGCCAGAAGCAGTCCTGGCAGAGCGTGTAGTTGTTATACTCACATAAGAGGCGTACTCCTTGACCTCGTGCTCGTTGGTGTGCGCGGCGGACACGCGGCCGCGCCAGAAGCAGTCCTGGCAGAGCGTGTAGTTGTTATACTCACATAAGAGGCGTACTCCTTGACCTCGTGCTCGTTGGTGTGCGCGGCGGACACGCGGCCGCGCCAGAAGCAGTCCTGGCAGAGCGTGTAGTTGTTATACTCACATAAGAGGCGTACTCCTTGACCTCGTGCTCGTTGGTGTGCGCGGCGGACACGCGGCCGCGCCAGAAGCAGTCCTGGCAGAGCGTGTAGTTGTTATACTCACATAAGAGGCGTACTCCTTGACCTCGTGCTCGTTGGTGTGCGCGGCGGACACGCGGCCGCGCCAGAAGCAGTCCTGGCAGAGCGTGTAGTTGTTATACTCACATAAGAGGCGTACTCCTTGACCTCGTGCTCGTTGGTGTGCGCGGCGGACACGCGGCCGCGCCAGAAGCAGTCCTGGCAGAGCGTGTAGTTGTTATACTCACATAAGAGGCGTACTCCTTGACCTCGTGCTCGTTGGTGTGCGCGGCGGACACGCGGCCGCGCCAGAAGCAGTCCTGGCAGAGCGTGTAGTTGGCGCAGCGCGTGCAGCGGTACCGGAAGCCGTTGAGCGAGCCTCGGCGGCAAGCGCTGCACGCCAGCGGGTGGACCACTGGAAATAAAAAGGCACTGAAATAGTTTTTACAAGTCACTAACACTATAGCAACAATGGGAGTATTGTTGCTAAAGTGTTAGTGTTAGTCTGCTCAGCAGCATCTGATCAGCTGTTACCTGCGACTTCGTCCGCGTGGTATTTAACAAAAAAGATTTTCTAAAATAAAACTAGCCTAAGTTACACCTTGTTACATCAGCTATATGCCAGTGAAAGTACCGTCAACATCGGTCCAGCCATTTCAGAGATTAGCCGAAAGAAACAAACAGACAGACAGACAAAAATTGTAAAAAAAAAATGTTTTGGTATGTAGCGTGTATACATCCAAATGCACTTAGTAAAAAGCGGTTATTTTAATATTACAAACAGACACTCCAATTTTATTTATTTTTATAGATGTATTGATAATAGTTAAATTGATGGGTGCTCGCACAAAGCTGCTGGCAAAGGCTTGTTATCAATCACTCAGCCGAAAGACGTCCACTGCTGGACATAGGCCTCCCCCCAATGACTTCCACACATCACGGTCCTCCGCCACTCGCATCCACCGGCTTCCTGCGACGCGTGTGATATCATCGGTCCACCTTGTGGGAGCCGTCCTACACTACGTCTTCCTGTTCGTGGTCGACATTCTAGAACCTTTCTTCCCCAACGGCCATCGGTTCTGTGAGCTTGTTAGTACAAACCATTCTCGACGCTAGCGAGGCGGTGCAACAGAGGCAGCCACACGAGACACGGCGGCCCGGGGTCCGACATTAACGTATCCAGAAAATCGTTCACGGTAATCTTGCCATTCTGAATATTAAAATAAGTATTATTATTAATTGAATAGTATTAAATATATTATTGAATTGAAATAAAACTTATTTTAAGGATTTTATCGCGTTTATTTTATGTTTTTACGCTCCCGACGTTTCGGCTGCTTTACAGCAACCGTGGTCACGGGAGGACTTCAAATAAGTTTTATTACAATGTGTAGTATTCACGTAAATATAAGAAATCAATATGTATCCTTGAATTTTGTGTATTTGTTATATTACAATTTAAAGTAAGTATATTTTTTTCTATGACATATTTGTGAATGAACCTATGGGGAAAGAGGACCCACCACTGACCCTCGGCTTGTCAACTTCTTCGATCATAAACCAAACAAGTTTGATCGATAATAAAAGAAGCCAACAACACCCGAACTCCTCTAAGATGTTAATCGAGAAACCACGATATATCACGAGTGACGGGACCTCAAATAAAATGCAATTCTCCGCGACACTAAGCGAATCTATAAAAGTATTCGACACGTGTTTCGCCTCTAAACGAGGCATCCTCAGGACCGCTGGGCTACGTATGAGCGATGAAGGACGAATTGATTTCCGCCAAGTATCGCCTAGTTCTATCAATTATATTTGTGAATGAATAAGTATTTTAAATATTATTTATTATAAGTGCAAAGAAAGAGTATGTAATGGGGAGAGAGTAGCGTCGATCTGTGTTGCACTTGCACTAATAAATTGCGGGGACGTCACGGCCTTGCAGCTCGCTACTGTTTAGTATTCTTTTCTGACTGGAAACATTTTATGTTCATTTATGGTAAATTATAGTTATTTTCTGTGCTCACCTGGTTGAATATAGTAAGAGCCAACGAATCATTGTAGTTGAAGGACGGCGACTCGTAGACCGCGGCCGGCAGCGCCAACACCTCCCGAAGATAGTCCGATAGTCGTTTCATCATCAGATGTCCATTACCATCCGATAGTTGGGAGAATATGTCTGAATAACACACATTTAAAGTTACAACTAGGTACCTACATTGGGCCCATTTAACCTCATCCAGGTCAAATTTAATGAAAGTTTATTGATTTATTTAGGATTGCCAACAGAGTTTACAATAATACATGCATAAATATAAACAGAATGTATTCTGGTGATCTAAACACTCACATTGGGCTTTGACAATTCATATTAAGTTCTGAGGATCTTAATTTTTGCTACAATCTATTAATTACTTGACATTGGCAAAACAACCTTAGGGTGGGCTTAGCCATTAAAAAAATAGGGACATGACATCTTTCTAAGCAAAAAAAAACTTACATCTCAGCTTGTCCATCAGTTTGCCTGCACACATCGTAGCAAGTGCAACTTTGATTGAAAATACTCGGATCTTACCCACATTTTCACTGAAACAATACAAAATATGACCTAGCAACAAAGAGTAGAGATGATCAGACAATTTTGTACCCAATAGGGTACAAAATATAGTAGCTCAATTGTAACCACTGTTGGGCATAGGCCTTCCTTTAATACAAGAGGGATTTAGGCCATAGTCAACCACACTGGTCCAATATGGCTTGGCTGTCATAACATGTCTTTCAAGAATTCTTTCAGTTTTCTGAGACATGCCGGCTTTCCCATGTATTCCTTCACCTTCTAGCAGTTTATCTTGGTGGTAAATGAGATTTATGCTTTGCATAAATCATAAATCTCATTTTACGCAGATTTACATTGCTTACACATGAAATATAGAAAATTCCAGAGATACAAAGCAGGCTTCAATCTATGATCCATCTAAAGTCCGTTTTATTGTTATTTGTTTCACTTACCCAGTACTATAGGCTGATAGCAACCAATTCAACAGCAATGCTGAACATGCCTCCACAGACACCTGATGTATGGGCGGCAGTCTCTTGTTTAGATTGTGGTATAGAGAAGACACAAGTGTCTCCAGTCTAGTGACATTCACGCATGCTGTCGGCTCTAATGTGTTGAGAGCATTCTCGCGGAATGCTTCAATCACATTCCATATGTCTATTACATGTACTGAAATAAAGTTTGAGATTATTTTGATGACTTAAGTGCATTGATGATAACTTAAATTATTTTCTTCTAAGCAGTTTAGGTGAATTGGAATTAAATATAGAACTACAAACATTATCCAGCCTAACGCCAGAGCTGCGAGGCTGCTAACACAACCACACACAATGGTATTGTATTCCCCACTTTAGTCAGATACTTATCTGATACAAAATCTGTCAACAGTGAGATATGCAGTACCTATTAAATTATGATTTGATTGTGTGAAGATGAGAGGCTCGAGGGTTAATCAGAGACATTCCATACAATTTAAAAGTCATGGAGCACCCACTTCAATAGACAGGGGTAAAACTATCAATAAAAATATACAGTTTTCAGTTATTTATTCATCATCCACATGTTATATGTTTAGATTGATCTTAAAATATCTTACCAAGTGAAAGTAATGTTATACTCAGTCGACACTTCAAGGGATAATTATGGTTTATTATAGTTTATGTAGGTAGTAATATTAAGTAAAAATATCTCACAATTACACTTCTTCTGTACATATCTCAGCTTACAGGCAGTTCTGTATGACGCAAATCGGATCAGGTCATAATTCTGTTCCCTCATCTCCTGGAGGAGTTGCGAGCGAGGGTCAGTGGACGCCCCCCCGACTCCGGCGACGCCTACGGCTCCCGACACCCCAACATTGGGCATACCGCCCACGCTAACGCGTTCCAGAGACATTTTATTAACTGCAGACAAAAATAACATTACACGTTACCTATTTTATAGCTACAATCTTAAGATTTATCACTCGACATCGTTCTGATACCATCAAGAACGAAAGTTATGCTATAAAAAATATAAACAACAGTACATTTTCACTTTCATTTTAACCGTTTGAAAATTACAAAATTTCCGCAATTACCCGTTACGAATTCCTCTTACCTTAACGAAGACGTTAGCTCATAACTTTGTTGACATAACGATAATCTATTCACGGCATACCTCAGATTATTTTCCTAGATAAATCGATGCGAAGTTATTTGGTGACAACTAGATAATTATTTATTGTAAGGTTTCACTATAGTTATGTACACTTAACTTTTTATTTTTAGCTCCTTGAAGTCATAACACTATTTTCTAACCGTTGCATAAAATGAATAAATTAATAATTTCTTCAAGCTAATAAATTACGGTTTACGGATTATCGAAATCAACATGACAGACACACGGCTGCCTGCACCAATACGTTCCTTTTTAAACTAGCGTAAACCTGCAAACCTGGTCACTCAAGATTCTAATAAATAACAACAGAATTAATATAATCAATGTGTAGCAATTAAATAAGGTAAATACTTATTATATTGTATATAATTTTCAATATTGTTTTCATTAAATAACCTAAATATGTAGCAAACATTTCTATAAATTTTTGCGTGTTAGGGAATGTATGTCTTGAGCATAGACAAACTTTTGTATTCATTTCTATGTAACAGGCAATGGAATAGAGATATTTATACATATCGTTTCTATATGACATAGATCTCGGAATACTTATATAAGTAAGTGTGTACTAATAAACAAAATGTATGAACTATTCGGAAACTATGATCATAGATAATATCATATTTCGTATAACATGTACCGATATGTACCCATCTTTGAGCATTTCATAAACGGAGCCGCCTACAGCCAACATCTGTACTGCGTGTAGTATGAGTCTTCGTAAGCGCAACGTGTAGGTACGTACCTATTGCATAGACTGCGTATTTTTTATATTATTTGGTAAATTGAACAGCGCCTCTAGCGGGCAGTATCGGAAACATTCAATTTCCATATTTCCATACAAAGTGGCCAAATACGTAGTATATGTTTAAAAGTATTGATATACCTATACGTCAAGTGCGAGATTATTCGTAAACTTACCGTATAGGTACTTCATAGCTAGAGGCGCTTCAATTCTCCATACAAAATGTCTAAATGTAGTAAGTAGTAGTAATACGTGATTCTAATAGTGATGGGACGATTATGCTGGCAATAGCCCTTTTGATGAAATCATTTAGCGAGCGAGAAAACCAACCCGCGCTTTTTTGACATGAAAGCCCATGGAGACCAAATCGATCTACCTTCACTCCACACGGCCATTTGTGTGCCATGTACACTGGTGCTCCCAGGCAGATACCAATAGCGATTCTAAAGCTCTCGTTGTCAAGAAATGTGCCGAGGTTTGGTGATGGAATTGAGTTTAGCCAGGGGCCCAAGTCTGCTAACACAATCGATTCATAATCGAACAGCAACCGCATAGTAACTGTCACTTTTGACAGATATTATATGGGATATATGTCAAAAGTGACAGTTACTATGCGGTTGCTGTTCGATTATGAATCGATTGTGTTAGCAGACTTGGGGCCCAGTTTTTAGGTTCCCGACGTTTCAGCTGCTTTACAGCAACCATGGGGAGGACTGAGGTGGTTGCCGATCTAGTGTCATAGTTAGAACTTAACATAGAGTCAGTAATGTAAAAACATAAAATCAACGCGATAAAGTCTGTAAGATGTTTTATTTCAACGTGTAGTATTCGCGTTAATGTCAGAAATTAATTACCTACTATTTTTTAGGTAGGTTTATCATTACCCCTTGTTATTGTTAGTTAGATGGTACCTGGTGCGTCTGGAAACGGTATAAAGGTAAAGTAAGGAACAACTGATGTTATCTAACACATTTATTTATAAATGAATGAACACAGTTAACATTACAGTTATATTCTGCAGAATTCAATAATAAACATTATTCAGTAGTAGTCACCTCCTTAAAAATTAAGCTCTGTCACTTTCTTACACGGTTATTCCTACGTTTACTATGTGTTTTTTCTTGTCTATGGTTAAAAGTTTTTAATATACGTTATGACCTTTTACTATGGTGTGTGAAAAAATTAAACGGCATTTTTTTTTATTATCTCCCAAAAACTAATAACAGCAACCTAACCTTATAATCTTTTCACTACCTAAATATTTACATCGTAATAATATAGATACAATTTATAATTATACTTAGGGCTTTTTCCACCGTTCGCTAATAAACCCTAACCGCAACTTGCCTATCGGATAGAATCTGTAAACAGGTGCCATTCTGTCAGATAAGTTGTTGATACAATTTATCAGCGAATGGTAAGATCCTAAATAAACAACTACATACATATTAAGTAATATTTTTGGTAACATATTTTATACTTACAACTAATATTTTTAACTCGCCTGGAGCATTGCCATAATACATTACTAACAGTAGATAGACTGTGGACTTTACTTCCTGCACACTTAAGGCGTATTTCGTTTGAACGGAACATGTAAAGTCGATCAAGAAACTCCTTTACCACCTTAAGGTTGAATATCATTTGCAAATCGTTGAATCGCAAGGCCTAGTATTGTCATTTATTATCTACCTTACCTACCGGGCCGTAGCATTCAGTAGCGATAGAGCCTAGTATTGCCAAGAGAAAATGACCTCAAACGTGTTCAGGCAGTAACGTCCGTAAATTATTTATTAACATACATTTTAACGGTTATTTTTAAATTAAGTATATATTATATTTTATAGATTATACGCGTGTACATTTTTAAGGTAGATATTAAGTACAAATATATATATATATATAATAGCTATATACAAAATTATTGTGTTTGTCACAGATCTGTTTGCTAGTTTGGTCCAGTCAGAGTAGGACGATGCATGCAATTTTAAAATGCACAAACATGTATACAACTAAGTCTATTCTTTGAGTACCTACTTATTACCTTATAAGTACAAAACAAACGTCGTTGGCTATTTTTGAGGAAGAAAAATACGATACATTATTATTAAACAATTAATAAATATGAATTCTGTTACTCGATTAAATTATAATTAGTACTTAACAAAATATAGCTCTCCAATCCATCAAACTCAACGTTGGTAACATATAAGTATATAACTCAAAATATAAGTATGTATGTACCGGTGACACTACACATGGACATATAATCACCTTTTTTTACTCGTAGTTCAGTAAGTATATCAATAAATGTATGTATACTATTCACATTGTATGCTATCTAAATAACATCTACTAGTAGCTCTATGTTATACATAACTCGCAGAACCGATGGCCGTTGGGGCAGAAAGCTTCTAGAATGGCGACCACGAACTGGAAGACGTAGTATAGGACGGCCCCCCACAAGGTGGACCGATGATATCACACGCGTCGCAGGAAGCCGGTGGATGCGAGTGACGGAGGACCGTGATGTGCGGAAGTCATTGGGCGACGCCTATGTCCACCAGTGGACATCTTTCGGCTGATAGCATAGCATAGTAGCTCTATGTTAGTAGGTAGGTATGTATTTTGATACCAAATTTATTAATTTATATTATAATTATTATAATAAAATACTTTGGCAGGAAAACATAGTAGCAGTTCACAACATTCACTACTTTACAATCTCTACGATATTATACTTAGTATGTATATTATTTTACACAAGCCAAGGAGCCCAACTTAACGTTTTTTCTACCTACAACTTTGGCTCCTGATTCCCCATTTGGCCCCCTTAGGGGTCGAACATCCATTCCATAAATTACTACTTAGTCCGACTTTATGGACTTTATGGTGGTATGGATGTGGTTTATAGGTATATTGCCAAAATATCAATGATCTAGATCCAACAGATTAGGCTATGCGTTCTCTGTCCATCAGTCAGATAGAGAGTCGTTTCAGTAATATCCTGTACTTGCTTGTTCTTTCCAGTAATCTTCAAAATCGTCTTTTTCTAGTCATCAAGAAGACATTGGAAGCTGAAAATTCAGCGAAATACTTCCAAAAATAAAGTTCAGTTGCTATGACTTGCTGATAAAGCAAACGAATTTTCACTTCATCGTTATTGAGAGACGAACTCTCATTTTAGCCTCAAATGTGAGACATATTCTAGGACGAGAGATCGGTGTCCTACATCATCCAGTGTCTTGTCATCTCGTCATTTTCATTTAGACGTAGAGCCAGTGCCTCCAGGTGAAGCGACTGACAGGGGCACCTCCGCGGATAGCTTCGTGCTCGGATTCAGGAGATATGCAGCAGGCGATGCGCTAGAACCATCGACAACACATTATAATACAACATAATAAAAAAACATAATGCAACAACATAATATGTATGGAACAACATAATAGGTCTCTGCGATTAAGAAAATATTTAATAATAATAGTCTCAAAAGGCTGAAATATTTTATTAATCGTAATGACTACGAAAGTATGAGATAGATAATGTTATGTGGAGTTCTGCTTTGGATCTTCTGACGCCCCATAGGGAACTTTTTTCTGTCTTTACACACTGAGTACTTATACAATAGTTGGATATGACTTTATTTCGTTATATTTTAGGTGTTATCCTGACTTATCAGAAGAATGGCGCGTGTATGGACCCAACACATGGGCCTTTTCGCGATATTAAATAATTTAACTTTTCTATTGTATATAACTTTATTGTGTTTGTAAATTAGGGCCAGTTTCTTAATGACGGAATAAACTCGTACCCACAATTTGTTTGACTTCATTTTATGCTCATCTGTCAAAATAAATCCACTGCCATATCAGTAAAGCTGAAAATTTACTCGACCTGTTCCGAAATTTTGAAAAGTCAAATTATACCATTTAATGTCCTTTACTTGTGCACGTTTATGAATGCACGACGGTTGTCCCACAATTATTAAATATAATTTTTCAGGGTAACACATTTTAGGGAAGATTAAAAAAAATCAATTTTCCAAATGTCACTTTATTACCTGTCTCAGAGTCCCCGGAGTAGATATGAGCTTGTATACCGCGACGATGGGTATCATCAGGATGGAGGAGCAGGCGAGCCCCCAGCCCAGCACCACCGCCCACTGCGGGTACGTGTAGTGCTGGTACTGGAGGGGCTGCTGGTACAGAAGGCCGAACACAACCACACCCTGGAAATGGCAGTCCAGAATAATATCATCGCATATATACACAAAATGATGTATGTTCCCAACTAAATGACAATTGTGATTTATTGTGCGGAAAGTATAATTTTTAAATAGTCATATCAAAATTCTGACTTAATATTTGACATAATCATTGCAAATATTAGTATACCCTATCTGAATCACACTGTTTAGAAACTGTCCTCCCGAATTTCAGTCACATAGATTGGCCGCTCAATCTCAATAGACTACGCAGGAGATACGACTCAGAGTGAACGCACGTGTGCGCAAGCTCAGATACACTCTCTTCCCCCACTCTTATAGTCCGATGGGGTGGCAATTGGTAACGACCGGGAAGAGATCAGGTGCAGGACCGACCGTTTTACGTGCTCTCCAAGACACAGATACCTACATTAGCTATTGATAATAGTAGTACCTACCTACAAATTGTTGATGGTGATGATGATGGTGATGATGATGGTACTCACAATTATAAATGTAGGACTGACGAATTTCCAACATATCCTCCAATAAAGTCCAGGTCGAAATCCGAGCATTTCCTCCACGTCATCGGAAAATCTCTCCAATCCTGCAAATGAGAACTGTCATGAGTCTTGACAGAAGTAGGTTCTATTACGAAAAATGCTCATCAAACTATTTATAGATCTCCATTCCCAAGTTGCATCAAAATTAAGCAGAGACTTCACCAATCCTATCGGAGTCGATAGTCTGAGATGTTTTCGAATTGGAAATAGGGCTCATAGTTTTGTGGGTATTACCATAGAACCAGGAGACTGCCACTGCTTCAAAAAGGGCTGAGCACAGTAGAGATATACCAGCGGCGTACGTATCCAATAGATGGAACATGTATATGCCGCCCTGTGGAGAAAAGTACACAATCAAAAATAATTATTATTACTACCTCTTTTTTTTTAATACTTATAAATAAAACTAGTTCAGCAGGCAGGCAGGTAGGTAGCAGGTATCATACACATGCTTAGGATAAAATACTTAATTATAAACAGTTAACCAACTTAGATGACCGCTTGTTTTGGTAACAAGGTGTACCACCCGGCTCATTACATCTCATATTCAATCATTATTCATAATACGTTGATATACGGTGCAGCCAATGATCGATAGGAACCCAGCACGTCTTACAATAGCTACCAACCCGTACTGGGCCAGCGTCATGAACTATGGCCCGTATCTTTTTACATTCAGTTGGAATAAATTTGGCTGCACTGAGTGCACTTCTTCCTAGACCTTCAGAAATACTACTACTATTACAGTGTTATTATTATTATTTAGCTATTTGTGTCCCACTGTTAGTTAAAAGCCTTCCACTTTCACGACTCCACCCTATTTTATGGGGTATGAAAAATCATCATCATAAAGGGAACCACAAAGGTGTCCAGTTCATTACACAATCTCGGTCTACATCTGACACGTGGGGTCTTATGCTTTCCGGAACCGATAGTGTATTTAGGCGTAATCCTACCGGTGTAACATTGATGCAAGCTATGCAGAAGGACACGCAGACGACGAGCAATGTGAAGTGTTCCCGACGCAGCCACTTCGCGCCGCACGCTCGCGCCTCGTCCAGCAGCCCAGTTATCACGCACTCCAGCCCTCCCATCTGAAAAATAAAACCATATTTGGGGCTTAACAATATCTGAGTTGGTTTTTATACGCTGGCAGGATACATGCTTTAAGGTCGCCCCGGGCGCGGAAATCCAAAACACGTCTCTAGCTTCTTGAAGAGAGTGTCACGCCTGGGGCGAATATGATTGGACCACCTCTTAATAGGTATTGTCTTAGATAAGGTTGAATACCCAATAACTCTGATAGGCTATTATTATAGGAAGACGCAAGAACAGCGCATCATCATATCCAAATTCTAGTCCTCGGCATTTAACGAACGTTTTTGACGAGAGTGTAGTACCATTTTTGTCCTCATAAGATATACAAAACTTTTAGGTATATTTATTAAGTGGATGATGAACACGAATAGTCCATGTTTAATATCTTACCCCAGAATCCAAACCCAGCATAATAAGCATGAAGAAGAACAGCATCGCCCACAAGCTGGCTCCAGGCAATGTAGCAACCGCTTCTGGGTAAACTTGAAACACCAGCCCTGGTCCTGGCGAGGGAAATCCAACTTTAAATATCATCAAACATTGTTTTATGTCATATTTGAGAGTCGTTATGGGCAGTTAGAATTCTGAACATTTAGATTAGATTACTGGTAGTCCTACCTACTGTAGTTGGGTTTTTGAGGGCAAGTAGCAACCGCCTCTTGTAAGTATGAGTAATCAGCCCTATTAGGGTACACTGGAAAGGTAATCCCGATTTAATAAAGAATTGAAAAAGGTTAGAGCGTAAAATCATGACAATTAGGAGGAGATTAAAATAAAATGTTTACCTTCAGTGGCGACAGATGAAATGGGTACTCCTTGTTTGTACGACATAAAGCCGAGATAAGTGAATATCACGAATCCAGAGAAGAACGAAGTGAAGCAGTTCACTAGGGTTGTTACCAGACAGTCCCTGAAAAACAATAAATTATTAAAAACTGCCAGATAAACAAATCAACTGTACGGTCCCAAAATTAGTAAAGCTTGTATTATGAGCACTGTACAATGGACTGGGGGCGAACCCAGTATATAATGACATATATAGGTATTAAACTTCTATGACTCAGGTACAAATATTTGTGCTCTCTCTCTCGGTAGGGGCAAACAAGTGTGACTTGTTTGCCCCTACCGAGATTCGAGCCCAAGACCCGTGGTACAAAAACAGGGTTCCTACTAATGCGCCATTCGGGTTGTCAACTACAAACTATGAAATTATTAGATACAATTTCGATAACGTATTGCTATATTATTATCTTGAATACTGGGTATGGTGCCTCTGTATACCGGCGAGGCTTTAAGAAATCTTACCGATAGCAATTGTTGTGAAATGTATTATAGCTCGCATATGAAAGATGAACGCCGAAGCCAGCACCGACTGAGTAGAATATCTGGACGGCTGCGTCCACCCACACCTGAAAATCACAATATTACCTCTGGCAATGGAATGGACCAGCGAACCAAGCACTCTCGACTGGGACCTTGAAATGATTAGGTAGATAGATTCTAAATTAGAAATGAGGGAATCTGTAAATGAACTTGAGCTACGAGATAGCAGTGAGTGAGACCGCACACTACTAGTTCCACTTTCTGCGCTCCAATGACAGCCGGCGGGAGGGGCAGAAAGCTTCTGGAATAGCAACCAGGTAGCGTATTATGTAACTTCTCTTACGTCTAGGCAGTATACTGAACTGCCTTGAAAATGCATACTTAATAATACAACACATACCTACAGTCCGAGACAATGTACTATCTAGAGGGCACTTATTATCTTATCATGATACAGGTGACAACAATTTTAGACCGCGAAGTGAATTCCTGACATAAGAGTTCATAAAACGCCCCCTGGCTTATTACAACTATAAATTCTATTAGGTTTCATGGGTGATCAGGTCCCTTACTTGTGTGTCCTTCAGCCTCGTCAACTCAGGTTGGAGATAGTAAGCGATGCCTCTTGTTGCTCCCGGCAGCAGCAGCCCTCGAGCCAAGAGTATGGATAACACCACGTACGGCATTGTCGCCGTCATCCATACGACTTTGCCTGTAAATAGCATTGTACTATTGTTATTTTATCGTATTCTCGATGGAATTTGACATACGATACACCTAAAGTTACGGACCGGCAATACTCGGCTCAGTTGTCTGTTTTGCACTGACTTCACATTCGATAAATATTTGATTTGGTTAGACAAGGTAGATTTGAAGATTAGATTATTTTTTGCTTTGTCGTTTTCTGAAGACGGTTTTTTTATTCAGAAGAAAAGTCCTATGCAATGTTTTGTTAATCTATGGACAAAAACATACCAAAACTTTGAAGGTATCGATATATTGCAAGTAGAAAAATAAATTCCATCACTAACCAGAACTCTTAACGCCTTTGAAGAGTGACAGGTACAGTGTCACGTACACCAGCCCCAAGCAAATTGTCAACTGCCATTTTGGAAACCCCAAATCGTTCAATCCTTCCGAATGCTGCATCTCCAGAACCGCACGGCTGGAAGGCAAATTGATATACCTATTTAGCTGCTTCGGTATGTGTACCTTAAAAATAATGTAGCACAGTTCATAACTGCTTGCAGAATCTGACTATTCCCCATTGCATGCAGGACATGCTGATTTTAACAATCTCTTCACGATAATAATGGACAAAGTAGCATTAGTATGTCTTAAGGACTATTAAAGTGTCATTAAGGGTATTCAACTCTATATAAATAAGGGAAGGCTCACATATCATTACGTAACCACTCTTCCGGGGTAAGCAGCGAGGGTATACAAGATATACAATTCAAAATAAATATCGTCGCCGGACATTGAGTTATAGGGTCGAAAAGACGAATCAAATTACGTCACCCCCGAGAAAGGGTCGATTTCCTTCCGCTCGCTACGCTAGCAGGTAAAAGATCATAAACAGCTTTTATAAAACTTCTGCAAATTATTATGTTGTTGGTAGATAGGTAGGTACGTACACTCACACCACAGGTTTCATAAATAAGAATGACAAAGACAGCATTATTTCTTACGTTACTATTTCATTAGGAGCTCCTACTAATCCCATGTTTCTCCTTCACACGTAGGTACTAAAAGGACCTATCTACGCTTAGAAACTACTACTCTGGGTCCAGGGCCTTGCGATCCATGAGACCCCTAGTTCACTTTTGTCTGTAAGTATTATAATATTTTATATCAGTCATAGTCATAGGGGCCAATATCCGAAAGTGCATAGTGCCACCAATAGGTTGAAGACGGCCCTGTAATTCTCAAAGTTTTAACTCACTGGAAGAATTCCGAAGCCGGTGTAAAATGCGACAATGGTCCTTGATAGCGGATATCGGTACGATTGGTTTCGTTGAGTCTGGACGCGTCCCAGCATTGGTCGGTGTTCCACGTGTTGTCGCAGTGCACCCAAGGCAGTTCCGAGCGAGCCGACGATACCAAGAAGTACAAGGCCCAACCTGGAATGATGACATGCTGAGAATGAAAGAGACACCACATACACTACTTGCGATATACTTAGAGTGTCAGAAGATCTAGTAATATCTATATGGTATATGGTAATTATAATAATACTGGCCATTTGGTCGTGTCTCCACATCACTGACGTCCATGATACAATGTATACCATAGAGGTCAGTGCTCCACATTATACTTTCTTCTTCACAAAATGACATAATTTTTTTTTTTTTGGGTTTACAAATGCGCTAAAGAAGCCTAGTTTCCAGGGTTATTCCTTTTCCATTCTGTATATTGTAATGGATCCCCATTCGATCCCTTATAAATTCGATCAATTTTATAAGTAACAGGCAAAGCTTAAACGAAATAATATTAGAAGTATCTCATAACTTAAACATAGAGATACACACAAAGGTCCAGTATTGATAAGGGTAACATAATTACCAATGATGACGTTGTAGTAAAACGACACGTAAAAAGCCACCATGACGGCACAAAACCCCACACCTGTGAACACAAATAAAATGTATAAACGTGCCTATAGTGTGACTGTTCAGATGCGGGCGGAATCCTAATCACTTCCACTGGCAGACGCTGTATTGATATGGCACAATTCCGCAGCACGCGACCGAGGCAGGTGGACCAAATATTGACAGCTACATTTAGAAAGATCTGCGACCGAGGCAGGTGGAAAAATAGTTATAGCGACTTTTAGAAAGTTGCGAACGGAATAAATGACTTAAGAGACAAAGACTGGAGATTGTAATTAGAGTTTGTCAAATTTATAAAGCCCGTCTATAACACGAACGATAAATTAACAAAATAAAATTGAAATATTTATTCTTTTTTTTTTAAGAAATGAAATGCGATGAAATAATATGGATATGAATATGCCCTCACCCACAAATTAGTGGGTATTTTGCCAATGCTAAGTTGTTAATAGAAATAACAGATCCAATGAATACGCATTATAAATAAAATAATGGATGTGACATGAAGGTATGAAAATGGCGTTTATTAATAGGAATAAAATAATATGAATGGTCCACTGTCTTTGTCACCTGCCCCTGTCGCAGTGCACGGAAGGGTCTTTAGCCCTAATACTTGGGTAGCGGATCCTGCTTATATCTTAACAGAGCTTAATGACAACATCCCTGACATTCAATAGTATTCATGTCTAATGAACATTTTTATCAAGGTGAATTTGTATTTATGCGCGTTCAATGGCTTTGAATGGGAATTAGGAATATAGCCATAATATGAACTCTTTCAATGCGCTATTTGACTGAAATTGAAAAAGGGCGATAACCTAGAGAAACAGATTTAGTTTTTAAAAAGGCAAATAATTCATGTAAATTTAAAAGTATATCTAAGAAAATTACTATATTTTTTATTTAATTATAGGCAAGTATTTGATCTCGATGTCACCTGATGGGAAGTGACGATGAGATCTATGATGGAGCATACTTGCCTAAAAGGTACCTGTTCACTGTCGACTTGAAAACACCCAGATTGTAGTCAACGAGGTACAAAGACGTCGGCATGTTCCATTCCTTGGCAGATCGCACGATGAAAGTAGAAGCAAAACGCTTAGTAGGTACCGAAAGGAATGTCAACAATGTACGGATGACACTTGTCCGTGCGTCTTGTCGACCGACGATAGAATGGAGATGGGGGAATTAATTCATGTAATTCCATCGCACACTCTCCGAAATATATTCTGTAGAAGACTGATAGGCCTGAAGAAATGAAACGTGTACCTACCTTTAAACAGCGGGCATATCTTCCATAGCGTGATGGGTCCTTGTCTATTATACTGGCCAAGGATCAGCTCCATATAAAACAGCGGCACGGCTCCGAAAACCAGCATCAGTGTGTACGGAATGAGAAAGGCTCCTATATTGAAAATAAATTATATAAAGTGTTGTTTTAGTTACATTACATGCTTATATCGTATTTTTTCTCATATACAGTTAGAAAGCTCGCCTTGGAAACGATTGTCGTGATCGTTCTTGATTTAAAATACTTTTCAATCATGATTATCACATCATGTCTCAGAGTACTCAACGCGATCGGTCTTACGTCTGCACTTGAAATGCAAGTTAACTGTATACTTTATATTCTACCATATTTAGACATTTTGTATGGAGATTTGAAAAGCGGTACTAACGGACGGTATTTAAAACTTTCATTGCTCCATACAAAATGTCTAAATACGGTAGACTATAAAGTATACGTTTAGCTTCGAGTAATCTCGCGCTTGACGCACGGATCTCTCTCTGAACGTGTCGAATTGCCGTCCCATTGGTGTATGAGAGTGATGAGAGAGAGAGAGCGCGCACCTGTGCTTGCGTACACACTTATGCATTATTATATCTCCTGTGTAGTTGACTATAGTTACCCTTGAGATTTGGCGTCGTGACCAAAATTCGGTCAGGAGGACCATACATCGTAAATACATTCTATATTAACAATGAAGTATGTGGGGGAAGAGACTAAAAGCCCGTGGTGTCTGGGCGATAATAGCAATTGTCGCGAATGGCAAAACGGCTGATGAAGATGACCAAACGTAGGAAGGGAGCTCGTATCTCGCACAGACAATTATATTGCCATTCGGCGCATTGCCAATAAAACTTCGTTTGGCGTATATTTTTGTAAATAAACTTAATCTTCGTGACTTATTCAAAGTCTATGCGTACAAAATCGCGCGCACCGACCGCTATTGATAATAAGTAGAACGGAAATCGTAAAACCATTCACATGAAACGCCACAGATAGGAATAATCCAAGAATACAATATAAGCAACATCTCACCGCCCCCGTTTCTGTAGCAGAGATACGGGAAGCGCCACACGTTGGCTAAGTCCACGGCGAAGCCGATGATGGAGAGGAGGAAGTCTGCCCCAGTGCCCCATGTCTCTCGCCCATCACTTGCTTCTAACACCATAAAATAAAACACATGTTAGAAACCTTTATACATATACTAGCTTTTTCCAGCGGCTCCACCCGCGGTACCTCAATAAACCCACCTATATAACCTATTAAAAGTAGCCTATGTGATATTCCAGACTATAATCTATCTCTGTGCCAAATTTCATCCAGATACGTTCAGCCGTTCTGGCGTGATGGAGTGACAAACATGAATCCATCCAAACTTTCACATTTATAATATTAGTGGGATACATTAAAACAGTTAATTGTATGTAAAATAACATTTAACAATAAAACGTGTAGGATACTGTAAGGGGTTAACAAGTAGGTGATAACGATCACGTTTATGTATAAAATACTAGCTGCGCCCGGCGGTGTTACCCGCGATAAAAAGTATGAAAAATTAAAAAATCGGGAAAAAATTTACCGGGATAAAAAGTAGCCTATGTGTGATTCCAGACTATAATCTAACTCTGTGCCAAATTTCATCCAGCTCCGTTCAGCCGTTCGGGCGTGAAAGAGGAACAAACATCCATCCATCCATCCATCCATCCATCCATCCATCCATCCAAACTTTCACATTTATAATATTAGTAAGTAATAGTAAGTATAGATACGTGGAATGTGTTTGATTGTTCTGTGAGAAAGCGTGCCAGTACAGTTTCACCGCGCACTTAACACGTAGTGTTATTTTTAAATTAAAAATAATTTGATCTTACTTTTTATATTAAAAAAACATAAATATTAAAAGATACACGCACTTACCTGTCTTGATACTATTAGTTCTGAGTCTTTTCGAGGCTTCGGTATAGAAACATTCCTCTTCAATTTGAATTTTTGGCTCCTCTGAGAACAATGTATTACAGATAAAGATCTAGAGAAAGTTAAAAGAAGTAGTATTTAAATACTTACATACTACTAACTACAAGTATGTAATTAGTCTTATAAGGACAAGAATAAAAGTTATTAAATAAAAATCATGTTATTAAAAATCTCACAAAATATATTCAGAATTAATACTATTGTCGGCGCCGTTATTTTATATTCAAGAGCGTGGTGTGGAAGGGGCATTAATGCAGCCATGGTCACTCTGCCTACCCCACCTACGCACGCAGCTTATGCACCCCCACCGTTCGGACCCCACTCGCCAATAGATCGTCTTTATAGAAAGACCCTTCAAATCCAAAATATTTGTAATTTTGCCAATTAAATCTATTGAGTTTGAGTCGCCTATTTTTCTTATGTTCCACTACTGAACAACTATAAACAATTTACTCAGTGCTTACTTACTTTTATAACACGAGAGAGTGACGACAGATCCTTTCGTAGATTTGTGATCTAGGAAATACAAAAAAAAACATTTTAATTTACTACCATTTTATAAATAAATAAGTAGGAATCAATTTGAGACGATCTGCTTCTGTCACTTCCTAATAATGGCTGGTTCCCTGTGCTAATATCCAACGGAACAATTATTGTGAAAACGCAAATAGTTTTCAGGTACTTACGGATAAAGAATATAATTCTGAGTTATGACTTATCGAAGTCAAAGTCAAAGTCAAAAAAATATTTCGCATCGGACTACGAGCACGGGCACTAACACATTGTCATTTTACATAATTATTTTCTTAACTTTGCAATCGAGGAAATCCGGCAAAAAAACTCAGCGGGCTTGTATTTTTTTACGTTTCTTATCGCTATGTTTGTTATAAAAAAGAATTTTTATTTCCAGTGTGTTACCATGCCATCAAGACTATACTCTCAGCAAACTTCAGTACATCAAATGAAATATATTGTATTACTAGCTGCGCCCGGCGGTGTTACCCGCGATAAAAAGTATGAAAAATTAAAACATCTATCCCACGGGATAAAAAGTAGCCTTTGTGCTATTCCAGACTATAATCTATCTCTGTGCCATATTTCATCCAGACCCGTTCAGCCGTTCGGGCGTGAAAGAGTAAAAAACATCCATACATCTATCCATCCATCCATCCATCCAAACTTTCACATTTATAATATTAGTATAGATTGTGAATTATTTGTAACATTGGTTTCAACATTCATATAACCGAAGATCGGTTTACATGTACGTTAATAAAAAAACCGGTGTTTTGTTATTACCCAACACTAAACTATATAACCTCCTACAGTACTGCATAATGATAATGCATATCAATGAGTTCTAATACCTGTCCGGGCCACGCACAGAATACCTCTCATTCCTGCACACCCGCCGGCATCTTAATAACGCCGCGGCATCCAACCGTCTCCGAACGCATAATGGAATGCCGATGTGGAAAAATTCCCTCAACAATTCCATCGGAGGTGCCAACTATGTTGGAATTCAAAAATGGAACGCTAATGTTCGATTTGGTTCGCGAAACGAATCGGTATTTCGTTAATTGAATACTAGCTGCGCCCCGCGGTATGAGTAAAAAGACTGCAGAGTAAAAAGTATGTCCTTTCCCCTAAACTACCACTACCTATGCAAAAAATTATGTCAATCCTTTGCTCTATGAAAAATTAAAATAAATCTATCACACGGGAACCATACATTTTACCGAGATAAACAGTAGCCTATGTGCTATTCCAGACTATAATCTACCTCTGTGCCAAATTTCATCCAGATCCGTTCTGCCGTTTTGGCGTGATTGAGTAACAAACATCCATTCTTCCATCCAAACTTTCACATTTATAATATTAGTGAGATTTTAATGCACTGGGGGACGACTCTCATCGTCTTGTATTGCTATGTAATAAGACACTAGCTACGATTTTTCGAAAATGTGTGTTCGTAGATAACATAGTAGTGATTTTGTAGCCGACCGTAACGTAATTGCTACGAAATGACTACGACATTGTCTACGAAGGCAACCTTAGTCTTCGTAGTAATATTAAACCTGGGTATATATTTATAAAAAGATTTGACCATTATAACAGCATACCAAAGTTTTTTAATGCCATTGTAAAACGATTAAATACTTCTAGAATTTTAAGGATATTATATAAAAGTTAAGATTAGTTTATAAATTAGATGTTTGTTAGTCAATCTAAAATTGATTTGAATGGGTAAGCATCAAATTATTTATTAGAATTTTGAATAGCAATGAGTGTATTATTTTGTTTGAACTCATCAAAAAGCCATTCCCAGAGACGAGCCTTCCGGCTAAATGCTTATCGATTTCTTAATTCGCATTTTTTTCTTTTTTTTTTCTTCGTGCAAATTTTAATTATTATTATAGACGGCGGCGTGTTTAGCGCAGTGAGTGACCCTGCTTTCTGTGCCAAGGGTCCCGAGCTCGAATTCTGGTACTACACACTTTGAGTGATGAGCATGAATACTTGTATCCGAGTCGTGGATGTTTTATATCTATATCCCCCCAGTCCACTGTACGGTACCCAGAGTATAAGCGATGCTTAGTATGGGACCGTATAGTTGGTGTGTTCACCTGGCAATATTATTATTCAATTAAGCGAACAAAGGTCGCCGCCGCTCGCATTTACCTACTTGTAAGTCGCGAATTAGTCATATCCCGATCACCCTTTCAATCGACGATCATTTTATAGATTAAACAGATTTTAGGTTTATGGTTTTACAGACCTATGATAGCCTCCTATCGACTTAGCTTATTACTACATTACATTTGGTAAGTCAGTGCCCAATCAAACTGCACCTAGGCTTCTAAAATTCCTAGTGCCAAATCACGGGATTGGCATACATTTTCATAGAGCAAATTAAATAGACATGTATCGCACACTATTCAAGTTGAATTGATTGACTCAAAATACCTCAACTGGTAGCAAATAATATATTGAAAAGTGATAGGCAAGTACTAGGTGCCTCTCCCGAACTTATTGCCTCTTCAGTCGATCCTAGTAGCTCCTACAGACGGGCCTCGTGGCCAAGTCGACAGGAAACTTTGTTTATTGCTCGTCTTGTAGGCAATCGTTTAACTTTATTGTTACAATCATCTTTAAGTTTCAACTCTTACAACAGCTTATTTTTTTAAATCTCCATTATCATACTACGGACAATATTATGTTGTCTGGCTTTGTGTTACCGTAAATTTTCTTGTTCAATAATCAATAGCACTTTTGCCTTATTTAATGATCACAGATTCAAGTTTGCCGCGGCAGCAAGATGCTGCTCACATCACCCTGTCTTCGTGCGATGATGAAGACCTAAGATCTATTACTATACTTTAAGTCCTGCTACCGAGAGTTGGATGCTGTTGGTGAAGCGAGGCGTAGTCACTTCTCTCATGCTCAAAGCCGTCTCTAGGTAATCTGGCGAAGAAGGCGAAGTTCCACAACTTACTCAAGCATTCGTAGCCATTTAACTATCACCCCCCTCCCCCCCACACACACACAGACCCTTACGGATGTGATAAATTATGGCGATCAATTTTTTTTTTCACGATCCCCAGTGCCCTCAAAGTGCTGGCGACGCCCATAATTCCTCAGCACCCGGATGGATGCCATGCAACCCCGGGTAGAAACGGCCAAATGCTGGGCTCACCCGCGTCATAACTTAACAGTACTGGATTGGCAAAGGACAATGGCATGCTGTTCGCATGGTGGCGATGTGTGTATGACGTACCAAACGCGCGTGGTGTGCTGCTGGCGGAGCAGTAGCCGTCATCCCTCACGCTGCGTCCGCCCGGAGTGCCGCCGGCGCCGCGGCTCAGCAGCGCTGGACTCGCGCGCTGCTCCTCGTACGAGGGTACCGTGTGAGTTACCACGCCGCCTCCACTGATACTTGCCTGTACATGGTAAGGACCTAATATGATCACAGACACATCTTCGGCGTCCCTTAACAGTAGTGACGCACGAGGCTAACTCTACAACAGTTTCGAATTTCAAGTTCATTTTATGTAGCTACCTACTGCGGGAGATGATGAAACAAAAGGATCCAACGGTAGTATTTTTTTGGGGACTTGTAACTTAAAAACTGAATATAAAATAGAATCACACAAAATAGAACCACTTGATAAACTTACGGAAACCATTATGTAACAAAAAAAAAACGAATGATTATTCATTCTTCTAAGTATCTCTACATATTTAAAGTAACTACCTATCTACCCACCAATTATTGTGCAACAATATGTTATACCTTCGTTTTATAGAGGGCAATGAGATCTTCTTTAGCTTAACTTGTCATCATAGTGTCTTGACGTCTTGTAATGGTGCGCTTCGTCCAGCTTGCGCTTGTCATATTCGCCTCTATATTGTCAAGTACTAACCATAGTGGTGACCTTGTCGTGGTACTCGCGGTCATAGCTGGTAGGCCGTGGTCTGGAGGCTGGCAGAGCGTTTGTCAGGTCTGGCTTGTGAACCGTTGCATCGCAAATCTCCGGATCCTATACAAAATGCAACCAATTGTAAGACTTATGACTCTAACAGAAGATACTGAATTGCAACAATGAACTTATATTATACTTATATAACTGCGCCTCGCGGTGTTAGCCGCGATTAAAAAGTGTACATTTTGCCGGGATAAAAAGTAGCCTATGTGCTATTCCAGACTATAATCTATCTCGGTGGCAAATTTCATCTAGATCCATTCAGCCGTTCTGGCGTGATTGAGTAACAGACATCCATCCATTCAAACATTCACATTTATAATATTAGTGGGATTAGTGGGATAGAGTTAGTATCAAATAAAATGGAACAACCTGGCTGCGATGAGGAGAGGAGCCGCGTCGTGATCCACTGCTTGACGACCTGTTGCTTGCTTCTTTGTAAAAATAAGTTACAGATCAATTACTTATATTGAGATCTAAGAACGAAAAATAAACGCGATAAAATCCTCAAAAAATTGTTTTATTTCAATGTGTAGTATTCGCGTAAACATAAGAAATTAATCTCAGGTATCAGTTGACTTATGGATCAGATTCGCTTGGCTCTCACCCCGGCTAGCGTCGCGCAGCTCCCCGGCGCCCACGCTGTTGCCGAGCCCGGGCATGCCCGCCATGCCGCCGGCTACACCCGCGCCCCCCTCATTGCGACACACCTGGAAATACAATACAGTCAAAACTAAAAAATACTTAAATACCCGCGACTTCGTCCGCGTGGTATTTAACAAAAAGCGGACAAAGTCGCGGGTAACAGCTAGTCTAAAATAAAAGTAGCCTAAGTTACTCCTTGTTATATCAGCTATCATATTATGAAATATCTGCCAGTGAATGACCCGTCAAAATCGGTCCAGCCACTTCAGAGATTAGCTGGAACATACAGACAGACAGACAAAAATTGTAAAAAAACATGTTTTGGTATGTGTAACGTGTATACATCCAAATGCAATTAATAAAAACCGGTTATTTTAATATTACAAACAGACACTCCAATTTGATTTATTTGTATATATTTTTTTGATGTGTTACAGCCACAGATATATGAGAGGAGATATGTTATGAAAGCGGTGGGCTTGCGCTCACATTTAGCCAAAATTACGCTAACATAGAGTTTTCGCCGTCAGTCGACTGCAACTGCACGTCGGTATCGGAGCTCTAACTTTTTTTTAAATGCCGTGTTATTCCGTGGTTGTGTGCAAAAATACTAGCAGCAAAGTGAACTACGCGAAAGATGGAATCTCATTTCACCAGCCAGTATTAAGTATTTTATTTATTCGTCTTTAAAATCATTAAAAACAAGAAATCAAAAAATATTTAATGCCTTTATTATGTTATTTTAGGTTTCATGTAGCACAACGACTTTTTTATTTTTGTACAAAATACATGGCTCTTTAAGTACCACCTATGTTCGCTACTGAGTGAATGTACGAGGCAATGTATAGATCGTCTAACGATACTTTGAATAAACTGGTGCGTCGCGTGGTACGGCCGCTGTATACGGCGACGACGCAGCACGCACCGAGGAGACTTCGTATTGGTTGGTTTTAGCGAGTGGTTGGGAACAAAACGGAGACAGCGAGTTCCCATACATTTTGAACCGCACGGCATATCTCTCGTGATCTGTGGTTACAGCCATGACCTATTAGTACAACTCAAATGAAGACCTCAATTGGAACATTATATCATCTTAATCAAGTCCGTTGGTATAAAGTTGCGATGTAGATAAATTATCGAGATTTGATTTTAGTTACGTTCATATACAGGACTTAAGGGGCATATAATTAAATTATGGAAATCATTTATGTCGAAAGTCATGTACAAATGTTGTGATTGTTGAGCGCGCAATGTATCGCAAGCAACGCGATGCGGCGCGCTCAAGTGTATCGAGTTTTAATTTACATTTCCGTTTTAGTTCTAAATTAGTAATTATGATATTTTTATTTATCACGTTGAGACAGACTTGTGTTATCATTTCATGCTAAAATCAATTTAAAAAGTACTGGAAAAATGCGTCAAATTCATGTAAAGATCGGCTGAAAATTCCATCTCTTGGGGGATCAGAATCATGAGTTGTATCCATGTGTGGTATCAGTTTTCGTTACGCCACTTACGGTTTACACTCTTGAAGCAGTGATAGCCAAGTGGGTAGAACGCTTGCCTCGGTAACGAGGACCGCACCTCTCCCCTCTGGGATTTCTGGATTTCATGTGCGAACCTAAATTTCAACAATGATTATCACATGCTAAGCGGTGAAGGAAAGCATCGCGAGGAAACCTACATGTCTGAGAGAACCCCTCGAAAGACGTGTGCAGTCCGCCAACCCGCACTGGGCCAGCGTGGTGGACTATGGCCGAATCCCCCTCGCATGAGGGGAGGCCCGTGCCCAGCAGTGGGGTATTAAAAGGGCTGGTATTACTATATTATTATTACATACACGCTGTATAGTTAATCGGTTCTACGGAGTGTTACACTCTAATCCTACTTACCTTTAACTCTAGACATAATAATCTTAAATGTTCCAAGGGTTGAAGGTCAAGATGCGACGACAATCAGGGCAGTACGAAGGTCGCAACCCCTCGGGCGCACTTACGGGGATATTAGGCTCCGACGTAGGTTGTCACTTACGACAAATTATTAATTATGTTCGCACCCTTCTAATGGGCAGGGCTGTCAGTAAGCTTATAGGATATTTCTCTTTTACTCGCTACTCCGTCAATCGGCTGTGTCCACTACGCGTAGTACTTTATTTACTCTCATAACTATTCTATAAAAACCACAATGTAAACATATTAACTTCTCACCTACTTGCTAACCCTTTAAAAAAATATACACCTTTTTTTTGTTACACCTTTTATATTTGAACTAGCTGTTGCCCGCGACTTCGTCCGCGTGGTATTTAACAAAGACTCAGCCGTTGGCAACAGCCTGCTCGCGTTCTGATCCCGCGGGACGCATTGCAGATTGTTGCTATCAAACTTTAATCAGGCGCAGCGCTGCAACATTGGTTTTTTTTTTTTTTCGAGAGATCCAATTTTTTTTCTAAAATAAAAGTAGCCTATGTTACTCCTTGTTTCATCAGCTATCTGCCAGTGAAATTCCCGTCAAAATCGGTCCAGCCATTTCAGAGATTACCCGGAACAAACAGACAGACAGACAGACAGACAGACAGACAGACGGACAGACAGACAGACAGACAGACAGACAGACAGACAGACAGACAGACAAAAATTGTAAAAAATGTTGTTTCGGTATAGGTAACGTGTATACATCCAAATGCACTTAGTAAAAAGCGGTTATTTTAATATTACAAACAGACACTCCAATTTTATTTATATGTATAGATAGCGTTTGGCCATGCGCTTGGTACAGGATGTAATTTTTTAAATGTCCAATAATTTGATGTATTTCTTTAGTAATGCTATCTGTATAACCTACTGTTGGCCCTTTTAAAATATATTACACTATTATTGTTACACCTTTTATCAGGGGTTCCCAAACTTATTTTGTCTACTGCCCACTTTGAGAATGAATTATGTTTTACCGCCCCACTTTTTTCAACTACATAAAAACCACTATAATTTCAAATTAAATTAATTATTGTAAGCCTCTACACAACGCCCCCATTTTTTTTCTGGGTCTCGTACCACCCCCTTTAGGCCTGCAGCGCCCACAAGGGAGTGTTATCGCCCACTTTGGGAAAGGCTGCCTTATATAGTTTAAGTGGCTCTTAACTATATACAAGCGGCACATGGAGACGTAGCTTTATAATGATAGCGGTAGTGGAGCGACGGCACTTTTACTGCGGCTTAAAGAATTTGAATTGACGTGATTCTACCACCGCGCGGCCACCAGGGGCCTTTAGTGGGTAAGAATCCCACATAGCCCGGCCCTCTCCCACACAGAGGCCGGGTATCTTTCGAATATTTCCCACCCGTCAACAAAAAAGGTAATAATGTGACAGCACCTTTACGATATGAAATCGTGTGGCTAGTATATCAAATATCGTCCGGTACCTAAAATCAGGGCTGCTTTACGACTAGCTTGTCCGATGGTTTATAACTACCCCAGCTGTCATTTGATGGGAAATAAAAAGTACATATAATCCCGGTTCGTTATTATTGATTCCTTGTAATGGTGAAACCAAAAGGCCTGGGAGAATATCACATCTTATATGGTTTAGATCAGGGGTTCCCAAACTTATTTTGTCTACTGCCTACTTTGAGAATGAATTATATTTTAGCGCCCCCATTTTGTCACCTACTTAAAAACCACTATAACTTCAAATTAAATGAATTATTGTAAGCCTCTATACAACGCCCCCATTTTTTTCTGGGTTTCCCTTTAGGCCTGCAGCGCCCACAACGGGGCGTTTCGCCCACTTTGGGAAAGGCTGGTTTAGATGAAAGAAGCAGGTTTACTAAAACCTTATTTTTCCGTACATTAGTAAACAATCTTGGTAGATCTCTTTGATGATATTTTTTTAAATAGCTGTTTTGAAAATATAATTACTAGTACCCAACACGTAGATAGGTTAAAATTTTTAATAAATATGTAAAATTGTAATTAAAACATATTTTAATAATTTCAAATGACAAATTAAAAAGTTGTGTCAAGATTGTTTACTAAATTCCCCAAGTAAGGAAAAATAAGGTTTACTTAAAAATATAATAAAAAATCGATTTGATTCTTCGGATTGAACAAATAAATCCTTGTATACTTATAAAGTAACGGCTATTTAAAATTGAAACTTAATGACAGTTGTTTATAACGTATATGTTACAGAAGTCTGAACTCTCGCCCGTGTGTGTTTGGGTATTTAATATAATAATATCGCCAGACTAACACACCAACTATACGGTCCTACAATAAGCAACGCTTGTATTATGGGCACCGTACAATGGACTGAGCGCGAACCCAGTATATAATACTTATATAGATATTAAACATCCATGACTCAGGCACAAACATTCATGTTTATTACACAAAGATTGTCCCTACCAGGATTCGAACCAGGGACCCCCGGACAGAAGGCAGGGTCACTAAAACTACCATCTGAGTTAATCAGGCCGTCAGTCGGTCAAAAAAAAAAAACGTATACGTGCATATCGGTTGGTCAGCTATGCAGGGCGTGGTTAATGTAGCATACCTCCAATTTACACTTTATGTGACGCTGATAAAGTCGTATATCTCCTGTGGCCATGAAAACAACGAATATATATATTTTTTACTAGCTGTAACCCGCGACTTCGTCCGCCTGGTATTTAACAAAGACACAACAGCCTGCTCGCGCGTTCTGATCCCGCGGGACGCATTGCAGGTTGTTGCTATCAAACTTAATCAGGCGCAGCGCTGCAACATTGGTTTTCATTTTATTTCGGGAGATCCAATTTTTTTCTAAAATAAAAGTAGCTTAAGTTACTCTTTGGTACATCAGCTATCTACCAGTGAAAGTCCCGTCAAAATCGGTTCAGCCATTTCAGAGATTAGCCGGAACAAACAGACAGACAGACAGACAAACAGACAAAAATTATAAAAAAGTTGTTTTGGTATAGGTACCGTGTATACATCCAAATGCACTTAGTAAAAAGCGGTTATTTTAATATTACAAACAGACACTCCAATTTTATTTATTTGTAGTATATAGATAATTATTACCAGCCGACATACTTCCATCGCGGTTATTGAAGCTTAAACACATTATTAATATATAAAGGTGGTTCGGTAACACAACAAGGATTACAAATTATTTTTTTTTAATCTAAATCAGACTGGATAGCGACCTTGACAATTCCCCATACAATCCTGAAACGCACTATGAGAGTTTTCGGAGCACGTAACATATATACAGGATCCCGACAATAACCGTCGGGGCATAGCGGCAGCTCCGCCAGGCATACCACCCGCCTGGCTAGAAGATCTTCCCTTTTCCGCTAAACTAGGATATTCAGTGATCAGTACAATCACGGGGAAAAGCGAAATGTAATCATGGTTAGATTGTTGATCATTGAATCGCTTGTTTAGCGGTCATATTCGGTAAAGCTTCGCCAGCGGTCCGCGGTGCCTACTCGATAAGGGATTCCTTTGTGGCGCCACCAACGCAAAGCTTAATTGTGTGTAAGAGTGAGTAGTACGTTGTCAAACCTTTCACTTTCACACACCAACACGAGGCCTACATGCCGATATTTTAATATAATGTCGAAATAATAAAATCTATATAGAGCTTTGTAAGTACCTAATTTTGTAACACACCGTGTGTAAGAATTATTTCTCTCTCATTGTAATCGAGGTATAGTAAAGGCGACTAAGATTCTAAAAATTAAACTCATAACATTTGGAGAAAGTCCGAAATGAGAGTGAACTACTACTTTCTATTGCAAAAGATAAATATAGTCAAGTTCTTGGTAAGAACTGGTGAATTCCAGAAATCTTAGCGCGATGAGCAGTGATATGCACGAGTGTTTTAAGTACCTACTTATTGGTACCAACATTAAGTTGTCGTCGCATTAAAATAACTATTCTACTTATATCCTCCATACCAAAGTATTAATTATAAAAAAAAACTACACTAAAACTTTTTCAAGCTACAAAAACACCAGAGCGAAATTAAAAATCTTTCAACAAAAGTCAGCGAAAAGGCTCTACTAAAAAGCGCTCTACGCGTCATTCGAGGATCTCCGCTTCTCGTATTAAGATATTAAATTCCACCTCTACAATTTAACGTGACTACGGAATGAGGGTCATTCAGTATCTCTCATGCGTACCGTACAACAACGAGCTTTACAAATTGCTGTTAGAGAAGAAATCAGGCCAATTTTGTTATATCTATCTCATCAATCTTTCCCTTTTAGGGATCATAAAAAGACTCCCTTATGGAGATGGGACGATTGAAGGATTGGAAGATGTGAAAGGACAAGACTATGGATCGTACCAACATGTTGTTTAATATACCATAACTTGTTTGTTGGTGATGGAACAGTGAGGAACAGGATGGAAGGAAAGAGACAGACTTTTCGGCCATAAACGTCTGTCAAAATGTCAGTGTCAACAGCAATCTTTATTGATTTCTTATATTTACGCGAATACTACACATTTAAATAAAACTAATTTTACGGATTCTATGTTTTTTACGTTTTTTACTTAGTTTTTTATAATTTTATGTTTTTTTACGTTCCCGACGTTTCGCAATCTTTATTCAAAAATTGATAACAAAAGACAATAAAATTAAAAATATAATAATTATGCGTCGCCAGCAATTTTGTTATACCAAATATTATTATTATATACTAGCTGTCCCGGCAAAGGTTTTCCTGTCAAAAAGGACTTTCAGTTTTACCTGCATTTTTTTTTATTATTTTCTTTCTCTACAAATCTAATTCAGACTGTTACGAATAGTTTAAAAAAATATTGCCAAAGAGGTTCAACCATTCTCACGTGATGCGCTTTCCAATTCACATAATTTCATTTTTATTGTATAGATTTACAGCTACAATAAGCAGTTTTAAAACATTTTTTATTGTAGATTTTTGTGATTCTGTTTGAAAATTACCATCCAAATAATTATTTTATTAGTTATATAAATAAAGGATATAGTTTTATCATGAAACGTCAACAGTATTTGTCTATGAAAGGAAAGAGTCCCTTGGGAATTGCAGCGACCATAAAGCTATAAAACTCATGTTTTTTTGTATTAAGAACAGCACTTTTTGAACCGTATATTAAAAAAGAAAACTCTAAACAACACGAATCGAAAAAGCGACAAGCATCACTGAATCATAAAATTGAATTGTCCGGTTAAATAGCTGAGGCAGGAATATTGCCTGTTACACGGTTTCGGGGTTAGCTTCATTTTGTAGAAGGCAAAAGAATTGCTTTAAATGCGCTACAAAATATTACAAGGAGCTCATTAAACAAATACCTTTGTCGTCTGTTTGCCGCAATCCACTTAGCTTTTGTTTTAGGGTTGCGAACTACAGCGGTGCAGAGTCAAAGTTACGCTTTGATATGTTTATACAGAATGTTTTTTTTTGTTCAAGTGGACGTAGATGGCCAGATCCAAAACTATAGGAAAAAGTAAAAAAAAATGTTACAGTTTTTAATAGAGACGCATAATGGCATAGGTAAAGGCTGGTGTACTGATGTTTGCAACATCGTTGGTTCATAGTGTCAGTATATAACGTGCACTGTACTAGCACTGTAGCAAACGGTGAATATTGAGCCCGATTCCGCCTGACTAGTTTGTTTTTTTCTCTAAAATTAATTTTGTAACACTCATAATAATACACTTCTGTAAATATTAAGTAGGTATGCTTTGATTTCTTATAGATTTACGCGAATACTACACATTGAAATAAAACATTTTTTTCAGATTTGGGATCCAGTAATTAATATATTATTAGTATTATAATTAAATTCAAAACCAAGAGCACCATTGCAAGAACTCAAGACACTGGTAGCAGTTTCGGCGTTGATTGGACCGCAAGCAAGAACTAAATATGGGGGTACCCCGGTTCAAACTATGACACTAGGACTTCAACCACCTCAGTCCTCCCGTGACCATGGTTGCTGTAAAGCAGCCGAAACGTCGGGAACGCAAAAACATAAAATAAACGGGTTAAAAACCGAAAAAACTAGTTTTATTTTACATTTAGTAACTATATATAAAGTTTAGAAGCATGTCAGTGTTTTTAAAATGTATCATAACATTCTACGGTTAATTTAACGTGTATACGGCTCGAGACAGGAAGCTTCGGCGGCATCCGGTATATCTGGCCCGATAAGCGTAGCTTACCGTAACGATCGTAAACTGTGTTGCTATACTATCAATAATCTAACCTACCCAATGTTAACCACGAGTATCAAAGTATTTTACCTTATTAGTTTACTTTACCTTATACTTATAATATATTATACCAGCCCTTTTTAATGTCCCAATGTTGGGCACGGGCCTAACCACAATGGGAGTGGGATTAGGCCATGATCCACCACGCTGGCCCAGTGCAGGTTGGCGGACTTCACACATCTTTCGAGGGGTTCTCTCAGACATGCAGGTTTCCTCACGATGTTTTCCTTCGCCGTTTAACAAGTGATAATTGTGGTTAAAAATGAGATTTGCAGATGAAATCCGGAAATCCCAGAGATGCGACCAGGGTTTGAACCTGCCATCCTCGTTACCGAGGCAAGCGTTTTACCGACTTGGCTATCACAGCTATATTCCTTATACTTGACATTGGCAAAATACATAAATGAAGATGCCATAGGTATATAAAAAAAATACTACGAATTACTTTCTAGGTTAGTCGTAATTAGTTTTTATTGACAAAGAAATAAAGAACATTGTCGTATAAGAACGGTGCGAGGAGCGTATCGAGTTTTAATTTACGTTGCGTTTAGTAATAGCACGTTGAGATATGCTTCTATTATGATTTCGTATTTAAATCAGTTAAGAAATACAGAAAAAAAATGAAAAACATCGATGGAAAATTCCTACTCTAAGGGGTCCAGAATCATGAGTCGAATCTATGGCATCAGTATTCGCATTACTCGAAGCCACTTACGCCTGTATATTTATGGTCTATGGTCTATAAGTATAGTCTATGGTCTTAATTCACGAAACGGTTTGAAAATGGAATGCTTGATACAAATTAATTCAAGTGCGGTCCATGAGGTATGATTTCATGAGCGCGCCGCCGCTCTCGCCCGCCGGATATTGGATTTGTCGACAATAATGCGACCCAAGTGCATCTGTTTATTTACTCCGCTCGGTTATCTCACCGTTTATTTCATCTTTGCGAAGCTTTTAAGGATTCCAATGAGGTTGTCTATTCGTAGAATGCTTAAGTATATATTTGATAAATGAAATATTTCACACCAATTATACATGTATTTTACCAACTATTTAATGGTTTTAAAATCTCACAAAATATTTACGATAGAAAAATTTACAACAAAAAAAAAACGTTTTTTTTTTGTTTTTTTTTATTACATTATAGGCAAGTATTTGATCTCGATCTCACCTGATGGTAAGTGACGATGAGATCTACGATGGAGCATACTTGCCTAGGTAGGAAGGCGGCAGTAGATCGAGACGCTACATTCACTAGGCACATGCAGCGCAGCTGATCTGACCCGCCATCCATGAATGGCAACACCGAACATCATGCCGGAACACGGCTAGGCCGCTTGGCGACATGGCTTTGTTCGGTGGGTGGTGACTAGCCACGGCTGAAGCCTACCACCAGTAAATATGATCTATATTAGATAGATATAATTTAGAGAGAGCAGTGATAGCCAAGTTGGTAGACGGCTCGCCTTGGTAACGAGGTGTGCATGTTCAACACCCGGCTCGCACCTCTGAGATTTACGCATTTTATGGACAAATCTCATTTTAAATAATAGTACGGTTGTAACGGTCCAGAGTACCTTCCCGTCACCATTCACAAATATATGATTAAACATTCAATTATGCTTGAACTTCTTTCACTTAGTTACTCTCTAAAATATATAATTTCCTTCATGTAATGTTCATTATAGTCAATGTTCTTGGCAACAGTTAATGAGGACACTTGATAGGTGTAATTTAACATTATAAATTACGTTAATCTGAGGAAAAAACACAATAATAAACGAGAATCGTTCATGTTCTAACTAAAAGTTTTCAAAACATTGTTTACAAACCGAACTTGTTGACATTTAATAGATTTGACGTTAGATGGACATTGTCAGACGGAATGCGTTTCGTTATTGTATTCTTTAAACAAATAGATAAAATAAATCCGTTAAAAACAAAATAGTTCTACGAACATTATAAATTATTAACTTTAAAATGTCAATACATTTATAGATTACATATTATAGATTAAGTTATTATCAAAATCTTGATTTACTTTTGAATATTGATTGAACTGACCATATTTCATTCACTAATGACCATAGACAAATATCAAGTGGATTGTTTTATTCGATCAATACTTTCTCTACGAATCAGGGATGCCAGGCGTAAGAACATGTCCTATGATCTAGGGAATTAGGAATCGATTAGTAATTCGATCGGATGTTAGAAATGTCAGGATTGTTGTTATATTAAAAGAAATATTGAATACTTTAATAGGTTTAGCCAAATATATTACTAGTTTATACTTTGTTCTCCTTTTGGAGTGAATTATAATATCAAATTGCACGATATTATCATTGCTAGGATAAAACTTCAGAAGTGAAATTAAAAAGGTTTAATTTAGTTGTAAAGTTAGTTAATATTATATGAGATCGAAGGAATAATATTAGGTTATTATTTATACAAATCAGATTATTTTAGTTAGGACATTTTAAGTTTGAATACTGGTAACCCAGATTCGGGATGTGATTGGCTGACAAATTGAACTATAAAGATCTAATTTGCGAATGAAAGATTGAAATAGGATTAGAATTGGGAAATAGGGATGTGACAATATTCTGATCTCTGATTTTACTCGGATTAGAAACAACATTTGATCCGGCAAATTAATTACGTGATAATATTTATAGTTCAACAAATTATTAAGTTTGATTTCTGATAGTGTAGAATTTACTTAGTAGGGCTTGTAAAATATCTATTCGTTCAACAGAGTTATCGGAACTGAATTATACTGATGAGGGAAATATCAATTAGTATGAAAGTATAATAAATATCATTTAGCATTCGTTTAGATAATATAAATTGATATTGCAATGGTTTAAAATACATTATGAATGTATTCTTCTATTTTTAATATTAAGGACCCGGGATTTAAATAATAGGGAAATCCGTGACCTAGTAACAAATGTGACATCACTAAAGGATTTCCTAGAAGATGGCGGGGATAACGCGTCACTTGGTTGTTTGGGGGATTCGCGCGGGGGTTGCGGAGAGGACGCACGCGGGGCTGGGTGTTTGGTAGATTTTCGCGGGAGTGTTTTGTAGAATTTTGCATAATGAGTAATTAATGAGTTTTGTGTTAATATTTTACAATAATTAATCCTATATCTGAGTGAGTGTGTGTTCGACGGGATGGTGTAGTAGGCGAGTTGCTGCATCTAAAGGGAAGTGCACTTTATAATCAAAATATAATTAAATAAGATAGGTATTTACGTAAAGGACGCTATCGGCGTAGGGCGGGAATATATCCAGATGAAGAAGAGATGGAATAAAGTAGACGTTCAGCACTAGATTTTATATGACAGGGTTTTTGTTTTGTAAGCTTATGATTACCTAGAATTGGTATTTAATATTATTTGCATTCGATCACAATAACGCTTGTGTTCAATTATATGTGAAGTACTTGCCTATGTTTCTAACTAGTTTCAATACTAGAAATAGGTATCTACACAAGTTCCACTTTGTGGCGCGATGGGAAATATCTACGTGCCTACTTTTGAATGATGGATTGATTTAACAATACTAATGATCAATGGATGGATGATACAGCAAAATCCTGAGATAATACTTTAGTAGGTTAAGTAGATAGATGATTAGAAATATAATAGAGATTTAGAAAGATTGGCGCCTTAGAAATATGGCACGCCATGTCAGAGAGGAGACGTCGAAACACGGTAGTTTCGCGCCAAATGCGACGCCGCGCCGCGATAGAAGTTAGGTGTTCCGTCAGGTATGTGACGCTTACCTACTTAATAATTATGATGCGAGTTTTCTACATTATTCCCATGATGATTCTAGTCTAATTTATTATATGGTAAATGTTCAAAAGTGTGATTGTGTTTAACAAATACGTGTACCACGTAGGTACGTATTTAAATATGGTTAAATAGGTAGGAACTGCGTAACCGGTGAATTGGTATCGTATACCTACTTACGGCGTCATGATGGTATTTGACAAAAGCGTGTACTATGTAGGTAGGTACGTTCATAGGGTTACTTAAGTAGGTATTTCCATTTTATTTATCCATGGAGTTTCTTACTAGTTCTTCTCCATAGGATTAGGTTTTACGAACTAGTGGTAAATTCATTGTTTGACATAAATGTTTCCAATATTTAGTAGGTTGGAACCTACCTATTTGAATACTTGAAAAATAACTTTTAATGGTTGAATTATTTATTTTAATTCTAAGCGTCGGAGTCTGATCATTTGGTACAGTAAGTTGAATACGGAAGGATGGTCTCTGAAAGTTGAATTACTTATAATCTGTAAATTTATATCATAACAAGATTGACAGGTACGGCTACACTAGAAGCGAACGATCTTCGTTGGTTATCTCTTGCACGATCGATGTAAAGGGAGCCGACATTATAGTCAATGGTCGCATTTATCGGTTTTGTATTTGTACCATACTGAGCAGGAGTCTCGATTTGGTATACTCATCATGGTTTTGAATGTGATTGCGGATTCGGTGATATCCTGATGGTTTAGCTCTGTCCAAATGGTTGGTAACAGATAAGCTTGGTTTAAAATACATAATGGTATTTGTATACTTATTTGAGTAATTGGTAATGCTTTAACATAGTAACTTGTCTGAAAGGTTGACATTTACTTCTTTGATTTAATTTGAAATGTTGTAAACTATAAATGAATTTCAATTGATTCAGTCAATATTTCCACTCAATTCAATACTATATTGACTAAGTGGAGGGAGAGACAAAAAGTCTGGTGACGGTCTCTACTGGTCTTGAGCGGTGGAGTCGTGAGCTCTACCCTTAGCCACTATAAAAATATAGATCTACTTTAGATCTATACAGTTTAATAATAATAATAAAAGTATTTTGTCTATGTCATTATATTTGTAGTAATCTAGAATTACTCTTCTTATCGTTATCTATTCAGTACCTATTATCAGAATAAATAGTAAATAAATATATTCTGATCACTCAATAACTGTAGGATCAATAAATAGAGAAACTGATTTATTTATTATGAGTTAATCAAAGTGTATCTTCTTCCAATTACTTTAGCTTCAATAACGTTTACCTTAAGCCATATACATGTAGGTGACAACCTTTATTTATATGAAATTATCTCAGCTGCATATTTTAGTAGAAATATAAATAATATAACGGGTCTAGGTAGAGTAGGTATAGTATTATAAAATTTAGGCTATGTAGGAATACCAATCTTTCACTAAAAGAATTTAGGTTACTAATCAACGGTATCACAACGTATGGGTTTCATTATCACTAGACGAATCACTTGGCCAATATTAAACCCAGATCACAACTAAGTCTAAGGTTACGTAATTAAGTAGGTAAAGGTATAAGATAAGTCGTTATGATATTAAAGTTAACAAAGATAGGATAGGCAGGGAATGTAGGTAGATACTTAGGTCCAGGTGACCAGAGTAGGCAGGTAGTTAAGTCATTGATTAATAAGTTTGAAAAAATTAGGTTCAATTTAGGCTAGGTTTAGAATAGCTTTTAGGTTAGGTTTACAATGGGGATATAGCTCAATTAATTAGGGTAGTATAGATAGGTTAGGTTAGATAGGGCGGGTCGTTACACGGTGAAGCAGCATCGTGAGACAACCTGCACGTGTGTCAAAAGTCGTGTGAAGTTCACCAAATCGCACTGGGCTTGCATGGTGGACTGCGGCCTAAATCCTCCTTATATTGTGGAGGAAAGCGCCTGGTATAATGGCAATAAGCTCGCCCCTATTACATTGGGACCAGAATACCACCAACGAAATGTGGGTGCATTGCAGCTTACCCCTGCGGCTATTTCAGTCGTGGTGATGGTGTATTCATATTATTATCTATACTAATATTATAAATGTGAATGGTTGGATGGATGGATAGATGGATGGATGGATGTTTGTTAGTCAATCACGCCAGAACGGCTGAACGGATCTGGATGAAATTTGGCACAGAGATAGATTATAGTCTGGAATAGCACATAGGTTACTTTTTATCCTGCTAAAAGGGATATACTTTTGAATTGCGGGTAACACCGCGGGGTGTAGCTAGTATAAAACAACTCGAATACGTAACTAGTTTTATTAACAGTTCATTTATCACCGGCTGGTCTAAAGACACTATGCGTTATTCATGACCCGTGGACTTGTCACTGAAAATCATTTGTTTCGACCAAAGTCGAGAAATAAATCTATTTAAGACTAGCTGGGCCCCGCGGTATTACCCGCGACTAAAAAGTATGCCCTTCTCCTCTATGTCCTTTTGCAAATGCAAGGTTCCTGTAGGGTAGCTCATAGAAACCGTGCATTTTTTCGGGATAAAATTAGCCTATGTAATTTGCTGACCCCTAAACTACTAAAAAATAATGTCGATCCGTTGCTCTATGAAAAATTAAAACAAATCTATGACACGGGAACCATACATTTTACCGGAATAAAAAGTAGCACCTATGTGCTATTCCAGACTATAATCTATCTTTGTGCCAAATTTCATCTAGATCTGTTCAGCCGTTCTTGCGTGGTTGAGTAACAAACATCCATCCATCCAAACTTTCACATTTATTATATTAGTGCGATAGATATGTAAGTACATCAAGTGCCTTGCTGCCGGGACCGTGGACCGTTATTTATGAATTTTAGAAGTGGGCTGCAAGAAAAGATCTCTACAGAATGATTCTGAAAGGTGATACTAAACCTGCGCTTTTAAACGCTATGCGAAGACAGAACTTCAACAAGCCGATTAAAAAAAATGGACTGAACAAAAATCAAATGTTGTGATTTTTTTTAATTGGCATAACCAAATTTTGGCTTCACATGTATAGTCTTTGCAAATGCACTTAATAAGCGCAGGTTCCAGGCTTAGTACACCCTTTTTGAATCATCCTGTAAAGAAGATACGTATTGGTAATCCTTATAAATGTAGAATTATATTTGTTGGTCAGTTTCACTTTAGCATCATACAGAATCGGCTGAATGAAAGTTTATACTAGCTAAAGTGCATACACAACGAGCAGTATCTTCAAAAATTATACGTTGATAATAATTATTAATTATATTATAATTAGATGTTTTAATCAAATGAAAACTTAAACAGCTGTATTTTACTCAAGCACATAATATTATCCCCAAACTATGATTTACTGCCTCTTAGGCACTAGACGCCGATATACATACTAGTATAGATATGAAACATCCACGACTCGGGTATAAATAAATATTCGTGCTCATCATGCAGTTTGCCCTTACCGGAATTCGAACCCAGAACCAACGGCGCAAAAACCAGGGTCACTACCACCTGAGCCAAAACCCCATAAAAAGTCTCTCGATGATCTGAACTCGAAAATTTTTTTATCACCAAAAAATAAAAAAAAAATATTAAAAAATCTATTTGGAAATTTATGAAACTCAGCGCCAGTCGTCAATTTGAAGCAAGAAAAAGTTCTATAACGTAACTAAGAAAATTAAGGCACAAAACATTGGTGTATTTACTTACAGCGCATTTAACGTAATGTAAACCAAACCTATAAGGTATTATATGCTTTTGAAATTAGTACTGATTATTTAACACTTAGGTACATCTATATTTATTACTTTTGAAAATGGAAAAACAAGACATCTTTATATTATAGAGTTCACAAAAAACTGAATTTATTAAGCTTATTTGATGAAATGTTTTCTTAGTTCAGTACGTCCTTATTAGCAACCCTTGCCATCTGAAAATTATATATTAACAACATTAAACTAACTATAAACCTTGAAAAGAACTCACCTGCCACAAATCCCCAAGTACTCACTATGAATGTCTTCGAGTGAAGTTCTGTAAACACTCAAAGGATACTTTAAAGGCACTCGTAATGTGAGATGAATAAAGTTGGTGCGATAAAGTTTAGGCGGGAGAGACGCGACGTCCACCCACGTCCGCGGCCTGCGTCCGACTGAGCTTGCGAAGCCTCCTATACCAGTGGTTGGGACCATGGTATAATAATGTGCTATGCCAGGTATGGACTACGTCACGATCAGTATTGCAATTAATTAACATCTTCTGTAGAATTTACAATTGGTTAAAAATGGTCGATGACGTGGTCTTGCGACCTAGCTGTCACCAGAAGAGAATACTGGCGTAGCATATTATTGTACCTGGTTGGGACCAATGTGTTACTTTATAGGCAAAGGCCACAGCTTACTACATACTTAGGGATCATATTTACAAATTTAGGTACCTTCTAGGCAAGTATGCTCCATCGTAGATATCATCGTCACTTACCATCAGGTACGATGGAGATCAAATACTTGCCTATAATGTAATAAAAAGAAATAAAAAAATAACTTTGGTATGTTATGGTTGAATTTGATAATTTTGTACGCTGAAATAATGTGATATCTTCGATGAACCGTTACAATATAAAATACTGTCACTTCTATTTTGTAGTTTGTTTTAACAGTAATTAGTTTATTTAACTTAATCCTATTATTTAGTGAAGTTACATAGAGAATATTGAAATATGCTGGAGTTATATAATTCTACTACGTAACTGCTACGACTCGTAACAATACTACGGCGCAGTGGCTACGCAGTTTATGGCTACGAAAGCTCGTAGTAAAAATTAAATGACCTATGAATCTTTTATGTGATAAATTTTAAAAGTAATTATTGTTACGTTTTAAGCGGCATTTTGTTTTTTTGGCGGGAATTTGAACAATAAAGTTATCAATTTTGCTTTATTTTCTGAAAATTATATTTCTTTGATATATAATATTTAATAGTAGTGGGATATTCACTATTTTGTGTTCATGAACGTGCACGAGTGAAGGAAATTAAAATAAAACAGTATTGCTTGATTTTTCGAGTTCTCAAAAATGTGTCTGGTAATATTTCAGTGAAGTATCCACAGCTTTATTGATAGGGGTAGTGTATTCATTTCAATATCATTATAATCATTATAAAATACTGAAGAAACATTTCTCTTGAAAACGGGCAAAGATTGCACTATTTTGACGACGTAAAAAGAAAAAGAATCGGCATCACAGATTATTATTATTAAAATTACGGCTAGGTGCAAGGAGGATTAACTCGTATTATGGGTAACCTATAGACTGGGGGTCAGCCCAGTAAATATAGATAGGTATTAAACATCCAGGACTCGGGTACAAACATTCGTGCTCATAACACAAAGTGTTCGCTTACACGGATTCGAAACTGGGACAGTACAGAAAGCAGGGGTACTACACTATATCTCTTCCATCTATTGCCCAAATTGGGGTCGGCTTCCTACTTACCTTTTATTTGGCTAGGAACTGCTAACGATATATACACAGACCATCGACCTAATATGATGGTAAACAGATCTTCAGCCTACAAACTAAGTAGGTACAAACCACATAACGTTAGAGTACCTATACTCACGCAAACATCCCTGATTATAAAACAACCATTACTATCAATTTCCAACTCCATTGCGAAAGCATAAAGTCTACATTCGCTTTGTACTAGCGGTACAAATGAGACGAACACTGGAAACTCTAATATAATTGTTCTGTTTAATTCCATAAGCCAATTAGCGAGTACGTTATAGGTAAACAATAGTACTATAACATTTAAAGCCATTGGAATTTGGTTGAATATCCATTAGCGAAAGATTAAAAAACAAGGACGACATTTTACAGAATGATAAAGTTGACAAGTTCACTTGAAGTCCGTGCAAGCGGGCACAGTAAATATAGTACAGTACGGTAAGCAGGAAGTTCTATTGCAACGTGACGTTATCTAGAAAGCTTGCTGTCACTGTCATACTTATTCATTCAATATATGGTGTGAACAGGACCCGCGACATTCTGGTGAACCTGACTACACTCAAAACCATATGCACCCAGCACAGTCAGTCGTACTTATCCAAACACTCATTAAGTGATTAAACTTATCAACGACCTCAAACCGAAGGTCTTCAATGATATTGATTTCTTATATTTACGCCAATACTAAACATTGAAATAAAACTAATTTTACGTTTATTTTATGTTTCTACGTTCCCGACAAAAAAACACAAAACACAAGACCTCAAGATACTGTGGACACTTTCTGCATAGATCGGACCGCAAGCAAAAACTAAATATGAAGGTACCCCAGTTCAAACTATGACACTAGGACGACTAACCCCTCAGTTCTCCCATGACCATGGTTGCTGTAAAGCAGCCGAATCGTCGGGAACGTAAAAACATAAAATAAAAGCGATAAAATTCGTAAAATTAGTTTTATTTTAATGTGTAGTATTCGCGTAAATATAACAAATCGACTGTGACTACTGCTTTAAGCATTACACTGTAGCACGTCTTAGCGCTCTCGTTACCAGTCTAGTTAGCGCGTCCACCACAGTGCGTGGTTTCGGCAGATGAATACCACTCAACTAACTTGGCGCTAAAGATGCACTACTAATGCGATAGGTATTTGCGAGAGATTTACTAATTGCGAAGAAACGCTAGACATAGCCCTGCGCTTCTGCGAAGTATGAATTTTATTATGACAATTAAATAAAAATGTTTACCAAAAAATCACAAATGTCATTTTGTTGGGAACATTTTTTTTCACACTTCGAATACCTACACTCGTATAATTAGCGTCGCTTTATCTATGGTGTGAATTATATATATATCTGTGATATAAATTTATATCGACTTATTTACAGTAATTTATATGTAAGTATATGTGTTTATTCTATCTTCTTATATTTCCTGAAAAATTAATATATTTTGTATCTGTATCATACCATTTATCATCACTAAATGTGGATCTGAAATCCTTCGTATTCAGCTAGTAGACTAGGCATAGGCTGCCTGACCGGTGGTCGTAGATTCGACACCCATGCAGGGGAAATTTTGGTAATACTTTTTCAATAACAATAAGTTAGGTTAGTATTTTGGTTATTTAGGCACCATACTGTTGGTGTTTGTCTGGCAACATCACAACACGTAGGCGTGTCTCCGGTTGCCACGTAAGGGTTTTAATCTCAAAAAAGTGAAATTAATTTTCCCTGAGCCCGTCCCTTTTGCCACGTAAGCTTCGCGTGAAATTAATATATATTACGCGTGTGGGAAACCTTAGCTCGGTTCACTGAATTGGTTGCGGTAACGAATATTAACGGGCTATACATATTACTGAATAAGCGCTAAGTACTAATTAAGATTTCATACAATAATTAAAGTACCTAGTTAGGGTTCTTACTTCACACACTCAAAACTTAGTTTATAAGGGACGATCTTCCAGCCAGGCTGGTGTGCCTGGCGGGGCGGCCGCTATGCCCCAAAGGTTATTGTCGGTATCTTGTATATATGTTACGTGTTCCAAAAACTCTCATAGCGCGATTCAGGGTTGTATTGAGAATTGTCTATTGTTCTGAATGCGTCTGCAGCACTATCTGTGTAGCTTGTGGCGAGGATCAACAGGTTGCTACATGTTCATCTGAAAATTCGCAAGCCCTCACATTTCCAGTTCTGAATGAACAACCAACAGCATGGCGCTCAATGTCACTGGCGCTATTTTCTCGGCGTTACTTGCGCTAGTTGTTCAATGTCATTGGCGCTATGTTGGACGTCACTCTATTTGTGTAACGTTACTAGCGATATTTGCTTGCCGTCCCAAGCTTTATTTGGTCGATGTTATTAGCATAATTTTGGACTTCACTGGTGCTTTTAGCTCGACGCCACAAGCGCTATTTGTTCAATGTTCACGACGCTACTCGCTCTTCGATGTCGCCAGCGCTTTCTACTCGACTTCTAATTGATCAGTACGTCAAGTGCGAGATTATTCGTAAGCTAACCGTATACTTTATAGTCTACCGTATTTAGATATGTTGTATGTAAAATTGAAAGTTTTAAATAACGTCCGCTGGAGGCGCTAGTCGGCGGTCCAAGGTATCATTCTATTACCTTACCCGGTCTCAATGCATAAGGTTATCAAATGATCAATTAAACGTAATGATGGAGGTCCTCACAGACGTCCTCGTTCGAGCAATCGCGACGATTTTCCAGCGATCCTGGCGATTAGGGACACAATGGCGATTCCAGAGATTTATGCGAAATGGAAAGATGAATCGCCGCGTCCCCAGTGGAAGGCGTTTAGTCTAAATCGCCTTTTTAATTGCCCACCCATCTTGTTTGTATTAGAGACTAGCTGTCCCGGCGAACCTCGCACCGTCTCAGAACCAAATGTACCCATCAGCAAATTAATTATCTTTATTATTATTTTCGTAGTGAATTTTGTCGCATGTTTTAATAGTTATTGCCCGAAGCAGTGATAGCCAAGTTGGTAGAACGCTTGCCTCGGTAACGAGGATCGCAGGTTCAAACCCGAGCTCGCACCTCTGGGATTTCTGAATTTTATGTGCGAATCTCATTTTAAACCACGTTTATCACTTGCTAAACGGCGAAGGAAAACATCGTGAGGAAAGCTGTATGTCTGAGAGAACCCCTCGAAAGATGTGCGACATCCGCCAACCCGCACTAAGCGAGCGTGGTGGACTATGGCCTAATCCCCCTCGCATTGAGGGGAGGCCCGTGCCCAACTGTAGTGGGACATTATTATTATGTTTAATAGTTATTTAGCTACTCCGGGCGGAGCAACATTCAAAAGAATCAAAGATCGCAATAATCGGCTAGGCTTTTGTAGTATACTAAACAACCTATATGTATACTCAGTAAGAATTTAGTCAATATCTTTGAGACTTCACAAAAGTTTCTTAATGGTTGATTAATGGACTTATTGAAACAAACCCCATAAGGCAAATTTTCTAACGCCTATTCGCGTTGCACCGGGCTTGTATAAACAAATGTCATTAATCTTAATCATCACGTACCCCTTCTATTGAAGTTTATCATGTATATAAATTAAAAATTAAATGATGTTCTTTGGTAAACGCATCACTTGAAAACGGCTAGAATGATTTGGTAATTTTTTTATGTTTGTTACAACATTTGTAACTCAAGAATGGGCGGGCTGATTTTTATGAACATAGATTTTTTGAATTTTTCTCCGCCCCGAATGGCAGAATAACTATTAAAACATGGGAAAATTCACAAAAACAAAAACCCTATTCGCATACGTTTGATTCTGAGGCGGTACGAAGTTCGCCGGGACAGTTATTGTAATCAAATAAATTTGGACTCATGATGCTGGCTACGGCCAGCGGAAATACGTTTCCGCTGGCTAAATAGCCAAAGCCCCTCATTGGATAGCTAAACAACTAAAAACCATCATGACGAAGTCACAAAACACTGCTGAGAAGTTGTCAATAAGAGTCGTATTTAATTTATCGTTAAGTATTTGTAATCAATCGGTTTTGGAGTGCAATTTAAAACCGCCCTCGAATTGAAACTGCATTACTATAAGTAAGATTGCGTTGGAAGCACCTGGCCCTTTCTTGCAGCGATTAAGCTGCCTTTATCACTATTTAAAATCAACCTTCATAGGAAAGTGTGGGCCCTATAGCTTGGAGCAGTCTGAGAAATATATAAATATAAGCGGAGTGGAGCAGAGTGGAGGGGGGAACGGATCACGGTGCATCGGGGCGGAGCGGGTGGAGATGAACGGAGTGGGGTGGAGCAGAGCGGCGTGGGGCGGTGCAGAGCGGAGTGGGGCCGAGCAGAGCGGAGCGGACCGAATCCACTGTGTGAGTTTCGTGATGCACGAGTTTAATGGTTATTTTTCAACCTTGGATTCCTTTTATTGTTATCATCAGATTTACAAGCAGACTAGAGCTTTGGACTGTTATACATTTTTTTTATTGGTCCTTGATGTAAATTATCCAAAAAATCACAAACACGCAGAAAATCTGTTTGGCAAATTAGCCTCCAAGTTGGACCTTTGAGAACCAGCTGTGCTGGTTCAAACCCCGACTTGCATATCTGGGATTACCGGATTGCGTATGTAAATAAACCTCATCTAAAATTATTATTATTTGCTGTGGGCAAACAGCGTAAGGAATCCCGCTTCTCTTCAGCAAGGGGTGCCACTCCATTATAACTTTTATCAAACTCAAATATAAATAAATGGAAGCTATTATGAATGCAGCAGCCCTATCGCCGTCGGAGGTCCTCACGCACCGTGCGCGCCCGCACGTCTCCGGAATTCGACCCTGAAGGTAAAAGCACCTGCGGCAGCACTTTGACTCTTGAGGAATGTATATACCACCTCTTCCGGATACCTGTTCGGATTTAGCAGAGCTTTAGCATACTCAAAAAAAATCTGTAGGTCATCATTCAATTTCGCAAACATAGATAAAGTAATTAATACATAGTTTGTTTGTTGTCGTACTATTTGTTTATGGTTTTTATTTTTCTATTTAGCTGAATTCAATTATGTAAGCGTTGCGTTGCGTTGTACACGTTGTGAAGTGTAGGACGGCCCCCCACAAGGTGAACTGATGACATCACAGGCGTCGCAGGAAGCTGGTGGATGCGAGTGGCAGAGGACCGAGATGTGTGGAAGTCGTTGGGGGAGGCCTATATCCAGCAGTGGACGTCTATCGGCTGAAAGATAGATAGATAGAAGCGTTGCTTAAAAAAATAAAAAAATATGGTGGTTGGTCGCGATCGTCGGTCCGTACACAGCTATTTCCATATACAGTGTTTATTTAAATAATAATAATAATATTTCCCTTTTGGTCCATCCGCCAGTCGCCCATAGTCCACCAAGCTGGGCTGGCTGACTTCACGTCTTTAATATAATAATATCGCCAGACGAACACACCAACTATACGGTCCCACACTAAGCAACCCTTGTATTATGGGTACCGTACAATGGAATGAGGGCCCCCTCCGTATATAATACTTATATAGATCACACAATGCTTGTCCCTACCAGGATTCACACCCGGGACCGTCGGCGCAAAAAGCAGGGTCACTACCAACTGCGCTAATCAGGTTCAATCAGAGGTTTGGACCAGCGTTACCAATGTGAAATTGGCTATCACTTTTATTTTGCAAATTAAAAACTTGGCTATCACTGCTTTTTTGCAAATTCCAACTTGGCTATCACTGCTTTTTTGCAAATTCCAACTTGGCTATCACTGCTTTTTTGCAAATTCCAACTTGGCTATCACTGCTTTTTTGCACAGCGTCCCCAATCAACGACAATTTGTCAATGACTGCGTTCATTAAACATCTAATAGCGGAGCATTAAGACGTAACGACTTCTAGATTAGTTACATTGTTTGAAAAAAAAGTTTTAATTAATATATTTGTGGTCCTTGATTCCAAGCATTCCTGCAACACAGGTCTGACTAAAAATATTTAAAATCCCTTCTCCAACTCCTAATAAATCTGGCTTTGGAGTACTACGTATACATTACAAAAAACATAGATGAAGACACTCAGCGTACTGTATTATCCTATATCTTCGTCCCTCTCAGTTGGAATTTAGATCAAGCCGTCTAGTAGGGGTTGTAAGAATACATAAATCAGCTCTTTGCCCTCAACTTTAAACAACCAAACATCTAATGAAGCATCTCTTCACGGAAATTAAAAACAACTTCTAAACGTCCCCGTCGCAGGGGCCGGGAGGGGGTCGCACAGTGGTGGGGATGCCCCACTCCCGTATTTTGCGGCTATTCCAATTATACGCCTTATGAAATAGTTGTGGCGCGGCAGACGATTTCACAGATGCCCGTAATATCGGGACGCGATAGGCGATTGGAATTTTTGTTAGAACATTCGCTTGGTCATAGGCGGAGCGGGTAGCGATGCTAAGTTTAAAAATTGTACAGGTACATTACAATCTGCCCGTAAAACTTCAAGTTAAAATTTTGTTGCGATTCGTTTTGCTACCTTTTCGTTGCCATTCGATTTTCCACTAGTCCGGTGAAGTTTCACTACTACTATGTGTCCCAGCACACATTTAGATTTTTCGCAGGTTTACTGCAAATTATTTCAAATAACCAAAAAAATATTTCAAAAAAAAATATTTCAAGGAAAACTATTAAAAAATATAGATTAAAAAAAAAAATATTTTATTCCATCCATCAAAAATATTTTTTCACAAACAACTTTAACTAATTAAAAATTATTATATATTATTATTATTATATATTCAAAAAAAATATATTCCAAAAAAAAAAAATCTCCCTCCGCTGCCACCTCTCACCATGCGGCGGTAACGCTTTTTCGTGACATAAAAAATCCTAATACCCACCGTCTATATAGAAGTTTCACTTCAATAATAATATTGTACAAAACAACTTATGAAAATAAATCCAATTTCGGAAATTAAGATGACTTACTTAAGCGCAATACGATCATATCTGGATCTATGCATTGCTAGCATTGTAATATCTTGTCAGCCGACTCGCTCCGCTTATGGACGTACCCGCAACATTAGCCACCTCACGCTCATACCGCTCAGAATGAGAGAAATATAGGGGCACCATCAAGGTTTTTAAATTCAGTCCATGGATTGGCGGAAGAACTCATTTATTAGAATTTTTCACCATTATTGGTATTCTTTTGATTATCATTTTTCACTTATTCAAAGACTTTATTGAATGCTCCTTTCGGCTATTAAAAAAATAGTCTAGGTATTTATTAACTAGCTTTGGCCCGCGTCTCCACGCGTACAATAATGCCTTTTTACTCAGCATAATAATATGTATCCTGTAGGTCTAACTAATCGCGGGCCATCTAATAATGAACATCCTGTTGAAATGTTTCCAGTTGTTTTTCGGTGCGCGTTCTGAGCCCGCGGGATGCATTGCAGGTTGTTGCTATCAAACTTAATCAGGCGCAGTGCTTCAACATTGGTATTTTTTTTTTTCGTGAGATCCTATGTTTTTTTCTAAAATAATAGTAGCCTAAGTTACTCCTTGTTACATCGGCTATCTGCCTGTGAAAGTCCCGTCAAAATCGGTCCAGCCATTTCAGAGATTACCCGGAACAAACAGACCAACAGACAGACGGACAAAAATGGTAAAAAATGTTGTTTAGGTACAGGTACCGTGTATACATCCAAATGCACTTAGTAAAAAGCTGTTATTTTAATATTACAAACAGACACTCCAATTTTATTTAATGGGGAATAGATATTATTCCTATCGTCGCATAGTCATTAGACAATGCAATATACACTGTATATGGGGCGGGTAGATCGCAAGACGGAGTGTAATCTGTCCGCCATCTAAGTTTAATCCGCCGGTGCGCCGACTAACTCAGTTACCGGTCCATCACGACGGACGCCTGTTGATTGCCTCCACAACAGACTGAGGTTTACATAGTTGTAAAGTTCACATAGTTTTAAAGGCTCTATAACCGTAATGATGCCATGGCACACACATACACATTGTTAAAAGGAATCATTGAAAATCTTCGATAACTATACCGGGCTTACGTCGTCCTGTTCAAATTTGAAAAGATTTTCAAATGTTCTTTCCCTAAATATATTATTTTTTATGTTCCAATTTTTCGAGTATTTAAGATTTTCTTTACCTAAAAACCTTACGGAATAATAATGAACGATTTTTTTTTATGTTCGTCATAGTGAATATTCTGAAAAATATTCAAATCGGCCCAGCTGTTCTCCAGTTGGTGATGCACATACCAACGAACGGCATTTAATTTCGATTCATTAATACCTCCTAATTCATATCAGAATTTGCTAAACCAGACCTTTTGTATACCAGTGAGTGAACCTTGTAGGGTCAAGCCGTAGAGGAAGATAAAATTTATTCGCTAAGATAATAATCGTGTTTTGAACCTAGGCTAAAATTCTCACATACATCAAAAAGATTAAAACAATTAGTCCACTGAAAAAGTTTTCAAATCGATGAGACACATAGACAATAGATATCGGCCTCTTTACTTTATAGAATATTCCTACCTGTCATTTTAATGTTACCGTTTTTTACATATAAATACACTTACAAAAAAAAGGCAATATTTTTTTAATTTATTAATTTTATTGTGAACTTTACATTAGATTGGAACAAAGAATTAAATCAGGTATGTTTTTATTATGTGTCCTACAAAAAAAATCTTCAAGATATTAAATCAGATCGCGTATATTTTAAGTAGTACACGAAGTACATTTTCTGATATGCACAGGAACATAGATCTTAGTCTCAACTTACTAAAACATGGTAACGACCCAACAGGCCGCGATACCAAACGCTCTTGAACTCCAAGATAATCTACAAGTATAATAATATCGCCAGATAATCACAACAACTTTACAGTCCCAAACTAAGCAACACTTGAAAATATTATGGGTACCGTATTAAGAACTGGGGGCGACCCCTGTAAATAATTAACCTGTACCAAAAATATAAAGAGGTACAGTTTACGAGTTTTGATGTAGGGGGTAAGCTCTGGAACTACAGATCATCCCGCACTATCCCTGAGTGATATAAGGGTAAGCTTTATCGAAGAACCACTGGCTACGCCCATGGCTTTTATATCACAAGTACGAGTTAGTCCTCCCAGTGACCTTGTAGTGTTCGCAGGATGACCACAGACGGAAAATGCACGTTCGGTACCCGAATGCCCATCGACATTCACATGCTGAACGAGATAATCTACCGCGAGGTGAAGAACTTCCGCAACTACAAGATATACAGACCCAACTTTGGATGTAAGCACCAGTTTTAATAATTACCAGCACAGTGGTGTAGGGTAGGTAATAAACTATAGAACCTCTCTTGAAAGTCCTACGTCAGCTCTTATGGTCCAGCATAATTCAAGGTCAAAGTCTTCTTGCGTATAAATGATTTGACTTTGACTAGTGCTTACGGGGGCACTTACAAATTATGATTTCCTTTTTTTTTGTAGCTCATCAATCGGATCGGAACGCGACCGCAACTTGGCTTGGGCTGGGCTTGTCTTTTTTTACAAAATATTTTTTTTTTACATTTATAGTAATGAGTTTTATTTAACTCCAGCGCATTGCCTTCCTAAGCACACACGCTACACTTTAAGTGTAGCCTGTGTGTGCTAATATCTAAGCTAAGCTAAATGTATTCCAATCCGCTACATCATTTTTCTTCTCTATCGGAAATACGATTGTCGTGGAATCAGAGAAATAGCCTATGATGCATCTGTAGAACATCACTTCAAGCTGCTCTAGTGTCCGATATTACCATACCATCTTTTCGTGTTGGTAACAGCAATACCTGTTACGGGAAAATTCTACGCGGCGCACGACCAGCTGAGGGCGGAGTCGGAGGAGCAGACGCAGAAAGTGATCGGCTACCACAAGAATGTATCGCAGACCAGGGCGATGGGGCCCCACAGCAAGTACACCGCGCCCGCCACCGAGAACCAGGTGTAAGTGACTACAGATACTGACATTTAAGAGGACGCTTAGACTTTCGGTGATATTTACCAATAGGTTTGGTATCCAATGTAAGTTTAGAGTTTGATATTTGTATCTATTAACACCTTGAGTGCGGTGCCATTTTCAGAGGACTTTCAGCCAGTGCGTTAGAGACCTATTCGACCTCATAACCGAGCTTCACTGTAGTGCGTATGAGACCTAATCCATCTCCTAAAATAAGGTATTTTAAAAAAACTCATATCTTTATCAAAAAATAAGATACAATCTATGTTCTTTCTGTAAATAATGGAGAATTAACTGTTCTATCTCAAGTTTGCTACGCATGGGGATATGAAAAGTGGATTATGAGATATAACGAAAAAAAAATTAGGTATCCATTGAATCTCGCATCGCAAGTAAAGATAGATCCGTTTGGGTTGTGACTAGTAATGGGATCAAAATAAAACCCCAGTTATCGATGGCTAAACTTTTTATGAAGTAATCATTTAAACATAGTAATATTGATTTCTTGTATTTACGCGAACACTACACATTGAAATAAAACTAATCTTATGGATTTTATCGTGTTTATTATTTGTTTTTAACGTTCCCGTCGTTTCGGCTGTTTTACAGCAACCCTGGTCACGGGAGGACTGACCATGGTGACTGTCCTTCCGTGAATGATGAATTATGATAATCCATAAAATTAGTTTTATTTCAATAAACATAGTGACCTAAAATATATTTTAGAAAAATGTTCATCATTGAAGCATGGTAAACATATTTGTTGATCGCATTGCACACATAGTGTATTTATTCGTTTGGCTGTTTTGGATGCATCTGTGCTACTAAATGTAAGCCGTAATTTACTGTGACAGCCTGTGCAACGACTTTTTTGCTACCACGCTGACAAAATATAAGAGCGTATTTTTTTTACATGGAGTGCGCAGGTACACATTATCGACATTTGAACAACACTGAGCGCGAGCTAACGGCGCCCGCGCCGCCCGCGCTCCGCTCCTTGCGTCTATGACGCCTGTGTTTTAGGAGGTCCGAAAGATCTCTTCACGCAACAGATGTATATTATTACAACTCAGTGCGTTAGAGACCTCATCCATCTCCTATTTTTTTTATTACATTATTGAATCAAACTCGCAGCGGGAAGTAGGTATGTATATTTGTCTCTGTCAAACACATAGAAATAAAGAAGTTACGACCTCCCGCACAGAGGTGGAGAACACGATTTTCGGCGCCGCACCAGCTGAAAGTCACGTTAGAGTTCTTTTAGACCTCCTAACGCAGTCAACGTGTTAAACCTGAACTCACAATTATTAACAAACTGGTCGGGTAAAACCTGATAATTCTCGATAAAGTAAAACAAAATCATCTTAAACAAATGGGGGAAGTGGAACACACCACTAAACCTCGGCTTGTCAACTTTTCCAATTATAAAACAAACAAGTTGATTGAAAATTAAAGAAGCCAGCAACACCGAACACACACACACACACACCACGCACACACCAGCACACACAGCTAACCAGAGCTTTTCTATCATAAGCCTTATTCCATGTCTTGTGCTCTATTCAGTTACGGCTGGGACTTCAAGCCCTTAGTCCCGATGGACCGAAACGATCGCCGCTTCTACAATCCGAAGCAAGAGAGCCAAAACACCAAAATAGAGATAATTATCCTCATGTCCAACCCCAAGAACAAGAAATGAGAAAACTTATCATAGACCTATGTTCAGTACAAGACTGTATAAACGGTGGAGCCCTCCACACTACATCTAAACTCTATAACATTATCTCTACAAGTCTCTACTTCTAATTTGTACTGTTTGCCATTTCGTGAGAGAGGCGGGTACCTCATAGCACACTCGTAAGTAGTTTTCATAGCCGCAAACAAACGCTACACACCCACACATGTACACCGTGACCCACACACAATCACAAAACACAACTTAACTATTTTTATACGGAATTTTATAGTTTAGAGGGTAACCCTTCTAATTAGCGAGACCCTATCAAATTCCTGTGTGGGCGTAGTTACATCACGAGACTTTAAAGCAGGGATTCCCAAACTATTTTGGGCAAGAGACGCCTTTTCCAAAATGAACTGATACCTCAGACCCCCCCCCCCCCATTGCCAAATTACTTTAAATCATATATCTCGTTTTTTTATATTATACAACATACATACTTGTGTGTAACATACTTGACTCTGACTTGGTTGAGATTTTTTAAAAGTACAGATACTTCCTACTGAAATAATAGTAATTCTTATAACTATATTCTTTAAGTTTCAAATGAGGGCTTGTGTTAATTAATAGGGGTAGATTTTTAGACTTCATCGACCCCCAAAATCAGTTTTCATTTCTATCGACCCCCCTGGGAAACCGATATCGACCACTTTGGGAATCTCTGCATTAGAGTAACGCTTGGTCAGACATCTTCTCTAAACCTAATTATAATAACAGTTTATATACCTTTATCATAATGAAAATGTTGTTACTAAATCATTAAAAGAAAATTAGCATTTTCTGCATTAGTCATATTGAAGTAACTGACAAAATGGCGTAAGTTTTATTCGTCACAGCTCTATAACAGTTTATGTATACCTTTATTATAATGATTATTTTAGTACTAAATCATTAAAAGAACATTAGCATTTTCTACATTAGTTATATTGAAATATAGACACTGACAAAATGGCGTAAGTTTTATTCGTCATCGCTCTTCTGTTTAACGGCGCATTTATTCCAACTGCGGTGGGCTTTGTTCTTGAAGTCACTCCTCTCTAGTGGCTGCAAGTGAGCCGCGGCCACGCGGTCCCTGTAATAAGATGGTAGGTTCTATTATAGCTTGATTGCACGTTACTTGTAAAATGGCGAGACAGTGCTCTCGGCTGGGTAAACAAGGCTTATAAGTACCAAGCACTGTTCCCACTGGCCGAGCACTCGCACACACACGCACACACACGTTTTTTTCTTCAAGATATATTATTACATATAGGTATATTTTTTTGTTTTTATAGTACCTATCATTTTTGCAGGGGGCGAACCCAGTATATCTTGACTATAATACTTACATTAAAGATCCATGACTCGGATGTTTGTATTACGGAAGCTTTGCTCATCACAAAGTTATCCCTTACAGGACAGTAAGCAGGGCCACTACTACTACTATCGTCTATATGGCGCTACGTATAACTATACTTTCGCTATATATTTCCGTTCACCGATATGGATGGCGGTCTTAAAAAGATCATAAGACTATTATTAAACATTTTAAAATTGGTCAAAGTACAGAGCTTTGTCAACCCCTCCCGCCCCCCGTATCTGCAGTGCATTAGCATGGCATATAGTCATTTAGCACAGAATGTAACCACATACGGCTTGCTGCATTCCGACACTGACCACCTAAATTGAATGCGTCCTAATTTGACAATATTAATATCGCTTAGGGCTCGTGCTAATGTCTCTTACTCACTCAAACTCCTCATAAGTCCTCGCGGTGTGTATCGCGTCACACTTCACATCGTTCACCCGCTGGTGCTTCCGATCCTCGTCTACGCAGCTCCTAAGCTGATGCTCCATCGCCGAGAAATCTTCTTGGCTTAGTGGTTTGTTCATTGCTTTTAAGAATCGTCGATTTCGACTATGGCGTTTGAAGTAACAAAGCGGTTTCCATGGAAACGAATGTTTATTTTATGATATTTTTTTATAGGCAGAGTGTAGAATCTTGTTATTGCGAAAGAGTTATTATTAAACTCACCGCAAACGGAATGACGGGGCCGACTATATAAAACATATAAGAGGGATGTAAGGATCATATACCTATTAATATATAAGTATATATAGTGAATTGTGTGTGTGTTCTGTGGTGTGTCAATACTACAATAATTAGGAACATATCATTTATTTATATACGTCCTAGATCTTTGTAAAAACCCATGAAGGTCCCTATTTTAGGAGATAAGCAGAGACAGCAGGTGAATCCAGAAGCACAGATTAGATAATAACCAGAACTAACACTAATCTTCATCTAGCTTCTCCAGAGTTTTACACTTATAAAATACCCAATAACTGATGTGTATAAAATTAGAACTTGTGACACTCGACATACCTGAAGGGATCCTTATACTGTGTATGTGAACACTTTATAAAAATGATTTTACAATCATTATCAATTACTTATTAACGATAGAAAATCTTTCTAGAGGATTCCTCGACGCAACCGGCGACCCAAGGGCCGGGCATTTCCTCGCTCAGCGAGTAGCTTTGGATATTCAGCGAGGAAATGCGGCCAGCATCGTGGGCACGCTACCGCATGGGCCAAATTTTATACTCTTTTTGTAAATATTAAGTAGCTTTTCTATACTCTTTTTAATTTAAATTTCTTTGTAAATATTTAAGTTATTTTCTTTGTAATTATTGTATATATTAAACGAGTTTCCAACTGTTAGATGAGTAGATACCTTGTCAGTATCAAAAGCACTCATGGCGATGAAGAACTACATAGGTACCTAATTGATTGTTATAGATAGTAAAGCGCGAGATGATCACACTGCTGCTAATGTAGCTCCATCGATCATGTTATATCACTGCTAGCCGCAAATAGGTAGCTTTTAAGATAAAGTAACGATGTATACCTATTGGAAAACAATGGATAAGATCTATCTAAAGCAATACCTATAAGGCCGATATTACATTGATGTCAATAAATTTCTACGAGTGTGGAGTATAGCACGTGCAACGTCAGATGTTGTTGCCGTTACAAATGAATTAGGAGTAGTATAATGATAATTCAATTGACCATTACTTCACAGCATGTCAAGTACGAGCTAACTGACCACTTTATAGTTATAGTCTACCGTATTTAGACATTTTGTATGGAGAATTGAAGAGCGCCTCGAGCGGACGGTATTTAAAACTTTCAATTCTCCATACAATTAGTTGACGAATAATCTCGTACAGTACGTGACGTACTACAGGATGTGTGTTAGACAATGTTATTACAACTAATTACTTAGTAAATGAAGACGTACTTCTATTATAGAATAAATCTAGCACACCCTCGTAGTGGCCGCAAGAGAGTTAGGTGCCTATTTATACCGTTGTCTTGTGCACATAACAGGGAATCCTAGTTTGGGAGTATCCAAATTTAATATTATGTGTACAAGAAATTTTATATTATGTGTACAAGCAAGGGTAAGAATAATAAAAATACTAATACCTATGTAGGTAAGTACCTATTTGTCACGTACAAAGAATTGGATACCTACACTACATAGGTTATCTATAATGTATAAGTAACCTGGCCGGTAGGTACTAAGTGTATGGGTCTCAGACAAAGTATGGGTAAAAGGAATGCCAAGCTGGTAAACTGGATGCATTCCACGCATGCGCAGGCAGTGAACGCACCCGCAGCAATCGATCGAGCTTTTCTGTACTCCGCATGCCACGCGCTAGATGGCGCTAGTGTCAATGAACTTTTGACGTGAACTTGATTGATACTTAGAATAACTTAACCAAAATATTCTTAGCCTTAGCTTTATATGTGATGTGAATAGTGATAAGCGTGGGAATCTATTTTAAAACCTTTAAGTTATTATAATGTAATACGTGTGAAAGGTCCATGTGCGTTTTGTGTCGTGACCCGCTGTGTCCTGGATGTCCCTCTTAAAAACTTGTGAAATTCCATTGAATAAGGTACGTGCTCGTATTAATCACTGTATATAGCTTAGTTACAACTTATATTTGAATAATAGTATCATATTTTACTTTTCTACGGGCAGAATGTTGCAAAAATTCACTAAAAGTGGTAGGCGAAAGTGATCCTCTACTTGCTACTGCTCATTTAGGTAGGTCTTTAGATAATGTACCTTATAATTACCAGACTGTTGTGATCAGTTTATCAATGCCAATCTATATTTATACGAATGTCAGTGTTTGAGATAAATTTGTTAATAGATTTTCTGTAGAAAGCTTCTAGTAGTAGTGATCAACTTATTACTTACTTTGAAATGCGAAATTGTTCACTAAGATAAATACGCAGACTAATAGGTTTGGTCTTAAACAGTGTTCCAATCATGAGTGTATTTGATTCTTCAGTTGTATAGTTCTTTAGATTTCTTGATAAAGTAACAGCCTCAGTAGAAGTGAAACAAAGTAGTATAAAGGCAATAGAATAGCACGCAGATATATTGGAACATATTTGACAGAATTTGAGTGTACAGCAATGCACCTTTGCCCAACTTAACCTCCGCCTCTAAGGCTTAGTTTTCAGACATCCATGGTTAAGTTTTTATTTCATTGTTTACCAATTTCTATTTAATTATAAAATATGACTATTCATAAGTGCTCTAATGTCCTATATCTTGTTTCCTACCTCATTGACCTCTAATATTATTGACAAACATTTTTATATTTATCTCTTCACGAAAATCTCAGCATTTGTTACTGAGAGTTAAGAATAGGGGCAACGGAATGTTATGGAAAAAGTTAAAAAAAAAAGTAAAGTAGTACCTAGGTAAAAAAATTAACAATAATGATTAAGATTGGTTTATTTGTGAAAATAATTTATTTAACCTTACAATTACATTCAGCCTTATGTCAGGGGAGCTTGAATTTATTAATACAAATAGGCAGTGTTCACATAATGTGGTAACCCCAACCGACACTATAGTTTATTTCTTAGATTTCTTCTTTTTAGACTTCTTTTTTTTCTTGTGCTTTTTCTTTTTATTCTTCTCAGAATCACTGCTTGATGATGAACTAGAGGATGAGGTTGATGATGTACTTGATGATCTGCAAATAATTAAAGTATTAACTCATACCCCAAATATTGTTAAATCCCCTATTACTAACCCCCAATGGAAAAGAAGGGGTGTTATAAGTTTCAAGTTGTCTGTTTTGGACATTGTAGCTCGCAATCGGATGGATTTTATAATGATTTTTTAATTTAAAACATCATTTAATTTGATTGGTTCTTATCACTATTTGATGATGGAAATCAATTGAGCAGTAAGATTCCCTTTTTAAGTTAAGTTTACTTGAGTATCCAAGTTGAGCATGCAAGTAATAAGTAGGCAACATAAAGTGTCTGCTATACCAGACATGTATTACTTTATACTTGCGGGGCTGTTTACATGAGGAATCTTGTTACTTGCATTCTGTCATCACAACACCAAGCATATATTGGCAATAGGTTTTGATAGTAAGTAGTTAACTGAATTATACCTTTTTCTCTTCTTACTCTTCTTCTTCTCCTTGGCCTTGGTCATTTTCTCCTGCAGCTTCTGCCGCAGCTCCGCCTCTCGCAGCTTCTGTAGTGGGGTTGCATACTCATTCTCACTGTCACTGCTTGTGCTGCTTACATCCAACACTATTTCTTTATTGGGGTCCACCTGAGAGGAGGACGAAATGACAAGTATTTTATATCAATATGCAATAACACTGCTATATAAATGTGGCAAACATATCTAACTAATTTGTAAAGTCAATTTTAAAAATGTATAATCTCCTGAGATATAAGCTAGTACTTGGTATGCATTCCAATGCCACAGAAATCTTTGCAGGTGTGTGCACAATGACTCACCAAGGTTTCATAGCCATTAGATACATGGTATTAAAATGCACATGGGAAAACCAAACAAATGTTCATATCCAGTATATTTATACTTATAGTTTTATTATAAGTATGTACATTATTTTGGCGCACATCCCGACATGAGAGGTTTATAATCATAAGGCGATAACGAGTGGAAATCTTTTTTTTTTCTTTTACCTAATGGTCTTTTCCCTTTGGGTCAGGCTTGATGTGATTCTGCCAGAGTGGAAATCATATTGTAGTAATTCTCGTAGTCGCCACGTTGTCCACATGCAGACAAGGAGGCTTCAGAAAGCATCAAATATCAATACAAATGATGCTTAAAGATCTATAATAGTTAAATGTGATACTAAAACAAGTTTACCTTAATAAAGTTTCTGCATTGAAACGTTAGGTGTCCAGCATAACCACACTTCTTACACGCAGCCCTTGAGGTTTCCTTTCCGACTCTACTTACTAAGTCCGTGTAATTAGACATGATTTATTTGAATGAAAACGAAGAATGCTGGTAACTTGTTTTCTATACCAAAAATAACACGAAAACTTCGACCACTCAGCCAGCGAAAGTGTATGTAACGTCAAGCATCCGTCAACAAACATCGCGTTTCGTTTTACGTTATAATTGTGTAGGAATTTCAAACTTAAACTTGGGATAAATTCTGATTTAATTGGTAATTTAAAAAATACAGTTAAAGTTAGGAATCGTTATAAAAAGGTATTTTGTGTAATTATTATTTTTTATTTACAACTAGCTGCGCCCTGCGGTGTTACCCGCGCAAAAAATCATGTCGATCCTTTGCGCTATGAAAAATTAAAACAAATCTATCCCACGGGAACCATAAATTTTACCGGGATAAAAAGTAGCCTATGTGCTATTCCAGACTATAATCTATCTCTGTGCCAAATTTCATCCAGATCCGTTCAGCCATTCTGGCGTGATTGAGTAACAAACATCCATCCATCTATCCATCCATCCAAACTTTCACATTTATAATATTAGTATAGATATAGATAATCGTTGTAGTAACATAGAACGAAACGTTGAACTCAACCGTTCCCAATCATGCAGATCATCTATTTCTCTCGCTGTGTCATTATGCAAATTCGTTAACAAAGAATGAATATTTATTTTTTGTTACAGCTAAAATTAAAAAAATATATATGAAAATTCTAAGGTAACAAAAAGAAATGTTCGGCAATGGCGGAGTTCTTGCCTCTGTGCGACGTACTGTTCAACGTGATCTCGCTGGCGGGATACTTCTGCGATGTAGTGTTCGACGTCGTGATGGGGTACGCCCTGCTCGAGAGAGGATATAAGGGCACCTTCGCAGCCGCTATATCTATTGTAATAACGTCGCTGCTCATATCACAGGTGAGTTTTGTAATGTCATGTTATTTATCCTCCATCTGCAGCACTAGTAGCACAGCCGGCTGTGACGAGACAAAATGTCAGATAAATCCATTTTGTCACTTTCCCTCGTATCAGTTACGAAAGAGAGAACGCAATTTTGTGTGACATAATCCGTGATGAAGGTTTTGTCTTAACCTGCGTGCTAGACCTTCTTCTTTCCTCATAGGTTCGGGGATTCATATCATCATCATCGTCATCGCCATCGCCATCGAGATCATCTAATTCATTTATTTACCTTAACACTCGTCTTAGTACTTAAACAAGATGAAAGAAATTACTCGACACTGGCAAAAATGGCACTATTTTGTAGCTGATCGCGAACCTTAAAATAAGAACACCATCAGTTCCCCACCTGCTCTTTGTTCCGTCCCAGGTGTTGTCAATCCGCTGGTACCTGCACGTCTGGTGGGCTGGCGAGGATCGGAAGGGGCGGCCGCCCTGGCTGCCCATACTGCTGCACTGCCTACAACTGGGTGTGCTGTGGCGGTACGCGAGGCTGCTGGTACCAGTGGAGCTGAGGCGTGTGAAGCACCAAGTGAGGGACTTGTGTGAGTAAACAACTTTTATAGAGTTCAACAATAAAACACACTTCAACAACTTTATTGACAATGACGCAACGTCATCGACAGTTCGTGCTGTCACTGTCACAATTTGTTTTATGTTATCTGTGATATAAGAGGGATGGAAGACGGTACGTTGCCGAAACGGTACGTAAAAAGGATTGAGGTACTGATTAGAACAGTTGGTGGTGAACCTGCTTTCTGTACCGAATATCTTTGATTATAATCCTGGAAAACTTTGTGTGATGAGCACGAATGTTTGTACCCGAGTCATGGATGTTTAATCTAACTAAAAGGTTGTATTTATTAATATCAAGCCACTACCGCCCACTACCCAATACCCAATACCCATATTTTCGTTTCCATATAGTGTCTGTGTCACGTACAAGTTGACAACTGTCAATGGTTTAAAAAGAAAAGTATTTCGTTTGTGTTTTGTTTTCCCGCGCTTTTATTTCGCTCCCGCCTTTTCAGTGCAGCGTATTGTTATTTTTTATGGTCTCGTATAAATTAATAGAATTTTACAGCTCACCTGTTCACCCGACCGGCTACACTCCTTTAATTCTTTCTCTATTTTAGTTAGTAATACCTGATTATGCAGCAAACATAATCATAAATTTTTGCATCCCATAACACTTCGCAGTTTTTTTTATTCAACAACTATCAAGTCGCTGTAAGGCCTCAGCCTCGAATTATGCGGTCAGCGGGGCGGCGGCAGCGGCGGTGGCGCGGCAGGATCTTATGCGTATAATCAAGTGGACCCGTTCTCGAAAACAGCGGCGCGGGGGCGGGCAACGAGCGGTGCACTCCAGTCAAGCGGTGACCTGCGCCCGCGCTGCCCGTCTGCATTTGTTTTTGCGACGTGTCAAAATATATCGAGCGTTAGGAATAAATTTGAATCAAAAAGATGTTGTTCGTTCGTTGAACGGGTCTGCGTTGCCCGCCCCGCTCCCGCGCCGCCGCCGCTGCCGCCCCGCTGCCCGCAAAATTCGAGGCTGAGGCCTAATACGTTACACTTCAACGGTCTATTCCTCGATAATTAAGTTGTCGAATTATTTTACATCGATGTAATGTTTCATTGTAGTCTTTCCAATAACTTTTTACCGACATTAGTATCAGTATACCATATTGTGTTTTTCAAATTGAATTGTGATTTATTATAATAATACCTATAATTATTGATTGTTTATGATTCAGTATATTTCTTTATTTAAACGGCTCGCATCGGCTGGGTCAGGCACACCTGTAATAATTTATATTTCACGACCGCTGTTTAAAACATTTTTCATAAAAAGCAATCAACCAGAAAAAGCGAATCAGTACCTACATAGCTACAGTGACGACACCGCTATCACTTACCGCGCGTGCGACAGAGAAAGAACCCAACTCTAAGCTCCTACCTTCTAATTGGTGGTAATTATCACCAGGTATGTTGCGTCTCGTGCACGCGTTCTGCGAAGCGGCGCCGATGTTGCTGCTGCAGTTGCACATACTGTTCAAAGACACGAACCGAGAGCCCGCCGCCGAGCTCGGAGTCACGCCCGAGCCGAGTATTGACGATCCGTCAGGTATTCGACATACACCTACCTATATAACCTGCCATATTATAAGATCTGGTGCCGCGGTGCTAAGACCCCTGGGCCTATGAGGATTGCTGCCCCATAAATTTATGAATGATAGGTAATGAATATATAAGGTCCCAAAAGGCCCGGGACATGCCCCACATGGACTAAGAGTAAGATTCCAACCGCTACTGTACCTCTACAAATAACATGAAAATATTTTAATTTCCGTCAATCGTCCACATCCATGAACACACAATGGTTAATATCCCACTAATATTACATATGATTTATTAAAGAACCATTTTTTGACAACTTCACGGTTAAACAAAAAGATCTAGGAGCAGGGCTCCAAGTCTGCTAACATAATCGAACAGCAACCGCATAGCAACTGTCACTTTTGACAGATATCCCATATAATATCTGTCAGAAGTGACAGTTACTATGCGGTCGCTGTCCGATTATGAATCGATTGTGTTAGCAGACAGGCTGTTGGGGCAGAAAGGTTCTAGAATGGCGACCACGAACCGGAAGACTTAGTGTATGGTCCCCACAAGGTGGACCGATGATATCACACGCGTAGCAGGAAGCCGGTGGATGCGAGTAGCGGAGGACCGTGATGTGTGGAAGTCATTGGGGGAGGCCTATGTCCAGCAGTGGACGTCTTTCGGCTGGTAGAATAGAATCAGAATCAGAATATTTTTTATTCTCGTAGACCATTATGTACAGTACTTATGAATCGTCAAAAGTTACAAAATATTATGCTACTACTTTAGCACCCGTTCGGAATGCCGTTCCTATGGAGAAGAACGGGTAAGAAAGTCCATGGTGGCTCTTATTTTAAAAAGAAAGATCTTTTACATTTTTGAGCGATACATTGTTATAGGTATGTGAGAACAATGTAGGAACGGCTAATCAGACTTTAGCAGCAGGACAAAATAAATGAATAGAATAAAATAGAATAGCAGACTTAGGGCCCAGGTTACTCCACAGACAGCAAAGCGTTCGCGGAGTTGAACGTGATATCGGCGTGCCTGTCGCTGTTCTCCGTGTGCTGGGCGCTGGCCAGCTTCAGCAAGAACGTGCGGCTGCAGAACGTGCATCGGCTCGTGCTCACCTGGCTGGGAGTCATCTCGCAGGTCGGTTGGACCCACGGAGAAGGAGATGCCCTAACCAACTGTGCACTATGATGCCCATTTAAGGTGGAAGCGATCAGTCGCATTCCCATACAAATTTCAACATTGTAATACTCGATACACATACAGTTTTTTAGTTGTACAAGCATTGTTATCAATTCTCTATAAATTAAAGAGCTCGCAGAATGAAATATCAGGCAAAATCTTATAGTAATAACATCATAAAACGATATTAAATTTTAGGCTTGTGTGCGTGAATAAAAGCGCCTCTGTCCAAATTAACCCGTAACTAATAAAGCATCCGATTCTTTGTCTTTCAGTATTTACGGCGACAGATGGCAGCAGGAGTTTTTACTTATAATACATAAAGACATAACATTATAATATATAGAGAGATATAAATTTTCTATAAATAAGTATAAAGATTCATAATAAAAAATTAAAAATAAAAAATACATATAAATTTCGTTCGTCCATCGAACCTACGAACAATCGCATGTACCTACGTTTTTCACTTGAGCCACTTGGGGTGTGTTATTATCTGTGTGTGCAGATCGTCATGTATCCCTATTTCCTGTAATCCAAGTTTTTAGGATTTGTCTGCACCCAAAACATATTTTTTCGGGTTATTATAATAAAATAACCTACATACCTACATAAGGCATGTATTTATTTTTTTAAATAATCAATGAATGAATGAATATGTCATGTTTCAATTGGTTGTAAATATCATTGAAACCTATCAAAATATTCGTCGTCTTGACTAGTGGTCTACGTAGCCTAATGTTCTACACGGTTGATGCAAACGTGTACTATAGCAAGTTCAAATCTTGCCGGTGGGCTTGTCTTTTTGAATGATTGATATTGTTTCTGTAAGTGAATATTAGATTTCCAAAACACACAGCTCGGCCGTGTTACTCCAACATGGTGTGGTAGTAATATAACGAAAATATATATAGGTAGTATGTACACCTTCCAAGGCCATAGCTAGATGATGTCGTGTTACGAAATATGTCGCGCGAGTCTTTGTCGATTTATTGATCAATTTATCAAACATTTTTTTAGGCACTGCCGGGTGTGCTACTGATATATATATATATATATATATATATATATATATATCTATATATACTAGATGCGCCCGGCGGTGTTACCCGCGATAAAAAGTATGAAAAATTAAAACATCTATCCCACGGGAACCATACATTTTACCGGGATAAATAGTAGCCTATGTGTTATTCCAGACTGTAATCTATCTCTGTGCCAAATTTCATCCAGATCCGTTCAGCCGTTCGGGCGTGAAAGAGTAACAAACATCCATCCATCTATTCATCCATCCATCCATCCAAACTTTCACATTTATAATATTAGTATAGATATACATATATATATATATATATATATATATCAGTAGCACAGCCAGCTGTGACTAGAAAAAATGTTAGAATACATCGACAGCGACTCGCGCGACATATTTCGTAACATCGGTTTTTAGTAATTATTCAATATTGAATCAATCTGAGAAAATCTACATAGCGACCTATATGTGTACCTATCTCTTCTTCTTACTTACTGACTAGCTATAGGAAGGTACCAACCAGCAAGGCATGTATGTATATATATATATACATACATATATATCCAACCAACTAACCTAACACGATTGGCGATACAAGAAAGCAAGCCCCGGCACCTAGTATGAACGGGTTTTTCGAAATTATAGGGAAGCCTAATGAATGGGATACCCCTTGAACGTTTGAACAAATCAAGTGCGACATAGCTCGTAATTGAATAAATCTAAGAAAACATACCTATGTGCACCTATTTCTCTTCTTTTTACTTACCGATTTATTATAGAGTAGCTATAAATTGGTACCAACTAGAAACCTACTTAGTTTTAGATATATTGATATTACTTTTTTTTTCGTTTCTGAACGCAAAACCTTATACCTCGGATACGAGTACTCGTCTACATAATAAATAGGTGCCTAGGCCGAAAATAACTGGTTTTGATGCACATACATTCTGTACTTAGATATTATGTATGTGCTTACCTACTGTTATATTTTTTAAAATTATTCTCTTTGGATTCTGTTAATCTGAGGTATAGATATTTAATAAATATAAAAGTCGGTAAGCACTTACCAAGTTCTTAGAATGTATAGAATAGTGTTACTTATTTTGTTCTGGGTGTCTACGAAGTTAATTTATTATATCTTGACCAAATTGGCAGCATGTCTATGGTATGCTGATGCCAAATTCCAGAATTATAAAAAAAAATGGACTCACTACTCTGCTGCGACCGATTTCATGTTGTTTGTGATTATGTATGTAAAAACTTACTTCAAAATTCAAATAATAATTGTGTGGGATTTGCGATTAGTTTTGTTTTAATTTGTGTTTTGTTTGCTATTTGAATTGTAATGGAGATACTGATGGAATGTGACACTGGTGAAAGTCGGGACAACTTGGTAACAAATACCTTAGAGCATAACTCGTATTGTAAAGTGGCTACACAACACAAGTTCAATTTCATGATTATCACTTGCTTGTGCTTCGGACAACACAGCCCGATCTCTCTGATTGTACCGGATTGCCATCCCATCGTATTATGAGAGTGAAGAACATCAGCGCATCTAGTGGAATCTATTATATTAGTATAGATTCCAAAGTTGTACAGCAGTGACAGCCTCGTTGGCAGAACGCTCGCCTTGGAACGAGGTGTTCAGGTTCAAACCCTGGCTCCCATCACTGAGATTTCCGGATTTTCATGTGCGAATCTTATTTTCCACAAAAAATATCACTTGCTGTACGATGAAGGCAAACTTTGTGAGGAAACCTGCATGTCTGTCAAAAGTCGTGTGAAGTTCACTAAACTGCACTGGGCCTACGGCCTATATGCCCCTCATATTGAGGAGGCGTGTGCCCGATATAATGGCGATGGGCTCACCCTCTATTACATTGGTACCAAAATACCATCGGTGAAATGTGGGTGCATTGCAGTGTGACGGTGTATGTTGGCCCGTCTCTGGAACGATGATTGAATGATTGAATCTATACATGTCACAGCAGCATTTACCTTATAATAAGTATGGATACAGTAATAATTATTATTGGACTAAACAATTATTTTTTTCTTTTTAGCGGAGGAATGAAGCACAGGAGGTTGCAAGAATCAAGATGACTGTAAATTGTATAGAGTCGATTCTATATCATAATATTAGTATTTGAAACAATGTTATATTTACCTAATTTTAGAATACCAACAACAAACAACATTGTTTCAAAGAAATTTGGAAATGTAGCTGTATCCCTTATTAGGTATAGAACTACATTGCCAAATTTCTTATTCCCTTGTAAATTATAATAAATATTGTTCTTGTTGTTGATCTGGTATATTGTAAAGCGTAATACTTTTACAGTTATCATGCAAACCTTGCTATATTTATAAGATCTATACAATAAACATTATATTTACGAACATGAAAGTATACATTTTTCTTTTCTATCTTTTATTTCTGAAACTTTTAATATTGCAAAGCTTGCAAAAGTATTTCTATTATTTTACAACCGATAAATAAGTTTTTTTATGATCGCTCTACCTGGTGGCATAAAAAGACAACTTTTAGTATGCGAGACTTTTAACAAGTGCTGCGCTCTAGCGGCACAAAAAAGACGTGTATTTGTCTATGTGTGAGTGCCTATTTATACAAGGATTTTAGAAGCCATGGTATCTCATCCATTATAAATGATTTCAGGTTAATGTTTTTTTGGATATTTCAATGCAATGTCGTAGTAGTGCTCGCAATTTGCAACATCAAGTCTCATAGATGCTCGATGTTCGTGTAACTAGTTGCAGAAAAACAGGACCATCTATCGAAAATGTGCGGCAACCGACCCTGAGCATTCACCTTAAGCCCTGACGTCATAACTGGGCCCCAAGTCTGCTAACACAATCGATTAATAATCGAACAGCAATCGCATAGTAACTGTCACTTTTGACAGATATTGTATGGGATATCTGTCAAAAGTGACAGTTACTATGCGGTTGCTGTTCGATTATGAATCGATTGTGTTAGCAAGGATATCTGTCAAAAGTGACAGTTACTATGCGGTTGCTGTTCGATTATGAATCGATTGTGTTAGCAAGGATATCTGTCAAAAGTGACAGTTACTATGCGGTTGCTGTTCGATTATGAATCGATTGTGTTAGCAGACTTGGGGCCCAGTTGGTGTGTTTGTCTAGCTGTATTAATTTTGTTATTTCTTAAGTGATGTAATATCCGTCATACTAGATCATAAACAATTTGAGATGCAATAAAGAATGATTTTTATTACATTTAATTTACTTAACTTTACATATGGGTATATCTATATATTCGACCGTTAATGACAAATTGTGAATTAACAAATTTTTATTAAAATAATATAAGTAATTGTAATATTTACAAACTAATATAACTTAAAAAGAGTATAGAAAAGCTACAAAATGTGTAAAAAATTTGGCCCATGCGGTAGCGTGATGATGCTGAGCCCAAGATGCTGGCCGCATTTCCTCGCTGAATAGCCAAAGCTACTCGCTGAGCGAGGAAATACCCAGCCCTTGGGTCGCCATATAAAGAATTGTAATTCAAATGATAGCATCAGTGTGTTATCGCAGTTCCTGTGGCGGCTCGGCACGATATCAGCGCGCATATGCGCGCTCACAGTGTACGCTCTAGTCTACGAGTATTGGGTCTTCTTAGTTATAGGTGAGTATACTAATGAAGCGACCTCTTAAAAACCTCGTTACAGTACACACTAGATGGCGTTGCATACGAAGTCCAGAACAATGACGATTCTCCACACATTCTGGAAACGCACTATGAGAGTTTTCGGAGCACGAAACATATATACAAGACCCCCACAATAACGGCGGGGACATAGCGGCCGCCCCGCCAGGGATGCCACCCGCCTGGCTGGCAGATTTTCACTTGTCATTTTTTTAATGTCAAATAATTTGATTTAATTCTTTGGGAATGTTATCTTTGTAACCTACTGTGGGCCGTATTAAAATATTTTACACTATAATTTTTACACCGTACAAACTATTAGCCCGTTTACGAGCGGCTTAACTCAGCAGTTTTACGGCAAGATGACATTTTTGAAGCCCATTTACGGGCCCTTAAATGGGGCTTTATGGTGTTTCTCCACTCTGCAGGTCTTCACTGGCTATCCATGTTTTTATGGCTGATCTCCCCAAAGAACGTGTTTCACGGCGAGCGCATCAGCCGGCCTCGCAAGGCGTACCTGTCCGCGCTCATCGCCTTCGTCTACGTGTTCGCGTATATCAACTTGCAGGAGTTGAACCACCGCCAGAAGATGGTGAGTGACTTCCATACATACAGCAGCCGGAATACGTCAACTGTTGGACATAGTCCTTTTACCAACCGAAAAAGGTCCACTGTTGGACATAACCCATGCATCAAAAGGAATATAAAGGATCTTCTCAGTTGAGGTCGCGTTCCGATCCGGTTGTAGACTTAAGAAAAAAAAAATGTAATGACAATTTGTAAGTGCCCCCGTAGGCCTATACGAAATAAATGATTTGACTTTGACTTTGAATAAGTTCTTTGTTGGACATAGCCCACCCATCAACCAAAAAACTTCCACTGTCAGACATAGCTCAGCTGAAAAATGCCCATTGTTGGACATCCCATCTATCGTGCCCAGCCCATCCATCAGGCGGAATTCGTCCTCTGTTAGACATAACCCATCAATCGGCTGGAATAAGTCCACTGTTGGACATAGCCCATCCATCAGTCAAAAACGTCCACTGTTGGACATAGCCCATCCATCAGTCAAAAACGTCCACTGTTGGACATACCCCATCCATCAGGTGAAAAAAGTCCACAGCTGGACATAGCGCCCCCCCCCCCCAATGACTTCCACACATCACGGTCCTCCGCCACTCGCATCCACCGGCTTCCTGCTACGCTTGTGATATCATCGCTCCACACTGTGGGGGGGGGGGGGGGGGGGGGGCGTCCTACACTACGTCTTCCACCTTGTGGTCACCATTCTAGAACCTTTCTACCCCTACGGCCATCGGTTCATCCAGCTATATCCCGCCAATTGTCGCATCGACTTCAAAGTGCTTATCTTGAAGCTGAAGTGATGTACGCCAGGTGACGTTCTACTGCGTGATGGTGGTGGAGAACAGCCTGCTGGTGACGGCGTGGTGGTGGTCGGGGCGCGCGCAGCGGCCGGCCGCCGCGGCCGCCGCCACCGCCGCCGCCACCGCCGCCGGGATCGCCTTCATGCTCATATACTATAGGTACGTCACGTATACTCGCATCTGCGAAGTAGTACGCATTAAACGCTCCAATTGATCTCGGAATCGGCAAGCAATGATAGCCAAGTTGGTAAAACGCTTGCCTCGGTAATGTCCCACAGTTGGGCACGGGCCTCCCCTCATTTCGAGGGGGATTGGGCGATAGTCGACCACGCTGGCCCAGTGCGGGTTGGCGGACGTCACACGACCTTTAACGGGTTCTCTCAGATATGCAGGTTTCGTTATGCAGGTTCACCGTTTAAGTGCCTAAATACAATAAAATAATATAACATTTTCTCCAGGTACTTTCATGTTCGAAGACTCGGTTACATGCTGGGCGAACATCAACAGGGAACCAACAGTACAAACACGTCGTCACAGAATAAAGACGGTATGTATGTGGACCCTTACCAATTGCTGAAATTAACCCCTAAATTTATAGACGTTCTATAACTTTATCAAACGTCATAGAGTACTGCGCAAAGCAAAACTCTTGTGCGCAGTACTATATGACGTTTAACAAAGTTATAGAACGTCTATAAATTTGGGGATAAAACTATATCTGCGCATCGCAGCTAATAACAAGAGCGTGGCATGGTTGCACGACATATTTTTTTTTTTTTTTTTTTTTTATAATATGATTTATTATTAAACTGGCATTATCCGGTAGTAGCGTGTGCGCCTTAGCAACATGTTTTGTCTTGTCTCTGCTCTTTGGTCGCCAGCGCAAACTTGATTTTTTTTATGAAAATAAAGTCAAGAATACACACTATCTACTGAACAGAACCAACATCAAGCTGTCACAGCATATAACCTGCCCCCTGATTACGTAACATGCAATAGCCTAGCGATAGCAATAATAGCGCAATATTCGCTATTAAATTGCTAATTCGTATTACGTAGCGCTGCGACGTCATACAAATCTGCGGTTTGAAAGCAATTATTGAGAGATTATTTCTGTCGCTTTTATATCGCTAAGCTTGACGAGATACGTAATCTGGGGGATGAAAGTACTTGATCCATTCATGTTGTTCAGGAATACAATCCAACCAAGGGGACCACGCGGTGATACCGGGCGTCTTCAACTGCAGATTCTCAAACCCAGTCAGTAGCAGGTGAATCCAATCATATTATTATGTTTTCAACACACTTGCTTGTAAAGTGGCTCTTAATGCACCGGTTTTAGGTTCATAATTAAGTTTATTATACACGAGTGCGTTTTATTTTATATCACCGCACTAGTTTTTTTAAACTTGTTATTTTATTTTATTTTTTGGCAAAGAGGTTTCATGTCAAACAATTGTTTTAAATTTTTGGTGAAATAAACTGTGTTAGTCAAAATATGATAAATAAATATTTTTTCTACAAATTAAATTAATAAATAATTACAAACATATTCAATAATAATATTTTTTATAAGTTTTTTACGGCTTTGTTATCTGCGCTTTCAACTGAGGTGCGAAATAAAAATATGGGCGCCAGTTTTGTTCTGTGGCCACGTTTCACAAAATTGTCTTTTTATGATATATTTTCCTCACAAGTGTGTGGAAAATTATTGCACAATTATTGTACATATTATCTTAATAAATTTTTTAATATTTAAGTAAAAATAGTGCGGTAGCTTTTGCAAAAATGGAAGACCAACACATGGGGCGACACTATTTTACTGGTATTCGATCATTCCACAGGTATTTAGGTTGACATTATATTCAAAACTCATACCATGGGATCAGCAACGATTACTTATACTATAAGCGTTGATGTAAAACTGTGATGTTCTGTGCAGTGCGGCGAATGGGCGCAAGAAGAAGAAGCCGACGTCGTTCGTGCCGCCGCCCGCCGCCCCCTCCCCCTCCCCCGCGGCCGCCGCCCCCGCCGCCGCCCCCGCCCCCGCGCCCGCCCCCGCCGCCGCCTTCTGGAGGCGCCCCCTGCCCGCCGCGCACAACCACCATGTAACTATACCATTGCTTATAGCTTCGTAAGCGAACCAAGCACGGTCCCCTCACTATGAACTATCCCACAAATATTATGAATGTTAAAGTTTGGATGGATGTGTTTGTTACTCAATCACGCCTGAACGGCTGACCGGATCTGGATGAAATTTGGCACATAGATAGATTATAGTCTGGAATAGCACATAGGCCACTTTTATCCCGGTAAATTGTAAGGTTCCGTGGGATAGATTTGTTTTAATTTTTCATACTTTTTAATCGCGGGTAACACCGTGGGGCGCAGCTAGTTATTAATACGACTCAAATCGGGACCTCAAGTGATCTACATCGCAGTGTCCGTTAGTTAGTTCATGGTAAGGGCGGCGCTATAATTCTTTCGCTATGCCCATTTTGTTTAGCCCCCTACACAACTAAAGCATTGAGATGTCTTAGGTTATAACTTTTTTTTTCAAGTTATTAACATTCATGAGTAAATATTATAAATTTGCATTTCCTCAGGGCGGGTCATCGGAAAACGAAGGCTCCAGTGTCGGCTCCCGAGTCAACATACAACAGAAGCTGCAAGAGAAAAAGCAGAAACAACTCGCGGAACTCCGCGTCATAGAGGAGGAGATCAAACAAGGGAAGCTGGCCAAAACCACGCCGGTCGCCGCCGAGGAGATATACAGCAGCCTGCAACGCCAGCCCATACCCAGATCGAAGACCCACGCGGAGCCCCCCACCTGGCCCAGCATAGAAATCGCCCACTCCTACCAAAACTACCCACTATGCAACATATATCCAACCTACACAGAAATAAAACCAGAATTCAACATAAACAACTTTCAAAACACCGAAAACCCCCCCTCCGATATAAACGATCCGATCAAAATGCGAAGATTGCCGAACAGATACGATAATAGCCGAACATTTTACGAGAACCCGGCGAACATGAGGAACGACGTCACTCGGACGCCGATTCGCTCCCCGAACTATTTAGCTCTCAACGAGAATAGGAATTACGACACTAACGGTTGCGGGAGCCCTAGGAACGTACTGAACAGTAGTCCTGGCAATTATTTGCCCGATGTCAGCAACAATTATGAAGCGTCTGCTTTAGACAAGCCTAGGATCGCTCAAAACTCCATTTACTCTGAGGATCACAGACAGATTGGTGAGTATTCAGCGTACTGTGACGGAAGCCAGTATGCAAAGTACGATTCTAAAGAGGAGTACGTGTCGGCTCTACATAGTCCTTTGAACGTCCAGAATGTAGAAAATATTAGGAGTAATTATGAGGGGGGATGCGGGCAGTATAGTCAGAACTGTGAGAGGTTCGGGTACCCGGGGCCGGGACCGGGCGGCCGGAAGCCGGAGCAGGCGAGGAGGATGCGGTGTCGCACTCCTGAAATACTCCTCGCCCCCCACTATCTGGAGGGGTGCAGCCGGCAGGTGTGCTGTCATTGGGGCGCGCCTTACACGTGAGTAGGACTTTTTACCCTATAAAAGATATTACGCTCATGTATCTAGGACGTCAAAGTTAAGTAGCTTCCGATAGTTATTTTATTTATTTGATAGATATATTGTCTATGATCCTAGAGACAGAGAGACTACAAATATGATCCTAGAGCGATTTCATGTATATATTATAATGTAAAATTCTCCAGAAATTTGTGCATAGGTTGATTGGCTTTTTCCCAATTTCTATGAGGTATACTTTCGTATATTCTGTCAGCCATTACCGATATTTTACATTCAGTAATTCCATTCCGCGCTTCGATATCCAACTGATGGGATAACCGGTAATTTAATTCCTGGTTTATACGAAGACAGTAAGTATTCTATGTCGTCGTATAAACAAATAGCACAAGTAAAGTACTTAGTAGGCAAGTGTCCGGAATAAATTTCCTCATATTTTCTAGTTGACTGTTGCTACTTGCCCGTTTGTTTTTTTGCGTACTGTATTCGTGTAAACCGGACATAACCAGACAATGTTTAAAACATTTTATAAGATGATAAAGTCATTTTAATCACATGATCGGTTGTTCAAGCCTCCCGAAGCACAGGTTGGCTTTCTGGTTGTCCTAAAAATGTGACCCTGGTCTAGGAACAGGAAGAAAGAGGAGGGCGGCGGCGGGAGTAGCGGCGAGGAGTCCAGCCCGGACGGGCCCGCACGGGACACCCCGCGCCCGCCCAGCGACATCGACAGCCAGGTCCGTTATTCACAGACCCATCTATAATCAGGTCTTGGCTTCACAGCTGCCCGTAACAAAGATGTGGTACTCCGACCCTTACCAGTTGCAAGGTTCCTTAAGCCACGATGTCTTCGGCCGGGTTGTCTACGGCCTTCAAATTATCCACGGATAATAATTTTGCGTTTGGAATGGCGTGCCCCAGGTTTTCTTGCTTGGATTCTTCATTCTCTACAAAACTGTTTCGCTTCTAACTCGATCCGAGAAGCAGTGCAAACACACGAGTAAATAATTACTACAGAGACCAAGCTACATGCAAACCATCTGTTACAAGTCCACTCACACAGCTAGGCGAGGAACGCGTGATGTTCACAGGCACTCCACCAGCGTAGAAAACGGCTTAGCTACGGTATTACCGATAGGGTAGTAGGTTGCGTGACTGCCTGGGTCTCTGTAGGGAGTTTTACTCGTGTGGCGCGAGTGTTTGTTAGTCCACGCACGGCATATGAACCCTGTTAGCTCCGCGGCCGGCCAATGTTGTTACTTGCTAATAAGTTTTTGTCTTGGTGTATAGATATCACTCCCCCGCTCGTACACGCTTCCCCGTGAATTCCGCTATTGGAGGCGACGACCGCGGCTGCGAGATGCGCATGCGCCGAGCAACAATAGCAGTGACGGTGAGCTTTATTATAAGGTTGCATGTGAACTATGAATTTGATTAACGTTTCCAAGGATCATAGGGTGTCTGAGAAGAACCTTGAAAGTTGAAGTTGCGGAGGTTCTATATACGCGAGAAATAGCTGGCAGCTTCACGGCCGGTTTCGAACGAAATAGGCCTCGACTATTTCTACGAAATGTATAGCTTTGCTTATCAGCTCAGGGCCCCAAGTCTGCTAACACAATCGGTTCATAATCAAACATCAACCGCATAGTAACTGTCACTTTTAACAGATATCCCATTCAATATGTGTCAAAGGTGAACGTTACTATGCGGTATGCGTCTTCTTTGTTTTGCAAAGGAAGAAAGAACGTCGTCTTTCTTTCGCGTGACGCACGATGATGAAATTGCTTGCTCCCTGGCTATTGGCACTGCCTGATGAAATATCATTTAAATTCAGTAAGAAACAAAAACAATTTATTTGTATATAAGAGAACTTGGCCCCCTGACTAACGACCAAAGCACGTTACGTTTACCACATTATTATTTTTTAAATCGTCTCGTCCATTTTAAAGCAGTCTTATGCAAATCTCCAGCAAACACATTCTATGTGTCGTCCGAAACTAAGCATAGCCTGTATGTATGTACCGTACAATGTACTAGGGTTGTTCCGTACTTATTTCTTTACAATATGAAATGTGATCACATAAAATGGCCTCACCCGCAAATGACTTGGTATTTTGTAAATGTTAAGTCATTAAATAGGGATAACAAATACACATTACAAATGAAAAATGGGTGTTGAGATGGAAATGAAAATCTTGAAATGTATTTTTTTTTGTTTAGAACGATTGTCTGAAGGATAAGTAAAATCGTAATCATACCAAAATTGGCCAACAAAATCCTGTATTCATGCCTGCCAGGCATCTATGTTCCCGATAGTAAAGTTTTATTTGTTCAGGTGACGTCGACAGCGCAGACAACGACAGCGACAACCGCTCAAACTGTTCAGCGACATCCCAAATCCAAGGCCCCACGTACGGCGACAGCTACCAGTACCGCCACCCCGACGTGGCGCCGCGCCAGGACGACCTGCACGGCCCAGAGCGCCGGCCGCGGAGACTCCACGGCTTCAGGAAGCAAGGACCGAAGCCGGAGACCAAGCTATAGCGGCCAACACTTACCAGAGTAAATTGAAGTTCAAATCCATTTACAATGCGTGAGAGAATGACGCCCCAGCAGTACAAGTGGCAACTAAATCTAACTTGTTGCTGCCTTTTTCTTAATTTACGGCTATGAGAAAGATGGCAACATATTTATTCAGTTGTGCACATGACCAAAAGTTATTTAGTTAGCCGAATTCGGCTATAGCACTAGTGTCATTTTATTTTGCCTTTGCCAAAGGTAAACGTGAAAATAAATTACTATGACATCATGACTTGTGCCTTGTAAACATTGGATATAACATGTATTTTACTAACATATTGAAAATGTTGTGAATATTTAGTCAAAATATTGTAAAAACTAACTTTCTACTCCGTCCATTACTGGATCTCGATAATCAAATGTGTAAACAATGTATTTTATTAAGTTAAATTGTAAAATAACTGTATGATAGTGTAAAGTAGGTAATAGACTGACGGGCTACAGGTGAGGTGGAAATAAAAAGAGAAACATCAAACTTTTATTTACTTTATTACCTATTATCCAATTGTAAAAGGGGAACCAGTCGCTCGCTATCACACCGTGTCACTACATCGCTACAGATCTCAGCCATTTACACATTTATAAAGAAACATCAACCGAAATAAGGTTAAAAATTCACAAATACACATTTAATGTTGATTAATTAAATCTATCTTAGAACTAGCGGTAGGGCCGCGCGGGGAGACGAACCTGCTTCAACTAGAGGAAACAGCCTAGGAGTATTGTGACAACCCTTTTCGATGAATAGAGCAACGACTAGGGTTGTTCGTAGGCAATGCGTTGTGTTCAGAGATTATCGTATATAGACAAAAAACAGGTCATCTCTAGAAGTGAACGCATCGCGTCGCGTCCCCGGCCGGCCGCACCCTTACCTAGGTTAGCTCACCCCACGGACATAGCGACATCGGCCACAAGTTACAAATAAAATATCAAATGCTATAAAGCACCTAAAAATATAATAAGCGGTTGATCCTTCGACGAAAAGAAAACTTATACACTATTTCAATGTAACGAGATGATCACCAAGCTCGGGTATACCACGTAAGTATTTTGATATGATTATGAATTGTCAATGAGAATTCTTTACACAGCAGTATTGCACGAGAGGATCATAATGTACTGGAACGACATGTGAACGTTTTACTAAACGACACAACTAAAAATATTGCCGTCTTGCTCATATATTGCATCTATGGTAGGATGGCAATATATTAAGTTAAGTTCGTGGGACCAACAGAATTAGGGCTGTTGCCAATCAATGTAAACTCTTCACCGCACACTTGAACACATGTACTGAACGCAAGTTACGCTAACTTATCGGAACAAATTAATTTACAACACGACACGTTGTGTAACCCCTGATTTGCAAAAGATTCATATAAAAGCACACTTTAACCCTCAAATTTCAAGACAGTTACAATGGTATTATAACGAACTTCTCAGATTAAAGTGCGTAATAGTAGCTTTAAAATCCATTATAACTTTGTATAAATTTGAGGGCTAGACTATAGACAAACACGTTTTTATGTGAATATCTCTTTGGTACTAAGTCCTCAGTACAAATACACATTGAATCTATACTGGTCCACTTCCTTGAAATGGTAATTTCACTGGACAAATACATTTCCCTGCAGGCCACAAGCCAAAATATCAAATCAAAAAATCGTTCAACTATCTCAATCAACCGATTTGATTTGTATGTTGAGACGACCACTTTTTTAAAGCAAACCCTTATGCCCGGTTTACACGATTCAGGTTGGCAAGGTGACGTAATAGCTGATTTGAAATAGCGTCAATAGCCTACTGGTCGCACTCGTGACCTAGTGGTTCCGGGTTCGAACAGCACCCTAACAATTGAACTATTGGCGTAAGCCCTCTTGGAGTAAAATTATATCGGACAATATTCAAAAACAATTATTACTTGATCTACTGCGTACTTGTCTTAGTATGAAGCCAGACAACAACTCGGTACTATTCAACATGTCAACCTTAATAGCCCCGTGCAGACCAGCCGTGGTATCGCACGGTACGTCTGTACTGAGCTATTCAGGTCAATCGTGTAAACTCGGCATAAGAGAAAGTTGTTTTTAACAATTGCAATTATTTTTCGGGAAACACCACCAGTATAAACTCACGCGCCGGTCACAACGGCACTACAACTCACTTTCGTTTAAAATAGTTCATTATTATAGTGAATTCATTGATAAGTTACCGGCGCAATATGTACACAAGTTACACAACAAAGCCCATACAATTGCAAGTCCTGTGTATTTATTTACACTTCTTAAAGTAGACTTAACCAATCCTATATCGAATAGTTTTTATTTTGCCAAACAGCGAGATACCATTTTATATTCCGAAATTTTAAAAAAAATCTTACAATCCCCAATTTCATTATACATTTTTGAATTAGTTGCATGTAATGACATTTTATACATTATCTTCTGTATAATCTCGTTATATGAATCATTAAATTGGCCAATACGCACTAGCGGTGTCCGGTGAAACGAATAAAAACTCCCTACAGAGACCAAGCTACACACAAACGGTCAGTTGTGAGTGCACTGGCACGTAGTGAGGCGATACGTAGGTTCACGTAAGTTCCAACGTAGAAACCGGACTGAGCCGGATCTTTTGCGGTACGATCGACAGGAAACCTTTTGTGAGTGGAGTCGGTCAGCGGGCCTTATGTATCTAGCTTGGTCGCTGTAGGGTGTTTTTACTCGTGTGGTCCCTCATGCGGTTAACCGAACATTATTTGTTATTGCTTGGCGAACATGAAATGCAACACTTATTGCTATAGTCTCGTAAAGCTGCCGCGACGCTTCCACCAGTTAGCCGAAACCAGTTGCTCTTGCTGAGGTGTAGCAAAGGCAAATGGAAATACGAGTAACCGCCTGCTCTTGATTGACCGTACGAATAGCCGCCAGTGTGAACCAGACATTACCATTCACATTAAAAAGTCAAATAAACGCGCCTGCCATACATTCAGAGGCGATGCATTCCAAATCCCAATAAAAAAATATTTTATTTTGGATTTTACAACACTAATTTTTATAATCCTTAGTTTAAGTGAACCGAAAAGAAAAATGTCAATCCTCCATTCACCGATCCGGATGTTCCCGACTTTGTACATATTCATTGCGTGAAAGTGTTCAGCCTAACAGAAAACGGCTCGAGTGTGCATTCAACTTACAATAGACATTTATGTACTTACAATTATGTATTAAAATAATCAGAACAAAAAAAATAAAGTCGGCGTCGCGACGACGCATATAATATAACACTTCATTTATGGATTCTAGTCACTACAACACGAGCGCGAGGCCGGAGCCAGTCGTACAGTTGACGTTCGCTGCGCCACCCACCAGCCGGCCCCGCAGGAATATACCATCAAAATTCATAATAAAAAATAATGTTTATACTCTAACACCGAGCCGTGTTCATACAAAACAAAATTCAAATCAACAAAATCGTACCACGGCCGCGCGTCGTGCGGCCGCGGAAATAAAAAAACATTCTTACAGCTCCTACAGCTGTTTAACTTGGATTATCCTTACACTATGGGAATTATGCCTACAACATAAGAGTGATATTCGCCCGCTGGGGCCGCGGCGCGGGGAACGAAACGTGGAACAAGTCGCGCGGCGGCCGCGGCGCCGGCGGGGGCCATCTACGTTGTTTAAGTGGTGGAGCTTACAATACTATGTGTGTGGGTGGTTGCGGCCGAATAGTCACCTGCTCACGATGATATGAGCTGCGAAAAGAAACGTCAGGTCAGTATAAACTTCTTTCTTTACGAAATGAGATGCGATGAAATAAAATGGATATGAATCACCTCACCCACAACTTAGCGGGTATTTTGCCAGTGTCAAGTAATTAATAGCAATAACACATTCAATAAATACAGGCTGTAACATGATGATATGAAAATGGATGACCCAGTATAGACTTTGCATCCTCCGTGTACGACACAAATATTTTATGAGTCCTAAAATAAATACATGTTTTATAGAGCACATAGCTGTATGGTAAGCAAGAACTTCTAATGTAACCGTAATGTCATCGAGTAAAGGTCCTGTCACCGTCACTCTTATTCATGACATCTGTGGTGTGAGAGGGATGGAATACATTACGTTGCCGAAACGGTACGTAAAAGGGATTGATCTTTCTGACTACAGAGTGAAAATATGAGACAGGTCAGTAAGGGCAGCAACCCCAAGGATCAAAACCACACGTCTTAAGTCTTAGGAGACAATCTTTTACTTTTAAAGTTATCGCTATCGGGATTTACACATAAAAAAATACAGTCGGCGAGGAAAAGGCGACTATCGGTGAACCCTAAGGTAGCTGCCCTTACTAAGCCATTTCAAATGTCCACCCTGCATATGATGCGAGTATTTAAAATTTGCAATCATCAGATGTTAACGTCATAAAAAAAGCATTTGCACAATCCTAAAAACCATAAATAAAAGCATAATAGAAAAGCGTAAAACATCTACCTTGTAAAGAAAAGCGGGTGTTTATCCGTTCCACTGCATTTCAGTAATAAACGCTTTTTTATTCATAATATATTATTATTGTAATAATATATAACTATGTCCTTTTATAATCTATAGGTATACTATGTAGACATCTACACTCCGCCCTTATCTCCTAACATCTTAAATACACTGCAACAAAAACAAAATAATTAAAAACAAGAAAAAGATATATGAAATCATGCTTTTTAGATAAAATAAAGATGTACAGACACAAAAACGTATAATTTTAAATATTCAAGTGTTAGAACTAGCTTTGGCAATTCAGCTTTTGGCTATCGCGCGGTAACCACTTCCTGTGGTCAAAAGTATCCTATATCCTAACCCCGTTTACATATTGAAATAAAACAAATTTTGCGGATTTTATCGCGTTTATTTTTACATTCCCGACGTTTGAGCTTCATTACAGCAACCATGGTCACGGGAGGACTGAGGTGTTTGACTTCCTAGTGTCAAGTTAGAAACTAGGGCCCCTCGAATTTAATTATTGCTTGCGGTAGTTTTATTTCAATGTGTAGTATTCGCTTAAATATAAGAAATCAATAACGGGTCGTATAAATTGAAATGCTAAATTTGATCAAACTTCTTCCACTAGATTCACGCGATGCGCGAACATACAGTTATCACTGTGCCATAAAATGTATGCAGTGATTTCCTCGTGATAAAAATAAATGTGTTGTTGTACCAACAATATAAACCATAACAATTCAGGCGCAATCCAATTACAGTTTAATAATACCAACAATTGGTGGTTGTTGTTCTCATTCCAACATCTATCGCATTTCGCTCACTTAGGATAATACTGGGTATTAGGTCCCTAGTTCGCTGGCCTACAAAATGCTTTCTTACGATATTTGCCTCCATCACCTTATAAAGTGAAAATAATTTTGTAAGAGATTCGTTTGAACCTGCACCAAGTGTTACTCACTAACTCTGCTATCACTAATTGTAACGCTAGATTCGAAGTGGTATCAATATCTAAGTAACGGCACTGACCGACTTGACTGTTGCCTTGATGAAGTCCTTCTTGTGCGCGAGGTCGAAGTCCGGGTAGTGGCTGTACACCTGCTTGCACACCGTCTTCATCGTGATCTGCTCCAGGTTAGCGCCCTCTAGGATCTGCTTCACGTACTTCTTGATCTCATCGTCCTATATAATCATAATAATATATATATATTAATAAGCGGCAGTGATAGCCAAGTTGGTAGAACGCTTGCCTCGGTAACGAGGATCACAGGTTCAAGCCCCGGCTCGCACCTCTGGTATTTGAGGACGTCATGTGCGAATCAAATTTTCAACTACGATTATCACTTGCTAAACGGTGAAAATATCGTGAGGAAACCTGCATGTCTGAGAGAACCCCTCGAAAGAACCGCACTGGGCCAGCAAGGTGGACCAGGGCCTAATCCCCCTCGCATTGGGGGGAGGCCCGTACCCAGTAGTGGGACATTAAAAGGGCTGGTATAATTATTATTAATTAATAATATCGCCCGACGAAGAACCCAACTATACGGTCCCACAGTAAGCAACGCTTGTATTATGGGTATACAATGGGGCTGGGGGCGAACATAGTATATAGTACTTACAACAAATTATACTAGAAATGTGCTTGTCCCATGTAGCAGTTAGAATTTACACTAAACAGAATGTGTATGTAAAGTAACTGAAAAAAACTACCCTGTATCGATACATTGATTAGACTGTAAAAAAAATATCGGTTTACTCACAGTAGGCGGCCGCTTGGCCTTCTTGTCGGCGGGCGTGTCGGACTCCTCCCCGCTCTCCTCCTCCTCCTCGCTTCCTTCTTCCTCCTCCTCCTCGTCGCTCCCCTCGCCGGACTCCTCGTCTGATGAGGCCTTCTTGCCCTTCTTGGCGGGTTTGCCTGCTGCCTTGCCGACGGGAGCCGCTGCCTTTTTCTTAGCTATTTGGATAAATGAGACATTAGAGACTACAGCTTGGAAATGACTTCGCAATTTGGATATTCAGTCCAAATTGCAAAGTTAAGCAATTTATGAAGGCCCATTGTTTAGCCATAACTTGCTCCTAGACAATTTAATGTTCTTTATCATCTGTCAGTACAATGGAGGATGCTTAACTGCCTTATTGGCGAAATACTTCTGAAGTTATGGTTCCGCACTAATGCATGTATATTATCGATTAATCAATCAGCCGAAAGTCGTCAACTGCTGGACCCAATCATGTGGGGAGGCCTATGTCAGGCCACACAACGTACTCCTCCGCAACTCGCATCCGCCGGCTTCTTGCGACGCCTGTAATATCATCGGCCCACTTTGTAGAGTCCATCTTAAACTAGGTTTTCTGGTTAGTGGTCGTCACTCTAGAACATTTCTACTCCAACGGCCATCGACTCTTCGAGCTCATGAATCGACTTTACAAAAGATATACAAAAAACAAGTACTGAAAGTAAAAAAAAATACAAGAACGTAGTCTATGAGTCGTTTTAATTAATGCTACACTCACCGGGCGGCGTGGGAGCTTTCCGCTTGACGGGTGTGGCCTTGGCGTTGGCGGTCTTGGCGACGGGTCCCTTGCGGCCCTTCGCTACGGGTGCTGGCGGCCGCCCGCGTTTTGATTTTGGTTCCTATAGTACACATTATTTAGATAAAGCTTTCGTTGCTGAGCTAAGGCGTCTCCTGCACGTATTCCTCACAGACCCAACAACATTGCGTACACAAAACATTTCGATAGATTAACCACATATTACATATAAACTGCAAAATAACAAAATTATATCAACGAATTCTCATGTAATAATTTACTAGATTTAAAATATTTATAAATTATCATAATGTGCATATAATATACCACACTCTCATATAAAATACATTAATGAATTAAATATTAAATGAGAAAATCCCAATATATAATAGCTTATATACTCGTAGTATACTACAGTATGGTGTAGTGACTTAAGTGTAAATAATCTATTGTAAATGTGACTTACATCAGACTCTTCTCCCTCGCTGCCCGACTCCTGTTCACTCTCGCTCTCAGATTTTTCACTCTCCTCTTCACTGTCCGACTTCGCCCGTCGGCCCCGGCTGGGTTTACCCGCCTACACACAACACGCACAATATAACGGCCTTCTACTTTTCAAATAACATAATCGCACTAGTTCGTTCTTCAAACAAGGGGCCGTGAAATGAAGCATATATGCCAAAAACGAACAATTTATATTACTAGCTTATTATACCCGTAACTTCACCCGTGCAACTATCGGTTTGTTATCTCTGCAGTTTGACCCACAATAGTTATAGTTTGGTCGAGTAATTTAGTTTTTCCTTGATGCTCAAACAAACAGACAGTCAAAAATCGCTGATATAAAAATACTTCCACCCGATTTAAGACCATCCTAATATCCTATTGAACCATTTGTTACAGCTTTATAATAGTAAAGATAACAACACATTCTTCGCCACATTAGTTATTTAAAATTTCGATACGCTTGAAAGTAAATCCCAAGATTTTTGTGTGAAGTCCAAGATTCACCGAGTCTTCGTGATAAAAGTAACTAACCTAGTCTAACCTTAACCCTTAGTAGCCTGATTTACGAAAGTGATTTATTTTTAATATTACTGTGTTTAATGTTACTGTGTTTAATAATAATGACATTTGATTTTTTTTTTATTTCGTTGGAAAGAATATTATACAGCAGTAAAATACGTACAGCCAACCTGTAAAAAAAAACTAATAGTAATGTGAACATTCGGTTTAAAAGATTGGTATCGAAATTGAAACTCTAGGCTATTAAGGGTTAAATTTATAACCTCATGTTATTAAATCCAAACATCTAACAATCCTTCATACGCATATAGCGAAGAGGGGTCTTAAGGTATATCTTATATTGCAGGTGGGGATAATGATGGTTGGTGCTCACCACGCGTCCCTTCTTCCCCTTGGTGGTCTTCCGGCCGCGCTTGGCGGGCTTGCCGGCGGAGCGGCGGCGCGTGGTGGACTTGCGCTTGCGCGCCACGCCGGCCGCCGGCTCGCCCGCCTCCGGGTCGAAGTCCGAGTCCGCCTCCTCCGACCCGCTCGGGTTGAACGAGCCCTGCAAGGAACACTCGCAATGTAGCTAGAGGCATTAGTACTTGGACTAGTTGCGATACAATTTGTAGCTGCAATTGTATAGCTATCGAGTTGTCATCTATATCGCGCAAGACTTGCCGTAATCTCTGATTATAGCGCAGCGATATTGCACTTATAGTTTGATGTAGACACACCCAGGCCTGTATTAACCTGCTATGTAAATTACTGCAATTGCTCGGCGATACGATTGTCGGAATATACGCTACAAAACATTGTCAAAACATTGTCAGTGTGAGACAGAAACAACATAACCTGAAATAACCTGAACCTGAAAAATTGCGTATCTCACTCATGAGAAATTTCGCGTACTAGTCAAATATTTCTCGTCTTATAATGTAAATGCTTTTTCCAGTTATTCTTTATTCCGTGTGCACGTGTATTGGGGTCTGTATATCAATGACAGTAACTGTACTTACATCTGAATCTTCGGATCCCTCTTTGTTTGGCTTCGGGCCTTTGACTTTCGTCTCCGGGTCGGTCTCGTACTCCTCGTCCGAGTAACCTAATGGGGTGAACATTTAGATTATTACCGGCAGGGTGTAAAATGTCCATTAAAAATATTGCACTATTTCAAAAACTTACATAATTATATTTTCAAAAATCTAATCATGCAATTATAGTATTAATCAAAATGGGTCTAGTCCTTTAAGAATTTCTCGTTATTTCCTATAGTTTCGGCATAGGCCATTCACGCACACTTGAAAAATTCACCTAGTATAAAATAACTCAAGAAGTAAGTATACTACCAGTAAATAGAATAGTGCGATTGTAAGACACTAATGTTTACATTTCTACTGAAATTGAACAAGACGCGGAGGAAATAGCCGTATATTTTAAATCCATACGAGATCGGATTATAGAACAAGAGTGTAAATAAATTCTACAATATCTAATACGATCCTGAATAACATCGAGAGTCATGACAAGGTGTATGATGACATTGCAAAACAGCTTGCGGTGCTGAAGTCGCAAGATTTGGAACAACTCCAGAACACTGACTCTCACCATATTGTAACCTACACTATTTTGACAGCGATCATAGTAGCGATAGCGGGCTACATAACATACAAGACGAAGGGACGGGGGAAATGCCAAGTCTGGCGTGGACGAGGCGCAACGCGCGAGGACGTTACGATGGCGCCTGCAGCGGCCATTGAGCTGCGCTCAGTAAGCAGTTCGATGCTCAGTGTAGACAAAGCTACTACGCCGACGTTTACCAGAACTGTGCACTTTGACAATTTACCCGAACCCTAGATAGTGCAGTGAAGTGAATTTGCAATTTTTTTTTTTTACATTACTTAAATAATTCATATATATGCGCTTTTTTTGTATTGCTCGAATATATTTTTTAGTTTACATTTTTTATATTATTACAGTTTATAAGTTTTTTGAAATTTACTTATATTACGATTTTTTTGTAGTGCATTTGAACTTAGGTTATAGGATATAATTGCCATTTTTTATTATTGTTACTTTACGTATTTAGTGTTTAAGTGCAACTATTTTGTAGTATTTTTTTTGACAGTGGCAGTATGTACGAGCCTGTACATTAATATTGCTATATGTGCAGTTTTATAATATGTTACACTGACATGACATTATACTTGGCAGTAGTAATAAAGAAGTTGAACCTCGTGGACGCGTTTTGCATTGACAACCTGACAAATAACATATGTGTGGAGTTACACCGCAGTGACCCATACATAGTTTTGGTACTGGAAACAACAAATTAAGTCTGTCTAATTTTGCTGACTGAAGCTCCCCCTGGGACTCGGTGCCTGGGGCGCCCGCCCCGTCCACCCCAGTCGTCCCTGGTAGGGCTGGCTGGTCCGTGGTGTGAGTGCGGTGTTCTCGGCTCCCCGCCCCTTGTCACACTTCGTCGACCCCCTCCCGCCCCCTTAACGTGTGACGTAATTTAACCCTTAGTAGCCTGATTTACGAAAGTGATTTATTTTTAATATTACTGTGTTTAATGTTACTGTGTTTAATAATAATGACATTTGATTTTTTTTTAATTTCGTTGGAAAGAATATTATACAACAGTAAAATACGTACAGCCAACCTATAAAAAAAAACTAATAGTAATGTGAACATTCGGTTTAAAAGATTGGTATCAAAATTGAAACTCTAGGCTATTAAGGGTTAAGGATGGCCCCTAGGGTGTGCGGTGCAGTTACCTCTGTTGTGCACCTTGACGGCGGCGGAGCGGCGCGGGCGGCCGCCGGGCGCGGCGGAGGGCGCGGCGGGCGCGGCGCGGGCCACGCCGCGCGCGTGCGGCGAGTTGGCGGTCGGCTGCTGCAGGAACCCCACCAGCCGCGCCGACAGCTCCGCCGGGGACCCTGCCGCGGGGACACCAGCTTACAATCACAACTACACCCCGAGACAGTGTTGCCGGCTTTCGGCCTGCATCTTTTACATATTATTTGCTAAAAAAAATCTGTGTGCGCTGTGCGAATGTAACTCACTAAACTTAGTGATAAACAATTACACAACCCTGAGAGAATTTTAAATCGTAAACGAACTATAAAAATTGCACTATAGCTCAGCAGTGTTGCCAGCGATGCTATCTTGATGCAATGTTTTGTGCCACACGTTTTAAATATCGGCAAGTGACGCGCGATGCATACAGCAACATCGACGACTTAGAAATTGCCACAAAGCTAGCCCGCTTCCGAGCACCTTCACATTTTCGATATTTATTGCCGTCTTTGGGCTCTTGCAATTATAAACGGACGATCGATTAATTCTATATTAAACTACAGATCACTTGAAGTATAAAAAACCCACGCAGAATCCATTTATCCAAACACAAGCTGGTCAAGACTACTGGAATTTTACGCGCAATTTTCAAGTAAATAAATAAATATTATTTTTCATTAAATTTCCCTGATAGGCATTGATTTTCGCCATACCCATCCACTCTTCACCGTCATATTCATACAAAGCAATTTAAGTTAAGTAGGTCCCCACATTCCTATTTCAAAAGGGAAGCCGCTGTCATCCGTATATGTATCTATCACCATTACATTACTACTGTACTTTTACTGTACATACATTTGGGGTCGAGTCACCTTCGTCCGTAGGAGAATTAAGTACCCTCGAGATACCCTACACGTGACCCTGGGTGGTGCCAACCAGGTGACAACTCTACTGGTGGTAGGCTTCGGCCGTGGCTAGTCACCACCCACTGAACAAAGCCATGTCGCCAAGCGGCCTAGCCGTGTTCCGGCATGATGTTCGGTGTTGCCATTCATGGATGGCGGGTCAGATCAGTTGCACTGCATGTGCCTAGTGAATGTAGCGTCTCTATCTACTGCCGCCTTCCTACCTAGGCAAGTATGCTCCATCGTAGATCTCATCGTCACTTACCATCAGGTGAGATCGAGATCAAATACTTGCCTATAATGTAATAAAAAAAAAAACATATATTTTTTAAGCCTACCATAGTTAAACACACATCTCACACAGAATCAATTCAATATTTTGTTTCGCCTCACCTTTCTTATCCAGGTCCAGCATCTCGCACATGGTGCGCAACTGTTTCATCTCCATCTTCGTGGTCTCCTCGAGCTTGGCCTTGTAGTCGGACGAGCCGATGGCCCACTCGTACCCCTTGAACTTCTTGATGTTGCGCTTAACGTTGCGATCCAGACACAGTTGCTGGGTAACACAATTGAATACTGAATAACACAACACCATTGTATTCAAACAAGAGTGGGGACCACTCAAACTTCGCTACAACAAAAAAGTATCTCTACGAAATACACAGATGGCGCTGAGGATTTTCCACACAATCCTAAAACGCACTATGATAGTTTTCGGAGAACGTTAATTAGAGTTACACTATGTTGTGACATTTTTGAAGACTGTAACACACTAATGGCTTACTTATAAAAAAATCTAAAACTATAAAATTACACGCCTCTACAGCACCTACAAGCAGGCAGGTGCTCTGCAGTGCGCCCACATTTCACCAATAGTATTTGGTCCCGATATAATAGGGGGTCTATTGCCGTTATACCTGGCACACTCCCCCTCATCGTTGGCCCAAGGCAAGTTGGTAAAATTTACGTAAAGCTGGAGACAATTATTATTGAAAATTTGAGTCACAAGTCAAAACTAATTATCCAAGTATTAAGCCAGGCTTTGAGCACCTTGTTTCCAAAGCCCTGTCCAACACTGTTTCTAGTGTGTGTGTGTGTGTGTGTTGGTAGAATTTAAACTATAAACATTTTAATAGCATTTCACAGTGCATACATAACGATTTGAGTGTCAAAAGCCATTCATTAAAAAACCGGCTCCATGCTAGGACTCACCCCATACAAGTATTGATGCAACAGCTTCTGGTCCTGCGTCTTGAACCGCGACAGCGACACCTCGACGTTGCTGATGTGTCCCAGCGGGATGCCCTTGCCGGCCGGCAGGGGGACCGGCGGTTCCGTGGGCTGAACAATTATTTGATTGTTTAAGAGCCTGCTTTTGCTCCTTACATAGATCTAGACGAATTCGTCTAGATCTATGTAAGCTATTCCATTAGAGCTCCCATAGACATTTGATTTTTGTACCTTATACTTCAACTTATAATCCTAAAACGTAGATAAGTATGAGAAGGAAATCTGATTAATGTTTACACAGTTCCTTTTCCAAAATCCCGAGGGCTAACGCGCGCGAATGAGAGCGAGAAAATCAATCAAAAACGGGTAAAAATGAACTCACGATTTCGCGGCGATATTTCGCGCATTTTATCCCTGCCACTTCGATCGCGTGCGAATGGTCGTGCGAGCATAAGAACTATATATATAGTGGAATTAGTAACCCTTATTATATATATATAATAAGGGTTACTAATTCCACTGTGTTGCAATGGTACCTCTTTCTTGGGCTTGGGTTTAGGCGCCTCCTCCTCCTCCTCTTCTTCCTCTTCCTCCTCCTCTACCTCTTCATCGCCTTCCTCTTCGTCGCCCTCCTCATCGGCCTTCGCTTTCTTTGCCGGTTTTTTTACTCTGTTTCGATATTATTTAGGAATACATAAGTAAAGTTTATTAAAATATTTACGAGAAATCTATTTATTAATCGATTACGTGGAAAGTCGGTTGTGGGCACAGATGAATCCATGTAATGCAAATACAAAAAAGATAAATGCCCAAGCTGTAATCGATATACCCCTAAATGTTACGTATTTAGTTATATCTAAGTAAATTACAAGTAGTACGTACTTCTCTTTAGGTTTCTTTTCTTCTTCCTCATCGCCCTCCTCGCCTTCTTCATCCTCCTCCTCGTCCTCCTCCTCATCCTCTTCGTCCTCTTCCTCAGTGTCCTAACACACAAAACAAAACATTTTGTTAAAGCACAGATAAGTGAAACTACTAATTTCTTATGCAAGACAAGTGCTTTAGATGAAAATCTTTTATTGCACATTTAGTTTATATTCTGTATTTTAAGCAGCGCTCTGCACACAGCCTATGGAAGCGAATTGGCTTATATTAATATTCATTTTAGTTACTAGCGTCCATGCATACATTGTCCAGTCAAAAAAGCACATTATTTTTTACCGAATTTCCCGATTACCTGGACAACTTTTATTTTTTTCTTTCCCTACAAACCTGATGTGGCCTATTACGAAGATTTCAAAAACAAAATAAGCCAAATCGGTTCAGCCATTCTCAGGTGATGCGCTTACCAACTAACATTTCATTTTTAATATATAAATTTCGCCATCAATCAACATTAGTTCATTAGCAGCAAGATAATGGAGTTGTTAGTTCGGATGCAGACTTTCTATAAGGCATTCTAGGCCTGGGTTTAGGGCGGCCACATAGGAAACATCGGAAAGTTTCAAATCCGTTTCGGATATCGATTCCGAATGATTTAAAATAACCCACCTGCGCCCGCTGCCGGCAACACTGGCCAAAATTCAGCAAAGAAGCCTAGGGCATCGAAGACTGCTAGACCACGAATAAGTTAAAGCTATTGTTAAAACAATTACAGAGAACAGCAAAATTCTTGATCAAAAATGCCGGTTCACCTTTTAACACGTTTTTGGAATTAACTGTACCGGCTCTTAGTACGCATCTTATCAGTTTTCTATTACCACAAATAATGCACTTACTTCTTTCTTAGGCTTTTTCTTGGGTGCTGGTTTCTTGGCGGCCTTGTCGTTGGCCTTTACGCTGTCTTTTTCATCCTCGTCGTGGGTCTCACCGTTCTCTTCCTGTGTATATATAGGATTCGTACAATGATAGTAATATTTTATGTTTACGTCTCAGGGATGAGAGCCTGTCATACGGTGTGATAGAGAGCTTTGAAATGCGTTACGGCGGGCTATTGCATTCAGATAACTTCACAAACCTAATTTTGCGTATATTACCTTAGTATGTGTCGGCATTCATGTCTTGGATCATAAACACTGAGAAAAATACCTTCCATGATTACGAATAATTTATAAGGTATCCTGCAACTTTTATCCGTATTCCTGTTAAAAAAGGACCAAGAGTTTTTACGGACACTTTGTGCGTAAATAATAACAATTTAACATGAATTGGCTTCACCAATAAACATCAGAATGAAATCCAATCATTGCGTTCACGTTAACTAGTAGTTGTAAAACGTAAATCGAACCCGACGGAACGATATGTCAACATGTTCATGCTAGATTTTCGGCTGTCTAAATTAGATATCATTCTTTATGTTTATATTTTATGAAGCACGGAGTCATTTTTCTCAGTGTATGATAAACCTAATGTACAATGATAAAAAAAAACTATAAATTTGTGAGTTATTATAAGTGTAAAGTATATATATATTAACCTACAAAGACTAACCTTTTTAGCGTCGCCATCTGTCTTTACGTCTCTCTTGTCATCCTTTGAATCGGTCACATCGTCGTCCTTCCCATTAGCCGTATTAGATTTTGCATCTCCTGTTCAAAAGATATCTATATACTTAAAATTTAAAAATAACCGATAAAATTAATCTGTGAAATAATTTGCAGTACAAGTTCTACTGTAACCCTCGAATGTATAGACGTTTTGTAACTTCATCAAACGTCAGAATAGTACTGCGCACAAGAGCTTTGCTTTGCGCGGTACTATGTCATTTTCTAAAGTTTATAGTACGTCTATAAATTCGGGGGTAAACATTTTAATCAATGAACTTATTTATACCCAACGAGTTATTGTATCTTTATTCATAGTTTTTACCACATTCCATGTGTAAAGCAATAAAACAAATCAAGCGAACAAATAAACATAAAATGGTTTCACGATGAAAGGATTTTATAATGTACAGAATCAGGTTAAAAATTGTTTTTACTCGAGTACGCTACAAAGAGGAGCGTAATGAGTTTTGACGCATTTCAATTGTATGTTCATCTCATCCCTGATTAATTAATACTTAACTTTACTTGTGTTCCCAATTTTAATGTTGGATTTATTTTAATCTAGTTTAGGGATAACCAAGGAAACCGATATTATTGATATCCCAGGGGTCGACGAGGTCTAAAAAACGACCCCTAATAATTAACACAAGTTCTTATTTGAAACTTTCAAGATACTGTATAAGTTGTATTACATGCACCAACATGTTATATGAATGAGTTATATTTTAGTAGAAAGAATAATTGTTGTACTTTAAAAAAACTCAACAAGTCGATAAGCGTGCTCAAGTTGGTACAAGTTCAGATTTTTCCAGGTTACCTCGTTTTATCATGAAGTTTTACATACAACATTCAAGACGGTAGAATATTTTTATAGCAAGACTACAGATTACATTTTTATGCAAACAATGATCCGTTATCGGCTTTGAAACGCAACAACTATCACAACTCGTACTAGATTCTCGAATACTTCGGCGTAAAAATACGAGTACGGAGTTAAAGTGAATTATTCGTAAGCTATCACATCACATCAAACATTTGATAACTGTTATCGATTTTGTTTATTTAAAATAAATTGATAAATCGTGATTAACTCAAAAACACATTTATTAGAATAATGTCACAGCCGTTTTGTTGTCACGTGGTATAAATATTTATTATCTCTTCACAATAGGACACGAGTATAGGTCGCATCACGTAATATAATCAAAGGTGGCGGCTCTACGGATACCTGTTTGAATGAATTCGGCATGCGTAGAGCCGCCATATTTGATCACTTTACGTGATGCGACGTATACATCTATACTATCTATACTAATCTATACTAATATTATAAATGTGAAAGTTTGGATGGATGGATAGATAGATGGATGGATGGATGGATGTTTGTTACTCTTTCACGCCGGAACGGCTGAACGGATCTGGATGAAATTTGCCACAGAGATAGATTATAGTCTGGTATAGCACATATGCTATTTTTTATCCCGGTAAAATGTATGGTTCCCGTGGGATAGATTTGTTTTAATTTTTCATAGATTAAAGGATCAACATGATTGTTTGCATAGGCAGTGGTAGTTTAGGGGTCAGAAAATGACACAGGCTAATTTTTATCCCGCAAAAATGCACGGTTCCTATATGGTAGCATACAGGAACCATGTTTTTTTTTAAACTTAACTTTTTAATCGCGGGTAACACCGCGGGGCGCAGCTAATATAAGATATTTCGCTCATAATGAGATCGACCTTGACGTTGTAATTGGTGTGAGAACATACAATAGAAATACGTGAATAACTTACCTTAGGATAACATTATTAAAATGATGAGTGTTGAGAAATAATCTTGTAAATACACAACACACTTGGGACAAACAAAAAAGCGAATGAATGATGTGATGATTGATATGTATTAACATGTAACTTGCAACCGTGTCTGGAGGGACAGAATAAGTGTTGTATTTATATTGATTTCTTTATTTACGCGAACACTAAACATTTAAATAAAACATATTTAACAGACTTTATCGCGTGTATAATATGTTTTTGTCACAACGTTTCAGCTGCTTTACAGCAACCATGGTCCTCCCGCGACCACGGTTACTGTAAAGCAGCCGACATGTCGGGCACGTAAAAACATAATATGCACGCGATAAAATCTGCAAAAAAATCGTTTATTTTAATGTTGTATTTATGATTGGAAACAGTTTCTTTTTTTAATCCAGGTAGGGCCAATTAAGTGTGATGTGATGGGATGTTCACGTTTAGTACTAGCTGTGCCGCCGAACTCGACTTTGTCTTATATATAGATACATCTATATAAAACAAACTCGTGTTAGTTACAACATTTGTAACTCAAGAACAGGTTGGCAGTATAATTGTGTTTCAGAAACATACAGTGACATCAAGGATAAGGGTATTTAAGGGGGAAGCTCCGGGTCAGGGCGCGAAATTCAAAATTTCAATGGTTTTTATTTTTTTACGAAAAATTTGGACATCTTTACGATGTAATTTAGTATTTTGCGATATTAGCATTCTGCATTGGATGTCTCGATGTATTAAGTTTGCTTATAAAAATTCCTAAAGCGATACAACACCATAAAGTTAGTAAAAGTAGCGGTTTTTACAAACCTTATGGTATTGTATAGGATTAGGTACTTTTTTAAGGAAACTTAATACATCGAGACATCCAATGCAGAATGCTAATATAGCAAAACACTAAATACATCGTAAAGATGTCCAAAATTTCGTAAAAAAATAAAAACTACTGAAATTTTGAATTTCGCGCCCTGACCCTGAGCTTCCCCCTTAAACTTACGCAATCTGTGAATTGAAGTGTTGTGCTGTAGGTTTATGTAGACACGATAGATGTCGCTACAAAATACAATTAAATTAGTTTTGCGACTACCGTCTTTTGTTTAGCTATGGGTGTACTTGCTATCTCGTAGTTTTGTTTACACGATTTTTAGTACTGCATATCAAACGGATAAGAAATTAATTTAACAAATCTATATACCGTTAGTAAAACTTACGTATCATTTACAATATGGAGCTGCCGATGTTTTGTGTTGCATAAATGCAGAACATTTAGCTTTGGGAGTTCTCAGGTAATGAACAGATTTAGGAATTTAGACCTAATGTGAGATCGAATGGAGAATACTTTCGAAAACACACTTTGATAATAAAAGAGGTTGATCGCGCAACCGGTTGCAAGTTACACTTAAATAATGATTAATGATAGGAGTTAGGATAAAAATCATAGCAGAATGATGAGACATTAAAATTTGTTGCATGTGGATGGTTAGTGTGAGGTATTTACATTATTTTATGTTGAAGCATATCACAAAAATACAGTTTTACTTATGAACTTGTCCCCAATTTTTATTGTCTTTTAAATAATATAATATAACAGATTTCAGTTGAATTATTTTTCTATGGATGATAGCTATGCTAATGTTTTATTAAAGTATTTTTTTTATTACAACATACTTATACATCCGAGATCTACACTAGCGCCATTGTCAGTGAAATTTTCTCGAACTACCAACAAACCATAGACAAAGTTAATTAGTAAAATTGGTGACATGAAGTTAGCCCCAATAGGTTAGTTGCCATGTAGATGAACACTGACTGTGAACACATTGCTCAAACGGGACCAACTGGTGATTTCATGTCTCTGACCTTCGCTGACAGGCTGATCTTCCTCTTTGGGGTCTGGTTGATCTACATCGGCGTTACCTTGGGGTTCGGCGGTGGACTCCTGGGACTGGGACTCACCCTTCGAGTCCTGCGAGGACTCATCCTCTGTTGTATGCCCATCACCTGCTCCAGACTTCTTGTCTTCATCCTGGATATATAGTTTCATATTAGTATGGGTATTTGTGGGATCCAAGTAGAGTATCCCTATATCTTTTATACCGAGGAGCTCATGACATTATAAACAAAAATATCAAGATTATATATACAACATTTATATTTTTAGTCCATATTTTGTCCATATTTTTACAACCTTCCTACACATATTTAATTCCTATAGGTAGGTAATGAAACATTTGTATATTGATAACTGTCTCTTACATGCAAATAAGAGAAGGATAGCAATACATTTGATAGCCAACAAAACATGTGGGTCCCTTAGTCTATTTTCTATTCCTCTTAGAATGGGAACTACAAGATATAACCCATATTTATAATGTTTTACATATAGGATTTTTAAAATGGCTGAAAATTATTTTTTAACATGTGAAATATTATTTTATTATTATGAAAACATTGCACACTTATTTGCATAATTGTCAACATACATTCAAAAAATATTTTGCAATCATGCATTGCCAAATCTGCATGTCTCCATTCTATTGATGAAGTTAGCGTCACTTTCCCTCGCTCACATACGAATGTCGACCTTATCAACGGAACCGTAAGACATAAATTATAATGCTTATCTTCGACGACTGTATAGACGTATACAGCTGTGTACATAAGTATAGTAGCTATGTATGTACGGACATTGAAAGGAACATTCCAAATAGGTAATCTAGAGGCAAAACCGATGCACATTAGATTTTCGAAGTTAGTTAATTTTGCGTTCGCGCCATAAATGAATTCCGCATAAAAAATACATCGACAAAAATCTAAAGAGGTCAGCAATAAAGGCCCCCAGAAAAGATACTTTATGTTTTATTTACATCGCTGGGCGAGTTCGGAGTGTAAAAATGAGTCGCGAGGCCGCCGCTCAGTGGAACAACAACATATCACGCTGCCTCTAAAATTGAATAATCGCAAGAAACCAAATATCAAGGTCATGCGGATTTCATATCAATGTCATATAACATCGTGCACATTTAACAAAGGCCCTGCAACGAAATGCAAAGGGGCGGGGGTGGCTAAAATATACGAAATCGTGAAAAATATCCCATTAGAATCAGTTTCGATAACTGATCAAGACGGCATTCATAGTTTTTGATATGAAATATTCAATATTATCACAACCCTCCGTGGCGTAGTTCCCGCTTTTAGCGGGAAGCAAACGTTCTGTCAGCCATGTTGAGACGCAGGCAAACATTAGTGATATAACACGCAAATAACATCACTTCACAACTTAAATCATATCTAATAGACGCGCACTGTTACAAGGAAAATTAGTATAAAAACATATTTCACAACTATACCTGATTGTCACTGATTTTCGCTTTATCGGTATCACCCGACATTTTTCCTATGAAGAAATTGAAAGCGAATTCCAAGCGTCTTCAAACACCGGACAACACAAATGCACGCACCCATAACATGGAAAAAAGTTAGTGCGTTTTGTTCACGAGATGCATGGAGTTTGTTTATCATTTATATATATTATTTGGATGAATAAATGTATTTGATAGCAATATCATTAAAATAATGTACCAAAAATCATTTTTATTATGATAAGTGTAATTATTACACCAAAATTAAAACAAACAGTTGTGGAATAGAATTCAATTATAAATTTTAGTTTTTAATTCTTTATTTTTTATTTTAATAAAATATTGTTCTGATATGTTGATTAATAAAAATAAAATAAATAAGTATATTCCAGAACAAAATATAAATATATATTTTTTACGAAATGCAATATCAAAACGTATAATTTCTTGTTTAGTCAGAGACAAAACATTTTGACTTTTTGAAAAACAACACATATTTTAGCGTCGTATTAACTGAGATTTACCTCCATTTTAACGAAGATTGAGTAACTTTAGCTAAAATAAACTGTCTAGAGAAACATTCCGAGCTCAATAATTGATAAAATACAAAACAAAATACAGTTACTATTGGTAAGCGACATTTAAAAGATCTCTCTTTTTGTCTATGGACAGCGTCTTTCTCGCAACGAATTTGCGTTGCGAGACAAACCTTTCAATAGTTTTTGGGTCATTTTGATCCTTTTTAATGGCTGCGAAATAACGCGGTTGAATGTGATATTGGGTTCAAATATGAGTGATTATTCTTCTATGGCTACGCTTCAAAACAATAGCCAACCGGGGGGATTTGCGGCTGCTGTACAACGTGCTAGATTGGTAAGCCTATCTTCTCTTTGCAAAAATCCCATGTACTAATGACATTTACGTGTTATGTACCGTTAATTCTGTGTTTTTTTATCATCAGTATGATAATGTGCACTATATAATATCTGCCCGCCCTTTTTTGCGTTTTTCATTGACGTTACATTGCGGGGTTTGCAGGGATAGATTTACCTAACCTACCGACGTACATGATTGTTCTGATTTTCGTGTGTCAATTTGCGTTTCGAGTACACAAAATAAAGAATAGGACTGTCGATGGTTGCACCTTTATGGCACAGGTTGTTTTAGCCAAGCAGCATTCGCAAGTCTTCGCACTAATCCAGTAAAACGGCGCCAATTCATCCTGAATCATACATCCATTCTTATGACCAAATGGTAGCTACCTCAATATCACTAATCTATCCTAATTAATTTATTGGGTAGAGCAATAAGTAAATTACTAGTTAATTAGGTTATGTACTTGTAGTTATTGCACTCAAATATTGCTGCTTAATCATGTTATTCTGGTACCCAAATTATTTGAGAGCTATAGATACAGCTTTAGGTGCAATCAATCATAAAATATTCTAATTTCAATAGGTTGCTGCTAAACTTGAAGGTGGTAGCAGCAAGAGACCCCTAGAAGACGGACCTGAACCTATTGCGAAGAAACTAGCCGCCGTGGAGGCAGTATTTCAACAACCACCAATGAGGTTTGTGATTTCTACTTCTATTTTTTTTTAATCAAGCCACAAGGCATAACCATTTCAGCTTCCCCACTTCAGTGCAGTTAAATTGATATCTATTACTCAGTTTAAATATCACCTGAATACTTTCAGATTTCTTTCTTTGTCTGTAAATTAAATGTGTTTGTTGTATGAGTATACAACTGCCCTTACCAGCATAGGATTCAACGGTGAATAGATGCTTGTTAAGAAGTCTTTTATAGCTATGTATTCAGTAAGCAACAATTGAAGTGCAAAATGTGACCGTCAATAACTTTGTCACCATGGCCCAGCAGCTTGAATGTGATGCTCAACTTCTTCTTCTTTGTTATTGGCGTTTGCAGCTAATTGCCACAATTCTGCCAGTGACCGTGACCGTGACCGTCATAAACTTGGATATAGATGATGGTGAGGAACAAATATGGCCGGTGGAATGACATACGGTCTTTTGCCCTTTCTTTCCTTTCCTTTTTGCTTTGTGCAACATTGCACAATATTGTCATATGTCACGAGTCATCTTATTTGTCTATGTTCAACAATGAAATGTTAGCGAGTAGGCATTTGCAGTGAAAATGTCGAGGACTACCGTCTAACAATCGAAAGCTAACACCAACATGTTACGACATGTTGTCAACAACTGATCATGTGGCTAACGCAACATTCATAAATCTACATGTTGCGTGTTGTCTGTATATTTGCAATGTGTCTGGTGTGCAGTGTACCATCAGCGGTAGTTCCGGGCGCGCGCGCGGTCGCGCCGGGCGGAGGGCAGGGCGCCCCGCTGCCGCCCACGCCGCCCAACCTCATGCCGGACCAGACCCTCAATGAGTACATTCGGGTGCCCGACAAGATGGTTGGACTTAGTAAGTTGCAGTAACCGGCTGTAAATATGCCACGTCAAGAATAGAAAAAAAAGTGTAGCGGTGTCTCTTTTAATCTAGCCTCTAGCCGATAGTTTTAATGGAAGGGCTATTATTATTTTTATCCTAACAGATGATATCTTTGGAGGAGTAATTGATTTAATTTTTGTTTTAAAAACGAGGTGTAGCATTGTAATTAGGAAATCCATTATTAACAATGATCTAACTAATAATGAATTTACTAGTTACTCCCAAACCATGCAGACAAAAAAAAATGCAAACTCTGTATCTAAAACAATGTCTATGATCTATGGGTTTTTTTTTTCAATAATATTCAATTCAGAGACGACCGTGTTAGAGTTTTATTACATGAGTTTTTATACTGTATAGTCATCGGCCGCGGTGGTGAACAAATCACGAGGCTGCAGGCCGAGTCTGGCTGCAAGATACAGATGGCGCCCGCGTCCGGCGACCACCAGGAGAGGCTGTGCACCCTCACTGGCTCCAGGGAGGCCATACTGAGGGCAAAGTACGTATTCCCAACTTGGGTGCTACACTCTCGCAAGGAATCTCTCAGGAATACACAGTTCTTGGGACGAAGTTGTCGCCAAGAATTATTGATGAGGTTCTTGGCATGAGTGTAGTTGAGCTGTAAGGCCGACATCCTATTGTGGCCCACGATATGTTGGCTGTGCGCGAATTATGCGTTCCGTGTCGGTGTTGGGTGCAGCAGCGGGCGGCAACGAAGCAGAAATCGCGAACTTACTGCAAAGAGCTTCCAAACAATGTGTTTTTTCGGTCCATCAAGCCAAGTTGACGTCAAATAATGTAGATAAAATATAAAATGCTATGGATTCGCTTCGTTGCCGACCGCTGCCGTCTAGGTGCGAACCGGTCATCAATACTTGCAAAATATTAGAAGCGCAACCACCTCAAAGCGTCACATCGTGTTACGTATCGTGCGCCGCCATGGATTGGCGGCCTAAGGCTCGTTCCGATATAAGCGGTATTCGCTTGGCGCGCACCCATTGAGCTCAGTTAGGTAGGCTACCAGTCTAGAGCGGATACCGCACTGTTGTAAATGAATGTGTAGGTAACTTGTCAGTATAAGTAACCTATATTGTGTTACCACACAGGATGACACAGGATGACAGGTGAGGAGGTCGCCGCCTATTATAGATTGTAGCACGCAACCCGAAGCGCAGCCCGCCGGCCGCAGCGGCGCGGACGCGGCGCGGTTTTTTGTACTGTTCGATATTGTCTGGTTACCAACCAACGTGTACCCCAATTAGGGTTGCCACCTTTTTTTTTGTCAGATAAAGTACATTTGTTATTATAGGTAAGAAAAAAAAGTACAAAGTATCAAAATAAAGTACAATATTTTTTTCTTTAAAAACTCATGATAAGTGTAGTTATTGGACTCAAACCGCACAAAACAAACAAGAAATCGTGAAAATGATTCCGACATTGTTGACATTTGAGGTTGTGTTAAGAAATTGTTAAAAACGAGTGCTTAAGTTAAGGGGCGCTAGTGAGTCGCGAGATCGATTCGGCACCAATCGATCAATTAGCTTAACGAAAAAATGCTTAAACAAAACTTTTCAAAGTCACAAAGAAATCAAATCATGCGAAATAAAGTATTTTCGTGTACTTTATTGTTCTCATAAAGTATAGAGTTCAATTGCCTGAAATAACGTACAATACTTTATTATAAAGTACGGGTGGCAACCCTAACCCTAATAGCCGTGTATGAGTAAGCCAGCAGCCTCGCGAGACGACCTCTTATAACAAGAACGAACGAGACAACGCGAGCGTTTACATCGGGAAAGGCACGCACTGAGTAACACAAGTCTCTCACAAGGCTGCTACGTCAATCTATACACGGCTAATGTATTTAAAAGAATCATCTGCTGTCCGACACTCTATAAGTGCGTCGTACGAGTTCCCGTTATTAAGACCCGGGACCCAAGTCTGCTAACACAATCGATTCATAATCGAACAGCAGCCGCGTAGTAACTGTCACTTTTGACACATATGGTATGCGATATCTGTCAAAAGTGACAGTTACTACGCGGTTGCTGTTTGATTATGAATCGATTGTGTTAGCAGACTTGGGGCCCAGTGCACACGCGATGCGGCGCGGCGGTGTGTGTGCACGGGTGCATATTCAATCGGAATATAGATAAAAAACCGCGCCGCCAGGCGGCTGGTGTGGCGCGCGCTTAAGGGGGAAACAATTGAGTGTATTCCTACTGTAATACGAGTCGCGTCACAATTAAAACCTGCTGGCCTCGGGGCAGAGGAGTGTTTATGGCGTATTTGTTGTTTAAATTACTAATGTACAAACATAAACTATTCAAGTTGTAAAAGATGTCGTAATTATTAATTTTGTATCAGCTTCCCGGATATTGAATGAGCCATAATGAAGTTATACACGTTTTAGATTGGGGAAACCTTATTATGTATGTCAAAATTTTACGAATTCACAATGTGCCCATCGGATCTACAGGGAGCTCTGAAAACGTCTGGTGGAGACATCTGGTGACCAGAACGCTGGCACATATTTTGGCCAACACATCAGCATTGCCATTCAACGTGGCAATGCTGCCAGCGTTGTGGGCATCCTCCCGGCCGATGGTGGTGGGGAATTTTTAGTGCAATTTGAAATCAGCCTAATTTTAATTTAAAAAAATATATATTTGTGATGGAGCTGAATATATTTCAAATAGAAAACGGGCGAATGGTTCGTCAACAAACCTTTAGAAACCTCAATTGTTCACCTCTTAAGGCATGTCCCTCCCGCAATGGATGGGTTGTTTGATAATATCTGACCTCCTCCGTGCTAGTTGAGTCTCGGAGGGCAGACGGTGGTCGCTCCGTTTGAATATCGGTTATCGGCCATGTCCGTATAGACTGGAAGCCATTCTCATCACAATTTGTAGGATAGTGGTGATATAGTTATTCTTATACGTACTTAACGTTCAAGTCGATAAAAAAGTATGGCTATAACTATCAGAATAACTATTCATTGAGTATAATTTGATTTTAGGCTTTACCTAGCGAGTTTGAAATAATATTATTCTCCAGTATATAAAAAAAAAATACAAATTATATTTTGAAATAAAACTAATCTTACGGATTTTATCGCGTTTATATTATGTTTTTTACGTTCCCGACTTCCTCCTGTGACCATGGTCGCTGTAAAGCAGATAAATAATAAACGCAATAAAATTCGTAAAATCAGTTATGTTTCAATGTGTAGCATTCGTGTAAATATAAGAAATCCATTTATATTTTGACACCAGTACGTGTTTTGTCCTTATAGCTCGTAAGTGCGCGATCATCGCTTAGTTATACGATGCGTGATGCGATAGAGATCGCTGTCGCATCGCTTACGCGCGATACTCATGCAATCGCGTTCTATTAGGGCCTTTGCACACGGCGACTTTGCAGCTATACAGTCGCGATACAGGCACTGCCTTAGTTACAAGCACGTGACCCAAACGGTTAACATCTTCAGACCACATTTCTGCTATGACAATCAATTTGTAATCGAATGGTAATCAAATGTCATTTGACCATTGCCGGGTTGTATGAAGAATGTGTCAAAGGTGCAAATTACAGTGCCATTGCCAATTCATTATGCATAGATTGTGTTAACAGACTCTGTGTCCAGTCGCCATGCCATCGCACTTACTATGACACTGATACAATCGCGATCGATCATCTCACCTTCACCGCTCGCAATGAATTAATAGCGTGAACATAATCACAAAAAGACCGAAATCTCGACCTTAATTGTGAAGCCTGAGAGTTCGAAATGCGATGTTATGCGATGTTAGATGCGCGCGTTTTAGGCACGCGACTGCGCCGCTGCATAAAGTCGCCGTGTGTAAAGAGTTTGATTGCACCGTCTAAACATTAACGTCCGTGAGCAGGGAACTAGTGAACCAAATAGTGAATCACCGCGGTCGCGAGAATGCGCCACAGCACCTGGACATGCAAGGAGGTGGCGGCGGCAATGGCGGCGGGGGCGGCGGCGGTGGTGGCGGCGGTGGCGGCGGCATGCCTCCCATGATGCGGGGCGGCGGCGGCGGCGGCGGCCTAGGTGGCGGCGCGATTACGGTGAGTACTCTTTCCGACACATTTTTTATATTGTGAGCCTTCACATTACTCTATAAAACAATATGGCTGTAATAGTTTTTTGTCGATGATTATGCCAGCAACGAAGTTCGAAAATACAGTTATCTGTTAGATTTTTTTTTATTTTGAATTACGAAATAAAACAGGACGGTCGAGGAAATAATAATAATAAAAAAATATATAACAAATGTAGAAAGATTGTGTGTGTGCCTTAGTCCTTTTGTAATGAGGAATCGTCATTCTCGTTTTGTATATACGTCAAAGAATCTATGATCTATGCCCACAGTTACCTATCAACTGTAAAATGTCTCATTCCTTTTATAAATTGCATAAGGTGACTAATAAAGTAGTGGAATAAGAAAAGATGTCATGATCATGTTGTCAACAGGAGGAAGTTATGCTTCCCGGGCCTAAAGTGGGCCTCATAATCGGCAAAAACGGAAAGACTATTAAACAGCTGCAAGAACAGTCCGGAGCCAAAATGGTGGTGATACAGGACGGACCTAATACGGAATATGTGAGTATCCTAACAAATATTTTTTTACCATCACTGGGTTTAGTTTACTTCATTAGAATGTTATCAACTCTTGCAATATTCGTTTTCGGCTTTATAAAAACATAAATGCTATTTCAAATATTGCGCGATTTTTGTTATTTCTAGTCTGTTGCAAGATACGTTATCAGCCTTCCGATCACTTCTGATCGAACAACCAATGGCAATAACTCATTTTCGCGTCACATTTGCGTCAGTGAAATTATTGTCCCGTACCATTCGAACCAATATTTTGTCAGTAGGTCGTCCGAAAACGATCTATTTAGAGTTACACAAAAAACCGCTTTACTACCTAAAGATTGCGTATTAGTTTACCTTTCTGACACCATTTTCATTGGAATCCATATGATGAAGCAATTTTTTGCTATAGGAGAAGCCTCTGCGTATATCTGGCGACCCGTCAAAGGTGGAACACGCGAAGCAGCTGGTATACGAGCTATTGGCAGAGAAGGACATGCAAGGCGGTGGCGGCGGCGGCGGCCCTCGCCCGCCGCAGTACGACGAGCCCTACCCTGGGCAAGACCAGGGCAACGGGCTCGCCACCAACTCCACTGAGGTGAGAATTGTAGGACTGTATCTGAGTACTCCTTCTTGCATATGTTTAGCAAATCACTCTCTCTTCAGTTACGGCAGTTATTCATGCAAGCTAAAAACCTTTGTTCTGCATCAAATACGTCCAAATAGCAAAATATACCCATTTTAATTATCCTCAATAGACCTAGCTCAGCTGGCCGAGTCTCCTGATAAAACATTCAACAAAAACACACATTTTATTTCTTTACAATTGTATTCTGACCTGTTTAGACGCGCGGAGGATCATTTCTAGATTCAGATGTTTTTGTGTGTATAAAAAAAGCGCTCTGTAGTGGTGGCTTTATAGATTTATAATAATACTAGCTAAGTGTAACTTAACTCTTAAAAAAATCTTTATACAAACTTTGATCCCCCATTTAAACCGCTTAGGTGTGACATTTCCAAAAATCCCTCTGTAATGCATCTCAAGGAATATATCCTCCAAATATCAAATAACTAGGTGGACCTAGATTCAGGCTGTGTGTTGTTTATCAGTCCATGTTAACAATTTCATTAAATAGATGAATGTCTGTGGTAGGTGCTGGTGCCCAAAGTGGCAGTGGGTGTGGTGATAGGCCGTGGGGGTGATATGATAAAGAAGATCCAAGCAGAGACTGGCTGCAGGGTGCAGTTCCACCAGGAGCGGGACGATGGGCCCGGAGACAAGAGGTTAGTAAACAACTCTCTCTCTCTCTCCAATCTTCGCAGAACTATTTAACTTCATTGAATGATCATTCCCAAGCATCATGAATGCAGTGTTGCAATTTAAACTTAACAATAAATATAGAACGGTTTATTCAACTTGGTAATGCTGACTGGCACAAATAAATGTGTCATAAATATAAATTGGTTTTGTCTATAGCCTTTTTTTTTATTATCTCGTAACTTTTACTTTTCAAGTATATATATTGGCAGGATGTATTAGTGTATAAACTATAGATATACAATGATTGTGCAGGTGTTACCTACAAGGCAAGCCGCATCAAGTAGAACAAGCTAGACAAATGATTGAGGACCTCATCTCAAGCGTAAATGTAAGTATTTTGTTGTATTATGTCTTTGAAAAATTCCATTCATTGTATGCATAATTACTTTCTAATTTGCTACCCCGAAATATTGTGGAGAATGAGGTAAAGATATGATCCTGAGCTAAATATTACAACTCCAACGAAATGACGAAATGCAGCAGATGGTGATGATGATTGACAATTAAGATGCCATTTTCATTGCATTGCGAGCTAGTCAATTATGTGAGTAGACCTGGCCGCGCGCGCATCTAAACGAGATTAAGTAATAAATCGTATTCGCATGGCAATATTTTGCTTTATCGCCACGGCATGCTATTATATACCCCTGTTCCTATATCGTTCGATCTAAGTACTGGATTCGGCGTGCATAAGTTTGCTTTGGCTTCGAATTGAAGCTAGCGTTACTCCACGGCCAGTCTGCTATCATAATTGATTCATAGTGGAATAGTAATTATTATGTTTTAAGGAATTTTCGTTTAAATTAGTATATATAATCAAAAGTGATCAGTGGCGAAGGCTCAATATTCGCAAAATGGAAACTGAAAAGAACCCTCTAACTGATAATCCAAACTCGTTACTCTATAATAAAAACGATATTTTCACATTTCACAATGAAAACAAATTTTAATTTGGAAAAGGAAGCCGACAGGAATTGTGTTATATATGGATCCTTCGCCACTGAAAATGACATAACATTGAGGCTTACGTTCCTTTCCTGGACCACCAGAAACCTTTGGTGCCAATTGTCAGCCTGATCTCAATGCAATCCAATCCAATTGCATACCCCCCTAACTGGGTTCCTAGTGTTAATAAAACAATCGATTTATAAATATGGCTATGACAAAAGTGGCCACTACGATTCCATCGTCCTTACATCACGATTCGATTGCCTTGAAGTTTAGCTGTAGAGTTCCCAGTATTCAGTTAACAATATGAGTGTGACGGTAACGACAGCGGCGTGAGCAGGAAGTGCGGACAGGTCGCGGGCGCGGCGGCGGCGGCGGCGGCGGTGGTGGTGGCGGTGGCTCGTCGCAGCGCAACGGAGACCGCGGCGACTACCAGCAGTGGCAGGACAGCCCCGAGATACGTGTCACATTCACCGTCAACAACCTCAAGTGTGGGCTCATCATCGGCAGAGGTGAGATGCTTTACAGCTGCAGCTAAGGCTCAAGTATAGTTTGAGAAAAAACAGCGCAGGGTAGACCAGATTATGTCACATGTGTAGAGCCGCGTACGCTACGACCCATGCGCGTGATACACAGGCATCCGTCTGTCGTTCTACGGCTTCTTGTGCTGCTACAGACTTCTGTGTTACGTACTAAACGTACATTTGAAAATCTATACTAATATTATAAATGTGAAAGTTTGTATGGATGGATAGATGGATGGATGGATGTTTGTTACTCTGTCACGCCCGAACGGCTGCACGGATCTGGATGAAATTTGGCACAGAGATAGATTATAGTCTGGAATACACACACGCACATAGGCTACTTTTTATCCCGGTAAAATGTATGGTCGCCGTGGGATAGATGTTTGAATTTTTCATACTTTTTATCGCGGGTAACACCGCCGGGCGCAGCTAGTACTGTATATTTTTTTTTGGCGGTGCTATAACAATTAATTCTCAGAGTGGGCAGTTGACTAAATAAGTTTGGGAACCCCTGTACGAGAACTTGTGAAATAATATAAGTGGGTGTGTCAGGTGGCGAGGTGATAAAGCAGATCAACGCGCAGTCGGGCGCGCACTGCGAGCTGGACCGGCGCGCGCAGGGCGCGGACCGCAACAACCGCACCTTCTACATCCGCGGACACCCCGACAGCGTCGAGCACTGCAAGCGCATCATCATGGAGAAAGTTGGCATGGTCCGTAGTCCGCATTGGTCCGCTGCCCAAGTGTCCTTTATAATGTCTACATTATAGATACAAAAATTACATAAGATTAATTAGACATTTTAATGTACCGTTGTTTGGTACGAGCACCCCTGTCAATGCGAGCGTGATTCAGGCAATAGTCTACCATGCTGGCCTAGCCAGTATCGGACTTTACGTGGTTTTTGGCAACTGTCATAAAGGTCACGATGTTTACCATCATCGTTTGTGTTTAAATCCGATAATTTCGGAGGTGAAAGGGTCAGGACTTGCGATTCTTTTTCCAAGGCGAGCGTGTCACTACTAGAGTAGCCATAAGTCCTTGCCATAAAATGAACTTAAAATTAAATAATTTGCCTTCTCTTTTTCGTATAAAGACACCGACGTTATATTGTTGATATTTTTTATTTCATTACCTTTATTTATTTGGATTCTTATCTGCCGCAAGGGTCCAGTTTAGGGCCACTATTTCAATTCTTTTTTTTTTCGTTAGCCCGTGAACTTTATGCCCGAGGGCGGAAACGGCGGCAATGGCGGTAACGGCGGCGGTAACGGTGGCAACGGTGGCGGTGGCGAGTACTATGGTGCTGGTGGCGGCGGCGGCGGCGGTGGTGGCGGTGGTGGCGGCGGCCCGCCCGCCTGGGGGTACAACCCGCATTGGCACCAGCCTAGCGCACCGCAACAACCTCAGGTGACCTGTTCACAACCGCCTAGTCTCGTGATTTCAGCATAGGTTTCTTGGTTTGGGAACGATTTCGTAAATAATCTTATCGTGACTTGCTCTAGTTGGAGTGGTGCTGGGATCCCCTTCATCTCATCCTTTGTACAGCACCCATAATACGTGCGTTGCTTAGACTGACAACTAAGTAGGTTTACGTAACGTAAGCATAGGTTAGTCCCACTAGTTCGGTCTCCGAGAGCAGATTTAAAAAAGGGGAGAGTCGTATAATTTGCATTGTGATACGATTACGCATGTTTGTTTAACAACAGGTCCAAATCAACCCGGCGACAGGCCAGCCAGACTATTCGCAGCAGTGGATAGACTACTACCGCTCGCTCGGACTCGTGCGCGAGGCGGAGGCTATCGAGCAACAGGCCAAACAACAAGGTGAGCTTCATACTATAATCGTGGTCGGCTATAAAAGCTATAAAAAAAACAAATTCAATAGGGTTTTCAATATTGGATGACATAGTTACACTCGCTCAATGATGTCTAAAACATCGTCCGTAGCGCAGACGGATTCGCGGATAATTTTGACATCGCGGCGCTTTGTGACAAGATGGAAAGCGAGACGTATAATGTGTATTTAACAGGCGGTGGAGGCGGTCCCGTGACTGGTGCACCTGCCCCTGCGCCTGCACCGTCGGGGGCGCCGGGCGCGCCGGGCGGTGGCGGTGGCGGCGGCGGCGGCGGGCCGGCTCCCGGCGCGGGCGGCGGCGCGGCGCCCGACTACAGCGCGCAGTGGGCCGAGTACTACCGCAGCATCGGCAAGCTCAAGGAGGCCGAGGCCATCGAGGCGCAGATCAAGATGAAGGTACACACTTTTATCACTCACATATTTTAAATTGACTAACAAAATTCAGTGTCGCCTTTTGCTTGAATTATCTTTTAATCTGACTTCCATGCTAGATTTTGTAATCCGTTTCTAATTACTTATTAGGTTTAACTATACTGCAAAATATTTTAAGGGGTCTTGTTTTTTTCCTTAGTTAGTTTGCTTCCTAATCTATTTGGTTTGAGGTTGACTTTCGGCGTAGGGTACAATTTGATTTAATTCTAATAAAAAAAATTACTTTGAGTGTGATTATGGAAGCAGTGTTTATTGAATCATCATCTATTTAATAAAAATAATTTACACGAACTGACAGACAACACATATCCCAATCCAGTAGACCTATTAATTTGAAATATAGATGATATATCCCTTGAGTGCTCTAGAGGTGCACTAAGTGGGGAATTTTAAAAATTGTACCTTAGTCAAAATGTATAAGTTTTTACTGTTGATTGTGCGCAAGTCCAGTAGTAATATGGTGGTGTTCCCCCGGCGCCAGGGCCAGCAGCCGGCGGCGGCGGGTGCGGGCGGGCCGGCCGGCAGCCCCGCGCCGCCCGCGCCGGCGCCGGGCGGCGGCGCGCCCGCGCTGGCCTCGTCGCAGTACGCGCAGTACGGCATGTACGGCGGCGTCTACCCCGCCTACTCGCCCTACCCCTACCAGCCCGGCTCCGCGCCCGAACAACAACACCATCAGTAACATGTGAGTAATCTCATTTCTACATGTTGATTGCGGTCTAGTTGATGTCGGTAGAGGTAGTATTTTGAGTAGTGTTCGTTTGTACTTATTATTTTTTCGTTGGCTACAATATTGAGCCATTTCTGCCGGTGGCGAGTAAGGTTTTCGTCAAGTTAATATTCGATCGATATAGTTAAAATATATGATTGTCCATAGTATTCATTAGTAGCACAATTGGTTCAATTTCTTAGGTACCCTTTTGTAAAGTAAGCTATGTTTAGCTAACATTTAATTTGTGTTCTTCTACTTGTCACTTACAAATTAACTCAAATTAATGTACAGCTAGAACACAAAATAAAAATAAATCACTCGTCGCTCTTAGATGAAACAGTGTCCGTAGCACAAATTCGTGAAAGCACGTGGCCACTGTCTTTATCATATAAAAACCTAATGTGTAGTTACAACATTACGTTAATAGTTTGCGCTTAAAATATTTTAGATTATAGTAGTGTATGGGAAAAGGACATGGCATCGACTATATATATTACATAATGAAGCTTATAGTATATATATTGTAGGTACTATTTAATATTTTTTATACATATAATTAGTAGCCTATATTGCTTATATCCTAATTCGAATGTTTGAGATGATTAGAGCAAAGATTCCTTGCTATAATTTTCTCCAACTGAAGTGGACAATAACACAAGATTGATCATTGTATGCGAATCTGACACATGTGCTGATGTAACTCTCAGGCTTAAATAATTATATCTACTCTAAAATAACTTAAGTGCGTCCTAACAGATACGGAAATGCACCAAATTTTATATTACAGGCGTTCTCATTCCTCGTTCTTTTAAATGTATTGGACGATAACGAACACTCGGCGTTTTCGCATGCGCTATGAATCCCCATACACAACAGGACGGAGAACGCTGGATCGCCTTTTTGTGTGTTAGGTCTCTTATGAGATTCAGACGGTCTGTGTTCTCAGTACTAAACGCGCAAAAATATATACATAATAAGCACATGAAATAAATGTCACATCTACTTTGATTAATCTGCCGCTACAGTATTACTGATGTTGATTTAATATTTTAAACTATTACTGTGCATGCTCTGATTATTATTGTGTACTCTATATCTCGGGTTATTGGTTTATTTATAGTTTTAAAATAATCTTTATTTTACAGGCGTTTTCTTTTGTATGTTAGCGAATATTCGATCGATTGCATGTCTTAATTTATGACGTATTCTCTTTCAGTTTGCATGACTATAAATAATATTAATTATTATAAGATTTAAAATGATATTACGCTATATCGTCTCGTAGTTACTCAGATTTGTATTGAAGACGAAATGTCTGGTGTGTGTGTGTAGTGTTGCAGATGTAGGCCAGATCCGGGGTTGCCTGCTCGACAGCGCTAAAACTGCGTATCGTTATCTTGCAAATGTTGCCATGTTCGTTTGTTTGTGTGATTGCAGAGCTCGAGGACCGGCGCGGACGCAGCCGCCGCGACACTCCCCCCGTTCTAGATTATAATACTATTTAATAAGAGTTTTAATAGTTTCACTACAAGCGCGTCCAATGAACACCCACAATAAATAAGTTTGAATCAACACTGTGAGATCAGATGTGGACGGACTTCATTTGAATTTAAACTTTTTAGTTCAGACATTCTAAATAATTATGATCTGATTATTATAAACATTTAATAGATATTTATTATGATCCTGCTCGTAGATCCGTTTCGCTCACGTCTGAGCTCGCGGGCCCGAGTCGGCCAGTAGCCAGTCACATATCAATTTATTTATTTCTTGTGGGGTCACTAACATTCTAATATTGTCAATATAACTTTTTAATGAGATTATTTACAATTGAAACGTTACGGTTTTTAAATTTACAACTTACGGCTGTGTGGTTTATTGTTCATTTCCCTGTGTTGTCATCATGTGCTATGTATACTGAATATATTTGTGCCAATACTGATAATTTCAAATGCCAGTTTGTCCAGGTAAAAGTTAGAATGCCACACTGCCTTTAAAGATGTAACAGAATGATCCGACGTACCACGGAGCTATAAGAGAGAAATGAGCGGGCTTCGCGCGAGGATCCGAGGTAAATGCACTGAAGTGAGTGATTAGTTGACACACACACACGCATACTGTGGCTTCCCAACTGTGTATACCCACTCGGAATTTGGAGGTTTTAGTTTTTTTTTTTGTCTCATCTTAAAATCCAACTTTTTTGTCTATTTAACTAATAATAAAACTAGAATACTCCCAATTCGTTAAATGAACTAAACGTAGCGTAAGATAGGTGTTGACAGCGCGCCACACCACACCTTGGATAGCTCACTAGGTTGTAAAACTGAGTGTTGTACGGTTATATAGCTTCGTATTAATTAGGTGTTAGTTTAAATGAGAAATAAATGAGAATGAGGTTATGTAACGCGAACTACATTCCTTTGATATTGTTCAATTATGATAATCAACGCGATACTGGACGCTCGACACGGCAGTGGGCGGAGACCCTGGACTTGTACTAATTTTTAAGCATATAAAGTGTATATTGATTCACTCGTGTGTTCATTTTATTTATAATCATGGTTTCTTTCCACAGTCCCAGAGGTAAGTGACCCTTGCAGTCTTAAAATATATAAACGTGTTACCTCGTGCTTTTCATACTGTTCTAGACATGTGATAATGATTTTTGAGGATTTTTCTGTGTCATTTTACATATATTATTTGTTTTCTTTTTCTTCTGATTATGTTGTGTAGTTGTACCCCCATATTTATGGAATATTTTCGCCCATTGGTATTACAACGCACTTTTTAGTCTTCTATGAATTGAGGTGTAGGCTCCAGACGTTCTGAAATTGAGACTTATTTGACGTTTGATAAAATACATTCAATGAACTGATTACTGGAGGTTAATAGAAAAAAAAGATTGAAGCTTTTATTTTTATAAACAAAATGTAATATTTTTTTTATCAAACGTTAATGATCAAAAAGTAATTCTATGGCCATCTTATATTCGATTAATTTGAATCGTATTCCTATTTTCAACATGTACATGTGTGTTTCCTCAAACTGATGCCGTAAATAGTGCAGTACATCATTTACTATTACCATGGTTCACTGCTATTATTCCGTCTATGATATTTGCCTATTTTAACAGTGCTTTCCACAGAGCCACACACCCAGAGACATGACGTCGCTATCGTAATAACATCGCAAAATGGCGGCACACGTGAAACTTAGATTATAGAATAATTTTACATGACATCTTTAACATATTATGATGAAATAACACCTATTTATGCCATGGTATTTACATGTTATTTTTGTACATTACTGTTTGTGTTTATTGTCATGATGTTACTTGTATACAACATATTTGCATCTCACCGTGTCAATGCGTCACTGCTCTGATTGTTGTCGGTCTGTTAAAGGTGGAAGATATCTGGCCACTCGTTAATATCATTGAAACACACATAAATCGTATAAAACATGACCCGGAGGCTGGCGGAACGAGTGTTGGCGTCGATGATAAAGGTGGTATTGCTATGATGATTTGGTAAGTGTTATTATAAAATGATCGGATATTTATAACCGTATATACCTACTCATATACTACCTATACCTTAGTAAAGCCTGGCGTACATTATACGCGGTGAATCGAAAGACTGCATTTTTTGTTGCAAAAGGAGCCTCGGGTAGGCGAATTATTTTGGCGCGCCGCTAAATTCATAAAATAGCAAACAGCTCAGTACTGTGATTCGACTCCAAGCGTCTAATGGAAGCTAGGGGCCTTATGCAGACATGACACTTGCAAATAACGAGAGACAATGTTCTTGTGACTCATCAGAGATAAAGAATGATCTTTGTTTTTAGCATTAGTGTAATGTAGGAGTTGTTTAGGTTACCCTCCAAACCACTGGTAGAGTTATATACACATTGCTTCTGAAATCGTTAGTTGTACACGTTTTGAGGGTAGTCTGATATATGATGTGAATTTCTTCAAGTGTGAAATAATTTCGAATGATACTAAATAAAACTCGAATACGCTATATCCGGTTCCTGTACATAGTACTGTAGACTCGCATACACTTGGATTTACCCGTAGGTGGATGGATAAATTTTTACTTGTGTTAGGTACCCCGCACGGACCGTAGCGTAGTCAATGCGTGCTACTAGGAAAGTTTTTCTGCTGTGTTGATGGAATCGTAATAGACTCGTAGTTATTTAGTCAAAGTGAAAGATGCGGTTTTTTTTTCGAGATATCGTCTACTAAACTAATCAAAACGACTCGTTTATTTTAAAGCTAGGTTTTTTTTATGGACTCTGGTTACATTGTTTGATGCACATTTTGGAGAACCGGTATTCCCACGCATTCCTTCTACCTTTCCCTTGCTCCCATTTCTTTTTTTTTAAAGCTGTTTAAAATCAGTGATAATTAACATTTAAAAAACATCTTGTATGCAAGACGTGAGTTTTCATAAATCTTACCTCGTGATTGATAGTCTGGGATAAGAAGCGTAGGTATGAATACACCAATTCTTCTAAATACCTACTCACATAGCTCTTGCTTGAATTGAAAACAATATAGCAATTACATAGGTATTTATTTAAAACGATACGGTATAATGTGGTATTTTCAGTCCATTTATGTTTTCCTATGCAATATAACAAGACTTCTATATATCAAAGAGAAATACTTTAATTTTCATGATACAGGAATGCTATTTTTATTTATAATTATTTATTATCGTTCCATTATTTGGTTTTCCCAGCGCCACGTTAAGAACGATGTTAATAAATCGTACGAAATCGCATTGTTGTTTTATTCCGTTTGAGACCTAATGCCCGGCTTACATGATTCGTCAACAACTGTAAGTTCGCTAGCTGAGGCAAGTTGCCGTAGTACCACGAAAATTTATTTCGAATTAGCTCGTTAAGAACTTGAATAGTGTAGTTAATATCTAACAGGTTCCTCTTACATTAGTACTTGCCTTGATACCTAGTATCTATTAACATTTTCATACTTGGGGTCTTGTCCAGCTATCACTACTTAGTACATGTAAATTCGTTAAATTTTACCTTTAACGTTAAGAATACTGGCTACAAATCGAGAACATACAATTCTGGGCCCACAAGTGGAGCAAAGCAGTATTCTCCGCAAAGTTAATCGCGCCAATTTTTAACACAAAAGGCATTACCCTTATGACAGTTAATTCTAGTAATCAGATGACGTACATTTGGATACTTACCCATATACCTAATACTCAGCAGATTTCTGAGTATGAGTACATCTGTCAGAGATTTCTCCTAACATTATCAAACTTTCTTCCGCGCTTTCCTGCGCCTCAATGCGCTTTGTCAGTACCTTTGACCGTCTGACTCGTCAGCTGACGTCACCGAGTTCAGGGAGGCGGTGGAAGCACTTGATGACCGCATGAGCCGCGAAAGACGTGACAGAGTCGCCGTCGCCCACGGCTGCAATGGACTGCCAGGTTCCAGAGCCGGTGTGGGAGATACTCTGAAACAAAACAACTAATTACTAATGTAGCTTGCAAGCTAGGCGGGTTTAATCCGTAAGTATACACTTTTGCCAGAAACTACAAATTGTATAGTGTTTTAGTAACCCTGAGGATAATGAAAGGAACCAACTTCTATCAGATACACGATGGATATTTACTAAAAAATATGGTGTCTGAAAGCCAATGTTATATAAGTAGGACGTAGGTCATGTTTCACCTTATTTAGTTCTAATTTCCGATACTCATTACAATAAAGAATATTTTGTTTTTCGAAAAACGAACCATTTTAACGCTCGCTCTTAAATTTCCCGCCATAGTTTATTGCAACGTCAAAGATGAAATACGTTTCCTCACCAAATACTGTTTCATCCACACATTAGCCGCTGGCCTTAGCTCGCCTCAAGTCTGTTAGCTGGCCGTGTAGTGTAGGACTTTTATGAATTGTATTATATCTAATTCAATTCTGGATAATTAAGCTAAGTAAGAAAAGTGTCGCGAAAAACATTAAGGTTGCAGGTTGTCTGGAAATCGCGCGTTGCAACGAACAAATAAATATACGTGATGCCTAATGATTGATTATGATTCCTCGCGATACTTTTCGTACCCCTCCCACTTTCGAGCTTCACGTACCTAATTAATGGACGACCCTCTACGTGCTCTCGCACAATGAGTGTCATACCTTAGTAAGTCTTCTATTTACCTGTTCCGTCTCGGTCGGGCAGTTTTAGGACGTCGCTTTTCATGTTTAGTTGGTACAAGTGGCGGCGCCGCGCCCTCCACTTCAACTCCGCTGCCGGGCTCTGAGATAGGCAGAGCCAAGGACATCATTAATGATTTATCTTTACCTTAAACAGCACCGTGTTCGGGTTGAAATAAAGTAAAAGGATTATTTGTGCACGCACTCTTACGTGCATTTTCAAACATGGAACCATAGATTTTTCAGATTCTTTGCTCGAAAACATGTGGTTGGCATGAGTGCACTGTCCCCTTTACAACTATAATGGAAAACTGGGAGTGGTATAACCACACTTTATTTTAACAAACGTGTAAATAACAATTTATCTGAGCCATAGATCTAGGAAGTTGCATTTAAGTATAAAATTATTGAATTTTCCCCGGACCCACGAACATAACGCTCTCATTAGTTAAATTGTTTGCTCTCAATAAAGACGCATCTATGATATGTCCTTACTCTGACATACATCTTTTTTTGTCGCATAGCTCTGTCCTCCTCTTTTCGAACCTTATCGTAGTTATACACACGTACAAACCTATCAAATATAAAGAATGCTCCACTTGATTAGGCTCTGCGTTTCCCGTTGCGTGCTGGATGCAGAGAGGCCGAGCGGCTCTTATGCGAGCCACATCCTCCGTCCGTCCGGCACCAATCGCCCTAGTAAATAAAATTGACCAATAATAGTTTTTTAAAAATTGGAATACCTATCTAAAGTGCATGCTTAGTCAAGCATTTAGATTTTTGATCGAGTCAAGCATGTTTGCACACAACTATGATCTGCATAACGTTTGCTTGAAACTTGATGTCAAGCACCATAGAGGTGAATTTGTATGTATTTTTGGTTTCGAGTTTTGCCAGTGTCTGCGGAGTGTTTTTTTTACTTTTAGGAACATCTGTTGTGGTCTGTACTTACGCCATTTTATTTACAAAGAATGAAAGAATGACAACTTTTTACTGAAAGTAATTATATTTCTTACCAACATAGAATTCTAGGGCTACAATTATCTTAGAACGATTTTACTTACGACAATGGGCTGCTTTTTACTTTGGTAGGGTTGGCAACCCTGTCAGTCAGTCAGTCAGTCAGTCAGTGTCAATCAATAATGACTCGCTGAACAAGTAATTTTCTTCAGTTTTATTGTCAGTAATTGTTTTGTTGTGTTTGTTTTGATTTACATAAATATATTCTTAGGTAACAAATGATATATTATTAGAAAAAAATGAGTGAAACTTGGAAAAAAAGCGTATCGGAATCCAGACCCTGTGACACGCATGCTGTTGAACAAGAGTTTATAATAGCTTATAAGAATTTGCCAGTACTTTGGGACCGTAAACATCCGGAATATAGCAATAAGTATAAAAGAAATGCGGCGTGTGACGTTTTGGTGGTAATACTGAAGAAGTTGCTTAATACAGCGACGCGCCTTCATGTCAGACAGAAGATAAACATTTTGAGGTCTGTGTATAGAAAAGACTTACGGAAATATTATGCGTCGAAAACTATAGGGCCTAACGGTGTGGCATATAAATATGTGCCCACTTCATGGAAATACCATGCCTTGAAATTTCTTGGAACTAATACAGGTGATACGTTTGATGATACTGACATAACTGATGCTGATATGTCAGTGGCTGACAATGTCAGCTATGAAGTAAGTACCTACTCCTGCACACCTTTAAAATATGTTTTTTTTAACAGATGTATGCAAAATGTAACATTGTGGTATGACGGATTGAAGCGATTTTCGTCAAGTAAACATTTGATAAACATGTCAAAATGGTTTGATGTAAACCAAAATATACCCACTTAACCTACGATTTTGAATTCATCTCTTGAGTAATTTTACTCTGTAAAGTTTTAACGTTATAGGCCTAGCGCACATTATCAGACACTTTCTATTCACACATGAAAAAATCTACCTACATACAAAGACTTTACAAATAGTCGATACCTACAAGCAATACTGTTTGTGCCACAACTGCAAAGACAGTAAAGATTAATATGTAGCTAGGTACCTACTCTTACTTAATTACTTAATAGGTACGTTTTGTTTCAGGAGCCTGCAACCGATTGCTCATCATCGGACGATGGAGAAGAAACCACCGAAAATGAGCCGCCACCGATAATAAAAACTAAAAAAACACAAAGACGCGCAGTCAAGAGGGTTAAACATAAACAAGAAATAGAACCAGCGAATGACTTTTACTTTGTAGAAGCCGACGGGGGAGCATTGGATAGAGAGTATGAAGCTATCGGGGCTAATGTGGCCTGCAAGCTCAAGCGCATGAGCTCAGGACAGCGGTGCTACGCTGAGCTACTCATAAACAAAGTGCTTATCTATGGCCTACAGAACAATTTGACAGATGACACAGACTTGACAGAAGTGTATAAGAGTTAATGGAACATCCCTATTTTCTTTTTTTTATGTTTTGTGTAAAGTATATTTTGCTATTGAACTTCGGAAAGACAGTATTTATAACTATGTTCAACCAAAGTGGATGGGTACTTAAGTATTTATTGATTTTTGGCAATAAATTATTATTAAGAAAATAATAAAATTAGTACAACTAATGACTGCGCCTAAGCATTTGTGTTTAAAGCATATTCGTACATGCTGCAAAGTTATAAAAACGAGCTATGGTTGGCATAAAAAGTCGTGACGCTTATGATATGTGTACTCACGAACTGTTCCCAGAGCTCGGCTGGTCCGGGGGCGCGTCACTCTCCACCGCGCTGCTCTCGGACGCTACTAGATACATTGACCTGAGGAATACTTTTATTAGTGTAACATTTCATAGTAGGTATCAGATTATCGAACTTGGTACGTCATCGTGCAAGCATGCTGTCACTACAACTTATTTTATAAAAGCAGCTGTGGAAAATAATATTTTTTTTTGTAAAAGGGAAGCCAACTAGTGTATTTAATTCTTGTAATGTTACTTTATTATTTGGTGGCAATAATAGACACTAGTGTCTGCTATTTTTCTAAAGAGAACCCGGTAAGAATCGTCTTGTATGGAGTCTTCGCCACTGATGAGCGGTACGGTAGACACCACATATTCATGATCTGAGGTAGACACTACACTAATGCCGTGAATACACGTAATAAGTAAAATGGCGAGTCAGTGCTCTCGGCCGAGTGCTCGGTACGTATAAACCTTGTTTACTCGACCGAGAGCAGTCTCGCTATTAACTCGTTTCGTATAATGTTAGCGTAACGCTACGAATAACAACAACTTATAAACATTTTTGGAACGTCGATCATCGTGGCCGAGGGGCCCCTTGAGGTTGAGGGCCCCGGGGCAGTGCCCTACCGCCGCCTAGCCCTACGCTAGCTACGCCACTGCAAAGTAACCTGGCGGGCACGTAGAGGTGCGGCGGCGGCGGCGCGGCGCGGCGCGAGGCGGTGCGCGCGCGCCGCGCCCGCCCGGCGCGCCCCAGCGCCACCGACTCTGCACACACACACCACTGTTATGACACCCATTCTCACCGCTCCTTACCTACTTTTTGGGGTCGAGTCACCTTCGTCCGTAGGAGAATTAAGTACCCTCGAGATACCCTACACGTGACCCTGGGTGGTGCCAACCAGGTGACAACTCTACTGGTGGTAGGCTTCGGCCGTGGCTAGTCACCACCCACTGAATAAAGCCATGTCGCCAAGCGGCCTAGCCGTGTTCCGGCATGATGTTCGGTGTTGCCATTCATGGATGGCGGGTCAGATCAGTTGCGCTGCATGTGCCTAGTGAATGTAGCATCTCGATCTACTGCCGCCTTCCTACCTAGGCAAGTATGCTCCATCGTAGATCTCATCGTCACTTACCATCAGGTGAGATCGAGATGAAATACTTGTCTATAATGTATAAAAAAAAAAAAAAAATACTTAGGTACCTCAACGAATCAAACTCATGCTGTCTATAGTTTGACCACCACCGCTGTACCGCGCCTTGGGTATGTGTGCGGCGAGGCGGGGAGAGTATCGGCTGTCCGTCGATCAATCTCCTCGATTCATGCTCTTTCCTACCCCGCCCCCCACCACGCCCCGCATTCCTAGGGCGTAGCACAGCGGTAGTGGTCAAACTATAAGTAGTGTGCTATGAGTATAGAACACAAAATGTAATAGAATGGCCTTCGCTCATTAGTATAGTAACAACGATAAGCGTGTGTTTTCGATTGATACTTATTGCTTACGGGATTGGATTGGTTTATACTAGCCATGGAAATACAAATCCTTACGATTTTCTATAGTATATTTTACAACCTTGTCAAGTATGATAGCCAGGCTTTCATTTCGGAGTGGGGCGGAGGTCACGTCAGGGGGGTCGAACTCTGAACCAGAGACATGAGTTAATACCTATTGTGTAAAATGGTAGATTTTCTATGGCATTTCGGGAGGGTTTGAACCCCCAACCCTGCCTACGGCCTTGAACCAATTTTTTTTTATTATATATTACATTATAGGCAAGTATTTGATCTCGATCTCACCTGATGGTAAGTGACGATGAGATCTACGATGGAGCATACTTGCCTAGAAGGTACCTGTACCTAATGCAATAGCTAGATTTATTTATAGAGCAGCCAATAGGATTGAGGATTATGGTAGTCATATCGACCTGATATATGATCGCTGTCGCTGTGGTCGTGCCGCTGGTCGCGGCGCCAGCCGGCGTCGGGGCGCGGCGCGTCGGCCGCCACGCCGAACAGCCCCGACACCGCGCCCGCCACCACGCGCCGCGACGACTTCGCTGCCGACTGGCATGTACACAAGCAACTACAGTTCCCAGACCAGTACCCGTAACGTTGCTGGGTCCCAGAGACTAGCACAGCAGGCCCGGCTGATAGGCTCGTCCAACCGCTTGGGCGCCTCGGTGTACCTATGCTTGTGCGATCCCGTGGTACCCCAGCAAAGGCGGATGATAGACTTTTAGTCTACAATAGCCCGCTTGCCTCCTTCAGGGTGGGCATGGATCCCCATCACACCCATACATGCGGATTTCTTCAAAAAAAAGGTCCCAGAAGAAGAATGAAAATCTATGTGATTGTTGTGTATTAAAATTGCACATGATGGCATTTTTAGTCTACTTTTGTCACACTTGACTTATATCTAAGTAGCCATCAGTTTGCCAGAAGTACCTATCGCAAAAAAAATACTTTATACTCACAATACTACCGATGTCTATCTCAGGTACGTCCGTCAGTTGTGACGCCTTCTGAGCCAGGTCTTTGAGCTGCAAAGCGTCAGGGTTCACCGTGCTGGCCAGCTTCACCAGCTCGTAGAGAAAGTCTCTGAAGATCTCCACTTGAATTGCTGAGAAAAAATACATTAATGATAGGATTTTATGATTGCAATATTGTCGCAGTCTCTGGAAGAAGAAAGGTCAGACAGCAGAATATAATAATAACAAGAATAGAAAAATCCAAAGACCTTCACTCACAATTTGTTTCAAAGCCGGTGTCACCTTGAAATAAAACTAATTTTACGGATTTGATCGCGTTTATATTATGTTTTTTACGTTCCCGACGTTTCAGCTGCTTTACAGCAACCATCCTCCTGTGACCATGGTTGCTGTGAAGCAGCCGAAACGCCGCGCCGGGAACGTAAAAAACATAATATAAACGCGATTAAATCCCTAAAATTAGCTTTATTTCAAGGTGTATGTGTAGTACTGGTGTCACCTATTTCAGAAATTGCTCCGACAATTTGACTTACACACAATAATGCGTGACGTGTTTTTTCGTTTTTATTAGGTAGTGAGTCTATTTATTTATACATTGGGTGATAGGTAGTCATGCCTCTTCCAATAATTCTTTACTCCGTGGCCGGTTCACTCACCTGGCTCTTGAATCTGTATTTCCATCGGCTTATCATCATGGACTGTCAATTGCCCCGGAATTGCCTTCTGGACACCAGCCACACCTCCCGGTAATGCCACAGTAGGTGTCTTAGTTTCCAAACTGGATTTCCCCCCTATGACCCCAGGGTAGGGGGACTCTGAAGATCTTAAGGTGGGTACGAGGAGTTGATTGGGGGTTGGTAAGGGTGTTTGGTTGGAGGTTGTGGCAGAAGGGACTTTGGGGGCTGCTTTCCCGTTTACTAAGAGGTCTGGTGTTGGTTGTTTTTGCTCTGTACCTGGTCGGAGAAGTAGATATGAGTTATTGGTACATATCGGAGACCGTTAAGGGCTACACAAAATGTACCTAGTAGACGTAGAGATAGTAGTTGAGTTTGGATGTATGGTTTAATCTCCGGATCTACTGATCCGATTCTAAAATTTATTTTCATGATAAGTAGGAAGGTACATTATCTAAAGCACGCCGGGGTGATGGAGCTTTTCATCAGTGAATTAATTTTCGGAATTGGATCAAAGTTCTGAAGATTACACCTCACCAAACTCACAAACATTACCACTTTATTATAGAAGTATAGATTACTACCTATAGATAAATTAACTAAAAAAGTTCAGCTGGCTCACCAGTGTTACCCAGGTCGAGTTCATGCATCGCCATCACATTTAGTGCGGAAGTCAGCGCCGGGCCCACCCCGTCCCCGACCTCCCCAGCCCGAGGCACGTCCGAGGAGACCACGCAATCGGGAGGTGGCACCGCCACCCGCCTCCTGACACACCAAGGTTTACGTTGATTGAACCAGCCAGCCAGCTCAAGGACCCTTCAAATTGAAATATCTACCTGGTTCTGCACCATAGATCGCACGGGTGCAACGGCTTTATTTTTGTTTCGACTCTGCTTTTATTATTCGGTACTGCGATCGATCCTAATAATAGCCTATGACCAGAAGATTTACATATATGGATATAATATGGAATGATAACGATTTGTAAATCGGAATTCTGATAAATGATAGCTCCACGGGCTCATGAACGGATCTGGATGAAATTTGTCACAGAGATAGATTATAGTCTAAAATAGTACATAGTCTACTTTTTTCCCGGTAAAATGTATGGTTCCCGTGGGATAGGTTTGTTTAAATTGTTCATAGAGCAAAGGATCCACATGATTTTTTGCATAGGTAGTGTTAGTTTAGGGATCATTATCCCGAAGGGGACTAGGGCAGGGGGTCGGGGGACCACCTGCCCACACAAAGTCCCCACGACGGAGGGTGCCAACAGGCACCCCTCCTGATGTCTGCGGCCTGGGACCAACACCCGGGCCGGCCGCCGGGGCGCCACAGTAGTATGCCGAGTGCGATCCTGTGGCGCCCCACTCAAAGGCGGTGATGGCGGACCAAGGGGTTTTAGTGGGTATACCGGCACTCTGCCGGGGAGTCCCACATACCCCTCTCGTCCCCCCTGGCGAGAGGGGATGCGTAACGCATTTCCCCTTGTAAAAAAAAAAAAAAAAAAAAAAGGGATCATTATCCCGGAAAATGCCCGGTTCCTATGGGATAGCATAAAGGAACCGTGCATTTGCAAAAGGAAATACGTTTTAATCGCGGGTAACATCGCGGGGCGCAGCTACTGATACATAATGTAGGCGCGGGGCGCAGCAGGCACACCCAGCGTCCTCGTAAACAAGCCCTATAATACAACCTGGTAAAGAAAAGGCTTACGCCAACGGCGCTTTGGTGGGCGTGGATATGGACACGCGGCCCCACATCAGCCTGCGCAACTCCTCGCCGCTAATGCCGCGCCTGCGCAGCTCGGCTATCGTCACTCTGCCCACGCGCTGAGCATATAACAAATACCTATGAATGTCAGTTGTTGCGATGTTCGAATTTGGATTGAAAAATGTTTTGGCCTGGAACGTGAGGTGTGGAAATTTTAAGAAGGCCTCTATCGAGCAGTGGACGTCTTCCATACCACTTACAGGTGGATGGGTTTCTAGGTAGAGGGATTTACAGGTAGATCAGTTTATAGGTGCATAGGTTATATATTGTACAAGGGATTATAGATAGATGGGTTTTTTAAAAGATCGAATCAAGAGAAGACTGGTGTGTTGGTGATCAGATTAGTAAGGTAGGTCATTTGTCCAAAGCTTTGTCTCTGTCTGTTTAGTAGTCACTGAATACCCAACACACTAGGTGTGAGCGAAATGCAAAGATTCTAATGGGCGGGTACAGCATGACACCTCACCTTCCAGTTAGTAAGAGCCCCCTTCCTCTGCTTCGCCCTGGTCTTAGCTTTGCTCTTAATGACCATGACGGCTCGCTGCTCGTAGCGTGGGTCGTCGGAAGGGCCGAGCCCTATGGAGTACTCCTGAAGGTACTTGTGAGCGTCCTCCTGGGCCACTGACCGTTCTAGAGACACCACTATTTTGGCCCACTGAAAATGTTACATGTGTTTGTACTAAAACAGTACAATTTGTAATAGGTAGTCGATATGGCAAACCTTCTACGAACGGCCACGGTTGCCACCCAATTTGTAGGGCTGACTTGCAAATTGACAATCAAATTGGTGAGGATTTTATTAATCGGCCTTGGTTGGCCTTGGGTGGCAACTGGCAAATTCTACCTTTCTTTCAGAAAAAAAAGATATTGGTGGAAATAAACTTAGCGATCTCTTCGACTTCGCCACAAGATAAACAGAGGGCACTGGAGATGATATTCAGATTAAATGACGATCCTTACGATACAATCCTGAAACGCGCTATAAGAGTTTTCGGGCATACCGCCCACATGACTGGAAGATCTTCCCTTTCCCGCTAAAAAGTACTTCAGTGGCGATCCCAGCTTTTGAGTACACAACGGTAATATACACATTTACAAAAACTTTCCGTTGCCTAGAGCTTCGTCTCTGTCTCTCCAACTTTTGGCCAATAATCTTCTTCTAAAGGTCGATAGTACTTAATACTTAGAGCCGGAACACTGAGATGTGAGTGTACTCACCTGTTTGACCCACTCCTTCTCGGACTGCTCGATGACGTGCGCGTACGTGTTCCCCATCATGGCAATCAGCATGTTCAGCAGCAGTATTGGCACGAATATCATGAACACGGTGAACACTGTCTTCGAGAGGTTCGGGTACGTGGTCAGCCCGAGGTCGGTGTACTAAGAGGTGTTCATAAATACTTGTGATTATTCGAAAATGTGTTCTAAAAGATTTCACTGTATTCACAATGGCTGTGTCCAGACCGGCCGCATAGCCTCGCAAGTCTGGCGAGCGTTGTCTTGGATGAGCGCAGTCATTTGTGTGCCCGACTCAGCCTACGCGGTAAGTCTAGAGACGCCCAATGAGTAAAACAATTGGCGCGGCGCCTGCGCACCCGTTATGAACAGCGCGTAACTTTGGTCTAAGTACTCTACACAGTTATTACTCTCTGTTCTGAAGGGGTGATAGATCACTTTTTCAGAGGAGTAATAAAAGACTTTACTTCATAATTTATTTAATACAGCCTTTATATTGTATACCTATTTATTTATATAAGAGTAGGTATCTAGTAGCACTTACGCTATAATCCCCAAGAGTGATTTGGAATAAAGCCATCCACGTGCTCGGGTAGCTCGAATACAATGTTGATTGGACGTTCGGAAAACCTGTGGTGAGTACCAATGATGCCTTTAGCTATACAGGGTGTAACATCGAGATAGGTCAGTATGGGAATCTTAGAAACTATTGATAGAAAAATTGAGCTAACGAACCTTGTCGTCGACTTTAGAGATTTTTTTTTATAGGTACATGAATCGGAAATAGAACCCGGTCATTTTAAATGGTAAACTGTCGTGATTTCATTGCGATATTGATTGTGAAGGTTGAATAATAAAACTTAGTATATAAACTTAAATGTAAACGACATGGTTGTCATTTTGAACATTTGGGTAAATTGGGTAAAATTGTATTTGTATTTAAATACTTTTGTTGAGACTTGATGGTGTTATTTATTTGGTAGCTACCTTTGTATAGGAAGTAGAATGACTGCGAGAATCCGAACAGCACGATGCAGTAGATGATGCCGAATGTGAACATGTCGCCAGTGATCATGCTGAAGATCATCGTCACGAACGGACCCGTCAGCTTCACCGCCCTGGCGACATATATATATAATAATTTCAGCCCTTTTTTAATGTCCCACTGCTGGGCACGGGCCTCCCCTCAATGCGAGGGGGATAAGGCCATAGTTCACCACGCTCGCCCAGTGCTGGTTGGCGGACTTCACACATCTTTCGAGGGGTTCTCTCAGATGTGCAGGTTTCCTCACGATGTTTTCCTTCACCGTTTAGCGAGTGATAATCTTGATTGATAATGAGATCCGCACATGAAATGAAATCCCAGAGGTGGGAGCCGGGGTTGGAACCAGCGATCCTCGTTACCGAGGCAAGCGTTCTACCAACTTAGCTATCACTGCTTACAGCGATATATAGATACAGACATAAACACCGACTGAACGGTCCTAAACTAAGTAGCGCTTGTATTATTGATACCGCACAATGTACAGGGGCGACTCCAGTCTATAATAGTGATATAGATATTGAACATCCTCTGAGTTAAATATAATTTGTGCTCATCACACAAAGTTTGCCCTTATCCGCGATTCAAACCCGGAACTCTAGGCACAGAAAGCAGTAGCCTTACACACTGAGCTAATCAGATCATCGACTTATGAATTGTGGCTCATCGAGACTCTAGCTCCTACAGTATATAGTAACGTACCCTGCGAAGAACATGAGTAGGAACCAGGATCCAGGCAATAGGAAAATAAGTATTGCTTCCTCCACCATGGTCTGTCGCATCAGCCGCGCCGGGATGCACGCCAGCAGCAGAAGGTTCGATGCCAGGAATATGAACTTCGCTGGCTCGTGGATCTGGTAGACACGGAAGCCATTGGGGTGGAGTACTTAAGCTTTATCGAGTCCGAGATCTTGACGTCTTATGAACAGATACAATCAAAATCAGCAGCTATTATAGTTATCTTGGCTAGAATGAGAGCGTCTTGTAAAGGTTCAAGAAGTTTTATACAGGAATTCCGTCAGCTTTTACCTTAGCTGTAAGAGATTGTTCCTTCAAGTCACCCCTGACAAATACTTTTGTGCTCATTCCACAAATTTGGCTATCACTGGTATCTTAAAAGAAGTTGAAGTGTTCAGGAACTTACCAACTGCTTAAAATAAGCCACCAAACCCTGATTCTTCAATTCGTCTCCTTGCTGCAGTATTATATAGCATAATGTGCTGACAATAGTGCCTATTTCGCAGGCCATCCGCACGCCTCCCCTAGCGTCCGTGACCTCGAGCCCCCAAGAGGGGTGGGCGTCGGCCTCCAAGCTACTGTGCCTGAGGTACACCGACACAGACAGCAGGATTAAGTGTAGCATTAAGATGAGGAGACGTTTTAAGAACTTTTTCTGGAATGTGGAGAAGAATAGTTTAGGGCGCGTGCTCTACAATCGTACCGAAAATGCTCGTAAAAGCCGCGAAAAGTTTGGATAGAATTCGCAGTTTTGCGATCACGTTTCCCAACGTTTCACGTGGTACGAGAGTTTGTATGGATTTTGCGAGTTTAAGGTATCTTCGCGGCCTCCTCTTTCCAGTGAAGGTTTTATTGTTCCGCGATAAAGGATTGGACATATTTGTCGCACATAAATCACGCTCGAATCGCGGCCAAACAGCTTTGAACTCGCGAATATATAGCCCGCTTGAGGAGCAACAAGGTAATTTAGGTTATTGAGACGAATGTTGTTAATTTTATATAGATGATCAATTGACCGAGACAGTGCAGCATACCCTGGCGAAGGTTTTCCATTTCTCCTCCAGCAGCCTCTGTATAATGCCGCCATCCAGCATATTCAGATGCTCCTGCTTTGTTCCATTCAGGATTATAAACAGCGCAGAGTTCCAGTCTAGGAAAAGAAATAGTGCTTAGAGTTCATAGCTTGTGATAATATCCTATCTAGGGTTATCACAAGTTAATTTTTTGATACACATATTCACCCCAGTCGTAGATTGAGATGGCTTCTCTGTTTATGACAATTCAATTAAGCCCTGACTTTTGGAGCAACCGATTAAGGGATGGAGGGAGAGGTACGGAGAGCGACGTAGCACATGTAATTAAATATATCAGTATTACAGTTAATTTATATTTAAAGTAAACCATTCACAATGGTTGTTTTATAATGTCATACTTACTTGTCCTTCCATCAGGTAACAAAGTGTCCAGTGCATTCAAAGGGTAAGCAGAGCAAGTTATATTGGAGTAACGCCAGAACTCTTTCGCAGACAGCTCCAGCATCTCCCTGAAGACTGACGCTCTGCCGAGCTGGCATGCCAGGGTTAGAGGAGTGAAACCGGCAAGGTTCATGCGCCCATTGCTGGCTGGCACCTTGGGGTGGCGGAGAGCGTAGCCGAACATGTCCTGGGGAGGGTGACAGTAGAAATAAGGTTTTGACGGTCGAATACTCAATAATTTCTTTTGTAAAATTGGACCACAAACAATAGATATTTTTTTGCTTCTTAGTCCTCCAAGAGAGACGCAGATGGAGTATAGTTTATTCCATAGTCCCCGAATAGCGTAAGGCTTGCCTCCAATCCAACGGGCATACCCAGAGGCTTTCCCGAAGGCTGACTTGATCAGGCCTTGGGGACGGATAACCTGCGCCCGCGACTACATTTTTTTAAACTGCAAAATCAAAAGAATGAAGCGACTCGTACTTAACGTGTGGCAAGGACTGCTAGTCTGCAAATCAGATGATCTTTCTACAATGCACCTCTACCATATTCTTCGCGGAATCGTATTGTTCTTTTCTTTTACGTGAAGTACTTATTTCACTCTCCAGTCTCCACTCACCAATTTGTCACAAACCACAACCATATGCAGTATCATGTTTCCAAAGGAGTCCTGAGCATCAGGGTCGGCTCCGGAGTCGCAAAGCAGGTTGTATACCGCCTCGTTGGCGCAACACGCTGCCCAGGCTAGTGGGTACTCGCCGAGGTAAGCAAGACCTTCGTAGTTAGTGACCCTGGCGGGAGGAACACGTTGCTGGTCGCGGGGCAGGAAGAAACTGCCTAAGAGTATAAGACGAGGAGCTTTGTTAGAATGTTAGCGCTGTTGATACCTCTCGTCAGGGCTGTCTCATCAGGGTGCAAAACTAATTCAGGCAGCCCCTTGCTGTCACCTTTTCTGCCTGTTAATACCTAGTAATGCTTTAATTGATAGAGCCAGGCGATACTTGACCTGGAGCTGGCACCTGGCCTCAGTCCAGCTGTAAGTCTTGCTTCTGTGGAAATTTGTCTACCAGATCTTTTTTGTCTCCCGCTTTGCAATGGAGGGAAGTGGATAATTTTCTTCCAACTCCTCCTATTTTTATCTTTCGATTAAATTCGTGCGGGTTCCAAGACAATAAGCTTTATCCCGGGACTCGCCGAGGGTAACCTCGGTCGCATCATTGGACACCACTATAGATCCTGCCTTACAGGAGTAGCAGTGGTGGGAGTGTGGCGGCGGAAATCCCTTGTCAAATAAATGGGGAAGACGAACCCACCGCTGACCCTCGGCTTGTCAATTGCTCAATTCATTCACGTAGTAGCGAGTGTAGTGGGGGTAGTGGGGATGGTGGTCGGTTGAATTTATAATGCGGGCGTGCGGAGCGAATTTGAAGTACTCACCGATAGCTCTTTGATTGACGTCTGCACCAGCCTCAACGAGATCCTGGACCAACTCGTTGTTGCTATACGCTATCGCCAAGTGAAGAGAACTGGCCCCTGTATAAATAGTAATGTATAGGTACAAGGTAACCGTCACTTTTGACAGATATTCCATACAATATCTGTCAAAAGTGACAGTTACTATGCGGTTGCTGTTCGATTATGAATCGATTGTGTTATAGCATTCTTGGGGCCCAGGCGCAGGACCGACGGCTTTACGTGCTCCCCGAGGCACTAGTTAGATTAGAAATGTATATAAGTGTGTTCATACCTAAATATTCTTCACCCTCGACGACATCCAAAGATAACTTTGGAAAACATTTCACGAGAGTTCTTGCTAATCTCGTATGTATCTGAAAATGAAACAAATGTCATTGCCTACGTGGATATGGAATATAGTAACGTTATCGTAGTAGAAAAGTTATCGTATACCTAAGTTAGTCTGTATCATAAGCTATAAGTACTATCACCATACCAAGTTTCATCAAGTCCAGTTGGTTTACCGTGATGCGTGGTCAGGGAGACCAAAACGTCCGAAAATTGTGGATCCGGTCTCAATGTGGAAAATAATGTCCCCCACAATACCTTTTTTATTTGTCGCCACAAACTAATAATTTAAAGATACAAGTTATAGTCTACCATCCACTACTGGGCATAGTCCTTCGCCAATAACTTTCGCACCACTCCGTGTATGTATATTATGTTTTTACGTTCCTGACGTTACGGCTGCTTTACAGCAGCATTGCAAGACCTCAAGACACTGTGAGCACGATCTGCGTAGATCGGAACGCAAGCAACAACTAAGAATATGAGGGTACTCGAGTTCAAACTATGACACTATGACGTCAAACACCTCAGTCCTGCCGTGACCATGGTTGCTGTAAAGCAGCTGAAACTTCGGGAAGTAAATCATAATATACACGCGATAAAATCTGTAAAATAAGTTTTATTTCAAAGTGTCTACTGTATCCTGGGGTTCCACCCCTTGTGTCCACCATCTTATTATATAGATATTATAGTAGGTATATTCGTGTATATGTACCTTAGTATCACAAATTATAAGTACATGCAGCAGTGACTCCCCAAGGGCGCCTCTGTAGCACATTTGCCAGCAAGCCATGTGGTCCTCCCACTTGGCGAGGGGGTCGTGCGGCGACAGCGAAGCCTCAATCGGTAAGACCACCTGGCGTATGTAGGCATGTATGTATTTGAATGATCAGTACGCTGCTGGCCGATGCGGCCTTTGCAACTTCACCGGGTTTTGGGGCGAACGCAGAGTGCGCTCCAGCCGGAGGGGCAGGCAACTAGCTCAAGGGCGCCGCACGGGGCACGACCTCGGCTTGAGCCATTGCCGGGGGGGAGTTTGTCGGATTACAAGATCACCTGGCGACATGGACTCAACATTTTATAGTCTTCGGTTAAGTGTGTTTGTCTCGCTCACACAACAAATTTCATGACCAAGAATGACAGTGACAGAATGCCTTCTCGACGACCTTATGGTGACAAGTGACTGCTATGCACAATTTAAGCAGAATTTGGCTTCTGACTGCTCTTTTCCGACTCTCGTTATAGCCCTTTGAGTTGGGCTTATTAACACGTTGAGTGCGGTGCCATTTTCAGAGGACTTTCAGCCAGTGCGGTAGAGACCTATTCGACCTCATAACCGAGCTTCACTGTAGTGCGTATGAGACCTAATCCATCTCCTAAAATAAGGTATTTTAAAAAAACTCATATCTTTATCAAAAAATAAGATACAATCTATGTTCTTTCTGTAAATAATAGAGAATTAACTGTTCTATCTCAAGTTTGCTACGCATGGGGATATGAAAAGTGGGTTATGAGATATAACGAAAAAAAAATTAGGTATCCATTGAATCTCGCATCGCAACTAAAGATAGATCCGTTTGGGTTGTGACTAGTAATGGGATTAAAATAAAACCCCAGTTATCGATAGCTAAACTTTTTATGAAGTAATCATTTAAACATAGTAATATTGATTTCTTATATTTACGCGAATACTACACATTGAAATAAAACTAATCTTATGGATTTTATCGTGTTTATTATTTGTTTTTTACGTTCCCGTCGTTTCGGCTGTTTTACAGCAACCATGGTCACGGGAGGACTGACCATGGTGACTGTCCTTCCGTGAATGATGAATTATGATAATCCATAAAATTAGTTTTATTTCAATAAACATAGTGACCTAAAATATATTTAAGAAAAATGTTCCTCATTGAAGCATGGTAAACACATTTTTTGATCGCATTGCACACATAGTTGTACATACACACACACACACATACACATATTTATTCGTTTGGCTGTTTTGGATGCATCTGTGCTACTAAATGTAAGCCGTAATTTACTGTGACAGCCTGTGCAACGACTTTTTTTGCTACCACGCTGACAAAATATAAGAGCGTATTTTTTTTACATGGAGTGCGCAGGTACACATTATCGACATTTGAACAACACTGAGCGCGAGCTAACGGCGCCCGCGCCGCCCGCGCTCCGCTCCTTGCGTCTATGACGCCTGTGTTTTAGGAGGTCCGAAAGATCTCTTCCCGCAACAGATGTATATTATTACAACTCAGTGCGTTAGAGACCTCATCCATCTCCTATTTTTTTTATTACATTATTGAATCAAACTCGCAGCGGGAAGTAGGTATGTATATTTGTCTCTGTCAAACACATAGAAATAAAGAAGTTACGACCTCCCGCACAGAGGTGGAGAACACGATTTTCGGCGCCGCACCAGCTGAAAGTCACGTTAGAGTTCTTTTAGACCTCCTAACGCAGTCAACGTGTTAAATGTGGGCTAACGAAAAGTTGGGGTACAAAATCATAGGGTTCATTGTTCATCATGCGTGGTACACACCGGCACGTGGTGTAGAGTGGCTCCTGAGGCTAGATGGCGGAGCCCGCAAGGTCTTCAGCCACAAAACTACACGGAAATACTCATCAAAGTTCATACAATCACTATTACAAGATAGGGGGATTGCTTCACCAGATTTTGGTTTATGAACTCACGGTGCTCCGTTCGGAACGTCCGATCCATGCATCAGTCCGCTCAAGACTCATAGGGCGGTTTGAAATGCTATGCTATGCTATCAGCCGAAAGACGTCCACTGCTGGACATAGGCCTCTCCCAATGACTTCCGCACATCACGGTCCTCCGCCACTCGCATCCACCGGCTTCCTGCTACGCGTGTGATATCATCGGTCCACCTTGTGGGGGTTTGAAAGGGACAACACCATCGTAATAACAGAATGTACCTACATAAAAAAATATAAAAAAAATTGTCTTGATCTAGGAATACGCGGCCATGACTACCGACCTATCGACACTTGTTCAATATGTGTTATTTCATAGCCAATCTTTTCGTCATCATTGCCTAACAAATAGTTAATACCTGTTCCTGGTCTCTGAATTTCCACCTCAAGTATTCGGCTCGGTTGATCACCCGGCCCCTCCCTCCGGCGTACATGTACGCCGAGAACTCCTCCCTGATCAGCCTCTCGGCCGCCACCATGCCGCCCTTAGCGTACGTCTCCAGAAGGCGGCCACCTTGGTGTGAGCAAGGACAAATTAATAGCTTGTTCTGTCATATTACGCCATTGTTAAACACGCATATACGTCAAAATAGTTTTGCCGATTGCATTCAGTTAAGGGGGAAGCTCAGGGTCAGGTCGCGAAATTCAAAATGTCAATGGTTTTTATTTTTTTACGAAAAATTTGGACATCTTTACGATGTAATTTAGTTTTTTGCAATATAAGTATTCTGCATTGGATGTCTCAATGTATTAAGTTTGCTTAAAAAAATACTTAAAGCGATACAATCCCATAAAGTTAGTAAAAACCGCTACTTTTATCGCTGATCCGCTACCGCTACCGCTAATCAATTATTAGTTGGGTAAACGGATCATGGTAGCACCTTCGAAAAAACATGCTATCACTGGCATATTTATTTATGTTGTCTTAGAGGGATGGAAGACACTTTTATTTATTACCGAACCGCAAGAATAATCCTTTGTACACAAAGGATTATTCTTACGGTACAGCAAGCTTTATATTTCTTTCAATTTTTGGTAGTGATTTTTTTGTATCTTTTTTTGGTCTGAGATGGCTAACAAAGTTGTACAGCACGTGGAACATTTAGTCTAGATATTTAGACTAATGATACCTACCCTTTTTATAATCAGCAAGTTTGTACAAAACGGTGTGGTCCTCGCTGCTTGGTTGCGAAATGACACGGTCGAGCACCGAACCCCCAGCCTGCACGCCGCCGGCCGATACAAGCTTGCTGAGCGCTTCACCCATTTTACTTGGTCAAGACTCGCAGCTGTTAGAGATAAAAATATATTTACACGAGATATATTTCGCAATTAATTTTACAGCTTCAAGACAATTAAACTCCAACTTTAACACAATTAACCACGATATATTTTCCATAGCTAAACGTTAAGTGTGGATTCATTCATACTTACTTTGTTTGAATAATGTAATCGATTCTGCATAAATCTATCATATTTCGCCCGAAATTAAAAAACTTTTCACTAATATAAGATATGTAAATAATATCTACATAACTTTTAATTAATTTACAGTTAAATTTCACTAATATTTTTATTACCTATCCACTTAAATAATTATTTAATAAAATACTGGCATTTAATAAGTGACACATTTACTTATTAGGTCAATGTTAAATATATATCGAATGTTTTGGAAAGAAGGAGGGTACCACGGGTGAGAATGTAGGTCACAGGTCGATTTATAAAAAAAAAACAATTAGCGCGCCAATTTATAACGTAAGAATTAAAAAAATCACTCGTTAGTTTTTGGTTTCGATATCAGATTAAATGTAGAAAAAATATAACAGCCTTGAAGAACGCTTCTTGAATATACTGTTTTCCTTAAAATTAATATAAACAGTTACGGTTACTATACCAACGGAAAAAAATCGACTACCTATAAGTAATCTGCGAATAACTAGTGTTAGGACTTTTTGGCGGGAAGTTGAACCGTGAAGTGGTCAATTTTGTTTTATTTTCCAAAAATGTGTTTCTTTGTACATAATGTGTTATATTAGTGGGATATTAACCATTGTGTGTTCATAAATGTGCACGAGTGAATGAAATGGAAATAAAATAGTATGACTTGACTTGTCAAGTTCTCCCACGATGTCCGGTAAAGTATCCGCAGCTTCACTGATAGGGGTAAGGTATTCATTTCATCATCAACATTATCATCAGGAGGTACTTATAAGTCAGTAACAATTATCAAGAATTACTCGAAGCTGGCAAAAATGGCACCATTTTGTAGTTGATTGCCAGCCCAAAAATGGCATTATTTTGTAGTTGAATGCCAGCCTAAAAATGGCACTATTTTTTAGTTGATTGCCAGCCTAAAAATGGCATTATTTTGTAGTTGATTGACAGTATAAAAAGAAGGAGAAGAACTAGGTAGTGTTTTTCTGGCGGAACTGATCCATCTATAGTAATGCTTATATCAAGTTTAAGAAATAATTTATCTGGAAATCGGGTACTGTATATTCTTCCTTAAATTGTCAGTACCTGATAGGGGTAGGGGATTCCATTGCATACCAGCATTATTGTCGGCTTATATTTTCAATCATAGTTTATATTTGTAACTAAGAAACATTTTACTTGACTCTGACAAAAATAGTACCGTGTTGTAGCCAATAGCCATAATAAAAAAAAAAGAAGAACGACGTTGACATTTGAGTGACAGACAATTATGAAATCAAAGAAATCGAATAGCACATAATTTCATGTTGTTATCCTGCTATAATTGTTTAGCATTATTTTTTTCTTCACTTCACTCACAGTTATAAAGTGTTCCTAAGAAAAACTTGTTGTCGATTCTGTTGTTTGCCGACGCATTGGTCAAAGATGGAGCCATCGAATCAAAAGGAATTTACAGGCTATTCGTAACGTGCCTACCTAACATTTATGCATTTAATTCAATGAACGATTGACTTTAGAATTGAAGGAAAGATATTGGAGCCAAAGAGTATTATACTTAGGTACCTACCTATGTTACGCTTGTATGTAGTAAATATTATAATCAAATGAAGTCCAAGAATGGAATCTACTTTTAACTGGCTAACCATAGGTTATATCCCCTCATAGAACTATGTGTCCCTGACTGGAGACGTTTGCACTGTAGTGTGTTTACTTAATGTATTTGTGAGCTTTAAATGGCCGCAGAAGTCTGACACCAACAAAATAATCCTATTATAGCATTAAAATCACCCTTAATTCATTATACATATATGTATATATTTTCCTGAATGTGGTATTTTAATGTGCATTTTTTTTCCCAGGTTTGATAACATATGGTGAGAAGAACAGAAAGTAGAATCCTTTTAGCATAAACATGCCTTCAAACAGCAGCCAAGGAGATAATATTTATACTTATCACATAAGTAAGTCGATTCTGATCAAGGAATAAAATATTTAAGTATATCTATCAATATAGTGTTGTATATGTTTAAGTGAAATAGGATTTAACAAACATTTTTAAAAACAATATAGTCTCAAATTAACTAATCAGAGTAAATTATTACCTGAATAGCGCTGTTGGTAGTGACCCTGCTTTCTGTGCTGAGAGGCTTGGATTTGAATCCTGGCATGGACAAATTTGGTGTAACAAGTACAAATGTTTCTTGTTGAGTCATTGATGTGTAATATCTATATAACTATTATATACTGAATTTGCCCCCAGTCCATTGTCTTTAATACAAGTATTGGTGGGCCAGCTGAGCTAATGGTTTTACTTGTTTGCCTGCGGGATTGTATAGTTTGTCTGTTCATCCCGGCAATATTATTATTAATTGTATTAGTGACGAGCTTTTCAGTACCTATATGTATAAAAGAAGGATTTACACCATATTTTGTACATATATGTATGAGTATGACTTAGTTGTTACATTGTTACTCCTTCAAATATTTTACAGTATTCATGTTAGATTTTTTATACTTTAAATCTGGGATTTCTCTTTGTGACCTGAAATTGCCTACTGCTCGTTTGATATCTTCATTTACAAAAGTAATTAGTAAATATGGGAACCATGTAGCTATTAACTTTGTATTTTTTAACCAGCTACTCAAGCCTGTCTAGCCATTCCTACATTGTTTGCACATACCCATAACAGTGTACTGCCCAAAAATGTATTAGATCTTTTTAAAAAGAACCACCATGAAGTTTCTTACCCGTTTGTCTCCATAGGAATGACATTCAGAATGGGTGGTAGAATTGTATTTTCTCAAAATTTTGATGATTCATAAGTTCTGATGCTGATTCTATTTTGTTAGTTGACTAGTTTCATCGAAGACCGATTAGTTGGTACTAAACAAATATGTTCATCATATTTAGCTGTTAATTTAGCAATAACATTCAGGTCCCTGTAATAATAATAATAATACCAGCCCTTTTTAAAGTCCCACTGTTCCTTACTGGCCTTCCGTCAATGCGAGGGGGATGTCCCAGGTCCCTGAATATTAAATTATAGGCCAATAAACATCAAGAAAAACAAAACACAGTTGCCAATGCTAGGATTCGTATTAACATATCTAAGCATATCAATATACCAATCCTTAGGGCAAAATTATCTTCTCCAAAATATTATCTGTTACAGGTAATATAAAAATCCACAGTCATGAAGATAACAAATTTGGGAACATAAACGAACTAATAAAAGAAGTGCCAAATGATATATATGCAGATATAAATGAAACGGGAGGATTATTTACGGATGTCACAAATATTCAGCCTTGCAACGATAGAAGAGACTATCAAATAGAACATAAAACATCAAATGAAAGAATGGAAATGCCATTGAAAGACAATAGTATTTCTGATGTTAATGACTCATTTTTTGTCAGACCAATAAAAGTTGAGAACATACATGAAATTCCGGAAATAAATGTTGGAACAGGAACTAGCATAAATGAAGACATTAAGATGCCAATAGCACAAAATAATCCTCTCTCTACATTGTCCTGTATCAATAATCCACTCTCTACATTGTCCTCTATCAATAATCCGCCCTCTTCAATGGCCTCTAGCAAACATCAACCCTCTACATTGTCGTCTACCAATCATCCAACCTCTACAGTGTCCTCTGTCAGTCATCCAACCTCTACATTGTCCTCTGTCAGTCATCCAACCTCTACATTGTCCTCTGTCAATCATCCAACCTCTAAATTGTCCTCTATCAATAATCCACCCTCTTCATTGTCCTCTAGCAAACATCAACCCTCTACAATGTCCTCTGTCAATCATCCAACCTCTACACTGTCCTCTGTCAATCATCCAACCTCTACATTGTCCTCTGTCAATCATCCAACCTCTACATTGTCCTCTATCAATAATCTTCCCTCTTCATTGTCCTCTAGCAAACATCAACCCTCTACATTGTCCTCTGTCAATCATCCAACCTCTTCAATGTCCTCTAGTAATCATCAACCCTCTACATTGTCCTCTATCAATAATCCGCCCTCTTCATTGTCCTCTAGCAAACATCAACCCTCTACATTGTCCTCTGTCAATCATCCAACCTCTTCAATGTCCTCTAGTAATCATCAACCCTCTACATTGTCCTCTATCAATAATCCGCCCTCTTCATTGTCCTCTAGCAAACATCAACCCTCTACATTGTCCTCTGTCAATCATCCAACCTCTTCAATGTCCTCTAGTAATCATCAACCCTCTACATTGCCCTCTATAAATCAGTCGCCCTGGATATCGTCATTTTTCCCGATTGTCTATACAACAAGAATAAATGACATGACTTTGTCGATTAGAAATATTAAACATGTGCGGGGAAAAACAAAAATACTTTCTATTTATCATCAAAGTAAACCGAAATTTAAATCAGTCTATAGTATTTTTAATTATGGTAACATCTATGCGATACCAAAAACGAAGGTTCCAGTAAAAACGTATTCTCGTTTCAAACAAAAATCTGAAGCTTCTTCTGTAAATGTAGCAGATCAATATCTTAATAGATTTGAGGTCTCAAGGGATGCCAAAGTAGATAGCGGAGAAGGAACTACTACCGAAAACAATATAGAGCAAGTTAAAGATATTATTAGTCCAGTCAATTCACCATATAGTCTAAGTACAACAAGAAAAAAACAGATTTCTGAATCTTCAAAAACTAAGATGAATTCAAAAATATCTGTTCACGAGCCCAATCTACCTGAAAAGAAAAACAGCACCCATGAAAGTGCATTGTTGCAGTTGAATGAAACTGACTGTGACATAATAGAGTCTGATAGAGAATTAGACCAAATGATCAGTGCCATTTTGGATAATTCGTTAGCAACTGATGTACAAAGTAATAACAAACAAAACTATGAAGAGAATACATATAACGATGAAATCTGTTGTTGGTATAAACGTGAACAGATCGCTAATAATTTGTCAAATATGGATGCACGGTCGTATGTTGTAAGATCTTATCACAAATGTGCCACTTCAAACTGTACCTGTTGCTGTAAACCTAACGAAGAAAACCTCATTATTCCACCGGCTCCATTATGTTCACGACGCACGAGTAAATTTAATATTCACCACATAAAAACGGGAATTCAAGACTTGGAACCAACAACAACAGAACATTATACTGACGTAAATAGTTCCGAGAGTAATATGAACAATGAAATTGATAATTTGAATCTAAAAGTAGAAGAAAATATTATAGATGTTAATAGTCCTGTCATTCAATCGTTGGAAGCGTTAAGAGATGTTCATTTCACTTTTAACAGTGAAGGTAAACTTGTAGCCAATTTGGCTTCATCTATAACCTATTATGAAGCACCAACGTTACACGTTCTAGAAATAATATTTTCTGTTGTCAATGACCAAATTGCCGCACACGGATTCTCTCCCCGGGACAAAATAAGCATACTATTACATAATGTCATGGACAAAATTAAATTAGATGTTCATTCAAATACCGCAACCAGTACGAATAATGAAACAACAAGTAAAACTATGGAACAATCAATGCGATTATTACCAAATTTAAATAAAGAACAAACGAAAATTGACGGTATTAATGAACATACAGACGAAAGCACTGATTTTGAAAAAGCTAAATATTCATTCATGACTAAAGATAAAACGATTATGCCTGAAAGCAGCAGCAAGCATCCCCCCACTGTATCCAATATTGCTACAAAACCATATGTTGATGCTATTGAGTCATTGTTTAGACGAGATAAAAAAATTAATAATAAACAGTGTTTACATATAATTGAAACGGATAATACCGATGAAATAACTGCGAATAGTAAATTGAAAGTCATTGCCGATAATAAAAAAGTCAAACGAAAATTAGAAACAATGGTGGCTCCTCGCAAGATGATGTGTATTAAATCTGACGTCAAACCGTGAAGAGGACTGATCAATCTGTTCGCCTAAATGGCAACATCGACAGCAAATAAGACGTGCCTAGTAGCCCTTTTAGTACTTAAGGTTATCATTAAAATTAAACTATAAAAAGTTACGTATAGGTCATTAAGTGTCGTTGAAGCAACATTGTGTACATAACACAGCAACTGTTGTCCGCCTTGTTGCCGGTGTTGCATTGACAAGCAATGTTGCGGAGACAAACAAAGTATGGATATAGGTGGCTGTTGTTGTGACTATTACCTATGTTTTACGTAATGTTAAATATATTTGATAATGTGTTATAGCTAGACCAAATAAATATAGGTGTCGTCCTATTCCGAAAATATATTTTATTTCGTTCGCATATTGATTTCATATATTGACGCGAATACTACCTGCGTATTGATATAAAACTTTTACAGATTTTATCGCGTTTATTTTATGTTTTTACGTTCCCGATGTTTCGGCTGCTTTAGAACAACCATGGTCAAGGGAGGACAGGTGTTAAATGTACTACCTAGTGTGATAGTTTGAACTGGGGTACCCTCATATTTAGTTGTTGCTTGTGGTCCGATCTACTTTTTTCGAACAGTTTCGTTAGTCAGTAGAAATCACCAACTAGGTCCCAAACTAAGCTGTTACCCGCGACTTCGTCCGCGTGGTATTTAACAAATAAGTTTTTCTGAAATAAAAGTAGTTTAAGTTACTCCTTGTTACATCAGCTATTTGCCAGTGAAAGTCCCGTCAAGATCGGTCCAGCCATTTCAGAGATTAGTCGAAACAAACAGACGGACAAAAAATTTATAAAATGTTGTTTTAGAAAGAAAGAAAGAGTTTTAGTATATGTACCGTGTATAATTAAATTTTATTTATTTGTATAGATCAACTTCATGTTATCAAATAGTCACGGAAAACGAGTTATACCTTCCTATGAAAGCAACAGACACGCAGCGATGAAGCTGGTTTCACTATCGAACCCAATAAAAAAAAGTGTTAAACAAAAAAATCCCCCTTAAAAAGTAATTTTGAAGTCTATTTTATTTAACGAATATGAAGTTGTTGCCAAACAAACGAAATAATTGTCATTTGGTTGGGATCAAAATTTCTGACTTCACCATTATTACTAATTCGCTAAAGAAACGCAGGATCCAGGCTTAGCGGTGGGGGGGGGGGGGGTGAATTCTGGACCAGACGATGAGCAACGATCCGAACAGAGTCGACAATAAGTTGAAGATCACTATTTGTAGCTAGGCATATGGTAAGTATATTTATTTTTGTATGTAGAGCTCCGTACTGGAGTAATATGTAGGTAACCAATCAATATTAATCGGCTCTATACAATCAAATTTCCTTTATAAGCTAGCAGCCCCTAACAGACTGATGGGCAGAAAGACGGGCGGGGCGCATAGTCAAGGGTTGGCACAATAACAAAAGGGCTCCGATGGGACTTTTTAGGTATAGAGCTCCACGGAAGCCGAAACGTTTGTATCGAAACGTGTGATTTCTCGCCAATAACCTACCTATTGCGAATGCGAATATTCGTACCATCACTATGTACCTACTTAGGTAGGTAATTCATAATATATTTGAATAGATTTCATATACTTTAATGGATGACTCTACCTGCCAAGTAGGAACAAGTTAGGTAGAGCAGACATAATCTAGATTCCTATCAAAAATAATCTCACGTTCATTTTACTAAGATCAATGACCGCAAGTTCGACGCGAAGCCAACTCTACTTTCTTTTAGATAAACAAAAAAGACTGACATAGACCATAAGAGCTACTTTCTTACTATTTTGGGTACGGCACCCAAAAAAAAATATAACGTGATTTATTATGCTATTTTATTATTTATTATGCTATATATGATAAAATAATAAGCACTTATTCAATACTTAAGTTAATAAGTACTTAATTCAAAGTAAGGTCATGGTCAAGAAATATTGAGGGAGCTTCCATTTTCAATTATTCAACTCATTGTATACACACTTTACTCTACATATAGTTTAGAAAGAAATAAAAAAAAGCTTAGGTAGTCCAAACACCGCGCCACGATAGAGCTTCATTGTACATTACGTCATAGAGTAACTATTTGTGCTCATTTATCTCTAGAAAATAACATGAGTTGGGCGTAGCATTCATGCAAAAAATATATTTGGTAATATCTAGGTAATTGGTAGGTCAATATTAGATCTTTATGTTGTAATTAAAATGTAACTAAAACACGTTTCCTTTTCTGATCGCAACATAAATCGACTTAGGTAATTTTCATGTCGATTTAACCTGTCCTACTTATTCGACGTCCAGTGTCCAAATGAAAATAAATTTTGTGTCGCGCGCGGCGCGATGCTTGTGTCCCGCCTCCTTGCCCTTGTCATATCGCCTCGTCCCGCTATGTGTGCGCGAAAGAGATAACTAAATAGTTTCATTTCAGTCACACTTACATAGACCACGCGATGTCGATTCCGCGCTCCACAGAGAGGGAATTCACGCCATTTTGTTTTGAAACGCCAACGTGAACACGACTCGGTACAAAATGTGTTTAGTGACGTGATTATTGTGAGAAATTAATGACGATTTGATGTGAAGTTATATGGGTGTGATATAGAAGATACAAATTTGTGATATACTGCACGATGGGTAAATAAAATTCTTATTTTATATCTATGTACCTATAATATGTTGAGGCGGTTCATTTACGTCAGAGCCTTGGTCGAATGTGGACGTGTCGTACCTAGTCTATGAATTAATTATTAATTAAATCATTATTTCTTACTACTTATACTTAGTAGTATATGTAGTATTATTATGGGATTAAGAACGCAGCTAAGTATAAGTTCACCAAAATGTTTTACGTTTTAATACGTACTTGCAAATATTATATCGATATTTATGATGATGTAATAAAGAATAGGTACTGTCCTAAATAAAAAAATAGTATGCGTAGGTATAAGCATTTCGCCAATTACCAATATACTCAATATTTGTAATAACCTATTTGGCTTGTTTATCTACGTTTGTTTCACGGTAAAGACACGTCCGCGTACTACTGGCGCTGTATTGTTAGTAACGAAATGTTGGGTTTAATGATAACACAAATAGTACTTTATATTGAAATACCTACGGTTGTTTTTTATTTTGTTTTCATTGCGTGTTAAGAGAGTCACTAATATTAAATGTTAAATATTATAAATGTGAAAGTTTGGATGGACTGATGGATGTTTGTTACTTAATCACGCCGGAACGGCTGAACGTATCTGGATGAAATTTGGCACAGAGATAATAATAATAATGTCTATTAACAAAAAAGAGATTTGAGAGATATATTATATTCTGGAATAGCACATAGGCTACTTTTTATCCCGGTAAAATGTATGGTTCCCTAGGGATAGATTAGTTTTAATTTTTCATAGAGCAAAGGATCGACATGATTTTTCGCATAGGTAGTGGTAGTTAAGGGGTCAGAAAATGACATAGGCATCGATATCCTTTTTAATCGCGGGTAACACCGCGGGGCGCAGCTAGTAATGTTATAAATTAAACTCTCCACATTAAACTCGGTGGAATTAATTGTGAACGTGTAACGGTATCGAGAATGTATTAATGACTATGGTGAATTGTCAACGGACAGGGTCATCATAACGCCCCGTGGTGGGAGCGATGAGCGGATACCGCTACAGTCTAAACAGTCCTTTATTTATATTAGCGCCACTGGAAGCCCATGGCTTTGCTTGCATGAATTATTAAAAACTCTACCTATGTAAATAGATGCTCACTAAGGCATTGTGGTTTTTGAATTATTGAACTATTTTATTTACCATCAAGCAGTAATTTCTATTATTAAAAGGTTACTTATTTAAAATTGGGCATAGGTACCTGACGTTAGCTATAAATTTATTTCTACAATAAATGGGTTCTAAGTAAGTAAATATGCATTTTTTGAAGTTACCTAACTACTCCTCGCTCTCGTATTTAATTACCAGATACAATTTTATTTAGTCGGCTTTATGTGTTGTTGTTATGGTACCGATTATGTCACATTTTTAACGTATGTACCTACTGTGTTGCCATACTCCATGCATAGTTCCCTATTAACTGTAATTTAGTAAAACACAACATCCCATGCTTGCAAATCAAATCATCAAAATTAGTAGATCAACAAATTCTAATTATATGTATAACGGCATGTTTAGATATAGACGAATTTCGGTCGCCTTGTCACAAATTAAAATGAGATCTATAATATTGTGTAGACTTGATTCTGTATCGCCATAGAAGTTATTCTCGTTAAGGCCTCACCCTCGAATTTAGCGGGCAGCGGGGCGGCGCGCGGGAGCGGAGCTCGTTGGCCGGCCCGCGCCGCTGTTTTCGAGAACCGGTCCATTTGATTTTACGCATAAGATCCTGCCGCTCCCGCGCCGCGCCGCCGCGCCGCTGCCCCCTGCCCGCTAAATTCGAGGCTGAGGCCTAACAGTTCGTGACGACACTATTTCAGTAGCTGTCAAAATATTTAGATACAGAGAATCTACCGGCCTTACTTTAGATTATGAATGAAATTATATTGTTGGTAAAGTGATTAATCTGTTGAGCGATCAAATGTTTATATAGCTACCACAAACGCCACCGGGAGCCGGCGGAGCAAGGAGCTGGACAAGTTCAAGCGGCGCATGATACGCGCGGTGGCGCGACTGATGCTGCACGAAAAGATGCCCGAAAATGAGATGTGGGAGAAACTGAAGACGGAGACTGGATATGATTGTGAGCTGCTGTGGTGAGTGATTTTTAATTATCTTTAGCTTGTAATGTACATAGTCTGCTGTTGTATTGCACCTGTGTCAATTTGTGTGTGTGTGGCGATGGTTTCAAAGAAAACTGTGTAAGTCGTCCACTGACATACGATAAATGTATCGTCGCGGCCACTAGGTCTTACGATTGTCGTCCGACAATTGACGAACGACAAAAGTATCAACATGTACGTATCGTACGCGATGGGAAACAACAGAAGCTGAGAGTTCTTCTTCTTTCTTTAAGAAATGAAATGCGTTGAAATAAAATGGATATGAAAATTGCCTCGCCCACAACTTAGCGGGTATTTTGCCAATGTCAAGTAGTTAATAGCAATAAATCAGTCAATAAATACACACTTTAAAAAATAATAGATGTGACATAATGATATGAAAATGGCGTCCAACCAGCTGACAGTTGACCAATGATTAAAGTATCATCACGCACGGCCTAGTGAAAACATCGTTAGTGATAGTAAAAGCGAGACACGCCATTTTCATTTCTTCATGTCACATCCATTATTTTATTTATAATGTGTATTTATTGAATTTAATATTGCTATTAATTACTTGACACTGGCAAAATGCCCGCTAAGTTGCGGGTGAGGCCATATTCATATCCATTTTATTTCATCGCATTTCATTTCGTAAAGAAAGAAGATAGTAAAAGCCCACAATTGAAAAATGATGAAATAGGGCTGACAACTGACATACGATATTAGTTTCCTCACGACCTAGTGGGAATATCTAAAGTTGCCAACCAATAGACGATATAAGTAGTGTCTTCATGACCTAGTGGAAATAACTTAATCTGATAATTTATAGATGATAATAGTATAGTTACGACCTAGTGGGAATAACTATAGTTGCCAACCAATAGATCAGGATTTCCCAACCGGTGGGGCGTGCCCCCCCGAGAGGGCGTAGAGATATCTTAGGGGGGGCATGAAATGTATGATTTGATGATAGCTCTGTCAAAAACAGACCCTGATATCGACCAACTGGTTCAAAAAATGCAGGCGCAAACATCCCATTAATAAATAATAAATCGTGTGAAAAAAATATCGTAAAAATATTTTTTGGTTTATATTGATGTAATGAAGAAAAATATACTTAGGGGGCATGACATTTTTTTTATAATCCGGGGGGCACCATGTAAAAAAGGTTGGGAAACCCTGCAGTAGACGATAACAGTAGTCCTCCCGTGACCATGGTTGCTGTAAAAAAGCCGGCACGTCGGGAACGTAAAAACAAAATAAACGCGATAATATCCGAAAATGTTTTATTTCAATGTGTAGTTTAATTTCGTGTAGTATATTCGCGTAAATATAAGAAATCACATGTTTCGAACATGTTTCGGTAATATTAAGGTTCACAATTGTACCTTTTCTATAGTAAGAATTTCCTAACACAGGGGGCGTATGCGGTCCGTTGCGCTGAAGAAACTCAAGCGTATGTTGATCGCGGAAGATCGCGTCGATGCCATCGCGAGGATGGCGCGAATGACGGTCACCGACTGGCTGCTCTTCGACTTGGTGTTGGTGCACGACAAAACCGACTTTATCGGAACGGTTATAAGAATTTATATCTATTAGGAGATTATTCCCTTTAGTTACTCGTTCTTTACCTTCATATAAATGCATAGTTCGTTTACCACGTTTTTGTTTCTTTTTTTAAACCGCTAGACAAACACACCAGTTGTAAGATCTCAAACTGTATAACTCTTGTATTTTATTCTACAATTTGCTTTGTGAACCTTTTAACTTCAAAACCTTAGAGGTAATAAAGCAGATAATTTTAATAAATTATGTCAAACCAATTTTAACGATGACAAATTAGTTTTATTTTGTTATTAGGATGCTCCTCGGATGAAACAGGGCGAGCTGAAGCCCCTCACAGACCTGTTCTCGCTGGTGCAGAAGTACGGCATCGAGGGGCTGAGCGGGGACGCGCTCGCGAAGGCCTGGACTGATGCCACGCTCTTTTACAACAGCCAGTTAGTACTTTGAAAATCATAATTATCTACTTACCTTCTTCTTCTTTCTTTACGAAATGAGATGCGATGAAATAAAATGGATATGAATATGGCCTCACCCACAACTTAGCGGGTATTTTGCACAATTTCAAGTAATTAATAGCAATAACATATTCAATATATGCACATTATAAATAAAATAATTGATGTGACATAATGAAATGAAAATGGCGTGTCGTGTGTACTTACACATTTGGGTATATTTTAAATAGGGCCCGGTTGGAATTTTTGGCGGGATGTTGTCGATTTAGATTATACATCCAAAATGTGTTAAATTTATGATTTTGTTGGGATATTAACCATGGTGTGTTCATAAACGTACACGAGTGAAGGAAATTTAATACCTAGTACCTATAAAATTTCACTTTTCAATTTCTCCTAAGATGCCGGGTATTTTTTTTGTAAGATGTCCACCGATTTACTGTGGTAGTTATGGAAATAATTTCATCATTATCATCAGAGCGTACTATACAAAGATAAAAAATATACTCGATACTGGCAAATAGTGGGTTTATTTCGTAGCCGATTGGCAACGCATAAAATAAGTAGAATGGAGTAATTCCCATGGTATTATCGGTCATGAATATTCACGTTTGCAGGGGTCACCACGTGTCTCCTATGCTGCTGCAGAAGCGCTGGTACCAGCTCAAGGAGACCACGAGGAACTGCTTCTACCAGTTCTGGTTCAGCTATCGCGGGAACGCTAAACTTTTCGCCAAGGCCTCCACAGAATATATGCCCACCATGCTCCAGATAGCTATCGCAAGACGGTAAGTCAAGTCGAAACATGTCAACCGCATTTATTTATCTATATATTTCCGTAAAAGTTCCGGTTATATAAGGTGTAACAAAAATGGTGTAAAATATTTTAACAGATGAATCAGTAAGTTATATCCATCCCGTTGATGTATAATTGTGTTAGCGGTTTTTTTTTAACAAGGCGATCCAGTTATTTTTGGCTCTGCGCTCAAATGTCTAATACTTTGATTTATATCTTTGGGAATGTTATCTTTATAACCTATTGTTGGCCCTGTCAAAATATTATACGCTAGTATTGTTATACCTTATATAAGGTTTAACTATTAGGGGTACTTATATTTAAAACACGCCAATAAAAAGTTAAAAAGAACTAAATACTAAACTGCTAAAGATGTTTTACCCGACACTGGCGAAATGGTACTATTTTGTATCCGATTGCCAAACTAAAAAGACGAAGCATACACTTACATGTTTTGGGGACTTTTTGGCGGGAATCTGAAAAGTCATGGCGTCAGTTGTGTTTTAATTTCTAAAACTAGTGTTCCTGCGAGTTATAGTGAGCGATATAAGTAGAATATTAACCATTATGGGTTCGGTAAAGTGCACAAGTGTAGGTAATTGAAACAGAGTGACGAAACGTGGCTTTTCAGTTTCTCACAAAAAATCCATGAAAAATCTTTCGGTAAAGTATCCACCACTTTACTGATTGAGGGATGGGGGGTATTTTACTTGAGCCGAGCCTTTAGGCCTGTGCATATCCTGAAAAACAGAAAAAAAAAAATATTACTTGACACTGGCAAAATACCTATGGTGATGCCAAATTAAAAAAAAAGTACACCTTTTGTCTATCTTTCTCAGATTCAATGAAGTGGTGACGAGTCAATTTATAGAATGGGAGGATATGATTCAAAAAGGATTTGTCATACTGTCAGAAGAATTCGTAAGTATTTCTTCTATCCTTAATTTTAGAAATAGTAAGTAGGTAAGTAAGTAAGTCTGTGTAAAGGCCTGTTGTCACAAATGCGATGAAAATATAACGCTTATGAATAAACAAATTGGTATTTTTGAAAAAATAATTCCATGTTTTTTTAATGAAATTAGTTTAGAATTAGAATTCTAAGACAAATAAAAAATATTTTGATTTGAAATGGCCAGTACTGTAGAACGGAAATTTTATATTATTTTTCTATTATTAATATAGGTATTAAATATGCAATATATTTATTATTTCAGGATGCCAGATTGAGGCCACCGAAGAAACAGATTGATGGTAAGAGTCCCCAGTCTTCTTTGTCTTCGTTCAGTCTGTGACTTGGTTTAGGCCTCTACTGTTCTAGTCTAGTCCAACAAATACCGGCCTCATTACTGTTTTCAAAGGACCATCACTATAGTAATAAAACATTAACGGAACGGCTAAAGCTTGTCCCTACCAGGATTCGAACCCGGCCCCTCGGTGCAGAGAGCAGGGCCCCAAGTCTGCTAACACAACGATTCTTATTCAAACAGCAACCACATAGTAAATGTCACTTTTGACAGATATCCCGTACGATATCTGTCAAAAGTGACAGTACTATGCTGTATGAAACATGCTCCTATAAATCGTGCCAGACTGAACTCCATAAAAGTTATTGTTCAAAAACATTTGGAAACAATTTGATACTGAACATTTGTTTGCAGATAACGCTCCTGACATAGTACTCGTTGAACCAGTCATAGAAACGATAGATTTAGAAGCAGAATCTGATACAGAGGCTGGTGAAAGTAAACAAAATAGTGCAGAAAATTCAAAGCCTGCATTAAAAACTGTTGTCAAAACTGAACCAGTGGATATAGATGAAGATCTCGAAGCTGCGGAAAACTTAATGCAAACTTTTACTCCACATGACGACGAAGATACATTCGACTCTGAATTCGCTGACACTGATGATCTGGACATAGAAGACAGCACGCTAGCTTCACTAGATAATGCACTCGAAAATGATGAAAGTGTCCCATCGCTTGCACCTGCCGATAAAAACACCATTACCGATGAACTAAATAATGCTGTGTCAACTACTAACGATGAGACTGTTGCTTCCCCGGACCTTGAAGCTGAAAATATCATTACTTTACCGGCTGGTGATGAAAGTTTACACATTAAAAAGGAAACTTTACCCCTCGATAATGGAGATATAACTTCGCGTACGAATGCTAACAAAACAGAATGTTTTGAAATTCTACCAGCTAAAGAAATGACTGAATCAATCGAAACATTACCGCAAATCTCTAGTGTATTTGGCAACGTTCATTTATCAAGTGGTGTACCTGCAATGAATGCAGTTAGTACAGAAATTAACAGTATGAAGTGTTCAAGTTCCGATGACGATGTAGAGTTAATAACGGCTAACGACGACATAGCCGTTAAAAAAGAAACATCCGCAACTGAAGACACACTAGAAATTCAAGAAACTGTATTAGAAGAGAGACCGGGTGTTGAAGGAAATCTGCAAAAAAATCCAATTGCAAGAAACAATGAAGATAAAGTCATGGCACTCTCCGTGGACGATATAATTAATAAGACATGTGAGAAAGCGCTTGAAAAGTTAATTGATAAATCAATAACTGGTACAGCTGCACTTGATAGCGTTGTAAAATCTGAGGTGAGTGCATCTTCGTACGGGGAAATACCAAACTATCACAACCTGGTCGACGACGGCATCGAGTTGGTCGACGATGGGATAGCGTATGTTGATGAAGAAATGGATTACAGAAATGAAATGGGTAAGTTACATAAAAGTTCAAGTTTGTAGAGGCTTTGTATCCTGATTCATACACAAACTGACATGTTGTTGTCAAGATAATCAAGTTTTAGTAAACTTACATTGAGTTTATAATGATTTTTATTTTATCAAATGGGATCTTAGTTGATTTTGCTATTTGATAACCTTCCGATTATTGTATCGTCTATAAAAACATATTGTCAAATTCAAATTCTTTACAAACGTTTTCGCACACAGATGGAATCAAAACTGAAGGCGTCGAAGAAGAGGATGAGAGCGAAGCCGACAACGCAGAAGAACCTACAGAAGATGCAGCTAAAATCGATCTAAAACTGTTACTGTACCCGGTAGTGTACACCACCAGACTTGACAATATGGGTGTGCTCGATGATGCCTACCAAACTGTTAAAAATCAAAATGTCCTCGATATTATACTCGATAAAAGCAAACCTATAAGTAAACAAACAGTGAACTTCGATGATATTAAAAAGGAAAACGAAAACACACCAAGCAGCGAAAGCATGAGTGATGAAGATGACGCCAATGAAAATATCATAACGAACGAAAATCGGGTCAAATTATCTAGTTATCTATTACAAAAACCGCGAACACGTAACTATAATCCTATAATCTTGTGTAGAAATCCAGATTTCAATACCAGACTGAAACGTTTGAACGTGGGCTTTTATGGTTCTATGCGGAACATCAATTTGCTGAAAGATTGCAAGCCGCTCACTGTTGATTTAAGCAAAGCTTTTGAGTCGAAACTGATTAACGGGACGATCTACTTAAAACCGAATGATGATGTTCGTCGCGTAGCAGAAGCGACTGAAAACGAACGTCGGCAGCAGACCTCAACAGTCCCGACGGCAATGTCGGCGCAGAGTCTCATCGATAATAATCAAAAGGTAAATCCAATTTTCACTGAACCCCCTAGCGCAGTCTTCTCAAAAGCGAATGATGATATTCTCATAGTCGAGAGAAACAAAGTTATAAACCTACCGGACATATCGCAGGTACGTCGTTTGAACCAACGTCTACTCACAGCAGAGGTTAGTCCGATACAGATGTGTAATAATCTAGTTACACCACCGACAGCTGCTTCTGGCTGTGTGGATGCTCATAATACAACCAGTTTTCATGATACCACAGCTGCTCACAATAAGACAAGCGAGACTCTAACTACTAAAGTCGTAGAAGATGAAGAGAATAGTGTACTGGCAAACAATGGTATGACTAAAATAATTGAAGTTGAAGAGGAAAGTGTAATATTAAACAAAGACATGAATATAATCGTTGAAGTTGACGAGAATAATCTACCGCTCAATAGTGGCATGAATAAAAATACATCCAATGCTAGCAATGTAATGATTAAAGAAGTGAATATTAACGTCGAAGAGTTAAGTGAGTGTGTAACAGCGGTAGCTAATACAGCACAAACTCCTTATCCAAGTTCACATTGTAATAAAAGACCTCGCCCGTGGAATCCGGTTAATGATCCAAAGAAAAAACCAACACCGTGGAAGTCTAGGGAAATTAGGCCCTCAGTGAGCTGGTTGTCTATGAGTAAACATGTCTACCCCCCTGCAGATGATGTTCTCCTAACGATTGACACATTGAATAAAATGCTATTTTTGCTAACGCAAGAGAAAGATGAAAGGGATGTGATCATGCAGAAAAAAGCAAAAGAGATAACGAGAAAATCTAACAAAGCTTTAGCTAAAAAGAAAGGTAGACCTAAGAAACAGCAATCCGATCAATCTACGCAAATATGTATGGACGACGCTTCTAATGACGAAGTCCTCTTTATACCTACTACAGATAAAGAAAAGAGCTCTGAAGAAAACCAATCTAAAGATATGCAGCCCGAAGACAATGAGCCCAAAGACAAGAAAAATTGTAAACTGAAAGTACGGGCTGGGCTCTCGAAATACAAACGTCAATATTGCTGTTGGTCTCAGGAAAAAATCCAGGCTTTGCATGTTGGAAAACGTACGAAACCCCATGAGTGCTTGGTGCTACCATGTAAATGTTGCTGTAGCGAAGAATTACGAAACTTCATGTTGACGCGACGATTAAATAGAAGATTAGAGCAAGCTTGCCAAAGTATTGAAACTGTAGTTCAACAAGCATATTCAGACGAAAATGAGATAAAAAAAAATCCAACTAATTTTACGTTCACTAATACTAATAAGCCTTTTAGAGTAGAAGTTGTAGATTTAAAAAGTTCAGATTCGACTGTTAAGGCAACAGAGAGTAAAGAAGTCCCGCCACCCTCGATAGAAGCATACATTGATAATGTTAGTGGAGAAGATGCCCCGCCTGTAGGAGCCGAAGTTTCTGTTTCAAGTTCAGTAAAATCGCCCAAAGTGAACATACAAATTGCTAAAAAATCTTACGACGCGACTAAATTGCTTAAACAACCGCTAGGCTCAACTGCACGTGTTGTCAGCACTTCGATTCCTAAGGCGCCTTTCCAAAAATTCCAATATATAAGCAATAGGTGTTTATCCCCAACGTTGCCATCGGCAGCAAACAGTTATCAAAAGACAATGGAAACGAGTTCCACTTCGTGCAGATGTGTAGTACCAATCAGTGTCGATAGTCCACATAGGAAGATTGTAATAGACGGTTCTTCCACATGCCCTATTCATAAAAGTATTTTACCAAAAACTAGTTTAAATGACAACCAAATATTTCTAACTAGCAGGCAGATTTCACGAAAACCGGCGCAAAGTCCTATATTTTTAGGTAAAAACAAAATTTTATTGACAAACGTAAGATTTCCAAGTGATTTAGCGGGTGAGGCCGTCGTGGCGCCGCAGGCTCCAGTAGTTAAGATAATCCCGACTTTGCCTTTACCTACTGGCGTACAATTAGTCCTACGGCCGAGTGGAGAGCTGACTTACAAAGTAGATCCCAACATCCAACTTGATCCTGAAAAATTAGAAGGATTACCAGAGATATTACACGCTGTAAAACAACAATTAAATTGTATGGATATAAGTTCGGCCAATCGGGTGACGAATAATGCCAGTATGACACAAAACAATGATGTGGTCACTCTTTCTGATGATGAAACTAGTGAACAATCCAATAAAGATAATGAAGAATCGCAATCAATAATCTCTCATACCGAAAAGGATAACGTATCAAACGACATACCATGTACCAGTAACGCTCCAACGGCATCGAAAGAAATTTGTGATAATATCACTCAGCATAAGCAAGATGCGAATTACACAGAAACGCAAAAGACAGTTGAGCTAACTAAAGATGCTAATGTCACTGAAAAACAAAACACGAGTAAAACCATATTAGATGTACGTACAGAAGACGACAAAGATGGAAGCAAAGACCAACAAACTGAAAAAGACATAGAATCCAATAATCAAACTATGACGGCGGAGAAAAATTCAGAGTCAGGCAGTAACGATAAAGACTCGGGGGCCTCGGAAACAGTAGACTCTAATAATGAGATAGCTCAAGAAAATAATGATAGCAGTAAAAGCAAAAATATATTATCAGATTTAATGGAAATGTCTGGTATATCTGCTGAGGATGTCACATCGGCGACTACGGTGACTGATCAACCAGAGGCTCAAGTCATACAGCCTTTATTAAAACAATTCTTGGATCTACAAAGCGTGGAAGGTGCACCTCAAGCACCACAAACTGATGTTACTAAAAATGTTCCAGCTAGTCTATCACAGTTCTCACCAATCATGTCATTTGCGGAATTGAAATATGCATGCTTGCATAATGGGTTATTCTTCAAACTTGACTTCGAAACTGGTAGTATTATACCTATAAATGTTTGCATCAAGAAGAGCGGTGAAACTAAAGTTCCAAAAACTAATGTTCCAGCATCAGTAACGATTGATTTGACAGATGACAATGTGTCTGAAAAAAAATCTAAACCACAAAATCAATCTGCAGCGAGGTCTCTCTTAATTGCTAGTCAAAAATCTAAAGTGTTGAACAGATTGGGTGTAGCGAAACCACTTAAACTATTCAAATCTGTACATCCCAGTGTTTTGAGTGATCCGAACGAACCCAATGTTTACGTAGTGAAAAATCTAGAGTCTTTCAAAAATATTCCAAAATTAAAGGCGTTGCGTCTAGGTCTCAAAAGAAAAGATTTGGAAAAAGTCGACGCCAAAATTGACATGGTCGACTCAGATTGTCCTATGGAAGAAGAATACTTGGAGAGCTCAGGGAGTGATGGTGAAACCCGCAAACGGAATGCTGAATCCGATGAATCGTCCGATGAAGAGCCACTGTCTAAAGTTGCCAAAAGAATAAGGGCAGTTAATAATGATGAATTAACCCCCGAAAAATCGAATACACCCGCAGAGACGGGAGATGATCAGGAAAAAGACAATCTATCGGCTCCATTCGAAGATCAAAGTGAGGAAGAGGATGGTGACGATTGTATTTTAGGTGTTTAATCTGAGGAAAATGTAAATTACGTAGACTTCTCACAAACAAGATAGGTATGTTGGCGTTTATTCAGACGGTCTGAGTCCAGCGTCTGTAAAGTATACCTTAAGTAGCCACGACCATTAAAATCTCCATCTTTATGTAGAGATCTGTGTTTCAGTGATTGAACTTCCAATCCTGTCACTACTCGTATGAGCAAATGCGTGAACAAACACGGGCGTAGGCTCTCTGGGCTTCTATACCTGCAACATAAATGACTCATATTAATTGATTGGCAATGTTATTTTACAGAGTTTTCAAATTGTTGACATCACGAATGAGAATAAAATTAACTACCTATTTTTAATTTTGCCATCTCGAGTTCGGCCCATGGGCTTAGTTGAATAACGAATATTGTAATGTATTGTTGTGTATTGTGTTGTGTAAGTGACAGTTAAGATGCCACAGTCATTCCATAGTGAGTACATTGTGTTAACAGAATTTGGTCTCCGGGTCAGCGTGTTTTTGCAGGATTGCTTTCCCGTTCATAGTGTATATTAGACTGTGATATTATTTTAAATAGCAACTAGGTAATTGAATGACCTCATATTTTATTGTAAATAAAAAAAATATTGTCTTATTTAATAATAGGTAGGCACTTAAGGAACATAATTATAACATGTAAGTAACATTATATGTGAGTATTCATTACCCCAAGATTATACAAAATGTTCGTACATAAGACTTTTGTAATGAAAAATGCTTTGTAAAGCATTTGTAATTGGATTAAAAGTTCTATAGTTTTTTCTTTGGGGTACGTTTATGTAGGTAACAGCATTGTGGATTGAGGATCCAAATATCGATGCAGTTAAACTGCACTCGATAATTTCGTTCAAGATGGCGATTATTATTTTGTCGACACGATATCTCGCTATCTCGCTTGTTGGCTCCGTAATGATGAACTGTCAAAAAAAAGTACTCGTGCATAAGTATATTGTCGATGGTGTACTCAAATAATAATGCCTATGCATAATTATTCATTTAATTTAATTTAATCAACGATTATTGTCGGGGTCTTGTAAATATGCTATGTGCTCCGAAAACTCTCATAGTGTGATTCAGAACTGTATGGAGAATCTTCAGCGCGATCTGTGTGTCTTGTAGCGAGATGAGTTTTGTGAATTTGCACATATAATGGTAAGGTAAATATTTAAACATGACACATGTTTTATAAAACGCTTCTGGTTAATGCCCATAATGTTTTGGCAAATGGGTAAATCTTGGGAAGTCAAGCTCAAGCTAATTTGTCGGATGGAAATCCATTCCTTCACTTTTGAATTTGTATCTGCCGAGCTGTTTATATCGGACGCTTGTAATTGCATACAAACTATCTTCGTAAACAACGCATGAGGGGTATTATTTTCAGCATCCATTGTTTATTTATAATGTGTACTTATTTATTGAATTTGTTATCGCTATTAAATACTTGTCATTGTGCAAAATACCCACTATTTGTGGTTATTTTGCCATGCCATAATTCATCTGATTCCATTTTATTTCGTAAAGTACGAAGAAGGGGTATTTTCATGGCATTTGAAAACCATAGTCCTTCCCTCCATAGTGGAAGTTTTTGTTTTCTATTTGAATATTTTTACCAGTAACGCCTCACCTTACCGCTAGGGGCGCTGCACTGCAGATCAATCCTGTGGATACATCAGATTTGTAAAATAATAAAAGATATTTTAAGAATATTATTATTGTAAATAATATGTGAGTAGGTACTTTTGTTTTAAATCGTCATATTATTATTAATATACAGTACTGACTGGGCAAGCAGCGCAGCGTCGCGCGCAAGTCATCTCTCTTAAGATATAGTACACGGCTTATTAGTTGCATATTTTTATTCTCTCCTATTTCGCATAGGTTATCTCATATTAAGTATTTGAAAGAGTTGTAGAAGTTATTTATAGACTGGAACCTACCTAATGTAAATATGCTAGTTTTTCATAATTAGAAAGAAGTTACCGATCTGTTTGTATTGCATTTTTATGGGAATTTTGTAATTTACCGATGTAAACAGACCTTGGTTGTCACCACTAAGCACTATAACCTGTGTATATAGGTAGTTACCCTATAAATTTATAGACGTTATATAACTTTATCAAACGTCATATAGTGCTGCGCACAAGAGTTTTGCTTTGCGCAGTAATATATGACGTTTGATAGAGTTATATAACGTCTATAAATTCGGGGGTTAGTCTATGTTTGCCATAGTAACAGTGCCAAGACTTTTTGGCGGGAAACGGAAAAGTCATGGTGTCAGTTGTGTTTTAATTTCTAAAACTAGTGTTCCTGCGAGTTATAGTGAGTGATATAAGTGGAATATTAACCATTATGGGTTCGGTAAAGTGCACAAGTGTAGGTAATTGAAACAGAGTGACGAAACATGGCTTTTCAGTTTCTCACAAAAAATCCATGAAAAATCTTTCGGTAAAGTATCCATCACTTTACTGATTGAGGGATGGGGGGTATTTAACTTGAGCCTAGCCTTTGGGCCTGTTCATATGCTCGAAAACAGAAAAAAATATATTACTTGACACTGGCAAAATACCTATGGTAATGCCAAATAAAAATTAAAAAAAAAAACACAGTGCCAAATGAGGACTGGACTTTTTAGCGGGAAACTGAAGTCATGGCGTCAGTTATGTTTTAATTTCTAAAACTAGTGTTCCTACGAGTTATAGTGAGTGATATAATTGGAATATTAACCATTATGGGTTCGGTAAAGTGCACAAGTGTAGGTAATTGAAACAGAGTGACGAAACTTGGCTTTTCAGTTTCTCACAAAAAATCCATGACAAATCTTTCAGTAAAGTATCCATCACTTTACTGATTTAGGGATGGGGGGGGGGGGTATTTTACTTGGGCCGAGCCTTTGAGTCTGTGCATATGCTCAAAAATAGAAATAATTTATATTACTTGACACTGGCAAAATACCTAAGGTAATGCCAAATTAAAACAAAAAATGAGGACAGTGGTCAAAGAGGTTTGTTTACATTGCTAGAAAATCGGTCTGGAACAGATATTAGATATGAGTTATGTGTACATTGTTATGTTTATTAAAAAATATACGTCATCATTTATTTTTAATACTTTTGATATTTTTGTGTTGTTACCCGCGCCAAGCCCTTTATCTAAGTCATAGACATCCTAGGTAACGTGCACAGACTAATAATAGAACTAGTGTAACGTGCTCTCGAAGCATTTTTATCGTGTTTTTATTTAATATTTTGGTTGGCAATCGACTATAAAATAGAGTCATCTTGCCTGTATCGAGTACTTATAAAATAACAGGTAGCTTTGATAATAATGAAGATGGTGATGAAATTAAACTATTATATCAGCAAAGCTATGGATACCTTACTGAAAATCCAACAGGCATCTGGACAGGATTTGAAAAGCCAAGTTACACTATGTTATTTAAATTTCCTTCACTTGTGCACGTTTATGAACACAATGGTTAATATCCTCCCTACTAATATCTGAGATATCCTATATCCTACTAATAAGTTTTTAATTTTATACGAATAAAATTCAAATCTTCGCGATTTAACTTCCCGCCAAAAACGTTTTTTCATATTAAAAGCTACATTCGTAGGGCCCGGAACTCGGTAAGCATGTGCACGGGTTTTTAAACGACATAATAGATGACAGAATTGATTTATGCTTACCTAATAACACGAGGTTGTCCATGAGGTCAATTCGAATTCGACTGAGTTAATACCCTTCGAAAGGGATTCCCATATATCAAACACTGTGATCGAAACACACATGAAGTATCCCTAACTAGTTATGAAACACAATAATAAAACAGTTTCCATAGGCTCATATTATGCATGCCAAGGATTTAAGAATTTAAATATTTCCTTCCTGTCAATGTCAAACAAATATCTAGTTTTGTGGTCTATGGTTGGTTAGGTTATGTTGAATGATTATTATAGCTGTTGTGTAAACAAGTGTATTGCATTGTACTTACTTATTTGTTTATTTCATGTGGTTTCGCAAAAAAAACCATTCCGTAATCAATGTAAGTCAAAAATATCGTTAAAAATAACACCATTGCATACTACAGATATTTCACCACCCACAGTAGGTATGTTGAATTTACTCATATATTCGACCTCTTGAATACCACCACTTTTTTACAATGATATTTGGGTTTAACCTACCAAAGCTAAACAAGAGGTCGGCTTCATGAAATTAACCTTACCAATATATACCATTTGATGGATTGTTTTGTGGCTTTATTGCTGGCTTCGTATCACGGAAATTTTGCACGACATTGCTGTAGCTACCACCTCTTGTATCTGCCATAGAACCTGGCTAAAGCTCAGAATAATATTTCACTTCTTGGCCTCAAATTTAGTGCTTAAGCGATAGCGATAAATCGGGACGATTTGAGAATACATCAAATTGTGGAATCAAGTAGGTATCTACCTATGCGTGATCCCATATCTTTATTTTGTATATCTCGGACTAATCTTCGTTTGTTGCGTCGCACGTCGCTATTGGTTAAGCAGCATAGTTACCAAAGAGTCCCTACCTACATGTTCAGCAGTCATTAGTTATCTTTTTTAAGAACTTTCATCTTACCAATCTTGTCTTCCCAATAAATAATATATACTCAGTACAGCTCTATAAACAAGACCTGTAACTAAAAATATACTTGTCACCAGCCCTTGGTTAATCTTCACATTTATGACATCGGAAAAAAAAATGTTCCAATGGAGGATATAATTAATTTAGCTTGTGAACAAGCATTGAAAAAGTTACAAGGGAAAACAGCACAGGAAGATGATACATATTTAAAGAAGACTGGTAGTAATATAGAACAATCTTGTGGTGTTGGTACGGTTGAGCAGACTTCATGTATCAAGCTATCCGGTCATACAGACCAAGCTGATTGCAATAAGGATGAAGGTGGAGGAATTGGTAAGTACTCTTTTACCTTTGGATATATCCTGGCCAGCATCACGAGACCTGTGTTTGGATTTTGTCAAAGTATTTTCTTTATAATGTAGCTTACTCATGTAGAGCTAGGCTGGGCTAGCTTAGATTATAAACTCAGAGAAATATAGGTACTAAAGTAAGGCCAGTAATAATAAATAAGCCTCAACATGAAGAGTAAACTTGAGTACACTTAAGCATGATATTGATGGTGATCGGCATTGATCTAATGATCAGTCTTTTCTGGAATTGGAAATACTACCATGTTAAATCTCCATTAGAGAGAATACACCAATGGACAGGCAGATACATCTCTTAGTTATGTATTGATACAAACAGCTTCCAAATAGTAGCATTAAGTACAATCCCAGTTCTCCAAGTTAATAAACCTACTGACCAGCCTAAAATTATGTATTCTTCTGTGTGTAATGTATGATGAATAAATATTCATGTTTTCATTGAAATTAAAATATACTATAATATTTGGATTGGAGACCCTAGTCATTAAGGCCATTGAATGTTTGGGTTATTAAGTATTTGAACAAACTAAAATGTAATTTTATAAATTTTTTCTTTGCCTACACAGAAGAAGACGATTCAGAAAATACGCTAGAAGTGGATCCCAAACTTCTATTACTCCCAAAAGTGTGCACTATTAAACTGGACAATATGGGTTTGTTCATCCAAAACTCCTTTGATTTCGTCGACAGTAAGGAATTAATAGATCTTATTCATATCAAAAGTAATCCTTTAAGAAAAATCATTGGAAAATCTGAAGAAAGAGTAAATGTGGAATCAATCGTTATTGAAAGCAGTGATGATGAAGATGATTATAATAAAGATAATGCGGGAAATGAGGCTAAAAGTGATAATAATTATGAGGATGATAAAGAACTTATAGAAAATAACATAAGCGAAGCAGAACGAGTTCTATTATCAAGTAATTTATTTAAAAAACCACCAATTCACAATTACAATCATTTAGAGTTATTGAAGAATCCAGATTTTGAAAAAAGTTTAAAGCAATTAAATAATGATGTTGACGCACTAGTAAACGGTTCGAATTATTTAAGCGACAATGAAAGTAATAACCAGTGCAAACTAGATACAAATAATTCTATAAATCAGGCATGCAGGTTGAATATTTCATCGGCAACATATATTTCGGGAACCGGTAATGATGATGTATCTTGTAATCCACATCCAGAATCCGAAGAAATTACAGTAAACTCTGAGAGAAATAGAGCTGTAAGCCTACCGAACATAACAGAAGTGCGTCGTTTAAACCAAAAGCTTCTCACTGCTCAAGTCCCTCCAGTACGAACACAAAACAATCTGGTACAAACACCTAGGACGAGTACAGACAAACCAACAATTACAAACTATCCTAAGACTACTACAATTATATCAAATAACCATTTAGAGAAACCTATGACTTTAACAGATAACTCTTTTAGAAGATCACCTCCACCCTTAATAATGTTCCCACAAAATGTTGATAGTAAACCTAATAACCAAGATAATTACTTACCCTTACCGGATAATACAACAGTAGAAAAGTCTAATACAAAGAGTAATGTAAATGTAACAGCGCGTAAAGTCGAATCGAATGAAACGCAAGCTGTTCAGTGCACATGTGACACTCAGGAACTTGTAACAACACCTAATGGAAACATTTTTCTAAGAAATTTAAAATGCAAGCTTCACGAAGACATTAAAAGAAAAGTAAATGAAAATGAATCACTTAATAATGGCAACCAAGTTACTGCAAATTTTAATAATGAATATGCCAATGAACGTCTATTAAATGGTGGACAAAACCTCAAAGTGACCTCCGGCTCGTCAGCACAATGTTCAACTAATATGTCCCAAACTATAATTTTGCCAGCCAACGCACAATTGTTTTTGCTACCGAGCGGGGAGTTAGCGTATGCTGTTGGTCCCAACGCAGGGTCAAATTTATTACCAGATAACTCAAAAGGTATAGCAGTCGAACATGATTCTACCAAACAACACAAACACACATATCCTGAAACAAAAAAGTGTTCTGAAAATCGTTTTGTTTTTTCAGTTTATGATCCTAATCCTAGTGTCTTAAATCCAGTACCAGATAGACACAACGGAGTTAATATGATATTAAACACTAAACCACTCGAAAATTCCACCAAACTTGCAACTAACAACAGTATTTATCGAAATGAAAAACGGTTATGCATTTCTGTTGATAATAATGTTAATAACGAATGTGTACCTCATATAAACATAGATCAAATTGAGGCACCTACAAATCAATTGATACCTGGCGGTACCGGAACCGATCAGATGATCAGATCAGTTAAACTGCGGGACGCCAATTCAAACGCTAATTTCTTTCATAGAATGACTCTGAGTGCCGGTGATTTAAAACCTTATGATAAACAATATATTTTTCAACCAAATGCAACTCCAAAACCAATGACAATCGACTTGACGGAGGACGAGGACAACCCTACTGGAGAATTTATACCAATTTTTCCGAAAAAATATGCAATAGATCCTATGGAAAAATCGCAAGAAACAAAATCGCTTCTAATTGAAAATCAAATGGAAGTATCAGACACTTTGCAGTCTGTTGGAGGCCGAAGGGTTGCTGAACAAAATAAAAATAATGGAGCCCAAGTTGCAAAACCATACTGTAGAGTAATATTAGCTCCTAAAAGAAAAGTTCAAGAGCGAAATAGTATTAATAACTATGAAGTAAATGATAATAAAGGAACGTATACCACGGCTGAATCGCATCATGTCGTAATAGCGGCTAAAAGTCGAGCTCCAACAAAAAAACGAAATGTTGCATCTGCAAAACTGTCTAACCAACAATCGTCGTCTAAACAAAGCTTGCTAAAGCCTTTAGATACGGTTGTAAAGAGTGGGTCAGATACAATAATTTTAAAAACGATTGATGATGACCTGATGTCGACCACAAACAAGAAATCTACTTCAGGTTGGGTCTTAATGGGTCTATGATAGGTCCACTGTTACTACCACTTTTGTAATGTTCGTTTGGCGAATTGAGTCCATTCGGCATTCGGGAAAAATCGCTCGAGCTCGGGTTACCAGTCGAAACCACATAGATATGACTCCAAACAGAGAGAGAGAACGTTATCGGTGCCACATTCTTGAAATGGTTGCTAAGCTCCTGCTGTCTGTATGGGCGCTGAGTGTTTTTTGGAAAACTGCGGAGATGTGATTTCTGCGCGGGGACCAAGTTAGGAACTACGATGTTATCGAAATTATTGCTCTCCACAACATTTTAATTCTAAGTTCTGTTTGTTTATCTTTATAATATATTTTTAATTTATGTTATGTCGGTACTATTAAAGTGTATTTTCTGAATACATGAATAATTCTAATAAGTAAAATATTTTTAAAAGAGATTTTTTCCTTCAAAATGTATTATGTACCCCATAGTAGTTTCATGGTTCCTGACGGGGATTTGAAGTGATGTTCGTTCATCTGTTTAGTGGAACGCTATAGATGATATCATGAGAGGTAAAAAGACCAGGCTGCTGTCATAATCTATTGTTTATTTCGGGTTGCCATAATTAACGCGCCGAGTATTCAATTCATATTACGTATATTTCATTTTATTTAAACTATTTACAAAATAATAACAATTATTGCTCTCCACCGTCTTCATAGATTGCTTCTCTCAAATTTGTCTAATTAAAACCTAACTAATTACCTATAAGATCCAGTTTCGTTTACACTTTTTTACCGTTTATTTTGTGTAGTTTGCTTCTTTGTAATTTGTCAAAGAATAGTAATCCCGCTGCCTTTTCGATTGTCTCTGGCGGTACCTGTACATAAAGAAATAATATAACAAGTGCTATATTCAAGGGGTAAGCATATACCGTAGAAGGAAACTAATATTATGCAATCCTTGGGCCTTGGAGCAAGTTTTGACAGTAATAAAATCCATAACCAGCAACGCCTCTAGTGGATGAATGAAGTTTTACTGGTAATGAATGAATATATTCAACAAAGTTCCTTTTAAAAACTAGTCCTGCGCCAGATCTGCAAACATAATTGACTGGTAATGAAATGATAACAGTTTTAGTATGGGAAAACTCCTAAATTACAATTAGACGCGAGTCAATTTTGTAACCATATTATTTCTTCTATCTTTATTAATAATTCTGTCTCGCTTGCACAGTTAAGCTTGTCAGTGCTAGCGAAAGAGAACTAGCCGAGACACGCTGTAGACGGGTATTACCATAAATGACGTAACAGGTATATCATCAGGTATCTTCTGGTTCGGCATCACGTAGGCCTCCATGTCGAGGGTCCCGTCAGCTGCCTCCCCCACCACCACCTTGTAGAAGTGCGTCGGTACCGCCACCGTATTAGCGCCAATCACTTGGTACTTTATATACGATTTACCGTCAGATTCTCGCCTGAAAATGAATGTGCCAATTAAAAAAATACAACCGAATTGAGAACCACCTCCTTTTTGAAGTCGGTTAAAAAGCCGGCGTCTATGGTACGATTAATTTGCCCAAGTCTACAACTATAGAGCAATAAAGTCAGGAGCGCGTTACAACTGCTTCCAATTGAATCTTATCTTCGCCACTGAAGCCAGCCCACGCTCTCTTAGGTATCGGAATGTATTTTTTAAGGAGAACCCCCTAACATGGTAGCTACCAATTTATCAGACTCTTGAACATTTTTTTCTTATTTTTTACTATTATTCGCAAAAAGAATTTCACGTAACACGTTTCGAATGGGGAATTTCATTTATCAAGTACTTCGAATGAATAACACGGCAACTTTTTCACGCGCAGGTGAAGCGAGTCTAGGGCAAGTAAAATAAACTACTAACGTGATACTTCCGCAACAAGTTTACCTTTGCATACTGCTCAGTGTCAGCGCTGTCGCCGCGTGTCGACTTCGCGCTAAAAAGTCTTCGTGTAATAAAAGCCCTTACGAATGTTCCAGCAGCCTCAGTATTGCATCTACTACATTTTGTTTCCTTACCTTGGCAAATATAACGGGCCAGTGCAGCAGTACACATTGTCATATACTTTGGTCAGTTTTCGTACATGCTTCTCTAGACTGTTCCACGCGTTCCTGTTGAATCCCTCGCCTACCTGGCAACGAGAACAGATACTGAAATAAAGGCTCGTGCGCACAAAAGCGGGGCGCATTGCATTTTTTTTTTATCTGCCAACTATTACACATAAAAATTTAAAGAAATAAATTTTATGAAAAAAAATCAAAATTTATGTCTTCAATTTCCAATCAAAAATGTATTGCCATTATTTTAATTGTCTTTGAAGTTAAAAAGCTGGGAAACTTGTAGGTGGAGCTGGAATAAATAAGTGACCAGCCAGACACCCTCCCTCATATAAAACAGGCACACAGATGTGGATTTGTCTAAACCGCTTGCAGAAGTGTATAATCACCACTTTACCTGTGGTGCCATGTTGGTGAGGTAGAATGTCTGTTCGACGTGCTTCTGCGTGAGCCGGTGGTTGCCAGCCGCCGCCATGTGCCCGCGGTCGAACCCTGACCCTTTGTAGTCGCTGTTCTGTGATCTAAAGTGAACAAAATTATAGATATAAGATATTTGAAGCCAAAGGCGAAACCAGAGCGGTATAGGAGTATAGGTTGACACGACCAACCCTCACTCTAAATAACAAATTTCCAGTGTGCATTACCTTTGTTTGTTTGAATTGTTCTTACTTTTAACGCTGCATTTACCCTACAATGGTTTAGTTAGTCCCAGGCTGTATTATCATCCAAAAAATAATAATTCTGTAGTAACTTATTTACTTACTATTCCCATAAGAATTAAAAGAAAGAGAATCTATTTCTAACAACTCCATGGTCAGACAGTACCTATTCTAGGAAAACAATTTCCAAAAATGTCTTAGATAAATATATTACTTACCATACATTAAAAATAAAAACATACAGTTGAATAGAGAAATCACTGCTTATTTGCACATCATTAATAACTATGAGATGCAACCAAGTTATTCACCTAAATAATGGATGTATACTCTCGTCAGGCTTGAAGTCGCACTTACTCCTGTCCACCTGGCTGTTCTTCTCTATATGCTGCTTGGTGATGTGCTCAAACACCCAGTTGGGTACTCGGTTCCGTCTGTCGTAAGACAGTACGAAGTCATCATAAGAACGTACATTATCTAAGCTGGGGAAACCGTATTTCATTATTTGTGATACCTGAAAATTTTGGAAAAATTAATTTACAAAAAAAACCTTTTCAATACCGGATACTATCACACAATAATCCTATGCTTTAGTATTTATTATATTTAGCAATTTGAAGAAAATTAACGTACTTATATGAGCATTTCGTACCCTATCTTTAGAACCTCCCGTTTCCGTGTACGGGGTAGCCGCAGACACTGTCCCAAAGACCGGCAGACCAGGTAAACTCTTCAGCTGTTTTCCATCCACGATTATTGCTTCTTCGCATATTAAATTATTAATTTTATCTGCATTTTGTCCTACGTAATACCCAGTCAAGCCAACGGCGCTCAATTGAACTAATTGCAAGAGTCTCTTCCTATACATTTTTTTTACCGTGGAAATAACAAATTACGGACGTAATAGGAGCAATACGTATTTCATTCAATGCAAGGAAAGTAAATAAAATACTGATCAATTGTAAATCTTTTAGGTTATGATTTTCATCAAACTGACACTGACTGACAGACAACTTCAAACAAGGACTTGGCAAAATACCCGCCAAGTTGTATTTTCATATCCATTTGATTTCATCGCATCTCATTTCGTAAAGAACGAAGAAGTCCGTACGCAAGAGGTCGCGTCGTCGATGTCGGCGAAAAAGTATACGATAGGTGGGTAGGTATACCTATCATGGTGAATTTCTAAAATATCATAGTGAATTTATATATTTGAAAGTTGAGTAAAGTAATCTTGACATTTGAGACTGGCAAAATACCTATGGTAGGGAGACGCATTTTTTTTTTTAAGATAAAAAAAATTAAGTCAAGTCAAATTGTATCATGTAGATTTTTTGTTTTTTTTTGTACGATAATAAAAGCTATGTCTATAAACTAAATGATAATAAGCAAAGTATATGTAGTAAATATAACTGCAGTCAATCCTGATCCAAAAGCACTCGAAAAATGACGAAACTTTTCTTCAAAACCAACCGCATTCTTTTAGCGGTTCTATCGAAATGTAAATACAGTACCGCTGCAAAGTCTGTCGCATCAGTGCGAATAAACGAAAAAGAATATGTCGCAGATGACTACACGAACATAACGCCAAAAATGATATCTTATTTGGGTCGCAACCTACACATGGAGAAACACAATCCACTATCGCTTGTGAGGCAAAGAATTGTGAAATATTTTTATTCCTCGTTCACCAAGGGAGGTAATCCAGTATTTAGTGTGTACGATAACTTGCCGCCCATTGTTACATGCAAGCAGAACTTCGATGATCTATTGATACCATCGGACCATCCAAGCAGGGCCAAGTCTGATTGCTACTATATAAATAGAAGTACTCTTCTGCGAGCACATATGACTGCGCACCAGAGCGAGTTGCTCCGAGCTGGGCTAGACAACTTCCTGATGATAGGAGATGTGTACAGGAGGGACGAAATTGATTCAACACATTATCCTGTGTTCCATCAGGTAAGCCGGTACGACCATATTGTACAAATCTTTACACAGATAATTATCACATAAAATCTACAAAATATATTATGCTGTGATTCGCAGGTAGACGCAGTAAGGTCACAACGTAAAGACGAACTGTTTGCAGAACTGCCAGACCTAGAAATATTTGAACCAGCATATAATCCTAGCAATCCACATGCATTCACTAATTCTATAGCAGACCCAATGAAGCAAAGCTGCCACACACTGGAAGCCACGAAACTAATGGAGACACAGTTAAAGAACCATCTTATTGGCTTAGTTAAGGCTTTATTTGGTGAAGATATCAAGCACAGATGGGTCGATGCATACTTTCCTTTTACCCACCCTTCGTGGGAACTAGAAATATACTATGAAAATAACTGGATGGAAGTACTCGGCTGTGGTATAGTTCGGAACGAGATTCTAGTCAATGCTGGACCGAATAACACAATAGCATATGCATTCGGATTAGGATTAGAGAGGCTTGCGATGGCTCTGTATAAAATACCAGACATTCGATTGATGTGGAGCACCGATTCTGGATTTAAAACACAGTTTGAGAATGCAGACTTGAATGCAAGAATCACATACAAGCCTGTGTCTGTATATCCGCAGTGTACAAATGATATCTCGTTTTGGTTGCCACCTGATCTGACTCTAGAGACGTTTATGAGCAATGACTTTTATGACTTAGTTAGGGATATAGGGGGCAATATTATTGAACAGGTAAATAGATTTTTATAACATAATGTCAGATGGACTAAACATTGTGAGATGAGCATGATTGTTTGCACCTTAGTCATGGATGTCTAATATCTATATAAGTATTATGTACTGAGTTTGTACCCCATCCATTTTATGGTATCCATGATACAAGCAATGTTTAGTGTGGGACCGTATAGTTGATGTGTTCCTCTGAGGATTAAAAAAATTCTAATAATAATACAAGGATTACTCACTATTTGACAATATTTATTAAAAAAAATTGAATATTTCAGGTGAAATTAAAAGACAAGTTCATACATCCGAAGTCCAAGAAGCATAGCCTCTGCTACAGCATAGTTTACAGACATCTAGAGCGCACCCTCACGCAAGCCGAGGTCAATGAGGTGCACAAGGGCATCGAAAAAGCTGCGGTGGAGACCTTCAATATTGTTATTAGATAAATAAATATAATATAATATAGTGTTGAGTTTGCAATTGTTTTTAACTTTAATTTGGTTAGTTATAACCAAATTAAAACCTAACCTAACCGTGTTTTAGTATAGAATTAATGTAATATAATAGATCATGTCTAATAGCCTTACCCCCAAATTTATAGACGTTATATATCTTTATCAAACGTCATATAGTACTGCGCACGAGATTTTTGCTTTGCGCAGTACTATATGACGTTTGATAAAGTTATATAAAGTCTATAAATTCGGGGGTTAAGCTAATAGTAGACCCAAAAAGAATTTGCTGCTATAGTTTATTTTATTACCGCCACCTAGTTTTAAAATAAAATAAAAAATCTCAAGAGACTGTAGCTTTGTTTATAAATATTTTTGTAAAATCAAATATAGTGGACATTTTTGAAATAGAATCTGACTACATAAATTTTTGAATGTTTTGTGAAATACTAAGTCCATTCGAGCGAAATGGCAGGCACACCTAATGTTGAATAAAACAATTTTACAAGTATAAATCACTCACACACTTACAGCGACCTCTATGACGGCATGGGGAACTACAAAACGAAGCTACGCATTTTCGTACGGCGATTGTCGGTACTATCTTATTTGGTTAATAGTATAAATAAAACAAGCAGAGTTTGTATAAAAACATTTGTATATTATAGAAGTAACATGACGATAGCGTCATTAGTATAATATAGTATATTATAAGGATGTTATCGGCACTACAAAACGGCGTTTCAATTATCATCATCGTCGTCCGAGGCGCCGTTCTGCTGCGGCTCCTCATCCATCGGCGCATCGCCCATACCTGTGATAGCAAAATATATTAATCACAACATTGTGAACCCAATACCCGAACCGTCTTGGTAATAATGGTATAGTCAAGATATAATTTCTGTAATGATTTTATCTATATTTTTTTTTTTTTTTTTTTTATTACATTATAGGCAAGTATTTGATCTCGATCTCACCTGATGGTAAGTGACGATGAGATCTACGATGGAGCATACTTGCCTAGGTAGGAAGGCGGCAGTAGATAAGAGACGCTACATTCACTAGGCACATGCAGCGCAACTGATCTGACCCGCCATCCATGAATGGCAACACCGAACATTATGCCGGAACACGGCTAGGCCGCTTGGCGACATGGCTTTGTTCAGTGGGTGGTGACTAGCCACGGCCGAAGCCTACCACCAGTAGAGTTGTCACCTGGTTGGCACCACCCAGGGTCACGTGTAGGGTATCTCGAGGGTACTTAATTCTCCTACGGACGAAGGTGACTCGACCCCAACATTTCTGATAGAGGGGTAAGCATGTATATAGAATACTATATGTATGTACTATATGTACTATATGCATGTATATAAACTATGTATGGGTGCACATTTATGCAATTTTTTTACTCCATATAAACATACTCAGGAAAATCTACACTCATTAGTCATATGTGAGTCATTAACATTATACAAGGTGATTCAGAAAGAGTATACGAAGCCTTGAAACTGCCTTTCTTTAGCGCATTTGTAATTATCATGTAAAGCCAATTTCTTGCGTCGATTTTAAAAACTTAAAAAAAGCAGACTTCAAAAACTGAAAATGTACCTTGAGTGTAACATGATCTATTATATACAAATGTTAAGTCTAATGATTGAGATTTTTTGGAACACATTTTTTGTATCGACCAATTTCTACTTCACGTAATGATTTACAAATGCGCTAGGTGTATGATCAAGGCTTAGTGTACCTATTCTGAATCACCCTGTATAACACTTATAACCATAAAGTTTTGGCCGAGTGTTACACCTTGAGAAGCTAAGTCCAGGCATGCTTTCCTGGGTGTTGAGGTTGTAAGATAAACAGTCGCGGCAGTGGTTCGCTCTAGGGCAGGGGCTCCCAAACGTATTTATTCTACTGCCCACTCTGAGAATAAATTATTTTTAATCGCCCCCATTTTTTCACACACTAAAAAACCACTATAACTTAAATTAATTATTGTAAGCCTCTACACAACGCCCCCATTTTTTGTCTGGGTCTCTTACCGCCTATCTTTAGGCCTGCAGCGCCCACAAGGGGGCATTATCGTGCACTTTGAGAAAGGTTGCTCTAGGGGTCTTCGTGGGACTCACCCTGGTCTTCATCCTCCTCGGCGGAGTCTCCGGCCACCTCCGCGTTCTCTGCCTCTGCGCGCTCCATCTGCCGCGCCAGCTCAGCCTCATCAGTCGCCGTCACTACCTTAGGCTGATCACAAAACATCACTGGATTAGTTTAAAATAAGAACATAATTGTCACCACCCTTTTTATTGTAATTACGAGTAACTTTATCAGTTGGCATCACCATTGGTGACAAGAGTATATTTATATATTTTGGATAAATGAATGGTTCAATTGTTCAAAAATGATTCCTTGATACTTCGTCCACTTTTGCAGCAAAGTGATGGATACATGAGTGAAAGATTGACACGGCTTTTTTCGGGTGAAAATAACCCATAAGGCGCCTGTAACACTTCACCCACACCATACATTATAATTCGAAGAAAAGTTTCTTCGAAAACTAAAAATGTATTTTTTATATGTATTTTAAAGTGTATATGACGCAGCCAGATTGTAGAATCCGGTATTACTAGTAAGTAACCGTTTTATTATTTATATTATTTCATATTAAAATGTTTGTTTGAATTTATGTCATGCGTTGAAACTTTGGTGAGTCTGCGGACGCACACCCGTAAAGGTTACTGTGATATTGCAATGTCTTAACAGCTAGTATTATTGAAATGTTAATGATGCATTTACCGCCATCTGTATGTTGAACACACCACCTGCGGCTGTGATTGTCTCTTCAATTTTGTCTATCGCGTCCTGTAACGCTTTCAGACCGTCAGTCTTTTCAGGTGTGGACGTGGTCATTACTGGAAACAAAATGTTGATTAACAATATTTTATACCTACTACAAAGGAGGAGGTTATTATTTCTACACATTAGATTTTTCTATGTATGTTACCGTATATCTCTGACATGTGTAAACCCATTTCATAAATTATTTTTTAAGCCTTTCTAAAGAGTAATTATATACATGGCATCACCTCTATTCCATTGTACGGACTCCATAATATAAGCGTGGCTCAGTTTGGCAAGATACAGTTGTTGTTTTAGCGGAAAAGGGAAGATCTTCCAGCTGGGCGGGCGGTTATTATCGGGATCTTGTATATATGTTACGTGCTCCGAAAACTCGTATAGCGCGATTCAGGATTGTGTTGAGAATTGTCTATTGTTCTGAATATGTCTGCAGCGCCATCTGTGTAGCTTGTGGGTCAGTTAAAGTGGTCGCTACAGTGTAATCATCTGAAATGATGTGCTTACCATACAATGGAGGTGCAATAAGGTTGATTTTGATTGGTAGTTCGACCGAAGAGAGGGCGAGGCCGGCCTTAAGTGCAGTGCGCACAGCGTCAATGCCCTCGTACCCGTAGCACGCGCACTCGATGTCCGCGCGGATCTTCACGGCCTGAGAGGTCAGTTTCCTCTTGATGTTGGCGAGAAGCACCTCTTTCGTCTTCTCATCAAGCCCACACTCATTTAGTACTGAAGGGTCTCTGGTGAGGAAATATGGTAATTAATAATTATTATTAATGCTGTTAGTAAGACCCATTATTGTAATACTTTTCCCTAGAATCCATAGATTTAATCCATTTACAATAGAGTTAAAAAATATATTTTATTTCAAATGTTTTGTAATGTAAACTAATGAAATATTTCTATCCAATTGCCGATATTTCTATATTTTGAGATTAAAAAAAACACTCATATTAAAGCAAGGGTAATAAACACGTCAAAATTGTCTGAAGACTTATACTGAGACTTAATTAAGCTGCCACAATGATTTATAACTAATTATGTAAATTTACTTACACAGCTGCTTGCTTAAAGAAGTCATATGCAGACGCCTTCTTCTTATACTTCTCTTCAAAGAGCCACGCGGTCCTCTTGTACAGCTCCTCGAGTTGCTCCGAGTTCTCGTAGTGCAGCAGCTCAGCCACGTGCCGGAGGATGGAGTTCACAGCTTTGGCTTTTGCATACCGTTCAGTACATTTGTCTATGTCCTCTGCTGACACTCGACGTTTGGATAAGTCGATGTAACCTGGGTAATGTATTTGATTTAAAAATATACTCATAATAAATATTACAGAATCTACTTAATCCAATTGCAATGTCCAAATAATTGCCACTAGATCGTTGTTATGAGAAAACTGTAAGTAACATTTCAGATACCACTGCTAGTCCATGATGAGTCAATTATGTTATTGGAGTTGGGCGCAGTATTCCTAAACGGGTAAATTGTAGTATATCCACATTTTGTGGTATTAAAAGACTATTTCCATTTGATTTGTTAAGACCGAGGGAATTAACTTAGTATTTCCAAACATTACTACAAGATCTGAGAATTACATTCATAATTGTCATGGCACCACCACTATCACTGAACAACTACGACCATAGAGCCATCAATCTTTACCACAGACTTATAGAAGTAGAAGGCCAAATTTCAAATGTTCAATTATCACTATATCGATAAAATGGCTGTAAAAATAACAATGGCATGGAGCAAAACGGCTAATCCTACCTTTCTCTTTGTCCACCCTTATGACAACAACTGGTTCAGTTTTTCCCACCCTGATGAGTTTGTTGATCGACCTGATCCGACGTCTGGACAGCTCGGATAACAGGATCATGCCCTCAATGTTGTTATACTCCAGCAGGTGCACGTACGCGCCCATCTCCGCGATGGACCGCACGTTCACCATCACCACATCCTCCACCTCAGGATACTTCTCTTGGTAAAATCGACACGACAGGGGCATCTAAAAACAATCCCAATATTCATAACCTACAAGTCCCAGTTTTAAAGTAATTTCCCCCGAATAAATGGTATTTGGCCACGTATACGTTACCTTGGTTGTGATTTATTATGTATTGTTATAATAATTATTGAAATTACTTGAAAAAATGATGAAATACAACAAATTGTTCACGTTGACGACCGACCGCGGACAACTTTTGCGTTTCGTTTTTTTGACATCTAGTCAGACAGGCTGCTTGCTCCAATTATCAAAAAATGAGAATCACTGTTTCTGTAAGGTTGCTGTAATACGTTATCAATCACGTTACCTATTTTATGCTTATACTAATTATTATTACATTATGCACTGTTTATTTATTTTTTTATAGAACTCATAATAAAATAAATGGAACGTATCTATTGGTTGTGCATTGCGCGCTGCTCCCCGTACGGGTAGAAACTCGAGAAATTGCAGCGCGTAATGTACAAGTATAAAAAATTACTTTAGTGCTTTATGGTAATATCGGTACTGTTATGTACACCCGGTAGGAAATCTTTCAAGTGTTCCAAGCAAAAAAAAAAAGGAAACCGAAATTAATACTACTATACTTAATCGAAACTTACTTTATGGGTAGGTAGATAGGTACTTTTCCCACTTAATTTTTCTCCGGTTAATTTTCATTTGCATGGAAAGATATCAGCTCATATATGTAAAGCAATTATTATGAAATTGTATCATTGTTAATTAAAATGTGGGCGCGTGAGCTCGTATTTATCTTGTTCACCGTTAATTAAGTCCTGGAACTAATGCATTCCGAGCTCAAATGACTGTCTTCTTCCAGGAAGATTGATTGCGGTTCATATAACCATATGAGCTAATGAATTTGTATGTAACTTGCGGCTTGGGATTTTGAAATGCGGGTACGTTAGTAGGGATGTCCTCTTGCAATGACTACCGGTTTACCTCAGTGAGTAGCAACCCTGCATTCTGTGCTAAGGGTGCCAGGAAAATGTACTATAGTAAAAAATCTAATTCACCAAAAACAAAACCTTATTTTTTACCATCAAAATGTTGACCACATAGGTACACTATGATTTTAAATGCGCAAAAAAAGCACAGTTTCAAACAAATGGTAGCGTGTACCTTTTTTAGGTAATTCTGTATTTATTATCGTCATCTAGAAATTTACAAAGTTAACAAAAAAATACTACTGAGTACCTATTTCCCTATCATAAGTAAGTAATTTGATACTTATAGTGCTAGGGTGTCCAAGTCACCGTCTTTGGACACATTATTGCAGTTTTATTCATAACATATCCCTACATATATGCATTGTAAGAGTGAAACAAATGTAGTCACCGAGCTATTATCGCTAAACAACGCTAAATTACTAGTCGCGCATAGTATGCGGAATTGAACGAAAACAATATGTGAGCGAACAAGCGGTTGTAATATGGTTCCGTAGATATTATAATGTTTGTACGTACTCCGCTTGATTTGTAATTAAGGGGCTGTTCAATTGTTAGCGGAAAAGGAAAGATCTTCCAGCCAGACGAGTGGTATGCCTGGCCGCTATACCCAGAAGGTTATTATTGGGATCTTGTATATACGTTACGTGCTCCGAAAACTCTCATAGCGCGTTTCAGGATTGTATTGAGAATTGTCAATTGTTCTGAATGCGTCTGCAGGGCTATCTGTGTACCTTGTGGCGCGGTTGAAGTGGTCGCTATAAATTATTACGTAAGACATATTGGACAGCCCCCCTTGCCATATGTAAGAACAAAATAAGACTTTTTTTTTTTTTTTTTATTACATTATAGGCAAGTATTTGATCTCGATCTCACCTGATGGTAAGTGACGATGAGATCTACGATGGAGCATACTTGCCTAGGTAGGAAGGCGGCAGTAGATAGAGACGCTACATTCACTAGGCACATGCAGCGCAACTGATCTGACCCGCCATCCATAAATGGCAACACCGAACATCATGCCGGAACACGGCTAGGCCGCTTGGCGACATGGCTTTGTTCAGTGGGTGGTGACTAGCCACGACCGAAGCCTACCACCAGTAGAGTTGTCACCTGGTTGGCACCACCCAGGGTCACGTGTAGGGTATCTCGAGGGTACTTAATTTTCCTACGGACGAAGGTGACTCGACCCCAAACTTGGTCACTTGGTTGGGCACAACTTGGTTGGTTGGTACAACTTGGTTGTAACAAGAAGGTTTAAAATAAATAAGATTTTTTCAGACCCTCCTCGCCCCCTAAAACGTCTTACGTAATAACTGCACAGCACTCATGAAATATTTGCGACTGCGTTTTCGTATCGTCACTTTATTATTAACCGACTTCAAAATGAGGTTCTCAATTCGAATATATTTTCTTTTTCATGTTAAAAAAAATATTACAACAGCCAGGAAATATTTTGCAGGGCAACTGAAAAAAAAATACAAGGCCTGAAAGCAGGTTCCTTCATTCAGAACATGGTGTATTCTGCATCTTGAGACTTACAGGGTTCTGGATTAAGCGTTTGAAGCCCCAGCACCCCCTCCCTGTCTGCGGCTTTACTTGGGTGACCCTGATCTCAAGAAGATTTCATACCACGGTACCCTATCTACTGTCAACCACAGAATTAATTGATGTATATGAGAGACGCGGTGCCACAAATCTCAGTAACATTTCGATTAGCCTCCGCCGTCGCGGGCAGTTAGATGCGCGCGCGCAAGTGACCGTTAGAGTTTGAAATAAGCAGTTTATTATGTCCTTTTATAGGTGAGTAAATATGATTGTATTTTTTTTCTAATTGAGTATCTTTGCAACCAGTAATATGTGATAGTTAGTGTTCATGTCTGATGGGAAGGGTAGGTGCGCATCTCCCATGAATGCAATGAGAATATATACCTATTCATTGACCACCCTGGCTCAGTGGAGTGGAGATCGCGTCTTATTATTTAGATAAGGTAGGTAGTATTCTTGTGTATCCACGATGTTTGCCTTCACCGTGTAAAAGGTGATAATAATTGTGGAATATGAGATTCACGGGTAAAATAAAAAAAATGGCGCGGGTGCAAGTCGAACCGCCGTTTAAAACCTTATGAGAACTTAAAAATTGCGGCAACCTTTTTAGCGAGCCAATATACATCATCTCATCGTCACTTGCCATCAGGTGAGATCGAGATCAAATACTTGCCTATAATGTACTAAAAAAAAAAAAAAAACTTTATTTTTTCATTTAAAACCAATTTCCATTAAAAACGTACCTAGGTACCTACTTGTTTGAATACATAATCATCATTCAGGTCCCTGCTGACGCTTCTCAGTGGAAAGTGGACACAGCTGATTCTCCCAAATAATTGTCCAATTTTTAATCCATTTACAATAGAAATACGAAGTAATTTCTAAAACTAAGCTACGTTGTAATTTCTTTGTAAAGGGAGTGTAACTCCGCATGAAGCTCGCGGTGCCATTAGTAAGTGCTTTAATAGGCTTGTCGAATAAAAAATTTTGAATTCAATTATTTTTACAATTACAGTTAAACTAAATTGGAAAATGAAAAACCATTAAGAATAATATGACAACAAACTATGTGTCAAAAAGACCTTGTCCGCGTGGAACGGTGGCAAGAATGCTGGCTGCATTTCCTCGCTGTATTATCAAACTAATTTTTTGAGCGAGGAATGAACCAGCCCTCCTGTCACCTGTGGAGGACAATCAACCTAGGTGATATTTTGTCTATAAATTCTTTAGCGCTATGGCTCCATGGGCCTAACGTCTCTATATAGTGAATTAGATTTTTTCATCACGGCCTTTTTCATTTGGATAGAACACTCAGCACGTGTCTCAATGACGAATGTCAGTCAAATAAACTACACAATTAATTTAATGACCGCCTCATTGCCGAATCGCCAGCTTTTAATGCTTCGTTTGCATTTCGTTTTGTTACATGATTGATGACTGTAGTGGTATTCTGTAACGACAATTAATTTATAGGGGTCGCTTTTTAGACCTCGTCGACCCCCAAAATCAGTTGTCGTTTATGTCGACCCCAGGGAAACCGACATCGACCACTTTGGGAATCACTGAGCCGAAACAAGCTATCGCAACGTATACGGCTGTATATTAATAAGGTAGCCTTAAACGCAGGTTCAAAGGTTAGTCACAAATTCAGTGGAGGAGCCCATCAAATTGGCTCGCTAGCTCGCTGATTGTCTGTTGAAGGTCACCGCGAAGTGGAACGCGTCGGTTCAATCATTCCGTTGACCTGCCACTCTGCTCTGGTATCGAGATTCGATGCTCAGAACTGGGACGCGTCTGACGTATCAATTAATTTGATGCATCGACGTGGCATATGTGAGGTCAATGTTATGTAAACGGGGTGTATTATTTTATTTATTACAAAAAGTATGTCCTTTTTACCGGGATAAAAAGCCTATGTGCTATTCCAGGCTATAATCTATCTCTGTGCCAAATTTCATTCAGATCCGTTCAGCCGTTCTGGCGTGATTGAGTAACAAACATCCATCCATCCAAACTTTCACATTTATAATATTAGTGTGATTACTGCTTATTGGGGTCGAATTTTGGTAGGGACAAACTTTGTGTGATGAGCACGAATGTTTATATGCGATACTGAGTTCGCACTCAGTCAATTGTACGGTACCCATAATACAAGCGTTGCTTAGTGTGGGACCGTATAGTTGGTGTGTTCGTCTGGCGATATTATGTACCTCACCACACGGGCTATACCCGGATCTTTGGAAGGCTTGCGCATGACATGGGCCCAACAAGTAGAGACTTTTTATAAATAATCTTTGTTTATTACAGGTTAACGCTCTTCGTGTTTATGGTATCAGCGTACACTTCCAGTAATGGAGAAACGGGTGAGACTCTCTCATTACCCTGATATTCTGTATGTAATTTCGTATCTGTGGCAGCGCGGATTCAGTTCTGTAGCGCCGTTTTTGGATAACTAAAGCTATGATCATATTTATGACATACATCTAGGGTCATATATGTGATGATAGACAAATATCATATAGATAAGATCAATGGTATAAATTAGATTATCATACAAATTTTAGCGGAAAAGGGAAGATCTTCAAGCCAGGCGGGTGGTATACCTGGCGGGGCGGCCGCTATGTCCTAACGGGTATTGTGGGGATCTTGTATATATGTTACTTGCGCCGAAAACTCTTATAGCGCGATTCAGGATTGTGATGACAATTGTCTATTGTTCTGAATGCGTCTGCAGTGCCATCTATTAGCTTGTTTGTGCGGTTGAAGTGGTCGCTACATGCACATTCATTTGGCGGGTCATCCTTTAAAGGGCTGTTTGCTTCAATCTCCAGAACGTCTACACTGGCCCGGTGACTTGGAGCACAGTGTAGTGGATCTGATCAGGGAGTATGGCCTGGACCAGCACGGCGCTGACGTCAGCCGAGTCAAGGGCTCCCAGGATCTGCAGAGCGCGTATCGGATCGGCAGTGACGCTAACGTCACTATACCATTACAGTATGTTTTTGTGGGACATTTTATTTTGGTGGTACATTTAAAATATCCCTTCCCAGTGGCGTAGCATAGGGGAGGGCGGAGGGTGCAGTTCGCACCGGGCGGCACTTTGCCGGGGGTGGCATTTCACGGGTGGCGGTTAAAGAAGAAAAAAAAATTAAGACATGAAAAAAAAAAGTAAAAAAAAAATATTTCAGTGTTTTTTTCGTCTTTTTTTTGTCGTTACCATGCCCCATTTTTTTATAAGGAATAGCAAAAATAAGGGGGCGGCAAATTTGAAATCCGCACCGCAGACTTAAAACCCGGCTCGCACTCGGAATTATGGATTACATCTGCCAATGTATACTTCAACTGAGGTTAACCCCATATAAGCGAAGCGGCGAAGGAAAAGGTCGCGAGGGCATCGAGAAAGAGCCACGAAGGCGTGTGCACAAAGTCCACCAAACCGCGCGTGGCAGACGATGGCTTAATACACCTCGCATTGAGGCAAGGCCTGAGCCCAACAGTGGGACGTTAAGAGGTCTGATATAACATTTAATTTGACCACAGACAGGTCTTCTCGAAAGGTCTGCCGAGTAACTTCAGCGTGGTGGCCACCTTCAACGCGAGCGAGCAGCGTCGCCCTTGGAGTCTTATCAGGGCTCGCTCGAACACCTCCCTGGAGTTCTCCCTCACCTTACTGCCTGTCTCTAAGAGGGTCCTCGTGTTTGCAAGAGGGTCTAGAGTAGTGTTTGATACTCCGCAGGTAAGTGTTGTAATTTGAACCCATAGTTTATTTTCGAATGAAATCAAGATCTTAATTTATGCCATTTGTCTGTTTGTTCCCCGAATCTCGAAAGATTTAATCCATTTAGAAAGATCAGCATTGCCTACAAATCACTTATTTTTAAACAGGTTTGTTGATGTTTTAAATGGAAAACTTCTATGAATTAAAAAGGTTTGCGTTTGTACCATAGTCGTCAAAACTAATCCAAGCTTTCCTGATTAGAGTTTCAGAAGGTTCATCCAGTGATATACAGCGAGAAATTAGTAATTAAAATAGCAATTCTTCTCCGGGGTATATACCTTGCTCAGATTAATAATAAACTTGGACGATCAGACCAATTACACGGTCCCAAACTAAGCAGCCCTTGTGTTATGGGTACCGCACAATGAATTAGGGTGAGCCCAGGATATCATTATTTATATAGATATTAAACGTCCATGACTCCGGCACAAACATTCGGGTTCAGCACCCAAAATTTGGCCGTAACGGGCTTCGAGCCCGGGAACTTCATCACTAATTACCAACTGTGCCAATGAAAATGCTTGGCACCGTGCTAAAGAAAATGCTTGGCACCGTGCTAAAGAAAATGCTTGGCACCGTGCTAAAGAAAATGCTTGGCACTGTGCCAAAGAAGATTTTAAGTCGATATTTGTTCCATTTCAGTTATTCACTCCAGGGTGGCATAAGATCCACATGGCTGTCAACAACTATACGGTGCATTTCGCTGTTGACTGCGCCGAGGTGAGCTATGAACTGGTGTATCAGAATAATTTTATTCATGTAAACCAGGGTTTCCCAAACTTATTTTGTCTAATGCCCAATTTGAGAATGAATTATATTTGAGCGCCCCCATTTTTTCACCTACTTAAAAACCACTATAACTTCAAATTAAATTAATTATTGTAAGCCTCTACACATCGCCCCCATTTTTTTCTGGGTCTCTTACCACCCCCCTTTAGGCCTGCAGCGCCCACAAGGAGGCGTTATCGCCCACTTTTTTTATTACATTATAGGCAAGTATTTGATCTCGATCTCACCTGATGGTAAGTGACGATGAGATCTACGATGGAGCATACTTGCCTAGGTAGGCAACTTTGGGAAAAGCTGATGTAAGCCTTTAAGCATAGTACTTATGAATCGTCAAAATAGTTACAAAATGCTAAGCTACAACTGGACCACCCGTTCGGAATGCCGTTCCAATGGAGAAGCACGGGCAAGAAACTCCATGGTTGCACTTTTTAAATATTAATTTATAACAAAACAATCTCATCAGGCTTATTTTGTGCCATGATGACCATCACAGTTTCGTGTTTAAGATAATACTGTAAATTTATTATAAAGCAGTTATTTACTGAAAAAAATATTATACCAAGATTTTACAGCATTTTTTTGGAATTAAGGAATTACTTATAAAAATAATAATGAATATATTTCCACACCGGGATATCCATACTTCTGTAAGAATTCTAACATATTTACATAATAATATTCGAAGAAAGCAGACTATAAATAAACAATTTATTTAATTATCATTTTGCTTTGTGATTTTAGTGTTTGCAGATTTACAAATACTTATATTATTTGATATAATGATAGGTACTTTGATAATATTCAATGATTAAACATACTGCAGCTCACACGTATTTCTGCGTAGACATTCATTTTAGCCATTTTGCATTCTAAACTGTGGGATAATAAAGGCTTAATTTGTTTAATAAAAGATCGAACTTCAAACGTAATTTTCGTTTAAATTTTCAGTTTCCACCGAGAAATATAAGCGGGCACGATTACAGGAATGCTACCTCATTCACCATCGCGTCCAACGAAGATGGCACACCAGCTGCTGTGAGTTAAAATTGAGTTATCCATCCATTTAATAAAACTCTTGACGCGAAATCAGAATTCCGATATCCCGAATAAAAATAACTCCCAAATTTACTGCTGTATTACTTATTATTATCTACTAGCTACGCCCCGCGGTGTTACCCGCGAAAAGTACGCAAAAAACTCATGTCGATCCTTTGCACTATGCTAAATTTAAACAAATCTATCCCACGGGAATGATACATTTAACCAAGATAAAAAGTAGCCTATGTGCTATCCCAGACTATAATCTATCTCTGTGCCAAATTTCATCCAGGTCCGTTCAGCCGTTCTGGCGTGATTGAGTAAAAAAACATCCATCCATCCAAACTTTCACATTTATAATATTAGTGGGATGTATTTACAGATAGACTTACAATGGCTATCAATGAGCTACGGTCGCTACATCCTCACGAAAGACAGCTGCGAAGAGATTGTAAGTATAATGATATATAATGCAATATTTTGCTAAACTAATGAGTATACTTTCTTAAAGGTAACATAAATAAAACAAGCATATGTCAATAATAATAAAAAAGATCTATTACTGTTTGAAGAAGTAGCTATATTGTCTGCGTACAAACATATAGGTACTAAGGGCGTTTTAGAATATGTAACCATAACTTATTTTATGGATTAAGTATGAGCCATGAGAACTTCTCTTATTCTTTGAATTTTTCAGGGAGAGCTTTTTCAGGAAGAGCCGCAACCTCTGATAGCTACTTTGCCGCCGGATGTAAGTAGCCCAAGTACATACGTACTTTGTTTTTATATAAGTACTAGATGTTACCCGTGACTTCGTCCGCGTGGTATTAAAAAAAGTTACTCCTTGTTACATCAGCTATCTGCCAGTGAAGCTGGCAGTGAAGTGACCGATTTTTCCAGTCCCGTCAAAATCGGTCCAACCATTTCAGAGATTAGCCGAAACAAACAGATAGACAGACAGACAAAGATCGTAAAAAATGTTGTTTTGGTATATGTAATCCAAATGCACTTACTAAAAAGTGGTTATTTTAATATTACAAAGAGACACTCCAATTTTATTTATTTGTGTATAGATTTGATATACTAACTTGTTGTGAATATTTCAGTTTGACGCGGCCGCTACAGCGTATCCACTTCTGGCGGGAGTTTGTAATACGTCATGTCCGCCGGTTAGTAAATACTATTTTGGGGCACCAGTTTGAGTTTTAACGTATTCCTAACCTAACCTAACCGTATACTTGATAGTGTACGTATAACACATTTTATGGAGGATTTAAAGTTGTAAGTTCTGTCCGCTAGAGGCGCTGTTTAATTTTCCATACAATAAATACGTAAACTATAAAGCAGCCTTTCCCAAAGTGGACGATAACGCCCCCTTGTGGGCGCTCAGGCCTAAAGTGGGGCTATAAGAGAACCAGAAAAAAATGGGGCGTTGTGTAGAGGCTTACAATAATTAATTTAATTTGAACTATAATACTACCACCCACCACCTAATTATATATACCACTATAATAGTCGGTACTGATTTTGAACGTCTCTTTAGAATAATTAATTTAGATAAGTACGAGTGAATTTATACAGGGCCCCCAAGGACCCCCAGGACTCAAAGGAGACCGCGGCCTAAGAGGACCCACGGGATTACCGGTGAGATGTTAAATCTATCTTTACTAATTAATAACTATAAATTATTTCCGAAACCGAATGAATATGATTTATAGCCATTTATTGTCTGTACGTACATTGAAGGTAATTTAAGGAAAAAAAATAATACAAGTAAAAACAACTACAAAAAAGTTGATTGCGTTGTAACGTATTTATATTTATTTACCGACATCAAAACGACCTGATTAGCGCAGTTGGTAGCGACGCTGCTTTTTGCGCCGAGGCTCCTGGGTTCGAATCCTGGTAGGGACAAGCTTTGTGTGATGAGCACGAATGTTTGTACCCAAGTCATGGATGTTTAATATCGATACAAGTAATATATACTGAGTTCGCCCTCAGGCCATTGTACGGTATCCATAATACTCGTAGAAGCGTTGCTTAGTGTGGGACCGTATAGTTGGTGTGTTCGTCTGGCGATATTTATTATTTATTTAATTAAAGGGTGTACGCGGTCAAAATGGTCCCAAAGGATCGCTAGGATTTCCGGGGGACAAAGGCGATAGAGGCGACCGAGGCGAGCCGGGGCCCCCGGGGCCCAACATTAATGTAAGTTAATGCTCGTAATATATGAGGTGATACTATTGGCACTGCATGAGTGTATATTGGCAGCCTTTTAATGGCATTACTTAACAGTAACCCAGAAGTTTTATGAATTTTATAAATAGTCGATAAAATACTTTTTATATTTAATTAGCTAGCGTTCATAGTTTATAAGATATATTAATAAGGTTTTTATGATGATCCAGTTTGACTGTTGAATGCTTTGCCATAAAAAAAGTAATTAAAAACACTTTTAATAAACAGAGCATAATATATATATATATATACTATATCAGATTTTTAAGATATGCAATTTAGTATACCTGCTTTGTAATTAATGTAATAAATAATTATAGTAATTATTAACTCATGTTTTTACATTAAATATATATTTATCTTTACTGCTCCCGAGTGTATATTACAATTTTTATTCTTCATTCAAGGCGACAGGTCCGGTGTCTGTTGGGGTACCCGGGGAGCCAGGCAGACGGGGGCCGAAGGGGGAGAGAGGGGAACAAGGACAAAAGGGTAAATAATAATGTGTGTGACCAAGTGTCAGATGAAAGTATAGAACATAAAATTTTAAATATGCGTTGGACTTGGGGTTGCAAACTCCTCCCAAGTCAAGGAAGTGATATTAAAAAATACATCTGGTGGTCTTTGTTCAGTTGTATTGTTTGTCTTCTAGGAGAGCCAGGAGAGTTAGGACCTGTTGGTACGGGACTGCCTGGGAACGATGGGAATGATGTAAGTTTCGTTTCATCCCTAAAATACCAATATATCTCACGGCTAAGGTTGTCATGTCATGTTAATTTGCAGGGCAGACCGGGGCCCCCCGGGTCTGTGGGGCCCCCAGGTGTAGCCGGCCCCCCTGGACCCCCAGGCGCTGCTGCTAATATCAACGCATCCCTGATACAAGGTGATTTGCCTTCATGGCGCCTCGGCTATCACTTTTTGAGTTATCTGGTAACGATGACGTATTTTTTTAGGTGCAAAAGGCGATAAAGGTTCTGCAGGTAGACCCGGCAGAGATGGCAACCCCGGTTCCACGGGACCACCAGGCCGAGATGGAGTCATGGTAAGAATGACTGGAATGCTCCGTCGGTACTTACACTACTTTCTGCGCTGAAGGATTTAGGTTTGAGTCCTGGTAGGGACAACCTTTGTGTGATCACAAATGTTTGTACCTAAGTCATGGATGTTTAATAATTCTACAAGTATTAGGCCTCTGCCTCGAATTTAGCGGACAGCGGCGCGGGGTGGCCAACGAGCTCCGCTCCCGCGCCGCCGCCGCCGCCGCCCCGCTGCCCGCTAAATTCGAGGCTGTGGCTTTATATTTTACTGTGTTAGCCCCCAGTCCATTGTACAGTACCCATAATGCAAGCGTTGCTTAGTGAGGGACCGTATAGTTGGTGAGTTCGTCTAGCGATATTATTATTGTTATGTATTTGTTCGGGCCCTACACACAATGCCCGCGGATTCCTGTGGACGGACGTCGCAAGGGTGGCGCAAAATTAGGTGCTGAGCAACCCTGCGTTGCCTCAAATTAGTCACAGGCAACACAGCCTCAGTAGAAAGGCGACTTTACCCACTACAGAGTGCAATTAGAATAATTAGTTGGTATGAGCCAAATAAACTGTCATAAGAAAACAAAACACTGTAACAGAAGGCTTTACGTATTAGATCCACGTCCCCACTCACATACCAAGAAATAGTAAATGGTTGGTATTGTTTTTTAGGGTTCACCTGGCCTGCAAGGACCTGAGGGTATGCGAGGTCTGCCAGGGTTGCCAGGCGAGACAGGGCTGCCAGGAATACAGGGACCGCCTGGAGAGAGGGGGCTCGAAGGACTGCAGGTTAGTTATTTCGTTATAATATATCATATATCGTGCGAACTGCCAAGGAATGGAACACGCTACCGGCGTCTTTGTTCCCCGTTGACTATAATCTGGGTGTTTTCAAGTCGAGAGTGAACAGGTACCTTCTAGGCAAGTATGCTCCATCGTAGATCTCATCGTCACTTACCATCAGGTGAGATCGAGATCAAATACTTGCCTATAATGCAATAAAAAAATATATATATCTCAGTCGAGCGGTCAGTTCATTTATATGTTCTTTGGTCACAGGGTCCAGAAGGGCCCCCCGGTCAGCCCGGGGCCCCCGGCTTGCCGGGGTCATCAGTATCTGCACCGCTGCTCACCGTGCCTGGCCCACCAGGTGTTCCGGGGGAGAGAGGACAGGTGATTCGACTGCCTTCCGGGACCATGACCGGGGACATTATTTTCTCGTGGCCCATACTTAATACGGAACATGGAAAATAACTTTGGTGTCTGTCTGCCACAAGTGATTTCCTTTTCTAGTCAGACAGTAGTGAACCAAAATTCAATTAAGCCCTATGGGATCCTTTGGGATATTGGGGTATTTAGTGAACTCTTTTATAAATTTACCCATATAAACAGCTAAATAAAACTAATTTTAAGAATTTCATCGCGTTTAAGTCCTCCCGTGACCATAGTTGCTGTAAAGCAGCCGAAATGTCGGGAACGTAAAAAACATAAAATAAACGCGATGGAATCCTTAAAATTAGTTTTATTTCAATGTGTTATAGTATTTGCGTAAATATTGGACATCAATAAGCTATATATATAGCTAATAGTTTACCATATGCTGTCCACCACTTTTTTATAATAGATATCTAGATAGATAGATAGATATCTATGCTTTGAGATTTCTACAATTTGATATGATTTTAGAAAGGTGATCCTGGGTATCCAGGGTTGCCAGGCAAGGATGGACTTAACGGTATCCCGGGAGCACCCGGACATATGGGGCCACCGGGCATGCCGGCTCCACCTAGCCGCACCATAGAGGTACAATTTACTCTACATATATAAGTAATGGAAATATGAGGTAATCATAAATGTAATTAAATCTTTTGATTACAGATGCCTTCAATATCTGAAAACGAAATTAGGAATATATGCGAGGAGCTTATAAAAGGTATGTTAAAATGACAGTAACAAAAGAGCAACCATGGAGTTTCTTGCCTGTTCGTCTCCATAGGAACGACATTCCAAACGGGTGGTAAAGTAGCTTAGCATTTTCTAACTTTTGATGCATAAGTACTGTACGTACTTAATGGTTTACTTGAATAAAAAAGATTCTGATTCTGATTCAGTAATGATTGAATCTCAATGAATTAACAATTACTGGTAATTTTCTTTGTAATTATATATATTATATAAATGATCAGATTGACAATGATCTAACTAAAATGTTATAATTCTCAATCGGCAGATCGTCTGAGAGATTTTCAAGCTAATCTGCTGTTATCGACACAGAGCGCAGTCGGTAAACGAGGAGTTCCTGGAAGACCTGGTACACCTGGCCCACCAGGTATAGTCAAGAAGCTGGACAAGTAACATTGTTTCCAACGGTTTCCTACATATACTCGTTAATATGTTTGGGGTAGGTATCCAAGGTGACACAGGAGAGCCCGGGCCTCGTGGTTATCCGGGCGAGAGCGGCGACCCGGGCAAGCCGGGGAGCCCCGGTGGCCCTGGATCGAAGGGGAACAAAGGTGACAGAGGACCCGAGGGTGTTGGGGTCCAGGGCCCTGAAGGGCCCAGAGGAGTGGCAGGTGAGCGAAGTTTTAGAACACTTTAAATGCTACTTTCGAGAAATAAGAAAGAGTAAGACAAAAACGTCCTTTTTCTTGTAGTAAAATTTATAACTATAGCATATGGGTTGGCTGCAAAATCACATCGGAAACTATCGTTCCATGTAATAATAATTGTACCAATAATTTGTACAGGTCCCATAGGTCCGCCAGGATATGCAGGTAGACCAGGAGATAGAGGCGACTCCGGACGAGAAGGTAATAAACAATAATAATTTAAAAAATATTATCTGTAAGACAAAAATCTCAGTGAACTTTACAGTTGTAGATTGGCGAACTTGTGCTAGGGATGGAGCTAAACTTTGGCTATAAATTTCATTAATGAAAGTCGGTGTGCGGCTTCTAGAACGTGTAAGCGCTCCTGCACACGACGCCGTCACCGCGCCGTCGCCACGCCGACGCCGCACAACTACACTGTAGATACGAGTCGCGCGAAGCCCGCCACCGCGCCGCCGCCGCGCGCGCTCCCTCTGCTTGATTCGTTCCATTGCCGGCCGCGTACGAGCGTTGCGTCACGTGCGATCTCGCGGCGTGCACGTTCGTACGCGGCCGGTGATGGAGTGAATCAAGCAGAGGGAGCGCGCGCGGTGGCGGCGCGGCGGCGGCGCGGTGGCGGGCTTCGCGCGACTCGTATCTACAGTGTAGTTGTGCGGCGTCGGCGCGGCGACGGCGCGGTGACGGCGTCGTGTGCAGGAGCGCTAACGCTGCAAAAACCGCTAACAATTTATTGCTTTTAAAAAGTCAGTTAAAATTCGCACTTGGAAACTCGCCAGCGAAGTTTCAATTCGTTAAACTGGAAAATTAATAAAGTTATTAATGTTTTATTGGATACTTGCTGTTACCCGCGACTTCGTCCGCGTGGTGTTTAACAAAAAAGTTTTTCTAAATTAAAAGTAGCCTAAGTTACTCCTTGTTACATCAGCTATCTGCCAGTGAAAGTCCCGTCAAAATCGGTCCAGCCATTTCAGAGATTAGCCGAAACAAACAGACTGTCTGTCTGTTTGTTTCGGCTAATCTCTGAAATAGCTTACAAAAAATTTTAAGATGTTGTTTTGGTATATGTACCGTGTATTCATCCAAATGCACTTCGTATAAAGCGGTTATTTTAATATTACAAACAGACACTCCAATTTTATTTATTTGTATAGATTTTATGTTCTGTATGTTTATGAACAGGTGGCTATAACATATTGAGGGCTATTCTTAGGGCGAGGGCACAAACTTAATTGCACAGGTTTCCCTTAGAGCGATTGGGGCTTGAATAGCTACTGTCACAGCCTCCAACTTTGGAGGGGTTAGCCAGTGAAATTTGTATGCTCAAGGAACCATTGAAATTGCAGGACCTATTGGCCCCCGAGGATTCCCCGGACCGCGCGGGACTTGCGAGTGTCCTGTCGCGGGGTACTACGCTTTTTCACCACAAGGCCACATCAAAGGACCTTAAGGCTACTTAAGCATCAAGAACAGGAGACATTAGTAAATTGTGTACTTAATAAAGTTTTTAAAGATGGGAGGAATTTGATTTTTAGGGCACAGGAGACTACTCGAGACGGCATTACCCCTGATAATGTAAAGGAAATAATAAAAAAAAGTAAAGACAAAGATAGGAACGAACACATTTATTATAAATAAATATTCCGCGCATTAGTTTGCTATTTACAAAAAACATATCTTCACAATTTATTTTTAGCAAAATGTATTCGGATTCATTTGATTTTCACAGATTTGAATCATCTGCCTAGTACCGCGACCGTTTCAATTGACAGGTAAATAAGATGGCGTTAATTGTTGGCGGGCTCCATTTCGCGCACGGAATCGATGTCTGCTTTGCAGAAGAAGCACTGTTTACTATTCAGTAAATGCTGCATGATGCATGCCCTGAAATATGTTAAGGAACGAAAAGAAATCAAGTAATGCATTGTAGCGACCACTTCAACCGCACTACTACAAGCTACGCAGATGGCACTGCAGACGCATTCAGAACAATAGACAATTGACGTCACAATCCTGAATCGCGCTATAAGAGTTTTCGGAGCAAGTAGTATATATACAAGATCCCGACAATAACCGTCGGGGCATAGCGGCCGCCCCGCCAGGCATACCACCCGCCTGGCTGGAAAATCTTCCCTTTTCCGCTAAATTGGTGACCCCGAGTTCGCAATTGTTTACAATATATGCAGGACGTATGATTTTTATGCTTCGCCGCTTATTGTTTTATTTTTTTTCCGCTAAAGCATCATTCATATAGAAAGATACTTATAAAATATAATTACAATGGAATATTAAAGGTCTACCGACAGTTACTGCGTAAGGAATTGATACGTCAAACGTGACAATAGGTAGGCCATTGCTATTGGATACGAGTCTATTATGTTAGCAGAATTGGGTCCCAGATGATGTAGGACGTGTGACAGAAAACTATGAATTACAAGTGCTAGGTAGCAGGAGTTTAAATAATTTTATTGCATGTTGCTCATGTGTGTACCTGCAAGAATGATGTCCGCAAGGCACAAAGGCAGTATCAGCGGGCCTCGCGTAGCATATAGTGCAGAGTAGGTCGGACTGCCCGCCACTGGAGCCACCGGGCGAGCGCGCCTTGACCAAGGCATCGCGAGCCATTCGGAGCTGATCTGACACTGCTTCGAGCGCCTTTAATTCTTCCACTGTTACGTCATCAGGATCTAGAGCATTAACAGGGAGGTCCACAACCACTAATCATAAGTTACGCGGCACTTAATCCTCATTAGCTAGAACTTGCGGTTGCATCTTATCAAGCGACACAACTCAACAAACTCGACGAGAGAAGCTTGTGTTTTGTGTTAATAGATACATAGGTACAGTTCCACGTAAGTACAAAGATAGTCCATAAGAACCTGAATCTTTTAAAGCCACACTATTAAGGACACCATTATTAAGGACGGTAGTCACCAAAATAACAGATAAATAATGTTATACCGCGAATATTTGGCTCGATTTTCGGCCAAACTTTCTTATTTTGTTTAGCAATACTACTGGGGATTCCGGTAAGGCACATCTCTTAAATTATTCTCCAAACACTAACAGATGTTAACGTAGAGTGATTGCATTCTGTAATCGGTATGATGGTAGTAGAGTTGGGTCGCCCCGTAATACATTGGGACCTAAAACACCAGCGAAATGTGGTACAACCGTACACACTTCCATCGGGGGATACAGATGATGGGTTTATTACAGATCCTCCAAGTTTTATTACAGCTTTCTTAAGAACATTAATAATTACTTACACTTATAAAACGTAAAATATTTATCCTTTCCTCTGCCTAGCATCAGATCGAGGCCGTCCATACGGAATAACGGCTCTGTCACCAAAGCTTTGGTAACCTTCTCTAAATGCTGAAAGAAAATTGAAAATCGTCATACTCGATATGTATTTGGAACCTTCACAACCAATCTTCGTTAAATATATCTAAGAACCAAGTAACTAACGCTAACAAATGGTCGCACAACCAAGCAGGGGCGCTAGGTCAGGTATTACCTATCACAAAGCTATATGTCTAGTCGTTAGCGTGACCTGGTTGTTCTGTGAAATTGCTCTTTAAAATAGCTTGTCATAAGTACTTACGTCAGGACAGAGCTTAGGGTTCAGCATCCTGATAAGACATCCAGCGACCGGCGCGAGTGCCACATAGTAGTGCACCCTGTCGGTGTCAGGGAGACCTCTGGAGACCAGCCGGGAGAAACTGGCACCGCCACCACCACGAACACACACCCTTGATACCACCGCCATTAGGATCTATTTGTAAACATAGATAATACCTTAAAATATTTAAGACAGAGTAGTATGTGACTCACAAATGGATGACGAAAAGAGAAGGCAATAAAATCGGATGGTAAAGTAAGAAAGAAACCACATACCTGACAAGTTCTGCCCAATAGCAAGTCATTCTGTTTATCGCAAGCTTCGGGTTTCGTCAACAGCATCGGGGCCAGGTGTAGAGTCATCTCCAACGCTCTGGCGAGCCCATGGTACAGATCGAAGCATGTCGCGCACAGCTTGATCTGACGAGGCTCAAGATGGGCTTCTATACTTACTCTATCCATCTGGAGTAGGAGATGAGGGTAGCCATAAGGTCGTACGGAACAATGGCCCGCAATATACTGTTACTAGCACGGAAGCAAACTAGTGGCTTGAGCATGTGTTCACTTGGACAGATAAAATACCGCTAAAGACACGGTATGCGAGCTGATCGAAGACGTCTAATTTTTAGCTTGCGAGGGCCAGGGCTTGGAGGGAAGCATGCCAGTATCTATGCAAGGAATGCGTAGGGTAGACTGGGTACGTTTGTGACAGTTTTCATTTGAGGGCCAACAATTTTGTTAGTGTGGCAGTTAGCTATACAAAAGATTTTATTTATTGTGAAGAGTACATTTGCCTACGTATAAATACTAAACTTGTACTTCTAAGTATTATGGTTAACCTACAGGAGCAGGTTAGAAAAAAAAGAGAAAATGTCACAACCGACCACACCCCAGGGGCGGTTGTGACAGTACTTGGGGTCGGTAGTGACAGGTTCAAAAATACACGAAATAGTTCAACAATCACTTTTATTGCACGAAATATCCATTCTTCTACGTTTGTTACACAAGAACATTTAATATTATACTCATACTTTAATCAGTCTTAAATTACAATCAGTCCAAAAAGCTAACTTAATTTTTTTTGAGGTAACAATTGTCAAAATAAAAACTAAACCACTAATAAATGCTATATCACTTCTACAACTTCAATCAACTTCTATAAAAATATGAAACATTAATGTAAGTATCAACATACAAAATAAAAACAATAGAAGAAATTTTCATTTTAAATTTTAAATCTGAACAAAAACATATTTGACGATCTAGTCAGAGTCATCACAATTATGACATATATAATGGCGACTACCATCTGTGCACTCTAAGTGGGACCAGAGATCACATTTTCCTTGGCACTTTATCCATTTTTCGCCAGGCCTACTGTCAGAATATGCGCCTACACACACCAGACAAAAATACTCTTCTTCATCTGATGACGGTGGTGATGTATTCCGTTTCTTCGCTTTGTTTCTTCCTTTTCCTTTATTTTTTCCTTTTAGTTCGTTAAGATTTTTCTTCACCTGTTTAGCCTTCAAACGTTTTTCTCTTTCTTCATATTCTTGCCTTACTGCCTCTTTTTCAGGCGTATATTCTTCTTATACTTCTATATAAGCTTCTTCATATTTTCCTATGTCACATTGGCCTCTTTCCGTCTTCCTCAAACGTTTTCTTGGCATCTAAAAGCCAAAAAAAGGAATTTTAATTTTGTCACAACGGTACCCAAAAAATATGTCACAACCGTACCCAAAGCATTCATTCGCAAAAAAACGATTACTATGGCAATATAAAATAATGTACGTACAAAGTAAGCACTGCTATTTAACCACTAAAGTTTAACTAATAATGAAAAAGAACACTCATTACGGTATCTGTACACATATAACAACAATCATTAAAAGACATTGAATAAAAATACTTACTTTTGAGTGTTAAAAAGTAATGAGGACCTCTGTTAACCCCAACGCCGCGCGTTGACTAACGCAATACTGAGAAACACGTTCAGACACGCATGGCGCTCCTTGCCCCCCGTACACCCTCCCCGGTATTCCTTATAGTTTCGCTAATATTGCGATTGTCACAACCGTACCCTGGCACAACCGTACCCAGTCTACCCTACTGCTTACAGCAGAAATGTCTATCTCATTAAAATAAAACGCTACAAGCTACTTTAGATTCGTATGCTTTTTTACTGGCATATGTTTTGCAACTGTTATGTAACGCCAGAGCCCTAAGTCTGCTAACACAATCGATGATATTTTATAAGACATCTGTTAAAAGTGACAGTTACTATGCGGTTGCTGTTCGATTATGAATCGATTGTGCTAGCAGACTTGGGGCCCAGTTTACCGACAGCTTAGATCTGCCGGCGGCAGAGTTTCTTGCACACGCTTGAAATGAAAAACATACTTCTCCGTGGTATTTACCTCTTGCATCATAGTGATAAACTCTGAGAAGGCCCAGTTGAGCTGGCTGAGCAAGGAGTTCAGGTAGGCGGCCGCCTCCTTGGGGTGCGCAGCCAGATAATCTCTAATGCGGCTCTGTATTACCTCCGATGGGCATGGACCTTTAGTTTATAATAACCATATTAGCTTAAAGTAAAAAAGTTATATCTATCAATGCCGAAACAGGAATGTGTCTCCAATAGAGTTTTTTTTTAAATCGTGCAATAGGTTCATCTATATAAGCTACTTCAAAGTGTCTCTGAATTAGTAACAAGTCTTGTTTGTTTGTTCAAGCATCATAGAAAAACTGCTGGACATTTCGACTGCTTCTTCGATGGTTTAACTTTCTGCTATATCTCTGAGAAGGAAAGTGGAAGCTTCGGGCTAGCATCGAGACACACAAAAGGCCTAAAAGACACTTATACTAAGTATAAACTGATTTACCAAAGCACTGGCTCATAAGTCCAGCGTCAACTTTAGCGCCCAGGTTGTTGACAGTAGGCTCCCTATCACCGTACCTGCAGGCAAGCGGGTTAACCATCATCTAACCATTTAGCGAATACATTATAAAGTTCCAAAGTTGTACTCAATGTTGAAAATGTCCCCGCAGTCAAAATTGAAATGGTTTCGTAACATGCAATGTGAAAACAAATCATCCAAAAGGCATTTTTTTTCTGGAGCAGCTAGTGGTAATCAAAAGATAAGTATACTCATAGGTCAGGAAGGTCATACTGAGAGGTTCGTTGACTAAACCTAATAAGTCTATGGTACCTAGTGATCGTCAGCATCGGACACGCACAATGATCATTAGGATGCATAAGTGTTACTTTTAGTTCTTAATCTTGTGGTATTTCACAGAGTAAATTTTATCTAGACGACTTTCTCTTACCTGGCAGCAAGATGAGGCCATTGCCGATGCCGGAACCCGAACCCAGAACCGTGCCAGAACCTCACCAGCACCCAGTTGGACTGAGCCCAAGCGCGGTTCTGGTACGGACGGACTAATTCTTCTACCATGCACATCTGCCTACAATGAAGCAAATATGTCATGATGTTCGACCACTCTTCATACATTTTCTTTGGCCTGATACTTTTGACGGAAAAGGATTGTGTGCATTGTCCCGGCTTATAAACAAAGTAAGAATTACTATGCCATGTTTCATTAAACTCGATTAAAGATTGAAGACCTACAGTTTTTTGCTGTCCCGCGGGAATCACTTCATATCCCGGGATAAAATGTATCCTAAATAGTTTTGGCGATTTATTTATATATTGGACTGATCGCGCCACACCCTCGCACCAGTGTTACTCCTGTAAGCCAAGATCCACAGCGATGACTAACGAAGACGCCAAGGTTAGGCCCTGAGGTGAGTTCCAGGGAAAAGATAATTGTCATTTCTGATCTGATCCCCTAAAAGGTTTTAATTTTACAATAAAAAATCTAAATCACACACACAACCAAAATTAAGTTCTAAGTACCTAATTACTATTGTATATTTTGAATGAATGCCTTCAAAACGTACTGCCTTATAGGTACTCTTTCAATAGCCCTCATGGTGGCTGGTTGCGTGGCAAAAGACGCCAGGGTCTGCACCAGAGACTCCCTCGTGCTGGCCAAAACTATGCGCTGATCCGCAAACTCCGCGCACAGAAACGCCGCACAGGAAACAACTAACTCCTCCCATTCTAATGCCAAGGAAGAAGAGAGAGAAGAATAGAGACGGTTACTCAAGTAAAGTCAGAATCACGATAGGGTATTTGAATATTATTAAGTTTCGTTACTTTCCTTATATTTAAGGCGTTTCATAATGTAATGATGAACACTATCCACAACTTATATTTTACCACAGTGCAATACGACCCTAAATTATAAGTATTTACCTACTAATTAATTAGTATACATAATTACAGAGATGGCGTCAAACGAGACAATTGAGGTAAGAGATACTTTTATTGAAGATAATGAAAAACAAAAATCAGAACTATAACATGACTTGGTGAAGCGCGAGTTTTGGTAAAAGCAATAATGTAGAGTACTGTGGAGAGAGTGGGGTGACATTCTTTCTCTTTCGAACGCGAATTCCTTAATAATGACAATGGTGGTACACTGGATTATGTACCATAATGCTGACAATTTATGAGTTCTGATCTATGTCTTATGTGCTGTCGTTCAAATATTGGCAATAATCAAACAACTACAGTTGTGTTACCTGGTATCTGCTGGACGGTAACCGTGGGGTGCATGTAGAGTCGCAGAGTGTTGCACAACTCTAGCATCGCGTCCACATGGTACTCCGGCACGAACGCGAACAGAGCGTCCGGGAAATCATGGACACCAGGCTCTACAAGTAGAGTGACATTAAAGTGTCAGGAGTGGAAAAAATCGTTGGTTCAACTATAATTGACTTCATAGAGCTGCACTTACGGTTTGACGAGCCAATTTGTGAATTAGAGCCTGTACGGGGTGTTGTGGCCCGTGACGTTGGACTCTGAGGACTGTGGAGTTAATAATATATATAATAATAATTCCAGGCCTTTTTAATGTCCCACTGCTGGGCACGGGCCTCCCCTTAATGTGAGGGGGATTAGGTCATAGTCCACCACGCTGGCCCAGTGCGGGTTGGCGGATTTCACTCATCTTTCGAGGGGCTCTCTCACACAAGCAGGTTTCCTCGCGATGTTTTCCTTAACCGTTTAGCAAGTGATAATCACGGTTGAAAATGAGATTCGCACATGAAATCCAGAAATCTCAGAGGTGCGAGCCGGGGTTTGAACCTGTAAACTTCGTTACCGAGGCAAGCGTTCTGCCAACTTGGCTATCACTGCTAAGCTGTGGAGTATAAAAATTAATATTTTAAATGATGAGCTGAGAGACGTTGGATATGGAAGCACACAATATAGACCAATGACCCCACGTGCGTCCGTCCATCCTTAAGGCTGTGTCCCCAGTCGGCAAACTGTCAGCGGCCGACTGAGTGAGCCGCAAATTTGTGGCGAACTGAAATTCGAGTTAGCTGCAAACTCAGATCAATTTGCGTGCGTCGCAAGCAAACTGTTATGGGTTAGCCGCTTATTTAGGTCGACCGACCGACTGAATTTTCACTGTCAACTGTCCACATGACAGTTTGCGGCAAATGGACTCACTACGCTCGGCGAACAAGCATATCGCCGCCGCCGACTGGAACCGGTTTTGCTGTGAGTCGGCCGCTCACTGAATCTGTCTGCGCGCGCAACCCTGCAAACTGCGTAGAGTGAGCGCAAACTAGCAAACTGTGAACACTCCATTTCAAATATATAGAAGGGCGTACTAAACCGATACAACGCTAACTCAGTCGGCCGCTGACAGTTTGCCGACTGGGGACACAGCCTAAGAAAGGCCTATACATACCTCAGAGAACGAATTCTAGCCAATGATAATAAATAGATAGTATTAATTGTCAACGAGATGAAGTCATGCATCTTACCTTTGATCAGAACTGGATGTGTACTCCAGCTGCAGCGACGCGTAACTAGTGCCACCGAGTAGAGAACTCTTGCCTGGCAGTATTTCTTTACTTGCTACCTAAAGGGAATTGTAGAGCACATTGTACCCTGATTAGTGCTTAATATTGTACGTTAAAACAATATTTATGTTCCTCTTAGTCTAAGTCTGATTTTTATACTCGTATAGTGAACTATAGTTTCGTTAATATTTACACAGAAAACTGCCGTCTGCTCTCCTAGATCCAATTAGTGAATTAACTATTGATTAGGCCACATATCAGATTTTTTTCTTCATCTTAGAATATAATTCCAGCCCATTTAATGTCCCACTGCTGGGCACGGGCCACCCCTCAATGCGAGGGGGATTAGGCCATAGTCCACCACGCTGGCCCAGTGCGAGTTGGCGGACATCACACATCTTTCGAAGGGTTCTCTAAGACACGCAGGTTTCCTCACGATGTTTTCCTTCACCGTTAGTTGGCTTAAAGTTATCTTAGAATGGTAGCTGGGAAAACAATCTTAATTTACGTTCCATAGTATGGTAGAGTAATCGGCAGCCGACCTAAGCTCATAATTGGATAAAATACCGTTGGAACTAGTTTGATCATCACGAAGCTGTTGGTGTGATGACGCTATGTCTAATGATATATTTATACTATTTATACTTAGTTAGTACTTTTTTATATGACCTGCTAAAGTCTGATTAGCCGTTCCTACATTGTTCGCACATACCTATAACAATGTATTGCTCAAAAAGGTAAAAGATCTTTAAAAAAAAAGAGCAACCACGGGGTTTCTTGCCCGTTCCTCTCCATAGGAACGGCATTCCGAACGGGTGGTAAAGTAGTAGTATAATATTTTGTAACTTTTGACGATTCATAAGTAAGTATAATGGTATAGGTGAATAAAAAATATTCTGATTCTGATTCAGATATGAATAGGTCTTTTTTCAAGCCGTATGTAAACGATAGAGTTACCTGAATGTGAGCAGCATAGTCTGGGTCCGAGCAGAGTCTCAGAGAGTGCAGCGTGCCAGCGAAGTGTTTAGCGAGCTCTGTCTGTCTCTGTTTCGTCCATATTGCACCAATCACCCACGCCATCTGGAGGGCGCCCGTTTCTAGTTTTTCCTGAAAAAGCAATGTCGCTGTAACTGTAATACACATGGTTGTTAAAAAAAAGTTACAAAAAAAAAATAAAAAAAAGACAATCCCGCTGAATTTCTCGCCCGATCTTCTCATTTGAGGTCGAATTTCGATCCGGTTGTAGAGTTAAGAAAATAATTGGACAATAATCTATGAAACTGCTCTATATAATTTTCTCTATGGTTTTCTCTCTCTTCTCTACGGCGGCTGCTTGACAATGTGTGGTCTAAAAAGTGTTCTGTACATTTAAATAAAATTATGATTGTTTAATTATAAAGAAGTATAATTTAACACCCCAGGGCCCAGAAGGTATAAATTTAACACCCCAGGGCCCAGAAGGTATAAATTTAACAATAATAATAATGTAATGACAATTTCTAAGTGCCCCTGTTGGCCTATACGAAATAAATGAATTGAATTTGACTTTGTCTGTAACCATTTAGAGCTGGTAACCAAGAAAAAGAGGGTTTTACTGGCTGTATTGGCTAGCAGTTCCAGAACCATTTTTTTTTGTTACGTAAGTGTCTGTAGAAAATTTGGAGTTACCTACAGTGCCTGATTTTATCTTCATGCGTGATTTAAGAGCTGACAAAGCCAGGATATTGGTCGCTGCTTGAGCACCATTCATATTCCGCTAGTAATATACCTATATCCCAATTCTGATTCCGAAACTATGGGAGGGAAAATCCTTATATATTATAAGGAGAAATATTTAATTTACCTCATAAACACTTTTGGATCTTTCCAATTCCTTCAATATCTTCTCCATGAGTTGCTTTTTGTATTTCTCTTGCTCTGATAGCTCACCATTAGCCCCTGTATTTAGTTAAAACTTAGAAAAAACATTATTGATGATGATATGATGCTGATCTATCACACTAATATTATAAACGTGAAAGTTTGGATGGATGAATGGATGTTTGTTACTCAATCACGCCAGAACGGCTGAACGGATCTGGAAGAAATTTGGCACAGAGATAGATTATACTCCGGAATAGCACATAGGCTATCTAGCTTTTTATCCCGGTAAAATGTATGGTTCCCGTGGGATAGATTTGTTTTAACTTTTCATAGCGCAAAGGATCGACATGATTTTTGCGCGGGTAACACCGCGGGGCGCAGCTAGTGATACATATGGGTGGATAACTAACCGCCTCCGGCTTGCAGTTCAACGGTCACGGTGTATATCCGATGCTCTATGTCGTGCAGGCAGTCAGCCATGTCCAATTGATTGTCCCTCAGTTCACACAGCTGAAAATACCATAAATTATATCGCGGAATAATATTTCGTAAAACATCCATGTCTCAAGCAGAATAGGGGACTCTACTATATAAAAAAAGTATACAATAATGACGCAAGAAGCTGATTATTGGAATGATTAGTTCCTATGTATAAGAAGAACCGTTGGCTAAAGCATTTCAAGGGGGATTTGAACCCCTAAGCGCTCCCCCCCTTGCCTACGACATTGCTCTCCACCCACAATTATCCAAGCTAAAGCATGCACTTTCATTAAAGTAGATTTCTGGAGATTGCCCCCTCGCCCTTAAGGCACCGGTTAAAGAGCCCAAACACACTGTAGAAAATTCACCGTTCTTTGTATAAATATTACAAGCAGCAGATGATCAGAATCCCATATGTGTTGAAGAAAGGGAAACGCAGAACGCTTTCTTATCCGACTGATCTGATTTGCATCCAACCACATTTCTCGATGACAAAAATAGACAAATCTAGTTTTGAAGGGGAACAACTTATATTCGTGCTAGAGTAACTGATAAACTAATTATCAGAATAATATAAGCTAGCAGTGATAGCCAAGTGGGTAGAACGCTTGCCTCGGTAACGAGGATCGCAGGTTCAAACCCCGACTCACACCTCTGGAATTTCTGGATTTTATGTGCGAATCTCATTTTCAACCACGATTATCACTTGCTAAACGGTGAAGGAAACCTGCATGCCTGAGAGAACCCCTCGAAATAAGTGTGAAGTCCGCCAACCCGCACTGGGTCAGCGTGGTAGACTATGGCCTAATCCCCCTCGCATTCACGGGAGGCCTGTGCCCAGCAGTGGCACATAAAATGGGCTGGTATTATTATTTTTATATTCCTACATGCTGCCTACCTTTTCAGCGTGTTTGATGGCGGCTCCGTGGTACAACGCGAGGAGTCCGTCCACCAGCCTCAAGTACGCAGTTCGGATGTCGATGGGACCGGCTCCAGGCATCATGGACCTTGTCCCTTTCAAAGCTAAAGCTGTCTCACCTATTGTTCTATAGGTTTTGGAAATTAAATCAAATAATTAATAATTAAAACCTATTAATTAAATAATTAATAGGTAGTAATATGGGCAGTGGGCCAGCGTGGTGGACTATGGCCTAATCTCCCTCGAATTGAGGGGAGGCCCGTGCCCAGCAGTGGGACTTTAAAAAGGGCTGGTATAGGTAGGTAGTAATATTTAAGCTATTTTTACAGATAATTATATCCATAAAATGGCAGAGAATCGTCATCAGATCAGGTGTTTAGTGAATGAAGCCCGTTTAATGTTTCACTGTTAAAAATACCCACAAGCAACTGGTAAAAAGCTAAAGAAAAGTCCTCAGTTTAATGTGATAAGTACATTAAATATTGATTTCTTATAATTACGCGAATACTACACATTGAAATAAAATTTATTTTGATCATGTGACCATGGTTGCTGTAAAGCAGCTGAATCGCCGGGAACGAAAAAACATGAAATAAACGCGATACAATCTGTAAAATAAGTTTCATTTTAAAGTACATTAAATGTCCCCCGGCCAGGTCTACCTCGTACAAGCAATTCCAGGGAATCTTATAGGCCAGCACATGTCTTTTTAAAACTGGTTTATTAGGTCTAATTGAAGGGGCTGCTGATTCAGCTGAGTGGTCCCTCAAGATAAAAATCTGAAAACGAGCTAACTAACTCTCAGTTAAGCCTTAGCCCCGCTAGTTAGGTCTAATAGTCTTCTGACTTTGTATAAATATCGGTAAGCAGCAAAATCAGAGTCGACTGGAAGCTAACTCACCTAAGGGTGACCATGAAGAAGAAGTTTATGGTCGATGGTATACAACGTAAAATATCTAGTAGTTTATGGTATCTAGTCTATGGTATACAAGGTTATATATCTACCGGTTTGGCATAGGCGGCATAGGCTGGTGCATGAACCGCGCCATGGAAGATATGACTTGTGGCAGCGTCGCCAGCCCCGGGGAGCCCGCCGCCATGTCGCTCACCCCTGCCAAGTCCAGTATGAAGTCTGTTCACGCAATATCATAGACTGCTGTGCGTAATCTTTCTTTTAAGACTATTTATATTGTCTCATGACGATTTTGATATATTACGCGCCAGAAATTATGTGATGGATTTGTACTTAACATCTCAACAAAAAGCGTTGCCATGGCAACATTGAAATTACTATGTGCTCACAGAGTAACTTAACATGTTGGACGAAGTATGAATGCCTTCATCTCTAAAAACTATTCCAACATACCTGTGTCAATGCCCCCAGCGCGATTATAATTAGGCTCAAAGCTCTGAATAAAAGGATTGTCTTCACCCAGCACGTTGATCAGATCTTGCCTAAAAAATAATCCATAGCATTATACAAGATTTATTATACCGTATCATTATTACAGTAAGGTTTATATCACCTCAAAGTTCGGACTAGGAATGGCAGGACCCCTCCTAGGCGGTCTACATTGTAGAAGTCCAATTCCCCGTCGATGTAGGTCCTCGTTGGTAAATGGGGAGGGGAATGTCTGGAATCAGAACTATATTTCTAGATGCTCAACGTTGCTTGGCTAGCATCAGTTAGAGTGGGTAGTCTTTCATTATTTTTTTTAGGTTGGCAATCAGTTACAAAATAGTGCTATTTTGCCAGTGTGGTTTTTTACTGGTGGTAGGCTTCGGCCGTGGCTAGTCACCACCCACTGAACAAAGCCATGTCGCCAAGCGGCCTAGCCATGTTCCGGCATGATGTTCGGTATTGCCATTAATGGATGGCGGGTCAGATCAGCTGCGCTGCATGTGCCTAGTGAATGTAGCGTCTCGATCTACTGCCGCCTTCCTACCTAGGCAAGTATGCTCCATCGTAGATCTCATCGTCACTTACCATCAGGTGAGACCGAGATCAAATACTTGCCTATAATGTAATAAATAAAAGAAAAAAAAAAGTGTCGAGTAATTCCTGATAATTGTATGTACCTACCCCTGATGATAATGATAATCTTAATGACGATGATGATGATGAAATAAATCCCCTATCCCTGATTCGTAGCGTAGGTGTTGCTGGCATCTTTAATTATGGAACAAACTTGTTCGTTTATAATTGGAATAGTTGACAGGCCGAGGGTCAGTGGTGGGTTCCTCTTCCCCCATGGATGGATGGATTTCCGCCAAGTATCGGCTAGTTCTATCAATAATTATACCTGCAGTCCCAGTATATCTATAGCAGGAGAAGGTACTAACGAATTGCCAAGGGGGTTCTCGCTCCCTAAACTCAGGATAGCAGTGAGCAGCCGCGCGTGGCAACACCACGATATTGCTGGCGAGTTGCGTGAGATGTTAAACAGCCTCTGAAATATGTGCTCCTGACATCTTGTTATTGCGAAATTCTGGACCACTTTGTTGGTGATGGCATTGACAGGCGGAAGAAACAGCTTCCCGAGACGGGCCTCCATAAGGGGCAGAGGCACAAGAGGAGCACCGGTGCGTTCCGTTTGGAGATCCCGGAGCCCCTCCAACATGTGTCAAAGGCGGCCATCGGGGGGGTTTTAGTGGGTAAGAATCCCACATAACACGGCCCTCTCCCACATAGAGGCCGATATCTTCCGAAGATGTCCCCCCGTCAACAAAAAAAAGGCGGAAGAAACAGAAACGAAAATAAGGACAAATAAGACCGTTCAGTATCAAATGGCTGTCAATATGTCAGTTTCAACAGCAATCTTTATTAAAAAAAAAATATTAAAAATAGACAATAATGCGGCGCCAACATTAGACACGAAGGTCGTTTCTACAGGTTGATTCAGAAAGGGTATACTGAACTTTGAACCTGCGCTGCTATAGCGCATTTATTGGCATTATGTAAAGTCAGAATTTCAATATATCACTTAAAACAAAATTTGCTTACAAAATCAAGATTATCTTTTAGTTAGGATTTTTTTTTAAAATCGACATATCGAAATTCTGACTTCACATAACGAATGCAAATACTCTAAAGAAGCGCAGAATCAATGCTTTGTTTAGTATACCCTTTCAGATTCACCCAGTATCAGTCGTAAATTTTGTGAGTGACCCATATTGATTGCCACAAAAACGGCTTAAGACGGATCGGAAAAACTTAATGTCACGACGCGACGTGCCGCTTTTAAGCAATTAATATCATCTTTTTATGAGTACTTTTCAGGCCCGCTTGAGTTGTTTTAACGTCATTCAATTTAAGTTAACCAACAAATACCCTGTTGACATATTCAGTATTCACCCAACTAAGTGAATGTTCTTCTGCCAACTAATTGTATTAATATGACCATGGATAAACGAAAAAAAATCTAAACAGTGATATACAATTAGAATAAGTACTCACTCTTCACAAAAATGTCACAGATAAACGGTATTATGCCACAGACATGTATTTGCATTTGTCTCGTGTGTTTTAGGAAACAGTAAATATACAGAACACCATGCTCTATGCTACTAATATCGTCATTCAAGCTTTTTTTTCTTACTATTTGATATCATGATTAGAAAAGTGTCTTGTTGATAATTATACTGACTAGCATATTGGATACGAGTTTTATGCAGTCTCTTTCCATCAAAATGCTATGGTTCTTCTACTGGCTTTTACTTACCATATCCAGAATGCAGTTGTCCATGATGTATCTTCGGAACTTCTCCAGAAAGATCTTGCGTGTCGACGGTACCATGTTGGTGCCGTCCGTATTATCCAGCAGCATCAGCAGAAACTCCAGCTGTTGGGCGTTATTGAGTTTAATATTAGGTCTCTCTCAATCCTTACCTCCTTCAAGACAAGAAGGATGTGAGTACACTGACTCGTCACGAAAAAAAATTCTCCAGGTATCCACTTATGGACAAAGGTATCTCCCAAAGACTTAGACACATCACGGTCTCCTGCCACTTGCATCCATTGACATTCTGTGACTCGTTTAATATTAGAGGTCCACCTTGTGGGGGTGTGTGCTAAAGTATATTTAAGAGGTTTTTAAATGATTTCTATGGGTGTGAAAATAAGAGTAGAATTTTGAAAGATAACGCAAATAAAGTACCCAAATGGTCGAGAGTCTCAAAAAGGTCAGTCCAAGGTTAGTGACCCTTTCGGATACTTCTTGGGTACCTGGATAAGTTCCAAGGGCGCTACAGCATTGGTTATCTTATTGCAGTCCTCCCTGTACTGATTTTCCAGTACAGTGTCGTCTTGACTTGAAGGCAGCAGTTTGGAGATCTTTTCTATAGTGTTCAGAATTATAAACCTTAAATTTGATTTGAATTTAAAAAATATATGATTAATTAAGGGATCTTGAATTGGATACTGTGGTGGTGGAGGACTTTGTGGCCTTCATAAGAAAGTTCTAAGGATCATCAAAATGGACGGAGGTATTGTTAAAGGTACAAGTACTTAGTATTACAAAAAAAAAGAAGTAATTTACCTGTTCCAGTCGGTGCAAAAGGTGATTTCTTAATAGTGCCTTTCTCTGTCATTTCTGGAACAAATATATTTAAATTGATATGAATCGTTTAATTTTCACCAGATACTAGATCTACATATTAATTACCTCAGTACACACTTCCATCACTATACCTACTGTAATCCAGGATCTACAATGGTATACGAGTACAAGGAAAAAGTTGCACTACGTTCATTCTTCAGCCACCATTAAACCAAGACATTGATAAGAAGGTTATGAACCTCGATGAGATTCGGGGAAATGTTTAAGTATCTTAAAACTGACTCCAAACCCCCCTCCCTCACCAGCCAAAAAATGTTCGCTGCTGGACATTAGGCAAGGACTTCCTCAAACCATAATCCTCCACAACCCGCATCCACCGCGACGCCTGTGACGTCAGCGGTGCAGCTTGTGAGCCGTCATTCCAATTCAATTGTAATCATTCAATGGAATTGTATACCCACGACTATTCAAAGTCAAAGTCAAATCGTTTATTTCGTATAGGTCTACGGGGGCACTTACAAATTGTCATAACATTTTTTTTTCTTAACTCTGCAACCGGATCGGAACGCGACCTCAACTGAGAAGATCCGGCAAGAAACTCAGCGGGCTTGTCTTTTTCCGGGCTTATCCATTATTATTACAAAAAAATAAAATAAAAAGTAAGCTCCAGTGTGTTGCCATGCGATTATATTATTGGATGTGGAATGCTGCATAAAAGATGATCATGATGATGGTGATAGAAATTGGTAAGTGTTACGTTACCAGCTATCCTGGGGTCGGTCTCCCCCTGCACGGAGGTGGGTCGCTGCCACCACGGCTTCCTGATCACCGTCCGCAGCACAGTATCATCCGGACACTTCACATTCAGGAAGTTGTCGAACCTAAAGTACTTATACATAATTGGCTTATAAACTTATGGTTAAGTTGATCTGTCTCTCTACCCTATAATGACAAATTAAGCATTGATTTTGCTGCCTGAACAGATGGATAAGATTTTTAAGTGTTTGCCCTTAAAAGACGACACACGCTTTTATCTACTATAATTGACTGTTTCAGGAGTGTCACTGTCATATCACACATTGTTTGTGCACAAAACGCCGTTTTCTACCTACTCTGCTCGCCATATACTCCCACCACTGTTACTTCTATGATCCATTGTGTTGACGAACAAAGAAGTTTACCCTTGGCAAGCGACACTCTCCATTTATGCTTGTTTTTTTTTTATTTTTTTATTACATTATAGGCAAGTATTTGATCTCGATCTCACCTGATGGTAAGTGATGATGAGATCTACGATGGAGCATACTTGCTTAGGTAGGAAGGCGGCAGTAGATCGAGACGCTACATTCACTAGGCACATGCAGCGCAGCTGATCTGACCCGCCATCCACGAAAGGCAACACCGAACATCATGCCGGAACACGGCTAGGCCGCTTGGCGACATGGCTTTGTTCCGTGGGTGGTGACTAGCCACGGCCGAAGCCTACCACCAGTAGAGTTGTGCAATAACAGATAGTACTTAGTACGAGAATTGGAGCACTAACGTAATTTTATTGAAGAACACGTATTTCACAAGGTGGTGTCTGGTCTCCCGATGCTGCATCAGCCCACACAACACGTACACACCTTCCATTTGCTGGTTGAAATTCATGTCCTGTGGGAGTTGCATTATCTTGTGAATATTACTTAGGTAGTTCTTCCAAAAGTGTGGTTATCACATTACTAGCAGTACGTCAGCCCTCCAACGAACTGAATGCGTGTGCTAGGAGTAGTTTCACTGATATAATATGCCGGTGCGGTGCGACCATTTATTTGTTGGTTAGAAGACTTTAGAAACTAGGATTAAGGAAACATTTAGTTTAGAAGGCATTTGAAGGGACATAAGGTCAACACTAAGAGGACGTTTGTGATACTTTAATGTTTTATGGAAACCTGAGGAAAAAAACAGCGAATCGAATTCAACAGATGGATTAACTAATTATTTTGCTGTGGGTATTTTATTACCGGTGACACCAGGTCGAACAGCAGACATTCCCTAACGACGCAGTGCTCCAACAGATCGCACAGCGCCGACTCATCCAGGAATGTCCAGATCAGATCCATGAGTGTGCACAGCCGAGGCTGAGGCATCGCCAGGAACTTGCTTGAAAGACCCTCCTAGGAAAAATTGCTGATATTTTGAGAAAAGTGCGAATATCTTCTTGATATGTAACACCCCATTAAGCTAATGGGTATACACTAATGTTTTATGCTGGAAAAGATCAATACCTAGGTAAACACTAGTATTTTAACATCAAAGAACTTTTGGAATCCATGCGGCCAAAGCCAGTTTTAATAATATGTGTACTATATATTGTAATGAAAACAAGTAGGACCCCGCAAATGTATCTAGATCGGTAAACTACACCTAGACCTAGATGGGCATCGGGAGGAAAATGGGAACTGCTCCATGTAAATGTTGATGATCAGCCCAATCAGAGTAGACTGGAAGACCACTCTGAAACAAAAGAAGAAAAGAGAAAAAATATAATCATCCACATAGACGCTTACAAAGTTCTCATCCCTTGCTTTGGCATAGAATTCGACGGCATGCACGTCAGGGTGTATGCTTCTGGTCTTCAGGCCAAGGAGGCCCCGAAGCCGTGGGAGCATCTCCGCCACCACCACGTAGGAGAGGCGCAGCACGGTGCCCAGCTCCACCACCACTATGCGGGAGAGGGAGGTGAGGAACGCCTGACGACAGGGATTAGCGGGAAATTATTATTCTTTATGAAAATAATTAAAAGTAGAGCTCATGACATTGACAAAGAATATTGATGACCGGTCTAAGTTGATTTCTTATATTCACGCGAATACTACACATTTAAATAAAACGTTTTTTTTAGAATTTTATCGCGTTTATATTATGTTTTTAGGGGTTGCTGTAAAGCAGCCGAAACGTTGGGAACGTACCACTCATCTCTCTGCATCCGTTGATTGATGCTTCAATTCCCGGAAGAGTAAATTACAGATATTATCTTTACGATTTTTTTACTCGTCTGAGTATTTCTGATACCTCGTTTAGTAAGGGTTGCTTAGTTTGGGGGTCGTACAGTAGACAACATTTTTTAGGGATATTGTAATTTTACGGAGCAGGCTTTAAACCTTTTGAAACAGTACCCGGCATCGTTTTTTTTTCTTTTTTTTGTATGTCCGGGTGCTATCAGCCCCGGCCCGCTAACACCTCTGACATGGGGGTCTTAATATGAGTGGCAGGTAAATTAATATAAAAAAACAGCAATAAAAAATGTATTTCTTATAAAATGTACAAAATAATTATTTCGCTTTAAACCTTTTTAGACATCTTTTTCATATCAGCGTTCTGCGCGTCGAGCATGGCGTGGGGGGACGCGCGGGGGCTATACACGGATCCCGAGCTGTGGATTCGTAGAGCCACCTCGTCCTCGGCAACCTTCGATGTCTCCGACTTAGCCTGATTTTAAGGGAGACGTGCACTTAGCGCTCCTGCTACACCTTGTCTTAAACTGTTGGTGTTTCGTGTCGATTAATGCGTTAGTTAACGGCATTAGGCGCAGGTGTGACCGGGTCGTAAGGGTAATCTCATCTACGGAGTTGGCGCTGCATTACGCGTTTAAGAACGCGCGGTTTTAAGACTATATGATTCTTCATATAGCCTTAAAACCAGTGGCGTAGCATAGGTCACTAGCACCCGGTGCGGTTCATTATAAAAAAATTGGGGCATGGTAACGACAAAAAAACACTGAAAGATGTTTTTTTTAACATATACTTTTTTCATATCTTAATTTTTTCTCTAACCGCCACCAGTGAAATGCCGCCCGGTGCGGACCGCACCCTCCGCCCCTCATGCTACGCCACTGCTTAAAACGCACTATGAGAGCTTTCGTAAACGTATGTGGGAGTGCACGGGCCAGCCGCGCCATGCGCACCACCTGCCTGCCTGGAAGATCTTCCTTTTTCCTCGAAAGTACAATTATTACTTTTTTAAACCGTACTAACCTAACATACCTTTTCTTTATTATTACATTATGGGCAAGTATTTGATCTCGATCTCACCTGATGGTAAGTGACGATGAGATATACGATGGAGCATACTTGCCTAGAAGGTACCTGTTCACTCTCGACTTGAAAACACACACCTTACTACTTTTAACAGTGAGTATTGGCTTGAGATCCGAGAGTCGTAACATCTCATCGAGCAGCGCCTCCAACGACTTGAACAGCAATCCTGCGCGTACGCACTCGCGGTTGGGGGCCGCCTGGAGGGGCGCGTACGCCTCCACCGGGAACCTACAGACCACCAGACAAATGCCCCTATTTATAAGGTCCTAACCAAGCAACGTTTGCTTTATGGACATTATTGAATCTTATGATAGACCGTAACGATTGGCCTTAAAAAAATACAATGTTGTTTTTTTTACATTTGTGTCGGCTCGAGTGGGATAGTGGCAGTGGCACTAACTTTACAAAAAAAAAACAGTTTTACTTAGCAAAGTAAAATTAGCTGATTTATATATTCTGGATACCTAGACTACCTGCTTACTTTCCTTCCAGTTCTATTCGGTTTGTTCATCCTAAAATTTGTATATTCTATTCTATTATAGAAAAGCGACATTTATATATTCTCTTCTAACATAAAATATACGAATATATGGTCTAAAAACGTCCTAAAATGTAAAAACTTCAAAATGAATTCACCTCAAAGGTAGGACATTATAGAAAAAATCGTTTCATTAATTTACAAAATCATTACAATGTGATTGTGCCCATTGTAAATCAATGAAAACATTCTATAATGTGCCCAAATATGTTTTCAATAATACGACCCATTATCATTAATGTTTGGCCCGAAATTCATCTTTAGTTGTGTCTCTTCTTATTGTCTATCTATTGGTGGATTCCCACTGGGTACCTGCCATTTGGATGAGTGACTCACACAAAAGGAACATGTCCAAAATTAGCGTAGAGGTGTTCCTGCATCGCCAGCGACACAGCCGGGAAGTACGCGAGTCCTGCGCCGTGTGTCACCTTGTCGAACGCTACGCCCATGGACACACCATTCCTGAACCATTAACAAGGGAAGTTAAGGTGAACAATACTTACCCCCCAATATTATATCAGGATTCCGTCCGTTTGAAATGGGTTTTATTCGTACTTAGAACATAAGTAAATATTTTTCTCATTTTTATTTCAATTTGGTTGTGATAATGGACTTTGAAATGAGATCGAGAAAGATATTATGGAAAAATTTTACACAAACGTTAACATAATAATAATAATCCACGACTACTGGCATGAAATAAGAAAAAATATTAGCTATGGCCTTTAAATAAATAAAGAACACTCGTTTAAATTTTTAAATTAATGAAACAGCCAGCATTATTTTTTATTGTCCAGTGCTCGATACCTAGTAATTTAACCTTATTAGGTAAAAATATTAATCGAGAAAGGTTGAAACTGCCTATTTTTGTTAATTTAACCAATTATAGAAGCTCATATCAGGAAGCATAACCAATCAAATGCAAGATGGTTTTTTACATCTTAAAAACTTGCCTATAATACTCCAGCGTCCCCCTATCGAGGTCTATGCAGGTGCCTATAACGTCACCGGGCAGCCAGGACTGGCCGTAGGGCGAGGTGGCCACGTTCCACCTTCGGACCCGGCCCCCGTCGTATGCGTACGAGTGTGCCGTGTCCCCCACTCCGGTGTCCATTGAAAACACACAAGAGGCTGTGCACCAGCCGATCTGGGAAACGTAGAACATGGGCGCTGGCAGCACTATCTTCAAGTAGGTGTATCTATACCAATATCCCAATGAAAAGAGTAAAGGAAGCAACTGTATTCATAGACAAGGTATTTTTTTGGTAGACAAGGAACAAGATATTGGAACTGTAGCGACCTTTTCAACCTCGCCACAAGTTACATAGATGGTGCTGCACACGACAATCAGAACAAATGACGAGGGTCTACACAATCCTGAAACGCGCTATGAGAGTTTTTTGGACACGTAACATATACACGAGATCCCGACAAAAAACGTTGGGGCATAGCGGCCGCCCTGTCAGGCGTAGCACCCACCTAGCTGGAAGATGTTCCCTTTTCCGCTAAATTAGGTCTACAGCGCCATCTGTGTAGCTTGTGGCGAGGTTGAAAAGGTCGCTACAGACCAATAAAATAATGGACAACAACCTGCAGTGCTATTCTGAAAAAGATAATTCACCTAGACTCTAGGTGGAGTGAGTGTGAGTAGTAAAAGTGACTACCAAGATGACTCTTGGTCCGAGAGTCATCTTGGTAGTTACTTTCACGGTATATAAGTATATTGAAATGACTGCAAGCGTCATCACTGACGGGATCAAAGCTAAAGTTTAGAGAGGAATTTACTCACTTGCATGATACCTTTGGTTCCAAGTTGGACCTCATACATCCACTTCCCTGCGAAAATGCAGGCCGTCGCCCTGATGGTCGCGAAGCTGGACAGACCCTGGACGCTGACTCGCTCGTCTCCCACCAGCACTAGCCGTCCAGTACCTGAGGATTTATTATGCAGCCGTTTGTTTCACACCCATTGGGGATGTGGAACACCAATCCTTCGTGAAGGTGTGTAGTTTAGTGTACCACCTCCGTTTAGCTTCCACGTGTCCTTCATTTAGGGGACCCACTCGTGTCCAAGATGGTCTTAGGCAGACGGCAGACATGACCATCTCAGTCTTATTTAAGCTTGAAGACTTTTTGGCTGACTTTGGAATTTTGGGTTAGGGAGCGCAGTCTGAGGCACGTAACCTTCTTAAAGACCGGATTTAACGAAATATACTTTAAGAAAGTGTTATTGCTGCTACACCCCAAGAGCCGCCCATTACTACGAGTTAGGTATTGAAAAGAAGAGCAACTCCCCGAAAAAATGCATAAGCAGCCTAATAAGGACTGATTGCCGACGACAATTAAATTGCGAATAAAGGAAAGAATCGAACCGGTAGTCGCGTCGAAGACGACAATCTTAGGTCCTATCCGACCAGTTCTGTCGTCTGTTGCTTCTGAGGTCTGAAATTAATAAACGATCATACTATTAGGATTAAAACTATTATTTGTTTTTAGTAAGTGAGTACCTCCAATCCTGACCCAGCGTGGTGGACTATGGCCTAATTGCCCTCGCATTGACGGGACGCCTGTGCCCAACAGAGGGACATTAAAAGGGCTGGTGTTATAAGAACCTCCATAATTTTATTTTTACTCGTCGAGTGCCTACCCAAAAAGGAGAAGGTTAGGAAGGGAAGGCTGGCCGAAGAAGAAGTGATTATTAGTAAGTTTGACCATGACGGGGTCACTTACCTCTGGTACTACTAGAGGTGGATGTTTTTTCGTGGATTTAGTCTTCTGATTCAACACTTTTGCATCGAGTATTTTCGGGAGACTCTCACGTATGTGGCTGACGTATCTGCTCCTTCTAGAATTAGTAAGTTTTGATAACTGTTGATTTCTTTATTGCAATTAACCTTCGACGTCGACCTTCTATTTATCTTTCGATTAAATACGTGTAAGTTCCAAGACAATTAACTTTATCCCGGGACTCGCCGAGGGTCAAACCTCGGTGTCATCATTGGACATCACTGTAGATACTGGCTGAAAGGAGTAGCAGTGGTGGGAGTTTGTGGCGGGCCTAGTCCCATAAAAAAATTACCTTCGGCGTTAGTGGGATATGGGATATTCAGGAGCAGTTTAAAGAGTAATTATATTAGATAAGTATTCTAGCTGGCATATTAGATGTTAACATATTGATGTCTTATATTTGCGTGTGAAGCAGCCGAAACGTCAGGAACGTAAAAACATAAAACAAACGCGATCAAATCTGTAACATGAGTTTTATTTCAATGTTAAGGGTGTTTAGTTAATAATTCAGTTGCAAAAAGAAAAAATATAATCTTCCTAACAAAAAAATACTCCCTAACTGAACAGCACGTATTTCTATTGTCCTGGTGAATCAGAATCAGAATATATTTTATGCATGTAAGCCATTAATTCCAGTACTTATGAATCTTGAAAAGTTACAAAATGCTAAGCTACTACTTTACCACCTGTTCGGAATGCCGTTCCTATGGAGAAGAACGAGCAAGAAACTCCATGGTTGCTCTTTTTAAAAAGATCTTAATGGTGTCCTAATACTCACTGATTATTCTTGTCATTATTATCCTTCATCACCATCTCGTTCCCAAAGACTTTCCGCACCGTGTCGTGTACTTCCCCCTTCTCCCCCGAGGAACTGCACACCCCAAACATAGACCTCAAGACGTTCATCATTACCAGACCCTCGGAGTCAGCTAAGAACCAGTACTGAAAAGCCAAGTGTTGCACTATCGTGGAATTATGCAGCCTCAGTGAGCCATATACTGATACCTCATGTAATAACAAACATACAAAATTATTTTTAAAATACAAATCAAAAGCATGTGTGACGGTGTTGTCAAAAAATTGTAACGTCACACTATAATGATATATTTGAAGCAGTGTGACTTTTTAAGCAAAAAGTAACTACTTGTCTGTATAAAATTAATGATGGACCTCGTTGGACAGAGGCATCATCTCTATTTTGATTATAGGAAAAAAAAATATTCTATAACAAAATATTATAAAACCAACATCTTACTGATAAGAAGCTCGACTTTTAACCGACTTCAAAAAGGAGGAGGTTCTCAATTCGGTTGTATTTTTTTTATGTATGTTACCTCATATCTCCGTCATTTATGAACCGATTTGGATTTTTTTTTAAGTTCACCCAAGTTGTCCGGTAATTTTTCAGTAGAGTATCCACAGCTTTACTTATAGGAGTAGGAGATTAATTACATCATCATCGTCGTTATCACCAGAAGTAGGTACTTCGGGCACTTCTAATCTCATAACAATTATATAAAATACTCGACACCGGCAAATAAGACTCTATTTTCTAGCCTAATGCCAACCTTAAAAAATAAGAAGAAGAACCCAATTGTTATATACCTACTTCGTTCTTAATGGATACTCATTAAAACTATAAAAGGCGGATGCTTTAATATTCTTGCTTTGACAAACATTTTAACACTTACCCGAGGCGCGGCTTCTGTCTGTCTTCCGAATATTAATGCGCCGCCAATTGTCCCCGGGAGCGGCCGAACGAGGCCACACCACTTCATTATTCGGACCGAGGCCTTATTTATTAGCTGTTAGGAGATCCGCGAGGTAAACAATTGGAATATCCCTAAAAATAACTGCACTAACACCAATAGTAGGTATATGTAAAAGTATCTTTAAAGCAGGGTGACCTTCGCTTCTTATCTCTTTCAAATCCAAATGCAAATCTATACATATAAATAAAATTGGAGTGTCTGTTTGTAATATTAAAATAACCGCTTTTTACTAAGTGCATTTGGATGTATACCCGTTACCTATACCGAAACAACATTTTTTACAATTTTTGTCTGTCTGTCCGTCTGTCTGTTTGTCTGTTTGTTCCGGCTAATCTCTGAAATGGCTGGACCGATTTTGACGGGAATTTCACTGGCAAATAGCTGATGTAACAAGGAGTAACTTAGGCTACTTTTATTTTAGAAAAAAAAAATAGGATCTCTCGAAAAAAAAATAAAACCAATGTTGCAGCGCTGCGCCTGATTAAAGTTTGATAGCAACAATCTGCAATGCGTCCCGCGGGATCAGAACGCGAGCAGGCTGTTGCCAACGGCTGAGTCTTTGTTAAATACCACGCGGACGAAGTCGCGGGCAACAGCTAGTATATTATAAGTATGTCGAAATATTACGGTAAAATTATACGGTTAGCTTCGTTTGGGATCGTACAGTCGGCATGTTCGTCTGGTGAAAATAATTGTATGCTAAAAATAATGTATAAGTACATTTTTCTCCCTAAAAAAAACTTCGTACACCAACGCCAACACTTACGATTCTTCCTCTATGGTTTATGGCATTCTTCAGCTGTTAACCACGCCATTTCCATATCATTCTCTCATCGTTCTCATAATTGTATTTATAATGGGTATTTATTGAATGTGTTATTGCTATTAATTACTTGACATTGGAAAAATACCCGCTAATTTGTGGGTGAGGCCATATTCATATCCATTTTATTTCCTCGCATCTCATTTCGTTAAAGAAAGAAGAAGATCGGTAAAGTACGAATGGCCAGATAGCTACGTATTGTGAGATTGTCCAATGTTTGACCCACCACCTAAAAACAGAACCAAATAAAGACGGACGAAATGGGAACAACAGCTAGTGACACCGTCTCCAATTACCACATAGAAAAATAGCCCCTAAAAATATTTTCCAACCATTAAATGTGTACGGAATCGGAAACATTAAGGAAGAATAATTGTCTGTGGAGTCTGGACGACAGGGTGTCAAGGTTGAACGGCAGCATAGTTTATTTGTGTACGTGGTACAAACTTTCTTTTATTTATCGTTCAGAAACATCTCGTTTCAAGACACGAGACAGTTTGGAAATCGCGTAAATTTCGTTGGCCTGTTTATGGTCAGCATAAATATTAGTATTTTTTTTATCGCAGACGAATAAATAATGTAGATCGAGTGTCGCAAACAAGTACTATATGACGTTTACTAAAAACAAATATATAACATCTATAAATTTAGGGGTAAGTGTATAGGTACGTTGTATCTAAACAAATTATTTCCATTAACCTCTGCTCACCTGCAGAGGTTAATTGAAAGCGGCAGTTTCGATTTAACAGCAATTAGCGAATGCAATTGTGGCGGAAATCCGCCGGCACCCGCAACTGATTGTGTACGTGTCCACAACTTGGTTACGAAATTATGGGGAATTTGAATGTTTTAAGCTAACATAACGTATCCATCTTGCAACAATTTGCATGACTATCATAGTTGATATTCAAACACAACGCAACTTTGAGTGCAGCTTAGAATACCTCATTCAAAAAACGAAAGTTACGCAACGAGTCCTTATTACATTTTTTTTGAATTCAGAAACAGATTCGCTTCTTTTTTTAAAACATTGTGGCTGCAATCGTTTTTTTTTGTTTTTTTTTTTGCGGGAAGTTATACAGTCAACTTGTCAATTTAGGTCTTAATTTTCATTTCTTCATGTCACATCCATTATTTTATTTATAGTGTGTATTCATTGAATTTAATATTGCTATTAATTACTTGACACTGGCAAAATACCCGCTAAGTTGCGGGTGAGGCCATATTCATATCCATTTTATTTCATCGCATTTCATTTCGTAAAGAAAGAAGAAGAAGAAGGTCTTAAAAATATATGTTTTTTTTATATAGAATTTGTAATTAAACAAGTGTGTGTTCATAAACGTGCACGAAATTATTCATTACAGTGAAGGAAATTAAAAAATAGAGCTTGACTTTTTAAGTTCTACCAGGATGTCCGGTTATTATGCTATATTTATTCGTAGCACTGAACCCATTTATCCCGCAGGTCGGAACATGCATGCGACACCATTTATATTCATATTCATTAATATTTATTTATTAAATATTTGCATATGGAAGCTCAGCCGTCACCCAGATTCCCTGTTTACCAACATTTCCAGCAAGTAACATGCTATTGACAAAACACAGTCGTTCGGTCCTCCGGCGATGCCGTCACGCAGCTATAAATGGCAACACCAACCACCATGCGCCATCCGGGATGCTGCAAACACTATAACGTTGTAATATAGGATGAATTGCAAATATATAGATGGGATTTTCAGGCTCAAATGTTATAGAATGGCGGCTATGAGCCTGAAAACTTTACTTGATAGGAGACGGTGATCCGATCAAAATACGCGTCGCAAGAAGCCAAGGATGTTAGTTGTGGGGTACCGTCACTGGATCCGTGGGTACCGGGTGGGGAGTACCACGGGGTGTGCCTGTGCCCTGTCATGAAATTAAATACATACAAAAAACTAAATAATTTATCAACTTGTCAATGTATATATATTGATTTCTTAATCTACGCGAATGGTACACATTGAAATTAAAATAATCTTACGGATTCTATCGGGTTTATTATACGTTTTTGACGTTCCCGACGTTTCCTCCATGGTTCTCCCGTGACCATGGTTGCTGTAGAGCAGCCGAAACGTCGGACCTAAAATTCCATAGCCACAAGCCGGGATTTTAAACGACCTTCATTATACTAAGGTGAGCGCTCTATCAACTTGGCTATCATTGCTTAAATTATCAATAAATAACCATAACCTTATAATATTGATGGTCCCAATAAAAACCGGTGTTTTCCAGTAAACACGATTCCCACCATTCTGTCTGGTAGACTTGAAATTATGGCTCGATCGCTGTTGGTGCGACCTTGCTAGTGATGTGCCATCTATTACGATCGAGACGGTGCTAAAATCGTGTTGGCTATTCGAATACAAATCGATAAGCTAATCAGAATACATGTTTAATGTCTTTGAACCAATTTTGAACACTCCACTCAAAAGTAGCAGATGTAAGTATGTATAATATACCTACGTTAATTAACTCAGAAATAGCAACTATTTTAAGATTTACTGACTTAGTAATGTTTTTGCATTAAATCTATATGTATAAAGTATAACCAAAATAGTGTAAAAAAAATTACCAGAGCCAACACTAGTTTTTAAAGATAACATTCCCAAAGAAATAAATTAAATTATTAGACATTAATTAAAAAATACACCTGTACTGAGCGCATGCCAAAACGCTACTGGGTTGCCAAATTTAAAAAAAATCAAACAATTATTTTATACATTTATTTATTTTAAAATATTTTACACATTATTGGGGTCGAGTCACCTTCATCCGTAGGAGAATTAAGTACCCTCCAGGTGACAACTCTACTGGTGGTAGGCTTAGGCCGTGGTTAGTCACCACCCACTGAACAAAGCCATGTCGCCAAGCGGCCTAGCCGTGTTCCGGCATGATGTTCGGTGTTGCCATTCATGGATGGCGGGTCAGATCAGTTGCGCTGCATGTGCCTAGTGAATGTAGCGTCTCTAGCTACTGTCGCCTTCCTACCTAGGCAAGTATGCTCCATCGTAGATCTCATCGTCACTTACCATCAGGTGAGATCGAGATCAAATACTTGCCTATAATGTAATAAAAAAAAAAAAAAAAACACAATTTTTGTTCTACCTTATATAATTAACTGTAATGCAAAGTATAATGTATTTAAGGTACCTATTTTCAAAGTCCCATAAGTAGTAGTATATGAGGGCACTTAAAAAATTACATTGTTTTTTTGTCTGTTTTGAAATAATTACGTTGATAGTTTTTTATAGCTGTAAGTGTATTTCAGATGTACTTAAGTAACAAGTAAGTAGGTAGGTACTCATATCACATCAAAAAAATATAGTTACCTACCAGCTTTCGTAACCTACATGACATAACTTAAGATATTATTTATTCCGGCCGGACTTAACGGGCGAATCTAAAGAAATTTGACCCAAAAATTACCTCATCACGACAAAATATGGGTTACATAAGAAAGTTTGTATGTTCTAACGATTCTCCTTCGTCATCTTGTTATGTCTATTACCACGCCAGATTCAGTTATCTATACATCTATACATATAAATAAAATTGGAGTGTCTGTTTGTAATATTAAAATAACCGCTTTTTACTAAGTGCATTTGGATGTATACACGTTACCTATACCGCAACAATTTTTTTTACAATTTTTGTCTGTCTGTCAGTCTGTCTGTCTGTTTGTTCCGGGTAATCTCTGAAATGGCTGGACCGATTTTGACGGGACTTTCACTGGCAGATAGCTGATGTAACGAGGAGTAACTTAGGCTACTTTTATTTTGGGAAAAAAAATAGGATCTCACGAAAAAAAATTAAAACCAATGTTGCAGCGCAGCGCCTGATTAAGTTTGATAGCAACAACCTGCAATGCGTCCCGCGGGCTCAGAATGGGCGAGCAGGCTGTTGCCAACGGTTGTGTCTTCGTTAAATACACGCGAACGAAGTCGTGGGTAACAGCTAGTATTACATAAAAATGCCGTCTAAATTGATAAAGTTTTAACCCATAATATAAATCTATAGGTACCTATCTACCTAGTACTTACAATGGCATAACAAATATTTTTTCAGAAGTAGGTAATCAGGTTATTCATTTCGAGATTATTCGCAAGCTACCCGTAAACTTTGTAGTCTACGTTTTTAAACATTTTGTATGGAGAATTAAATGTTTTAAATACCGTCCGCTAGAGAAGTTTTTTTAATTCTCCATACAAAATTTCTAAATACGGTAGACTATAAAGTATATAGTTAGCTCGCACTTGACGTGCAGATATGTTATGCTAAAGTAACGTTACATTATATTCTAATTACTATATGTTACATAAGAACTCTAAAGGTGGCCAAATTTTTTTTTTCTTGTTTTGTTAATTACATTATAGGCAAGTATTTGATCTCGATCTCACCTGATGGTAAGTGACGATGAGATCTACGATGGAGCATACTTGCCTAGGTAGGAAGGCGGCAGTAGATCGAGACGCTACATTCACTAGGCACATGCAGCGCAACTGATCTGACCCGCCATCTATGAATGGCAACACCGAACATCATGCCGGAACACGGCTAGGCCGCTTGGCGACATGGCTTTGTTCAGTGGGTGGTGACTAGCCACGGCCGAAGCCTACCACCAATAGAGTTGTCACCTGGTTGGCACCACCCAGGGTCACGTGTAGGGTATCTCGAGGGTACTGAATTCTCCTACGGACGAAGGTGACTCGACCCCAAATATATAAGGTAAAACTAATCTTAAGGATTTTATCGCGTTTATTATTTTATCGTGTTCTTTACGTTCCGCCGTTTCGGCTGCTTTACAGCAACCATGGTCACGGGAGGTTACGGCTAGTTTTATTTCAATGTGTAGTATTCGCGTAAATATAAGAAATCAATAGGTGTAACTAAAATTGTGTAAAATATTTTACCAAGATGAATCAGTGAGTTATATCGATCAAGTTGATGTATAAAATAATTGTATATGTTGGAGTATGTAAACTACATGCCAAAAGCAAAAGAGGTTTTAGTATAAAAGAGAAGAAAGTTGCATCTGTCAACTTTCTTGACACCTCTTTTTAGACATTGTATTTTTACACTCCATATATTTTTTACATCCAAATATATCTCTTTTACCACATTCAATCCTGGTCTTCTTTGCCCATAACCTGATGGGTTATGGGCCCAGGAACGCGAGTTATGCGTAGTTATGTAGTTTCATTTGCTTAAACAAGGCGAACCAGTGGCGTTTGGTCGTGCGCTCAGAATCTACGGATTTTTTTTTTTTTATTTCTGCTAATTTGATTTATTTCATTGGGAATGTTATCCTTATATCCTTTCTACTGATGGCCGTGTACAAATATTGTACACTATTATTGTTACATCTTATAAATCATGATATGATAATGTGTTTACATTTTCACATAACTAAAAATGTGGTCTCTTTCATGAATTACAATCATGAAAACTGTAATACGATGTACCTACATTTAAGTTAATCTATTACCTACATAATCCTTTCTGTGAACAAAGGAGGGTGCTGTAAAAGACAAGTTAGGGCAGAAAACATTTCTGACTGGCAGCAAGTAGGTACATGCCTAGTTGAACGTAATTCTGTTATCCCGGCGATGCTGAGAGATCCGGGCGTTAGGGTTGCCGCGTTTCTAGATCAACACCTTTATAGCTCACAAACTTTTTTTTTAAATGCTAAAAGCCAAAGATACAACTTGACAGCCACGCTATCGGGCTGTTTTGTAAATTGACGTTCCAATTGGTAAGGATTCTCCAAAGAATTGGGCCCCTGGCTGCTAACACAATCGATTTATAACCGAACAGCAACCGCATAGTAGCTGTCACTTTTGACAGATATCCCATACAATATCTGTCAAAAGTGACAGTTACCATGCGGTTGCTGTTCGATTGTGAATCGATTGTGTTAGCAGACTTGGGGCCCTGATTGTTTGGCAACTTGGGGTAATTTGTAGAGGCTCTTAAGCTAAGCAAGTTTCGCCCTGTTCACACCATAGATTTCATAAATAAGAATGATAGTGACAACTTATGCTTTCTCGATTACGATACGATTATGTTAGAAGTTCCTGCTAAGCGCACTATACACTATACATAACAACTTTTTAAGTGTTCCACCCATAATACAATAATTGCTTAGTTTGGGACCGTTCAGTCGGTGTGTTCGTCTAGTGATCATTATTTTAAGTTTTTTTTTTTAATTATCCTAAGTAAACTGTATGAGGCAGCCCTACGTTACAAAGTTGTACCGTTTGTAAACCAATTTCAATAAAACGTCGGCTCGCCCGCCCTTGATGTGGTTAATGATTTGTGCGTTCCATCGTACCACACCACTGGCTTCCACCGTGATAAATTATTAAGAATCTTCTCCATCCTAAGGTTGTCTGGAAGAGATCGCAGCTAGCGATAAGACCGCCCACTGTACACTGTACCTTTGTATTAATACCATATAAAATGTTTATGAAATCGGTGTGCAATAAAGAGTTATCTAATCTAATCTAATCGTAACGACAAATTAATTTTTAAATTTGTACATTCCTCCCTAAGCTTTTATCGAAGTAGATACATACTTATATAAGGCATAACTTAATTTTAAGTCCTACCCGGACTACATGACTAAACCCATAAATATATAGATTTCGCATGAAAAAAAAATATAAAAAAAATTACAAGCCCTCTGAGTTTCTCGACGGATCTTCTCAGTTGAGGTCACTTTCCGATAAGAAAAAACATTGTTAATGACTATACGAAATAAATGATTTGACTTTGACAATGACATGCAGGCATATAGTAGGTACCTAGAACATACTTAAATATTGATGGAACTAAAATAATTTAAGTAGTTACTCATTATAATCTTAACATAATAGGTAATAAGATTGTTACTACATCTCATAAACATATATTGAAAAAAATATCGAATGAAATAATTATTATGATCAAAACAAAGGACCCAATCCGCCATTTTTGTTTTTTTTTGTATCTATGTAGTTTTTTTTAAATAGCACAAGAATATTTTCATTGGGCCACAAGTAAATATAAACATTGTATACAACAAATAGCATATAAAATGTAAATTGGTGATTTAAACGTGCTTCATAGCTAGCTGACATCAAAGCTTTCATCAAAGAGGGCTATCGATCAAAGAATATCGCGCTGTTTGTGTTCAGAAACACCATCTGGTAAGTGGAGCGGGTACTTATATAATTTATTTATGTTGATCATAAATACGCGACATAGGACTTTTTGGCGGGAAGTTGAGCCGCCAAGTTTTTTTTTGTTTTTTTTTTTTAAATGGGTTTCTTTCATAGATAATCTGGAATATTAACCATTGTGTATTCATAAACGTGCACGAGTGAAGGAAATTGAAATAAACTACTATAACTTGGCTTCTCATGGAGAAACCAAACTCCAGGAGAAAAATCTATCAGAAAATTGGTAGATTCAATCATGTGATTAAGCAGTTCCGTCGGTGAGAGGATTGATGGTGCTTATTCGGATATAACTTAAAAGGCATGACTGGTAATAGTGCCTACTTAAGGTGGAAGCTCAGGGTCAGGGCGCGAAATTCAAAATGTCAATTGTTTTTATTTTTTTACGAAAAATTTGGACATCTTTACGATGTAATTTATAGTGTTTTGCGATATTAGCATTCTGCATTGGATGTCTTGATGTATTTAGTTTCGACGTAAAAACCATTGACATTTTGAATTTCGCGCCCTGACCCTGAGCTTCCACCTTAACTTTTAACAACTAGCTGTTGCCCGCGACTTCGTCCGCGTCTTAAAATTGATATAACTTTCTTATTTACAAAATGATAAAAATAAAATAAGTACTTAATGTTAAGTGAGTCTTACCACAATACATTAGTGGAAACCACACCCAATACGGCTAAGCCGTTGCTGAGATTAGTGCGCACAAATGCATTAACAAAACAGACAACAATTTTAACTATCATTGTTTTGGGTTCTATTGCGTTGATAAAGACTTTCTTATATATCTTCCATGTATGGACAGCTATCACTTACGTTTTTTTTTTATTATATAAGGTTTTACAAAAATAGTGTAAAATATTTTGACAGTTGAATTAGTAAGTTATATGGATCACGTTAAAACGTTAACTTACATTTTTTTTCCTAAATATGCTTACCTCTCATTTTAGATGGATTTTAAATAGGTCTCATAAATGATGAAAAGATAAGCCCTATCTTAACATGGCAACTAGAGTACCTACTCATTTGAAATCCATTTTAATAGCGCAACTTTTTTTATCCCCAGCAGCACTTTGTATCTAGAACAATGCATTTTAATAATCTCGACAGAACACAAAACCTACCTTCAACCCATGTCATATATGAGGCATATTACGGCTTTAACGATAGCACGATCTCACGAAATATTTCAATAGCCGTCCCTCAAGTGATAATAAATACTAAACAACCTACAAAACGCAATAACCCCCTATTAAACAGCCCAACGCAATGATGACTGACTATTGAAATGCGACGAGTTTCCACAGAATCACGTAGAGTTTTCCATTACCCTCCCATTTGTGGGAGCATGTGTTTATTCAAAGAAATGCACATAGGTGAAGACTTTTCAATATAGTAGGATTGGTCGCCCAGAGCTGCCCCGCCCTCTGAAGCTACCCCTGTATTCATTCATTCCTTTTTCGTGGCTGGACCGAGGCGGTTGTCGCTCCAACACTTGTCGGCCGCGCGTGGTGTGAAAATAAAAACATTTGTGGTTGTCCTGTGGCGTGGGGTTGTCCGAGTGATAAGGTGAGTGGGGGTGGTATTTGGGGATGTAAGGTCTAGGGGGTAGTCGTGGGGACTCGGTGGGAACTTTGGTAAATATTATATTGTTGTCACGTTGGCAGTGTCCGCAAGAACATGTTGGAGGTCTTGTGTCAAATATGATATTCAATTCGGATTCTCGTTTGATCGTACCGTAATTGGGGCTTTCATTGGGGTGAGTGTTTTTTTTTTATAAACGGTTTTTTTTAGCAAATGATGGAATATTATATTTTGATCATCAGTCAAAGTCAAATCATTTATTTCGTATAGGCCTCCGGGGGCACTTACAAATTTTCATTTAGATTTTTTTCTTAACTCTACAACCGGGTCGGAACGCGACGTCAACTGAGAAGAACCGGTGAGGAACTCAGCGGGCTTGTATTTTTATCCATTTTTTTTTTATAGCCATGGTTATTACAAAAAAAAAGCTACAGTGTGTTGCCATGCGAGGCGCACACACGCTACAGTTTGCATTCATAAATCTTAATTGACGCTAGATATTTGAGCGATCAGTCCCAGGCTGCTTTATCGGCCAAATAATCCAAGATTCTGTAATAACCCGTATGACATAGTTAAGTTTTGACTATTATTTTGAACTTACTAATGGGCAAATCTCGGATTCCGGTAAACAGCTTTCTGTAATTATTTACTTAAATTAAAGTCACAACAGTCAAATCATCATTAAGGTACCTTGAAAAAGAAAATTTATCAAATATCGTATATCAATAATTTCTGATTGGTCTATTAATATAACTCCTACGCGCTGATTGGTGTACGTAATAGCCGATTTTTAATGTTATATTTAGGTGTTTATCACCGCGGCTATAAAAGTCCAAGTAACATATAACAGGACCAGATTATATATAAACTGTCTGACATTCAATCACGCTGTTTTATATATGCGTCGATCACAGACTACTATAGTTACCCAAATTATATTGTGAGACGTCGAGACGCCATTTTCATTTCATCATGTCACATCCATTATTTTATTTATAATGTGTATTTATTGAATTTAATATTGCTATTAATTACTTGACACTGGCAAAATACCCGGTAAGCGGGTGAGGCCATATTCATATCCATTTTATTTCATCGCATTTTATTTCGTAAAGAAAGAAGAAATTATATTGTGACATGCGAACTGTGTTACTAGTAACAAATCCCGGTGTGTTACTAGTAACAAATCCCGGTGTGTTACTAGTAACAAATCCCGGTGTGTTACTAGTAACACTCAGTTTTATAAATTTAATCAAAGTTGAGGTAATTTTACCAAAATTAAAGTTATTAATAATAGTAAAGCCATTTATGGCAGGTGTCCGCAACCCTTCCAATAGTCCTATCTCATATCCATCCAAGCCTCAATCCATTATCCCAATTGTCTTTCCATATTCTTGCAATAGTTCCTCCGCCTGCTGAGGTCAATTCGCTGTTAATGCTATCATTTGCAGCAGACATTAAACATCCATGACTCGAGTACTAACATTCGTGCTGTTTACACAAAGTTTGATTTTACCAGGATTCGAACCCAGGACGCTCAGCCCAAATATCAAGGTCAACTTAATGTAAACATTGGGTTTCCCACCGTAATCTTTTATAGCATTCGGTATTCGACGTTCAGAAGGCTATGTAAGTTGGCATGGAAGCTCGCGTGTGTTTTGAAACCTTGGCCGATACTATGCTTTTATTTACCTTGCCTGATAAAACAAATGCGACCCCCAAATATGGTTTTGTAATCTCAAGTCTGCATGATAGGGAGCCGTTATAATTAAAAGGTTAAAAACAACAAGCCCGAAATTATTGTGTCATTATAATTTTACGAGCTGCGCCCCGCGGTGTTACCCCGCGCAAAAAATCCTGTCGATCATTTGCGCTATGAAAAATTGAAACAAATCTATCCCACGGGAACCATACATTTTACCGGTATAAAAAGTAGCCTATGTGCTATTCCAGACTATAATCTATCCCTGTGCCAAATTTCATCCAGATCTGTTCAGTAGTTCTGGCGTGATTGAGTAACAAACATCCATCCATCCATCCATCTATCCATTCATCCAAACTTTCACATTCATAATATTAGTAAGTAAGTAAGTATAGTATAGATTAACTCGAACTTTGAGATAAAAGTATAAATGGCATGTTAAAAAAGTTTGTTTAATACTTTGAGTTAAATTTGAACTTTGATTGCCGTTCAAGTATTCACGAGTTCTCAACTTGGTGTTTGTTAACTGTGTACTTAACTCAAACTTCCCGGCGACCGGTACTTATGTTACCAGACGTCCTAATTAAAAATAATAAACTTCTATTCCCTTTGGATTCTTTCTCGCTGGATACTATCTCATTGGTTCCTGTCCCGCTAGTATTGTCCCATATGTTTCTATCTCGTTGGTTCCTGCCTTGTTGGTTCCTGTCTCGTTGGATCCTGTCTGATTGGATATTGTCCCATTGGATCCAATCTTTTTGTTCCCGTCTCATCGGCTATTGTGCCGTTGGTTCCTGTCTCGTTGGCTCCTGTCCCGTTGGATACTGTCTCGTTGGTTCCTGTGCCGTTGGATATTGTCTCGTTGGATCCTGTCTTGTTGGATCCTGCCTTGTTGGTTCCTATCGTACGTGTTTGTGTGACTGACAGACAAAACACTGACTGACTGATTAGATAACGCACAGTCTAAAGCAGTGGACCTAGACATCTGAAATTTGGGTTATATATATCCCTTGAGTACCCTAGAGATGCACAGGTTGTATGAAATGAATGTCTGTTTGTATGAAGTATTTTTTTGTAAACTACTAGGTGGCACATGTAGGTGAGTCTTATAGAGAACGCCTTGTGCGCGGTCATACTGCCGTCTCCCACTGAAACCTTCGTACTTGAACATGAAAGGCGGCCGTCAGACCGACCGACCGATCGATCGTGCAATAAATAAATAATAAGACTTATACTTAGTTCAAAGTGTGTCGTAACTACGTTATTTTCATTGAAATAAAACCAATTTTAAAGATTATATCGCGTTTATTGTATGTTTTTACGTTCCTGACGTTTCGGCTGTTTTACAGCGACCATGGCCACGGGAGGACTGAGGTGTTTGACGTCCTAGTGTCATAATCTAAACTGGGGTCCTCTCATATTTAGTTGTTGCTTGCGGTCCGATCTACGCAGAATATGCTCACAGTGTCTTGAGGTCTTGCAATGGTGCGCTTGGTTTTGGATTTAATTATATTAGTTACTGGATCCCATGTCGGTGGTAGCGCCCATCCATCTTCCCTATTGAAATTACGATGTTTTTTTAATTTAAATAAAACATAAAATAATCGGGATAAATCAATACGCGTTATTTTCGTTCACGAAAGTATCAATCTATTCTTACGCAGGGTGGGCTGTTAAAAATAGATATGTACGATCATTACATCATTATGGTATCATTATGGTAACCGAAGGTAACCACTTACGTTAACCAAAGGGAATATTCGGTACATCTATACATACATACATACATACATATAAATAAAATTGGAGTGTCTGTTTGTAATAGTAAAATAACCGCTTTTTACTAAGTGCAGTCGGATGTATACACGGTACCTATACCAAAACAACATTTTTTTTAATTTTTGTCTGACTCTCTGTTTGTTCCGGCTGATCTCTAAAATGGCTGGACCGATTTTGACGGGACTTTCACTGGTAAATAGCTGATGTAACAAGGAGTAACTTAGGCTACTTTTATTTTAGAAAAAAAATATTATATTACGTGATACACACAGATATTTATAGCGGATCATAAAAATGCAGTTACTACTCACCTTGAAAATTAAAAAATTTACATGTACATTAATTGCACAATTTTTTTTTGTAATAATAATTATAATGTTTATGAACCAAAAAAGATATTTACAGGTATTTTATGTATATTGAGGTTACAGTTTTAAGATTAATATTGAAATACCTATCAGTACTGATTTCTTATATTTACGCGAATACTACACGTTTAAATAAAACTAATTTGACGGATTTTATCGCGTTGTTTTTTTTTGTTTTTTAACGTTTCCGACGTAACGTAAAAAATAAAAAATAAACGCGATAAAATTCGTAAAATTAGTTTTATTTAAATACCTGTCAGTTATTGACAAAAACTTCCTGCACTTGGTCAGGCCTGTCTCGCAGGAAGTTATGTCTACATAGTTACTATCGGGCACTAGACTACTTTAAACGTACAAGCTAAGAAATAAAAGACAACTCTATACAATATACTAACTTATTTGCTTATATTAAAATTAGGCTGATTCCAAAATGCACTTAACAAATCCCCACCACCATCGGTCGGGAGGGTGGCCTAAACGCTGGCAGCATTGCCACTCTATATAATAAAAATGTAAGTGATCGCTGTCTGTACGTGGACGATATATGAGAACAACTATTATTATGATAGAGGCCCCTAGCATACGTCTGCCTCTATCAACACAATAGAACCCAAAACAATTATTGTCAAAATTTTTGTTTGTTGGTCTGTGCGTTCGTGCGCGCTAACCGCACAAGCGGCTTTGGGTGCGGTTTTCACTAATGCGTTCTGGTAAGCTACGCTTAAAATTTAGTGTTTATTTCAATCAGTTCATCTATACATATAAATAAAATTGGAGTGTCTGTTTGTAATATTAAAATAACCGCTTTTTACTAAGTGCATTTGGATGTATACACGTTACCTATACCGAAACAAATTTTTTTACAATTTTTGTCTGTCTGTCTGTCTGTCTGTCCGTCTGTCTGTCTGTCTGTCTGTCTGTCTGTCTGTCTGTCTGTCTGTCTGTCTGTTTGTTCCGGGTAATCTCTGAAATGGCTGGACCGATTTTGACGGGAATTTCACTGGCAGATAGCTGATGTAACAAGGAGTAACATAGGCTACTTTTATTTTAGAAAAAAAAAATTGGATCTCTCGAAAAAAAATTTAAACCAATGTTGCAGCGCTGCGCCTGATTAAAGTTTGATAGCAACAATCTGCAATGCGTCCCGCGGGATCAGAACGCGAGCAGGCTGTTGCTAACGGCTGAGTCTTTGTTAAATATCACGCGGACGAAGTCGCGGGCAACAGCTAGTAAATAATAAAGTTTATCAATTTAAAGTCGCGCGCAACAGCTAGTTTAATGTAAGTACCTAGCTGAATTGAAATAATTTCATACACATAATATCTAGATACCTATATATTATTATTTAAAAAAATATGTAGTTAGGTATTTTTCTTATAATCATGTAAAAAAGCGAAAATTTGATATTTTTTTATTTTTTGTTATGTGTTTGTGATATATTTTATATTATCCTAGACCTACGAAGAAACAGAATATCTATTCTCATTCACACAATATAAACTATGCAAAGGGAACACAGAGAATACACAGAGCTAAAGCTTTATTCCATGCCTTCCATAAAAAATACCTTATGACGAAATAATTACAGCCTTTTATATAATTGTTACATCATCAAAAGTTTTCATTTTATAGTTTACATGGCTTTGGATTTAGTTACGATGTACCTGCGCGTGATTTTGTGAATTTAACGATTGAACACGTAACGGGAATCTGAGGAATTTTTAATATCATCACGTCTCAGACGAAGATATAATAATGACGGAGAGTTGTGAACAACATTTTGAAGCACAAAACCAAGCCAATATGTGTAGTATGTGTATGTAAATAAATTCCTATTTGTTAAAATTTTAATATGCACAATAATTACAAAGAAAATAACTTAAATTATACAAACAAATATAAATAAAGAAGAGTATAGAAAAGCTACAAAAAGTGTAAAAAAAATGGCCCGTGCGGTAGCGCGCCCAAGATGCTGGCCGCATTTCCTCGCTGAATAGCCAAAGCTACTCGCTGAGCGAGGAAATGCCCAGCCCTTGGGTCGCCGGTTGCGTCGACCAATCTTCTAGAAAGATTTTCTATAGTCTATACAATTAATGGTGCTTGGAACCCATGGACTTATGGTCTCGACTCCGAAGAACTATGCCCCAACAGTATTTTTTGCATCCTTTGCAATTTCATCTGGGTTTTAAGGCCAACGCAGAGTGTACTCCAGTCCACAGAGTACCTCGTTGCTACAGCCGGAGATAACTAGCTCAAGGGCGCCACTGGCACGACCTGCCCCCTCAAACGGCTATTGTCGGGGTCTCGTAGCAGTGTCTCCAACCCTCTTTGTCAAAATTACGGTGTTGCCTGGTCTCAAAATACGGTAGATGGTGGAAAATTACGGCAGACCAGTGTTTGCAGCTAAAATACCCATGCAGTGGGGATGCGTAACGTAAAAAAAAAGGTCATTCTTCCAAACAGAAGTAGCAGAATGACCTTTTTTTTTACGTTGCGCATCCCTGCTCTTCCAAACGGAAGCAGCAGAATGACCTTTTTTTTTTACGTTGCGCATTCCAAACTGAAGCAGCAGAATTACCTTTTTTTTTTTACGTTACGCATCCCAATGCAATGTTGCCGTAATATTTTGCTGTGTTCATTATAGAAATATGGACACGGACGAAATTACGGTAGAATGTGTCACCGTAATAACATGTCTACGGTAGGTGGTAGATCTAGAAAAATTACGGTAGATCTACCGTAATTACGGCATGGTTGGAGACACTGTCTCGTATATATGTTCCGTGCTCCAAAAACTCTCATAGCGCGTTTCAAGATTGTATGCAGAATCGTCAGCTCCATCTGTGTATCTTGTAACGAGGTGGATGAGGTAGCTACAAGTACATTATTGTGGATTTAAAAGCTAGTTAGTTTTGCATGGTTCGAATTTTCATTTGTGATTATGAATGGCACATTGTAATGATGTTTAAATAACTTAATAATAACTTGGCTTCAGGGCATTGGTTACTTGAAATCTTGGGGTGTGTATTCATTGGCACAATGTTATTGATGTATAAAACAAATCTAATTGTGTGCTGGGACACATAGTAGAAGTGAAACTTCAACGGACAAATGGAAAAAGGAATCGCATAAAAATAAAATTAACTTGAAGTTTTACGGGTAGGTTTTCAAATTGGACAAGTACCTTAACAATCTATATAGAAGTTTCACATCAATAATATGTTCCGATTCTGTAAACATTAAAAGGTATTTATTGTATTTGGTAGACTTTACGTGCCCGTACAAATAAGTAGGTAGGTACTTACACTCAAAGATTACTTCGTTAGGGAATAAACACACAGTCACCGTGTTACGAGTGCCTTTGTTGGGAACAGCCTTATCATCATTACGGTACATTTCTTGGGGAACAACACAGAGAAGGAGACGTGCGACCTTTCTATTTTCATTATTAAATTATTGTTGTAAGTAGGTACTTTTTATTTTATTGATTTTGGCAATCTCTACATATAAATAAAATTGGAGTGTCTGTTTGTAATATTAAAATAATCGCTTTTTACTAAGTGCATTTGGATGTATACACGGTACCTATACCAAAACAACAGTTTTTACAATTTTTGTCTGTCTGTGTGTCCGTCTGTCTGTCTGTCTGTCTGTCTGTCTGTTTGTTCCGGGTAATCTCTGAATTGGCTGGACCGATTTTGACGGGACTTTCACTGGCAGATAGCTGATGTAACAAGGAGTAACTTAGGCTACTTTTATTTTAGAAAAAAAAATAGGATCTCACGAAAAAAAATTAAAACCAATGTTGCAGCGCAGCGCCTGATTAAGTTTGATAGCAACAACCTGCAATGCGTCCCGCGGGATCAGACACGCGAGCAGGCTGTTGTCAACGGTTGTCTTTGTTAAATACCACGCGGACGAAGTCGCGGGCAACAGCTAGTTCATTAAAAATTTTCATAGGGTGCTCATATTATATGGCCCGGCTGGGTCGACCGGTTATCCGGACGGATTGGGCCTAATGGCCTGCACTAAGCTTTAGATCCTTCATAAATTGGGCACAGTTGATCACGTGACCCTATTTTGATATAAACAAACGATACATGTATGCATTTTCATAAATATACTATACTAGCTGCGCCCCGCGGTGTTACCCCCCGATCAAAAAGTATGAAAAATTAAAACAAATCCATCCCACGGGAACCATACATTTTACCGGGATAAAAAGTAGCCTATGTTCTATCCCAGACTATAAACTATCTCTGTGCCAAATTTCATCCAGATCCGTTCAGCCGTTCTGGCGTCCATCCATCCACCCAAACTTTCACATATATAATATTATATACTGTATAATAAATACCTACTTATTGATTTATTAATCACCAGCTGTCCCGCGAACTTCGTACCGCCTCAGAATCAAATGTATGAGAAAATTAATTATCTAGATTTTTTTTATATATACTTATGTTTTTGGCGGAAAAGGGAAGATTTTCAAGCCAGGTGGTATGCCTAGCGGCCGCTATGCCCCAAAGGTTATTGTCAGTGATTTGATGTGCCTGTATTGAAGTATTGAAATCAAAATTATTTCAGTGTAGTTCCCGTACTTAGGAAGAGCCGGCAAGAAGCTCAATGATTACTCTATGACAGGGGTTTCCAAACTTACTTTGTCTACTGCCCACTTTGAGAATGAATTATTTTTTAGCGCCCCATTTTTTCACCACCTTAAAAACCACTATAACTGCAAATTAAATTAATTATTGTAAGCCTCTACACAACGCCCCCAATTTAGGGTCTGAAACCCCCTTTAGGCCTGCAGCGCCCACAAGGGGGCGTTATCGCCCACTTTGGGAGAGGCTGCTCTATGACGACGCTAGAACCAACTTCAGAGGGATACAGATAAATGGCGCGAACTGTAGAACCGGCTTTGAGGTAATTCCCCCACACAGCATCGCAGATACTAGTAAATCGCGACAATCTTGATCCGGTGTGACGGATGTGTGTCGGGCCGGATAACCTGATTTGTGGCTGTTTGGGTATACTTACCAGGATTTATTTGTTAGCGTTAGAGTTCTATGTGTGGAATAATATCCTGAGACATTATAACGACTTAAGTCTCACATATAACGTCTTTATATCAATTTTCCCATGCATTGCTTTAATAGGTACCCGATGTATTTTGGAGTAGATAGAGCAGGATTGTATTAAGAATTGTCTATTGTTCTGAATGCGCCTGCAGCGCCATCTGTGTAGCTCGAAGAGGTCGCTACAATATGATATTTTTTTCAGGAGTCTTCAAATATAAAAAAAATACTTAGAAAACACCTTTACAATCTTGCCCGTAGACTCTTATCAGACTTAACCAAACTGGCTACACATACACTATAGTCTTTATCACATATATATAAAGTTCATTTTGTGTTACCGGAACGTTAAATTTCTTAACCCGTTCTCGTGCTACGACGCCAGTGGATAAACAAATAATAACAATGGAATTGCTGAATAATAACGCTTATTTTTGTTTGTTCGAGATACAACGTGTTTATGTGGGAATGCTTCGTCTGAATAAAGTTATATTAGAAATTTCTCGTAAACGAAAATAGCTCTTATTATGAAAAACATAACTTATTTCAGGATCCAATGGTAGGGAACTACAGGATGACTTACAAAGCGTATAAGTAATGAACCTGTAGTTCCCTACCCGACACTGTGCTTCTTGATCGAATTTGTAATTAAAATGTAAAGTCAGAATTTTAAGTACGTCGATAAAAAGAGCAAATAAAATGAGAATTGTTGAGAGCAAATTTTTTAATGACACATAAATGACATAAAATGGTAGTATACCCTTTATAAATCACGCTATATATTCCTGACGGGTACTGGTGCGATCCCGCTTAGCCAGTGGTTCTAACCATGACGACCTGATCGGCAAAGGTTTGTAGTGATCCTACTCTCTTTACCGAGAGTCCTGGGCCCCAAGTCTGCTAACACAATCGATTCATAATCGAACAGCAACGGCATATTAACTGTCACCTTTGACAGATATTGTATGGGATATCTGTCAAGTGACAGTTAGTATGCGGTTGCTGTTCGATTATATGAATCGATTGTGTTAGCAGACTTGGGGCCCTGGGTTCGGGGGACAATTACTCCCATATATGACTCCCGGTGGGGTTTTACTCAGCTCATTCCCCCTAAATGCGAAGGAGATTTCAGCCATAGAGTCCAATGCCGGTGGGCGAACTTGACACGGCTTTTGAAAGATTAATTAAATACTAGCTGCGCCCCGCGATTAAAAAGTAAAGTTTAAAAAAACACGGTTCTTGTATGCTATCTTATAGGAACCCTGCATTTTTCCGGGATAAAAATTAGCCTACATCATTTTCTAACCCCTAAACTACCACTACCTATGTAAAAAATCATGTCGATCCTTTGCTCTATGACAAATTAAAACAAATGTATCCCACGGGAACCATACATTTTGCCGGGATAAAAAGTAGTCTATGTGCTATTCCAGACTATAATCTATCTCCGTGCCAAACTTCATCCAGATCCGTTCAGCGCTTCCGGCGTGATTGAGAAAAAACCATCCATCCAAACTTTCACATTTATAATATTAGTGGGATTTTTCAGCCTTCATCGGTCGGCTCCAAACTATATCTGTCCCAAACCGGGCAAGCTTCGCGACCCGAGGACAGTTCTAACGAAATGCACTCGTTACACAACAAAGGTCGACTATAATGGCCGTCGTGACTCAATTAAAATTAAATTAAACAATCTGCATTGCTAATGAGACCGCTTTTAATACGCCATTGAAAAGAGAATTGATATTTTTTTATTACATTATAGGCAAGTATTTGTTCTCGATCTCACCTGATGGTAAGTGACGATGAGATCTACGATGGAGCATACTTGCCTAGAAGGTACCTGTTCACTCTCGACTTGAAAACACCTAGATTATAGTCAACGGGGTCAACAAAGACGCCGGTAGCGTGTTCCATTCCTTGGTAGTTCGCACGATGAAAGTAGAAGCAAAACGCTTAGTACGTACCGAAGGAATGTCCACAGTGTATGGATAACACTTGTCCGTGCGTCTTGTCGACCGACCATAGAATGGAGACACTCAATTCTGCGGCAAAAGCCCTACCACGCCTCCATGCGGAGGAGTCCCGAGATCACCACCGTGGGGTTTTAGTCGGTAGGAGTCCGACACAAACTGCTTGCCTCCTCCAGGATTCGAAAGGAATCCGCCCATTACTAAGTTCAAAACAACCGTGAAAACTAATCTATGTCGTAAGGGTTATAACAGAATCTTGGATTATTTGGATGATAAAGCAGCCTGGGACTGATCGCTCAAATATCAAGATTTGTGATGTCAGATCGCGTTCCGATCCGGTTGTAGAGTTAAGAAAAATAATAATATAAATGACAATTTGTAAGTGCCCGCGTACGCCTATACGAAATAATCGATTCGACTTTGACTTTGACATTTGCGGTCATCCCTGAGGATTTCCCTATGTAAATAACATTAAACGTACTTAGAGGGAAATAGGTATAAAATCAAACTAACTTAGTAACAGTATCTGCAGACCTATCTATATGAATTCTTCATAGTTTATTAGATCGTAATATAAGTGTATAGCTCGCGTGCTAGCGCTATATTCAATAAAGGAGACCCTCGTAAACTTCAGATCAGTCCCGGGCGAGACGTCGCTAAGTAATGGCGGATGGCGGACTTGGGCTCCGAGTTTGGCGGAAATTGGGCAGTGTCAGGGATAAAGCCGAAAAATACTAAGCCATAATAATAATAATTTCAGCCTTTTTTAATGTACCACTGCTGGGCACGGGCCTCCCCTCAATGCGAGGGGATTAGACCATAGTCCACCACGCTTGCCCAGTGCGGGTTGGCGGACTTCACTCATCTTTCGAGGGGATCTCTCAGACATGCAGGTTTCCTCACGATGTTTTCCTTCACCGTTTTAGCAAGTGATAATCATTATTGACAATGAGATTCGCACATAAAATCCCAGAGGTGCGAGCCGGGGTTTGAACCTGCAATCCTCGTTACCGAGGCAAGCGTTCTACCAACTTGGTTATCAAGCCACTAAGCCATATACAGCCTATTTCAGAAAAGGATCGTTGAACCTGCGCTTCTTTAGCGCTAATGTAATTTCGGTATGCCAATTCAAAAGAAATATGGTTCCCAACAAAATTATTATATTTTTTCATAATATTTTTTTTCTTTTTAAATAGAAGTATCGAAATTCTGACTGCATATAACAATTACAAATTATGCGCTAACGAAGCCGACGTTCAAGACATAGTATACCCTTACTGAGTCACCCTGTAGAACATAATCTTCGATGCTGCCGGAATGATAAATTAAATCTCCTATACCTATCCAAAAATGTCGACTAAGTATAATTTTTCTTCTTCTCTTCTCCTACCCCTTTACCTACCATAATATAATTCCATACCGATATTTCACCTAAAGCGACTACCCACTCTCTCACTCACTCTCACTCACTCACCTCACCCTCCCAAACCTTTTCGCGTCTCCATAAGAGATGAATTCCCGCACGAATGATTAATTCAGATTGTTTCTGAACATGTCTGCCACAGTTGGATCCAGCGAAGGCTGTCCAATTAGTGGTCGGGACTTGGAGAATCGATAAACTTTCCGATTGCTCCCGCTGGAACTGTTTATCGATGTCGATGGGGAGACGAATTATTGAATTCTTCAGCATAGCGGAGGCGTCCGAATTTATCTGTTGTGTTAATACAAAGAGTCAAGAACGTGTTAAAAATTTAAAAACCGTTTTTTTTTTTTTTTTTTCGTGTTGTGTTGTCCTGTTGTTTAGATGATTATTAGTAGAGAATAAATATGGTATTTAAAAAAAAATCCGATTATTTTTTTGACCTCCATAGCAGATCTATATATTAATTTACACTTTATTTTGACCAAGCCTTGAATTGTTTTCAAGAAAGACAAACTGAGCAATTTTTTTTCTTTCTAGTTTGGCAATCGGCTACAAAATAGAGTCATTTATGCCAGTGTCAAGAAAATTGTTTCATCGTTGTTTTAATTACAAGTAACCCTGATGATAATGATGCAATGAATCCCCTACCCCTATCAGTAAAGCTGTGGATACTTTACTGAAAATTTACCGGACATGTCGGGACAACTTAAAATGTTATACTTACTATTTCATTTTAATTGCCTTCATTGAACACACAATGGTTGATATCCTAAGAATATTACACGTCATTTTTTATAAAAGGAACACATTTTTTTGGAAAATATGACGATTTTAACCACTTCACTGTTAAATTTTCCTGATTAGCGCAGTTGGTAGTGACCCTGCTTCCTGCGCTGAGGATCCCTAGTTCGAATCCTCGTACGGACAAACTTTGTGTGATAAGCATGAAAGTTTATACCCGAGTCGTGGATGTTTAATATCTATATAAATGTTATAAACTGAGTTCGCCCTTAGTCCAGTTACTGTACCCATAATACAAGCGTTGTTTAGTGTAGGATCGTATAGATCAGCCTTTCTTAAAGTGGGCGATAACGCCCCCTTGTGAGCGCTGCAGGCCTAAAGGGCGGTAAGAGACCCAGAAAAAAATGGAGGCGTTGTGTAGAGGCTTACAACAACTAATTTAATTTGAAGTTATAGTGGTTTTTAAGTAGGTGAAAAAATGGGGGCGCAAAAAAATAATTCATTCTCAAAGTGGGTACCGCCCACTTAAGACAAAATAAGTTTGGGAGCCCCTGGTATAGATTGCGTGATCGTCTGGCGATATAGATATAATCGTTTTTATTCGTTACCACGTTACCTACTCTCTGTAATGTTTGTATTAAAAAGGTTAAATAGAGCTCTTTCTTTCTAACCAAACATGTTTATTTCACTAGGATCTAAACTGAAACAAAGCGGTTATAAATTACGGTATATTGCCGCACTTCAGAGTTAGTAGGATCATAAAGTTTTTATGCAAGGATTTCGCTGTAAATCATTACCTTTTCTGAGCCCTCTTATTATAAGGGTTTATTTTTCGTTACGCTACGTGAAAAGATTGAAATTGAGCCACAATATACCTTTTGTTAGCGATAAAATTCGTACGAGAAGCTTTGGGCTAGTATGATGTACCATAGCGCAATCCCCCTTACTCTGAGGAGAGACTCGTGTCGAGAAAACATTATCAGGTATTGTTGCATCTGTAATTTTATAATAATATTAATAATAAGCACACTTAATTTACATCCATCCACATACACACTTCTGCAAAAAGCAGTCATACTCAATACCTGTAGATTAGTTCGCAAATTTCTAGCAAATACCTAAATATCCAAGCACTTTTTACACCTTAGACACTTGGCTCCGGCCCGTGCCTTCGGATTTACCTCCCCTTCAACAAGGAGAGAGAAAGATATTTCAAAAAAATCAAATAATATCCGATGATAATATGATCATAGTTTCCGATAGTTGACATACATTTTGTAGGTGTGTAGGTATTAATTATATGATTCTACTCTATGACATACAAACTTGACTCAATTAGAGGATGATATTTATATTTTTATTTGTCATTGTCTTCAGAATAATTTGCTTATTTGGATGTTTTTGGCGATAGGATTAGGTTATGCAAATACTTTTTTTATCCCAAGAATTTTAAAGAACATTTTTGGAAAGATTGATCTTGGATGCGAATACCTCTTAACATGACCATACCTTTTTCATGGATGGCGGGTCAGATCTGTTGCGCTGCATGTGCCTAGTGAATGTAGCGTCTCTATCTACTGCCGCCTTCCTACCTAGGCAAGTATGCTCCATCGTAGATCTCATCGTCACTTACCATCAGGTGAGATCGAGATCAAATACTTGCCTATAATGTAATAAAAAAAAAATATATATATTTATATTAAAAACCATGGAGCCGGCTTCATCTGTAAGGCATGAAAGCCACTAAGATATTTTTTTTTCTTTTGAACAGCCATCATACAATTATTATGTATTCATCTCATTTCCTTTTGTTCCAGATGACATGAAAACCCGACATTTATTGTTAAAAAAAGAACACCAACTTGTTGTTAACAAAAATACGTAAACATAATTAAATAAAATAAAATAAATGAACACCATTGACAATAAACCAGGCCAAATAGAGTAGTAGTAGATACCTTTTATATAAAAAAAAAAGTATTTTAAATATTTAACATCAATAAAAAAGGGATATTATATTTTAAATTTCGAATCGAAATAGTGGTTGACGCTACACGAAGGAATTGTATCGATAGCATATTTTAAACTAAGTAGTATAAAAAAATATAATATGAGTATCGATTCTAATTCGTCAGCCAAACGGCTGAACCTTGAACGGGCCACGAATTTTATGAGGCAATTCCGAGACCCAGACTCGAGGGAACTGAAGAAACTGTCGGCGAATCAATTCATGGAGGTTTGGAGTCACTACGACAGGGATGGTAAGTGAATTTATTTTAATAATTATTTATATTGTTAGAACTTTAATTTTGAATTATCTTATGATTATTCAAAGTAAATAGATTCGACATATATTAAATAAGGTATTCACGTATTTGTGTACCAGGCTGCCAAGGAAATCTACAGGAGTGCCAGTATCACATCTCATTACAGATTTTTACAAGTTGCTTTCCATTTTTAGGTCTGCTGCACATATAAACACTGCATTGATCCTTAAGACACGTTGTCATTGAAACAACGAACGTAACCATCTCTACGAACTATTCCTTTATCTGTGGTGCCGCGTTAATTTGCCCCCAAAGGGTCTAATTACTTTTTTAACGAAACGGAGCGGCGTGGAACGACACGAGCGCGCGAAATTCAAATTTCTTTTTTTTCGTCTGAATTTGAACGTTGATTTTTTTTGCAAGCCGTGTGCGATACTTGTTTATAATCATGTTTGTATTATGATTATAATCATGTTTGTTTCGTGTTTTCCATTGTCATATGCAAAAAATGGCTTAAAAAGAGCTTCGATTGACATCGGCATTGGACCGGAAATCGCGTCACCGAAAAAATATAGACGCATAAATTAGTATACCGGTTTATCTATTTCTATTCATGTTTTTATTTATTGTGTTACGTAAAATACCATTTACGCTTTGAGATATTAGCCTGAAAAGGTTGATGAAGTTGTCACAAATCTATTTATATAAAATAAAGTCTGGTTAGTTACATTATTTATAACTCTAGAACAGGTGGGATAAATCTTATGATCTTAGATTTTTTTTAATTTGTCTCTGCCCCGAATTTGAGCAGAAAAACTATTAAAAAAACGCAATAATAATAATGATAAAGATAATCAGTTGCAGCAATTGACCCCAGCAGGTGGCTATTATAATATTAAAATTATCAAAAAAGGCCTCTACGTGTTGGACCCATGTCCCCGCGCAAGCCTTCCACAGATCCGGATATAGCCCGTGTAGAGAGACATAATAAATAAAGATAATAAATATTTTCATACATTTAATTCTGAGGCGGTATAAAATTCGCCGGAACAACTAAGTAGTACTTTATAAGTAATACACTCATACTCATGTATTTAACTTTTCCTATTTATAACTTCATTCCAATTGTCTTAATGATTGTAGTAGAATTAGGGTTCGAGTCACCTTCGTCTGTAGGAGAATTAAGTACCCTCGAGATACCCTACACGTGACCCTGGGTGGTGCCAACCAGGTGACAACTCTACTGGTGGTAGGCTTCGGCCGTGGCTAGTCACCACCCACTGAACAAAGCCATGTCGCCAAGCGGCCTAGCCGTGTTCCGGCATGATGTTCGGTGTTGCCATTCATGGATGGCGGGTCAGATCAGTTGCGCTACATGTGCCTAGTGAATGTAGCGTCTCTATCTACTGCCGCCTTCCTACCTAGGCAAGTATGCTCCATCGTAGATCTCATCGTCACTTACCATCAGGTGAGATCGAGATTAAATACTTGCCTATAATGTAATAAAAAACAAAAATTAAAGTTCATAAAAATGTAACAAATGTACACATAGAAGTACTTATAGTAAGCGTTGAGAATAGAAATAAGGGCAAATTCGTACATCACAAGATCTCCTACTCGGCCGTGTCGCCTACCTGAACTTTGTTGAGAAGAATCTCAAGTGGGTCACATGCACACGTGAAAATAAGAAAGGTGTTAGAGACTCAAGGCTACACGTAGAGACATCTGCTTGAGATCTTTTTATTCTATCTTTCTCCTACCTAGTCCTTTTTTTATATCAGGGACAGCTTCTAGACTATCTATATATACAAATAAATAAAATTGGAGTGTCTGTTTGTAATATTAAAATAACCGCTTTTTACTAAGTGCATTTCGATGTATACACGGTACCTATACCGAAACAACATTTTTTAAAATTTTTGTCTGTCTGTCGGTCTGTCTGTCTGTCTGTCTTTTTGTTCCGGGTAATCTCTGAAATGGCTGGACCGATTTTGACGGGACTTTTAATGGCAGATAGGTGATGTAACAAGGAGTAACTTAGGCTACTTTTATTTTAGAAAAAAACGAAAACGGATCACACGAAAAAAAATTAAAACCAGTGTTGCAGCGCTGTGCCTGATTAAGTTTGATATGCAACCTGCAATGAGTCCCGCGGGCTCAGAACGTGCGAGCAGGCTGTTGCCAACGGTTGTGTCTTTGTTAAATACCACGCGGACGAAGTCGCGGGTAACAGCTAGTCCTGAATAATATCGCTTGACGAACACACCCACTAAGTTCACGGTGCCACACCAAGCAACGCTTGTATTTATGGGTACCATACAATGGTCTGCCGGCGAACTTAGTAAGTTTATATATATGGATATTAAACATTTATATGTATATTAAACATATTCTCAGTTGAAATCGCGTTCCGATCCGGTTGTAGAGTTAAGAAAAAAAAATGTTCATGACAGTTTGTAAGTTCCCCCGTAGGCCTACACGAAATAAATTATTTGACTTTGACATCCATGACTCGGGTACAAACATTCCAGTTTTGGGGTCGAGTCACCTTCGTCCGTAGGAGAATTAAGTACCCTCGAGATACCCTACACGTGACCCTGGGTGGTGCCAACCAGGTGACAACTCTACTGGTGGTAGGCTTCGGCCGTGGCTAGTCACCACCCACTGAACAAAGCCATGTCGCCAAGCGGCCTAGCCGTGTTCCGGCATGATGTTCGGTGTTGCCATTCATGGATGGCGGGTCAGATCAGTTGCGCTGCATGTGCCTAGTGAATGTAGCGTCTCGATCTACTGCCGCCTTCCTACCTAGGCAAGTATGCTCCATCGTAGATCTCATCGTCACTTACCATCAGGTGAGATCGAGATCAAATACTTGCCTATAAAGTAATAAAAAAAAAAAAAAAAAAAAAAAGTTCATCACACAAATAATGTCGCTAGCAGGATTCGAGCCCGGGACCCTCGGCACAGACAGCAGGGTCACTACCAACGCCGTCGAATTAGAAAAGCATAGACCTTATTGATCACTATTTATAAGTTAACAGCGATAAATAATAAAGATTACCAATAGATATCTATTTTAGATGAGGTAAATAACATTGAACTTTATTTGCCCTCGAAAAACGACCGCCATTCGCAGTATAAAATATATCTACACATGGCATTGTCAACATTGTTTTATAATATATTTATACTAGCTGCGCCCGCGGTGTTACACGCGATTAAAAAGTGTGTCCTTTTCCTCTATGGCCTTTTGCAAACGCACGGTTTCTGTATGCTATCCCAAAGAAACCGTGCATTTTCCGGGCTTATAAGTCTATGTCATTTTCTGACCCCTAAACTACCACTGCCTATGCAAAAAATGTTTTTTTTTTATTACATTATAGGCAAGTAATTGATCTCGATCTCACCTGATGGTAAGTGACGATGAGATCTACGATGGAGCATACTTGCCTAGGTAGGAAGGCGGCAGTAGAGCGAGACGCTACATTCACTAGGCACATGCAGCGCAACTGATCTGACCCGCCATCCATGAATGGCAACACTGAACATTATGCCGGAACACGGCTAGGCCGCTTGGCGACATAGCTTTGTTCAGTGGGTGGTGACTAGCCACGGCCGAAGCCTACCACCAGTAGAGTTGTCATGTCGATCCATTGCTATTATATATTTTCATTTTCTACTACGTGATGCTGTATGAGATTATTCAGAAAACTATGAACCTACGCTTTATAAGCGCATTTGCAATCTTTATCCACTCGCCAACGCCACACGCCAAATCCACTTAAAAAAAGAAATGCTATAAAATAAATCTTCTTTCTTTACGATATGAAATACGATGAAATAAAATGGATATGAATATGGCCTCACCCGCTTACCGGGTATTTTGCCAGTGTCAAGTAATTAATAGCAATATTAAATTCAATAAATACACATTATAAATAAAATAATGGATGTGACATGATGAAATGAAAATGGCTTTTTTCATAAAATAAATCACAATTGTAATTATGTCGGGAACATGTTTTTTTTTAAATGTCATCGAAATTCTGACACATCAATGACTTGGGTACAAACATTCGTGCTCTTCACACAATGTTTGGCCCTACCAGGATTCGAAACCGGGACCATTGGCTCAGAAAGCAGGGTCACTACCAACTGCGCTCATCATGTGTCAATGATGTTTTTTTTTTTCATAAATTTATTAAATAGTTTTTAAATGGGCCATGTTTCGTTTCGAAGTCGCTCTTTTCGGTGCCCGGCCAACGTTTCAAACGCCTTTTCCTTATTCTAAATAGGATTTGCTGACCGCGAGATAAAATCAATCGCCAATCAACATTCTTAGATGGCGTTATACCAGGGCACAGATCACGAGAGATATGCCGTGCGGTTCAAAATGTATGGGAACTCGCTGCCTCCGCTTTGTTCCCCACCACTCTCTAAAACCAACCAATACGAAGTCTCTTCGGTGCGTGCTGCGTCGCCGCCGTATACAGCGGCCGTACCACGCGACGCACCAGTTTATTCAAAGTATCGTTAGACGATCTATACATTGCCTCGTACATTCACTCAGTAGCGAACATAGGTGGTACTTAAAGAGCCATGTATTTTGTACAAAAATAAAAAAGTCGTTGTGCTACATGAAAACTAAAATAACATAATAAAGGCATTAAATATTTTTTTATTTGTTGTTTTTAATGATTTTAAAGACGAATAAATAAAATACTTAATTCTGGCTGGTGAAATGAGATTCCATCTTTCGCGTAGTTCACTTTGCTGCTAGTATTTTTGCATACAAACACGGAACAACCCGGCATTTTGAAAAAAACTAGAGCACCGGCACCGACGTGCAGTTGCAGTGGACTGACGGCGAAAATTGTAGGTTAGCCAAATGTACGCTAACTTTGTGCGCAAGCCCACCGCTTTCATAACATATCTCCTCTAATATATCTGTGTACCAGGGCCTTGAGTCTGCTAACACAATCGATTTATAATCGAACAGCAACCGCATAGCAACTGTCACTTTTGGCAGATATCCCATACAATCTGTCAAAAGTGACAGTTACCATGCGGTTGTTGTTCGATTGTGAATCGATTGTGTTAGCAGACTTGGGGCTCTGGCGTAGCATTTTTATAGCACGGATCGACTCACCAGTCATCATAGGTAATCAAATCTGTTGTTGCCTGTTCCAGGAAATGGCTTCATCGAGGGTACGGAGCTGGATGGTTTCCTCAAGGAGTTCGTCTCCAGTGCCAATTTCACAGACATCAGTCCAGATGTAAGTGCCTAATACTAGTATTAATATTAATAGGATTTCTTAATTAATTGGCTGGTCCAAATCTCACTTTAGTTTTGGGCGGGAAGATGAACAGGGAAGCTGTCAATTTTGTTTTTATTTCATTTCAAAAACACGGTTCCTGTATGCTATCCCATAGGAACCGTGCATTTTTTCGGGATTAAAATTAGCTTATGTCATTTTCTGACCCCTAAACTATCACTACGTATGGAAAAAATCATAACGATCTTTTGCTCTATGAAAAATTAAAACAAATCTGTCCAACGGGAACCATACATTGTACCGGGATAAAATCTAGCCTATGTGCTATTCCAGACTATAATCTATCTCTGTGCCAAATTTCATCCAGATCCGTTCAGCCGTTCTGACGTGATTGAGTAACAAACATCTATTCATCCATCCATCCAAACGTTTTACTTATAATTTTAGAACAATGATAAAGAAATACGCGACAAAAACGGCTCTATTTTGTAGCCGAGTGCCAACATAAAATAAGAAGATGAAGAAATCATGCATCTTGCTGGGCACTGTAGCTCAGCAATATCACCAGCTCCCTTGCAGTACCTTCCAGGATAATAATCCTAGGAAGTACTGCAAGGAAGCTGGTGGCTGGTCTTTATAATAATAATCAGGTTGAATTTGTGAGTTTGGAAATAACGGGTAGTTTATCAGTTAAAATTTTTTAGACGATCCGACATCTTCTAAAAAAAATTTAACTGATAAAATGCTCCATTATCCCGGAGTGCTTATAGGCTATGTTTCATCAGCCACCGCGGGCAGAGCCGTAGTTAAAACCTAGTATTATATATACCTCTTTATCATATAAGTATAGTTGCTTTATTCCGGGAAACAGAAAAATCGCGCGATTGGATCTGCGAACACATCTTGTACAGGTATTTCTATAAATTAACACTACAAATCTTTTCAATTAGACACTTACTTTATTGTCTTTCTACAACTATTTACTTCACAGTCCATTGAAAATATGATTAAACAAATTATTACTCAACAATTACAACTTGTTAGCTTCATAAATATTGTACACTTCAAGCCACAGTTGATCTTCGTTCATTTTTATTCGGCTTTATCTGCACAGCCGCCATTGGACAATCTAGCTTGTCCCATAGAGCATTCCGTGATACCGGTATTGGTACCGGGGACACTGCCGTCCTCTTCCACGGAGTCCGGAATGGGTACACTGATGTCCTGTTGGTACTCCAGGTCATCGTCACAATCATAATATTCGTCGTCACCGATTACATTTCGGATGGGAGCGCACTCCACTAGTGTATAAGCCGCGCACAGAAGTAATATCGTGACGAGTTTCATTGTGCCACCAATCCGGCTAGCTGTTGCACACTGATCTTTATAATTTAAATGCTATGTTTACATTGAATGTCTAAGGCCTCAGCCTCGAATTTAGCGGGCAGCGGGGCGGCGCGGCGGCGGCGCGGGAGCGGCAGGATCTTATGCGTAAAATCAAATGGACCGTTCTCGACAACAGCGGCGCGGCGGGCGCGGCGTCAGCGGCGCGGGCCGGCCAATGAGCTACGCTCCCGCGCCGCCGTCGCCCCGCTGCCCGCTAAATTCGAGGCTGAGGCCTAAGTATGATACCTGCCAGTGTTTCGAGGCTTAGATGGCCGCCAAAAGTGTTTTGTGGGTTCCGTAGATTTTAAGTAGAAGCTGTCATACCAAATCATGTTGTAACGAGGTCGTGTTTGTACGACATTAAATATTTATAATATCACCAGACGAACACACCAACTTTACGATACCACACTAAGCAACGCTTGCAGTATGGGTACCGTACAATGGACTGGGGGCGAACTCAGTATATATAACTTATATACATATTAAACATCCATGACTCGGATACAGACATTCATGGTCATCACACAAAGCTTAGCTAGTACTTTGCTAGTACTAGCTAGTACTAGCTAGTACTTAGCTAGTACCTTTTTGACCAGCTGCTACAGTCTGTCTAACCGTTCCTACCACGTTCCTACATTGTTCTCACATAACTATAACAATGTACTGCTCAAAAATGCAAAAGATCTTTTTAAAAAGAGCAACCATGGAGTTTCTTGCCCGTTTTTCTCCATAGGAACAGCATTCCGAACAGGTGCTAAAGTTGTAGCTTAGCATTTTGTTACTTTTTTGACGATTCATAAGTACTGTACTCAATGGTTTACATGAAAAAAAATATTCTGATTCTGATTCTATTCATATTTTCGTAACGGAACCCTAATAATGCGACCCCAACACAACCTTGATCATGTACTGTTACTTCAACCAAAGATTAACATTTAGTTACAGCATATATTATGTGAGCTTACATGTATGTGTAAAATTAGACAAATGATTGGGCGTTGTCGACATTTGTGTCATCTTCACGTATCAAAATAGAGATATAGGTAAGTTAATAATCTATGCAACATTCGCGCTATATATAAAGTTGTCTATGCTCTCTCTCTCTTCTCTATGGTGTCTTGTTAATAGTTAATTTAATTTTAAAATGTGCAATGTATTTTAATTAAAATGATAATTAAGTAATTAGTATAATCTATACATATAAATAAAATTGGAGTGTCTGTTTGTAATATTAAAATAACCGCTTTTTAATAAGTGCATTTGGATGTATACACGTTACCTATACCGAAACAACATTTTTTACAATTTTTGTCTGTCTGTCTGTCCGTCCATCCGTCTGTCTGTCTGTCTGTTTGTTCCGGCTAATCTCTGAAATGGCTGGACCGATTTTGACGGGACTTTCACTGGCAGATAGCTGATGTAACAAGGAGTAACTTAGGCTACTTTTATTTTAGAAAAAAAAATTGGATCTCACGAAAAAAAAAAAACCAATGTTGCAGCGCAGCGCCTGATTAAGTTTGATAGCAACAACCTGCAATGCATCCCGCGGGCTCAGAATGGGCGAGCGGGCTGTTGTCAACGGTTGTCTTTGTTAAATACCACGCGGACGAAGTCGCGGGCAACAGCTAGTCATTAATAAAGTTCTCTTAGCATCTATGATATCTATCAGTCTATATTTATAACTTAATGACACATAAACAATGGATTGCAGAGTTATATTACGCCCCTGTCCACGGAAAAGTCGTGTAGCATTATTTAGAGATATATATATATATATATCTATATAATGTGTAACAATAATAGTTTAAAATATTTTAACAGGGCCAACAGTAGGTTATAAACATAAAATTCCCAAATAAGTAATAATTCCAGCCCTTTTTTTAATGTCCCACTGCTGGGCACGGGTCTCCCTCAATGCGTGGGGAATTAGGCCATAGTCCACCACGCTGGCCCAGTGCGGGTTGGCCCCCAAATAAATAAATCATATTATTAGACATTTAAAAAATGGAGCTGTGCTGAAATGTAAATGAGACGCCTTGTTTAAAAACAATCAAACATCAATTACACATTTTTTTTTAAGTTTTTTTATTTTTTTATCCATATAACTTACTGATTTATCTGTTAAAATATTTTACACTATTTTGTTATACCTTATATACATTCGGGAAACGCCTATTAATTTGATTTATCAGAATCAGAATCATGTAAACCATTAAGTACAGTACCTTTAAATTGTCAAAAGATACAAAATGCTAAGCTACTACTTTACCAACCGTTAGGAATGCCGTTCCTATAATAACGAAACCTCTCACAAAGTTTGGTGTTAATCGGTCCACAATAAAATGTTCCATGTAAACTGACCCCCGTTTGACCTCCTTAGGGGTCGAATATTTAAAAAAAAACCTGAGTGGGTGTTTACGTTATAAAAAAAAAACCTTGGCACTGTCCAAATTTCACGTTTCACCAACGCCAGGGGACTAACACGGATGTGAGGTAAATAATAATGTAATAGTTGTTAACCTTGACATAAAAATTTGAAAAGGATTTGAATATGCCGTATATAAGATTTAACAAAACAAGTGTAACATAATATAACAAATGAATCAGTAAGTTGTATAGATCACGTGGGTGTATAAACAAATTGTGTAATTAATGTTTCATTTTTTTAAACGAGGCGTACCAGTAGCTTTTTGGGATGCAGTACAGGGTGTTATTGTTTAAATGTCAAATAATACGATTTATTTCTTTGGGAATGTTATCTTTTTAACCTACTTTTGATCCTGTTAAAATATTTCACACTATTATTGTTACATATGGGTAGGTATTACTACCTGGTTGACATTTAGGGACGAAAAAACTGTTTTTTTTTTTTTTTTATTACTTTATAGGCAAGTATTTGATCTCGATCTCACCTGATGGTAAGTGACGATGAGATCTACGATGGAGCATACTTGCCTAGGTAGGAAGGCGGCAGTAGATCGAGACGCTACATTCACTAGGCACATGCAGCGCAGCTGAGCTGACCCGCCATCCATGAATGGCAACACCGAACATCATGCCGGAACACGGCTAGGCCGCTTGGCGACATGACTTTGTTCAGTGGGTGGTGACTAGCCACGGCCGAAGCCTACCACCAGTAAAACAACTGTCATGGATGTGTGCGTGATACGTGACCCCGGGACATCAATGACCCCAAGACCCCTAACATCATTGATCCGCAAGACCCCTTTATATTAATGAGCCCAAGACCCCTAACATCATTGATCCGCAAGACGCCGTAATATTAAAGAGCCCAAGACTCCTAACATCGCTGACCCCCAAGACCCCCTAATATCTAATATCTATGAATGACCCCAAGACCCCTAACACCAATGACCTCTGGGACTTTAATATTCCTCAAATTCCGTCATTCTGCTGTCTTTTTATTTCGATATCTGTTTTGGGATCGGCTTTAAATGTACCACGATTTGGTTTATTGCTATCAGCTGGTCTCTGTTAATGGGATTACTGGTAACCTGAAAAGGCAACGAGCCTGTCCTCACCCTCAGTCATATGGTAACCCTCTATACTCAAGACCCTAAACATCAATGACAATGCGACGATCATATAGTAGTCGTAATTTTATATTGGAGGAAGGGGGGGAGGGGTTACTATTACCTGGCTTTGTTTGGGGGTCTGGGATTATTGATGTTTGGGGTTATGGATTTTTGTGAGTTTTGGTGATTGTGGGGCTTGCAAGGGCTGGGAGCACTCTTAGTATTGGCAAATGAAACATTTATTCGGACATCTATTAGGCTATGTTTTTTAGGTATTTAATCAATAATTTTTGTATTGAATTTGTTGAGTAATAAAGTTTTAGTATTAAAAAACGTTGTTGATTTTTATTTCATTCCAAAATGTGTGGAAACTATTAACTCGGAACGTTATTTGCCCCCCGACAGTAGCAGAGTTATCGTTTTATTACAAGTATTTCAAGTGCGAACTAACTGTATCCTTTATAGTCTACCGTATTTAGACATTTCATGTAAAGAATTGAACGCGCCTCTAGCGGGCGGTATTTAAACCTTTCAACTCTCCATACAAAATGTGTAAGTACGGTAGACTATAAAGTAAACGGTTAGCTTACGAATAATCTCGCACTTGACGTATTGATATGCGATGTTGCTAGCCATTAGTTGCGTCACCACGCAGGCAAGTCTGACACCAGACAATATTGTGCTTATTGGCAGTCACCCAAGTTCTAGGCCGGATTTCATCTGCATCAAACTTTATGTTTCTTGGTCAGCGTAACTAATATGATTTGAGAGCTATATATAGATCAGAGGGTTTTAATATAATTTATAGAACTAGGCGATACTTAGCGGAAATCCATTGTTAAACTAATGTGGGAAGAGAAACCCACCACTGACCCTCGGCTTGTCAACTTTCCAATTTTAAAACCAAACAAGTTCGATCGATAATTGAAGAAGCCAGCAACATCGAACTCCTCTAAGATGTTAATCGAGAAACTATCTATCACGAATGACGGGACCATAAATAAAATGCAATTCTCCGCGAAACTAAGCGAATCTAAAAAAATATTCGACACGTGTTTCGCCTCTAAACGAGGCATCCTCAGGACGGCTGGACAACGAATGAACCCAGAGGCCAGAGGCCCAGAGGGTTTAGTAAAAGTCCGACACCGCTACGCGCGAAGATGAAGATCCGTGATTATGCTCGCTACAGATAGTAATGTTTATTAACATGAAACATAAAAAAAAATACAATCAAATTGAAAACTCTTTTTGAAGTCGGTCAAAAATGGCATCATCGTTTGTAGGCACTATGCCAATAATAAGAAAAACTTAACTATATAAAAGATTCTATGCTGCCCTAATACATAGACTGAGTCTATTAACTTTATCAGAAAAGTGGTGGATACTTCAATGATAAATGTTCTCAGAAGAGGAAACAATAAAAAGGTAAGGTCCACTGTTTTATTTTAAGCTAGCTGTTGCCCGCGACTTCGTCCGCGTGGTATTTAACAAAGACTCAACCGTTGGCAACAGCCTGCTCGCACGTTCTGATCCCGCGGGACGGATTGCAGATTGTTGCTATCAAACTTAAATCAGGCGCAGCGCTGCAACATTGGTTTTAATTTTTTTCGTGAGATCCTATGTTTAAAAGTAGCCTAAGTTACTCCTTGTTGCATCAGCTATCTGCCAGTGAAATTCCCGTCAAAATCGGTCCAGCCATTTCAGAGATTACCCGGAACAAACAGACAGACAGACATACAGACAAAAATGTTAAAAAAGGTTGTTTTGGTATAGGTACCGTGTATACATCCAAATGCATTTAGTGTCTGTTTGTAATATTAAAATAACCGCTTTTTACTAAGTGCATTTGAATGTACACGGTACATATGCCAAAACAACATTTTATAATTTAATTTGTCTGTCTGTCTGTTTGTTCCCGCTAATCTCTGAAATGGCTGGACCAATTTTGACGGGACTTTCACTGGCAGATAGCTGATGAAACAAGGAGTGACTTGGGCACTTTTATTTGAGACTAGCTGTTACCCGCGACTTCGTCCGCTTTTTTTTAAATACCACGCGGACGAATTCGCAGGTAACAGCTAGTATTTAATATTATTCTTTTCGTAAACCTTATACATATAAGGCAAGGTAAGTAAGAAGAAAATAAATAAAAAAGTAAGAAAAATAATTTATTCATCGATCGACTTCTGTACACAATGTCCTTTCAATTTGGTCAGTCCCGTGGGGCATCCGGAGCCCTTAATCGCGAAGGAAACTTGTACAATCGGGACCTCATTGGATGACGAGTCCGTTGTCGATTCACTTGACACCGGACTCGGACGAGCCATGCTCAGGCCAATAAATAGAAGTAAAAGTATTACCGAAGCAACGGTCTTCATGTTGACAAAAAAAATAACACTTTCGTCTATTATTTATCGAAGTCTCCGCCGTCCTCGTTTGTATTGAAGACTAATTTATTCTATTTGCACAATGTCTTTGTTCAAGATTATTATTTTAGTGTCTTCGTTTTTATGGAAATTTTCTGAAGTCACTTTTCGATTTTATATTTAATGCGAAGTTGGTTGGACTGACGGGCCGTGCTTGTAGACGAGGTATTTACAGTAGCTTAACGACATAACAAATTAGATAATCTATACATCTATACATATAAATAAAATTGGAGTGTCTGTTTATAATATTAAACTAGCCGCTTTTTACTAAGTGCATTTGGATGTATACACGGTACCTATACGAAAACATTTTTTTTTACAATTTTTGTCTGTCTGTCTGTCCGTCTGTCTGTCTGTCTGTCTGTCTGTTTGTTCCGGGTAATATCTTTTTTTTTGACGGGAGATTTTGACGGGACTTTCACTGGCAGATAGCTGATGTAACAAGGAGTAACTTAGGCTACTTTTATTTTAGAAAAAAACATAGGATCTCACGAAAAAAATTAAAACCAATGTTGCAGCGTTGCGCCTGATTAAGTTTGATAGCAACAACCTGAAATGCGTCCCACGGGCTCAGAACGCGCGAGCAGGCTGTTGCCAACGGTTGTGTCTTTGTTAAATACCACGCGAACGTAGTCGCGGGTAACAGCTAGTTACTATATAAGGTAATTAATAATACATTTATATGGCTATCGCATCCCGCGGTTATTTACCTTAACCGCGGGATGCGATAGCCTATAAAATGGTACCGGTATTTTATCGCGGGGATAGTTAGTTTTTCCACAGTTTAAGTAGTGTTCACAGATTTATTAGAATATAATATAATTAGACAGCACACGGCTTACGCTAAAACTTAAGCCTAAAAAAACTCTAGTCGAACATGTTGTTTAAATGGTAGACCAGAGATATTGAGCGTTCGCCGTGTTTTTTCTAAACTCCACTAATCCCACTAATATTATAAATGTGAAAGTTTGGATGGATGTATCTAAAAATGTTCAGTTTGGTGAAAATCATTGATTCTTACCAAACTGAACACTTTAACATTTTAAATATTGATATTTGAGCGATCGATCAGTCCCAGGCTGCTTTATAATCCAAATAAGTAGGTATATATAAGCTGAGATCGCCCCCAGTTCATGGTACGATACCTATAATACAAAAATTGCTTACTTTCGGACCGTACAGTCGACGTGTTCAGACAAACAAACGACAACATTATTAAATTACTATTAATTATAAAACGACCACAGACTTATTAGAATACTAGCTGTTACCCGCGACTTCGTCCGCGTGGTATTTAACAAAGACACAACCGTTGTGAACAGCCTACTCGCGCGTTCTGAGCCCGCGGGATGCATTGCAGGTTGTTGCTATCAAACTTAATCAGGCGCAGCGCTGCAACATTGGTTTTATTTTGTTTTCGTGTGATCCTATTATTTCTTCTAAAATAAAAGTAGCCTAAGTTACTCTTTATCACACCAGCTATCTGCCAGTGAAAGTCCCGTCAAAATCGGTCCAGCCATTTCAGAGATTACCCGGAACAAACAGACAGACAGACAGACAGACAGACGGACAGACAGACAGACAAAAATCGTAAAAAAAATTGTTTTGGTATAGGTACCGAGTATACATCCAAATGCACTTAGTAGAAAGCGGTTATTTTAATATTACAAACAGACACTCCAATTTTATTTATATGTATAGATAGATGTATAGACTAGCTGCGGCCCGCGGTGCTACACGTGATTAAGAAGTATGTCCTTTTGCAAATGCACGGTTCCTGTATGCTATCCCATAAGAACAGTGCATTTTTCGGGATAAGAATTTGTCTATGTCGTCATTTTCTGACCCCTAAACTAACACTACCTATGCAAAAAATCATGTCGATCCTTTGCTCTATGAAAAATTAAAATAAATATATGCCACGGGTAGCATACATTTTACCGGGATGAAAAGTAGCCTATGTGCTATTCCAGACTATAATTTATCTCAGTGCCAAATTTCATTTAGATCCGTTCAGCCGTTCCGGCGTTAGTGAGTTACAAACATCCATCCAAACTTTCACATTTATAATATTAATGGGATTAGTGGGATTTAGACAAAACACGGCGTACGCTCAAAAATCTCTGGTCTACCATTTAAACAACATATTCGACTAGAGTTTTTTTAGGCTTAAGTTTTAGCGTAGGCCGTGTGCTGTCTAATTATTCTTATAAGTCTGTGAACACTACTTAAACTATGGAAAAACTAACTATCCCCGAGATAAAATACCGGTACCATTTTATAGGTTATCGCATCCCGCGGTTATGGTAAAATGTGTTATTAATTACCCTATATAGTAATTATCTAATTTGTTATGTCGTTAAGCTACTGTAAATACCTAGTCTACAATCACGGCCCGTCAGTCCAACCAACTTCGCATTAAATATAACATCGAAAAGTGACTTCAGAAAATTTCCATAAAAACGAAGACACTAAAATAATAATCTTGAACAAAGACATTGTGCAAATAGAATAAATTATTCTTCAATACAAACGCAGGCCGGCGGAGACTTCGATAAATAATAGACAAGAGCGTTGTTTTTTTTTTGTCAACATGAAGACCGCTGCTTCGGTAATACTTTTACTTCTATTTATTGGCCTGACCATGGCTCGTCCGAGTCCGGTGTCAAGTGAATCGACAACGGACTCGTCATCCAATGAGGTCCCGATTGTAAAAGTTTTCTCCGCGCTTGTGGGCTCCGGATGCCCCACGGGACTGACCAAATTGAACGGAATGTGTACAGAAGTCGATCGATGAATAAATTATTTTGCTTACTTTTTTATTTATTTTCTTCTTACTTACCTTACCTTATATATGTATATAAGGTTTACGAAACGAATTATATTAAATACTAGCTGTTGCCCGCGACTTCGTCCGCGTGGTATTTAACAAAGACACAACCGTTGGCAACAGCCTGCTCGCGCGTTCTGAGCCCGCGGGACGCATTGCAGGTTGCATATCAAACTTAATCAGGCGCAGCGCTGCAACACTGGTTGTATTTTTTTTTCGTGAGATCCTATTTTTTTTTCTAAAATAAAACTAGCCTAAGTTACTCCTTGTAACATCACCTATCTGCCAGTGAAAGTCCCGTCAAAATTGGTCCAGCCATTTCAGAGATTACCCGGAACAAACAGACAGAAAGACAAACAGAATTTAAAAAAAAAAATGTTGTTTCGGTATAGGTACCGTGTATACATCTAAATGCACTTAGTAAAAAGCGGTTATTTTAATATTACAAACAGACACTCCAGTTTTATTTATTCGTATAGATTTTAACAGATGAATCAGTTATATGGGTCACGTTGAGTATTAAATAATTGTACCTACTTAAATGATGTTTGATTTTTTCGTTGACAAGGCGAACCATTAGCGGTTGGCCGTGCGTTCGGTACGAGGTGTAATTTTTCTTAACTGTAAATAAGGATTTATTTTTTCAGTAATGTTTTCTTTATAACCAACTATTGGGCCTGTTAAAATGTTATTATTGTTATACCTTATATAAGGTGTACCTAACAACAATAGAGTTAAATAATTTAACGGTAGGTCAAAAAGACCACATTGCCAATAAGTAGATAATCTATACAAATAAATAAAATTGGAGTGTCTGTTTGTAATATTAAAATAACCACTTTTTACTAACACACACGGTTCATATACCAAAACGACACTTTTTAAAATGTTCGTCCGTCTGACTTGTTTCGGCTAATCTCTGGAAATGGCTGGATCGATTTTGAGGGGACTTTCACAGGCAGATAGCTGATGTAACAAGGAGTAACTTGGGCTACTTTTATTTTAGAAAAACAATTTTGTTAAATACCACGCGGATGAAGTCGCTTGTAATAAATAAGTAATCAGGTAGGTATATCAATTATTTGAAATTTTAAAACCAACACTACACGTAAATGGTTAGGTTTTTTAAAAAAATATAATAAAAAACACATAACCCGACTGTAAAACTATTTCGCTGAAAAACAAAACAAGCTCTAGAATCTTGTATATGCAGAATCTATCATGAATTTTTTTTTTTCGATTCCTACCTTGATGTTATTAAGGTCTTACAAATGAGGAAATGCAAACAATAATTTATTTTTAATCATTTCAAAGGTAGCTATCATTAAAACCCAATTAAGGTAATATCAATTAAGATAAGAAGTAGGTACGCATTTCTATGAACGGCAACTAGCAGGTACATGAATTTAAATTAAAACAGTGAAACTTACTTATGTAAAACAGTGAAACTTACTTTTTATGGTTTCCTCTTCAGAGGAAATTTGTCATTAAAGTATCCACCACTTTACTGATAAAGTAAATAGACTCAGTCTATGTATTAGGGCAGCATATAATCTATTATATAGTTAAGTTTTTCTTATTATTGGCATAATGCCTACAAACGATGATGCCATTTTTGACCGACTTCAAAAAGAGTTCTCAATGCGATTGTATTTTTTTTTATGTTTCATGTTACTATCTGTAGCGAGCATAATATCCACGGATCGTTATCTTCTTGCGTATCGTGGTCGGACTTTTACAAAACACTCTGATCTATATATAGCTCTCAAATCATATTAGTTACGCTGACCAAGAAACATAAAGTTTGATGCAGATGAAATCCGGCCTAGGACTTGGGTGACTGCCAATAAGCACAATATTGTCTGGTGTCAGACTTGCCTGCGTGGTGACGCAACGAATGGCTAGCAACATCGCATATCAATACGTCAAGTGCGAGATTATTCGTAAGCTAACCGTTTACTTTATAGTCTACCGTATTCACACATTTTGTATGGAGAGTTGAGAGTTTAAAATACCGCCTGCTAGAGGCGCGTTCAATTCTCCATACGAAATGTGTATAAAGTGATAAACTCTGCTACTGTCGGTGGGCAAATAACGATCCGAGTTAATAGTTTCCACACATTTTGGAATGAAATAAAATTCAACAAGGTTTTTTAATAATTTAACTTTATTACTCAACAAATTCAATAAAAAAACTGTTAATTAAATACCTAAAAAACATAGCCTAATATATGTTCGAATAAATTCTTCATTTGCCAATACTAAGAGTGCTCCCAGCACTTCTAAGCCCCTCAATCACCAAAACCTATGATCCCAAACATCAATAATCCCAGACCCCAAACATCAAATACTCGTTCAAATGACCAATGAGTCCATCCAATCTTGCCCCAAGACTACTACTACTAGACGACTACTAAATAGGAATATTAATGTCCCAGGGGTCATTGACGGCAGGGGTCTAGGGGTCATTAATATTAGGGGGTCTTGAGGGTCCCTGATGTTAGGAGTCTAAGGATCATTAATATTACGGGGTCTTGCGGATCAATGATGTTAGGGGTCTCGGGGTCATTGATGTACCGGGTCCACGTATCACGCACACATCCTTGACAGTCTTTATCGTCCCCAAATGTCAACCAGGTAGTAATAACCATACCCTCGCGCTGATGTCACTCGGATTGTCACGTTGTTCCGCCCCAGACCCCCGGCGGCGATGGCGGGGGACGCGTACTGGGTGTACCCGACCTCCGAGGCCCGGACCAACGAGATCCTGGTGGTGGCGTTGCCGCGGAAGATCACGTCCTGGTACTGTACCGTGTTCGGAATGGCTGGCTGGTAGACGTAGGTCCTGGATTATAAAAAAAGAGTTCACATATACATTGTAGCCTACTGACAATATATTCGGAATCTGAATCAGATTTTTTTCTCATGTAATCGTCAAAATCGTAAAAAAGTTTACACAATGCTAAGCTACAACTTTACCACCCGTTCGGAATGCCGTTCCTGAGGAGAAGAACGGGCAAGAAACTCCATGGTTGCTCTTTTTAAAAAGATCTTTATATAGATAAATATAAACTACAGGAAAGCCGCTTCAAGCCAAACGTCTTACCTGTAAAGCAATTTATCACCCGCTATAACATATCCTACACTCAAGTTAGCTCTGGATGAGACCGCTTTGATGATAGAGGAATGGCTGAACGCAGCCAGCGCCGAGATCACCACGAGAACAAGCAACCCCTTCATCTTGAATATACCAAAGGAAAAAAACAATTATATAAAGAAAAAAAATGTACTTAACATGTTCACGGCGGCTATAGGTCTATAAAGCCTCGTACAAAGACAGCTAGGAAAAACATAAACTTCTCTCCTCCATCCATCCTTCCAAATAAAAAAAATAATTTCCCAAATCGGTTCATAAATGACGGAGTTCTGAGTTAACAAACATAAAGAAAATACAATCGAATTTTAATCAAAATACAATTCTTTTTTAACTGACTCATAAAAAAAACAACCGAATTGAAAACCTCCTCCTTTTTGAAGTCGGTTAAAACAGGAGGATTTTCTCAATTCGATTGTACTATTTAATATCCAAGTTGGTTAAAAATTAACTTACCTTCTGTAAATAATAAAAAACTTTCGATTACGCCAATTTTCTTAAACGAACGTTCAACCAATCTAGAGCACTTCTACTGAGGCAATACTACAAACATCTCTAGTGTATATTTATAACACAAATATAGATAAGATGGCTGTTATCAATGACTCATGTACTTATCTATTACTGAGAACAATCCATTAAGTTCTTAATGATTCCATAGAAAAACAGTATAGTGCCTACATACTTAGGAATTAATAAAGAAAGGCTCCACGAGCGTAGGCTGCTGTATATATGATCCTACTAGCTGCGCCCCACGGTGTTACCCGCGATTAAAAAGTATGTCCTCTACGTCCATTTGCAAATGCACGGTTCCTGTATACTATCCCATAGGAACCGCACATTTTCCGGGATAAAAATTAGCTTATGTCATTTTCTGACCCCTAAACTACCACTACCTATGCAAAAAATCATGTGGATCCTTTGCTCTATGAAAAATTAAAACACATCTATCCCACGGGAACAATACATTTTACCGGGGTAAAAAGTAGCCTATGTGCTATTCCAGACTAAAATCTATCTCTGTGCCAAATTTCATCCAGATCCGTTCAGCCGTTCTGGCGTGATTGAGTAACAAACATCCATCCATCCAAACTTTCACATTTATAATATTAGTGGGATGAACATAGAACAAAGAAAAAGTAGCTAAAACATTATAGTCTTTGTTGCCGGCTCCTTTTGGAGGAGCCAACATGTTGAACCATTTCATAGATTGAATGACGAACGTGGACATAATCGACGAGAATAATATATCGGCAATTTAATTGAATAACTGCAAAATAGGACCACCATATTGAGTTTCTTGTCCGATTTTCTCCGTTGAGGTCGCGTTGTCCGGTTGTGGAATTAACAGAACATTCATTGTTTGCACACAATAATGGGACCGAGGGTTTCAGGGGCGTTCCCATTGAGTTGACACTTTTTTTTTCAGGGTGAGTTATAATTAAGGTCATCAATTTTGAGTTACGTTGGTGTTGAAATAAAACTATTTTTTAAGGATTTTATCGCGTTTATTTTTTGTTTTTACGTTCCCGACATTTCGGCTGCTATACAGCAACCACGGTCACGGGGGGACTGAGGTGGTTGCGTCCTAGTGTCAGAGTTTGACGAGGGTATCCTCATATTTTGTTGTTGCTTGCGGTCCGATCTACGCAGAAAGAGTTTACTGTGTCTTGATGTCTTGCAATGGTACGCTTGGTTTTGGATTTCATGATATTTACTACTGGATCCCAAGTCTGTGGATCCCAAGTCGGTGGTGAACCCAGCCATCTTCCCTATTGAAATTAGGATGATTTTTAATTTGAATGGCCCGCGTATCATCCTTGGTCGGAATCGCTGTTCTTTTGCGAGGATCTGTGGCTTCTCAAATCTGATATAATGTTTAAAAATATTACGTTGGTGTATAAGTCACAATATTTGTCGAAAAAGCCAAGTTTACCATTTGTCAAGTCAGAGGTGATGGCGTTCTGCCAAGCGCAATTCTGGTCTGCAATTTAACTTTATTGGAACGAAAACTGCTGTGTGGGCACTGAAATAAGTATTCCTTGTAATGCTGCGCCTGGACATTTCGGGCATAAAGCTTTATTATGTTTTTTTTAAGAGTATGAACTATCCCATAGATGACATGTCACTTCACTGGACTTTATGTAATCCAAGTTCCATTTAACTATGCGTCGTGATCAGTTTATTTTTTTTTATCGGTTGCTAACACAATCGATTCATAATCGAATAGCAACCGCATAGTAGCTGTCACTTTTGACAGATATGGTATGGGATATCTGTCAAAAGTGACAGTTACTATGCGGTTGCTGTTCGATTATGAATCGATTGTGTTAGCAGACTTGGGCCCAGCTACACCGACCCACGTCTTAATTACCCTTAAATTATTAAAAAAGAACATTAGAACAAAGGAATAAAGTTCTTCAGCCAGACATCAGTCACATCTTATTCTCGAACACAAAAGCAACACAGATTCATATTTCAAAAACGAAATTTGAACGTGGAACTGGGCGCTTCGGCGCGTTGTAAGTTTAAAATTGCTTCCCATTCAAATGGCGGCCGCGGCTACACAATGGCCGTAGTGTGCAACCGGAAAGTACCTATAGAAATAAAAACCAACTATAAGTATTTTATACGACAGACGTGGCAGGTCAGATGACGAATAAGTTGTTTGTTGGCCACCTTTGTAACATAATATAATATAATAATATCGCCAGAAGAACGCACCAACTGTACGGTCCCACAATAAGCAACGCTTGTATTATAGGTACCGTACAATGCGTCTGAAGGTGAACTCAGTATGTGTGTATGTATTAAACATCCGTGACTCGAATCCAAATATTCATGCTCATCACACAAAGCTTGACCCTACCAGGATTCGAACCCGGGAACCGCGATGCAGAAAGCAGGGCTAATTAGGTCGTCGAACATGCAAAGACAGATTAAATTGGGTTAGAACACTTTCTTATTAGACAGTGCGAGTCGAAATTGTTACGGTCTGGCTGCAACGCATTTATTTCCCTGTAATTATTAATCTATTAGCAGTGACAGCCAAGTTGGTTGTACGCTTGCCTCGGTAACGAGGATCGCAATCGCACCTCTGGCATTTCTGGAGTTCATGTGCGAATCTCATTTTCAACCATGATTCTCACTTGCTAAACGGTCAAGGAAAACATCGCGAGGAAATCTGAGAGAGCCCCTCGAAAGACGTGTGAAATCCACAAACCCGCACTGGGCCAGCGTGGTGGACAATGGCCTAATCCCCCTCGCATTGAGGGGAGGCCCTTGCCTAACAGTGGGACATTAAAAGGGCTGGTATTATATTATTATTAATCTATTCTATTTCGGTATCGGTCCACCTTGTTAAATCTAATTCCAACTCTACTGGTGGTAGGCTTCGGCCGTGGTTAGTCACCACCCACTGAACAAAGCTATGTCGCCAAGCGGCCTAGCCGTGTTCCGGCATGATGTTCGGTGTTGCCATTCATGGATGGCGGGTCAGATCAGCTGCGCTGCATGTGCCTAGTGAATGTAGCGTCTCGATCTACTGCCGCCTTCCTACCTAGGCAAGTATGCTCCATCGTAGATCTCATCGTCACTTACCATCAGGTGAGATCGAGATCAAATACTTGCCTATAATGTAATAAAAATAAAATTCCAATGTCCAATTATTAATCACATGAATCATATATATTTATTTTGTCCCTAGGCGGTGTCAGACGATATGCTGGTGGAACTGAAGGCTTGCTTTATGGAGGCATACGATGACAACCAGGATGGCAAGATTGATATACGAGAGGTAAGCATAAACATACTAATCTGCGTGTGAGCGGCTAGTGACCCTGCTTTCTGTGGTTTATTTTATACCACGAAGGTTACTTACCTAGTTGGTTTCCGAACGTATAATTGAAGAATGTTAATTTGTTTCAGTTGGCACAACTGCTTCCGATGGAGGAGAACTTCCTCCTGCTCTTCAGATTCGACAACCCATTGGAATCCAGCGTGGAATTCATGAAGGTAATACCGAGTGTATAACAATGGAGTTGTTTCTGTACTGAATTATTTCTGCCAATCACAGAGGGAGGGGTCTGTAAACACGTAGGTACAGCACGCAACTAAGTATGTGTGCACACAAGTGCAAAATAAAATCATGTCCATACACACATACTAAGGAAAACCCTACACACAAAACCTAGTAGTTTGTTAGAGCGATTCGGAAAAGCTAGGTATTTGTCAACACTATATGACGTCACAATTTTGATACGTCGATTTAAAAAAAGAACCCTACAAAATGACAGTTGTGAATTTGGCGAACCATTTTATTTGACATACGCATTACGCCATTTTCATTTCATCATGTCACATCCATTATTTTATTTATAATGTGTATTTATTGAATGTGTTATTGATATTAATTACTTGACATTGGCAAAATATATATTAAATGACAATCCTATATCTTACGCGTGGATCCTCGGGTGAAATGTAAAATTTATATTAAAATTTTACAACTCACCCGAGGATTCACGCGTGAGATTGTGAGATTGGTGTTACAGAATACCACTACTGGTTGATGATCGACACTGTTTCCAGATTTGGCGGGAATACGACACCGATGGGAGCGGCTACATAGAGGCCGACGAACTGAAGGTAAATAAGGTGTCGCCGATGTGAGAAACAGCTAGCAAAGTAAATAAACTCTTTGTAAATAGGTTTTGGACGTGTCTCGCCTCTGAATAAGATTACATTTTAATATACCTAGCTATACGTAGCTCGTGCTTTTGTACCTTACTATCTGTCCCGGCGTACTTCGTACCACCTCAGAATCAAATGTATTAGAAATAAATTATGTCTATTAATATTATTATTTTAGTTAATTTTTCACATGTTTTAATAGCCAGTTATTCTGCTATTCGGGGCAGAGACAAATAAAAAAAATCAAAGATAAAATTATTTGTTTTATGTATATAGACGCCTATGCATACATTTTAGTGATGTAATAATTTGCAGATAAGGGATCGTCCATCATTCACGTGAGGCTTGAAAGAGGGGGATTCGGGAAACGTCACGAAATATCACAAGGGGTCGGGGGAGGGGGGTGTAGTGATATATCACGTGTATTTAATTTATCGTCGAACTCGCGATTTCGAAACAAACTGCAACCTTAATGTCTCTCTGGGCATTTTTATCAGGGTGCCTACCTTATTTTCCAGATATAAATTAGATTATACCTGTCGTAAGTCTACAAATGCTTATCTTTTCCTCTCATAGAATTTTCTCCGGGACCTTCTGAAGGAGGCGAAGAAAATCAACGACGTATCGGAAGACAAGCTCATTGAGTATACCGACACCATGGTAAACTACTTAGATTATATATAACATAGATAACATGACAGTGTAGCCGCAAATTGAATATAAATCTATAGGATTTTTCTGCCATTTCACCAAAAAAAAAGTTGCTACTTATTGACAGCGACTGACAAATAAAATACTCAGCCCTAGTGAAGGGGCTGAAAAAAAAACGATCTGTCATTCATCATCGACAAAGTTATTCATTTTGTACAATGACTTTCAATATTAATTTATTTAGTTCCTTAATTTTAACAGCTCCAAGTATTCGACTCCAACAAAGACGGCCGGTTACAACTTTCGGAAATGGCGAAGTGAGTATCGTAAAATGCAATACCTACTTAAGTAGTATGAATTATATTTTTACGTAAGATAGTATGATGGTAATAGGAGCTGCAGATGCAGGATTTTATACTAAATGGTTCTTAACACGCTCACTTTTACTGAATTAAAATAAAATAAGTATTTATATATACTCGTATCGCTATGTTCGCGTGTTGCAGACTACTGCCCGTCAAAGAGAACTTCCTCTGCAGACAAGTGTTCAAGGTGAGTGACACTTCATTTCCCGCCGTTTTCTTCCACCTGTCCGCCATTTTGACAAAACATTAACTAACATTGTAGGACTAGGTAATCAAACAAATAATTTAAAATATCAGCCATCGTTTTTTTTTCATACCATAGACAACAATGCTTCAATACTTATACTATGTTATCAACTTTACCATAACTTAATCATTCATCTTAGCCCACAAAATTTAAAGTGTGAGAACAAAAGTCGATTTTCCATAAAAATCCTGAAACGCAGTATGAGAGTTTTAACAGCTCCGCGAAGATCTTCCCTTTTCCAATAAAATTAAGAAAGACATTGTAAATTGATTGAACAGTACCTACATTACTTATTACATTATCAATGTCAAACTTATTCCAATCAAAGATATATATTTTTTATACCCTGCCATTTGAATCGAGACCCCGCCAAAGCATGTTTTTTTTCTGGTCAAGATGTAGTTTTTTTTATTAATTAGGCACTTGTCAGCTTACGTTTCGTTGTTCAAATATTATTGCAAGCCATTAACATAGATTTTAGTAACAATGCATAATTATGTTCACATTTCCTTTTCATAGTATTATTTTTGCTAACTAACCATCTGGCATAAACATTTTTACCAATAAACACCGCACAGATTCTTACCGTAAAATCTTACCGAATGAGATATTTCTTTTTTATGTCAATAACGTGCGGCGCTCTTCTCTGTATGTATGTGAGGGATACTTTTTTAAATATTAGCTTAATTCTAATTTTAAATTTTAATAAAATATGTACATAAACAATAATGAATTTAATTTAACATTAATTTAAAAAAATACTGTCACGAACGCTTTTTTATGTTTTTTTTTAAGTATTTCCCGAACAGGGATGGATCCAGGATTTCGTGAAGGGGTTTGTTTGGGCGACAATTTTTGTGTGGTTTTACCTATCATTCAGAGATAAATGATAAATCGGTCGCAATAATCGCACCTTCTCCCGTGGGGAAAGCAGATAAAAAATTACTATGAAAGCATAATTATAATACTAATTACTTCCTAATTTAAATAATTTTTGTGTTAAGTTTCAACATTTCTGATAGATTTCGTGACAGCATCGACACTAAAACGACATTGTTTAATAAAAAATAAATCTAGTTAATAACTACAATGAGCACGTTCTTTCTAGTTTGTATGCTTATCCGTCAGTCTGTCTGTCTATACACTAACGCTTGTGTCTGCACTTCGCACGCATAGGAGGGCATGGAGGTAAGTCCTCACTACTATTGCTTGATAGTATTTTGTAAACAGAGTCATTCAGAAGCGGTATACTAAGCCCTGAAGCTGTCTTTAGCACGTTTGTAATCATTATGTGAAGTCAGAATTTCGATATGTCACTTAAAAAAAATATGTTTTTTTTTTAAATTGAGATTCTGACTTCACGTCACTCCAAGGCTCCTAGTATACCCTTTCTGAATAACCTTTAAAAAACGATAATTATATATGTGCACGCACTAACAATCTCAATACCTTAATATTATATACTCATACATGAAAGGCATATATCTATACATCTATACATATAAATAAAATTGGAGTGTCTGTTTGTAATATTAAAATAACCGCTTTTTACTTAGTGCATTTTGATATATACACGTTACCTATACCGAAACAATTTTTTTTACAATTTTTGTCTGTCTGTCTGTTTGTTCCGGCTAATCTCTGAAATGGCTGGACCGATTTTGACGGGACTTTCACTGGCAGATAGCTGATGTAACAAGGAGTAACTTAGGCTACTTTTATTTTAGAAAAAAAAATAGTATCTCACGAAAAAAAATTAAAACCAATGTTGCAGCGCAGCGCCTGATTAAGTTTCATAGCAACAACCTGCAATGCGTCCCGCGGGCTCAAATGGGCGAGCAAGCTGTTGTCAACGGTTGTCTTTGTTAAATACCACGCGGACGAAGTCGCGGGCAACAGCTAGTGTATATATATGTAACACTTACGTATTGCCATAAACAATAAAGTCTTAAGTTGCTAAAGTAATAAGTACAAATTAATATTCCTTTGGTCTTTAAGCCCTTACTAAATTTGACGATATGGCTTACAATAGGTCCCTAACGATACGCACAACAAAACAGGGCCGTATTTAACCTATTAGATGCCCTGGCACTTTGAAGTAATGGGGCCCCTATAACTATGACAGCGACTGGGCCCCTTAATGGTCTTTGTTTGTCTAAAATATATCAGGGTGCATCTCTAATGCTTAAAAAATAATCTACGTATTTGTAAAATATGTAAGCGTTACTTTACGTATCGATTATATTATAATGACCTATTAATTTAATGTAGTTACATAAAAATGTATGAGAGATATAAAAATAAATTTAGAATTTTGTATTTTCAACTTTTGAGGGGGCCCCATGGCCAGAGTGGCCAATTGTGAAAGGCAAGTTGGCTAGTTATTGATATATAAAAGTTGGTAGGGAACATACCGTGACTCAAACTGTGCCGTTGAAAGATGCATTTATTTGTACAATTCCATTTTTTTTTTCCACTTATTAAGAAAACTTTATTTATTCCTTTTACGTCGTCGTTTTGTCTAGCTTACTAAAATATTAGAAGCATACTAAATACCTATATATTCGCGAAACTGCTTAAAATAACCACGTTGTATTTTGGCGCCCATCGTGGGACTTACGACTCCTTTATATTTGTTGTGACACTAATATCTGCGAATGTTTTCTTTTATCAGGGCGCTACCAAACTAACGAAGGACGACATTGAGAGGGTCTTCTCATTATACGACAGGGTAAGGCGTTATTTGTACGCTATTTATTACATTATTGTGATTATGTATCAACATGTTTTTTTTTTCAATTTGGCATAACCATAGGTATTTTGCCAGTGTCAAGTAATATAAATTATTTCAGCTTTCGAGAATATGCACAGGCCCAAAGGCTAGGCCCAAGTAAAACACCTCCCCCCCCCATCCCTCAATCAGTGAAGTGATGGATACTTTACTGAAAGATTTTTTATGGACTTTTTGTGAGAAACTGAAAAGCCAAGATTCGTCACTCTGTTTCAATTACCTACACTCGTGCACTTTACCGCACCCATAATGGTTAATATTCCACTTATATCACTCACTATAACTCGCAGGAACACTAGTTTTTGAAATTAAATCATAGCTGACGCCACCACTTTTCAGTTTCCCGCCAAAAAGTCTCCATCAACATTTTGTCCCTACGCGATAACAAACACAAGTTCTTTTTTTTAAATAAGTTTTTTTTATTGGACTCCAGGCTACTTTAATAGACAAAAATCATTTTTATAACCTATATCAGTACTGTGACCGCCAAATTTATAAAAAGTTATAATGGATTATAGTGGCATTATAACCAATTTTTCAGAGGAAAAAATGAGTTATAATAGCTTTATAATCCATTATAACTTTCTATAAATTTTCAAACCAGTTGTGTGATGCATACGTTATAATATAAAGTTAATGATAATGTGAGAGCATTAGTCATGTAATGTATTAATAAAATGTAATGAAGCCTCTTGGTAAATACGCCAAATTGAGTTTCATAATGGCCGCTAACTGTGTCGTCGCTCATTACAAACCTAATTTCACTTTCAGGATAACAATGGCTCAATCGAAAACGAAGAACTGCGGGGGTTTCTGAAAGACTTATTAGAATTAGTTAAAAAGGTTCGTATGTTGAGTACCCAATATAAAGGTTTACAGATAATAAGTTGAAGTCACAATATGTTAGGCGCCAATTTAAATAGCGGCACCCAACGTGGGATTTTGTTGTATATGTAAAAAATACCCGAATAAGATTTCTCTACAAAATCTCTCAATTTCGACATCACAGCCTTATCTACATAAATTATACTTCGAACCCGGGACTCTCAGCGCAGGAAGCAGGGTCACTGCCAACTGCGTTAATAAGGTCGTCAATTGAATGTTTTGAATACCGTCCGCTAGAGGCGCTGTTCAATTCTCCATACGACGTGTCTAAATATGTAGACTAAAAAGTATTTATTAAGTATGGGGTCGAGTCACCTTCGTCCGTAGGAGAATTAAATACCCTCGAGATACCCTACACGTGACCCTGGGTGGTGCCAACTAGGTGACAACTCTACTGGTGGTAGGCTTCGGCCGAGGTTAGTCACCACCCACTGAACAAAGCCATGTCGCCAAGCGACCTAGCCGTGTTCCGGCATGATGTTCGGTGTTGCCATTCATGGATGGCGGGTCAGATCAGCTGCGCTGCATGTGCCTAGTGAATGTAGCGTCTCGATCTACTGCCGCCTTCCTACCTAGGCAAGTATGCTCCATCGTAGATCTCATCATCACTTACCATCAGGTGAGATCGAGATCAAATACATGCCTATAATGTAATAAAAAAAAAAATACGGTTAGCTTAGGGATAATATAGGACTTGACGTACTGTATTCTGTTCTAGGACTACGACGCTCAAGACCTTCTAGAATTCGAAGAAACCATCCTCCAAGGGGTTGAATACAGCAGCGAAGGCAAGATAAGTAGGAAACAGCTCACGATGATCCTCCTGGCGCTGGCCAAGCATCACCAAGAGGAGGAACCGGCCACGCCGTAAGCGTATCACATCTTAGCTGTCACTCCGTCCCGATATCCGTACGAATTTCTAGTGTCATACCCCTTTGACGTTTCTAGGGCTGGGATAAATCGTTTTTGTGATATTAGTCGATTTATGCGATTTATTTCGTCTCGATTGTTGATCGTCGATTAATTTAATAGACTAATTACAGACTACAGTTTAATAGACTAATTACTTTGTTTTTGTTAGCTACACATTGTTTTTTTTTTCATAAAAATTATAACCTTCATTTATGTATTTTCTTTTTTTTTAATAGTTATGCATAGTTTATGTGACACAATTATAACCTTCATAATATGTCAGTATTTATTTTCTAAATTATGATTGAGAGTTGGTAGTTGGTACTTAGCCATAATAAAAGCATTGCTTAAATTGTAACCACATAGTTGGTGTGTTAGTTTGGCGATATTTATTAACTTATTGCTTATTTATTTTGTTTCGTTATTATACCTACCTATAGTATGTACTATTTATTGAATAATTTGAAAAAATCAAGTGCAAATAACTTAAATTAGAGAATGTTACACATTATATTTACTATATCATGAACGCCAAATCGTATGCCAAATATTTTACCTAGCTGTTTGATTGTAACATTTGGTTTGAATGAGATTAGACAGCACATCAATTGCGAGATTATTCATAAACCGTATATTCTACGTATTTAAACATTTTGTATAGAAAACTGAAAGTTTAAAATACCGTTCGCTAGAGGCGCTGTTCAATTTTCCATACAAAGTGTCGAAATACGTAGACTATAAAGTATACGGTTAGCTTACAAATAATCTCGCACTTGACGTACTGAATACCAGATCGGACTACTCGGCTCTTAAAATAGAATCGATTTTAAATATTTCTCCGTTACAAAGCTGTCAAATGTCACTATAATCACAGACTTATTAGAACATTCAGACAATACGCGGCATACGCTAAAAGTGAGGCCAAAAACAACTCTAGTCCATCATGTTATTTAAATGATAAATGGTGTTATTTATGGGTCTGATTATTCTAACAAGCACGTGATTATACCTACCCACTTATAATGTATTTTCATAAAAATATTTTTATAACTTTCAATTTATAAGTCCTTAATTATCAACTCTTATTCTAAGTAATAAGCAAACATATCATTCCAAAGCACTTCTCGCAATACAAGAACCTTTTTTTTTATAAACGATGAATGAGAACGTTGTGAGGAAACTTGCATGTCCGAGAGAACTCCTCGAAAGTCGTGTGAAGTCCGCGAACCCGCATAGGGCAGCCTGGTGGACTACGGCCTAATCCCCCTCGCGTTGATAGGTTGCCTGTGCCCGATAGGCTGGTATTATATTTTTTATTAGAAAATACTTGCGCACCTAAGCAGACTTACCACCTAACAATAAAAATATCAATTTTGAGCGAAGAGTACATTTAGGAAATGGAATAGGAGTAAACCAAACAAAGGCTAGTTAGTGTACACTCTGACACAGCAAACTAGATCCATAAAAAAAAATTGCCTCTAACTTTTTGCATGCCAGTATTAGATGTAAATAAAAATCGTTGGCCGAACTCAAACAAAAGAGAGATCGTTCAGCTTTTTACTTTTCACGTTCTTTATAATTAAAAAGTAAGTAGTTATATGGGATTCATAGCGCCTGAGAAAACAGAAGACGGTCAGCATTATATATACCTATTTAAAAAAAAAACGCGGAGCACAGAACACTGCATATGTTGGGCTCTTAGAATCACAGAGCAGACAATTTGTTTTGTTTGCTCCCTCGCATACGTAAAGTTATATAACAAGGAAGGCGCGGTGTGGGTGAATTGGAATCGCCTCCCACTCTTTCCTCCTTAGATGTGTCAGATGCACAAACAATTATTGGTCGTGTAGATAGGCTTTATAATAAAAAAAAAAAACAAATAAATAAGTCGGCAGTACTTGTATTTTTTATCTGATCAGAATTTTTTTACTGTTTAGATACAAATATGATTTTCTTAAACAAACCTAAATGTTAATTATTTGAATTAAAGTATGTACTGGACGCGTCTAATAAAATGTATGAATTTGGCATGCGCAGAGTCGGTGCATCTTATCTTTGCTCATTTTATTTGATGCAACCTTTGTGTGAGTAACATTTTTACAAACTGCTAGAAAACCTTTTTTTTCTGGTGATGACAATATAAAACTTCTTTAAATCTCCTTGTTGTTATAATATAAATAATAGTTACTTGATGGAGTTAATAGATTTTAACTATTTTTTGTCACTGAAGTAATATAAGTATCTAAATAGTTAGATATGTTTATTTTTTGTTAATCAAAAAAATAATGTGATGTTAATTAGTGTTTTGATAAAAACATGGTTATGACTAGAAAAATGAAAATAAGTAACCTATGGTAAAGGTTTAAGTAAGAAGTACCCTTCTGGATAAAAAATGGGATTATGAAATGCGGCTCATCTTGCACACTTTGTATGGGGAACCATAGATAAGTGGGGAACTGAATGTTTGAAATACTGTCTGCTAGAGGCGCTGTTCAATCTGCCATAAAAAAAATACAAATCCATAGACTATAAACATTACAGTTAGCTTACAAATAAATTTTCACAAGAAGCTCTTACAGCATAGATGAGTTGCATTTCATAATCCTATCATTTATTCGAACAGGTTACACCAACTTACTTATTTTTCATAAATCAATGTGTGCCGTAGTATTTGATTACACTTTTCCGGTCATTGTTACTCAAATCGGTGTTATATATTAAAATAAATAAAAAAATATAGCTATGTCGTTGAATTTTTCCTGATTGTGTGTAGCGGCCTTGGGTGTATTTTGTTTTTTTTTTGTATTATTATTATTACTGTATATGTACTTTACCTACGTATTTACCTATAAATCTGTGTTGTGATCGTAGTTTTTAACGTGTAGCTTTAAATATCTACGTGCTGAAGAGTTTCAACAGAATTAATCAGGCATAATAAAACTATTCATAGAACGAAATCAGAATTGTATTGTAAGAACTATTTATTATGAAGTTTGGTTAGTACACCAACCAATGGAAAACAATTATTTCAATGACATTAATTAATAAACTTACCCTAAAAAAATTAGATATTTATCCCGTCGCGTGGCACTAAACGTTAAAATGTAAGTTTGGAATACGGCGATATAATTTGTTATAAAATGTTTATATTTATAAACTGGTGTTTTATTTTCCTGAATCAAATCTGAGAGAGATCAGAGCGCAAAATTATTAAAAAACGTTTTCTATATCATTGTATGAAAGGTCTTAAAGGCAGTTTTTTTTTCGGTTCTATTTTTTTTATGCTTGTTACCTCAAATCTCCGTTTTTTATGAACCGATTTGGAAACTTATTTGTTTATATGAAAGGATATGCTTAACGATTGGTCCAATTTTTTCAAAAAATTGTTCTGATCATGGGATTCATGAGGAATTGAGAGGACTCCTCAAATTTTATAGGCATACCTATAGCAATTTTGATATTTTCATCATTTATGTTTGAAAACGGCTACAAAATGCTGCCACAAATTTTCAGTGTGAAAATAATGGTTATTCGTTATTTCGTTATATATAAGTAAAGTTCATCAGTACCGATGATGATGATAATGATGTAGATGACGATGATGATAATGAAATGAATCCGCTACTTCTATGAGTAAAGCTATGGATACTTTACTAAAAATCTTGGAGGAATCGAAAAGTCAAGCCATAATATTCTATTTTAATTTATTTCACTCGTGCAAATTTATGAACACATAATGGTTAAAATATTACTAATATTACATTATAATATCAAAGAAACACAATTATTAAGAATATAAAACAAAATTGATAACTTCACTGTTCAACTTCCCGCCAAAAAGTTCCATGGGAGGGGTTTTAACGGGTTTTGCGTTTAGTGCACGCTTCATACCTTCCGACATCGCATGAAATCAGATACTTTGAAATACGAAATTATATAAACTTTCCATTTTATTATCATTTTATACTTGATAGTGGCAAAATACCAAAGAAGGTAATATCCAAAATCCTTGAGACCCCACATTGTTTTAAAAGTTTTAAAGCAAGAAGAAATATTAATTATTTCTACAGATTATATCACGATAGAACGCAGAGCGTGGTATCCAAAAAAATATTTTTGAATTGTAAAATATTAGTTTGATATTTAAATATTAATAATTGCGAACATGAGTGTAGGCATTTCAAGATTTTCAAGATCGTATTTCTCGATGCTAACAATTCCACCGATGCTAACAAATGGAATTCATGAAAACCTCAATGTGAACTAAACCATAGAATTAGAATAACCTTCTTGGACTGAAACTATTACTTCAACTCAGAAGCTTCAAAAGGCTACTATCCGCAACCGCAAAACCCAAATTTAAAAGCCAACTGCCTAAACCCGCCCCGCCCTACCTGACTGCCACCCTCCCGCAGATAGCCGGCGGCCATTAAAAATAAAATTGTCGAGCGAACAGCGAAAGCGTGTTAGTAGCGTGCGTCGTGCTAGGATTTTACCTTAGCGTAGTAAATAATTTAAAAAACACCATGGGTGTTGACGTTGAAACGATCTCACCTGGAGACGGTAAGTAACATTATATTCAGTTCCTATCCATTCCGAATTATATTCATTTTTTTGTAAGACGCGTGCGTGTCTTAACCATTTTCCGTTTTCCTTTTGATGCTTTCCTAATCCTGAAATCGATTAGAACTGTATATAAACTTAATTAATGTACTATATGTCAAATTAATTACGTTTTTATCGGAACCAATTAGGTTAATTATCGTAATCTTGAAATATTTTTGATGCCGAACGCCAACGCACCCTAGCCTTATAATTATCATGTATGGGGCATGTAAATTGCACACGCGATGACTATTCTGTTTTCATAATGATATGAATTTTGAATTGTATTTATTCATTTTCTTCGTTGTCATTAGGACTTTCCTTATCTTAAAAAGACTTGCTTACAAAATTAACTATTTATATGATGATGTCATTTACGTAGGATTATATTATGATCATATTTTGCAAAAGATTCCCCCAGATTATTTTTAATTAGATTGCAGTAGTTTGTCTGTAGTCTGCCTTGCGAGACTGCCTCGAGCCATAACTCGCGCGACAGCCTCATTTTCCATATATTTGGCGAAGCGCCGCGAGCGTTTGGCTATGGTGGGCCACTTCACATACCATACTGAACGTTCAGCATTTTGGTTAATCAGTTCATGTATTTTTATCAAGATTGTTTATATTTCCAGAATCAACATACCCCAAAGCGGGACAGACTGTGGTGGTGCACTACACAGGCACCCTGACCAATGGGAAAAAGTTTGATTCGTCCCGTGACCGTGGCAAGCCCTTCAAGTTCAGGATCGGCAAGGGAGAGGTCATCAAGGGCTGGGATCAAGGTGTTGCCAAGGTATTTATTTTTAAATTACACAACTCTTAAATTGACTCACATCTTGACAATATAGTAATATAGGTAGCATTATAGGTATGAAATTCTGTCAGAATTTCAATAAATTCCATATTTTAAAAATTACAATCTATTTCCATTCTATTTTGAGTGTTGTCTTGGATGGGGCCTGTTCTTATACATTTACTTTGATATATTGGATAATATCTGAGCCCTTATAGGAATGGGCCCTTGGGTGGTCAAAATTTCATGTCAAGTATATTTAGATGGCTTCTACATGGTTAGATCAACCAACATAACATAAGATGTAATGAAATTCACTGGACTAGCTCTTGTTTATAACTGTCCATTGTGTGGTTGATCTGAACACATCTAATTAATAGCACATGAAAATGGAAATAATAATTGTAATATATAGTTTTACATAGTAGAAACGGTAGATTTTCTTATATTTGTCACTCAGTAGAATCAACCACTTGACCACCATGTAGCGATTGAAGGTCAAAAAGACAATATTACTAATAATTGGTTTCTTCTGTTCACAGATGTCGGTAGGCGAGCGAGCAAAGCTTACATGCACCCCAGACTTCGCGTACGGACAGCAGGGGCACCCCGGCGTCATCCCTCCAAACTCCACCCTCATATTCGACGTAGAGCTCCTCCGCCTCGAATAAATACACACACTCACCTATCCTGTCTGTCTGATACATTTAGACTTGTCTACTAAAACCCGGTGTTCACGTCATGAGTGCACTCGAACTGTGAAAACCTGGCTTATTACAGCAATATGTATTGGGAAATGATATGGTCAATCTGGGCAGAAGGAACAGCAAGCACCATAAGTGAAGTTTTAAGGTGTTTGTGTCGGGAATGGTGGAACGCTATTTTATCCTCATACAAAGATTATATTAAGCTCATTATACATTGTTCTAAATAGTATATGAAATCACATGTTTCACTGTTTTGAAATTGTTCCTTAGTATTTGATCATTCACTACCACTTGGTCGACATTCCCGAGGCATTTTATTATATTTTTTACTTACAATAATATCACATTTTAGCTATTATTTATTTTATAATGGCATTTTTGAAAAAACTTGGGTGCAATAATTTGGGTGTATTACTTACGAAGCCTATCCCAGTTTTGATAGAATATGCACAAATGTAAGAACTCAACATTTTATCTGATTTCTAGATGTGTTCAGTATGGTAATGGTGATTTCAATGATAGCTTTATCATAAAACTAAGGTAACAATAAACTAATTGAGGAAAACCAAGAGTTTTATTCGTAAATATTTGACGACATATCCTGGCCGGTGTCGTGGCCACAAGCCGTAGGTTTTGTGGAGCCATAAAGGGGAGACCTTTGCCTAGAAGTAGGACCATGGGAATTAGTAAACTTAATAATAATGGCAATATACTACATTGCCATAATTATTAAAGGGACAGTATGTTGAAAAAAAATCATTCATCTACAAGTGCAATTCATAAGCTAGCCGTATGCATACCTACTTTAAGATTGCATTGAAAATTGAATAACGCCTCTAGCCAAGTACTATTAAATACTAAATTACAGGAGTCTAGAAGATGATTCACCGAATTTTATTTAGTGCGATGGGCAGACCGCGCTGCTATTATAACGCAGTCTTCTTGGTTCTAGTTGTTCCTTGTTTGTTGACTTAATTAAATAGTGAGTAGGAATGCTTACAATAAAAGGCAAAATCTTTTGTAACTTTTATTTTTATTAATTTTAGGCTCTGTACCTAAATGTTCTCTTATCGATACACGTTAAAAATAAACTCAAAAATACAAAACTTTAAATTCTTAAAAGTCAACTTAGGATAATCTCTTTTTAATCTTAAATCTAGATAAGTATATTATTTTTATGCACCGACAATGCGTATTTTTACAAAGCATTCAAACAAAAAAAAAAGTTAAGACGGTAGGTACACACAACTACTGAGAAAATGTCAGACCGATCGTTCATAGATTGCACAATTACACTATAATAAATAAAATGGGGATATGCGTTGATATAAAAAAATACCGAAAAATATATTTTTTGTGTACATATACCTATAAACCTTAAGTGAGGCTGTGACGTTTACCCACGAGAATCATGACCGTACCTGAAACCCCCACTTGTGGCGATTGTTAGTTGTTGACAACAAGTCTGAGATTGTGGCGGTTTCCTCCAAACCCCACTAGGAAGGCGTAGCACTTTTTGGAAAAGAACAACAATCCGTGGGGATTGTTGTTCTTTTCCAAAAAGTTATTTCCCAAACCCTCACCAGTGGGTGTGAGGGTTCACACCCACTGGTGAGGGTTTGGGAAATAATTAATTGGAAAAGAACAACAACAATTTTAAATAAAGACGAACTTCACTTTGTAGAACATGCAAAATTGATATACTTCACGCCAGAATAGTTGGGCTATACATGGTGACCCATCGAGACGAATCTGTACATTGGATAAATCTATAGTGTTGTGTGAAAAAGATAAAACATGCTTTTTTTAATTAATCACAATTTGTATTATAGCCCAGTTCTCTATGGTTAAACCATAAGATGTCTTCACTTTGATTTAATACCCCTTACACGTCAGAAGAGATAAATTTAACTTTTAACATATGTGACATTATTTCCAGGCCACTGCCTACGTTTAGACTGGACAAATCGTTGACAATTATTGCACAGTTCGATAAAGAGGTCTTGATTTTTTATTAATGTTGAATGACTGCAAATTATACTTATACATAAAATATACATCGATCAAAGGTTAACTACGTTGTCAACATGATCAGGAACTAAATGAAATAATAAATAGCTGCTTCTTCAGCTAAGTACTTACTATATTATATACATAATGATTGAATGGAAAGAAATACTGACAAACTTTATTGAAACTAGGGATTACAATCCGAAAAACCGGATCCGGCATCAATAAACACTTAACGGATCCAATATACCGATCTGGCGGTGCCAATTTTTAGATAAATAGTCGCGCTTTTGCACGACTATAAAATGCGTGGCAAGTGTGCGTACGAGTTGTTCGCCACTCAAAGTGGCTACTCACGATGCAATTTCATATTCAATCCGTCGCTTCAATTTGTTGAGGTCGAGATTGCCCGTACTCTACTTAGGGAGTAAATCCAGCTCACAATGTAATTTCGATACTGAGCTGCACTGAAAGCACTCGTCAAGAGCGCCAGGGTTCGTTAAAAGTACAGAAAAGCGGGAATTGCTATAGCTAATGTATCAATAATACCAAAAAAAGAGAAACAAATAAACAATGATATTGAATTAAAACTAGCTATTGTATTGTTCAGGAAAACAATGTCATAATTATGAATATAGTTTTTTATTTACAACTGAAAGATTGCTTCCCCGCAATTTGTCAAACTCAAGTTGAATCAACGGATGGAATATGAAATTGGCTTTCACGGGTCGGACGGATCCAGCCAGATTGAATATGACACCCGATTGCAATCCCTAATTGGAACAGTTTAAAAATATGGTAATGATTTGTATTACAAAATTCATAACATACACAGATGTCATAAAAAATAACAATTTAGTGACCATTGCTTCAATACAACCAGATAAGTATTTATCAAAGTTTTTTAAATCACAGTTACACAATAAAATTCTCACTCGAGTCCTATAAATTCACTTTTAAAATGTCCACACACTCACTTATGAGTTCGGTAATGGCTTCAACGGTCCTAAACTTAACAGCCCATCCGCGCCCAACGCTTGCAAACTGCTCGTCAAACCATTCTGCATATTATGTACCGAGATTACCGGAATACCGAAACAACCACTGGCTTGTTCTCTATTAGCAAGAGGGATAAAACTATATATACCTAAATTACTCAGCCGTTTCAAGTTGTCCTCTTGTGAAAGGTCTACAACGGGCAGTCCTAGTTCTCTATTGGGCCCAGTGACGTTGTGGAAAACTCTCTTGTGGTGCTGCAACTGTAACGACTTAGGATATGATGCCGGACATTCGTCGCATTTGAAAACGGGCAGTTTACTTTGGGGATGCGCATTCGACATGTGCACGGACAAAGAGTTTTGGTTCATGAACATTTTCTTGCACATTTTACAGGACAACATTCCACCGCCGATTTTTGCTTCGGGTATTGAGAAATTACTTGATTTTGATGTATGCTTGATACTCATTCCCGCACCCAGGTTCGGGATATGAGGCACCGGTCTTTCAGGAGTCGGGGACCGACTTTTTTGTTTTTGTTTAATACTGATACCTCGCGACGCTAGCACATTGGCCATAGCATTCGCTTCCTTATTGACGGTTTTTTTGGTTATGGATATTTGGCTACCAATATTAAGCTTGTCTTTTGCCCCTTGCACGCTCTGGATCATAGGAAGGCCCTCTCTCTGTCTCTGCATTGCCATCACTTGGCAATCTTCGTTGTCATGTTTGCCTGGGAGTAGCATGTCGGGGCGTCGCTTCTGGCCAGGGCCTCCGGGCATCCCGGCAGGTCTCTTCAAGGGCATTCGGACGCCTGGCTTTTGGCCTCTAACTTGCGAATGCACTTGTATGCCTGGTCTTATTGTAGGCCTCATACCTCTAGGTGTCGCCATGCGCGGTCTTATTCCCGTGATATTGGCACCGGGAGCCATTCTGATTTGGCTCGGTGTTGGCATTTGTGGTGCGATTTGGCCTGGTGCTGAGGGCTGTCCCATTTCTGAGCCAACAATACTCTGACCAGACATCAATGGTCCTCCATGGCTCTGCCCCGGTGGGAAAGTCTGCACATTTTGGATCTTAATGGAACTGGACGTAGGCTTCATGCCACCGGGACTAGAAGCTTGGACGTAAGGAGGCGCTCCAGGGGGGCCCATTTGCCCCATTTGAGTGTTTATTGTGGCAGTAGGCGCTTGACCATAGACAGCCTGCTGCATACCTTGAAGTGGAGAGGTAGTGGAATAAGGCGACGATGACGGAGGAAACTGGTTCTGCGGCATGGCCCCAGGGTACCCTGATTTCGACATCGGCTGCTGATACTGACTGTATCCATGTTGACCTATGTAGGTCTGTGCAGGATATTGCCCCGGCATCGATTGACTAGCGCCGTACATATTATTTTGTGGGTGCGTAAAATTCGGCGGCACATTTTGTCCTTGGGGATAAGTGCTGTATCCTTGTGGGGCCATCATGACGCCACCACTCGCCCCGGGATACGCCTGGATGTTGATCATCACATTTTGTTGGTGCGTAAACCCTGGTCCACCTGCTGTTATGGTAGATAGCTTCCCAACTTGATCAGCTATCTGCTTGACTGGTAGCAGAGAAGAGAGTAAGTTTGATGCTGGGGTGTAAGGAAGAAGTGTGGAGGATGACACTGGTACAATACTGTTAGAGTGTCCGGTCATCCTTCTATGCTCTTCTAGCAATGACACATCAGTGAACCGCGTGTTACACACGTCGCACGAATGCTGCGGCCCTAGAGTGTCTAATGATATGTATTCACTCGCATCCGATAAAGAAAGGTTCTCTTTTTTAGTGGAATTCGATAAAAGGCTTTCGAAAATATCGTCAGCGCTCTTTTCGAGCATGTCCAATGGTGGTTTTGTGTCAGGCGCGTTCCAATTGAAGCTGTGTTGCTTTTCAGTGGATTGTGTTAGACGATTGGATAGCATGCTCGTTGGCGCGCTGGAGGTGCTACTAAAACTAGGCTGCGATGTGGGGTACGCGGGTGGTGGGTAAGAGGCTGCGTTCTCGGTTTTCGGAACAAATTCATTTTTGGGCTTGACCGTCGGCGCCGGAGTCGCGGATACAACGCAGCAGTCGTCGTCTTCGTCATTCGAGTCACCGTTAATTTCAATTATCGTCATGCCCGCCTCCTCTGTCTTAGTGACTGGTAACAAGGGCGTATTTGTGGTAGAAACGACTGGCGGATAGTGACTTTGAGTGGAGTTTGCAGTAGGCGCTGGTAAATCTGGCTCTGTTTTGACTCTGGCTAAAATAGGGGTAGAAGACGCATCGTTGGGGGTCGGACTTGCTCTTTCAGATTTTATGTGACCAGGAAATATAGGGACGTTTGATGATGGGACCTCAACTGTTTCTACTTCTTGTTTCACGACTACTCCTTCCATGCCTTTGTCTTGTGACTCACGCCTATCCGGGTTGGATTCTCGCCTCTCTGGGTACGAGTCCCGTCTTTCAGGAGTAGCTCCAGGTGTCTTTGGAGTTATAATTTCCTTGACTTGCAGTGTGGGAGTTTCCTTCATTACTGTTTGAAAATTAATTCCCCTTTTTGGCGTTTGCTTTATAGCCGGTCGTCCGGGCGGTTTACCCTGCTGCACCACTTTCAGGGGCGTTTGGTCTTCTTTCGTTCTAACCAGCCCCAGTTTGCTGGGAGTTTTTGGTTCTATTTTGGTGACTATGGCTTTGCCTTGTAAATGTTTCAGTGAGTTAGTTAGCTTTTTGTTGATAGCTGATGAATTTTCAGATCCATCGCTATCTGAGTTCTTACGGCTAGCGGGAGCGCTTGGTTCATTATCACCTTCTGAATCGTTATCGCCTGCCGAACCTTCTTGCTCGCCAGATTTATCATGTTCATCGTCCATGTTATAGTCTTCTTTGCTGTCGTCATTCTCATCATCTCTCGCTTCGTTTTCATCGTCCGAAGCATTGAAGTCTCTTAATCCATTGATCACTTTGAAAGAGTTCGAGTTATTGCCATCCGATTTCAACTTGAGTTTTATCCCACCTAGCTTTCCCAATTTCTCCATTACATCATTAGTGCTCTCCGGTTCAGGCTCCATTTTTATTGGTGTGTTATTCTTCTTGATAGTGAAACCTAATCCACTCAGCTTGTTGAGCGCTGAATCGGCGCTTTTGACGGGTTCTGTTGGTTTTTTTAGTGTTATGCCTGTTTTCTTTAGTATTTGTGAGATGTCTATTTTTTGCGGCATTTTGGAGGGCTGTGGAGGCGGGGCGTCCTCTTCGTCGGACCAGTTCTCATCGCCGGAAGGCGTTTCTTCGTCGTCCGACGGCAGCCTGACGAGTCCCACTGAGGGTAGAGACACGTGTCGGATCAAATGGCTATGTAGCTCCTCGGTCCCTGGAAAATCTTCGCTGCATGTATAGCAATGGTACTCCTTCTTCAGCTTCTTGTACACTGATAACGAGTACTTTTTTAATATATCCGCGACATTGTTATCAGCGGGTTTTTTATCTTCTTCCTCCTGGCAGTTTGAACCTACTGATGCTTGGCCGTCGTCATCTGTAAAATTAATAAAAAAATTAAATAATCGTATAAAATATAATACCGTAAGATGGAACAAAAGCGCAACAGTCCTTACATATAGCAAGCTTCACAAGCAACACGCACACACACAAACACTCAGTCACCACACACACACACAAACACTCAGTCACCACACATACACACACACACACTTTTATGCTTACACACTTTTTAGAAACCTCCAACTGCCATCTTACATTGCTTGCTATAGCATGTAATCCATCAGTATTCTTATTTAGTTGGGTTTGTTTTTTTATTCCATATCGCTACTAGACAGTTTTAGGTTGTAGTATGTTGGTAGGGATTAAAGGAAAATTAATAAATTAATTTAATAAAATAAATCAAAATCTTTACAGTTGTCTGTGAGGATCTTTGGAACAATCTCTAAGTTAGATTCACTCTCATGAGCGAGACAAAGTACAGTTTACCTAAATAAGTAGATAAACATGTATGAGATGATGTAGTGAGTATAGTATATAAAGTTTGCACTTCACTAATATAAGTTACAAGTTCTTATAATTATTATAATAAGTATAAATATAAAAAATAGTAAAGCATTGCTTGGAACTAACCTGAATCATTGTTTGTAGGTGATGATGCACACTCGGACTCATGTTTTGTATCCATTTTCTATGATACCTGTGAACAAGATTTATTTTATATTTTAAGTCAAAGTTAAAGTCTTAATTTATAGAAATTGTATTGGTAAGGACTTTCATTACATTGCACAGAATTTGTTTGTCTTGCTTACATTTTAACCGACTTAAAAAAGGGAGGAGGTTCTCAATCAATTTGTTTTTTTTGTTATTGCAACATTTATAACATTATATGGACTCCTATATTTGAAGGATAATTATTACCATTGAATTTTTTGTAAGTGACAGATTGCCGAGTGCCTTGGTGATACATTGGATGGGTGATAAAATGGCAGTGCTTCGGATGTTAAGATGGTGGCTCCTATTGTTATTTCGGAATCTCGACCATAGTAGCGGAACTAAACAATTCTGACAAACAAACCCTTGTTCTACCAGTTGGACTTAGCGCGCAGATGGTAATCAACCTTTATAAATATTGGTTATCCAGCCAACTCAAAGTAGACCGCCAGCCAATCCCAATAAAAAGGGGCCAAACATTTTTTATAGCTCTTTTCTCCATCATCAGATTATGAACCCAATTAAGTATTATGGGTAGATGTAATAGGCACAACTTACACATTATGATCCAAACTATCAGAAAATTGCAGATGTACATAATTGCACCTTACATGAGTTGGGATCTATAATTCCACATAATTTATATGAACTCATTCATAACTATGAAACAGTACAGAACCTATACAGGGTTTACAGATGATTCACCATGTTGCATTATTCTTAATATTTATTTTTTATTATTTATAGGTCAAATTTGTGTGTGGGTGTGTGTGTGTGTGTGGTGTGTGTGTGTGTGTGTGTGTATTGTGTGTGTATGGTGTGTGGGTTTGTGTGCGGATGGGTATGGTGTCTGTGTGAACTTTCAATGTTTATTGGCAATGATGGCGCGATATTTCATCGCCAGAATATCCTTAGGGGAGTTATGACTTGAGATCATTTAACTAAATACACACAGATAATAGGTATCAGTCCTCTCAAGACCTATTTCATCTCACTACATCCTACATAAACTCATCGACAAATACAAAGCTACATATAACCGCTCTCCGATGTCTCATGCCGCAAAATATAAACTGTTATAAAAGCACAGGTACTCACATTCATTTCTAATTAAACGAAAGGCTAAATGAAGTCGTTTCTTACACCAACAACGGTATCGTGTTACGATGCATATTCGCGTCTAATGCAATCCTTCACTTCAGTTTACAATCCGTATTCACACACCAACGCCGCAACGAAAACAATAACAACACGCACGATTAACCGGCTTTAACTAAACTTTAGGATAACCTTGAGAAAACAATCAGAATACGCGAGGAAAATGCAAATATTTCATTTTCCGCGAACTTCTGTCACTTCTGTAAACGAGAAAATACAAAATGGCCGGCCAAAATAAACGCTAGGTTGCGCTGTCAAAAAGAAAAAAAAAACTATCGATAGTCCCCCCCACACATGATTTACCGCTCGCTTTAATATAGTCCTTCAACATTCGCTGTCAGACATATTTCACAACAACTGTAATTTAATCACGGTAAATTGTCACAATCGAGTATGTACTATAGCATTGGTAGATATAGCCGATCACATTTTCCATTTATATAACGCAACAAACCAGCAACTGCAAGCTCACGCCCGCACACTTAGCTTCACTCAAGTTCCCGACCCGAGGCAGACCGAGACGTATTCCTTTCACTCACTCACAGCACAGCACAGGCAGGCACGGAACGACCGCCGCGGCGTTGCCAATGCCAGTGAGTCCGACTGCCAGTATTGGCCGGCTGGCAAATTCCTAGCGGTTGACGGCACAAGCGTTTCCTCTCTCTTTCTTACGCGGATGCTCTGATAAGTTTATCCCATTCACACGATTCGTGAGCGTCGCTATATTATCATAATAGCTGTCGGTCGAATGTAGTGGTATATTATCGGAACAAGTCGTCCCCATTTCGTGCGTGATGACCTCGCCTCGCTCGCTCGGTCTCGCTCGGCCCGTCTCGAGTGGCAGGCAACAAAGAGTGCGCTGTTGAATGTTAATATATACTTAACATCTACATTTTTATTATGTAAATATGTATTTAGCGGAGCGGACAAGCGGCTAACGATATTAGTGTAGCGTAGTCTATATATATTATCTATGGCTTGCTTACACTGCGATAACGCGATTGTTGGACCACAAGCAAGCAAGTAGGTACCTAGGCTACCTATAAACATAAATCTAGATACTAAGTGAGGCGTGAACTATACCTAATTAAGTACTTCAATGATTTCGGTCTAAAGTAGGTTTAAAGTGTACCTACATCTATTTATTTTCTAATCAAGTATATTTATTTAGGACATCTAAAAATACATTAGCCTAATAAAAATACGAATACCTACTTCGCTGCGCTTCTCGTCCGTGAACCTAACTGGTTTCGTAAGCTCGCTCGGTAATCCTCTGAGCATTCCGCGCGTCTCTCTCTAACCTTTACCTTTTGGGAATAGCGATTTTAGTATTATTATTGATGTAGTTGGTATATGCGATTACTGACCGACTGACTGGCGCGACCCGCGTCGCGACGATACCGACGTGCGTATGATATTGGGATTTAGGGACAATGTAGGTATTGAAATGAATTATTAAAAACTTAAGTACCTACCTATGTTTTTAGTAATACCTACCTACAAATTATTTGATGTAGTTTTTGTTATTTCAGTAGATAAGTACCTACTTACGTAAAATTCGGCAACTTTGCATGGATTTTGAAGGTTTTTGTTGGTATCCCCAACCAATTGGTAAACCAATTTATGACTTTTAAGGTGGAAGCTCAGGGTCAGGGCGCGAAATTCAAAATGTCAATGTTTTTATTTTGACATCTTTACGATGCGGCCAGTGGCACACTAGCGGCACATTTTTAATATAATTAATTAAAATGCGCAGTACGTATGGTATCGTTATAAAATAAAGCCGGACTTGTTTCTGAACGGTTTTATTTATTGACGAAGGTATCGAAATTCTTACTTCACAATATGTTTTTGTGTGGAGCCCACATACGAATTCGCGTGTACGACACAAATCGTCTTGGTTGTTTGTGCTTCAATAGAGTTAATGACATCTATACTAATATTATAAATGTGAAAGTTTGGATGGATGGATGTTTGTTACTCTTTCACGCCAGAACGGCTGAACGGATCTGGATGAAATTTGGCACAGATAGATTATAGTCTGGAATAGCACACACACAGGCTACTTTTAATCCCGGTAAAATGTATGGTTCCCGTGGGAAAGATGTTTATCATTATCATTATAAGCGCGTCTCGGAGTGCAACCAAAATCGTTCCATGCAAAGGGTAAAATTTAAAAGCCCTATTACGCCACAATTCCTATGCCATAACCAATACACAGATGCGACAAAGCGGGCGCGATCCTTCAAGTCCTGGCATGGTCTCGTTATGGGTAGATTTCAAAATAGCCAATATAGTATCAATGGTTTTATTGGATAAAATTACTATAACAACATAATACACATTTTATTCTAGTTAAAACGGGTACGGATACAGGATTTTTATTTGGGGAGGGGGGAGCAGGGGATGGAGGGCTATACTTGTGTTATTTCACCCCGTCTATCCGAAAACGAATTCTCAACCAAATAAATGTTGCAACTAAGTGTATCATTCATGTAAGAGAGCGTTTAAGTATGACGTAACGAATTTGGGGGAGGGGGATCATCTGAAACGTTACGATGCGTTACAGGGGCGGAAGGGGGGGGGTTGAACTACGCGTTACTTACCATTGTTTTAACCCTTCAGAACGGTCACGTAGAGATTTTACGTTTTACTAGGGGGGGGGGGGTAAAGAAAAATACGGCGCGTTACATGTTGGGGAGGGGGGGGTCAAAATACTCAAAATATTGCGCTACGTAATACTTGAACGCTCCCTAATTACTAACATTTCAATAATTATCTGTTCGCCTGTCTTGAAAAAGTACTTCACTCGCCAGTTTAGGGGGGGGGGGGGGGGGGATTACTAGCATTGCCCCCCCCCCCATGTATCTGTGCCTGGTTTAACAGCTTCAAATATTAAGGCTGTCCAAATAATAAGTCTCGTAGTCCTTATAATTCTTCCCGTCGACGGCTCTCTTGGTTGAGATGTGGTTCCTAAGGTGGTTGCTGGCCCAGAGCCGTAGGTTCTCAGAGCCCAGGTGCAATGTCTTCCTAGTCTTCTGCAGACTGAACAAGTTGTCATTGAGGCGCTTCTTGATCGTCTCTGCAGTCTGGTTTTCCTGCTCTCTCGTAGAAGTTATATCTGGAGAGTATATTATAAAAACCTACTTTAAAATTCGATATAAGAAAACAAATACGTGAATATGGATCGGAATCTTTGACAAGACGAGAAACAAATGCTAAAAAAAAAACTCCGAGGAGGGTGGGTGGTTACCACTTGTATACGTACTATATATAGTTTATGGCTGTATATATATAACTAGCTGTTACCCGCGACTTCGTCCGCGTGGTATTTAACAAAAAGCGGACGAAGTCGCGGGTAACAGCTAGTCTAAAATAAAAGTAGCCTCAGTTACTCCTTGTTACATCAGCTATCGCGTTCCGATCCGGTTGTAGTATTAAGGAAAAAATGTAATGACAATTTGTAAGTGCCCCCGTAGGCCTATACGAAATAAATGATTTGACTTTGACTTTGACTTATCTGCCAGTGAAAGTCCCGACAAAATCGGTCCAGCCATTTCAGACATTAGCCGCAACAAACAGACAGACAGACAAAAATTGAAAAAAAAATATTTTGGTATATGCACCGTGTCGACATCCAAATGGACTTAGTAAAAAGCGGTTATTTTAATATTACAAACAGACACTCCAATATTATTTATTTGTATGAATAGAATATGTTTATTACCTATAACAACATCTTTCCTCTGTCCACAGCCGAGCTCCCTCATGGTCGCCTCCATTTCCTCTTTCCCCTGCACCTGCAGGATCAGGTCCAGGACGTTGCGCGTCAGACTGACGGACGGACAGACGAGCGCGCATGTGACGTCATCGGCCTGCCATTGCGCATGTAGATGGTCGACCGATGATTGGAGCGTTTGAGATACCCAGATTTTTTCTCCACTGAAATATATAGAATTGTTGTAAACCACGGGTTCCAAAAGTTATTTCGTCTACTGCCCACTTTGAGAATTAATTCTTGTTTAGCGCCCCCATTTTTTCACCTACTTAAAAACCACTATAACTTCAAATTAAATTAATTATTGTAAGCGTCTATACAACGCCCCCATTTTTTTCTGGGTGTCTTAGGCCTGCAGCACCCACAAGGGAGCGTTATCGCCCACTTTGGGAAAGGCTGTCGTAAACTAAACTATTGTTGTAAAGGCGCGGGGTGAGATGTCTTTAACTTGCGGGGTGAGAGGGCGGATCAATGCAAATCATAAAAATGAAAACAAAATCACTCAATATTCTCATAAATTTGATTCTGAGGCCGTACGAAGTTTGACGGGACATTTAGTTTGTATTAATAAAAAATGGCGTATTGCGCGTCCTCTATTTAATATTATGCATTATAAGGCAATTTACCTCTCGAGTACCAATTGCCTGTTCTTCTCCAAATTGAATTTCCTCAAATATATTTTCAATTCATCAATGAACGTCGGGTTTGCGTTGACTGAAAGGAAATAAGTGACGTCCTTTGAATGTACAGTACGGCGCGCCTTCTCAATTTGGGAACATGCATATTATATATCGAGATAAATAAATAACAAATAAATGAGGACGCGTTCTTTCTCTTTCGCACACGCGCTTACGACGACGAGACGTCACAGCCCTGGGCCCCAAGTCTGCTAACACAATCGATTCATAATCGAACAGCAACCGCATAGTAACTGTCACTTTTGACAGATATTTGTGGGGGATAAAGAGTAGAAATTTTTTAGTTTTAAGTAGTAAAAAAAAAAAAAAAATGACATTTAGGCCTCGTAATGTTTATAAAAATAAAATGTTAGCTACCTGTCGGGTCATTGAAGGAGCAATGATCAGACGCATCCAGGTTCATGCTGAGCTCCATCTTACTCTTGCGTCTCTCGCGTCTCTCCGCGTAGTACTGCCGTAGAGACGGTATCGACTCTTGCGGCAGCGACAACTGACCTGCCATCATGAAAGGACTTCGTAGAGCGAGCGGTTCTATGGAGTCTACAGAAAAAGCGACTCTATGGAGTCGCTAGTCTTACACTCTATGGTACGCTAGAGCTTTTAAAAGTAACGCTCTTATACTATATCAGTGTCAAAGCCTCATGCACAGATTAACAAATATTTTTTACGAACAGATATTTCACTCCACGAAGTCATAGAGTCTTTTGCTACAATAAAGTGCACATTAGCAAGCACACCGTTCTCGTAACTATGTTTCTCTTTTTATCGCGTATCTCTGTCCCTTGCAAGCGCGCTACGGCCCCGGCTGCAAGTTGCCGCGCGCTGTAGGAATTTATCGCGGTAGGATCGACTAGTAACGGATGCGTGCCTCAAGCCCTCAAATTTATAGAAAGTTATGATGGATTATAAAGCCATTATAACGCACTTTTTAATGTGAAAAGTTCGTTATAATGCCATTACAGTCCATTGTAACTGTCTATAAATTTAGATGTTAGTATACTGGTATTCTCTTGAAGAGTTTTCGTGTTAAACACAGTGTCAGCTCACCCTCGAACCGGTCGTATTGGTACGCCGCGTCTTTGTGGAAGCCGTTGAACACTGTTATCAGACACTCCCTCACGTTCTGAATCTTCCTCTCGGTGATGGCAAGAGATGTTATCAGCCGCTTAAGTTCGTCTCTCTTGCTTTCCTGCAAAAAAAAAAACATGGTTACGTTTCAAATTGGCCATAGCCGGTATATAATCTTCTATATACAAAACAAAGTCGTGTTAGTTACACCATTTATAACTCAAAAACAAGTAGGCCGAATATTTACTTTTTTTTTTTAATTTGTCATCACTGCTAGTAGCAGAATAACTATTAAAACATGGGCAAAATCGCTAAAAACGAATAAGATAATTAATTTTTTCCATACTTTGATTCTGAGGCGGTACGAAGTTAGCCAGTACACAGTACAGTACAGATATAAAATATAAACAGTAGCTAGTATTGTACATACATATACTCACGCCTGTATCCCATGGGGGTAGGCAGAGACCACCGATTGCCACATGCTACGATCCTGGCATACCATTTTCGCTTCATCCACATTCATACATCAAAGTCAAAGTCAAAGTCAAATCATTTATTTCGTATAGGCCTACGGGGGCACTTACAAATCGTCACTACATTTTTTCCTTAACTCTACAACCGGATCGGAACGCGACCTCAACTGAGAAGATCCGGCAAGAAACTCAGCGGGCTTGTCTTTTTTTTATCCATTATTTCTACCCATCCATCCATCTAGCTAGTAAACTCACAATAGCCTTGTCCACGTCGGCGATCTGCTTGAGCGTGTCCCTGTCGGCGTGCGCGTGCGCGTGCGCGTGCGCGGCGGCGAAGGCCCCGGCGCGTGACGTCAGCGCGGCCAGCTGCGCGCGCCGCGCCTGCCCGCGCGCCGCCGCCCGCCCGCGCTCACAGCGCAACACTAGCAGCTCGCACTCCGACCCCGACAAATACTTCTGCCGACACCAATATACAACCCCCCAACATATCATATTTATAATTGTTGCGGAGGTTGGATGCTCACCACCAACACTGGCCGGTGGAAACGGAATAAAATGATATAAACTGTCAAATAAAATAATGTCACTCACGTCGTCAACTTTGTGCACTATGCAACCGTTCCAATTAGATTATTAAATAAACTTCGCTATTTTCACCTTTTTATATTTACAACAATAATATTAGCCTTTCTAATGTCCCATTGTGGGGCACGAGCCTCCGACTAATTTTGAGGCAAGGCCTGTCTGGTGCGAGATAAGCTAGGAACGGCCACATCTGGCGCCAAATAAATCAGAGACCACCCTGTCTGACGCCAGATACGCTAGAAACGGATCTATCAGCCGCCGAACAATCTGGATACGGCACTCTCTGACACCAGAGAAGTTAGAAACGACCCTGACTGGCATCCCTGCTCCTGGACCTGGGCCCCAAGTCTGCTAACACAATCGATTCATAATCTAACAGCAACCGCATAGTAGCTGTCACTTGTGACAGACATCCCATAAAATATCTGTCTAAAATGACAGCTACTATGCGGTTTCTGTTCGATTATGAATCGATTGTGTTAGCAGACTTGGGGCCCGGGTGGGTTAGTATATAAATAGTATGCAGTACTTACATTGAGGTCGGTGACGGCGGCGGAGAGTCGTTTTTGTGTGTGTTTGATGTGCACTCGCTGCTTCATAGCGTCGAGGGCGAGGGAACACTGCAGCGCGGCCGTGTGCGACAACACAGTCTGCGGGGACACCCTACAACATAACAGCACTACCATCATTATTGATTTCTTATACACCAATTACCAAGAATGATAGGCGAGGCTATTGAAATTAAAAAACATTCTCATTTCAATACGGAAGATGGCTGGGTGCTTCACCGACTTGGGATCCAGTAAATAATATAATTAAAATACTAGCTAATACTAGCCCTTTTGATGATCAACTGCTGGGCACGGGCCTCCCCTCAATGCGAGGGGGATAAGGCCATAGTCCACCACGCTGGGCCAGTGCGGGTTGGCGGTCTTCATACATATTTCGCGGGGTTTGTTTTCCTTCACCGTTTAGCATGTGATAATCGTGGTTGAAAATGAGATTCGCACATGAAGTCCAAAAATGCCAGAGGTCCGAGCCGGGGTTTGAACCTGCGATACTCGTTACCAGGGCAAGCGTTCTACCAACTTGGCTATCACTGCTGTGTAAATATTGAAGTTCAAATAGGGCCCCAATTTTATTTATGTCCCGGGGCCTTCGGTTGCATGGGTACGCCCCAGTATGTACCTGTCGGCGTCATCGTCAGGGCGTGTGTCGCGTGGGGCGGGCAGGCGGGCGGCCAGGGCGGCGCGCCGCCCGCCCAGCTGCACGCACAACGACTCCGCGCCACACTTCACCAGAGATATGAGATGTTCCTCTGCATCAACAGATAATAAGAGGCATAGTAACGAAAACTTTGGGTTAAGTTCAGAATCAGAATCAGAATATTTTTTATTCACGTAGACCTTTAAGTACAGTACTTATGAATCGTCAAAAGTTGCAAATCACTATGCTACTACTTTACCACCCGTTCGGAATGTTCATACTTTAATGCTTATAGAGCTCATATATGTCGAATCGATGTGTAACATTGGGCGGGCAATGTATAGTGAACCACGCGAACACAACACAAAGCTCTGCTAGATTCCCGAGTCGTGCGAGTGAAGAGCGCGCTCGAGCGTAACGAATTTTAATTTACATTGCAGTTTAAGGTGAATGCTCAGGGTCGGTTGCCGCACATTTTCGATAGATGGTCCTGTTTTTCTGCAACTAGTTACACGAACATCGAGCATCTATGAGACTTGATGTTGCAAATTGCGAGCACTACTACGACATTGCATTGAAATATCCAAAAAAACATTAACCTGAAATCATTTATAATGGATGAGATACCATGGCTTCTAAAATCCTTGTATAAATAGGCACTCACACATAGACAAATACACGTCTTTTTTGTGCCGCTAGAGCGCAGCACTTGTTAAAAGTCTCGCATACTAAAAGTTGTCTTTTTATGCCACCAGGTAGAGCGATCATAAAAAAACTTATTTATCGGTTGTAAAATAATAGAAATACTTTTGCGAGCTTTGCAATATTAAAAGTTTCAGAAATAAAAGATAGAAAAGAAAAATGTATACTTTCATGTTCGTAAATATAATGTTTATTGTATAGATCTTATAAATATAGCAAGGTTTGCATGATAACTGTAAAAGTATTACGCTTTACAATATACCAGATCAACAACAAGAACAATATTTATTATAATTTACAAGGGAATAAGAAATTTGGCAATGTAGTTCTATACCTAATAAGGGATACAGCTACATTTCCAAATTTCTTTGAAACAATGTTGTTTGTTGTTGGTATTCTAAAATTAGGTAAATATAACATTGTTTCAAATACTAATATTATGATATAGAATCGACTCTATACAATTTACAGTCATCTTGATTCTTGCAACCTCCTGTGCTTCATTCCTCCGCTAAAAAGAAAAAAATAATTGTTTAGTCCAATAATAATTATTACTGTATCCATACTTATTATAAGGTAAATGCTGCTGTGACATGTATAGATTCAATCATTCAATCATCGTTCCAGAGACGGGCCAACATACACCGTCACACTGCAATGCACCCACATTTCACCGATGGTATTTTGGTACCAATGTAATAGAGGGTGAGCCCATCGCCATTATATCGGGCACACGCCTCCTCAATATGAGGGGCATATAGGCCGTAGGCCCAGTGCAGTTTAGTGAACTTCACACGACTTTTGACAGACATGCAGGTTTCCTCACAAAGTTTGCCTTCATCGTACAGCAAGTGATATTTTTTATGGAAAATAAGATTCGCACATGAAAATCCGGAAATCTCAGTGATGGGAGCCAGGGTTTGAACCTGAACACCTCGTTCCAAGGCGAGCGTTCTGCCAACGAGGCTGTCACTGCTGTACAACTTTGGAATCTATACTAATATAATAGATTCCACTAGATGCGCTGATGTTCTTCACTCTCATAATACGATGGGATGGCAATCCGGTACAATCAGAGAGATCGGGCTGTGTTGTCCGAAGCACAAGCAAGTGATAATCATGAAATTGAACTTGTGTTGTGTAGCCACTTTACAATACGAGTTATGCTCTAAGGTATTTGTTACCAAGTTGTCCCGACTTTCACCAGTGTCACATTCCATCAGTATCTCCATTACAATTCAAATAGCAAACAAAACACAAATTAAAACAAAACTAATCGCAAATCCCACACAATTATTATTTGAATTTTGAAGTAAGTTTTTACATACATAATCACAAACACAAAATGAAATCGGTCGCAGCAGAGTAGTGAGTCCATTTTTTTTTATAATTCTGGAATTTGGCATCAGCATACCATAGACATGCTGCCAATTTGGTCAAGATATAATAAATTAACTTCGTAGACACCCAGAACAAAATAAGTAACACTATTCTATACATTCTAAGAACTTGGTAAGTGCTTACCGACTTTTATATTTATTAAATATCTATACCTCAGATTAACAGAATCCAAAGAGAATAATTTTAAAAAATATAACAGTAGGTAAGCACATACATAATATCTAAGTACAGAATGTATGTGCATCAAAACCAGTTATTTTCGGCCTAGGCACCTATTTATTATGTAGACGAGTACTCGTATCCGAGGTATAAGGTTTTGCGTTCAGAAACGAAAAAAAAAGTAATATCAATATATCTAAAACTAAGTAGGTTTCTAGTTGGTACCAATTTATAGCTACTCTATAATAAATCGGTAAGTAAAAAGAAGAGAAATAGGTGCACATAGGTATGTTTTCTTAGATTTATTCAATTACGAGCTATGTCGCACTTGATTTGTTCAAACGTTCAAGGGGTATCCCATTCATTAGGCTTCCCTATAATTTCGAAAAACCCGTTCATACTAGGTGCCGGGGCTTGCTTTCTTGTATCGCCAATCGTGTTAGGTTAGTTGGTTGGATATATATGTATGTATATATATATATACATACATGCCTTGCTGGTTGGTACCTTCCTATAGCTAGTCAGTAAGTAAGAAGAAGAGATAGGTACATACATATAGGTCGCTATGTAGATTTTCTCAGATTGATTCAATATTGAATAATTACTAAAAACCGATGTTACGAAATATGTCGCGCGAGTCGCTGTCGATGTATTCTAACATTTTTTCTAGTCACAGCTGGCTGTGCTGCTGATATATATATATATATATATATATATATATATATATATATATATATATATATATATATATATATATGTATATCTATACTAATATTATAAATGTGAAAGTTTGGATGGATGGATGGATGAATAGATGGATGGATGTTTGTTACTCTTTCACGCCCGAACGGCTGAACGGATCTGGATGAAATTTGGCACAGAGATAGATTACAGTCTGGAATAACACATAGGCTACTATTTATCCCGGTAAAATGTATGGTTCCCGTGGGATAGATGTTTTAATTTTTCATACTTTTTATCGCGGGTAACACCGCCGGGCGCATCTAGTATATATATATATATGTGTACCTATCTCTTCTTCTTACTTACTGACTTATATATATATAGATATATATAGTATATATATATATCTATATATATATATATATATATATATATATATATATATATATATATATATATATATATATCAGTAGCACACCCGGCAGTGCCTAAAAAAATGTTTGATAAATTGATCAATAAATCGACAAAGACTCGCGCGACATATTTCGTAACACGACATCATCTAGCTATGGCCTTGGAAGGTGTACATACTACCTATATATATTTTCGTTATATTACTACCACACCATGTTGGAGTAACACGGCCGAGCTGTGTGTTTTGGAAATCTAATATTCACTTACAGAAACAATATCAATCATTCAAAAAGACAAGTCCACCGGCAAGATTTGAACTTGCTATAGTACACGTTTGCATCAACCGTGTAGAACATTAGGCTACGTAGACCACTAGTCAAGACGACGAATATTTTGATAGGTTTCAATGATATTTACAACCAATTGAAACATGACATATTCATTCATTCATTGATTATTTAAAAAAATAAATACATGCCTTATGTAGGTATGTAGGTTATTTTATTATAATAACCCGAAAAAATATGTTTTGGGTGCAGACAAATCCTAAAAACTTGGATTACAGGAAATAGGGATACATGACGATCTGCACACACAGATAATAACACACCCCAAGTGGCTCAAGTGAAAAACGTAGGTACATGCGATTGTTCGTAGGTTCGATGGACGAACGAAATTTATATGTATTTTTTATTTTTAATTTTTTATTATGAATCTTTATACTTATTTATAGAAAATTTATATCTCTCTATATATTATAATGTTATGTCTTTATGTATTATAAGTAAAAACTCCTGCTGCCATCTGTCGCCGTAAATACTGAAAGACAAAGAATCGGATGCTTTATTAGTTACGGGTTAATTTGGACAGAGGCGCTTTTATTCACGCACACAAGCCTAAAATTTAATATCGTTTTATGATGTTATTACTATAAGATTTTGCCTGATATTTCATTCTGCGAGCTCTTTAATTTATAGAGAATTGATAACAATGCTTGTACAACTAAAAAACTGTATGTGTATCGAGTATTACAATGTTGAAATTTGTATGGGAATGCGACTGATCGCTTCCACCTTAAGATTTAAATGCGTAATGATTGTATTATTAACAGACTTCAAAAAGGAGGTTTTCAATTCGGTTGTATGTTTTTTTATGTATTTAAAGTCACTTTGAGATAGACTTGTATCATGATTTCACGGTAAAATCAATAGTTATATTTTTCAAATTAAAGATCTGAATAGTTTATCTTACTCACCGGTATCTTGTTCGCTATTGGTCGACGCAATCGACGAGCTAGCGGCGGGATTGGCTGCGGGCGGCCGGCGCATGCGGCGGCACAGCAACAGACACTGATCCAACTTGCTCTACACGAAAAGGGCAATATTAAAGTCTCTACGTACGACACAACTTGGCTTCCAATCTGTAGGATCCCTACAAATTATGTCGAGAGGCAAGTTGGTTGGTCAATGACATGCCAATTGGTAGGTGACCCCCTACAAATCGGCTCTACAGGGCCCTAAGTCTGCTAACACAATCGATTTATTATCGAACTGCAACCGCATAGTAACTGTCACCTTTGGAAGATATTGCATGGGGTATCTGTCAAAAGTGATGGCTACTATGCGTTTGCTGTTCGACTATGAATCGATTGTGTTAGCAGACTTGGGGCCCAGATTGGGTGCAAAGTCGTGCCGTTCGTACAGGCTTTTATGACTTAGGGCCATCTTTAATCTATTGTTGGGCCTGGGCTCACCTCAACATCAGCACTGTCCTCGATGGCGCACAGCAAGGCAGCGATGGCGCTGGTCTCCAGAAGGTTGTCCTTCTTGGCGCAAAGCTCCTCAGCCACCTGCCGCAGCAGCCACTCCCGCCGCTGCGCGTCTTGCAACCGGCCGCGGGCCAGGTTGCGGTGGGCCACTGACACAAAGGGGATACCCTTTCAAATAAAGGTTAGACGAGAATATTCAAACAGCAAATCCAGAAATTATCCTATATAAACACCTTTTTATAATTGTATTGTAGCTAATAATCTGTTGACAAACTAAAGTAACCGACATAGCTCAAATAATTTCAAAGTTGAAGTGGCAGTGGGCGGCACATAGCTCACAGAACCGATGGCCGTTGGGGCAGAAAGGTTTTAGAATGGCGACCACGAACCGGAAGACGTAGTGTAGGACGGTCTCCCACAAGGTGGACCGATGATATCACACGCGTAGCAGGAAGCCGGTGGATGCGAGTGGCGGAGGACCATGATGTGTGGATATCATTAGGGTAGGCATATGTCCAGCAGTGGACGTCTTTGGCTGATAGTAGTAGTAGTAAAATAAGTTATTTGACCATGCATGTTTTTTTTTAGTTATTTTTATAACAGTATTATAGATGTTTTTGCCTATCACTATTTACAAAACATTCTTAGATGTGCTATGCGGAATAGAAAATAACAATTATGGTGCGATTGAAATAAGTGTATGCCAGGGAATGCTATGCTCAATGTGTAGGTACTACCTCTGTAATAGTGAACAAAATACCTACATTTACTGGATATTTTATCCATTAGCTGATTGAGGGATTGTCTTGCGTGTATGGTACGGTTCTCTGCATCAGCCACCTTCTGCGCCAAATCCACTTGCTGCTTCCATAAGGAAAGTTCTTCTGGGACCACCACACTTGTGTCATGCTGTAAATGATTAATAATAATAATATTGTTAGACGAAGATCCCAACTATACGCCCGAACTAAGCAACGCTTGTATTATGGGTACCGCACAATGGACTGAGGGCGAACTCAGTATATGAAACTTAAATGGATATTAAACATTCATGACTTGGGTACAAACATTCGTGCTCACCACTCACCCTCTGTCACTTCAACTTAGAAATTCTTTGAGCTAAGTCGGTTATTCTAGTTAGTCCAAGGATCTCCACATTGCTGATTTGATGGCGTAGCGAATCTTGGAGCTTAGCTCACTCCATTGCGCATTGAGCAGTTTGAGCTTTCTAATAAGGTCTATAGTAAGAGACTGTTTTAGTGCCATATATCATCACTGGCAGCACACACTAGTTGGACACATTTGTCTTGACGCTGGTCATTTGGAGGTAAAGATATCACGCAATCTTCCAAACGTTGCCCATTCAATGCCAACTGACATCTATTAATAAAAGTTAAATTAAAGTATAAGGCTGAAAACACATGAAACAAACCTTATTGAAAGCATTATTTTTCTGACATCTCTCTACGTCATCCCTGAAGACCTGCAGTCGCTTTTCCCTGACGGAGTGTTTAGGCTCGACATGTTCCATCAAACTCCGCCATACCATGTAGTACTGCCCTCTGCACATTCTGTAAATACAATTACATTTAAACAGGTTCCACTGCTAATTACGTATTAGCAGTCGGTCAGTGCCGGATTAAGCCAGCGCAGCCGGCGAAAAGGGGTCTCCTGCCCGAAATAGTTTGGGAATACCTGGTCTATACTGTTCTGTAAGTATAAAACTTACTCTGATATTTTGTCTACAGAAGGCACTTTTTCAGGTGGGCACCCCATTGTCAGCAGCCATTCAGCAAATTTCTCCGGCACTTTATCACTGCTAATCTTTTCTTGATTCATTTTAATGTACTTTACACCAAAATAAATTATCAAATAATACCTAGGTGACAAATTAACTTCTTAACAGATTTTTTCAATTTGAACTAACGGAGAGTTGATAAACAATCTTTTCTTTAAAAATAAATGGCAAAACCATCTTAGGCATTTTGTCAGTGCCGAGTGCAAGCGTTTTCAACGAATAAAATAAAAGTCGAATCAAGTCTTTCAAACGCTGAACATTGTAAGACTTTTATTTCCATTTCTGTGGGTAATTTGGTTAGTTTGGTCTGTGGGTAATACATAGGGGTAATATTCCAGAAAGGGCAGGGGGTGGTCTGAGACCATAGTATTACTACTAAGTCTTTGTTCACTACGAATAATGTAAGGAGTTTGTCCTAGTACCTACTCTTTGCTGAGTAATGTTGCAAAGCAACGTGTTTGTTTATTCTCAAATGATGTGTACAATAATTTATCTTGTCCATAATATTGAGAATCCATTTTCATATCCATTTTATTTTATCGCATTTCATTTCGTAAAGAAAGAAGAAGAAAGCTATTGTCCTGAAACATATGTTTTACGTGTTAACTGTTCCTTTGTTTTTGCCATATGCTACATACAAATTGTAAAAAAAATGTGTTACGTAACAAAGACATATTCTTACTGGCTAAATACACGAGCGTGTAAAGCCAAAAAAGAACAAAAACAGATAGGATCAAAGACCAATGTTTCATCCATCACAGACCATAAAATATAAAAATACAGATATTTTCATATTGTAAATAAAATACTGAATACATGTAATAAAATTCTATAAAACACAAGAAAGTAAAACTAACTTGTTCTCTTATTGGTCTGTGGTAAATCTACGTTTTTTTCATTGGAACTATAATGTATTATTTGGTGCAGTAAACCATACGGTATGAAAAATAAATTATAAATTCTCACAATGTTAGGGAATCTAAAAGAGTTCATTTCCGTCGTTCAAGATGGGTTAACGTCGAACAACAATCTGCGTCAAACGCTGCAAGAAGTTCAGAAAGTGAGGAACATTTTTAAAGATAAACAGAAGGTGGTGAGCGAAAGTAAAGTGGACTACGGAGCTGGTGGTGCCTTGTTAGAGAAATATCAAGAAGAATGGGCGACGATACACGAGACCGCCGACAGGAACGCTAAAGCGGCTGATGACGTTGATAAATTGATATTGGAACTTCACGAGACAACGAAATCTCGATTACAGAGTGCCAGTGAGCTGGCCCAGAATTTGACACTAATTCCGACCCTAACAGCTTCTGTGGCACAGTGTATGGACAGTTTGAGGAATGTCCAGTGCCTATTGAAGGCTGTAGAAGGAGATTTAGTGGAGTTTGAGGATATTGTTGAGAGAAGTAAGATGGAAAATTGGAGATTGGATCATCATTATCATTTGACAGTGTACAAGGAGAAGAAAATGGGTAAGTTGGGGGCAGTCAACATCAAAAGTAAATTGATGAACAATGTTTACTTGTATTCTAAACAGTTAAGTAGATTTCAAACATCTACATTTCACCGAAGTCGTTTTATATTCTCTTTTTATGGGCATGTGAGAACTATGCAGGATTGGCAATGCAGGCTTGAGTTTTAACTTCCGTCAGTTTTATGAGATGATCCAAGACTTACAATGATGTCTTCCTGGTACAGCATGATAGCTATAGCAAGCAAAATAATAATAATATAATATCTCCAGATGAACACACCAACTATACAGTATCTATAAACAATGTTTGTATTATAAATACCCAGTATATAATATAAATATATATAGCTATAACAATTCATGGCTCCAGTACCAACATTCATGCCCATCACACAAAGTTAGTCCCAACCAAGATTCAAACCCGCAACCCTTGACAAAGCAGCTTCACTACCAACTGCACTAATCAGAATGTACTATATTTATCTTACCATTGTTTGTTTACATGCCAACTAAACCACATTTCTTACATTCTAGCGGCTTTGGAAGAAGTAAGAAATAAGTTAGTACAAGATAATGCCCAGCAAAACCAGGAGAGGGAACGAAGGCAGCTTATAGAGCTTCAGGCTAAACGGGAACAAAGTGCTAGTGCGTTCCAGCAGGACATTGCTAAGTACTTAGCAGGAGGGAGCTTGTCCACAAGTGAGTATATAATAATACCAGCCCTTTTAAATGTCCCACCACGCTGGCCCAGTGCTTGTTTTGTGCAGCGGCGCGGGGCGGCCAACGAGCCCCGCTCCCGCGCCGCCGCCGCCGCCGCCGCCCCGCTGCCCGCTAAATTCGAGGCTGAGGCCTTATAGAATATCCTGACCCTTATACTCTTAATAGAATTCGTCTGATTAGGCCGCGCACGCGCTTTCATTGTAGGAAGTGGTAAGCGTTGTTATCACAGTTTATTGACTTGACAATGACAGCAGCTGTTTCTTAATTTCAGCTCAACCATCAGCACCAAACATAACTCTCGATCAGATCCAACTGGACGATGACAATACAGACTTGGAGAAGTTCCTCGATAGTTGATAAGGTGACGGGTATACGATAACAGCTTAGTGATATCAGAGCTTATATTATAACTTAATTTTTTTTTTTCAAACATTAATTATAATGTTGTTGGATATTTTATTGAGGTGTTTCTCTTATACTGTTTATGTAGGCACATATTATATAATAGTTCTCACGAACAGATATTACACTCCGCAGAGACATTTATTTATAACGCGGATATTTCAACAAAGCAATAAAGTGCACAAAAAGTAATATATGGTTTTTGGTGCGATTCACATTGGTGTGCTCTATCGAATTCCCTAGGAATAAGACCTTGTCCAGAAGGGGCGAATTCGTCGCGAATCGTATCGCGCGAATTCATGCGCGCGTTGTCGAGGTACTAGACATCAATACATCGCGTCCACAAGCATCGCGCGAATTCAAAATACGCGCGTAAATCGCGTGCACTACGCCACATTCTCGACTCGCGCTTGATTCGCGCGTATTGCGCGCGAGTCGAGATACTAGGGACGCCTTGTTGCGTCCAGTTAACGCGCGAACTCTAGAGACACGCAATTGTTTATAGACGAAATAGAATCGCGCGTTGGTACGCACCTTGTGGACGCAACGGTCGCGTGTAATACGCGCGAGAGAATCGCGGCGAATTCGCCCTTTCTGGACAAGCTCTAATCATTGCTAATAAATTTTTATTTAACATTAAAATTTTATATAATCGAAGCATGTAGTACATATTTAATTAATTTCATTCAATGCTGTTAGTACTATATTCTTCTCCAGATGTATAAATTAGTTGTATGTAATGCTTAATCTCCTTAAATTTTGACGTACGTAAGGACGGAGCATGATGAAAAATCTAAATAGACCATGAATGAAAACATCAGGGATGTTTTCAAGGGTTTGTATGTAATGTATTCACTAAACACTAATCTACCAAACATTGAACACAAACAATGTCCACTGAAATAACACCCCGCATTTTGAACAATTCATATAAAATTTATTTTACTTTCGTTATCCTAATGAATTCAATTTTTGTACTGTCAACCTTTTTCATGAACGGAAAATATTTTTCTTATTCAATAATAAAGTCAAAAATACAAAAATATATATACAAAGCATTTATGACTAGTAAATGTAAGCACATTGCTGATACGGCTCGATCGGAACACGGTGCGCCGGCCACCCCTCGGTCCGCCACGCCAGCGGGATCCCACAACCTAGATTCACATCGAATAATACTATCAAAAACTGACCCCCACCACTGAGAGCTGACGGACGCTATGAAAACCAGTCAAAAATATATTCAACCCGCACATATCTATTTAATGTACCGAGTACGCTTCGCTTATGACCGGGCAGACGTATATTTACCGCCACCTCCAGCCGTTAGTGGCGGGGGTTGGAGTGTAAAGTGTAAAAATAAACGAGTAGCAATCGTGTGTTGATGTTCCACCGCGTGTTCGCGCGCGCCTCCTACGTTTTCCTCATGATTGGGTGCAGGTCGCCGCCGCCGTGCGCCGACATCTTCATTTTGCCGGAGACGTGGTTCTTGGTGTACTGCCCCACGTTTTTTATGGTCACGTTGGCCTCTCCCAAGTCCTCGTCCGACGAGAAGTCCGACACGCACAGTGTGAGGTGCCGTTTCTTGGGCGGCACCACGTGCAGGGTCCACCGCACGGGACCCTTGTGGCTCGCCTTCGCGTTCGCGTCCCGAGCATCGTAGTCCGTGTCCGAGGCGGCTCGCTGGGACTCTGTCTTCACACTCCGCACGTTTTTACTCAGTCTGTGAGGTAGCTCCTTTTTTTCCCCCCTCGGGGGGGTGTGGAAGTTTTTTAAACTCATTACACTAGACGTCTGCCCCTTGGAGTTGAGATCGGGAAAATTCTGCGAGTATATGACCACGCTGTCGACCGGTTTCTCTTTATGAAATTTTGCCGGTTGTTTTGCCTTTGTGTCTGCGTCGGTGGGCGAGCTGGACGCTCGCTTCTCGGCAGAGGTCCCGCTGCTGCAGCTGGTGTTGCTATTGCTGGCGCTGTACTGCTCCACCGCCTGGTTCTCCAGCTCTCGGAATTTGGTGTCAATGCTCTCGTCAGAAGCCTTGTATTGCTCTAGCGCTTCTTTTTCGAGCTCCTCGAATTTATGGTCGACATTTGGCGGCCGAACGCGAGCTCCGGGAAGAACGATCTTTGGATTCAATTTGAGAACTAGTTTCTGTGCTAATCTGACTACTGGAGTCAATCCTATCGGAGGCGGAGCGCTCATGCTCAAGACAGTGCTGTACAACCGTTTCTTTCTCAACCCTGAGTCCATAGCGGCGGCGCTGGTAGAGGGCAACTGCCCGTCACACGCTATTTTGTCCAGTGTCCTTGGACTCTCCGACTTTTCAGTCGACGTTTGCTCGGACGTTGTTGCTACGGGTTGCTCGGTCGTGCTGCTGTCTTTCTCCTCGACTACCTCCTCCTTTTTCTCTTCAGGTTCGCTTCGGGTAACCACCTTCTGTGTGTTGTGTGCACTGTTGGAATTATTATGCACGTGTGCTAAGTGAAACCGATGGTCCAGTCTCGGCGAAGGGTGATCTCTGGGCCACCAGACCCCGTATCTTCTGTCGGGACAGCGCGCGGGCCGCTGGCCGGTGGGCGCGTACCGACTGACGTTGGTGCCTCTGTATGGTGGGCAGCGAGCGGCCGAGGCCCTCATGACGGCTTGCACGCTCGCCGAGAGCCGGCCCATTGCTCGCTGGCACTCAGTGAGTTGCGGTGGGCGCGGCGGATCAAATTGGAACTGTAACAATTGAATGATGCATCTCACTCGAATTCTCAAGGCTATGATCGACAAACTTTAGTGAAGCCTGGACATGGGTTTAGGCTTCTGTACCTACACTACGTATATTCCATTATATTGCATGATAAAAGAATTAATACACTGCATAATCCCTTCTGAGACAACGAACTTAAGTCGTATTCACTTGAACGTTTTTACCTAAAATCAAAAGTGGCTATTACAATGCCGTGAGGGGCGTATCCAATTGGAGAAAGGTACCCACCACTGATCCTCGGCTTGTGATTCGTCCCAATTATAAACCAAACAAGTTGATCGATAATCGAAGAAAACAACAAAACAATTCTATGATGTCAATCGAGAATCTGTCTCAGGACACTTACTTTACACGTCGGATCACAAAACAGCTGTGCAGGCACGTCCAAACAGTACGCGGGTGGGGGCGGGGCCAGCGCCGTCAGTCTTCGCGGCTGGCGGCGGCGCGCGCGCATCTTCCTCGACACGCTGGGCGGGCTGGGCGGGCGGGGCGGGTGCGCGGGCGCGGCGGGCGCGCCGCCCGGCGCCCACAGCGGCCGCACGCTCTGGACGCGCGCCGCCAGCGCAGCTTCCTCGCCGGCCCGCGCCCCACTCGGGCCCCAGCGCTCGCTAGCTGCCGATCGGTGCCCATTAATTGTACTAATCGTTGGTATGTCTCGTTGGTCTGGCCGATCGTCAGTTTCGGGGCTGTGCAGTTGTAATTTAACTTTATAACTATTTTAATGTTGTATACGTCTAAATATTATAAGATAAACAGATCCCAATACGTGTTCAATTCACTTCCAAGAAGTGTACAGCCGATGACAGCGTTTTCCCGATGTATGCGCTTACGCAGACTAGCCCTGCGCTGCCATCTGTCATTTGCCTTGCTGACAGCCCGCGTACGGAATGTGCCCGAGCCATGCTCGCGAGGCTACACGATTGGTTTGGAAACAGCTATTGCTTATATCAACATGGCTACTATTTTTTATACATCTAGTTTCTAGAATTCTAGAAAAGTGTAGCTTTCCATCAGTGAAACATAATCGTCGATATCGGTTTCCCAGAGGTTTCGAAGAGGTCTAAAAATCGACCCTTTAAAATTATTTTGACATTCAAGATACTGTATAAGTTATGTTACGTGTACCAACTTGTTATAAGAATGACTAAAATTAGTAGGAAGTTTCATTGTTGTACTTTAAAAAAACTTTAAACTTTAAGTCGATAAGCATGCACGCGTTCGTATGAACATGAAATGATTGTTTTGTATCAATAGGAAAAAAACTAGAGATAGGATTTTTAAAGTTATTTGGCTATGGGAGTCTAAGGTATCAGCTAATTTTGGAAAAGGGGTTTCTTGCCCAAAATAGTTTAGGAATATAAGAGTCTTAGTAGAGAGCCATACCGTCAAATTTATAGATGTTTTATAACTTTATCAAACGATAGATTAATAATGAACATGATTAAGATGGACGCACAAATCCTCATCCGGTGGCATTCTGTATTGTCTGCGCCGGCGCGGCAGCATGCTGCGGTCCGGGGACTCGTCTACCAGTTTGCGAAACCAGTACTCCACCTAGACAATATTCCAAAGGCTTTAGAATTAAGTACCATCATTACTTTTAGCATGATTATCACTTGATAAAAGGTGAAGGAAAACATCGCGAGGAAACCTGCATGTCTGAGAGAAAGAAGTCCGCCAACCCGCACTGGGCCAGCGTGGTGGACTATGGCCTAATACCCCTCACATTGACAGGAGGCCCGTGGCCAACAGTGGGACATTAAAAGGGCTGGTATTATTGTTATTTATTTTCGTCCTAATCATCGGTAAATTTGTGATATTTTTTCTCGGAACGGTCATTCATTACATTAATTATTAATAATTAGTTAATTATTAGTTAACAATGAGACTCTAAAGAGGTTTTATCTGGACATTAAAATATGAATATACACAGACTACAGAAGTCAACCGTCTCAGACCCTGCGAATCACTGGAGCTAATGAATGGACTTTGATCTAATTTGCCATGACAATACCTAGATTATAAAATGTTCGACACTTAATTTAGGCAGTATTTTTTTACTGAATAGAAAAAATCAAATAAACCATGCGCCACAGTCGCGATAACGGAACAAAGGCTTATGCCCCTTCATTATTTAGCTAACAAAACAAACGGCATAATTAGGAAGCGCTAAATACTTTAAACGAAATTATTAACTGGCATATCCCTGAATTACTTTGCTAATGTACCTATTAGTGAAATAAAATGTTCGCTATTTGAATTACTCCTTACCTCAGGCAGCATCCAGCATTCTGTGAGATCTGAGTTTTCGCATCCCTGTCCGCTGTACCCACGAAGGTGCGTTCTTTCATTTGTACTTGTGTAGCATTTCTCTCTTCAGAAACAGAATAGGCCACATAGAAATCGTGCAAAATGATGGAAAAAAAAAGAAATAAAAATGACGGGACACAGATCAGTATTTTTTCCCGCCTATCTTTTGACAGTTTTTAAATGGGGGGAAGAGTGAACGTTGCGAATTAAGAAATTATTCAACAAAGGCTTTATTGTGGCCGAATTTGAGCCTGTGCCTATATTTAGAGTGAAAAGACTGTCGAAAAATATAATGTAAGCGTAAATTTTATAAATATACATAACCGTATGATTTAAAATAGTAGAAATTAGCAACCTGACTTCGTCGTAGTAGAAATTTCCATAAAATTGCGCCAATCTTGACTCGGGAATGACGTCTTTCACACTTTTGCCACTACTGCTTCCATTTTCTTGGCTTTGGCTTGATATTGATCGTTTATTATCTACAAATTGAATCAATCCTTTTAAGAAAAAACACGTGGAGAGCATTAGGCAATAAAGCACAGCTGACTTATGACCGAAGGTCTTCGTTAGGATACTTTACTACAAGATACATATCTACTCGATACACTATCTTCAAGATCTAAATGGTAGAGTAACGCAGAAGTTTTAAGAATAACGTCTCCAGCAGTTGTTAAGCATTTCAGATTGCCGATTCATTCTATACTTAATAAAAAAATATCTATACTTATTTTACTAGTGGCCATTTTGAATTGCCTCATACCTGTTAATTCGCATTGATTGTTCGTTTGCAAACTCTGTGATTCTCCTGTGTCCTGCAGTACTTGTGAGACACGACAGTGTTGTGCCCAAAGGCGCTGCAAGTAAAAATACTCGGTCAGCCAACCAAACCATAGCATCGGAATTTTCTACTGCAGAGTGAAAGAACCACCGTAAAAACGACCTTATTGCTCATTTTTCGGTCATAGCTGGAGTCCTTATAACAAGATTGATTAGGGACGTAGAAATAACAGTAGACTATCAAGAAGACAATAGAGAAACGAGGACTTGGATGAAAAAATCTGAATGGCATTCAAAGAGATCCCCTAAACGCGCTGCAGGACGACGAGGGAGATGATAATGATCTTAAACTTGTTAACAATAGATTATCCGAAATAAACCAACTTGTGACTCTGATGGAATATGTTTTATCTCTCTGGGTACCTGGTTAGCTATAATGAATTCATCGGGAGGTTCCGTAGCCCATGTGAGATCCGCACAAAGGGCGATATGTGCCCACGCTGACGAGTACCGATCCACTTCGAAGCTCATTCAATGTGACATTTCAAGCATACAATTAATTATCTTTAGAATAAGAAACGAACTAATATAATAGTCACTAAATTTTAAGAGAAAAATTAACGGTAAAACTGTTAATAATAAAAATGACGACAATTTGAAAGACATTAGTGGTTAAATCTACAATAACAAAATTTTCCTCTTCTTTGATAGGTACATGATATATTTTTTTTCTTTTATTTTAAATTGCTTTTCGAATTTCGTACCAAATGAAATTAATGAAATTGTCATCGCGATGGCTTGGCCGGAAGTTTGTACAAAGGTATTGTTAAACTTTATGGTAGATGCTACAAGATTATACCTAATACGTAGACAGAGAAAGCGAATATATGTATACCGTCGCTCTATAACTAATTCTTATAGCGTCCTATGTCTGCTTTGAAAGTACAACCATAATCAAAGCGATTCTTCAGATAATATATAATTAAAATTAACACAAATATATTTGTGAATCTACTTAATTCTGAAGTTGGCAACTTTGTATTTAGAAGCTTACATTTTTCGTCACTGGTATCACTACCAGCCGGCCGGTCCCACGTCCCGTCCGTCACCCGTTGTGTCAGTTTAGCTTGCGCAGGCAGGTGGCGTGCCGCTTCTTCGTGTCACGCATGCGCGCCCAACTGAGGTGGCTGAATGAACAGTGACAGATCAGTTAAATAATTAAAAAATATATTCCTTCAATAAAAATAATTATCAAAGCAAACAAACTTGGGCTTTTATTAAAAAAAAAGTGTATCAAAGTATTGACGACAAAATATAAACGAGTTTGTGCTGTGAACAATAAGAGAAAGAACAAAAAAAATCGATTATAAAACGACTATTCGTATTTTGGTTGATTTTTCTGTGCGTTAAACTACTCTAGTTAGTTTTGCAACAAGTGCGAGCTCCGCTAGTCGTGCTGGTGTCGAGAACGGGTTTTCGGGACCGTTGGGTTTTTTGTTTATATGTATATATATTTTGCGAGTGAGTGTCGTGCGAGTGGGGCCCGTTAGCGATGCTGCAACACGGTGCGAGGGACCAGCACTGAATCGTCATCTGTGCACGGTGAGTGATTGAAATGGTTATGCAAGTATTGTCACTCGATCGTGCATCAAGTTCTGATAATCGGTTATAGTCACAAACATGAGACTAAACAAGTTGGACTGATTTCTATCGATATAGGAAGGGCTAGCCTGCTAGGTGTTTCATTTATATGTGTAAGATATCCCTACTTAGATTCCTACTTAGATAACTTTCTTAACTACCTTCTATATTAATTTTAGCACTAGATGAGGTGAGAAACGAAGATAAACAAAATCCGAATTTCTAACTACATACATAATACTTACCTATTACTGGTAGAAGAATCCATGGAAATTAAGATCTTCATACTTGAATCGCTTCACAAATAAATAATTAGTAGACGTGCTTACATCCTGATGTAAATAATCCATTGTTATGTACTTACATCCATGTTATAACTCGTACAATAGATGATAAATCATACATAATGCATGTTCAGACTTAATGTAGGTTAATAGGACGTGCTATCATTGATTTATTTGATAAAAAAACATACTTACATTGTTTATATTAATTTTGTTCTGCAGGTTGTGTGGGAGGTGTGTGATGCTTCGTCATTATCTGCATGGCTCAGTTAACCGTTAATACACGCTTTTCTAACTGGCTAGTGTTTTCACATGCTTTTAATTCAGTCATACCTACGCCATTAAAAATGTTATGAATAATGTTCTTATAACTTTCGATTTTTTTTTGTGAAAGTTTCAAGAAAGATTCACAAAGGATGCTAGGGGTTCAGTGATCTCTGACTAGCCCTTAAAGCGATCCATATACGACGTTTGTTTTTATTAATAGATACTTACAATAACTATTCAGAAGATGAAGTAGCATGTGGCATTGTATGGTATGGACTTGAATCATACCCAAGTAATGACATATCTAATGTACAGTTCCTTATGATTGTACGTTTACAGTAAACTATACCTCGGCACTCCTTGATGAGATAACATGGTCGTCAATTATGTCATTCCTCGTGATCAACTTTCTATTAGCTTTAACACAACCACTAACATTGTTTCATTTAACGCCGTTTTGTTTGCTTTTGTATTTATGCTGAACAATAAATATATGATGCATTTTGCTTTCGCTATTATTTTTTTCTAACCTACTTCGAATTCCCGTTAGCTGTTACCAGTTTCCTGTTTAGTCACAATAATAATACCGAGGGTAGAAATAATGCAACCATTTTTCCTTGTATTATTATCGTCATATTGTATTGTTATGGTATATTTTGTGATTATATGGCAAGGGGTCGGTTAAAAACGCCTTGTCTATTACATATATTTGAATAAACTAAGACACATCGGGCTAGATATCCATCGACGCGTGAAATAATGATAAACAAAAAAAACAACCAACAATTTTGTGTTTCTCAAGCTTATTACCAGAATAGCATGCAACAATAATTTGATGACCTCATTACCGCAGTTGGTAGTGACCCTGCTTGCTGTGCCGATGGTCCTGTGTTAGAATCTTGGTAGGGACAAACTTTGTGTGATGAGCACGAATGTTTGTACCCAAGTCATTGATTTTTAATATTTGTATAACTAATATATACTGGGTTCGTCTCCAGTCCATTGGTCGGTACCCATAAATCAAACGTTGCTTAGTGTGAGACCGTATAGTTGGTGAGTTCGTCTAGCGATGTTAAAAAATACACTATAACCCATTAACCAAATATCATCCACAGCCTTTACTAGAAACTGTTGAACTTAGGACTTGTCAAAAGCTACTTTACTAAACATTACGCTTGAAACAGATTCCTAAAATCATGACGTCAGAAGGTACTCGAAATAATCTCCCCATTCAACTTTAAATCCTCAATATTTGCAGGCCCGGCTATAGCCTTGGCCTCGTTTTGGTTTAGGCCGAGCTATCTAAAGGCGCCGATTAAATATTAACAAAGGAAAAGAAAGCTAACTTCCTAATGTGGGAACCATTCTTCTCTATCTAGTAGGTATAGGGTAATAATAAGAAAAATAAGAGCCGTTTTCTCGGCATAAGTCCTGTAAACTTCATTCAAAATGACACGCGGTTAGTCAAACTCGTATGTGAAAAATTATGGACTAACATATTCTAGATATAAAAAATACAATCGTACAATCGGTAGCTTACAGCCTGTATTCCTTTGTTTATCCAATTTGCTAAGGTATTGTTCGTATTTTCACTAGACCAGTGTCCTCCACTAGTAAATCATATTGAACATTAGCTACTGAGTTTTATTACACTATGATGGATTGCTGAAAGTATGCTCTTGTAGATGAAAAACACTACATAGATAGATTACAGAGAAGTATAGAATATTATATATTTTTTTGTCCACAGACTAATTTAAAAACGGAATCCGAATAAACTTGGATCATCGAAAATTCTTACATCAACTTAAATCCAATTGAATCTGTGAGGTCTCTTATATTTTAAAGCTATACATACCACGAAAACATAAAAACTTCCAACCATACAAGTATATTTCTTTCAATTTACGTTTTCCCAAGCGTGGTGAGAAAAAAGCCAATACATGTGCCCCAAAACAGCTCATCTAAAGAATAATTTATCTGAATAAGGGTCATATGAAAAGATCCTGGCGGGGTGGCTGGGGTGTCGAACGGAATGGGGCCAAGGTCGTTTGGGCTCCCGGCTTCGGAGCATTGCATAAATAAAAAAAAATATATCAAGACCTCAAGACCTTAGTATATATATTTTATTTATGTAGGCCTGTTTTCTGTTTAAAATTTTGGTGAAGATAAAGAAGAGTAGTTATTTGAGTTTTTTTTTATTAGGATGTATTCATTTAGTACTAGTAACCAGAGGTTATCATATAGGTAGTCTCATTAGCCCCTACAACTAAGCTAATACTAGGTGTAGGTTTAGGTATGCTGAAAGTGAAAATCCGGGTATCCAGAGATTTCCGCCTGGCCAGCCGACCACAGACCCAGGCTACAAATACATTACTTGTTTATACCAGGATAATTTAAGTTCTGTGAACACCATTATTTCTGTAAATAATAGTAGAACATCCTCGTCGTTTATGGAGGGAGGTCTATGCCCTAACAGAACAATCACAGAACTGTTTGACGGCGTTACAAACTATAAAACCCATCATTAATGGTCGCAGAGTAATTAAAACAACATAAAATTCAATCTTAAGTAATAAAATGTAACTAAATTGTTTGTTGACTAAGTACATAGACTGTCTTTGTCGAAGAGTATATGGGTATCTTTTGAGCATATGTGTTTTCCTTACAAGTTAATAAAAAATTAAATGATGTTTGTTGGTTAGTACAAAATTTGAGAACGGCTGAACCGATTTGGCTAATTTCTTTTTTGAAATACTCCGAGCCAGGTTTGTAAGGAGTGAAGATGAAGTTGTCCGGATAATTCGGGAAAATCTGAAAATTTTATTTTTTGACAGTACGTCGTCTGCCGGTACAGCTAGTAAATAATAATGATTGCCAGCCGAACACTCCCAAGTGTACGGTCTCAATCTAAGAAACCCTAGAATTATACATTATACATCCATGACTCAGATACAAACATTCGTGCTTATCACACAATAGTTTTCCTACGGGAGGATTCCAACCGGGACCCTCGATTTTCCAGCAGGATCACTGCAACACTACTGTGTCAATCGGGTGGCCTGGGCCCCAAGTCTGCTAACACAATCGATTCATAATCGAACAGCAATCGCATAGTAACTGTCACTTTTGACAGATATCGTATGGGATATTTGTCAAAAGTGACAGTTACTATGCGGTTGCTGTTCGATTATGAATCGATTGTGTTAACAAACTTAGGGGCCTGGTACGAGTAACTTTTCAGCCAACAAATCGGTTGTCAGTGATCAAAATGTTTATAGATTACACATCATAAATTTGATAGCACGAGTGTTGTGGAACGTTGACGATACACGGCCGCTCCGCCGCTACTGTTTACATGTGACCTAGTTAGATGAGTTATTTTTCCCTTTAATATCTATAAACTGCTGGATTAGCATTATTGATCACGTTTCGCAACTTTTAGATGTTAATTATTCATAAAAGTCGTAGGTACTTCTTAGTTTTTTATTAGGTTGGCAGTCGGCTACAAAATAGTGCCACTTTTGCCAGCCAGTGTCGAGTATTTCTTGATTGTTGTTATAAAATCCTCCACTCCTATCAATAAAGCTATGGATACTTTACTGAAAATTTACCGGACATTTTGCGAGAACTTGAAACCTGTCGTTTTATTGCAATTTCCTTCACTCATGCACGTTTATATAACACACAATGCTTAATATCCCGGTAATATTACACATTATTTATCAAAGAAACACGTGTTCTGGAAAATAAAACAAAATTTACAACTTCATGGTTCAACTTCCCGCCAAAAAGTCCAAGTAGGTACCTAGTTTTTTCATGGTGTAAACTTTAAGCAAAGTCAATGCATTTATTTTTTACTAGTTATCCCGGCAAGCTTTGTACCGCCTTTGGTGAGAAAATGAATAATCTTTTATCATATTTTTTTGTGAGCTTGCCTCATATTTTATTAGTTATTCTGCTATACGGGGCGGAGACAAATTCAAAAAATGAAAGTACATAAAAGTCGGCCCACTCGTTCTCGAGTTATAAATCGTGTAGCTTACACGACTTTTGATTTATATTTATAGATACTTACGCTTCGATCTGCCTACGTTCCTAATCTTTACGTGAAACCGACCACGCGTAATGAGTAGGGGCATATTTTTTGTGTTTTAACAATGCATAACTTTAATAGCATACGTAGGTATCTTTAGGTAAGCAAGTCAGTACTGTCTGGAAAATCCGGTTTTGTCACAATAAAAAATACACCATCGGGAGTATTTGCAGCAATTCAAGTTTAAACCACTAACTCACAACTCTAAACGAACAAAAATACAAACAAAATGGGCCGGGAAAAGCGATCTATTTCGAAGTTCTCCAATAAAAACGGCAGACTGCTCAGCTGGCTATCCAATAGCTTTAAGTCTTTGTTTATTTTGCTTACCCTCACTATGGTGCGTGTATTGACTCCTTGGCTTGCTTATTTTAGTAGAGAATAACACTTACGGAGTTTTGAAGGCGTTTCTACATTATATCGTTCGGAATTCAGAATACGAATTTCCGCAACAGGATCTGATCATCTTGCCCGGTTGATCAATACAAATTAAATTGGCTGTAAAGTTGAATGAAATAAGGAAATACGATCGGTCTGTGATACAAACACATAAAATATAATAATAGTAGGCCTTTTTGATGTCCCACTCTTGGCCAGGGCCTCCCCTTAATGCGAGGGGAGATTTGGCCAAAGTCCACCACGTAGGCCCATTATGGGTTGGCGGTCTTCACATCACACACACACACACATGGACATTACCTTTCCAGGGGTTCTCTAAGACATGCAGGTTTCCACACGATGTTTTCCTGCATCGTTCAAGTCGCAATTGACAATCAGGGTTGAAAATGAGATTCGCACATGAAATCGAGAAATTCCATAGGTGCGAGCCGGGGTTTGAACTTGTAACTCTCGTTACCAAGGCGAGCGTTCTACCAACTGTGTGGCCATCGCTGCGTACAAACACATAAGTAGTTGAAAATAGTGTTAGAAAAACAACTCTATTGATATGTTCCTGTACCTATTATTTAAGAATCGTGAGTAGATAGAACTAGCCCCTCAACATTGCAATACTTGAAGAAGGCCGCTATGTTATAAGTACTAAAACTAATGTAAGACCAATGAACACATAGTTTGCAATAAATGTTTGAGTTTGAGTTTGAAATAAATGGGTACTTTGTGAAGTGTAGCTGCGACTTAAAAACAGTTTGTTTATTTCAGAAGCGAATAACCACTTGTGAGGCACTTAAACTGTTAGCACTGCAGTTGTCGGAGATGTAAATAGATTTTAAGATTATTAAGTGATAGGATTGATGCTTTCAACTGTGCATTCATTTCTATTGACCAAACTTGATTATATTGAAATATTGAGATACTGTAATAATACAAATTTTGCGGATTGTATCTCGTTTATTTTATACTAGCTGTTGCCCGCGACTTCGTCCGCGTGGTATTTAACAAAGACAACCGTTGACAACAGCCTGCTCGCCCATTCTGAGCCCGCGGGAAGCATCGCAGGTGTTGCTATCAAACTTAATCAGGCGCTGCGCTGCAACATTGGTTTTAATTTTTTTTCGTGTGATCCTATTTTTTTTTCTTAAATAAAAGTAGCCTAAGTTACTCCTTGTTACATCAGCTATCTGCCAGTGAAAGTCCCGTCAAAATCGGTCTAGCCATTACAGAGATTAGCCGGAACAAACAGACAGGCAGACAGACAGACGGACAGACAGACAGACAGACAAAAATTGTAAAAAATGTTGTTTAGGTATAGGTAACGTGTATACATCCAAATGCACTTAGTAAAAAGCGGTTATTTTAATATTACAAACAGACACTCCAATTTTATTTATATGTATAGACTAGCTGTTGCCCGCGACTTCGTCCGCGTGGTATTTAACAAAGACTCAGCCGTTGGCAACAGCCTGCTCGCGTTCTGATCCCGCGGGACGCATTGCAGATTGTTGCTATCAAACTTTAATCAGGCGCAGCGCTGCAACATTGGTTTTAATTTTTTTTCGAGAGATCCAATTTTTTTTTTCTAAAATAAAAGTAGCCAATGTTACTCCTTGTTACATCAGCTATCTGCCAGTGAAATTCCCGTCAAAATCGGTCCAGCCATTTCAGAGATTACCCGGAACAAACAGACAGACAGACAGACAGACAGACAGACAGACAGACAGACAGACGGACAGACAGACAGACAGACAGACAAAAATTGTAAAAAATGTTGTTTCGGTATAGGTAACGTGTATACATCCAAATGCACTTAGTAAAAAGCGGTTATTTTAATATTACAAACAGACACACCAATTTTATTTTATTTATATGTATAGATGTATAGATTTTCTATATGTTCCCGACGTTTCGGCTGCCTTACAGCAACCGTGGTCACGGGAGAACTGAGGTGTTTGACGTCCTAGTGTCATAGTTTGAACTGGGAAAACCGTCATATTTTGTTTTTGCTTGTGGTCTGATCTACGCAGGAAGTTCTTACAGGGTCTTGAGGTCTTGCAACGGTGCATTTGGTTTTGGATTTAATTATAACTAGCTGTTGCCCGCGACTTCGTCCGCGTGGTATTTAACTAAGACAACCGTTGGCAACAGCCTGCTCGCGTTCTGATCCCGCGGGACGCATTGCAGATTGTTGCTATCAAACTTTAAGCAGGTGCAGCGCTGCAACATTGGTTTAAATTTTTTTTCGAGAGATCCAATATTTTTTTCTAAAATAAAAGTAGCCTAAGTTACTCCTTGTTACATCAGCTATCTGCCAGTGAAATTCCCGTCAAAATCGGTCTAGCCATTTCAGAGATTACCCGGAACAAACAGACAGACAGACAGACAGACAGACAGACGGACAGACAGACAGACGGACAGACAGACAGACAGACAGACAGACAAAAATTGTAAAAAATGTTGTTTCGGTATAGGTAACGTGTATACATCCAAATGCACTTAGAAAAAAGCGGTTATTTTAATATTACAAACAGACACTCCAATTTTATTTATATGTATAGATAATTAAATAATTTCACGTATTACTATGCTATTAATGAGCAATTATTTTATGGTCGTTAAATTATTACACTAATAAGATGTTACACTATCCCTGAGTACTATATGTGTAGGCTATGTTTCACAGAGGTACCCCGGGCGGAGCCGCAAGCAGAAACTAGTTGTCCAATGAATGGAAATGTGTTTGTCGTCTATTTACATATTGTATATGTAAGTCATAAAATTATTCAAATCACATACAAAAGATATAACAATTATGTTGAGTGAGAAGTGGGAATTGTGTGCATTTTGTGGTACTGGTGTGTGTGTGTGTGTGTGTGTGTGTGTGTGCTTGTGTGTGAGTGTAATAAGTAAATACATCGCAATTCAACCGAAGTTAACATGTCTTCCGTAACGTCTCAAGTAAGTGTTAGGAGCCAAATGTAGGAAGTAATATAAACATTGATTGCTGTAAGTATATATCCGGTAAACAATAACGATATTTCATTTCCTACACAATACTCAATGCACAATACGAGAAACGGTACCTACACCAAGTCGGTAACCAGATATGCTCATAATACACTCCCACGCTAACAACTCCCATGACATTCCCATAACCTACTAACTTATAAGTAGGGAACTCAATTGATTTGCTATACGAAATTAACCTTTAATAATGAGAGAAATGGCTTTCAATCATGATGATTGGCTACCTATAAGCTGTATGTAGGTCTTAGTAGTATATGACCCAATTTCGATGAGGTAAAAGTTTTTTTATAAGCATCTAGATAAAATAAGTTTTATTTCAATGTGTATTCGCGTAAACATAAGAAATCAATATTCACACAATCATTATTACAAACTAGCTGTTACCCGCGACTTCGTCCGCGTGGTATTTAACAAAGACACAACAGCCTGCTCGCGCGCTCTGAGCCCGCAGGACGCATTGCAGGTTATTGCTATCAAACTTAATCAGGCGCAGCGCTGCAACATTGGTTGTCATTTTTTTTCGGGAGATCCTATTTTTTTCTAGAATAAAAGTAGCCTTAGTTACTCCTTGTTACATCAGCTATCTACCAGTGTAAGTCCCGACAAAATCGGTTCAGCCATTTCAGAGATTAGTCGGAACAAACAGACAGACAGACAGAAATTATAAAAACGTTGTTTTGGTATAGGTACCGTGTATACATCCAAATGCACTTAGTAAAAAGCGGTAATTTTAATATTACAAACAGACACTCGAATTTTATTTATTTGTATACATGCAAAAGAAACGCAGGTTCAAAGGTTCTTTATTCTAGTTGGAATATTTAACGTGTTTAGATGAAACAATTAGCCCCGGTTCCTATGACAAGGGTATGGCCGCGTACCCCACTGACTTTCCAGCGATCATTACATATTGGCATGTATGTTTGTGGAGACGAAAAATTTCAATTTGCCATCGGGCCATGTGCTGATATTCCGTTTTAAATGGTTTCATTAACCGAATCGCTCGGCCATAATGGGGCCGGTATCGTTACGGTTCGGCCACATCTGAGCCAACGTTAGTGTTAGTGCCACAATTTGTTGGAGTATGTAAACCACATCCAAAAGGTTTTAGTATCAAAGAGAAGAAAGTTGCATCTGTCAACTTTCTTGACATCGTATTTTTAGACTCCTTATATTTTATATTATCCTAATATAAGTCATTTACTATATTCAATCCTGGTCTTCTTTGCACATAACCCATCACAATTAAGGCATTAAAAATGATTCCGTCAAAAGCTTGACTACATATATTTATAGTTCTGATCTTATAGCTTAATGTCTAACGTCATTACTAATGAATAAATTAAGGTGTATAAACTGTTGGCCGCATTTGTTTAGTGACATTATTTAGGCACTAATTAGTGCAGTAAGCCACAGATGTGGCCGTATCATTAAAAATATATGCTACGTGTCACGTGTGGGGTGACTAAATGCTCGTATATTTATAGAGATAATCTCAAACTACTGTCATGTTTGTCTATCAATAAAATATCCTCCAACTATTGTTTAAGTTAATGAGATATACATATAAAGCAGTGATAGCCAAGTTGGTAGAACGCTTGCGTCGGTAACGAGGATCGCAGGTTCAAACTCCGGCTCGCACCTATGCGATTTCTCCATGTGTGTGTGATGTGAAGTCAACTGTGCTTATCGGGTCGCAATAATAATAAAGACATCTGCAATTCTGTTGTTAAAACACTTTGAAATTGACTATTGTATTGTGGAGCAACGCATGGATATAATGCATGTTGTATTTCGAAGGCATCCGAGGCAGCCGGCTGGCACGCGTCTGACTGACGAGGCGTCCAACCGCGACCATGTAGGGGCACCATGGCGTTAGGATACATTATAATTTATTTTTGACTAGCTGTTACTTCGTGCGCGTAGTGTTTAACAAAAAAGTTTTTCTAAAATAATAATAATAATAATATTCCCATTTCAGAGATTAGCCGAATCAAACAGACAGACAAAAATTGTAAAAATAGTTCCCCCCGCCTCGCCTAAACGTGTTCCTGTATCCACGCCTGAGCTAGACTCACGACTCTGCAATCAAATAGAAAAGTCTCCAAGAGTTCTTCGCGATCATGGTCATCCTGCTCCGAGCTCCCGACAGTTGCACAAACCCTTCACGCTGAATGACCACCGACGCGCATAGTGATATATATTCTCCCCCATAGACAATGCTATTGCAATATTAACGAAGTATTGTGTACGTAGTCATATTTTGGCGCAGGGTTGCCAGGGTCCCAAGTCTGCTAACACAATCGATTCATAATCGAACAGCAACCGCATATTAGCTGTCACTATTGATAGATATGTGTGTGACAGTTACTGTGCGGTAGCTGTTCGATTATGAATCGATTGTGTTAGCAGACTTGGGGCCCAGATGTGATTTTCTATTTCTACCCAAATTTGATTTTTTTTTCTCCAAAATGATACAATTTGCTTAAGTTTTACCCAAAAGCAAAAAGTTGATAATATCGATTAATTAAACTAAATGATAATTCGATATTATTAGCTTGGTGCCTTTTTATTAATGTTTCTTAAAAAAATATTGTTCTAATTTCCCAACGGAAATAGCAGAATAATCAAACAAACAAAAACAGCCTACGGTTAGATTTTGAAACTAAAAAAAACTCCTTGATTTTTTTGATTTCTCCAAATTGTTCTCCAAGTATTTCATTTCTCCAAGAGCTAAATTTTTACCCAGAATTGCGAAAAAAATACCCGATCTGGTAACCGTGTTTTGGCGAGTTTTAATCATTATTAGTAGGTAAGCTTTAATCACATACTATCTGTGACTTTAGCATAAAAATGTTGTGTACTAGCGTTTCCCTTGGACTTTGAGGACATTATAAGTAAGCCAAACGGTATTTCATCAGATATAGGTATGCTTATCTACCAAATTTCACGTAATTTTTGCGTAATTCTCATATAAACTTATAAACGAAACATTACATAAATTGAGTTGTTTATGACATACTCATGTTATATTCTGTGGTTACACTACGATTGCATTTCATAGAATACCGTCAAATTAGTCTTTGCCCATTACGGAAAAGTTCAGCATAAAATATTATTCGCTTGGGAAAATGGCGTGTTCATTTTTATAATAAGACCCAGATGATTGTGAATAAATTATCACCATAAAATATGTCATTGTATCAAACAAAGTAACACTTTTAAAAATATTTTTAATGTACAGTCATAACAAAAATACAGTCGTATTATATGTACATACAGATATAGAATTGATAGGTTCGAAACGATTACCAAGATCATTTCTTCATGGCGCGAAACGGTCTGAGTGTAATTCGCGTGTCAATTGAGTGTAAAATCAAATGATAATTGGTGAAACAATTCAGTACGTTATTTGAAACGTTTGATATTAGTCACGTGTTGTTAACAGTTATAGAAATTGTAGTATTTCGGTATGATATGAACGGTTTTTGGTTTTCGATAATTATTTTTACTAGCTGAACGGTGAAGCAAAAATCGTGCGTGAGCTGTGGCCGCTCACAGAACAATTACTTGCGCAAATCTAGGTAGTTACCTAGTCAGTGTACAGAAAATAAGCAGTAACTTCTCGATAGTTTCTAACAAGTGATCACCTTGAATATTTTAATATTACATGCTGCGTTTAATTTGTGGGGTTATTTATTATTCTGGGACAGAATAAAACAATTGTTATATAAGGCTTAACAAAAATAGTGTAAAATATTTTAAGGGGTCCATTGGGAGGCCATAAAGGTCACGTTCTCGAATAAATAAAATATGCAATTATTTGAAATTTTAAAAATAATACTATTTACCTACTGAGTGCGCGGTGAAACTTTACTGCCTTGACACACACACACACACACTGTCTTGTCTCACAGAAAAATCAAACACTGTTTACACATATATGTTATACACAAACGTGATTGTTACCTATCACCTACTTTTTGATCCCTTAAAATATTTTACACTATTTTTTGTTAAACCTTATATATTAAATTTTGTCTCGTTAACTGGCCGTGCAGATCCCGCAAACTAGAACAAACCCGTCTACTCACCTAAGTGCGCGGTTTTATCTATGTGACAATTTGTAGCACGCAGGCGTCAACCATAATGGTGCAAGTGAACGATCTCCAATGGCTGTCCTTGTAATCAATTGAGTCTCATTTACAGAACAATTGTTAAAGGCCCTTGACCACTGCTGGCTATGTTTCTTGTAAATACGAATTGATTTACCGTGTCCAATATTGAAATGAATGTTATTCTGAGCAGAGATTCCCAAAGTGGTTTCCCGGGGGTCGACATAAACGGATATTGATTTTGGGGGTCGACGATGTCTAAAAATCGACCATTATTAATTAACACAAGGTCGTAATTGAAACTTAAATTTGCGATTTTTTTTTAAATATTACCTTTTATAATATGTTAATAATTATTAATTACACTTAGTATTTACTAAATTTTTTGTCTATTTTTTTTGCTAAATTTTGATGTGAGAATCATGTTAAGTTTACACACTTACCAACCACAAAGTTTTTAAATTGGTAAGTATTTTGTATCAATAGGAATAAATATATGTAGAGATAGGATTTTAAAAGTAATTTGGCTATGGTGGTCTGAGGTTTCAGTACATTTTGGAAAAAGGGTCTCTTGCCCAAAATAGTTTGGGAATCCCTGCTCTAGAATATTTTTGTACGAATTTAATCAGTTCAAATATTGGCAACTCAGACAAATGAGGTAGAACTTTGCCTCCCAAGTTCCCCACTGCTAAAGCCTTATTTGCTATGAGTGTTATACAAAACTGGTGATTGTGTGTAGGTGTTTCCTTAGTATGGGTGTATAGAATGACGTTATTTTGCACGAGTGTGCGAGTATAATATACGTAGTTGTGTGCTATACGTGTTTACCGCCCATGCCTCGGGAATTGGAGAAACAAAATTAGTGCCTTATCTAGTATAGCTCTTAAGAATGGAGTTGTTCTTAGATACATTAAAGATTGGATTATGTTAAATGACCATCTCCCAACCATAATTATGAACTGAACGAACACTATATGAATGTGAGATAAATCGATTTTGTCTCTTTCCCTCGTATGCATTACACAAGGGAAATGTGCTATGACTACTACATGCTAGCCCTTCTGGAATTCTCTTCCGATGATAGCACAAGACTACCAACATCACGATCGACATGTCATCATCAATAGCATTATTAACACCGCTCATTGGTCGAAATGGCCGAACTCGTAGACTTGGGCCAGTCACGGGCAGAAAATACCAGATTTATTTTGCCATGGTGCGACTAAGGTTCTCTCACTGACAGCGTGGCCCAGATTCAGCCGTCACTCTGCTCGCATTGTCCACCTCTCAACGCCAATAGGCACCTGCTCATATGGAACAATACATGATGCGAAGTGTTTATAAATGCCCGTTTTTATTTCTGCCGTTTGCCGTAGCGACGTTAGGAATATAACCTAGGTTGATTGCCTCCACAGGTGACAGGAGGGCTGGCTCTTTCCTCGCTTAAAATATTAGATTCATAGTACAGCGAGGAAATGCAGCCAGCATTCTTGCCACCATTCCACGCGGACATGGTCTTTTTCCAGGCTGGAATCGTTGTGTCATTTTTTACGAATAGTTTTTATGATTGAAAATATTGTGATGGTGATTCTGAACATATAATAAGACATCTGCAGTCTTGCAAGTCTTATTTTGTGATAAAATTGGCTCAAGTTTAAAAAGAAAATAGGTCATTGAACTTTAATTCGGACTAAGTTAAGTAACAGTTACATGAAGTACACAAATCAATAATGTACAAGGTCCTTGGCGCCTAAAATACCGCCATTAGCCAGTCCCTCTGCCCACTCACGCCCACAGACCAAACTTGATGTTGCGCCAACGATTAGCTAGAGTACTTTATTTATTACACTTGCTGTTCGCGTGGGGCAAAGCCTATAAGCAGCCTAAATAAACCCTTTCAAAAGGGTTTCCCCATCAAAAAGTCATTCATAGACAAAGTTAGTTTTTTTGTATTTTGATTCAAAACCCAGGAGACCCGTTTATAAGGGGAAGATTCGGTATTAAGCCATTCGATCGATGGGTAAGTAAAATTTTAGGGAATCGCAATGAATGGGGTACGAATCATACTGATGTCGTACGAAAACATATCCCAAGTGTGTTCGGCCTAACAAAAACGGTAAACGCACTTATAGAAATATTATCGCGTTACAGGTTAAGTAAGAAGCCATAATATGAACATAAGTGGTCCGGATGTAAGCCAGATTTCCTGTGTCCCGTGCGCCCGTATCAAGTGTGTGCACAGATTATACAATACATCGACCCTTTTTTTATTTATTTTTTTATTACCCTGCTGTGCTCTGACTGGCTTCATTTCCCGAGTCGGGCAAAGATCTAGATCACTATTTTTCTTAATTGGTCTCACTCTGTTGGTGCTTATTCTGGTGACTTATGCAAGGGTCAAAGAATTTTAAATTATCTAATATGTATTAAATACAATGCAAGGGCATAACAAATTGTATTTTTTTTTAATTACTTCGTCCATCAGTAGGTAGGAAGAATATTTTTTTTAACCCTGACCTAGCGCTTACACCTTAAATTTGGGAGATGGCGGCGTAATCCGTAGACAAGGCAATGAAACACGAATTTAAACCATAATCCCTACGAACACCTATTCCCAAAAGTCCCAAATTTAGTTTAATCTCATGTAATATGTAAACAATAGAATTAGCGTCAATATATCACGGATCACAGTAAAACAAACATAAATACTACGTTTGCGAACTGGCGCCATTGATAGAGGGTTTTTTTTATTTAAATCGACAACGCCATTTTAAGTTTAGTTGTCAACGCGCGTTGACTCGCACACAATTCAATGGATATTAGCATCCGACCCTAAGGATTTGTCCTTTACAAATAAGGGCCTCGCATCCGTCATTCATTGTCTTGTCTATAGGCACACGAGGGTTTGGAATAGATAGTAGACAATTTTACTTTTTATGGACCGTCGACCAAGTAGCAGAAATTATCGACTTTTAAATAGCGAAGTAAAGATGGTAAACTGTAACGTCAACATATTTTTTTTTGCATATTAGAATATCGCTGCCGTCTATCCGATATTCGTATTATCGTATCGCGGCGTGAACGGATGTCCGGTCATTGCTGCCCTCTAGATTAGGTACTCACAGAGCCGATTGTCTATGGATTCGAGACGGTAATGACTTAGATGTTTGTTATACGACCTTCGTTTATGGTAAATGCCGAAACACGCTTCACTGTGATTAGTCATGAGTAACGCAATCCGAAGGGTTTTATAATGTAAAAATTTTGAGGTGCAGCTCGGTGGACTATTAACTAAATACCCTTGAATTGACAAGGGGTAAGCCCAATGTAATAGGTAAAGGTTCGCCACCTGTTGGAAATGTCGTCGGTCAAATGTGGAACTGTAATGTACCTCTGCTAACCCTTACGAAGAATTACGTCATAGTGCACTCAAATTTACTTAATTGTATTGTCGTTTAGATATAAATGGCTTTTATGCTTCCCGCCAGTGTCATTTTTGATAATTAATATACTAAATACCTAAAGCGATACAACACCATAAAGTTAGTAAAAGTAGCGGTTATTACAAACCTTATGGTATTGTATCGGATTAGGTACTTTTTTAAACAAACTTAATACATCGACACATATCCAATGCAGAATGCTAATATCGCAAAACACTAAATTTAATCGTAAAGTTGTCCAAATTTTTCGTAAAAAAATAAAAACCATTGACATTTTGAATTTCGCGCCCTGACCCTGACCTTCCCCCTTAAAAGCATAATCTAATTAGTTTTTTCTGTGACCCCTTAGTCATTTTTGCGTGTTGCACAAGTTTAAAATAATAAAGAACTTGCCGGACTATTTGCCGGGAAGTTGAACCATGAAGTTGTCAATTTTGTTTTATTTTCCAAAAAAATGCGTTACTTTAATAAATAATGTGTAATATTCGTGGGATATTAACCGTTGTGTGTTCATGAACGTGCACGAGTGAAGGACATTGAAATAAAATTGTATAACTTGACTTTTCAAGTTATCCCAAGATGTCCGGTAAAATTTCAATAAAGTGTCCACAGATTTGGGTGATGTGGCTGAAAGGGGTAGGGGATTCATTTAATCATCATTATCAACATTATTATGTCATCAGGGTTACATCTAATTATATAACAATTATTAAAAGTTACTCGACACCGGCAAAATATTTTGATTTGCAATCTAAAAAAAGAAGAAAGAAAAGAAAGAACTTGCCGCCATGTCAGTGTAAGATATTGTATCAAAAGTAAAGAAAAAAAAGATATTGTATGTACTTAAGTACATACATACCTAAATGAAGTTTCGAATATGAAACATATTCATTTCTGAATGCATTCACATTCTTCTTTAACACAATAGCCACCAAAAGTCTGTGTTTGTTAGCCAAACAGTGCAGGGTTGCTAGCTTGAGGCATTGCTCAAAATATTGTTTTATGTCTAAATACCTTTTCAATGGAAGTAAACAAAAATGTGATATTTTAACTCGTTTCTAGGAGAGCTTAGGTTCTTACTATTAGCGTAATTAAAGGTAAGTACTTTTGTGTTACACAAATGGCAATGTATATATTATAATGGTATATATTATATACCTATTTTTAAAACAAGCAGTCTTAAGCTTATACGCCAAATAATACATGAATTATGTATGTTATTAAAATCCAATTAAAAAAAAATAATAATTCTCATTTCATTTTTTTCGTTTGGCAACCCACATCCCTGACAAAATGCTTTACAGTATCGGCAGTATCATGTAAATATACAACAGTACAACATGTTTGTCCATGTAAACGGACTGGCGAACGCGACGAGAATAAGAAATGCACATTTGAATGTATAATCTGTACACAACGCATCGCTTTATGCAGTTTAATCTTTTCGAGTGGCGCGAAATCCTGTCGCCATTTTATAACTAGCAATTTTACTATATAAAATGACGCTTCGCTTGATTGAATTCTTTGTTTAAAATGTGAGTAAGCAATATTCTTTGAGGCCAACAATCTGATCAGACATAATAATGCGTTGAAATAAAAGCAATTTTACAGATTTTATCGCGTGTATATTATGTTGTTTATGGGCAAAAACGATGCAAACCATAATGTTTTAAAAAGTAAAGTGATGTCGTTTCAGATTGTTTCTAATAAGAATAGATTTTGACTCGGTACAAAAAGGCCATTAGGAAAAATAAAATATTAGATTTTCTAAGCTCCGTAGGTATTGTTGTATAGTAATAACTACCAGGCAGGGCCTCTAGTATGAGTTTTAAAAATATTCAAATACAGATCGTTGGAAAATGTGAGCGTTGTTGTGCAATTTATTGAAATATTCGATCACTCCAACGATATTTAATGATGTCATAAACTATAGTAGCACCCACGAATACCATTTACCTCTCAAGCACAGCATCCAACTATCTTCTCAACGCACAGTTGTCTAACATTTTACGGTATTTATGTTGTAACTCATCGATGGCAGTCAAAAGCGGCGGGACTGATTTCGGTCACGTTCGCGACGAGACCCCACAAAAAAGGTTTTTAAAACCTCCGCAAAGGTCAAACGGGAGCAATGGACCATGGTAGTTAGGAGATACGCCACGGAAAATGGAGATTCGGTTATTTTAAGCCGGAGTATAATTTAAGTTATGCGTGTTACACACAGGCTATCTGGACAAAGAAATAATAAGTATAGGTAGAGTGGGAGGAACAACAAATTGAAACCCAAAGAACCACGCCGATTTGTGTAGTACACGCGAATTACGACTTTATGTAAACGCGCATTCGCATGTGCTACAGCAGGGGCTCCCAAACTTATTTTGTCTACTGCTCACTTTGAGACTGAATTATTTTTTACCGCCCCCCATTTTTTTCACCTACTTAAAAACCACCATAACTTCAAATTAAATTAATTATTGTAAGACTCTACATAACGCCCCCTTTTTTGTCTGGGTCTCTTACCGCCCCTTTAGGCCTGCAGCGCCCACAAGGGGGCGTAATCGGCCACTTTAGGAAAGGCTATTCTACAGTAATCAGCTTGGTCTTTTGTACTTCAATTTGTTGTTCGTGAATCTCCGTCTGTATTCTTTCTTCGTCTGAGATCTATACATATTTGAGACTAAACTAGCATGTCGCTGTAATCACATAAAATGACGCAGACAACTCTCAAAAGTATGTCTTACTGTTTATTTAGCCACGCGACGTCAAATAACCTTATATATTTCGAACTCCTACTGCATATTTTCCTAGATAAACAATAGCATATTCCCACCTCTATATCGAATTCAAATAAACGGTCAACTGTTTATGCGCGTTTATAAGTCAAACTGACAAACATATTTTCTCATTTAAAATATCATAGTTTGGATAAATGTATCCCGTCGCCACAGAACTGTCTCCTCTCTCCATATGGGTACCCTCTGCGCCGAGTTATTTTGATCCATATTTATATCCGAACGAATAAGAGCAAAACTGTAATGGCGGCGGGCGCGACAACTATTTACAGAAGCATATGTGTCACACACACAGATCACGAGAGATATGCCGTGCGGTTCAAAATGTATGGGAACTCGCTGCCTCCGCTTTGTTCCCCACCACTCTCTAAAACCAACCAATACGAAGTCTCTTCGGTGCGTGCTGCGTCGCCGCCGTATACAGCGGCCGTACCACGCGACGCACCAGTTTATTCAAAGTATCGTTAGACGATCTATACATTGCCTCGTACATTCACTCAGTAGCGAACATAGGTGGTACTTAAAGAGCCATGTATTTTGTACAAAAATAAAAAAGTCGTTGTGCTACATGAAAACTAAAATAACATAATAAAGGCATTAAATATTTTTTGATTTGTTGTTTTTAATGATTTTAAAGACGAATAAATAAAATACTTAATTCTGGCTGGTGAAATGAGATTCCATCTTTCGCGTAGTTCACTTTGCTGCTAGTATTTTTGCATACAAACACGGAACAACCCGGCATTTTGAAAAAAACTAGAGCACCGGCACCGACGTGCAGTTGCAGTGGACTGACGGCGAAAATTGTAGGTTAGCCAAATGTACGCTAACTTTGTGCGCAAGCCCACCGCTTTCATAACATATCTCCTCTAATATATCTGTGGTCACACAGATCGATGTGGATACCAGTCAAATTATAAACTCCACAGAATTGTCAACTCCGTGAATACTTATAATAGACTGGAGACTAATACAATGTATTCATAGTACCAGTATAATAAAACATCCATGACTCGGGTACAAACATTTGGGCACAAAAAGTTTCATTCTATCTAGATTCAAATCAGGATCTTTGGCACTATTACCAACTGCGCCAACCTGCACTAGACCAGCGTGGTGGACTATGGCCTACATCCCTCTCTGACTATGAGCCCGTACCCAGTAGTCGGGCGCTAAAAATGGCTAATAAAAATACCTATATACTTACTGTAAACAGTTTTTATCTAGTTCTTCATATTTTTTATGCTGGCAATCGGCAAAAAAATTGTGCCAAATTTGCCAGTGTACCTCTATCAGTGAAGCTGTGGATGCTTTACTGAAAATTTACCAGACATCTCGGGAGTAGTCGCACGTTTATGAACACACAATGTTTAATATCAAACCAATATTACACATTATATATCAAAGAAACACAATTTTCAGAAAATAACACAAATATTTCTAACTTCATTGTTCAACTTCCCGCCAAAAAGTCCTTTAATCCATTTCACAATTCACATTAATGTTTTTTTTTGTAAGTTATTTTTTTTGCAATGGCATCCCTTCACCATCTGTGCATCGCGGGTCGATAGCCAGCCAGTGTGGAGACACAGAAATAACTGTTATCGATATAACATAACTGTTCCGCGTTCATCTATAACATTGTTGACGTTATCGCGTGCTAAAATTAACATTGCAATGAATATATATTGTTTATTGGTAGTAAAATTTGCTAGTGAACATACTCATAAGAGGGAAGCTTCAATTAAATACTGGAGGTGTCATATCGGTACACATAAATCTATACATATAAAAAAATCTATACGTATAAAAAAATCTATACATATAAAAAAATCTATACATATAAATAAAATTGGAGTGTCTGTTTGTAATATTAAAATAACCGCTTTTTACTAAGTTCATTTGGATGTATACACGTTACCTATACCGAAACAACATTTTTTACAATTTTTGTCTGTCTGTCTGTCTGTCCATCTGTCTGTCTGTCTGTTTGTTCCGGCTAATCTCTGAAATGGCTGGACCGATTTTGACGGGACTTTCACTGGCAGATAGCTGATGTAACAAGGAGTAACTTAGGCTACTTTTATGTTAGAAAAAAAAGGGATCTCACGAAAAAAAAAACCAATGTTGCAGCGCAGCGCCTGATTAAGTTTGATAGCAACAACCTGCAATGCGTCCCGCGGGCTCAGAATGGGCGAGCAGGCTGTTGTCAACGGTTATCTTTGTTAAATACCGCGCGGACGAAGTCGCGGGCAACAGCTAGTCTATACATATAAAACAATGTTGACGTCACACCATTTATAGCCCATGAACGTGAGGGCTGATATTTATGATCTTTGTTTTTTTTTTGTATTTGTCTCCGCCCCGAATAGCAGAACTAACATAAATATATACCGAATAAAATAACTATTGAAACATGGGAAAAAATCACAAATAATAATAATAAAGACCATTCATTTTCTTATTCATCTGACACTGAGGCGGGTACGAAGTTCACCAGGAAAGCGAGTCCTATTTAAATTATAATATACCTTGGCCTAAACTGTTAAGCCACAAAATTTACACAACATGCACATATTTACTATCTACACATGCATATTTATAAAAATGCATCTCTGCCTACCCCTGGCCGCAAGGCCCTCATGCCTACGCCTAGCTACAAGAAAAACGCAATAACGTAAAATAGTTTTATCTGTGCCCATTGTTATCAGCTCTCAGGGTTTTATCAATCGTTAGTAGTCAAATAAACTCGGTCAATGATGCATTACCATAATTACCTACTGTTTAAGTTTATGAGTTAACATCCCGTATTAGAGTCAAGCGATGAGTTATATGTGCCGCGAAAATTAAAACTTCAATATCCAACGCAACACGAAAATGATGTATTTTCAGTTAAGAGTTGCGGGCGGATACAAGATATCTTGGGGGGGAAGGAGTCTTGATGGGGGGGTAGGTTGGTTACCTACTTGTTTATATGACAGAAATTATTTCTATATTAAAAAAATGCTAGTTATCTATGTAATAGATACTTAGATATGAAGAATACTATGTCTACGTCTGTCTTAAAGAAAAAAAAATACAATTAAAAAAAATTATATTAGTCAAAATCAATTTTGTACCAGGCTATCATAACAACATAAGAGACAAATGTCGCTTCCATGTACAAAATCATAGTAGCACAATAAACAATAATATTATCCATTATCTCATCGTCTTGTACATATTTACTAACGAACGCTTATTATGTATGTTTCTCACGATCCAACCGCCGCTACACGCGTGGCATTCGACGAATACTATCTGTTTAATGTAAACATATTGGCCAGGAATAGAAGCAGAATCAGAATATTTTTGTAAACCATAAGTACAGTGCTTATGAATCGTCAAAAGTTACATAATGCTAAGCTATCACTTTACCACCCGTTCGGAATGCCGTTCCTATGTAGAAGATCGGGCAAGAAGCTCCAGGGTTGCTCTTTTCAATCAATATAATATTAATAATACCAGCCCTTTTAATGTCCTACTGTTGAGCACGGGCCTCCCCTAAATTCGAGGGGGATTAGGCCATAGTCCACCACGCTGGCCCAGTGCAGGTTGGCGGACTTCACACATCTTTCGGGGGTTCTCACAGACATGCAGGATTCCTCACGATGTTTTCCTTCACCGTTCAGCAAGTGATAATCGTGGTTGAAAATGAGATTCGCACATGAAATCCAGAAATCCCAGAGGTGCGAGCCGGTGGTTTTGAACCTGCGATCTTCCTTACCGAGGCAAACGTTCTACCAATTGGGCGATCACTGCTCAATATAGGAACTAAATAATTATCGTTCATAGTTATGTGAGTAATTAAAATAATTAGTTCTATTCTACCGAAATGAGTTACAAGGTCGAACTGAAAATGGTTAATTTAATAAATAGCGTAACGCCATAACGATACAGTAACGGTTGCCGCATCGTTCGTTAATCGATTAAACTTGTTGTTTTCACGGCTACGTTAAAATTAATAACGTCAATTCTCTTTTAGATTGTCTTTATTAAGTGTAAGGTCTAACATTTGTATAAAAACCGTGCCTAGCAGTGGGACATTAAAAAGGGCTGTTATTATTTGTATATTGAGGTACGAGCTTAGTGCTTACGCGTTTAGATAGCACCAAATACAATTCACAGCAGCGCCCCTAGCGGGAATCTTTAGCTTTACTGGAAAATTACATCCATCTAGGTAACTCTTCTTTTTCTTTCTTTACGAAATGAGAGCGATGAAATAAAATGAATATCAATATGGCCTCACCCACAACTTAGCGGATATTCAAGTAAATAATACCGATATTACATTTAATAAATACACATTATAAATAAAATAATGGATGTGACATGAAGACCTATAAATGGGACTGGGATTTCAATATATATACATTGGCGTTTTCATAAAAAGAATAACTAGAAGGAAGTAATTAGGTTGGTTTTGACAAGGTCGCTGTCATTGCTTCGCTGAGCATAGCACCCGCCTCGCTGAAAGGTCCTCCCTTTGCTACTCAAAAGTGAATTGTTTAAAAAGTAAAAAAGGAATGGTCTATGAACCGATGTCAAGATAGTGTGAGTCATATGACGTCACAGGAAGTCTCGTTACCGCTTTAAAAACACGAGAATTTTTCATCAAAACGAACTAAATCGCTAATTAATAGTAATTATTACCACTTAACATTTCGTTGTAGTATAGTTAGCGACTATCAGCCAAGCTAATTACTGGTTCATTTACAACTGCACCACGTGCCGTGTTGATTTGGCAAATTTAAAAGTTACAGGTAGGTAGGTAGGCCCGCCACACACCCACCACTGCTACTCTTGTAAACCAGGATCTACAGTGGTGTCCAATGATGTCACCGAGGTTTAATCCTCGGCGAGTCCCTGGGCTAAAGTTAATTGTCTTGGAACCCGCACGAATTTAATCGAAAGATAAATATAGGAAGATAATGAAGAAAATTATCTACTTCCCTCCATTGCAAGTGTAGGTTACTTACATAACCAAAATCTAGTCCTATACTAGCTATTACCTGATCACTACGCAAGAGTGAGTCAGCGAGTCCAGTGAGCACACTCTAGCTAAGAAAAAATATAGAAAAAAATCTCGTTAAGCCATTTTTTAAGCCGATAAACGCAAGTAGTTTTTTTTTTAAACAAGAATGTTGTAAATTTTGTTTTCTCATAAAAGTAACTTTTTATTTTTCCGCCATAAGTCAAGTGTGATTTTTTGCTTTGGTTATGGTAGTTGTAGCTTTTTTTGTAGTCGAATGCGTCAATTTTAATTTGTTATTATGTTGCTACTTGCAACTATCTGTTTTATGTTTTTAACCGTTACCATTATGTGGTTGCCAAACCATAAACAAAAACATCATTATTTTTAATACCACAGATGATATCATAACACATTATAGCACGTGAAACGTTAAATCTGTCGCTCTATTTACTAAGTAGGCTTAACAAAACCAGTGCACCCAATGGAAAATTGTCTTAATACAGTTCAAGATGCACTGAAAGTATGTAAATCATTATCTTAATTATTATGTGTTGGGCTCTTAAATAAAGCGGGCATTCCTACAAGTATCCACGGTAGATACTTATTTAATTATAAAGATAACTTCTTCTTCGCAATACTATAGGTATATATAAGGTGTAACAAAAATAGTGTAAAATATTTTAACAGGGCTAACAGTAGGTTATAAAAAAACCTAGAGAAATAAATCAAATTATATCACATTCAAAAATCCATAACTCGGGTATAAAGATACGTGAAATCATCACACAAAGTGTGTCCTTACCGGGATTCGCGCTCGAACCACAGAAAGCATGCTGTCACTGTTATACTTATACATAAAACATGTTGTGCGAACGGGACAGGAGACTCGTATCGTAAGGCTACTTAAAAAAAATTGAGCCACATATTATCCATCTTTATTATTTACTAGCTGCGCCCGGCGGTGTTACCCGCGATAAAAAGTATGAAAAATTAAAACATCTATCCCACGGGAACCATACATTTTACCGGGATAAAAAGTAGCCTATGTGCTATTCCAGACTATAATCTATCTCTGTGCCAAATTTCATCCAGATCCGTTCAGCCGTTCGGGCGTGATAGAGTAACAAACATCCATCCATCTATCCATCCATCCAAACTTTCACATTTATAATATTAGTATAGATTAGTATAGATGTAAACTAAGCGACATACGAGTACTTAATATGTATATTATCCTATGTAATGTATGTAACGGATCGCTTACTGCAATCTTTGTAACCTCCAGTTTGATGGGCCAACCGCGAAGTTAAAGTGTGTAACTATAATATACTTACTTAGTAGGTAAGTATACTTATTTGGTCAATGAGTAAATATTTCATAATGTTTCCGTGGTATACCAAAAAAGATTTTTAGAGTGTGACCTACAATGTAAGATAAATGCATTCATCCTTATTATATTTAGGCTCGTTCAAACGTCTGGGGCATCGCCGAGGCCGTCCTAAGCCGACACGGGCGGCAGACAGATTGGTACCTAGAGCAGCTACCTAAATACCACTGCGGTGTTGACGATGTCTCCCTCTTTGGTTATTAAGACTAGCTTTGCACTTCGTACGCGTGTACCTTTAATCCATGTCAATCCCATTATCCCACTAATCCCACTAATATTATAAATGTGAATGTTTGGATGAATGGATGGATGTTTGTTACTCAATCACGCCAGAATGGCTGAACGGATTTGAATGAAATTTGGCACAGAGATAGATTTTAATCTGGAATAGCACATAAGCCACTTTTTATAGGTTATGGGTTGGTTTATTGAGGTACCGCGGCCGGAGCCGCTGGAAAAAGCTACTATTATATATATTGTAACGATTCCCACGGTAATAGGTAGTATGAAATAGTAAAATTTCCATTCGAAATCGCAAGTCGTCTCTAGTATCAGAAACCGCAAACACAAGCATTATATCGCTGGCCCGATGGCGTGATGCTCGGTTGCGCAAGCGCCGAGTCCGATGTCACCTCGCGCTGATCCAACTACTCCAATGGCCGTCTGCTGAATATGTAATTAGTCGGCATTTAGTTTGAACTAGACTAAACATATTATAATTATGTGGCTTCTGTGACTGGATTATTTTATGTTATTTACTTTGAACATCGGAAGGCACTGCTATTATGATTATCATAGACTAGCTGTTACCCACGACTTCGTCCGCCTGGTATTTAACAAAGACACAACCGTTAGCAATAGCCTGCTCCAGCCTTTGTGATATTAAGTCGTTGACGGGAGATGGGGTTTTTTTTTCTAAAATAAAAGTAGCCTAAGTTACTCCTTGTTACATCAGCTATCTGCCAGTGAAAGTCCCGTCAAAATCGGTCCAGCCATTTCAGAGATTAGCCGAAACAAACAGACAGACAGGCAGCCAATATTTAAAAAAAAAATTGTTTTGGTAGATGTACCGTGTACTCGTATATACATCCAAATGCACTTAGTAAAAAGCTGTTATTTTAATATTACAAACAGACACTCCAATTTTATTTATTTGTATGTATAGATACGTGTGTACTATACGGGAAATATTGCCTGGACACCTTAAGATCATTTTCCCGTGGCAGTATTTAGCTCTAGCGCTATAACGTCGTACCCTGTACCTGTACCGATAAAACGAAAATTCTCGTTAAGTGGGCAGGCACTTTCAGTCAGCTTATAGTCCCATCATATTTTTCTAACATTCAAATATCATAGGAGAAATCTAAAATTAATAGGTACAATATATAATATTTTTAAAATAGTGAATGGAAGAACAGACAGACTGGCAATTAGAGAACAAATCCGACCAGTCTATGATCCGACCGCCGGTGGTAACATTCGATCGTACAATGAATTGCAAATAATGATTGATTAGATTTTTATTTGATGAGGCACGAGGGACTTAGGAAGTCCAGTTGTGATGCCGAATCAATATTGTCTGTGATGAATTTAAATGATGGGTCTTATCGTCCTCTTTTATAAATGAAATCACTGAACTATATTACTGATTTATTAAGATTTACATTCTTCTGAACACACACACTGAACCGTGTAGTCCGACCGCCATTTAAAAAAAATAGTATACAGATTAAAAAAAAATACTGACAGCAATGTCAAAATAAAAAGAGACAAACTACATGTTAATTTGGATCACCAGTCTGCGCGAGCTATAAAATTTGCGCGAAAATCTTAACAACAAAATTCTGTTAAATCACATTATATCTACAGCATGTTTAACATTGAGATGATTCAGTTATATGATGACCCTCAACACTAAAAGAGATAGAAAAATATACTCTATGGAACCATTTCGACGATTTCAGAGATGAGAAAGCTGTTCCTATTCATAGATAAAAAAACTCGTATACAACTAGGTAGGGACTCTTTGACCCTTTTATCATTTATCTATGTACGTACAATAAAGAGTTACTTATATACATATACTAGCTATCTCGGCGATCTTCGTACGACCGCAGAATCAAATGTACGGATAAAATGAATTATGTTTTTTTTTTTTTGTGAATTTTTCCATAGTTATTCTGCTTTTCGGCGCGGAGACAAATATAAAAATCAAAATTCATAAATATCGGCCCAGCTGTTGTTGAATTGTAAATAGTGTAACTGACACGACTGTTTTTATATATGTGTATATACAAAGATTTCGGTATCAGTCGCAGGAAAGAAAAAAAACTAGTTAAAACCATATACACTTAAACCGGTAAAATAGTCTAACTAACATTGCTCATATGATGTGATTACATTAAATGTTGAAACAATCACTATGGTTCGCAGTACTTTCACTGCGTGACACGGCAATAAGAAATTATCTTATGCAAGTAACGCTAAATAGTGAAAGAAGACGAGAGGCTGGGTACAGAGTTCCGCGGTTTTGATGGAGAGCATTCAAGATAACAAACGCGTATTGAACTTTAAAAAAAAAAAAATATTGAGAACTAGCTGCGCCCCGCGCTGGGTCTGTATACCTACCTAAACACCGGGTTGGTATATTTCTCTGACGATATTTTAAGGTGGAAGCGCTAGGTCAGGGCGCGAAATGTCAAAATGTCAAATGGTTTTAGTTTTTTTACGAAAATGTGTCTATTGTATAGCTTTTTTAAGCAAATTTAATACATCGAGACATCCAATGCAGAATGCCAATATCGCGAAAAACTAAATTACATCGTAAAGATGTCCAAATTTTCGTAAAAAAAAACGAAAACCATTGACATTTTGACATTTTGAATTTCGCGCCCTGACCTAGCGCTTCCACCAATCTTTTATCAACCAATTGTAATTGTTTGCGCAGTTTCACATACAACAATGCACTGTCATTGGCTGTCAAAGTGTGGAAAGAAGAAGATGAACGACCTATCCAGTGTACTTTCGTTTTTCCCGCGGATTGTGTCATGCGCGTACGCATGGCTTGTCGTAGAATGAACTCATTGGAAAACGCCTTTACGAGCGAGGGCGGTAAAATCTGAGCAGACATTTATTATACCGATTTATAAGTACCTTCTGGTTAAGGGGGAAGCTCAGGGTCAGGGCGCGAAATTCAAAATGTCAATGGATTTTATTGTTTTACGAAAAATTTGGACATCTTTACGATGTAATTTAGTGTTTTGCGATATTAGCATTCTGCATTGGATGTCTCGATGTATTAAGTTTGCTTAAAAAAAGTACTTAATCCGATACAATACCATAACGTTTGTAATAACCGCTACTTGTACTAACTTTATGGTGTTGTATCGCTTTAGGTATTTTTTTAAGCAAAGTTAATACATCGAGACATCCAATGCAGAATGCTAATATCGCAAAAAACTAAATTACATCGTAAAGATGTCCAAATTTTTCGTAAAAACATAAAACCCTTTAACATTTTGAATTTCGCGCCCTGACCCTGAGCTTCCACCTTAATGTTTTAAAATATTCTGTTTGGATCACCTAGTAGTGCTGGATATAGTAAGGAAACGTATGGTGGTAGTAACAAATATTATTATTGGATTAATGCTTATAAGTGTAAGATCTTTAGCAAACTGTTTTTTTTATTTTGAACCGACTTCAAAAAGGAGGAGGTTCTCAATTCGGTGTATTTTTTTTTATGTTTGTTACCTTCAGATCTCCGTTATTTATGAACCGATTTGGAAAATTATTAAGAATACGACAAGAAGTTTAAAATGGATGGATGTGCTCCGTGGCGTTCAATGAAGATAATAAACATTGTGACGTCACAAAGCAGTCACTTCGAAATATTCCAATTATTATACCATATTGAAGAAAAAATAAACTTAATTAATTATCTATACCATTGAACTTCATTTTAATGTTGATATTCAGAATCAGAATCAGAATACTTTTTATTCACGTAGACCATTATGTAGTACAGTAATTATGAATCGTCAAAAGTTACAAAAATATTATGCTACTACTTTACCACCCGTTCGGAATGCCGATCCTATGGAGAAGAACCGTTCTTTATTATTTATTATTATTTAAAGAATACAATTAAATCTAATATGAACTGTTTCGTTGTTACTAGGAGCCCAGCAGCGGCCGGGTGTTGCGACGCGGCGAGGGTGCGCGAATGATGAACGTCGCCGGCGCCGGCTGCACCCCCCGGCACCCCTGCCACCCCCGCCACACGCGCCATGGCCGCCCTCTCCTGCTACCAGCCCTGCAGGTCGCACCTCGCGCAACCCGCTAGGTATTACCATTAGAAACTAGAGCAGGCAACCATTATGTCATAGTCTAAACCTCAAATTTATAAAAAAATATAATGGCATAAAACTCATTTTACGGATTTTATCGCGTTTGTTTTTTACGTTCCCGACGTTTCGGCTGATTTACAGCAACCATGGTCACGGGAGGACTGAGGTGATTGAAGTCCTGGTGACATAGTTTAAAAACGGGGCCCTCATATTTAATTGTTGCTTATGGTCCTTAATAATGCCATTTATGTTGCTTAATAATGCCATCATAACTGTCTTTAAATTAGGGGGTTAGTCTTAATTTAAATATGCACTTACCAATTGTCATTTTACAAACCAGATCAAAACACGATATCCACTGCGAAGATCTAGCCAGAAACTCGGTGGTTTTATTGTGTTCATTACAGAACGTTTAGCTTACTAAAGCCATGTTTGTGACACACTGATTAATTGAGTATTCTTTAGAATTACGATAGTACGTTAAATAATCAGGCATAACATATAGTTTAACTTTTTGGTTGGATTTTAAGGGGGAAGCTCAGGGTCAGGGCGCGAAATTCAAAATGTCAATGTTTTTTATGTTTTTAAAATTAAAAATACCATGGCTTTAGGTATTTTTTTAAGCAAACCTAATAGATCTTGACATCCAATACAGAATGCTAATATCGCAAAACACTAAATTACATCGTAAAGATGTCCAAATTTTTTGTAGAAAAAATAAAAACCATTGACATTTTGAATTTCGCGCCCTGACCCTGAGCTTCCACCTTAATAATAATGAAACTGCCGTGTTGCTGCTAAGTATTCTTAGATCTCTATTGTATATTGTATTAACTTTTTAATATCATAGACAAATACTATTGGCCTATGGTCTAACAAAAATGAATTGTCTATTAGTTTGATACTGCTTATGCATAGACGCTCATTCATTTTCGCTAGCGCCATCTAGTGTGCGTTTAAATAAAAACACTAAATGGAGCTAAGTGACTATAGGGCCAGATATATTTATTTCTAATTCGTTACCGGTTCTTAAGAGTAGTTTCTATCACAAACATGACTTGCAGGTGTCTAGACGACGAGGACTACCATCAGCCCGCGCCCTTCTCCTTCCGCCGGCAGCAGTTCATCGAACGATGCCACGAGGCCCGGGGCGTGCGCCCCCGTGACCTCCCCGAGGTGTCCGTGAAGCGGACCAGGGAGGAGCTAGCCAAGCATGCGACGCAGACCTCGCCGCTGAACCGCCGGCTCAACGTGGAAGCCGGCTGGTCCAAGGTCGAGGAGGTCCGCAAGAAATTTGAAAGCGCGGCTGCTGCGGCCTCGTTCTCTAGGTCTTTTGAAACTCCACCTAGGTGAGGACCTTGAGATCCTTCAGCGCCTTACCTTAATATTTTTTTTTTTTGTTATTACATTATAGGCAAGTATTTGATCTCGATCTCACCTGATGGTAAGTGACGATGAGATCTACGGTGGAGCATACTTGCCTAGGTAGGAAGGCGGCAGTAGATAGAGACGCTACATTCACTAGGCACATGCAGCGCAACTGATCTGACCCGCCATCTATGAATGGCAACACCAAACATCATACCGGAACACGGCTAGGCCACTTGGCGACATGGCTTTGTTCAGTGGGTGGTGACTAGCCACGGCCGAAGCCTACCACCAGTAGAATTGTCACCGGGTTGGCACCACCCAGGGTCACGTGTAGGGTATCTCGAGGGTACTTAATTCTCCTATGGACGAAGGTGACTCGACCCCAAAATCTTGTCGATATCTTGTCGAGATCTTCACTTCTACATTTTTATTTTCATTTACAAAAGTAATTTGTGAATGTGGGAACCTTGTAGCCATAAACCAAACCAATTGTAATTATATACTTAGAGTTAGTACTCTTTTTTTTACCAGGTACTAAAGTCTGCCTAGCCGTTTCTACATTGTTCTCACATATCTATAGCAAAGTTGTAAAATATCTTTTAAAAGAGCAACCATCGAGTTGCCTGCCCGTTCTTCTCCATAGAAACGGCATTCCGAGCGGGTGATAAAGTTGTAGCTTAGCATTGTGTAACTTTTTTGACAATTCATAAGTACTGTACTTAATGGTTTACATGAATAAAAATATTCTGATTCTGATTCTACATGATTTAATTAATTCACGTTTTAGACATAGCCCCGCTTTATAAAAAGATGTATATAAAGTTATATATAGATGCAAACCTTCTATAAATATCTTCTTCCCAAGTCTCAAGTTATACTTCTGTCCAGGCGTCGGCTAGCTGACTCTCTATTCGCGAGCTTCAAACTCCCTCGCAAGAAGGACGGCATGGCGGCGCCACGTTCGCTAGCGCCACCCCAGCAGCAGAAGCGCAAGTCAGCAGTCGAACTCCTGGCTGAGACGAAGGCGTTCTACGTAAAGTCGGAGACTGTGTTGGATCGGAAGCAGGAGTTACCATTGAGGGTGAGTTGGGAAAGATCTGAGGAGTTGAAATCATAAGAAATAAATTTTGGAAATGCAGGGAAAATGTTTCCGATGTGGATGTCGTTCCCGACGAACTGCCGAGGCTATTTTAAATGGCGGACGGATGACAGTTCGAAAATTTAAATCGTTAAACATGGTGTGCATTTATGAAGAATCATTGAAGCGATTGCGAAAATCCGTCTCGGAAAATTTCCGATTCCGTTTCCAAAAATTATTATCGAATTATTTAAAATGCCCACACTGATGGCGCGCCTGACGAGCTGTTTGTAAACTATTTTAAATAACGGTCGGATGAAAAACAAAATTCCTTTACATAATGTATTATTAACTATGTAATAACCTACCTTTTAATAATGTTTGCAGATGAGCAGTGGTCTTGGCCAAGCGATAGCCGCCGGTGGCTGCCACTTGATCAGCTCTGGAACCCTCAACAATGATGCTTGCTGCAACCCTTGTAAGTCATTCCTCATCTATGTAGGTACCACTACTGGGTGATGAGTTTCACTTCATCTTAATAGCAAGAACCAGACCGGCCGCGCAGCGTGGTAAAGCTAGCAAACATAACTCATATGAAAAGCATTGTGACCATTGTTCTTCTAAAGAGTGTTTTCTACTGTCAAAATGTTGGAGTTGTACCCGAACAGCTCAAAGAGCACTTATCTTTGACTTCATCTTGACAAATTCGATATTTGCTCATAAGCTCACAGATGGTCATTATTCTACTGGCGTCATTAATGTTGTAGGTCACGTTATTTGCACGTTAATAGGGGAAGTTAACATTAAGGTTTGTTAACACAGATCCAGATAAGTTTGTAGGTGTCACCGAATTAGGTGTCCAAATGCCTAGTTATGCGCATACATTGCGGTATCTACAATATTTTTACATATAGACCTAAATATAAATACCCAAGCAAGTAGCACGCATGCTCCAGTAACTGGGCCCCAAGTCTGCTAACACAATCCATTCATAATCAAACACCAAACGTATAGTAACTGTCACTTTCGACAGATATCCCATACAATATCTTTCAAAAGAGACAGTTGCTGTTCGATTATGAATCCATTGTGTTAGCAGACTTGGGGCCCTAGTTTGCTGCATGTCCATGGCTTTACCACACCCCCTGCTCCTAATTCCAGACGCAACAACCCGTAGCATGGGCGGCACCCGTCGCGCCGTCAGCGCCGGCGAGGGGCTCCAGAACACGCTCCGAAGACTCCTGGAGCACGCCGACAGCAGGGAGAACGTCTACTCACCACCATTTGGCGCATGTTGGTATTATTATTGATGTGATGTGATGATTACTCCTGGCTTTGTTCGTCTGGAGACATTTACAGGCATCGGAAATAGAACCTGGACCACCAGCTTAATTGAATTTCTCTATTGCAGCGCATAAAATCTACGCGGACACACGACGACTCAAAGATTCGTACCCTGAACGCGAAACCTTGCCCCGTTCCCAACACAACTCTGGGACATTCTCTGGCACGTTCTCCGGGACCTCCTCATCCGGGACCTCGGGGTCCAAGGCGCAGAAGTCTGACCCCGACCATAGGGACAGGATGAACAGGCCCTTGAGCTTCGGAGACGCCAGGGTGTTCTTCCCCGAGTCGTTCGTTATACCGAGACAGAGAGCTAATGAGGTGGTGGTGAAGAGTGCTTGTTCTATACGTGAGTGTGATTCAATATTAACTTATCTATTACTTTTGTAGAAGTGACATTTTTAAATAATCGTCAACATCTATACTTCTATACTAATCTATACTAATATTATAAATGTGAAAGTTTGGATGGATGGATGTTTGTTACTCAATCACGCCAGAACGACTGAACGGATCTGTATAAAATTTGGCACAGAGATAGATTATAGTCTGGAATAGCACATAGGCTACTTTTTATCCCGGTAAAATGTATGGTTCCCGTGGGATAGATGTTTTAATTTTTCATAGCGCAAAGGATCGAAATGATTTTTTGCGCGGGTAACACCGCAGGGCGCAGCTAGTAACAAACAAAGGCTACTGTGTTTGTTATGTTGATGATTACTTAAACATAATGTTAAAGTGTGTTTAGCGCAGGTTTTTTAGAATCAATGTCCGTGTCTCTGGATCTATTTCGATGGGGTTTCCACTTATTGGACTTAAAATATAGATTATATTATACAGACTGCATACATAACGCTTAAACCATTGAGGGAGTAGTATTGATCGTAGCACTGGCAGCCTAATCCGCGGAAAAAAGTATTTTATATTTTTGAAATATTAGGTAAGCGGTAAGGGTGATTTTTGCGGAACCCTAAATGAGCGGTAATGACGTCAGGGACGTGAAGTTTAAGAGTGCGCAATTAAGGTGGAAGCGCTAGGTCAGGGCGCGAAATTCAAAATGTCAAAGGTTTTAATTTGGCTACGAAAAATTTGGACATCTTTACGATGTAATTTAGTTTTCGCGATATTGGCATTCTGCATTGGATGTCTCAATGTATTAAGTTTGCTTAAAAAAATATCTAAAGCGACACAACACTCCAAAGTTAGTAAAAGTAGCGGTTTCTACAAACCTACATCGTAAAGATGTCCAAACTTTTCGTGAAAAAATAAAAACCATTGACATTTTGAATTTCGCGCCCGGACCTAGCGCTTCCACCTTAAACTGTTTCGAGTTTGAGCAAATGTCTGAGCAACAGCTCAATATGCCCACAGCGAGCTCGCACTCGAGCCCCGAGTGCATGCAGCTGCCTGAGCCGGTGTGCAGCGGCCCGGGCTCGCCGGCGCAGCTCGGCGCCATCAGCCCGCCGGCGCAGTACGCGCACTCCGCGCCCCGGTACACCAGGTGAGACAACACTCTACACCAACACAAAGAAACATGATCTTGAAACAAGGGAATGTTCGTTTTTAAGGTGGAAGCTCAGGGTCAGGGCGCGAAATTCAAAATGTCAATGGTTTTTATTTTTTTACGAACAATTTGGACATCTTTACGATGTAATTTAGTGTTTTGCGATATTAACATTCTGCATTGGATGTTTCGATGTATTAAGTTTGCTTAAAAAAGTAGTAAGTTTAAGCAAAAATATTAAAAAAATAAAAACCATTGACATTTTGAATTTCGCGCCCTTACCCTGAGCTTCCACCTTAACCGACTTCAAAAAGGAGGTTCTCAATTCGGTTGTATTTTTTTTATAATAATATTAATAACGCAAACGTTTCAATAGCCCTATCTCATGTCCATCCAAACCTTAATCCATAGACTCAATTATCATTCCATATTCCTGCAATAGTTCGTCCGCCTGCTGAGGTCAATTCGCTGTTTATGCTATCATTTTCAGCAATTGGCCCCAGCAGGTGGCTAACATAACATTAAAATTCTCAATAAGGGCCTCTACGTGTTGGACCCATGTCCCCACGCAAGCCTTCCAAAAATCCGGGTATAGCCCGTCTAAAGAGAGAGACATATAGTAATAATTATATTATTGATATGCTAGGAATGATAACGGCGAAACATTGTCTTAACAAACTCTAGACATGACAGAAATACAGACGTTTAAAGTTCCCGATCAGAAAAATATGAAAGCATAGATTGCAGTGCCTAATAGTGACGTCACAGCCATAAGTGAGTTCGGGTGTGACAGAGAACAACACATAGTCGCACTCTCTTCCCACTGCTTGCTTGCACTAATCTTCAAACGATGTAACAAAATTATGAAAACTATTTTACTTACGTAAAATTTTGAAAAGTAAAATTAAGTTCTAGACCCTTTTTCTCTTCAGATCGAATTCCCATTCGCAACCGAGCATGCGTGTGGAGGACACCTGCCCGAACATCAACAGCCATAAGTCGCTCCCCGATCTCCACACGCAAACCAGATGCTACCCTGAACAGTAAGTGTAACTCACTCGGCAGCCTACTGTGGTGTGACCACGGTTCAGTCTAATATATAATCAAGTCAAATCGTTTATTTCGTATAGGCCTACGGGGGCACTTACAAATTGTCATTTCATATTTTATTTCTTAACTCTACAACCGGATCGGAACGCGATCTCAACTGAGAAGATCCAGCAAGAAACTCAGCGGGCTTGTCTTTTTTTTTAAATCCATTATTTTTACAAAAAAAAAATAAGCTCCAGTGTGTTGCCATGCGAGGCGGACGCACGTAATAATATATTAAACTAATAAATTAACCAAACCCTGCGTTGTTTCTACCTAGTTTTATTGCAAACAAAAGTGTATATATTGTGACCTCGATTATTATGTTTAAGTATATTGCGTCATATCCGTGATCAGCCGTATCAGGGATCGACTGGAAGCCAATCACAAAACAGAAGAGAAATAGGAAAACCGCTAGGTAGAAGAATACATGGAGCCAAGCACCTCTTGTCTGTTGGCCATGCACAGGAAATGCCCAGGGCCCCGTGATCCATGATTATAGATCTCCTAGGTCCTACATCACCAACCGATATCACCGATAAATATATTTATTTTCCAAAACGATTATAATTATGTATGGTAACTTTTTCGATGAAAACGTGGTCACAACAAGAGCTAAACAGAACCAAGTTAAGTCGTATAGGGGAAGGCTTTGCCCAGCTGTGGGACATGAAATGGGGTAATATATCCTAAAGGTCCTAAAGGGCTTCCAAAAGGTGGAAGGCGGCCCTGGATGGAGCTTTTTTTTTAATGGGACTAAGCCCGCCACACACTCCTACCACTGCTACTCCTGAAAGCCAGGATGTACAATCGTGTCCAATGAAGACACCGAGGTTTGACCCTCGGCGAGGCCCGGGATAAAGTTAATTTTCTTGGAACCTGCACGAAATTAATCGAAAGATAAAAATAGGAGGAGTTGGAAGAAAATTATTCACTGGATGGAGCTTACTATCACGAATGTTTGCTTTAGCGTCAACGTCGGCGGTGCGGAGCCGGTGGGCCGGTCGCCGCGGCGCAGACGCCACTCCACACACCACCGCACCGCTTCTTGCTCATCCAAAGGCACCAGGTGATATATTGACCCAGCTCCCAGGTCACCGGCACGAATTAATTCCCCCATCTCCAAAACATCCTAATTTCAATAGGGAAGATGGCTGTAAAGCAGCCGAAACGTCGAGAACGTAAAAACGAAAAATAAACGCGATAAAATCCTTAAAAAATCGTTTTATTTCAATGTGTAGTATTCGCGTAAATATAAGAAATCAATATGTTCTCCATGTCCATACTAACGTCGGTCGACAAGACGCACGGACAAGTGACTACGTACTAAGCGTTTTGCTTCTACTTTCATCGTGAGAACTGCCAAGGCATGAAACACGCTACCGGGCGGCGCGTCTTTGTTCCCCGTTGACTTCAATCTGGGTGTTTTCAAGTCGAGAGTGAGCAGGTACCTTCTATGCAAGTATGCTCAAACACTTGCCTGCAATGTAATAAAAAAAAGGCTAGTTCTTCAGAGACCACAGATATTCAGAGAGTGTTTGCACCCGGGCGCTACGTGGGCTATAGACGGCATTGTAAGTGGGCACTTACTACGTACTTACTCAGCAAGTACTGTTCCAGGACATTTGTTCACGTGGGCTCTTATTGTTGCAGATCAAACCACTCATCTCTGATGTCGTCGTGTGAAGCGTTCTCCGAACATCCGTCACCAGGAGAGGAGAACTACCAGTCTTATAACAGGTCAGTATCTTCACAACATGATATACCTATGCTGTTTCATTCTTTTACAAGCGTTTGGTAGTTAGCGTACTCGCTCTCGAGGTTCAAAGCTGTTAAATTCGACATACATTTTTGGTGTTAGAATTTGAAATAAATATTATAAAAAAAATAAAAAAATCATCCATTTTTGATCAAATAATACATAAATGATATCGGAAACCGAAACGGAAACTTCCCGAGACGGGTTTCCGCAATCCCTTTATAAATTCTTCGTGAATGCACACCATTCTTCGTCGATCAAAAGTTTTCGTATTTTTAAAATACATTTGACGGTTCATCGGGAGTGACATAAAAATCGGAAATTCGGAAAATCTGTATCCGATATTGATTTTGAGTTATTTTAAATAACCCCTGAGGAAGGAATGACGTCACCGTTATTATCTGCAGAAGTCCTGGAGTGTGTACAACCACGCTGTTTTCCGGAATCCCGAGCTTATTCTTATTCACATATAATAAAAAAAAACAAGGTTCCCTCTCGTTTATCCATGTCTATCATTACACGCGCGCTCTGTCCCGCGCGAAAGCTGAATCACAAGGTATCGAGCGAGCGTATAAAGGCGGCTTGGGTGGTCGAAATTAGAATTAGAATATTTTTTATTTATGTAAACCATTACAGTACTTATCAATCGTCAAAAATGTCACAAAATATTAAGGTACGACTTAACCCGCCCGTTCGAAATTCTACAATTCTATAAACTGCAGTCTCTCCATAGCAAGATGATATAAATGTTTGTGTACCTAGTACATTCATGGTCTGAAATGTAATCCCATTTGCATAAGATCGATAATCCCGCGAATATCCTTGTCAAAGTGTCTAAGGTGTATCATCGTGTAGTGATGTAACCTTGCACTCGTGCGCAGCCGCTGCGGGTCGTCGTTCGCGCGCGACTCGGGCGGCTCGAGCGGCCACTACACGCAGCGCAGCGCGCCGCCCCCCCGCGCGCCGCCGCCCGCGCACCGCCGCGCCGACTCCGGCTCCTCCACGCAGCACGACCACGCCAGGTACACAACCACTACACACAGCACGGCCACTGACTGACTTAAAAACATAACTTTCCCTTATGAAGGGGTTACCCAATGGTTTCATAGTTTTTCAATCGAAATCTATAAGGAAAAGGAACCTTGTGTATGAAAAATATATATAGGTGTGTGGCATATGGGAAACCCTTTCGAATGGGTTTTTCTAAACTTTCGCTTTCAACTTGCCGTTTGACACTAGTCACTAGAAGTGCGGGGCGTCGCGGAAAGCGATATACTTACGCGTTGATTTTTAATTTGTATCATTATATCTATCATGACAATTTGTTTCCTCAGCCGTTACAGCTCGCACCTGGTGGGGTGCGGCGAGGGCGGGCCGGAGTGCTACGTGTCGGCGCCGCCGCAGTTCCAGGACGGCGCGCCGTCGCCGCCGCACGCGCACGCGCCGCACGTCGCGCACGCGCCGCGCGTCGGGATACACTTCCAGGTACATCCTACGCGCTCACACACTAGAGTACCACTAGTCAGTGCTTGACTATATGAACGCCATTACCAGATCGCTACGTTCAGAAGCAGTTTTTTTTTCATTTAAACCATTATATATGAATCGTCAAAATTTACACAAAATACTAAGCTACGCATGTATGCATGGCCTAATCCCCCTCGCATTGAGGGGGGCCCGTGCCCAGCAGTGGGACATTAAAACGGGCTGCTATTATATACTAAGATACGAACTTTACCACCGTTCGGAATGCCGGTCCTATGGAGAAGAACAGGCCAGAAACTCCATGGTTGCTGTTTTAATTATATTATATACATTTTTGAGTAGTTCATTGTTATGGGTATATAAAGACAATGTAAGGTACATTGTCGTTGACGTACTGACAGCGATGCCGGAAACGGAATCGGAAATATTCCGAGACGGATTTCCGCAATCGATATACGAACTCTGTAAATGCACACCATCTCATCGCGATTGGAATGATGATTTATTTTTAATCAATATATTTGTTTATTAAGGTGGAAGCTCAGGGTCAGGGCGCGAAATTCAAAATGTCAATGGTTTTTATTTTTTTACGAAAAATTTGGACATCTTTACGATGTACTTTAGTGTTTTGCGATATTAGCATTCTGCATTGGATATCTCGATATATTAAGTTTGCTTAAAAAAGTACCTAATCCGATACAATACCATAAGGTTTGTAAAAACCGCAAATTTTACTAACTTTCAATTTCACTACTACGAAACGACATTATCTCCGTACAATTATCTATCATCTATCATCATCAGGCTATCATCATCGAGATACCAAAGGCTATAAATGTTAATGTGTATCTCGTTATCCATTGCGTGCAGGCCAGCGCTCCCCCGCCGCAGTTCCAAGACGAGCCCCCAATGTACGACTATGGTGACTACGAGTGTACATACAAGGCGCCTCTCAAGTGTCTCAACGTGGGCCGCAAGGAATACACAACGAGAGAATACACCCGGTGGGTTATTTTAAATCATTCGGAATCGACATCGGAAACGGATTTGAAACTTTCCAATGTTGGTGTCGCTCCCGACGAGCTTTCCGACGGAGACTTTTTGAAAAAACGATTCGTTATTGTCATCAAGATACATCAAAGATTTCTTTTTTTTTTTTTTTTTTATTACATTATAGGCAAGTATTTGATCTCGATCTCACCTGATGGTAAGTGACGATGAGATCTACGATGGAGCATACTTGCCTAGGTAGGAAGGCGGCAGTAGATAGAGACGCTACATTCACTAGGCACATGCAGCGCAACTGATCTGACCCGCCATCCATGAATGGCAACACCGAACATCATGCCGGAACACGGCTAGGCCGCTTGGCGACATGGCTTTGTTCAGTGGGTGGTGACTAGCCACGGCCGAAGCCTACCACCAGTAGAGTTGTCACCTGGTTGGCACCACCCAGGGTCACGTGTAGGGTATCTCGAGGGTACTTAATTCTCCTACGGACGAAGGTGACTCGACGCCAAAATTCGGAAATTTTAATAGAATAATGACACCAAATAAAATAATGGATGTGACATGGAGATATGAAAATGGTGTCCCTTGTTAACATTGATTCAGTACTCTTATATCAGGTCATCACAAGATTTGTGGTTCTGGGGTATTTTTTTCGTAGTAAGAAGTTGTTTGAAAAAAAATGCATCGTTAAAAGTTGAATTAAATGGGCACCATAAACGCTAGATTTTTTTTTTTTATGTTGTAATATTAAATAAACTATTTTTATAAACTATTTTTTTTATAAGAAATATTTTTATTAGGTACCACGAGCCAAGCACGGAGGTGGTGAACAAGCAGCCGCAGTACCAGGAGGTTCGCATGCGCACGCGCATCGACGACAAGCAGGAGTACGTTAACGCGTCACAGGTGAGCCCACAGATAAAGCTACCCTGAAAAGACAATGTCCCAGTGTGAACTCTGCTAGCGGAAAAGTCTCTAGCGCAGCGTACTAAGCGAATGGTAAAAACTACAACTTCGTTGTGGATATAAGTTGAGTTCATAATGACGTTTATCACTAATCCGCTCCCGATATTAGGCTAAAAGTTTTGTGATTGGCAACACTTCAACACCACTCATGCATAAAAACATGAAAAAAAAGAAGAAAATTTGGCTGCATTTCACTTGTGGCAAGAATCCGTCTTAATTAGCACATTGAGTAGTGATCCCGCTTTCTGAACGGGGGGCCCCCGTTATAATATCTCTATGAGTAGATAACTATGTACTATGTAGAGATTTGGGACCGTAGAGCTGTCTTTTATTTTTAGGGACTAGGCCCGCCACTCACTCCCACCACTGCTACTCCTGTAAGCCAGGATCTACAGTGATGTCCCATGATGACACCTAGGTTTGACCCTCGGCGAGTCCCGGGATAAGGTTAATTGTCCTGGAACCCGCACGAATTTAATCGATAGATAAAAATAAGAGAAGTTGGAAGAAAATTATCCACTTCCCTCCGTTGCAAAGCGGGAGACAAAGAAGATCTGGTAGACAAATTTCCACAGAAGCAAGACTCTTACAGCTGGACTAAGTCTAGGTAGAGCTATATGGCAATATTATTATTGTTGACATAACTTGTTGTAGATATGTCAGCCGGAGGAGATAACATCGCCTCTGGGAACGTTCAAGAGGCAGCGGTGTCTACGCTACAAGCAGCGGCGGCCGCGGCCCATCCTACGCTCCAAGTCTGACATATCAGATCGGTGAGATACAATATCTTTTATCAGGTCCAAATAGGTATTATGCCAAGTATTGGCTCAATAGGTATCTAGCTAAAAAGGGAAGATCTTCCAGCCAGGCTTCCAGCCAGGTATGCCTGGCGGGGCGGCCGCTATGCCCCGACGGTTAGATAGATAGATATTTGAAGGATTAGTACGCTGCTGGCCGATGCGGCCTTTGCAGCTTCACCGGGTTTTTTGGGCGGGCGCAGAGTGCGCTCTAGCCGGAGGGGCATGCAACTAGCTCAAGGGCGCCACATGGGGCACGACCTCGGCTTGGGCTGTTGCTTGGGGGGAGATTGCCGGATTACGCGTAGGTGCGACGGCGCACCTGTTGGTGGCGGCGGACGAGAAGGCCCCGACGGTTATTTTCGGGGTATTGCATATATGTTGCGTGCTCCGAAAACTCATATAGCGCGATTCAGGATTGTATTGAGAATTGTGTATTGTTCTGAATGCATCTACAGCGCCATCTGTGTAGCTTATGGTGCGGTTGAAAAGCGATCGACTCGACTCATAAATTGAAAGTGTTTCAACTAGGCTGCGGTTACTTCCCGATAAGCTCCGGGTTTCCATTAGATAACAACGTACAACACGTTCCACCAGGTACAGACGCTCGGACGGGCGCAGTCCGGCATCAGCGCCGTGCGAGGGCGAGGACTCCCCCGACAGCCCCACGGACTCCACCTCCCGGCTGCAGGAGTTCTTCGAGCGGCTCGGGCTGGAGCCGCGCCAGTACGACGCGCTGGTGCGCGACGCCCTCGCCGACAGCCCCGTGTTCTTCTCCTCCGCGTCCACTGTCGACTCCAACCAGCTGGCCGCCGCCGCTGATTATACCGTAAGAAGTTTATACTTGGACCTTGTATTCACGGCAGCGATACCCATGACGATAGAATTGTCGGAGTATGTAAGCAAACATAATATTAACTTGGTTAAATAGGTATAAATTCTAGGTATTATACCTAGTAGTTACATGATTTTTATTCGATTTTTAATCGAATTTTGCGAATATCAAATTTATAGTGTCCGAAAAATAAAATAAGGTTATTTTCAGGTGCAAGGTCCCGGCGTTCAGAAGCAGATCTACCGAAACACAGAACCTCCGAGCGTGGTCGAGAGGAACGCACGAATCATCAAGTGGCTTTGTCAGTGCCGCAAGACGGCGATGCAGCAACCGCAGTGAGCGACTGCCATAGTATAAAATACGTAACCAAATGTCACTTGTCACTTTGACAGTCGGCCATATTGCGGAGGTTTGTGAAACTATTGTAATGGTTCTCGTTTTGTGTTGTGAACTGAAGCACTAGCCCTTCCGACAGATCTCAATATACTAGGTAGTTAAAATGGTGACCGGGATGTTTATTTTTGGTAAATTATCGTCATTTGCCTTTATGGGAACAACTTAAGAGATGTTGCAATATTTCTTAAAAAAAAAACTGCCAAAATTTTGAATTTCGCGCCACCAAAGAGCGCTCTCAATTCGCCATTTTTAGTATGAAGTTCTTTATTTAAACGCGAAGTCATAATGATCATTGGATAGGATGGACTGTGAGGGAATGTTTAAACACATAATGACATTTATATAATGATCCCCAATCGTCATATAAATAACTTATAGTCGAAGTAACATATTTAACAATAATCGAAAATCAAACCCCGATATTTAGACTATTAGGATCTTAACATTAGAAAGCTAATCTGTAAAGCAAAGAGACTAATAATTTTTCTGACTGAAAATCGAGTAAATTCGAAATCGAAATGATAAATCGACTAAAAATCGACACGTAAAAGTTACTAACGCCACTAACGAGAGAACCAATTGTTGCTCAGAAAGCGTCGATGTAGAATGACGCTTACCTATTTCATACGACTAATAAGGTTAGCTGTAAGTAAAGTAATTGACAAAAAAATAGATTTCGCTATTTAATTCTTTAGATTACTTGACGTCTTCGCAATGATAATAAATATTAAACGTACATAATAATATAAAATGCTTGTTCAGATACGGGCGGAGGATAAACTCTAAGTAAAGCTTATGAATACATTCCTACTAATGGATTAGTAGGTATCCACCATACGTATTTCAGTAAAATATACAATTATACCTCTACATCAAATTTCAAGTGATTGAAATGTCAAACTTAGTCAAATAAACTTTGCATTTGAGTCATTTGGAAAAAGTAATCTGTTTAAAAAAATGTTTTTTTCTTCTAAATGACTTGGAACGTTTGCTATTGAGCAAATGTTCCACTGAACTACTCTAAACTAATACTCAAATTCTCAAATTGTTTAAAGTACTAATTCGAATTACTTAAGTATAAACACGTTGAAGCTTGAACTATGTAATTATTTACAATCTTTGTATCTGAACGAGTGTTAAACGGCGACGCCGTGGACTGCTGGTAACTAAGCGATACTATTCATTAGTCGATACTATTTATAGATACAAGCTGATAAACTTAATAATATCTACGTTAAAAATAGTTACACTATTTAGGACTTATGATAGGTATCCATAATATATAAAATATTATTAATAATAATATAAAATCAGTTTTAATGGAAGCGTTGGTATTTTTATTAAAAGTTGTTGCTTCTTTGGATCATAGTCACTAACGACTATTCTGTTATTAATATCGACTATTGTTACTCGATTGAAGTAGTAACGCTACGCCGCTAAGTGATGTTACCAAATAAAAAAATCCAATTCATCAAATTATTTATTCCTATAAGTATATGTATAAAATACGTAAGTACATACCCTTACTTTATTATATTTTCTTATATTTTTTATTATATTTTCGGTCGTAAATAAGACATTTTTGTCTTATTGTTGAATAATTCAGAACTATAAGAAGTAAATATTGATTTTGGAAACCATGTACAAGTTGGGAACTTAGCCACGACGAGGCACATAAAATGTTATTTTTGAAACGGAAACAGCACTTTACTTTGACTGTAATTCGACTAATTGTTGAAAAAACTACTAATATTAGTTTTTAAAACTACAAATTTGTCTTGTGCTGTTATTTGATACCTAGTTTTTACGCTAGCTATGTAATTCTCATTTGTTATTACAAGTAAGTACCTATAAACAGTAGAAATCAACCAAGATATGGAATTATGATATCCAAAATGTTCCTGTTATGGATTTGTCACTATTATAATTTTATGTTTGTATCAATATGATTAATATTTCACGTCAAAGCTATCATACTGTATGTACCTACCGATATCTGCGATTTTGGGAGCACAAGAACGGATCAATATTAGCAGTTAGGTAAGTACTATTTTTACTTTGTGCCAAATAATGTTTAGCAATTATTTACCTACTATACTTAGTTAAAATCGAAATATTTATCTTCTAAAACAATATAAACTTTAATTATACTGACTAAAGACAATATTATTAGAACTCAACACGTATTTTAATTATCTTAAAAGCATAATATTATTATAATTCAGATAACGCAACAATTACTAAACTATTTCGTTCATTAATGTATATAACCATTAGTTAAGACCAGTGTCTTATCTCAAGTGTATAATGTAAAATAGGTTTTTTTCTTCATTATGTTCCATGTTGTATACTTCATTCCGATTCTACGTTCATATTGGATCGATATACTTATTTCATTAAACTTGTTAAAAAAAGTATATGAGACTGTTTTGTTTCTCAATATAATTATATTCTGTGACTAGCTGTTGCCCGCGACTTCGTCCGCGTGGTATTTAACAACGTCTCAACCGTTGGCAACAGCCTGCTCGCGTTCTGATCCCGCGGGACGCATTGCAGATTGTTGCTATCAAACTTTAAGCAGGCGCAGCGCTGTAACATTGGTTTTAATTTTTTTTCGAGAGATCCTATTTTTTTTTCTAAAATAAAAGTAGCCTAAGTTACTCCTTGTTACATCAGCTATCTGCCAGTGAAATTCCCGTCAAAATCGGTCCAGCCATTTCAGAGATTACCCGGAACAAACAGACAGACAGACAGACAGACAGACAGACGGACAGACAGACAGACAGACGGACAGACAGACAGACAGACAGACAAAAATTTAAAAAAATGTTGTTTCGGTATAGGTAACGTGTATACATCCAAATGCACTTAGTAAAAAGCGATTATTTTAATATTACAAACAGACACTCCAATTTTATTTATATGTATAGATAATATATACCTGTATATCCAAATATTGTGTATTATGTGCTCAAAGTACCTACCTACTTAAGATTATGTATAGTGATCTTATGATATAGATAGGTGGGTACTTATGTTATAATTATTTCTTTGCCAATTTCGACCATTTGAACATAGTTTCATGAGCTTGACTTAATAATAAGAACCGTAATATGTCACTATTTAGACAAAATTTAATATTCCGCATCGACATTTTTATAAGTATAAAATTATTTTAAAAAGAGTCGATTGTATTCGCAAAGGAACGTATACTCGTATTGATAGTCGATTCTAAATATAGGTACAGCATTAGACTAAGGGTACAGCGGTCTTGTGTTTTATTAAATCGATAGAGTTAATTTATTTGAAATTCTTCGTTTCAATCGTGATGTAGATTGAAATGATCTTAGTGAATATACAAACATACAAATTATTTTAATCACTTGTATGACTATTGTTACGAAATTAGTATTTATGTCAAAATGGTATCTATTTTAAAGCGTTCTACCCTCAATTGAATAATGATCAGTAATTATAAATAATTATATTAATTAGCATTACAGTATTAGAAAGTTTAGCATTCGATGCTTCCATTATTTGTGTAAATAAAATTTACGTAAATTGTTAGAAGTTTATCGTGAAGAAAGAATTATATTGTGGTCTGATAATAAATTGGTTTTATTCCCTAAAGCCCCACACCTCAGCCAAGCCCGGCCCATCCAGGGTTTTTTAGTGGGAACAATTACATGATTTAGTGTTTTTGCATAACATTGAAGACACTGACTATAATAGTTGTCTACAGTTGCGATTTAACAAGATTTGACCTAATCTGAGAGCAGCGTAAAATTTAGCGACCTTTTGAGGTCGCTAAAATTTTGCACTTAAATTTTACACCAGCGGACGTCCGTATACGGAGCAGTTTAAATTTTACCCGGTGTAATTTTTCCCCCCGCGGACTCTGCACGAGGCGTTCTTACGTAGGGTAAGTATCGTAAACGCAGCTCCAGAGACTGTAGGCGCCAAAAATCACAGAGAAAGTAATCACTACGTTTACCACAAATAAGCACAAAAAATAATGGCATTGAATTAATAATGAAAGGGGCCGGCCTTTCATTTTTAGTATAACTCGATCCACCGATCAGATGATTTTGTCAGTGTCAAGAAGAAAGAGAAATCTTGTCGATATTTCTTGACACTGGCAAAATACACAAGCCACAGTGCCAAAAACAAACAAAAAAGCTGTCATGCTGTCAAACTGACGCCTGACGGTCCATTCTTCTGTCAGTCATTCATTATTAAATTTATTTTTATTTTATTTTGTCGACATCAGTGGAATTACGCATTAAACGTAATTGTGTTATTTAGTTATTTTTAACGTCTATTTAATAAATTTAATCATTTCGCATTTACTAGTGCGCGCAAGAAAGACTCAATCCTATTGAATACACAGATTTAATTAAATTGGTACGTCATAAATAACGAAATCTGTGATGGAATTACAACAACAATTGCGTCATGATTTCTAGGTAATTTACACACAAAAAAAGTTTATTTTGTAAATGTTGTTCACAGAGATTCGCAGTATTTCGATAGTGAATTTCGTGTGGGTATATTGGTGCTGAGCGCAAAAAACAGTTTGATGTTATTAGAAGACGATTTCGACGAAATGCCTCCTGTTAAGCGCGGGGGACGGGGGGTCAGCGATGCTGATGATGAATCCGATGAGTACAGGAAAAAGCGGGACAGAAACAATGAGGTATCTAACATCATTTACTGCTAGCTATTGCTCTAAATATTAGTTAAGAGTCTAATCACTTACCTGACTAGCTCTCTGAACACAGAGAAGTGTAGTCGCATTCAGCATCTTTTAATCCAAGGGTGTTATCATTTGAAATCCCAGTAAGGAAAGGAATTGGGTAACCTGATTCCGGGATGGTTTAATACAACTTAGTGTACCATAGTGCCTGCATGTAAATGCCATTAGACAGTATCCTATTTATTTGTGCCCATAACTAGGAATCCTATCAAATCTGTTGGAACAATAGTGTGCACCACTATTGTTCCAACAGATTTGATAGGATAGCATAGATATTTAAGAAAATCCTTTAAAGAAGCAAATATCAATGTACCTTTATGGCTATAAATTGGTTATCCACTATGTTCCTAACATCTGAGTTATCCATTCAGTACAAACTTATATTGCTAGATTTACTTGCCTTGTTTCATCATACCTATGTCATATGTTAATTACCTTACTAAATAAGTTATACCACAAGAAAAGGCTAGTTTAACATAATATTGCACCATTGCAACATAAATCCAAACAAAATATTACACAATGTTTTGGTTAATAAACTGAACTTGTGATGCAATATGTATAATAGGTTGCTGATGATATTTTCCTGTTATTTTTGTGTGGCTCATAACCTAAGAGAACATAAATAATAAAACCGCTTTGAGTCTGAAATAATCAATATTAAAGTAATATATATATGATGTAGCATTTTTGTAACCAATAAATGGCAGCAAGACATTCCATTTCACTCAATGTTTAGGTTGAATGTTTTAATACTTACTTAGAATGTTCAATGGAAGCCTACTGCTTCTTAGCCTTTATCTGGCTTTATCTGTAGGTCAGTTTCCAGTCAATAATCATGAGCATATAACTTGGGCACTTATGGGCCTAGAGATTAGAGGCTGTGTAATTTTGATTACAATGATCCCAATTTGTTCATTTGTGGCACATCACTGCACCATGGATGTGTGATGTAATCTCGTCATTCCTTATTTGGGTGTTTGATTTTTTATTAATGACTAGCTGTTACCCGCGACTTCGTCCGCGTGTTATTTAACAAAGACAACCGTTGGCAACAGCCTCGCGCATTCTGAGCCCGCGGGACGCATTGCAGGTTGTTGCTATCAAACTTAATCAGGCGCAGCGCTGCAACATTGGTTTAATTTTTATTTCTAAAATAAAAGTAGCCTAAGTTACTCCTTGTTACATCAGCTATTTGCCAGTGAAAGTCCCGTCAAAATCGGTCCAGCCATTTCAGAGATTAGCCGGAACAAACAGACAGACAGACAGACAGACAGACAGACAGACGGACAGACAGACGGACAGACAGACAGACAGACAAAATTTAAAAAAAAAATGTTTCCGTATAGGTAATGTGTATACATCCAAATGCACTTAGTAAAAACCGGTTATTTTACTATTACAAACAGACACTCCAATTTTATTTATATGTATAAATTGTGACTCGTTCCAGGCTGTGAAAAAGAGTAGATTCAAAACGAAACAACGAACACAGGAAACATTCACAAGAGTCAGCAAACTGAAGGCTGAAAATCAAATGCTGGAGGAGAAAGTGAAAACGTTAACAAAAGAATTGCAGTTTCTAAAAGAATTGTTCTTGGCGCACGCTTCGAACGCACAGAACCCTAAGTTTGATGGAGTGGACTTGGATAAACTGTTAGAAGATATTCCAGATGATAAAGGCAGTTCGAGTAAATAAGTAGCATGTAAGGAGAGTAAGCTATTATAGCTTACTGTTTATATTTGTAAATAAAGGTGTCTTGCCGCCACCGGAGAGTCAGAGAGGGATAAAATCATGTGTCAATGTTTACAATTATTTTAATGTTCTGTTTGTGTTAGGATTGACAAAAAAATCCCAAAATATTTATTTGATTTTTTTATATATTTTTTTTTATTTTTGACTTAAATTATGCTTTTAACTTATAAACTGATAAGTCCTGGGTCGATTTAAATCATGATTAATTTTACTTCTAAAATTTTTTCTGCTTTAAAGAAAAAAAAATGTATCTTTGCAACTGATTACAAGAAAACATGTGTTTGTCTTTTAGGTGGTTTACTCGTTTTTATTTAAAAACGTTTTGGCCTCAGCAAAATTCAGAGGTTTATGTTAAAAACAGTGATGGAATATTTTGCAGCTAGTGTAGTTGTTGATGTTATCAAGTACTTTATTTTATTTTTAAATTGTTATGTTCCCATTACAAAGACAATTATGAAACATGTCAGACTGATCTATGGTTGAAATTAATCAAAGGATATTTTATAAAAAAATAATCATTAAATCAATCAACTCTGGTTTGCGATTTCTGGTATGAGATGTGTATCCCAAACGTTAAGAAGATTATGATGTCTGTAGCTACGAATAAGTACTAAGTTACATAATAAGTAAAGTGTATAATATAAGTATTTAGCGGTAAAGGGAAGATCTTCCAGCCAGGAGGGGCGGCCGCTATGCCCCGACGGTTATTGTCGGTATCTTGTATATATGTTACTTCCTCCGAAAACTCTTAGGCCTCTGCCTCGAATTAAGAGGGCAGCGGGGCGGCGGCGGCGGCGGCGCGGGAGCGGAGCTCGTTGGCCGGCCCGCGCCGCTGTTTTCGAGAACCGGTCCATTTGATTTTACGCACAAGATCCTGCCGCTCCCGCGCCGCCGCCCCGCTACCCGCTTAATTTGAGGCTGAGGCCTTATAGCACGATTCAGGATTGTTATGAGAATTGTTTATTGTTCTGAATGCGTCTGCAGCGCCATCTGTGTAGCGTGTGGTGCGGTTGAAGTGGTCGCTAAGTACATACAAGCTCGCCGATTTTGCGCGTCTACTCGCATGGTCAATAAATGTATGATCCTCAGTCTATATGAGGTTCTCTATGATGTGTAGTAAAGGCGTTAGGTTGTCGATAAGGGAGCGTTCAAGCATAACGTAACGTATTTTTTGGAGATTTTTGCCACCCTCTACCCCCTATATAACACGCCGTAACGTTTTACGTTACAGTCCCCCCCCCCCCCCCCCCCCCAGTAAAACGTAAAGTTGTGACGGCTTGCGAAGGGTTAAAACAACGTTACGTAACGCGTAGTTCAACCCCATCCCCCGCCCGCCCCTGTATCGCATCGTAACGTTACAGAAGCCCGCCCCCCCTCAATTCGTTACGTAATACTTGAATGCTCCCTAAGTAAGCCCGAGGTAAACTCTCGATCCTCGCCCAGGAGACCATGTTAGTTCTATGTATAATAATGTACTACGCTAGGTATTGTCTACAAGTTTGCCCGATACTACGTCACGACCAGTGCCGCCATTAATTGACATTTTCAGTAGAATCAACACCGTTCTTTCGTCAGAAATGGCCGATGACGTAGTCTTGAGCCAATCACGAACTAATTAATTACAATAAATATTATTTATACAATAATGTCAACAAAGGGTAAACAAAAAACAATGCAATTATTACTTAGGACACGCCATGTTCATTTCATCATGTCACATCCATTATTTTATTTATAATGTGTATTTATTCAATGTGTTATTGCTATTAATTACTTGACATTGGCAATATACCCGCTAAGTTGTGGGTGACGCCATATTCATATCCATTTTATTTCATCTCATCTCATTTCGTGAAGAAAGAAGAATTATTACTTCAACGTTGCCATGGCAACTTTATAGGCGTGCATATCACTGACGACCTAGACCATAATATGTGGACAGTCTCTTGTCTATGACAGGGAAATGATTTAAAGTCAATATTAGTTGTAAAAATGTTTAATTATCGACAATATTATGTAAAAATAGAATCTTATCGTCTATGCAATTTAGAATAAAAACATATACATATTTTTTTGTAAATACATTATTTTACAATTACAATCATTCGTTTGTTATTAAACACCCGATGACTGCGTGAAATGTACTTAATGTACACCGAAGCGGTAATTTCGCCGCTTCAGTCTGAACAAGCCAAATGATAACAATAAAGTACTTACTACTACAATTTTAACAAAACAAAATGATCACAGGTCGAAATAAAGTTTTATACTATGTATACTATGAATAAAAACGTAACAATAATAGTTAATATGTTTTAACACTAAGTACTTGTTCACGCTGACTCGCGGGCGCGGTCACGAAATATCAAACATATGACGTGATTTCCAAGTGTTCACGTTCAAAACGCACGTGCGGTCTAAGTAGCGAGCTAACTGGCGACTGGCGCGTGCGGCGCGCTCGCGGCAATTTCAAACGCATGAGACGTTTTTGTGTGTTCATGTCAAACTAGCGGCGGCGCGCGCGATTCACTCGCGACGTCAGGTAAGTTCAATCATTTTGAACTTGTCGCTAGAAACGATAGCACGTTTTCATCGTTTTCAACACGTCACACTCGCGCAAACGCCTGGCGGCCAATGTGAACGCGACCTCGCAACATCTGCCGCGCCCGCAACCGCCGCCGCGCCCGCGCGTTCCTACGTGAACAAGCACTTATGCTTCTTGTTACATAACTCAAAAACAGTGATAAACAACTCAGTGACGACGCAAGTACAAATCCCCCATTATCAGATCGAAATTCGTTTAACAGGAGGCGTTCTCCCAAATTTATAGACGTTCTATAACTTTATCAAACGTCATATAGTACTGCGCACAAGAGTTTTGCTTTGCGCAGTGTTATATGACGTTTGATAAAGTTATAAAACGTCTATAAATTTGGGGGTAAGTCTATAAGGGCTTAGGGGTCCATTAACATGCAATACGCACCCATTTGCGGGTGTAAGCGAACGATCGGTGAGGGATAGACCAATCGGATTAATAATATAATATCGCCAGACGAACACACCAACTGTACAGTCCCACACTAAGCAAAGCTTGTATTATGGGTACCGTACAATGGACTGGGGGCGAACCCAGTATATAATACTTATATAGATATTAAACATTCATGACTCGGAGTACAACGGGGTAAACATTCATCCGGTCCCTACCAGGATTCTAACCCGGGACCCTCAGCACAGAAAGCAGGGTCACTACGCTAACCAGGACCCCAAGTCTGCCAACACAATCGATTCATAATCGAACAGCAACCGCATAGTAACTGTCACTTTTGACAGATATTGTATGAGATAACTGTCACAAGTGACAGTTACTATGCGGTTGCTGTTCGATTATGAATCGATTGTGTTAGCAGACTTGGGGCCCAGGTATTTGCAATCACCGCTTCGTGGAATTCAAACAATCTACAACTTAGTACTACCTGCCGGCTTACTTCCAGACATTTATAACACCGTCTGCACTGGAGCTGACGAGGTACGGCTTGGCCGCTTCCACCACGGTCAGGTCGGTGATGGGCGCCGTGTGGCAGAACGAGCGAGACTCCACTGAGCGGTATACATTGTCTTCGATGAGAGCCGCGGGCGCGCTGGGGCTGGCCTTGCAGCACTCCTGGAGGACTGTGGTGCCATCGATGATACGACTCCTGAGGGAGACCAACAAAATTAACCAACAAATAGCTGCGACTTCGTCCGCGTGGTATTAAATTTTTTTTTTTCTAAAATAAAAGTAGCCTTAATTACTCCTTGTTGGATCAGCTATCTGCCAGTGAAAGTCCCGTCAAAATCGGTCCAGCCATTTCAGAGATTGGCCGCGACAAACAGACAGAGAGACCGACAAAAATGGTAAAAAATGTTGTTTTGGTATATGTACCGTGTATACATCCAAATGCACTTAGTAAAAAGCTGTTATTTTAATATTACAAACTGACACTCCAATTTTATTTATTTGTATAGATGCATAGATTATGCTTCCTCAGACCAAATACACTGAGCATGGCATCGAAAGGCGTCGCCCTCTGCGAAAACCAGTGGCCACAAGACCGCTTTGAATCTTTTCCCACAACAATTGGCAGAAAACATACAGTACACATGATGAGTGTAGGCAGGTCCATTAGTTAAATACTCAAAAGTATTTTTCCGAAAAAAAAGTACTTTATATCCCACAATTTATAAAAAGTTTTAGTACATTTATGGTTTAGCGGAAAAGGGAAGATCTTCCAGCCGGGCGGGTGGTATGGCTGGCGGGGCGGCCCCTATGCCCCGACGGTTACTGTCGGGATCTTGTATACATGTTACGTGCTCCGCAAACTCTCATAGCGCGTTTCATGATTGTATGGAGAATTGTCAATTGTTCTAAATGCGTTTGCAGCGCCATCTGTGTAGCTTGTGGCGAGGTTGCAACAATGGCATTACAAATCATTTACAGACGAAAATATATTGACTCGGTGCCATGCCTGGCTCACCAAGCAGTACCTAGAGTACATTACTGTCCTGTACATCAGCCTTTCCCAAAGTGGGCGATAACGCCCCCTAGTGGTCTGTCTGGCTGCAGGCTTAAAGGGGGGGCGGTATGAGACCCAGAAAAAAAATGGGGGCGTTGTGTAGAGGCTTACAATTAATTTAATTTTAAATTACAGTAGTTTTTATGTAGGTGAAAAAATGGAGGCGCTAAAAAATAATTCATTCTCAAAGTGGGCAACATAAGTTTGGGAACCCATGCTGTAGATCATAATCATAGATCGCTGACCTGTATTTGAGGGCGCCGGGCGTGTACTTGAGCTGGTCGGAGGGCGCGTGCAGCAGTACGTACGAGTCCTCGGGGTGGTCGAGGTCCCAGTAGCGCAGGCGCAGGTCCGAGCCGCCCGTCACCACGAACTGCGAGCCGGCGCGCGCGCCGCAGTACACCGCGCTTATGTAGTGCGACGCCTAACAATGTATACAACACGAGATTGAAATTATTGGCAATTTTGAAAAAGTATGTGACTGGTTGTTTTAGGACAATTTATAATCAAATCGACCTAAAAATATTACAGAGTTAGCCTCAGCATTAATGATTGCTCGGGTGAGCAAATACGTAAAACAGGTAATATATATAATATCAATAATAATAAATTTATTGAAGCAAATAATGGAAAAGAGAATGCACTTGCCAGTCTCCACACTAGGAATTCCTGTGTCGTTGGGATTATAATTGTAATAATAAATGCAAAAATAGATCTTAAATTGTTTATGGACACCCATTTATTTTGAAATAATATTAAGGAGACATATGCATCCCCCCCCCCCCCTCCCTGACTCACGATTGAAGTGTTTTACTGCGACTAGTTTCAATTTATTTTACTGTTTTAGTCACCCAAAAATATCCCATCCCCGGTCCCCTTCGTAGCCGCCCCCGGGATGTATTTAGGGTGGGTAAAGATAGGTAAAATCACACAATATTAACCGGGATGTATGGAGCATGGGTATGGGCGGGAGTGTACTCACGGCGGGCGTGTAGTGCAGCGGCTGCGGCGAGTTGTTGCTGGGCCACAGCGCGTGCGTGCGCTGCGTGGACTCCAGGCACCAGGCGGCCGCGTCGCGCCCCCCCGCCGCCCACACGCGCCCCGCGCCCCGCCCCCACCCCACCAGGCGCCGCACGCGCTCCGCTACACACACATTGCCACCAAATATATATTATCATACGCTTTTTTTTTTGTTTTTTTTGGCAAGTATTTGATCTCGATCTCACCTGATGGTAAGTGACGATGAGATCTACGATGTAGCATACTTGCCTAGAAGATACCTGTTCACTCTCCGACTTGAAAACACCCAGATTATAGTCGACGGGGAACAAAGACGCCGGTAGCGTGTTCCATTCCTTGGCAGTTCGCACGATGAAAGTAGAAGCAAACCGCTTAGTGCGTACCGAAGGAATGTCCACAGTGTACGGATGACACTTGTCCGTGCGTCTTGTCGACCGATGATAGAATGGAGATGGGGGAATTAACTCGTGTAATTCCGTCGCTTTGAAGCAATGCTTACCGTGAGCGCAGAAGCGTCTCTAGCTCACGTAGCGCCCGGGCGGAATCATCCCCCTAGCGCCCTCTAGTACTTAAGAAATTAGAGTTCTGAAGTTGCCGGGCCGGGGGGCGAGTGGCGCCCCTGAGATCGCGGCACCCGCCCACCATAGGTAAAGACACCTCTGCGCGAGCGAGATAGAGAGTTGCGTTAGATTCGAGCTGAGCCAATAAGGAGATCCCGAAGCCCCTCCGACATGTGTCGAAGGCGGCCACCGGGGGGGTTTTAGTGGGTAAGAATCCTACATAACCCGGCCCTCACCCACACGGAGGCCGGGTATCATTTGAAGATTTAGGAACCCGGCCACGCGTTGCAGTGGCTAAGGTTTACATAATATTATATTGTTGTAAACAATTCAAAACGGTGAATTTATCGAGAAATTGTTTGAAGTGAATTATCGTGAAATTATCGTCGATCCTTTGTGAAATTATTAAATAATCGTCGATCCTTTTCTCTATGAAAAATTAAAACAAATCCATCCCACGGAAACCATACATTTTCCGGGGATAAAACGTAGCCTCTGGCTATTCCAGACTATAATCTATATCTGTGCCAAATGTCATCCAGATGCGTTCAGCCGTATTGGCGTGATCGAGCAACAAACATCCATCCATCCAAGCTTTCACATTTATAATATTAGTGGGATATATGTTGTGCGGTGTTACCGTTGGGGTGTTTGAGCGCGGTGACGGGCAGCTGGAAGCGCAGGTCCCACACGCACACGGCGCCGCTGGCCGTGCCGGCCGCCAGCAGCCCGCCCGGCGCCGCCAGCAGGCACGTCACCACGCCCTGCCGCACGTCGCCCTGCAGCCGCCACGCGTTGCCTGCGCACACACACACACACACACACTCACACATGTGCACGCTGCGCACGCGCACGCCACGACTATATATATATATAGCACATACCCACACACACACACACACTCTCTCACACACACACACTCACACACACACACACACATGTGCATGCTGCACACGCGCACGCCACGATGACATAGTGTATGCAACTTTCACGCGCACACACATACTTTTTTTTTTATACCTTATAGGCAAGCATTTGATCTCGATCTCACCTGATGGTAAGTGACGATGAGATCTACGATGGAGCATACTTGCCTAGGTAGGAAGGCGGCAGTAGATCGAGACGCTACATTCACTAGGCACATGCAGCGCAGCTGATCTGACCCGCCATCCATGAATGGCAACACCGAACATCATGCCGGAACACGGCTAGGCCGCTTGGCGACATGGCTTTGTTCAGTGGGTGGTGACTGACCACGGCCGAAGCCTACCACCAGTAGAGTTGTCACCTAGTTGGCACCACCCAGGGTCACGTGTAGGGTATCTCGAGGGTACTTAATTCTCCTACGGACGAAGGTGACTCGACCCCACACACATACACACTCACATCGCACCCTCAGAACGATAGGGGCTCAACTCAAAAACCAATTTTGGGAAATCGCAATCAAAGATCTTTCCAACTGAACGGTGAGACGAAAAGCACCGGAGTCAAAGAGACGGAAATATAATAAGATTTTCTATCATAAAAACGCCTTTGTTTTAATATTCATCGGATAGAACATACCGCACGCTTAATAATAGACTGACCAATTAGGGTTTAAGCCCAAAGTGAGATAAGCACACAGATAGATTTATTCCAACGTTATCTATCTACCAATCTCAGAATTTTTACGATATCTTATTCCTAGACTGAGTAACGAATATGTTGTCTTTTTTACTTATACAAATTTTGACAAAACTTTTAACATGAAAGTGACATAAATCATAATGCGTCTGAGATTGCGACAGTCAACTCGCGGTGCTTTTATATTATAGTGACCCATTCATGTTTCTGAACTTAAAAAACTTACAACATATAAATAATATGTTATTATTTGATCAAGTATAGACTTATAACATAAAAGAGAAAGGGTTTTAGTGAAATATTTAATAAAATACAGACATATAACAAAAAGTGTCATCACTAGTACAGAAATATATCATTGATTTTATTAATAAACAGACGTATCTCAGGGACAACATTTTAAAAGCTATAAATAATTATAAATAATAATAAAATTTCTTCAAAATTACATTTTAGTATCAATAATTACTTAATCAAGTATTCTTACAATACATCATTTATTATTATTACGCTATTTTCATTGAGATATAAGTAATAATGTCAGACAAGTTGTAAATGACAAAACGTTTTTGCGATTTCCCAACAAACAGCTTTTTTGAGTTAGGTCAGTCTATTATTAAGCGTGCGATACGTTAAAACCATAATTCTGAGTCATCATTTTGAGTTGAGCCCCTATCGTTCTGAGGGTGCGACATATATATGCGTGCTGCGCACGCGCACATCACGATTACATACAATAATTCCAGCCCTTTTTAATGCCCCACTGCTGGGCACGGGCCTCCCCTCAATGCAAGGGGGATTAGGCCATAGTCCACCACGCTGGCCCAGTGCGGGTTGGCGGACTTCATCTTTCGAGGGGTTCTCTCAGACATGCAGGTTTCCTCGCGATGTTTTCCTTCACCGCAAGTGATAATCGTGGTTGAAAAACTTGGCTATGACTGGTTTTACGATGATATAGGGTAGATGGTGTGTGACCTGGTGCCCGCAGGTCCCAGCCCACGATGTCGGCGCGCAACGTGGCGTAGGAGATGACGCCGCAGGGCGCGGCGCAGGCGCAGGCCACGCACGCCGCGTCCCCCCCCGCGCCGCCCTCCAGCTGCCGCCCCTGCGACAGCGTCATGCGCGACGACCCCGACTCCAGTCTGGGGGAGGATCGACACTCAGGGCACGTAATGGTAAGCCAATGAGCAGACTTTGATTGGGTTTTTGAACGACTTCATTGTTTGACGATTTGACGTATATTATTAACTAGCTGCGCACGGCGGTGTTACCCGCGATAAAAAGTATAAAAAATTAAAACATCTATCCCACGGGAACCATCATTTTTACCGGGATAAAAAGTGCCTAGCCTATGTGCTATTCCAGACTATAATCTATCTCTGCGCCAAATTTCATCCAGATCCGTTCAGCCGTTTGGGCGTCAAAGAGTAACAAACATCCATCCATCCAAACTTTCACATTTATAATATTAGTATAGATAGTATAGATATAATTGATAGAACTAGGCGATAATTGGCGGAAATCCATTGTTAAGCTATGGGGAAAGAGGACCCACCTCTGACCCTCGGCTTGTCAACTTTTTCAATTATAAACCAAACAAGTTTTTGAAAGGGTTTCCCATAGGAACTCTATTAAGTTTTCCGATAGGGAAACCCTTTCAAAAAGTAAATTAGTTGGTGGGGTGATTATATCACAAGGTTTATTCGGCTAATTTAAAACGCAAAACCCCAATAAAACCAGATTGAAAGGGTTTAGATTCCAGCGCCGACTACTTGTGTACCTTAGAACGAATATAGACTCCTGCGTAGCCGCCACTAGCGACTGGCCGCCCTCGCACGCGGCCAGCGAGACCACGGGGCCCGCGTTCCGGTTGTACATTGATTTTGATCTGAAATATTTTTTTTTTTTTTATTATAACAATATTAGATTACTTTATTTTTATTTCCTGGGTGACAAAATTTGTTTTGTCGACTCAACTCGTATTTCGGATCGACTTGGCGGCGACACTGCCGTGCCTCCAGAGAGTAAATATTGTTATGTACCTGTTTATATGCGCGTGACCTTGCAGTCTGGCCGCGTCCCACAGCCGTACCGTACCGTCGTCCGAACACGAACCGAACAGATTGCGGTTCGCTGGTAACGTCACCATTTGATTCACGCGGGCCCTAAAAAAAACATTAAATATATATATTTTTTATAACATTATAGGCAAGTATTTGATCTCGATCTCACCTGATGGTAAGTGATGATGAATCTACGATGGAGCATACTTGCCTAGGTAGGAAGGCGGCAGTAGATCGAGACGCTACATTCACTAGGCACATGCAGCGCAGCTGATCGCCATCCATGAATGGCAACACCGAACATCATGCCGGAACACGGCTAGGCCGCTTGGCGACATGGCTTTGTTCAGTGGGTGGTGACTAGCCACGGCCGAAGCCTACCACCAGTAGAGTCGTCACCTAGTTGGCACCACCCAGGGTCACGTGTAGGGTATCTCGAGGGTATTTAATTTTCCTACGGACGAAGGTGACTCGACCCCAAGTATACTTTTCAACACACTTGCTCGGCTCTTATTCCATCTCTTTTAGGTTCATAATGCAGCTATGAATATACAAGCGAGCTTTTTATTTTATACTAGCTGTTGCCCGCGACTTCATCCGCGTGGTATTTAACAAAGACACAACCGCTAGCAACAGCCTGCTCGCGCGTTCTGATCCCGCGGGACGCATTGTTGCTATCAAAACTAAAAGTAGCCTAAGTTACTCCTTGTTACATCAGCTATCTGCCAGTGAAATTCCCGTCAAAATCGGTCCAGCCATTTCAGAGATTACCCGGAACAAACAGACAGACAGACAGACAGACAGACAGACAGACAGACGGACAGACAGACAGACGGACAGACAGACAGACGGACAAAAATTGTAAAAAATGTTGTTTTGGTATAGGTAACGTGTATACATCCAAATGCACTTAATAAAAAGCGGTTATTTTAATATTACAAACAGACACTCCATTTTTATTTATATGTATAGACTTGCACTAGCGTCTCAGGCCTCACTTTTTTTAATATCGCCATAGCTAGATGTTTTATGTCTAAAAGAAAAATACAACTAAATTGAGAACCTCCTCCTTTTTGAAGTCAGTTAAAAATAGTAAACCTGTTTTGGGATTACATAAAAAATTGTTTTATTTCAATGTGTAGTATTCGCGTAAATATAAGAAATGTATATCTAACACCGAGTTAAATGGGACATGGTTCGTGAGACAGGCGTGGGTCTGTGTGTGAATAACTCACTTGTGTTCATGGAGATAGGCCAGCAGTTGGTTCCCGGGCCTCCAGCCGGCCGGCGGCACCAACTCCTCGCTGCCTTCCATGGGGTCGTCGTGACTCCTGCCAACACCGTAACCCCATAAATACCGCCGGATCAACTAACGACTTTGATCAATCCCCACTAAAATTATCGCGATTAAGGTGGAAGCTCAGGGTCAGGGCGCGAAATTCAAAATGTCAATGGTTTTTATTTTTTTACGAAAAATTTGGACATCTTTACGATGTAATTTAGTGTTTTGCGATATTAGTATTCTGCATTGGATAATAATTTTCAAAATTGTATCAGTAGGTACAGAGATTACGATCTACATGCAAACAAGCTTTTTTTTTTTATTACATTATAGGCAAGTATTTGATCTCGATCTCACCTGATGGTAAGTGACGATGAGACCTACGATGGGGCATACTTGCCTAGGTAGGGTTGCCTTGCCTTGCCTTGCCTTTGCCTCCTTATTACATAAGTAGAGCAGTATATATATATATACCTCAATGATTTTTGATATTTCTGCTGCATCCTGGCCGTCAGGTCTCTCAGTTCAACGCGACACGGCGCCATGCTGTCTGCAAATTAAAAAAAAACACTACGGTTTCGCCCATAGACTATACGTTTTATGCTTTTTATCCTGATAAACGGAAGAATTCTCACGGAATTTGTAACTTTTTTATACTTACATTGCACGTAACTAGCGCTATGACCCATCTGAGAATGGTGTGCGGGTCCCGACACAGCCTGCGAGGCAGCCAGGCCTGTCGACCGCCCCCCAGACTGCGATACTGAGTCTGATGCTGTAATAATTTATATTGTTATAGCTGTATTGCGACGCTTGCGCACAGGTACAAAACATTCCAAGCCAAAAACGGTCTTATCGACTCTCAAATACGCTGAAAATTTTTATCATTTTATAATAGCAGTGATAGCCATGTTGGAAGAACGCTCACATTGGTAAAGAGCGTCACAGGTTCAAACCTCGGCTCGAAAGCTCTGGGATTTCATATGCGAATCTAATTTTCAACCATGATTATCACATGTTAAGCAGATACTGAAGAAAAACCTCGTGAGGACACCTGCATGTCTGAGAGAATCCCTCGAACGACGTGTGAAGTCCACCAACCCGCACTGGGCCACCGTGGTGGACTATGGCCTAATCCCCCTCGAATTGAAGCCCGTGCCCAACAGTGGGACATTAAAAGGGCTGGGCCCCAAGTCTGCTAACACAATCGATTCATAATCGAACAGCAACCGCATAGTAACTGTCACTTTAGACAGATACTGTATGGGATATGTGTCAAAAGTGGCAGTTACTATGCGTATTGATTTCTTATATTTACGCGAATACTACACATTGAAATAAAACTAATTTTTAGAATTTTATCGCGGTTTATTTTTGATTTTACGTTCCCGACGTTTCGTTCGTTCCCAATGGTACGCCACGTACCATTGCTAGACCTCAAGACACAGTGAGCTCTTTCTGCGTAGATCGGACCGCAAGTAACAACTAAATATGAGGGTACCCCCGTCAAACTATGACACTAGGACGTCAACCACCTCAGTCCTCCCGTGACCATGGTTGCTGTAAAGCAGCCGAAACGTCGGGAACGTAAAATCAAAAATAAACCGCGATAAAATTTGTAGCGACCACTTCAACCGCACCACAAGCTACGCAGATGGCACTGCAGACGCATTCAGAATAATAGACAATTGACGTCACTATCCTGAATCGCGCTATCAGAGTTTTCGGAGCAAGCAACATATATACAAGATCCTGACAATAACCGTCGGGGCATAGCGGCCGCCCCGCCAGGCATACCACCCGCCTGGCTGGAAGATCTTCCCTTTTCCGCTAAAAATTCTTAAAATTAGTTACTATGCGGTTGCCGTTCGATTATGAATCGATTGTGTTAGCAGACTTGGGGCCCAGGTATTATTATTATTTTGTTCACCTCTCGCTTGGTGTTCGTGCGACTGGCCGAACATATGTTGCCACTCCGTGTTCACGTGCGGCTCGTGGGAGATCGACGTCTTGTGCGTGCGTCTGGAAACAACGGAAAAGCACCAAACGGTAATGGCGCGAAATACAACAGTGCAACAGGTTTTATTTTATAACTAGCTGTTACCCGCGACTTCGTTCGCGTGGTATTTAACAAAGACACAACCGTTGGCAACAGCCTGCTCGCGCTTTCTGAGCCCGCGGGACGCATTTCAGGTTGTTGCTATCAAACTTAATCAGGCGCAACGCTGCAACATTGGTTTTAATTTTTTTTCGTGAGATCCTATGTTTTTTTCTAAAATAAAAGTAGCCTAAGTTACTCCTTGTTACATCAACTAACTGCCAGTGAAAGTCCCGTCAAAATCGGTCCAGCCATTTCAGAGATTACCCGGAACAAACAGACAGACAGACAGACAGACAGACAGACGGACAGACAGACAGACAAATTTTTTAAAAAATGTTGTTTTGGTATAGGTACCGTGTATACATCCAAATGCACTTAGTAAAAAGCGGTTATTTTAATATTACAAACAGACACTCTACAGACACTATTTAATTCTCCTACGGACGAAGGTGACTCGACCCCATGAACTGCCATCTTAAAAAAAGTGTTCACTCACCTGTTCTGTGATGAAGCGTACAGTTTGTCGACGTTATGAGCTATTGTGGCGTCGGCGGAGCCCGCGTCCAGCTGGACCGATTTCGATATGCTCGAGTTGTGGAGCACCAGCCGACCGGGAGCGTCTGTTATATGCTGAATAAAAAATACCATTTACATAATATTTTTTGACACCTTATACGGAGTGACTCAGAAAGAGTGTACTAACATTTGATGCCTGCGATTCTTTGGCGCACTTGTAATAATTGTGTTAAGCCGAAATTTCAATGTGTAATTTTTTTTTCCAAGAAATTATGTCATTTTTTTTGTGAGGATTTTTAATGTCAATTTACTCTGACCGTATTCTTTTAACATAAAAATATGTAATTACATAGAAATGCAAGAACCAATAATATTGGTTTCCATTTTTACCCTTTATAATGTTCTACAAACATACAGTGAGTTTATATAACTTAAAATATATATACATATAAATAAAATTGGAGTGTCCGTTTGTAATATTAAAATAACCGCTTTTTACTAAGTGCATTTGGTTGTATACACGGTACCTATACCCAAAACAACCCTTTTTTTAAATTTTTGTCTGTCTGTCTGTTTGTTCCGGGCAATCTCTGAAATGGCTGGACCGATTTTGACGGGAATCACTGGCAGATAGCTGATGTAACAAGGAGTAACTTAGGCTACTTTTATTTTAGAAAAAAAAATAGGATCTCTCGAAAAAAAATTTAAACCAATGTTGCAGCGCAGCGCCTGATTAAGTTTGATAGCAACAACCTGCAATGCGTCCCTAGGGCTCAGAATGGGCGAGCAGGCTGTTGTCCACGGTTCTCTCTGTTAAATACCACGCGGACGAAGTCGCGGGCAACAGCTAGTATAATACATATATTACAACATACCTGTGTTGAGGAGCCCTGAATTTTGATAAGATGAGCGCTCATGGCTAGAAGTTGGTTCTCTACGTGTTCGGTCATGCCTAGAAAAAAAACACCAACATTTATGTTCCACTATAAGGCAACCAACACGCAATCACATAACGCGCATATAAATATCATGACCAAGCTGTATTTAGTCATAAATCGATTCACTGCAGCATATCCCCATTCACTGCAGCATATCCCCATTCACTGCAGACATCCCCATTCACTGCAGCACATCCCCATTCACTGCAGCATATCCCCATTCGCTGCAGCATATCCCCATTCGCTGCAGCATATCCCCATTCGCTGCAGCATATCCCCATTCACTGCAGCATATCCTCATTCACTGCAACATGGAGATATGTTCGCTGCAGCAGAAAGCGTGGCATACGTTTGGCCAGCCCCCTCTAAGGGTAGTGCTAAGGCTCTGGGTCTCTGATTCAGTGAACTGCAACATATCCCCATTCGCTGCAGCATATTCCCAGTCGCTGCAGCAGAGAGCGTGGCATACGTTTGGCCAGCCCCCTCTAAGGGTAGTGCTAAGGCTCTGGGTCTCTGCTGCAGTGAACTGCAACATATCCCCATTAACTGCAACATATTCCCAGTCGCTGCAGCAAAGACCGTGGCATACGTTTGGCCAGCCCCCTCTAAGGGTAGCGCTAAGGCTCTGGGTCTATGATTCAGTGAACTGCAACATATCCCCATTCACTGCATCACATCCCCATTCGCTGCAGCAGAGAGCGTGGCATACGTTTGGCCAGCCCCCTCTAAGGGTAGTGCTAAGGCTCTGGATCTCTGCTGCAGTGAACTGCAACATATCCCCATTCACTGCAGCACATCCCAAATCGCTGCAGCAGAGAGCGTGGCATACATTTGGCCAGCCCCCTCTAAGGGTAGTGCTAAGGCTCTGGGTCTATGATTCAGTGAACTGCAACATATCCCCATTCACTGCAGCACATCCCAATTCACTGGAACAAATCCCAATTCACTGGAACAAATCCCCATTCACTGCAACATGGGGATATGTTCGCTGCAGCAGAAAGCGTGGCATACGTTTGGCCAGCCCCCTCTAAGGGTAGTGCTAAGGCTCTGGATCTCTGCTGCAGTGAACTGCAACATATCCCCATTCACTGCAGCACATCCCAAATCGCTGCAGCAGAGAGCGTGGCATATGTTTGGCCAGCCCCCTCTAAGGGTAGTGCTAAGGCTAGCACGTACTCACCGTCGGAGGCGAGCCTGCGGAACAGGTTCCGCAGCTGCGGCCCCATCTCGCAGTAGTGCGGCACGCTGCCCAGCTTGACGCTGCGGCGCGTGTTCCTGCGCTCGCGCAGCTCGTGCACCAGCCGGTCCGCGGCGCCGTGCCGCAGCACCGCGTCCAGCACCTTGCGCGGGATCGCCGCCGACAGGCTCTCCAGCACCAGCTCTGCTCTCTCCACCTGTTGGGTTTTAAATCACTCGAAATCGATGTCGGATACGGAAAAGGAAACTTCCCGAGGCGGATTTCTTAATTTTTTTAATTCTTTTTTATTACGTTATAGGCAAGTATTTGATCTCGATCTCACCTGATGGTAAGTGAGGATGAGATCTACGATGGAGAATACTTGCCTAGAAGGTACCTGTTCACTCTCGACGTTCATTCGCTATACATGGTGTTTTAGAATTAGACTTTTAAGCCTGCGCATTGGTAATAATTATGGTTGAAGTCAGAATTTCGATGTGTTGATTAAAAAAAATATTTTTTTCCCAACGAAATGACAATTATGGTGTTTTTAGAGAATATATATTTTTTAAATTGACAAACAAATTATTTACCCATCGAACGACTGACCTAAAACATAACTTTCCCATATGTAAGGGTTTCCCAATGATTTCGTAGGTTTTGAATCGGAATTCGGACGGGTGGTAATGTTGTAGCTTAGCACTTTGTAACTTTTTTGAGAATTCATAAGAACTGTAGTTAATGGTCTACAATTTAGACCATGTCATGTAGACTCCAAATTAATAAAAAATATTCTAATTCTATGTGGATTCTAAGTTCGAACATTATTTGAAACATTTCTCTTTAATTTTAGCGCTTTATAGATTAAAAAAAATCTGCATACATTACACAAACTATAAAATGAAATTTGTAAATAAATAAATTAAAAAATGCAATTTTCTTATACCTGTATCAGTTTATGTTTGAGATGTGGCCACACCAGCGGCAGTATTTTGCAGTTGACATCAATCGGATTGAGCAGGCTGGCAACACACGACACCAGGCCGCACACTTCGTGACGTATCTATGGACCAAAATTCTTCTTACCATACTGTCAGTGGGCTGAGACCAAAATTTTATGTGGGCAAGATTCTTTTCGCAAGGACCTCTGGTGGCGCAAGATGACGGATTCTATACTTGTGCTAAATGTTTAACCAGCAGCGTTATTCTAAACCATCGAAATCGATATCGGAAACGGAATCGAAAACTTCCGAACTGGATTACCGCAATCGCTATTAAAATATCCCAATTTGATTATCTTCGATGTTTCCCGATGGCAATACCGAATCGATTTTTTAAAAGGTTCCTTCGGAAAGTGTTAACCCATAGGGGGGGTAGGTTTAGACTCGAAAACAAATAAAAATATATTTTAGCGGATAAGGGAAGATCTTCCAGCCAGGCGGGTGCTATGCCTGGCGAAGCGGCCGCTATGCCCCGACGGTTATTGTCGGGATCTTGTATATACGTTACGTGCTCCGAAAACTCTTATAGCGCGATTCAGGATTGTGATGACAATCGTCTATTGTTCTGAATGCGTCTGCAGCGCCATCTGTGTAGCTTGTGGTGCGAAGAAGTGGTCGCTAAAATAAACCTACCCATAAATTAGGATGTGCTAGGAACACCGCGCTCTCCGCCACCAGCTCGCAAAGAGCTTGCTTCGGGAGTAGGCCCAGCTCGGCCAGGTTGGTGGTGGCGCGGAGCGCCTTCGCTATGATCCATTCCGATTGGTCAGTCAGACCCTGGAACAAAATATAATGATTTAAGCCAAAAGAGGAAGAATTAATTTTTCCCATAAACCACTAACACTGAAACCATTTTTGAAAAAAAAAAAAACGAGAATTTGTACAGGCATGCGACGTCACCGCCGTTAGTCAGCACGCGTACGACTGAGAAAGGGCGCAACTTTACTCTTCTAACATTATTAAATTTACCACACTTTGAAATTATGAAACACATATATTTTAATTATATGGCACAAAATAATTAGAACTTATAATTTAACTGGCTTCTGCCCGCGGATCCACTCGAAGTATCACGATGAAACAACACAGCCTATGTATAGCACGCAGGGATAATATAGCTTTCTGTCTGTCAAAAAACATTTGGAATCTAATATCTATATAACTATTAAATACTTGGTTCACCACCAGTTCATTGTACAGTACCCGTAATACAAGCGTTGCTTAGTGTGGGACCGTATAGTTGGTGTGTTCGTATAGCGATATTATTATTATTATTTACCCTGTTAAAATAAGTTGAAGGTGACTACGATTTGCGTTATATCATTAACACGTTGTATATATAACAAGTCAAATACCTGTTGCAATAATGGCACCAGGATGGGTGCAGCGTGGTGGCCCACGTACGCCGCGACCCCCACCACACGCTCGAAGAAGCACCCGCGGAGACCAGCCTCCTCCTTGTCGTTGAGGAATGTCACCATGTGTGACAAGATCACGTCATTGGCTAGGAGGAGATTTGAATTTATTTTATTTTTTAAGAACTTAAATCTATGATTGATTGGAAAGTGACGACATTTTTTTTTATTAACTAGCTGCGCCTCTCGGTGTTAGCCGTAATTAAAAAGTATGTCCTTTTCTGTAAATCATGTCGATCCTTTGCTCTATGAAAAATTAAAACAAATCTATCCCACGGGAACCATACATTTTATCGGGATAAAAAGTAGCCTTTGTGCTCAATGTCAAAGTCAAATCATTTATTTCGTATAGGCCTACGGGGGCACTTACAAATTGTCATTACATTTTTTCCTTAACTCTACAACCGGATCGGAACGCGACCTCAACTGAGAAGATCCAGCAAGAAACTCAGCGGGCTTGTCTTTTTTTTTAACCATTATTTTTACAAAAATAATTATAAAAAGTAAGCTCCAGTGTGTTGCCATGCGAGGCGCACACACGCTACACATTAACATTATAAATATTGATATTTGAGCGATCAGTCCCAGGCTATTCCAGACTATAATCTATCTCTGTGACAAATTTCATCCAGATCCGTTCAGCCGATCTGGCGTGATTGAGTAACAAACAACCACCCATCCAAACTTTCACATTTAGAATATTAGTGGGATGTCTTTGGTATCTTATAGTGTTATTTTTTTATATTCAGTCAGATTATAATACCTTGCATGATGCACAAATATTATATGCTTTTAACAATAAACAAGTGTAAATAAAGTAAAATATTATTTGTAACCAAAAACTCCTGGCACTCATACTAGTGAAGTGCGAAATAGTAATTCCGATCAATGTGCGAAATAGTTATCCGGTTGAAGTGCAAAATATTCGCTCGGTCAAAGTATGACCGTCATTCAGTTAAAGTGCAAAATGGTATTCTGATCATTTTGCGAAATTTTGATTCTGGTAAAAGTGCAAAATAGTGAACCTGTATAAGTGCGATATAGTAATTTCGCAATAGTAATTCTGGTCATTCTGATCATTTCGGTTAGTGCGAAATAATTAATCGATCAAAGTGCGAAATAGTAATTCCGGTCAAAGTGCGAAATAGGTTGCAATATATTAAAAACAAACAAACCTTTCTGTTTCCCGAAGAAAATGCAGAGTTTAGTTATTCCATTTTCAACTAAAGCTCTCTTCACCACCGCCTGAGAATCCGTAAGCAAGTAAGACACCGTGGATCGTACCTAAAAACATATTTTTTTTAATTATTTTTTTTGTAATATTATGGTACAGCCGGGCTAGGCGGAGAGGTCTCACACTAACAGGCCTAAGCAGAGTGTCATGTGCTACTCTATGGTATCATACTTTTGCACCTCATCGACATAATGAGAGGTCAAAATGGGTCTAGTATCCCATCCTCACCGCGATTATTATGTATCTATTGTAAGCCTCTACACAACGCCTTATTTTTTTTCTGGGTCTCTTACCGCCTCGCTTTAGGCCTGCAGCGGCCACAAGGGGGCGTTATCGCCCACGTTGGGAAAGGCTGCTCTATGGTATTACGTTTTTGACAACACACAAATACACACCATCTCGTGTAACGCCGACAGTTCAGTCTCGTAGTTAATATTGGCCGCTTCCTTGTCCACCATGGTTTGCGTCTGGTCTAGGAACCGCACCGCGGTCTCGGCCAGTTTCGCTGTACACACAAACATCATTGGCGGACTGTATATATACGTATAACGAAAACTTTGGGTTAAGGTAATGATTTGATCCCTAAGGGAGCGTTCAAGTATTACGTAACGCAATTTTTGACTCCCCCCCCTCCCCTCATGTAACGCGCCGTAACGTTTTTCTTTACACCCCCCCCCCCTTCCCCCTAGGAAACCTTTACGTAACCATCACCAAGTGACCATTTGTACCTGAAAATTATGTGGCGTAAAGTACCGGAAAGTCGCCAATATATTCGAATTTAATTTATAATATTTGTCGCGAAATTTTGAGAAAAAAGAACGTTTTAAAAAATGCATGAGAAAAAAAATCTCTACGCGACCGTACTGAAGGGTTAAAACAATGTTACGTAACGCGTAGTTCAAACCCCCCCTCCGGTCCATGTAACGCATCGTAACGTTTCAGAAGACCCCCCTCCCCCCAAATTCGTTACGTAATACTTGAACGCTCCCTAAGGGGGTTGAAGTATGCATGAATCTATACTAATATTATAAATGTGAAAGTTTGGATGGATGGATGGATGGATGGATGTTTGTTCCTCTTTCACGCCCGAACGGCTGAACGGATCTAGATGAAATTTGGCACAGAGATAGATTATAGTCTGGAATAGCACATAGGCTACTTTTTATCCCGGTAAAATTTATGGTTCCCGTGGGATAGATGTTTTAATTTTTCATACTTTTTATCGCGGGTAACACCGCCGGGCGCAGCTAGTAGTTTATAATTTATTTGTACTTTGTTAATTTAATTTAAATGTACTCGTTTTATTTTTTCAGTGTGTTGTAAATATTTTATTTGGTTTTTAATTTGCGATTGCGTAGTTATATATATTTACCATATTGGTGTTTTGGCGTTGTTAGATAGTAAACTCCTCTGTGTACAGAAAAGCAAAGCTGTCACTTGCTTGTCTGTTTCTCTACGACATGTCCGTGTGTATTCTTACTTATTAAATCCATTTCTATCTTTTCTACATCGTTTACTTTGCTGCCCATAACCCATCAGGTTATGGGCCCAGGGCGTAGTTCCCTGTAGTTATGTAAATATATTTCCAAACCATTTTCGTGAAATTAAATAATTAAATTTTTCGATCGGGTGATTTTTGGAAAAGATGGCAGCAAACACATTGATTCAATGTAACGACAAATTACGAGGTATCGACAATTATTCAACATGGAAGTTCATGATGAAAATGATTTTAATACACGATGACCTCTGGGATTGCATTGAAGGTGATAGCAAAGAAGAAAAAGTCTGTCCGAAAAAGTCTCAGAAGGCTTTAGCGAAAATCTCTCTGTCTGTGCAACCAGGTGCATTTCCATACATTAGAAATGCGAAGGACGCGCAAGAAGCGTGGACGAATTTAAGTAGAGCCTATGAAGACAGAGGACTGTGTCGCAGACTAGGATTGTTAAGATTACTATTCAGTACGAAACTGAATGAGCACAGCAGCATGGAAAGTTATCTCACCAAATTGTCAGATTTGTCACAACAATTGCAGGACATTGGCTCACCCCTGGAAGACGATTTCTTAGCGGTTGTTATGTTGAGCGGATTGCAACCCGACTATGATCCTCTCGTGATGGCCCTCGAGAATTCGAACGTCAAACTGTCCAGCGGTCTTGTAAAAAGTAAATTATTGCAAGAGTACGGACGTCGTGACAAGAAGACTGACGACACAATGGCTTTGTCAACCACTACGAAACCATTTAGATGTTTTCGATGTAAGAAAACTGGACATTTTATGAAGGATTGCCCGAAAGGAAACAAGAAGGTGACTAAAGACAAGGTACACCAGCAGGCTACCTTGACAGCACTAACGGCGAATATCCAGCATGACATGTGGTATGTGGACAGTGGAGCGACGAGTCACATGTGCAACAACAGAGAGTTATTGCACGATTTTGTGTGTGAGAAGCCGTTTGTAGTGAATGTAGCAAATGGTGAGAAGCTGTTGACAGCGGGTCGAGGACAGGTTACCGTAAACCTTAAAGACTGTGTAAGGACTATAACAGATGTTTATTATGTACCTAATCTTTCAGCAAATTTACTATCTGTGAGTGTTTTAGTAAAGAAAGGTTATAGAATAGTTTTTGATAAACATATGTGTTGTATATCCGATGTTAAGGGAGTTCTAGCTACTGCAACATTAAGGGATGGTATTTATAAACTCGATATCATCGCTAAACCTTATGTAGGGAGCATCAATAAATCTGTTTCTTTCAGTGCATTGACAGATGGTAAGGAACTTCAATCGGATCGCAAGACGGTCTTGCGAGCTTCATCAAGTTCGGAAGGTAAAGTAGCAGAGGAGTCTCAGGAGACGTGGCATCGTCGTTTAGGCCACTTGAACTCCAGGAGCATGACGCTTTTGAAACGAGGTATGGTGACAGGAGTGAACTATAATACAAATATTTTTCATCCGTGTACTGCGTGTATTGAGGGCAAGCAGACTAGACTGCCTTTCCCTAAGAAGTCATACACCAGAGCTACTGTAGTGTTAGGGTTGATTCACACAGACTTGTGTGGCCCTATGCCATGTGTTTCTTTTAGCGGTAAAAAGTATTTTCTGACGTTCATCGACGACTACACTAGAAAAACTTATGTGTATTTTTTGAGGACGAAGGATGAAGTATTTGAGCATTTCAAGAATTTTAAAGCGGTGGTAGAAAATGAAACTAATCACAAAATAAAAATTCTTCGTAGTGATAACGGTGGTGAATTTGTAAATTCCAAATTACAGGATTTCCTAAAGAAAAGTGGAATCAAGCATCAGACAACAGTCCCGTATTCCCCACAACAGAACGGCGTGGCGGAAAGGGCGAACAGGACTATTGTGGAGAAAACAAGGTGTTTGTTACGAGATGCAGGATTGGAGAACAAATTCTGGGCGGAAGCTGTGAATACTGCCGTTTACTTGAAGAACAGGACACCAACTAAGGCTGTAGTTGGAAAAGTTCCTGAGGAGAAGTGGACCAATCAAAAGGTGAACGTAAACCATTTACGTATTTTTGGTTGTTTAGCTTATGCAGTTGTTTTAAAGAATCGAAACAAACTAGATTCAAAATCAAAACAGTATATATTCGTTGGATATTGTGACGATACGAAAGGCTACAGGCTATTAGATCCTAATGATTCGTATAAATGTGTCAGTGCTCGTGATGTGGTTTTCTTGGAAAAGAATTTCTATAAGAATAGGTCACATGATGATAATCAGGACTTGGTATTTATACAGCCTGATGGGCCGTCTGAGCTATCTACTGTAAGTCCAGAGTTGTCTGATGACCGAGGGCAAAGGACGAGTACAAATACAGTACATGACTCAGATAGTGACGACACTTTTGAATCAAATAGCTGTGCGGATCCAACATATATTCCAGGTGATACGAGCTTGGACGATACATCATACATGTCAGACTGTGAAGATCCAGAGATGGATGCGCAGTCTGTGTTGCTGGTGAAGAAATTATGCAGCGATGGTGATGAGCCAGAAAGCGTACAGGAAGCCATGGATTGTTCAGAAGCAGTTGAGTGGAGAAAAGCTATGTCAGATGAGTACAAATCTTTCATTGATAATAAATGTTGGACACTTACTGAGAGACCAAAAGACCAAAAGCCTATAAAGTGCAGATGGGTATTCAAAAAGAAAAGAGGTCTGGACGGTGAACTCTTGAGGTATAAAGCTCGCCTCGTGGCAAAGGGTTATACTCAGAAGTATGGCGTAGATTACGAAGAAACATTTTCCCCAGTGGTAAGATACTCTATTATTAGAATGTTACTGGCTATAGCTGCGGAGTACGATATGGATATCGATCAACTCGATGTGAAAACTGCGTTCTTGAATGGCGATCTAAAAGAAAAGGTCTATATGGAGCAGCCTGATGGTTACAAAATGAAAGGTAAAGAACAAATGGTTTATAAATTAAATAAAGCCATTTATGGCCTGAAACAAGCATCCAAGATGTGGTATGATAAATTAAATGAAGTTTTGTTGAAGAAAATGAATTTTAGAAAAACTTCGTCAGAACCCTGCGTGTATTTTAAAAGAATGCTAGGTGAATTGTTGATCATTGCCTTGTACGAGGATGATATTCTATTGTTTTCAAGTACTAATTCGGTCTTAAAGAAGAAAATAAAGAGCGATTTGATGAAGGAATTTGAAATGAGAGACTTGGGTCCTGTTAACCACATTTTAGGTATGAGAGTTAAGAAGAGTGATAATAAAATAACTCTTGATCAATCTGGTTATATAATGAAAGTGCTAGAGAAATTTCAAATGACAGATTGTAAGTCCGCCAAGACACCAATGGAAAAGGGTCTAAAACTTTCGCATGAAAAAGGAAAGGAAGAGAAGTATAGTTACAGAAATTTGATTGGATGTCTAATGTATATCGCAGTATGCAGCAGACCGGATATTGCTCACGCTGTGAGTGTGCTGAGCCAATTTAACGAAACTTACTCAGAAGTTCATTGGAAAGCGGCAAAACGGATACTAAGGTATCTAAAAGGAACGTCCAATTTTTCATTGACATTTGAAAAAGGAGGACTGGACAGTGTCACCGCCTACGTTGACGCTGACTGGGCTAACGACGATATTGACCGGAAGTCATACACAGGTTTTATTTTTAAACTTGGAAAGTCTTTAGTAGCCTGGGAGAGTAGAAAACAAAAGACAGTTGCTCTTTCAAGCACAGAGGCGGAGTATATGTCGATGTCAGATGCTTGCAAGGAAGCTTATTTTGTTCGCAACTTTCTGTATGAATTGTTAGAGAAAGATTGTAAAGTTTTAATGTACAACGATAACCAATCTGCTCAGAAGTTAACTATCAATTCAATGTTCCACAGCAGAACTAAGCACATTGATGTGAGGCATCATTTCATTAGAGAGGCAATAAAGCGAAATGTTATTGATGTCAAGTATTTGTCAACAGATTTGATGATAGCAGATATTTTGACTAAACCTCTGACAAAAGAAAAACATGAACAGTTTGTTAAAGGTTTATGTTTGTCTAATTTATAATAAGGTTATTAGACATAGGTAGTTAGAGTTGTCATATGCTATGACGGTTTAGTTATGTTTGTTTTTAAGAATGTTGATATGTTGTTGTTTTTTAGTTTGCTGTGAGTATAAGTTGTATGTCTTATGTTTTGAACTATGTCGGAGTAGTTTAAGGGGGAGTGTTAGATAGTAAACTCCTCTGTGTACAGAAAAGCAAAGCTGTCACTTGCTTGTCTGTTTCTCTACGACATGTCCGTGTGTATTCTTACTTATTAAATCCATTTCTATCTTTTCTACATCGTTTACTTTGCTGCCCATAACCCATCAGGCGTATGCTGTTAGCCAATTGTGTTGTGAATAAATAAATAAATGAAGAATTTTTTTTTTAAGTCACGTTCGAGCATATATCTAGTAATTAGTATAAATAAATACGCTAAATAAAACGAGGTTCGGGCGGCAGTATACGGTATGTGGAGCAGGGTGAATAGACAAGTGTTCTCACCGATGTTGTTGGCGTATGCGATGCTACGTTGAATAGACAGAGGCTCGAACATGCCGTATGTGGAAAGCTGTTTAGCGAAGTGTCTCACCGATGTTGTTGGCGTATGCGATGCTACGTTGAATAGACAGAGGTTCGAACATGCCGTATGTGGAGCAGGGTGTATAGACAAGTGTCTCACACCGATGTTGTTGGCGTATGCGATGCTACGTTGAATAGACAGAGGCTCGAACATGCTGTACGTGGAAAGCTGTATAGCGAAGTGTCTCACCGATGTTGTTGGCGTATGCGATGCGCACGGGCACGCTGGCGTCGGCGGCGCGCGGCGCGAGCTCGGGCAGCACGTACTCGGGGAACACGCTGCAGTCGGGCGGCGGCAGCGCGCGCACGCGCCGCACGCCGCGCGCGCACGCCGCCACCGCCGCCGCGCGCGCGCGCGCCGACGAGCTGTGCGACAGGTGGATCTGCCGCCGGACACATATTCACTCAAGTCACCCATAACAGCTTGTCCAGAAAGGGCGAATTCGCCGCGATTCTCTCGCGCGTATCACGCGCGACCGTTGCGTCCACAAGGTGCGTACCAACGCGCGATTCTATTTAGTCTATAAACAATTGCGTGTCAAAATGTTGGCGCTCCATTTCCCTCGATACGTGCACTCGCTCTAGAGTTCGCGCGTTAAGGGGGAAGCTCAGGGTCAGGGCGCGAAATTCAAAATGTCAATGGTTTTTATTTTTTTACGAAAAATTTGGACATCTTTACGATGTAATTTATGGTTTTGCGATATTAGCATTCTGCATTGGATGTCTGGATGTATTAAGTTTGCTTAAAAAAGAACCTAATCCGATACAATACCATAAGGTTTGTAAAAACCGCTACTTTTACTAACTTAATGGTATTGTATCGCTTTAGGTACTTTTTTAAGCAAACTTAATACATCGAGACATCCAATGCAGAATGTTAATATCGCAAAACACTAAATTACATCGTAAAGATGTCCACATTTTTCGTAAAAAAATAAAAACCATTGACATTTTTAATTTCGCGCCCTGACCCTGAGCTTCCACCTTAACTGGACGCAACAAGGCGTCCCTAGTATCTCGACTCGCGCGCAATACGCGCGAATCAAGCGCGAGTCGAGAATGTGGCGTAGTGCACCCGATTTACTCGCGTATTTAGAATTCGCGGGATGCTTGTGGACGCGATGTATTGATGTCTAGTACCTCGACAACGCGCGTATGAATTCGCGTGATACGATTCGCGACGAATTCGCCCCTTCTGGACAAGGTCTAAGCCTGCGCTTTTATACTGAATTTGTTGTCATTGTGTAAAGTCGGACATTCGATACAATTTAAAAAAAATACTATAACTTTACTTAAGGTGGAAGCTCAGGGTCAGGGCGCGAAATTCAAAATGTCAATGGTTTTTATTTTTTTACGAAAAATTTGGACATCTTTACGATGTAATTTTGTGTTTTGCGATATTAGCATTCTGCATTGGATGTCTCGACGTATTAAGTTTGCTTAAAAAAATACCTAAAGCGATACAACACCATAAAGTTATCGTAAAACCATTGACATTTTGAATTTCGCGCCCTGACCTTGCGCTTCCACCTTAAAAGATCATATCAATTTTGAGCAGTACATCGTCATGGATATATGAGAACTATATAGGAACACTGTTATAGGTTCATTATATATTTATAACAATAATACTCGTACAGATATCTGGTACAGAGTACTATAGAAGTGATAGCCAAGTTGGTAGAACGGCTTGCCTCGGGAACGAGGGTCGCAGATTCGAACCCCGGCTCGCACCTCTGGGATTTCATGTGCGAATCTCATTTTCGACCATGATTATCACTTGCTAAACGATGAAGGAAAACATCGCGGGAAAACTACATATCTGAGAGAACTCCTCGAAAGACGTGTGAAGTCCGCCAATCCGCACTTGGCCAGCGTGGTGGACTATGGCCTAACCCCCCTCGCATTGAGGGGAGGCCCGTGCCCAACAATGGGACATTAAAAGGGCTGGTATTATTATTATAACTAGTACTCACAATGTACGGCAAAATGCGATCCAAAATGGTCTCCGAACTAGAGTTCTCGCACAACAGCTGCAGTATCTCCAAGCTGTACAACTTCGACGTGCAATGATGCAACCCCCTTATACATGACGTCACCAATGACGTTATCAAAATCAACCCCTCACTGTCCGGACCCATGTCCTTCTTCTCCGGAGTCTTCTCCTCCTCCTCATCAAAATCCGTGGTATTGACATTTAACACTTTAAATTTATCTTTTAAACTATCAATATTGTCTATGTTTTGATAGTCTGTGGTTTCCTCCACCAGGTCTTGATAGTTTTTGGCGTCGGACGGTTGTGTGAAGATCTTTATGATGTTCCTGATGTCCTGGTGGATGCGGAGTATCTTCTCGTCTGGCGGTAGGATCGGTTGAGCGGAGAAAATGAGCATGTACGATTGGAGGAACGAGTAGAAGTATTCCGGGAACAATCTGCAAAGGGGAAAGGTATTATTATATCGTAATACTAGCTGCGCCCGGCGGTGTCACCCGCGATAAAAAGTATGAAAAATTAAAACATCTATCCCACGGGAACCATACATTTTACCGGGATAAAAAGTAGCCTATGTGCTATTCCAGACTATAATCTATCTCTGTGCCAAATTTCATCCAGATCCGTTCAGCCGTTCGGGCGTGAAAGAGTAACAAACATCCATCCATCCATCCATCCATCCAAACTTTCACATTTATAATATTAGTATAGATTAAGAAATAAAACTAATCTTACGGAATTTATCGCGTTTATTATACGTTTTTACGTTCCTGACGTTTCGGCTGCTTTACAGCAACCATGGTCACGGGAACACGCAACCATGGTTGGTGTAAAGCAGCCGAAATGTCGGGAAAGTAAAAAACGTACAACAAATGCGATAAAATCCGTAAGATTAGTTTTATTTCAACGTGTAGTATTCGCGTAACTATGAGAAATCAATATAATATTAAGACTTTAACATGCTTATGTTGAAGAAAAAAATCGATACTGTGAGACTTAACTCAAAGGCAACAGAAGTACATACTAAAGAGTTGATTAATATTGAACTAGCTGCGCCCTGCGGTGTTACTCGCGATTAAAAAGTATGAAAAATTTAAACAAATTTATTCCACTAGAATCATACATTTTACCGGGATAAAAAATAGCCTATGTGCTATTCCAACCTATAATCTTTCTCGGTGCCACATTTCATCCAGATCCGCTCAGCTGTTCAGGCGTGATTGAGTAACGAACATCCATACCAACTTTCACATGAAATTATTAAGAAGATAACTCACTTCCCCCTCGCCTCGTCCAAATACAACTCAGCGCTCCTCCTGTCCTTCGGGTTCCGTTCAGTCATGGAGTGCAGTAACACTTTGAGGAGTGGGTCGCAGCCCGCAGGGGGGGTCATGGTGGGAGGCCGGTCTTCGCCGTTGCGGTACGCCAGAAGACCGGGCAGGTCCAACGCCGGTGTACCATCGTTCCACAGCTCTAAAAGAGCGCATCTATTGGAGAACGGTAATATATTCCGAGATCAGGTAGCTGAGGAACATCCTGGCGGAATTTGGATGGCTAAATACAGTAATTATCATTTTTGTTTAAGAGACATTTTTCAAAATGAAACAGCTGTTTAAAAGTTTTTTTTTTGTTTTGTTTTGTTCAACTCAGGTCTCATGGAGGCTCTGCACAGGGAACTGTTTCTGTGCAGAGCCTGCATAGAGGCAGAAGGTACAGCCGTCCACATTCTGTTGGAATGCAGAAGTGCGGTACTCTACCAGGTAAACAAGTCCATTATACGCTGCGTTAAATACAAGTGTTCTTAGTGTGGGACTGTATAGTTGGTGTATTCCTCTGGCGATATTATGACTATACTATATTTTTATTATAATTTCTACATTTTTTGTTTGTCATTGAGTGTTTCTTACCCTGCTGAAAAAATATCCATGCTTGGCACCAGTTCTCCTATTTTACAAGGCGATTCGCTTAGCAATAGGCCGCCAGCTCTATCATCACTCTGTGGAATCAAATTTCAAACATGAACAGTTTTCAAAGTACAAACCTTGTATAGTTATGGCTTTAATTCCTACAGGAAACGACAATTGTCCTTTAATAAGTTGGCCCAATTGGAGATCCAGCCAACATAAATGTTAAACAAAAAGAATAATCAATCACTCATTGCAGGACAGTGAACTCACAGCAAGTCTGTTCTGAGGGTCGGGCGCTCTCACGAATCTCTCCGGGGCGACGTAGCACAGCCTCCGACGGGAGGTGTCGAAGAAGTAGCTGAAGTCGGCCGGGTTGTCGTCTGGCAAGAAAGTTGGCTTGAACGACGCTATGTCCGTCAGCAGCACCCATAGCCAGGAGGTAACCATTATATTTTCTAACTGTAAAAATATTTATATCTATGTTAACCATTACCAGTACTGTGAATTGTTAAATAATTCACACATCCATACAAAACAGAGCCCTATCATCTCAATGTGCTTGTAATTTAGGGGGACCTTTACGTTATCATATGTGGACATAAACAAAATTTACAAAACTAACATCATAAATATATGATATTCTAGATATCCCACTTTCCACTAATCCCACTAATAATATAAATGTGAAAGTTTGGATGGATGGATTTTTGTTACTCAATCACGCCAAAACAGTTGAACGGATCTGGATGAAATTTGGCACAGAGATAAATTATAGTCTGGAATAGCGCATAGGTTACTTTTAATCCCGGTAAAATGTATGGTTCCCGTGGGATAGATTTGTTTTAATTTTTCATAGAGCAAAGGATCAACATGATTTTTGCATAGGTAGTAGTAGTTTAGGGGTCAGAAAATGACATACGGACATACTTTTTAATCGCAAGTAACACCACAGGGCTCTGCTAGTATGTAATAATTATTGCAATATGTCCTTTAGGTAGGATCTTACCTTGATATCTCCATGGCATATCCCAAGTTTGTGCATCCGGTGCAGTGCATACAACACTTGGAAGGTGATCCACTTCTTCTCCAGCACCGTGAGGAATGGCCTCGTGGACATGCGGTCATAGACACTGCATTTACAGTACTCTCGCATTAGGAGTCCAGCTTTATCTGTTAGCTGGAATGGTAATTAATGATTTTAGGTACCTATTTTATCGTCCTAGGTTTAAAAAAAATATAGCCATAGGGAGTATCTGTGTTTAATTTTATCATAATTAATAAAATATATTATTTTTATATATCATACTTATTATACTTTATGACACTATGACGGCAAAAAAAAAACTTTTTTTTGTGAGTGCAGAAGCATAGCCTATAATAATAATATAGAAAAATACTTACAATAACTCTCTGGAACGGTAGACAGTTAAAAGCAGAAACTAGCTGTTCTTTTATCTTCAGAATCCTCTCTTTATGCTCGGCTAACGGCAATGATGGGTCATGGACAGCAAATACCTTCACCACGACCAGACCCTCGCGAGAACGGGCTCGCGCCACTTTTAGGAACCTTGTTGAGCCCAGGCTGGTAACAGATACAGAAGCATTATTAAAAATCTTAATAAAAAAACAATTTAGCTATGAAAACATTCTTAACTTTTTTATAATGTGAAAGTTGTACCTACATGGCAATGACTAGTTACTAGCGATTCATTCAAACGTATCAACAGTGTTACTATCTAAATAGATATTTCATTAAATATTAGGAAATAGAAAACCGTACCTCTGATCAAACGATAAATCGACATGATCGCTTAAATAATGTTCTACGGGATATATTTGCGACGGAGCGACACCAACAAGTTGATTCCCCATTGTGTAATACAAAAATAAATAAAATATTGCGTTCAACACATAAATAATCCTTTCTACATAACAGTTAGATTCACTGTAATATTAACTTCAATAGTCTTATACTGATAAGACAAGGACGTGAACGCCGCCTACGTGGTGTTTGATTTGAAATGTAGCCACAATTTTTTGTAAATATATCACGCAGATTCAAACAAAACAAAGCATAATATGCTGAAATTTGCTAATTAAAGTTGACAACCAATTGACAGATAACTAAGACAGCTGATTTTCGTTCGTCTCAGGTATTTTGCCAGTGTCAAGTATTCATTCGATAATTCATTCAATAAATATGTCTGTGATAAATAGACATTATAATTACGCGTTATATATTACAAATACAGAAAATATTATAAATAAAATTAAACGATAACAATGGTTTCCTTTACTTTACTTTTACCAACTTTTATGCATCTTTATGTTACTTACTCTTTGATTTTGAGTTTTGACTATACACCTCATCAAAATCACTGGCTGTCAGTTTGTATGTGTCTATGGTTTCTCTTCCCTTCAACAAACAAGCTGACCACCCATTTTTCATCGAATTTGATATCCTTCGCAATATTATTTCACTGAGATGTCTTCTAAAAGTGAAAAAGATCGTGCTAAACAGATCCAGGATCGATGTCAGAACATATTGATGCAGATGTTAAAGGATGAAGACAATAAATACTGTGTTGATTGTGATGCTAAAGGTACGCGAACTTTTCTTTTTTTATTATAGGAATTCCTCCTAAATCTCTTCCAAAAACAACGGTATAATCGCAATGTCCTTGTGTATAAATTAGTATGTTATTCAATGCACCAAATTTCGCGATCGCGATTAAGATCCTTGAACTCAATTTCTAAACTCCAAAATTATGAAAATGAGTCACGTTATCTACCTTGCTATCTTCGAATTATTAACACTTTGACTATGCAAGCTTTCTATTCACCTGCACAAGCACCTTTAGTAGACAAATATAAATAATCTTTACATATATTTTGTTTTAGATAAATGGATATGTCACAATTTCCACATTGACAATATTTTGTGCATATTATTTCTCAGGCAACTATCAATAACAGTTATATAAAGTTAGCTCATGAACTCAGCTCTCTGTATATAAACATAAATTTCCTGTATATCTATACTGACAATATGTGGCACCAAATGATCCTATTTATAATAGGTCTTCATTCTGTTTAATATGAGGAATATTGTTGTTTTACATATTATCTGGTCTACCACACTGACCCAATAAGTTATAACAGATGTAGGACATACATACTACATACAAGAACTTGATGAATCCTGACTTATTAACCTTAAGAGAAAAGTTCACTTTACTGGTAGATGCTCTCAACTTGGTAGATAGTATTCTATAGAAACTTGCTCTAGGGCTACAAATAGTATCTATGTAGGTATACATACATAATTTTAGTGTACATTAAATTATAGATTAAAACACATCATTCTATCAATATCTTATTTCAAGCATTTTCTTATATCTTGTTATGTATTGAGGTCAGTACCCCGATTTGGCCACATACCAATATTTTACAATGAATTGATTGCCATCTGCCCTATAAGACCCAACTTATTAGCGGCGTTTTACCTACCAATAAAACGCTTATTAATTTACTTACCTTATTCGAAGCTTATTTAATTGAGATAGGCACTACGTTTCCCGCCTTCTTTTGTCTTCTTTTCTGTCCTACACCCGCTCCTCGTTGTGACGTCACTTCCGCTCGGCAGTGGGGGGCACTCGATATATCGAGGCCCGCCATCTTAGATCTTCATTGAGTCTTGATTAAGTACCAGGCAGGGGTTATTTATAAGCTTCGAATAAGGTAAGTAAATTAATAAGCGTTTTATTGGTAGGTAAAACGCCGCTATTAATTTGACTTGACCGTTATTCGAAGCTTATTTAATTGAGACGTGTTTGTTATCGCCTGGTGGAAGTGACGAGATGCCAATGTGAATGGGTATACTGATATTAGAACAATCACTATTCGCTTGGTAAATAGGAGTGTTTCGATTCAGCCAAGAATTAAAATAGTGAAGTTGTAAACGATGAAATATGTATTAATCCAAAAAACAAAAAACTATGTATATTAAGGAACGATTGAGTGCAAAATAAGTATCTTCTATCTAATCAACTGGATTAAACAACATGGTTACTGAAGAAACATTACGAGTGGGTTTGACCACACGTTTATAAAATTTACAAAAAGTATTTTGCGATCGCCAATTACCCCTAGCAAGTACCTCCTCAAGGGGACAACTATCAAGCCAATTCTTAGAGGCTACTGCCGACCTAACACTACCGGGAGTGGCAGTTATGCCAGCGTGTAACAATAAGGACTTAAACCATCCTGCTATTAGGGTTCGCGATGCACCATAATATTAATGAATAATTGTTAGAGTTAGCAGTGCTCCTTCGATGTTGAAGAAGAGATATTGTGCCTTGAATCCAGTAAACTGGATCCAACCTTTCATTACCCTGATTAGCATATAATCTCCAGCCAGACGGTCTATAATTAGCAGAGTCCAATTTTGATCCAAAAGCGGGCCAGAAAACTATAGAAATATCCTGAAACAATTATCTACTGTAAGTAATGTCAAATCATGGATTCTCCTCCCGGAGCATATAAGCAATAAGGCTGCAGTGTGTCTCTGTATTTGAAATATATTGTTTTTATCAACCAAGTAGGTCTCTAAATGTGAGGCCAAATCGTCAAGGTCCCAAATTGGGGATTTGGTATGGGTAACTGGTTTTCGTAATGATATAGACTTAAGAATATGTTTCACTAGTACATGTGAACTTATATCACCGGGTCGCACAAAGTTGAAATTACAGATTTGTGTAGCCAAATAGAGTTGTACGATAATTTATGAACTAGTTAGGGATCAGATAAAAATCTAGCCAGCTCGTTTGCTTTGAGTGTTGAGGGTATAACCTCATGAATATCGCAACAGACGAGCCATTCCATGCAACGCTATAAACTTTTTAGTGTTGATGGCCGTCATGAATCAACCAGTATTTTCAACTGACTGCTATTCCACGCTGTTAAAGCCCCAGACCACCCCCACATTTCCACACTTCTAGTCATTTCTAGAATGTTCGGGGGTGGAAGCCCTGTTGTGACGTCTATTAGGACGTTTTCTAGGTGATGTTTGGTGAATGGGGCTGCTAGAGCACGCACCTTGACGTCGGGGCGCCAAAATACCCGCCCCCACCGAGGGACTACTAACAGATAAGTCCCCTGAGACTTGATTGAGATAACTGAGCACCTTGGGTATCAGGCATGGGGGAGGAAATAACCAAGCTAGACTGTATTTCCAAATTTGGGAGTAGGAGTCGTGAAACAGGGATTGTTCGTCGTTCAGATCCAGGGATGCGTAATTTACTATCACATGCGCTTGGCGAGACGCAAAAAGGTCGATTACCGGAATTCCGAATTTGGAAAAGATTTTGTTCGTGCACTCTATTGAGAGATGCCATTCCGGGATTGCACGTAGCCTTGACAGGTGGTCGGCATGGCTGTTGTAAATTCCGGGGATGTGAAAAACATTTACATGAATGGGGTAATCTTCTAAAATTTGAAAAACTTGATAGGTCAAATCCATGAGGGGAGCCGATTTGGTTCCTCCTTCGTGTCGGAGATATGCTATTACAGATTTGTTGTCGCTCTGAATCAACACTGTACTGTGTCGCAGTTGCCGACAATGACCTTGTAAGACTTTTAGGATAGCTAATAATTATTTTGATTGCAATGGAGATGCTTCTCGGCTTGTGACCAACGGCCGGTTAGTGACAGATCGTCCAACCCTGCTCCCCACGCAATGTCCGACGTATCGGTCGTGAGAAAATGAGATGGAGGTGGTATGTGAATAGCCGACGGGCGATTGCAATTGTGAAGCCACCATGTCAAGTTCTCTGTGGCGATGGACGGTATGACAAGCAATGTCTTGTGATCCATTTGCAGCGACTGATTCAGCAGATTCAAGAGAGCTCGATAGTTGAGTCTGCCTTTTGGTACTGCAAAACTGGCAAAATTGAGAAAACCTACAAGGCTCTGGAGATCTTTGAGCGTTGTGTGCTGTTTCCTCAACATATGGTTCACTTTGCACAGAAGTGAAGGGAGTTTTTCCTTGGGCAGGTACTTGAGATTTGGCCTGATCTCTTTGCGCCTGAGCACTTGGGCTATCCAATTTGTGAGCGAGGCAAAGGTTTTTGGAGCTGTGCTTAGTCCAAATGGTAGACAAGTCATTTCCAACAACTCCCCGCGATAGACTAGGCGCAGAAACCTTCTGTGGCTGCGGGCCACAAGAAGATGGAAGTAGGCTTGTGACAAGTCTATTTTGCAAAGCCAATCCTTCGGTTGCAAAAAGTCTGGTATGCGATGTACATTTATGAGCTTGAAATGGTCTGTTATAATGTACTGGTTCAGAGCCTTCAAGTTGAAAATTGGACGAACAGATCCGTCGCTTATGGGAACAAGAAACATGGGACGAAAGGTAACTTGGTGAGGCCACAGCACGTTTTAAAACTCTCTGAGCTTTCATTTTGCCTATAACCGCTGTCATTTGGACAGATTCTGGTACATAAAAGCTGGGGCCGAGGGCACTGGGAAGAACAAGCGGTGGCTTTTCGGAAAAGGGTATGCGATACCCTGTAATTATTTTCAGAATGTAAGCCGGCGCTTCCAGTTGTTCCCATTGGTCTTGAAATTGTGCAAGTCGCCCGGCTCTGAATCGGTATTAAGTCAATACTTACGGCGTTTGTTGTCTTTATATTGGTGGGGCGGGGACGAAGGGCGCTTCCGTCCCTGGTTCGCCTGGTTATGCTGTTTCGCATTTCCTCGCGAGGAATTCCCTCGAAATGTATTTTGACCAATGCGATTATTCGGTGCGACCGAATTATGTTGGACCGAATGACTATGGGCATTGCACCCACCTTGCGGAGGTGGGTTATGGCCATGAGCATTGCAGCCACCCTGCGGAGGTGGATAGTTGTTGGTGCAATGATAATAACCCTGCGAGGGTTTTAAGTGTAATGTTGACCCCTGCGAGGGGCCTAGAGGTTTTTTGTTATTATGGTCTGCCTGCGAGGCAGAATTATTACTAGACCTTTGTGTTGTCCAAAAATATTTTCGTACGCCGCCAGCTTTCTCTACTGCTGCAGTAAACTTCTCGGCGTTAAAAAGGTTGGTAGCTGTCGGCGGAATCTTTCTTAGATTGGCCTTGACCAGTGGGTCCTTTGCCTGTTTTGTCACGTAATCCCTTCGTGTCTGGATAATCTCTGCAAGGTGGCCACAGATAATCTGTAACAAGTCTGAGGAAGTCTTGTGAAATTCCCCTGTGGAAAAAAGATCGATAACCTTTTGATACAAAATGTCAACATTTACAGAGTCAACTTCTCGTGCCCATGCCAAGAGATCCGTAATATTTGTTGCAAGGCATCATTTTGCTTGAGAACGCACATAGTCAAGGCAGCATAAGCTTTATCCGCATGAATTAGGTGACGAGAAGATTCATAAGCTTTAACTTCTTCATTCATCTCGATATCAGTGAAGCCCGGCGCATGATTATACGACTTTTGAGTCTCAGCGTATGTTATTTCATTCCAGTCACTCTTGTCCAAATGCTGTAGTTCACTAAGCAAATTTAAAAATGATTCCGAAGTTTTAGGTATTGATGGTTCCTTTAATTTAGTCGCAAATGCAAGTGTAAATTCATTGTCATATTGTACCGATTTGTCAGACTTATTGGGTAATTGTTCATAAAAATTTCTGCTTACTCCAGATGTAAGCGATATCGCATCGTTATCAAGATTGGTACTCACGTGAGAATAACCGGTTTGGCAAGCGATTTGATCTCGGAGATTGCGTATCTCCCTGGTTAGATTTCTATGTTTACGCCTGGAGTGGCGTTTTCGTTTGCCCCCCCTTTTCTTTTTGGGGCGCTTGAACTGGACGTAGAGCTTGAACTGCTGCTGCTAGAGCTCGAGCTACTACTTGATCGTGACCTTCCCTTCGGTAATGAAGGAGGCCCCGCCAAAACTTCAACTGTATTAGCACTATTTCTATTGATTTCATCCATACTAGAATAAATTTAAAGTTATTTTCCAATCGACAATTAATAATTAAAAATGCGGGTAGACAGAAAACAAATAATATTCACTCTTATACGAACGGAAAACCGTTAAATTTATAACAATTACGATTATTAAAACAGCCTTTAATAATAATTGTTTAGCCAGCACTTTTTAGCTACGGCAAATGTGTAACAAAAAGTATTAGTTACTTACGTGATGACAGGTTACTATATCTAACCTTTATCCGATCACAATTTTTTTGAAAACACTTTCACAGAATAATATACTTTAATTATTTAATTTTAAAACTATTTTAGTTATAGTTAGGTCTTGTAGCAAGTCTCGGTAGGTCCGAGCGCGGCGGGAAACAAGACGCCAATGAAGATCTAAGATGGCGGGCCTCGATATATCGAGTGCCCCCCACTGCCGAGCGGAAGTGACGTCACAACGAGGAGCGGGTGTAGGACAGAAAAGAAGACAAAAGAAGGCGGGAAACGTAGTGCCTATCTCAATTAAATAAGCTTCGAATAACGGTCAAGTCAAATTAATAACATTATCAATCCATTACTCTCATATATTATTTTCAAAAAAATATTTTTTGTGACCCAAAAGTACCTATGTGAATTAAGTTATCCACTTAAATGTACATACTGGAATCTTATGTATGCAAATATTGTGCTGATTTCCATTTAACAAGCTACTTTAATAACGCTTTTCAGTTGGCAACCGATTTTGTTATGAATGCCATTGTATGACTAAGATATTAAGTCTCAATGAACAATAGATGTATGGGAATATATTAAACTGTGTACACCATTTTTTTATTATCTCTATAGTGACTTATATATTCTCTTAAAGAAGCTGCTTTAGATAGAGACAGAGCTTCATCAGCTACACCGACAAGGGTCTAACCCTTAAATTAGAAGAAGAAGAAGAGACTAATATATCTAGTATTTCACAGTTATGATATAAAAAATTCATAATATAAACATTCCTATAAAAATGATTAAGCTAGAATTTACCGGTATAGTTTAAAAAAAAAGAGTAGTATCAGTTTTTTCTTTTATGAATACAGCAAGATACTTGGTGTGCCAATATGGTGAGATATGCATGTCTTTGGTCATGTCACCTTAGCATGTTGGAATTGCTATTTACTACTTATTCATATAGGATGATAAAAAAATATCTTATGTATGGATCTGGGGTGTGTTTTTTACCTATATAACGTAATAGTATTGTGTAGGCAGCTGTTTAAATGTAAGTAAATGTAACAAACATACCAAATTTCTCATTTATTTATTATGGGGACATTTTATACTACACTAATAAATAGAGAATACATTTTTTTTAATATGCCTGTATGTGATAGCCCTTGCTATTAATTCTCAGTCATGATTTAAAATTAAAAACATGTTATCAATGACGTGATGATAAGATAAATATCAGTATGTATGAAATGCTTTTGTTTCCCTAAATGTTCTGTTAATTTATGAGAACTAAATAAGAAAGCCGCACAATTATATATTTAACAGATCATCATGCGATTATTTCCCAACGGGGTTGGCAGGTGCACTGCATACCCAATTTTCGTATCTGGTGTTCACGTACGAAACAACACGACACAGGTTCGAACGTATGTTAACATGTGGACACGGCCGCGAGTCAATATGAACAAGAACTTCAATATTCCATCTATACGCAATATTTAATACCTTAACGCAGGTTGCTGACATGCACATTTAAAAAAAAAAAAAGAGCAACCATGGAGTTTCTTGCCCGTTCTTCTCCATAGGAACGGCATTCCGAACGGGTGGTAAAGCAGTAGAATAATGTTTATGTAACTTGACGATTCATAAGTACTGTACAATAATGGTTTACATGAATAAAAAATATTCTGATTCTGATTCTGCACCATGCCTAAAAACTGATCAGTGGGCCTGACCATATCATATATACCTTGATTGATGATTGATCATCATCATGAAATTCCCTTAGTCATCCTTATCCTCATTGTGATACAAGGATATATGCAATTAAATTTCCTGCTTTGTGTTTGAAATTAAAATATGCATTGCTATTAAGGATAAACTACCTAACATTGTCATTACATAATTGTTATAAAAATACACATGAAGTTCAAATTGTTTTGCCTGCCATAATATTTTACCCGACGCAAATGGCACCTAAAATATGTACCTATAACAATGTACTCCTCAAAAATGAAAAAGATTTAAAAAAAGAGCAACCATGGAGTTTCTTGCCCGCTCTTCTCCATAGGAACGGCATTCCGAACGTGTGGTAAAGTTGTAGCTCAGCATTTTGTAACTATTTTGACGATTCCTAAGTACTGTACTTAATGGTTTACAGAAATAAAAAAATATTCTGATTCTGATTCTGAATTCAAAGTCAAAGTCAAAGTCAAATCATTTATTTCGTATAGGCCTACGGGGGCACTTACAAATTGTCATTACATTTTTTCCTTAATACTACAACCGGATCGGAACGCGACCTCAACTGAGAAGATCCGGCAAGAAACTCAGCGGGCTTGTCTTTTTTTTTATCCATTATATTTACAAAAAAAATAATTATAAAAAGTAAGCTCCAGTGTGTTGCCATGCGAGGCGCACACACGCTACACTTTAACATTATAAATATTGATATTAGAGCGATCAGTCCCAGGCTGCTTTATCATCCAAATAATCCAAGATTCTGTAATAACCCTTACGACATAAATTACTTTTAACAGTTCTTTTAAACTTACTAATGGGCAAATCTCGGATTCCTTTGGGAAGTTTATTATAGAAGCGTATACATTGCCCCATAAAAGAATTATTTATTCTGTGGAGACGAGTGACATGCACGGATAGTTTGTCCTTATTACGAGTGTTAATAACATGAACATCACTCCTTTTTTCAAAATTATGAATATTTTTCTTAACATACATTAGATTTTCATAAATAAATTGAGACACAACAGTTAGAATATTTATTTCTTTGAATTTATCCTTAAGGGAATCTCTAGGACCCATGCCGTAAATTGCTCGTATTGCCCTTTTCTGCAAGATGAAGATAGTATTAAGATCTGCAGAGCAACCCCAGAGTAAGATGCCATAGGACATAACGCTATGGAAATAACTGAAATAAACAATTCTAGCTGTGTCTATATCCGTTAATAGTCGAATTTTTTTAACAGCATAAGCTGCCGAACTCAGCCTACCAGATAGTTTTTTAATATGTGGACCCCATTGCAATTTAGTATCTATGGTAATACCGAGAAACACTGTTGACTCCACAAGGTCCAAATCAGTTCCATTCAATTGTAAATTGGTTCCAACTTGTCTAACATTTGGTGTTGAGAACTTTACGCATTTAGTTTTCTTCTCATTAAGGAGAAGATTATTTATAGTGAACCAATCAACAACTTTAGCGAGTGCATTGTTCACATCGTCATAATTAACTAGCTGTCTCTTGAGTTTAAAAAGCAGTGAAGTGTCATCTGCAAACAATACAATCTCGTGATTATTCCCTACATAGTAAGGCAAGTCATTAATGTATATTAGGAATAAGAATGGCCCTAATATCGAACCCTGTGGAACGCCCATTGACACTAGAGAGCCAGGCGATTTTATACCATTAACATCGACCTTTTGAATCCTATTATTTAAATATGAAGTCAAGAGGTCAAGAGCCTTGTTCCTAATACCGTAGTGGTGCAGTTTCCGGATAAGTATTTCATGATGGACGCAGTCAAAGGCCTTCGACAGGTCACAGAACACACCTAAAGCATCCTGGGAGTTCTCCCAGGCACCATAGATGTTCTTTATTAACTCCACACCCGCGTCTATAGTTGAGCGATTCCTTGTAAAACCGAATTGATTTTTATGAAAAATCTTGTTGTCATTAAAATGACATAACAACTGGTTTAATATGATTTTTTCAAATATTTTGCTTAGTGTAGGTAGTATTGAAATAGGTCGAAAATTTGATGGATCAGTATTACTACCTGATTTGAACAAAGGAATCACTTTACTATGTTTCATGAGATCGGGAAATACACCACTAGCAACACAGCTATTAAATAAAGCTGCTAAGTTGGGTACAATAATATCTATAAACGCAGAAACGGTCTTTACTGAAAGCCCCCATAGGTCTGCTGTTTTTTTTACATCTAGACTTTTAAAGCTACTTACTATGTCTTTACAACTGACAACTGAGAATTTAAAAGCTGTGTTACATTCCGTTACGCTTTGTTTGAGTAGGTGCTCCGCAGAATTGGAAGACGATTCTAGTGTTTTGGTTGACAACATGGGTACATTTGTAAAAAAATTCTCAAACTCAGTCGCTACTTCCAAATCCGTTTTTACATCTTTATTATTTATTATTCGATGAAAGTCTCTGTCACGCACTGTATTTCTACCGGATTCACTGTTGATAATGTTCCATGTCATTTTTATTTTATTTACAGAATTTTCAATCTTGTTACGTAAATAGATCGATTTAGCGGAGGAACAGGCTCGTTTAAACAACTTTGAATATTTTTTAACATATTCGATAAACATCGGGTTATGATTATACGATTTTTCATGGTATAAATCATATAACATCTGTCTACTTTTATAGATACCTGGAGTCGCCCATTCACTAAACCTAGCACGCTCACCAATAGATATTGTTTTAGGTGCAAACACTTTGCCAAATTCATCACTGACAAGATGGAACAGTGAGTTATACAGTACATTCGGGTCTTCGTGAGTAGGCAACCCTGGCACTTTCTGTGTTAAATTGCTTTTTAAGAGTTCTAGGCGACTATTATTTATTGGAACAAAGCTAAACTTTTTTCTTTGGGGTTTGTTACTTTTACTAGGAAATACTGCTAGTTGTCCACAGTGGTCTGATTCTAAATTATTTATTATAAATTTTTTGATAGGTTTTAAATTGGTAAATATATTATCTATACATGTGGAACTAGTGGCAGTTATCCTAGTAGGTTCCAAGAAAATGTTGTACAAATTATAAGATTTTAAAAGTAACAAAAATTTGTCCACTACCGGATTATTATCTAATAAGTTAATATTAAAGTCTCCACAGATAAGCAAGGTTTTATTTGATTTAGAGATTTTAAATAAGATATCCTCCATGTACTTTTCAAAGTCATCATAGGGTGAACATGGAGGTCTGTATACGCAAACAACAAGGAACTGCTCAAGCTCAACACAGGAAATCTCAATGACTCGTTCAACAGAAAGGCTCACTATATCTCTACGTTCTTTTGATTTTATATTCTTATTTGTAATAATTAAAGAGCCACCACGTATCAACTTTACTCTGTTGAAGGAGCTAGTGACCTGATGATCATTAAAATTTAACATGAGTTGGTCTTTTTTTAACCAGTGTTCGGTAATACAAAGAATATCTATTTTACTATCATTTAAAAACAATTCCAGTTCCAATCAATCAATTAAGACGGATAATTGATTCATTCTGCTTAGTGTATTGATAGAGGTCAATTGTTAATTATTATTACGCGTGGCAGTCTCGCCTGTGCCTTTCATCAGACCATGGACCATTACGACCTTATTACATTAAAAATAAGCGACATAGTCCCATATCTGCTTATTATATAATGGACGAATACCTCTCATTTAGGTAAGGTATATACACTTCTGTATAGTCTCATAGATCTATATACATTCCACTATATGTATGTAGAACGGCTGAACGGATCTGGATGAAATTTGGCACAGAGGTAGATTATAGACTGGAATAACACATAGGCTACTTTTTATCCCGATAAAATGTATGCTTCTCGTGGGATAGATTTGTTTTAATTTTTCATAGAGCAAAGGATCGACACGATTTTTTGCATAGGTAGTGGTAGTTTAGGGGTCAGAAAATGACATAGGCAAATTTTTATCCCGGAAAAATGCACAGGGGTACAGAAAAAGACATAGAGGAAAAGGACATACTTTTTAATCGCGGGTAACACCGCGGGACGCAGCTAGTTATGTATATGATTTCCGCCAGGTCCCCGCTGGGCTTCATGGAACCTGGGCATCTTCCTGTGTATCCGGTGCGCCGGTATCCACCGCAACCTCGGCGTCCACATCTCGAAGGTGAAGAGCGTCAACCTGGACTCCTGGACGCCGGAACAAGTCGTAAGTATAAGAGTGTAGCAACCTCGCCACAAGCTACACAGACTGCAGACGATATTCAGAACAAATGACGAGGCTCCACAAAATCCGGAAATGCGCTATGAGAGTTGTCGGAGCATGTAACATATACACAAAATCTCGACAATAACCGTCGGGGCATAGCAGTCGCCCCGCTGGGCCCCTCCTGGCTGTAAGATCTTTTGTCTCCGTAAGACGCACTTTTTGAGGTACGGTCTGAGCCTTTCAATTTGCCGGCGAGGTCGGTATCTCTTGGGGCGTAATTGTCCGTATCGGGGGCTTCCGTGTCGAAGATGGCAGGGGGTTCCTCATCTGCTTTGCGCTTTATTGAGATGAATATTTAAACAAAAAAGATTCACATTATTTTCCAGGTGTCATTACAACAAATGGGCAATTCCCGGGCGCGCGCCGTCTACGAAGCGAACCTCCCTGACTCCTTCCGTAGGCCGCAGAACGACTCCTCCCTGGAAGCCTTCATCAGAGCCAAGTATGAGCAGAAGAAGTATATAGCCAAGGAGTGGGTGCCGCCTGCACTGCCCAAAGTGAACTGGTGAGTTATATGCCTGGAACTGAAAGAATCAGAATAGTTTTTATTCATGTAAACCATTAAGTACAGTACTTATGAATCGTCAAAAGTTACAAAATAATATGCTACTACTTTACCACCCGTTCAGAATGCCGTTCCTATCGAGACGAACGGGCATGAAACTCCATAGTTACTCCTTTTTAAAAGTCCTTTTACATTTTTGAGTAATGTTATAGGTATGCGAGAACAATGTAGGAACAGCTAATCAGACTTTTGGCAGCTGGTCAGAGCTGGTGAAAAGAACTCCATAAGACCTGAAACCACAAGAGCGGGAAGCATCCTCCAATCTCTATTTAACGAGCTCTATTTTTCAGGGATAAAGAAATCGACGAAGAGATAGAGAGGCAGAAACGGAAAAAGAAATGCAGCTCTTCAGGGTTAGGACCGCTACCGGCGCCGACTTCTAGCGACAAGAAATATAACGTAAGCTAATTTTGGACTTATCATATGGTACCCAGTGGACGGGAAAAGACAGATCAGAACATGGGATGATTAAATAAAGCTGACTACCCAAGGTAACAGGAGAGGGGAGGAACTTGCGTCGTCCCTTGGAAGGATGATGTAAAATTTAATAAGTGGTTAGAGGGGCTGCCCTTATAACCTGCAAGTTCCGCGATCCCTTGACTGGCCATTGAACTTTTTTTTTTATAATAATAATTAATTTATTAGGAACAAGACATACAGGAAGGAGGATTTAAGCCTAGTTCGAGAGACTACCTAGAATTTTATAAGTGATCATAAAGAAAAATCCATATTCTTCTGTGATTAATCATAATTATACACATCGTTTCAGAAATCTGACGTCATCCCCAGCATACCGAAGCCGAAGTCCTCAGTGAGTCCGAAGCTGGGCCGCAACACCCCGCCCACCATCCCCCCGGACACCAGCAAACCAACCAGCAGCTCTGCAGACCTACTAGGCCTGGACACCTCAAAACCAGACCCTAAACCAGCGAACGACGACATATTCTCCAGCTTCTTCTCCGCACCACCAGAGAAACCAATCGAACCACCCAAACCTGAAGCATCTAAGCCAGATTTGAAGGCTGAAGAGGAGAACTTCTTCAAACAGGCCGCACCAACGGAGAAAGAGAAATCAAAGTTAACTAAAGACAGTATATTAGCGTTATACAGTCAAACACCGGCTAATAATATAACCAATCAATTCAATTCTGTACCGCCCCAAAATGTCCCATATCAGTTCGGGAACGCCTATCAGAGTAACTACAACAGTATGCCCGCGCAAAACGGCGTGCAACAGAATCAAATGCAGTTCAACCAGTTTCAAATGAGCAATCAGTTCCAGCAACCGTTCGGGGGGCAGGCGCAGCAACCGGTACAGCAACCGTTGCAGCAACCATTCCAGAGCAATCAGTTCTTTAGTCAGCCCGCGCAACAGATGTCGCAACAGTTTGGCAGTCTGAGCTTGGGCCAGCTGCCGAGCGCGTTCCCGCAACAGAACGCGAACGTAGCTAGCAACGCGACGTGGCAGTAACGCGTGCGTTTTGGTTGTAACATTATGTTTAACGCGAACGTATTTCGATGGCTGACACTGTTTTGTGTGGTGCTGTGCGAGTCGTGAATTTATTTTTAATTGTCCTCAAGAATTGGTACACCGACTTAAAATGAAATCCAATTAATCCAATCCAATTCTCAATTCGGTTGTATTTTTTTTATGTTTGTAAGTCCATAAGAACGACGATTGTTGCCTCCCTTTACCCGCTCGACGGGAAAATGTTTAAATGTGTTTGTGTAGTGTGTGAAGCAAAACATGCGTAGGAGTCGCGGTTATAGGAATGCTCAGGTCATCTCGGCCGTAACAAAGCCGTCTAGGCGATCGCGGATACTACCAAGTCATCAAACGTAATGTCGGCCTAAAAATGTCTTGATCACCTCAAGGTCGAATATCGTTTGCACATGCTAGGACGGCAAGGTCTATTTTCGCCATTAATTTAAACTAAGAACATTCAAATTTTCATCCTTAGTAAAAATTTCATAAACTAGGAGTGGTTATCAAAACTGATAAATCATTTTCATGGCCGACTTTACTTAGTAGTCTACATATATCCAACAGTGAAATATTTTGTCTATGGTCTCCTACTGAGTGTGCATTATCGATGTCGATCGATCCGTTGGATCGTACAAGTTGCTTCGGTAAATTAGTTTTTTTATGTAGAACCTTTTGTAGATCATATTCTTGCTATTTAATAAAATTCTTATCTGACCGACTGACTGGCTACGAACACACTAAACTGATGCTCTTGGAGGTTTGAGATTTGAAGGACATAATATTCCTTGACTACCCTAAAGTTTCAAGAAGAGATTTTTGGAAATTCGACCCCTAAGGGGGTCCAAGTTTGCATGAAAGAACATTACAACAATATCAGTGTTGGCGGCCATTCCATTATATCCATACTTTACTTTCGGTCTGTGCAATCCGACTGGATTAATTATTTATTATTGTGTTAATTCAAGTTACTATTTGCATTTAGAATAAAATGTTTACTGATTAATAATTTAACACTTTTTTTTATTCAATTGATCGTATGCACAGAATATATAATTTGTGAATGTGTTAACGATGCTTTTTTAATTCCGCGATAAAAATAAAATTATTGTTGAGCGGTGGCGGGCGGCGGGCGTTCTGAATACATTGTCATAAAAATATTTATTAAATGTAATATTTACGATATTTGTATACTCAAGTGTTTGGAAGGAAATAGTAGTGTCATTATATTCTCGAGTGCTTCGGAACGTGCGTGCTCGTCACTATCATTTTTAAATAAATAGAATTTGAATGTTTAAAATGAATAAACTTTTTCTCTATATATATATTGTGAAGATTGTTATATATAACTATTTAAAAACTAAGAAAGCCATGTCCATCGTTTTTCGACATCTATTTTTGATTATCCTAAGTTAGTATTATTGATATTTTATTTTTATTTTACATCGATTTATTTAAAAAAAGAATTTTTATTTTTTCTAATAATTGTAGTGTTGGCGTTACGTGGATAATTTGGCATTGGGCTTTGTTTGGTTGTAAAAGACTGATATTCGGATCACTGTTCCTTGTGAATGGTGTCATATCGTATTGCGTAACCGTCAGAATCAGAATATTTTTTTAATCACGTAGACCATGATGTACAGTACTTATGAATCGTCAAAAGTTACAAAAATATTATGCTACTGCTTTACCATCCGTTCGGAATGCCGTTCCTATGGAAAATAACGTCGGTAATAATTTATGCATTTAGATTATCATTGGACTCTTGGTACGGAGTACTAACATTTGATTTTACAATACTTGTCAGTTTTCTTTATTGTTACCCCACTAATAGGGTGACTCAAGGGATGAATATACTTAGTTTAAAGCTTGTTCACATCATAACAGGGGCCTAATTCTGCTAATTTAAATAAAATTACATACAATTGCCATTCCAGCGACACAATATTGAGGTTCCATTACGACTGTAACAGATTGGCTATTCTGCTAAAACTTTAATGTAGTCTCATTTTGTGTTGACTGCTAGAAACGTCAGATAACGAGTAGAATACCATTACTTAACTACCTTATATGCATACGCGACTGAAGTACACAATAAGAAATAGTTCTATGACAGTTGAATGGCTGGTCAATGGAAAGCCGCTGGTCTTAAAAAACTAGTAGACTACCAAATGTCTTAAATCATCGACACTCCACTAAAGCTTTTGTAAATTAGCAGTATTAAGCCTGAAGCTATGTAGACAGAGTCGCGTTAATATTAATATGGGACCCATTTCCTAAATATTTTCAATGACACTTATAATGCAATAAGGTCGTATATCGTCATATCTGAGAGCAGTTAGTTGCTCCTAGTAACGGCAATCAAAATAGGACCTCTTAAGGTATAGGTTTGCTGTACGATATACAACCTTAAACGGGTCCCAAATTAAAGTCCACGACTATATCTACCTATCTGAACTAACCATTAGTCATTTCAATTTACCGACCAATTATTCTTATGATGTGTGTATATTCGTGATAAATATTCAAGAGTCCAAAAACGTGTGCAGTGTTTGTCATGTCGTCGTATCGCGATAAAAAAAATCAACAGAGCAAATGTTATGAAGAGAGAATGGGTCGATTTTCAAATTATTAAAACATGCTCTTATAGCAGTAAACAATCGCTGCTAAAAATGTTTTTTTTTTACTTCTTTTTTTTATAGTCTGTGCACGAACTACACGATTAGTTATATATAATTCGCGTATATGATTCAGTCAGTAACAGAAAGGAATTTATGTACTTAAAAAAATTATCTCATACTAATAGTTTAATGTATTGTATAAAATCGACCCAGTAAGTGATGTAAGGCTTATATGTTATGTTATAAAGGCAACGTAAGCTTATACTATAAGCCAACATCAACATTTCCATTATAACAAGGCGCATAATTCAAAATCGCATGCAATTGTGGTATGAAGTGACAATATTTTATATATACTGCGGGTTCAATACTAGTTTTGACGGCATAAAATACCGATCGAGTGAAATTTGTTCAAATATCTGACAAGTGACAGCAGCGCTCTTAGCGGGAAGTTTTGAAGGTTTACTACTACTGCAGTTGTAGATGTTTGGATACATTCGATCACTTGATCGTTGTTTGGATACGTTGAAATCGTTCGTCGTGTCGTTGCAAATATATATGAAAACATTATTTTTTTCTCAGATTAAATTATTTCCACGAAAACTATGTTAGTTCCTTATTTGACCACCCGCAAAATAAGTTTGTAGCACTAGAATGTAACGTAATGTTTTAGTAATGGTGGCCTAAGTACAATGTATTTACGCAGTTACGTTGAAGCAGGCGTGTTTCATCCTGCTCACATAATACATTTCAAAAGTACGAACGAAAGATGAGATAGCATGCTTTCTCGATAGCGTAATATCTTGTGCTTGGGCCACGAAAGCGTATGATTTTTCGATCATTCATCGTCAAATCAACTTTTGGTGTGTATTTAGTTGATAATAAAATGTGATTGAATACTTAAGGGGGAAGCTCAGGGTCAGGGCGCGAAATTCAAAATGTCTATTTTTCGTAAAAAAAATAAAAACTATTGACATTTTGAATTTCGCGCCCTGACCCTGAGCTTCCACCTTAAGTGACTATTCTGTAATATAGTAAAGGGCCGTTAGTCATATTGGCTAAATGGGGTTCCGATCGAGTCTGTATTTCGTTTACACAAATAAATATAATGCCAATAGAATAAATTGTTTCATTAAATCGAACAAGACTGTTAGAACCTTAGTAACGTATATGGGTGTATTTACTTAGGTAACTACTCAAATATAAGGTCTATATAATACCCGCTTTGCGTACGATTCCTGTCAGAATGGATGGTAACCTAACGAAGATGTACTAAAAGGGATTTCATGGCCCAGAGAGCTTTGTGTCTACTTAACAAATGGCCCTGTCTCCTGACTGATCGCTATTCCTTTCCATAAGGTGCAAAAAGAGGAGGATCAACTTTATTCTCTGTGAGGTAGAGTCTGAACAAAAAAATATATTTGCGAATTAATTAATTTAACAGACAAAAATTGAAAAAAATGTTGTTTTGGTATAGGTACCGTGTATACATCCAAATGCACTTAGTAAAAAGCATTTAACAAGTAAAATACCACATTGTTGAAGTCATCAAAAACATTAAAAATATAATTATTTATCTGATGTATTGTTTTAACAATAAAAAGGCGTATGAAATGAAACGTTAAGAAACTAATAAAACGTTTGAAGAATAAATGCGTGCAACGAAACGTTACTAAAGCTAAGTTGAGAAATTTGTTTTCTTTTCACTGTTTTTGTGTAAAATCTATGTTATTTCGACGAGTAAATCATCGATCAATCAAAAAATATGGCTGATGGGTACGTACGCATGATTTGAATCAGTAAATTTAGCACTTTTTCTAACAAGTATTATCAAAAGACAACAATTTCCCCACAATACTTTTGTTTTGGCGCCCGCGGCCATATTGTGCGAAACAGCTGTTGTGTGAACTGTGAACGACTTTCGTGCGCTCCGTTGTTTTTATAGTTATTATTCACAAAAAATGTGTATAAACTCAGTAAATAGTGGCAAACAATGATAAAGAAGTGCAAATTTCGTGTATCGAAAATGAAACTGTATTAGTTTTTATTGAGAGGAATGTGTTATTGTTAACATCTTAACGATGGCTTGTGGATTGCAAAATTACGAGGAGGGCGAAATGCTTGCGGAGGATTTGGAGTTTCAGGAAAAATGGAGCAGGTTTTCTGACTGGTTACACTGTATATGCGTGGTAACATTCGACTTGGAGCTCGGCCAGGCGATGGAGAGCGTGTATCCGCCTGGAGTTAAACTTACCGACCAGGAGAAGTGCAATATCTGTTACTTAGCGTTCCCGGACTCGAACTCGGGGTGTATGGGAGACACGCAGTTCCATGTCCGGCTCCGATCCAGGGCGCCGCTGACGCGCCAACAGCACGTGTACAATGACGACAGCGTGCCGACCCTACGTGCCGACTCCACGCACTACTGGGGTTTCGTTTATTTCCGTCAGGTCAAGGACCCGTCACTGCCGCGGGGCTACTTTCAAAAAAGTATTATTCTCCTCACAAGACTACCATTTATCAACTTATTCTACAAGGTGATTCATCTTATAGCTCCTAAACACTTTGAAGAAGGTGAGAGAAGCTTGGAAGCCGCCTGTCATGATATAAATAGATGGCCTGTCCTTGACGCTGGCCAGAATGTATTACTACCAGTGCTCGGTACAGTGTTTCAGTCTTATATTCCTAATCAACAGACCGGCAAGATCACTCGGTCAGATATAGCGAAACAAATTCATTCACCTAATGTACCTCATATATTGGCGTCATTACAGGATGTAAATGTATTTGATGTGATGTCCAGTGTGATATCACATCTACATCTATTATGGGAGTTAGTGCTCACTGCAGAGCCTATAGTTGTTATGGCCAGTTCACCAACAGAATGTTCGGCTTTAGTCCAGGCACTTACATATTTAATACAGCCATTACCATATTCAGCTGAGTACAGACCATATTTCACAATACATGACAGTGAATTCAAAGAATTTACCAGAAAGCAGTTTAACCCGCCTTGCGTAATTCTGGGTGTGACCAATCCATTCTTTACAAAAACATTACAACACTGGCCACATACAATCAAGCTTGGGGATGCCACATCAATTAAAACCAAATTACGAAAAGTTGGTAACATTAAGCTGTTGGACACAGCTCCTGGTGTCTATACACAGTATAAAACATTTCTGGAAAAAGACAAATCAATTATAAAGAAGCTACATAATGGAATGAGAACAGAGCGTCCATCGGAAGTGCAAACAGCAATGGTGAAGCGTCACTTGCTAGAACTGACTCAAAGCTTCATGATTCCATTAGAACGGTATATGGCATCTCTCATGCCCTTACAGAAAAATATTTCACCGTTCCGAGCGCCACCAGTTCCAAATCCATTTAACCCTGAAGACTTCTTCGCATCATTACAGCAGTCTGGGCCTCAGTTGACTTCTGGTATCAAAGGAGATTGGAATGGCTTATACAGAAATTTCTTTAGAACACCCAACTTCAGTGCCTGGTTCCACGAAAGGCATAGTAATCTGACAAATAAGCTGCATGCATTACAGCTTGAGGCGTTAGCAGAATCTGATCTGAAAACGTGGTCAATTGGGAAGAAGGAGGTTGAAATTGTGGATATGGTATTAAAGTTAAGAGAAGTGCTGAAGAGCAACCCACCAGTTGCTGATAACACTAGGACGCTGTTGACCAGGAGGCTGGATGATCTGAACTGTGTGCTGCCCGAAGACATGAAGTCCATACTGTCGACTGCTTCGTGACAGGAGCACTGCTGCGCCTCGAACGTGAGAGGATGCAGCGATGACTGCAAGATACAAATTAAAATGTTAAGGTATAATGTCGCGATTACTTGTATGTGAAGAATGTTAGTTTTTAGTTGGACGAAATAGGATTCAAAATTGTTTTTCTAGGTCTAGATACTTGACGAGCGGCCAACACGCGTTCAGAAGTACACCGGCTTTCTAATACTCCTTTTGACTTTTATATGGAAAGCCAGTGTACCTTAATTATAAACACTTATTCAACGCCTGTCATGGGCCCTGGGTGTAAAGACCGCGCGCAGACAAAAGAGTGTTCTGCGTTCTTTGTAATAGGGTTTAAAGCGCCTACGCAATTGGCTGGCGGACAGCGACCTATACATTGCAAAAAGCGCTCTTATGTTTGTGCAGGGTCTAAGGCATGTGTAGACCACGCACGGCAGTCAATTCGTTTCATTAATTTTGTTTGCTCAAAACAATCTCAGATCGGGAAGTACGTTGCTGATTGTGTACCATATTATGAGAATCTAACCAATTAAGGTGGAAGCGCAAGGTCAGGGCGCGAAATTTAAATTTTTAGTAAAACATAAAAACCATTGACGTATTGAATTTCGCGCCCTGACCTTCCGCTTCCACCTTAAATCCGTTGCCGGCCGTGCTTACGTATTGACCGACCGACAGGTTTACGCGTACCTTTATAGGGCTTCTGCAAGAGGTCACCGTGCAGATCGCGGCGGAGATTTCCATTTATAATTTACAGTAGCATATAAGTAAATCCGGTTGATGACCTATGTGTACGGTTTGTCTGTGAACTGTCGACAGTATTTAGAGGCGCCGGGATCGTAATCCGACGATGTGAAAATATAAACTGATTTTAATATTCTTCTATGTTCCCATAAAACTTTCTGTGATCTATTTTCACCATATTTTATATAGATAGGCCATGGCATCTAAAATGGACCTGCATTTTGAATGCTAAACGGTGAAGGAAAACATCGCGAGGAAACCTGCATGTCTGAGAGAACAACTCGAAATCGTGTGAAGTCCGCCAACCCGCTCTGGGCCAGCACGGTGGACTATGGCCTAATCCCCGTCGCATTGAGGGGAGGCCCGTGCCCAACAGTGGGACATTTAAAAAAAGATTTTATGACAATTGAAAGGTATTCATACTGTTGAATTTCTTAACAAGTGACTACAAAAGATCTTACGCAACTTGAGACCGTTATGTTTCCTACACAACGAATTCTTTTGTTACGAACCTGCTGTGGTATAAGTTTATGTTATCACTATGCAGGCGATTCATAATGAAGAAGGTAGGTGCATGACTTGTAATATTTTCGTAAAAAAAACGTTTATTTGTACAGACAGACGATTAACGATGGACCTGTAACAATAATTATATATACACAATCATAGTGAACGTTAATTTTTTTTTATACGATTTGGTGTATGTAAAGTTTTCGCTATTTCAGACTCGTTTAGCCAAAAAAATCTATACGTGAAACAAAGGCCATTACGAATTGTCGAGGTTCTGTCTAACGTTTTTAATTAACATACAATTTATTGTTAAATATGTGGTATGAGTCACAGACTCATTGAGATGATAATTCCAATCGTCTCATTTCGGTCTAAAATTAAAGGCCATCCTATTAAGTTTCATTACTTGTTTTTTTTTTAAATTTAATTTAAACAATAATACACCAACTATTCGGTCCCACACTAAGCAACGCTTGTATTATAGACACCGTACAATGGACTGGGGGCGAACCCAGTAACAATAACTTATATAGATATCAAACATCCATAACTTGGGTACAAACATTCGTGTTGATTACGAAAAGTTAGTCCCTACCAGGATTCGAACCCGGGACCATCGGCAAAGAATGCAGGATCACCACCAGCTGAGCTAATCAGGTCGTCGAGTTTTCTTTTTGAAATTTATTTAGAATCTATAAATTTTCATTTGCGCAGTACTATATGACGTTTGATAAAATTATAAAACGTCTATAAATTTGGGGGTAATTGTTTCGCGACCTTGTAAGCCCCGACTAGCCGCGTCAGACGGGCTAGATATATCATAAAGCATTGCCTAAGATGTTGGTCTTAGTATTTTCAAGTTGTCCCACTATAACATACACGAGTCGAAACGAAACGACCTTCATGCTACTCCATATCATTCAAGATGTTGCCAGTTATTTTCGACATAATCACTGTTTACATTATATATAATGTAAACATTCGCGTCGGTACAAAAACTGTAGGTACGTATCGCGTACTCGCGTCTGTGACTAACTTTTCGACATACAATTTTACGGTGATAATTCTGCATAATAATTCAAGTTAAATAGAGGGACCTTGGAAGCATTGCTTATGTGTGTTTGTTTGTAGATAACAATTTGATATTATGAACCGCGTCGATTACATTTAGGTATTGTAAATAATGTAGGTTTAACTCGTCGTTATCTTATTTACTCTATAAATGTGCCTAATAATTATGGAACCCTTGATCCCCAATTTAGTTGCCTTCCTTAAATAGAACATCAGTAACGATAGGTCCAATAAGGTCAGAGAAAAAATAGTTGAATAATTTAACAGTTTAAGAAGTACGGCTCAAATCTGTTTGTTGCAGTAATTTATAAGCGTTCATATAATCTGGGCCCCAAGTCTGCTAACACAATTAATTCATAATCGAACAGCAATCGCATAGTAAGTGTCACTATTGACCGATATTGTATGGGATATCTGTCAAAGGTGACAGTTACTATGCGGTTTCTGTTCGATTATGAGTCGAGTATGCGCATGCTTGTGTAATACGAACGTTTGGTTTATACCGGGCATTTTCATAGACACTTGCAAGACAAACGGTTCACGTATCTTGACGTAATTTAATCGATAATACTCATTGCAATCTACACAGTAATCCATCCAATCGTTGTCTATGACTACTTGACGTGTTGTTGATGTTAGATAAAAGATACAATTGTTGTCGTTTATAAACCCATCGCTAAGATAAAGCCGAATGGGATATTGATAATTTAATTATGTAAGGATATATCTTAACAATGTACGTTCTAAAGCTTCCTGTAATATATTTGTATCTTAAATGTTATATCTATTAGTATTTCTTTAGATTAGTAGGGTAAGCAAGAACTTCTAATGTAATCGTAACGTCACCGAGAAAATATGCTGTCTCTGTCTTACTTATTTATGAAACCTGTGGTGTGAGAGGGATGGACGACGCTTACGTACGGAACGGTACGTATAGCGGTTTGTGCTTGAGGTCCTGTTCACCTCAGCCGTGTTAGTAAACTTATAGTGAGAAAAATATTCGCCAAAAGTCAATAGATATATTCTTTCGTTGGAAAACTGAAAAGTGTATTGGTGGATTTCCCGCGCTAACTGACACGACACCGATTGGATAGAATGTATGCGCAGAGACCCCATCTTTCCTCATTTAGTTTGATGCGACCTGTGATTCTTGAAACCTATTCCGATTAGCAAACGAAAATTCCGATAATTCGCTAGTATGCCAATAGTTCGATCATAATGCAATTGTATTTTTATACTTAGTGTCAAATTATAAACGCCCACGTGTTTTATTTTATATAAATATTATATTAATAGGAAATACTGTTAATGCTTTCAAGTTACATACTTACCTAGGTACCAATATGATTAGACGTCCCGCGAAATTGCCTATTTTATTATATATTTAATTGCGTGCCAAAACTAATTATTTCACATATCTAAAGTTGAATTATTTAAGTCATGAAATCATTCTAATAACACCAAATTTGTAGACGTTCTATAACTTTATTAAACGTCATATGGTATTGCGCAATGCAAAGCTCATGTGCGCAGTACAATATGACGTTTGATAAAGTTGTAGCATGTCTATAAATTTGGGGGTTACTTCATAAATGATTTGAAAACATTGCTCAATTTTGTTTGTTGACGCATGCTTACCATTTCGCAGCCTATAGCAAGTGTTGAGATAGTAGCGATTACGTGGTTTGATCTGATAGGGGTGGTAATCATTTAATTTAACTATTTTTTTACTTTTTTTCGTCAAAGAATTCACCATAATGCATTATACTTAATGATTCAGAAGGACTGAACTAAGCGTTTAACTTGTGCTTCTTTAGCACATTTGTAATTAACGTGCAAAGTCGGATTAAAAAAAATGCTCCCTAAAAATAACAAATATAACTTTGTTGGGTACAAAATTTAGTTTTTAAACTCGACATATCAGAGCTCAGATCTCACATAATAATTACAAATGCATTATAGAAGCACCCTTTCCGAATCACTTGTATAATGAATTATTAAAAATTTGGATATTCCTAATACATTAATCGCAAACTCCACTCATGGATGGCGGGTCAGATCAGTTGCGCTGCATGTGCCTAGTGAATGTAGCGTATCGATCTACTGCCGCCTTCCTACCTAGGCAAGTATGCTCCATCGCAGATCATCGTCACTTACCATCAGGCGAGATCGAGATCAAATACTTGCCTATAATGTATAAAAAAAAAAGTATAACATATCCCATCGTAACCACTTGTATATAGAACATTGTACAAATATGCACTATTGTATGTATAGTAAATAAAACATGTTTATTTTTAAATAATTTGTTTTATTAACGTAACGTCTGCGTGTGCGCCGTCCTGGTACGACAAGGCGGGAACATGTTCGTAATACAGGAAATGCTATCCATAAACTGAGGGTTGCCACAGATGGATATACTATAGAATATGGTTTATATTATGAAGTTAAAACCAGACCACATTATTAATTAAGAGTGTGCTAAATCACATTTCAGCAAGGTGAGATTATGAAGATTCCATTTATAAAAAAACTAATAGTTGGAATCAGAAGGCAGAAAACTTTCGAGCCCTAAAAAAACATTTGTTGTCTATGATTAAAAAAAGTTTTTCAATCTTAGAACGTACGTATCCATGCAGAAATAGATCAATGGTATGGAAAGAAAAATCTGATTGGATCAAGATAGACTAGAAAACAGAAATTCTCTGAAATGGAGGTTAGAGGCCAGGAAATGTCTGAAACAAGTAGCCCTGGCCTATGTTTATTTCTAGAGCCCCAAAAAGAAAAAAAACTGAGATTAAATTGTGTACACCACATACACCAGCCCCAAAGTTTATGGATAACCAAGCACTACACAACCTCGAATGCATCGGGCATGGGAAAATAAACCCTATCGCATTCACTTTGGCGATTTTATAACAAAATTAAACATAACAGTCTATTTACATGTATAGGCGGTTTGGATCACAATCTATTATACCTAGCCTTGCTCCAAATATTGTCATTATCAGTAATAAGGGTGTATACTCCAGCTAAAGTCAATCCAACGGCTCCACCGAGGCCCATGGATCGGAGGCCAGAGGTGCTCTTGTAAATGAGCCCAGTGGTGGCGGCGGCAATGAATGTGTTGGCTGTGTCTTCCTTGTCCCTCACCCAGGTCACTCCGAGTGCTATGCAAGAGTAGAATGAGGCCATAATGCCGAGGGTGCAACCCGTTGTTGTGCCTGGAATTGAAGTAATTTCATTGTTTTTTAATATTTTACGGAAAATTTAATGATATAGGTCGTATTTCTTTTATTGCAACTACGGCATTTTGTAATGCATTTATTTATATTACACATACATATTACATTTGCTTAAAAATTGATTTCAAAATGAAACAACACTCCAAAGTTAGTAAAACTTGTGGTTTTTACAAACTTTGGAGCATTGAATCACTATAAGTACTTTTTTAAACAACGCCAATGTCGCCAAAAACTAAATTGCATAGTGAAGATGTCAACATTAAAAACCATCGAAATTTTTAATTTCACACCCTCACCCATGTTTCCACACTAAGAACCATAAAAATATTATTTTGTTATTTATAACAGTGGCTGATCCCACATAAATTGCTGGGATAAAAAGTAGCTTATAATAATTCCAGAGTGTATAACATCTATGAAATGCTCCATAAAATTGTGGATACAAACACATTTACATTTTATTAGTAGTACTTTACTAATATTTGTAGTATTTTAGAAAGAATTATGATTGTTATATTCAGTCTTTGAAGTCTGACGAATACACACTCACCTTGTTTCATGACGTAATTGATGACCTGTGTCCGTCGGACTTTGCCAATCTGTCCGGCCAGTGTGGTTGCCCTCAAACCTTTGTATAATCCAGTCATGCCACCGAGACCTGAAAATTTTATCAAATATTTAATCCTACTGTGGACAAAATGTATGTTATTTTATATCTTAGGTTCTGATTAATATACCTGGTAGTGGCCCTACATTCTGCGCTGAGGGACCCAGGCTTGATTTCTAGTAGGGGTATTTGTGAGATAAGCATGAATGTTTGTACCCATATCGTGGAAGTTTAATATCTATATAAGTATTATATACTGTAATCACCAACAATCTATTCTCCAGTACCCATAATACAAGTGTTGCTTAGTGTGGGACCACACAGTTGGTGTGTACATATGGCAATATTGTTGTTATTACTTTGCTTAAATCTATTTATAATATCATAATTTACATTGTATCTTGCATCTTCTCCAACTCATTGGTGAGGCCTGCATATAATGTACGTACTACAACAAAACCTGACTATTTGACTAATCAATACAATCAGTTGATGTTTCATTGTTTCAACCTCCCCATGTAATCGAAATAACTTTTAACCTACGTAGTATAATATACGCCTCGTAAATACGTCAATAAATCAATAATAGGCCTTGCACAGTGTTATGTAAATTCACTCATATTTGAGAGGTTATACTTATAATTTCGTCATGTTATTACCTGAGCCGGTCATAAACGACATTCCAATAATGGGCAGAGCTACATTGGACCTTCTAGCAGTGGACGCCATGTGGCTATCATCAGGATATAGGAATTCTGGTTGCATTTTCGGTATGTAATGTGGATCGAAGTTCAAGTAAGGGGATAGACTTGCACCCGCTTGGCTTGTCTTCTCTTCATTTTTGTTCGGCGATAGCATATCTCCGAAGAGCGACATTTTTCGTTTTTTTTGTTACTATTTTACTATAATTAACTAGGTATACTAAAACTAAAACGTGATTCGGAAATCACGAAGAATTTACAGAAATCGAATTTGATTGATCGGTACGTCAATGTCAAAATGACCATAGATATTTTGCATTTGGGATTTGTTTTTTTTTTATAATTTGGTTTACTGGCTTTGGATTCTAGTCCTTTGCATGGAATATGACGATATCGATCCAAGGAAGGTAACATATATTTTGAAAACTAAAAAAAAATATCACCGACAAAAAACGATTTCATTGTTTTTATCGCATTTATCATGATTAATTTCCCGCCAAAAGTCTGGATTTGAAGAAATGTTGTCACTTTTGCTGAGTAAATTAGAGAAATAAATTAGTTTTTTTTTATTTCAGAGAAATCAGAACATCAGAGGATGTTAGAAAAATAATCAAAACCGCTAAGCTCCATGAGTCTGAGCTTACCGAAGTCACACAGATACTGCGATTCCCCGATACAAGCAAACACAATGACAACCTGAAGCTTATGCTGCTTGATGATAATCTTCTTAAAGAAATAGAAGCTGGAAATCAACTTTTATTCAAGGGTAACATAGCACTTAAACTTAGGCTAAACATGATCTTTACGGTTTAAGATTTTGATATGTTCAACGTTTTTAAACTAAACATTGGTATGTGCTGTATTGGTGTACCTGTAAAAATATTTCCACACTGTAGCAATGTAGCAAGTTGTAATAACTTGTTAGCTTTCGATGAAAGATGGCTAATGACGCATAACAACATAACATCTTTGATAATTTAAAATACCTACTATGTATGTTACAGGCGATCCAGACGATAACGTTGTACTATGCACAAGTAACAAAACATATGACGTAAAAGAAGCTGAGACTTCCAACAGCCTGCTCCTAGTCCCTGAACTGCTATTCGCTGCCTCCACCGGTCTCGATGAAACTATCGCCAATAATTCCATGGACAGTGAACCAGACACTTCCTTTGATAAATCAAACGCCAGCTTAAATAAATCCACAGAATCAGACGAAGGTGCAAAGACACCGAGAAAAATAGAACACAAAGACATAGTCAATACATTTTTCACGTACTACGAACTGAAGCCGTGTAAACCCAGACTATCAAAGCTGAGTAGAATATTTGAGCCTTCCAAATACCAAGGTTTAGAACTGGAATATGCTTTGGATAAGACGAAATTACTAAATTACGATGCAATATTCGACCAAGTCCAAGCTTCCAAAGCGGAACTCGACGAGGAATTGGAGAAAATTCAGGCGATACAAATAGACGGATACTATAGACTACTCGAATTTGATTACGAGTTTCGCGTTCTATCTTACATGTTGGACTTAATCGATGAAAATTCATGGGATTTGGATAGAATATCGAAAGAAATAACCCTGGAGAGTTTGAAAGAACTTGTACCGCCCCCTATTTTAGATGCAATGTTCAGATTTTATACAACAAAGTCTGTTTTAGAGGATAATGTGCAGTATTACAAATACAAAGAAGATAAAGTGTGCAGGTTCTTGGCTAGAGTGTTATTGAAGAGCGCTGGGAAATTTAATTTGGTGGAGTTTTTACAAGCATGGAGAGATTCGGTGCCAGAAGGGATGACTACAGATGTAAGTAATTCTGTGATGAACTCGCCAATAAAAAAAAATAGCTTAAATTTTCTAATTTCAATTCTTACGTTTTCAGGAGTCATTGTTGTCTGGCATAGCGTTGGTGGATAAATCAACCACACCACAAGTCGTATGGGGTTTCGCCGAAAGCGATTTACCGGAAGAAATTAACGAAAGATTCAAAGTTTTATTTCAGACTAAGGTCAAATGGACAGTTGATCAAATATCGCCCTACATACAGTTAGTAATCCTTTAATTATCATTGTGTAATTGTTACACATATGTGAGCTGGTTGCTTTAGTCTATCTATCAGCCGATAGACGTCCACGGCTGGACATAGGCCTCCCCCAACGACTTCCACATATCACGGTCCTCTGCCACTCGCATCCACTGGCTTCCTGCGACGCGCGTGATATCATTGGTCCATCTTGTGGGGGCCGTCCTACACTACGTATTCCGGTTCGTGGTCGCCATTCTAGAACCTTTCTGCCCCAACGGCAATCGGTTCTGCGAGCTATGTGCCCACTGCCACTTCGACTTTGAAATTCTTTGAGCTATGTCGGTTACTTTAGTTCGTCTACGGATCTCCTCATTTCTGATTCTATCGCGTAGCGAAACCCCTAACAAAGCTCTCTCCATTGCGCGTTGAGCGACCTTGAGCTTTCTTATGTGGCCCATAGTAAGCGACCGAGTCGCATTAAGGGAAATAATAATAATTTATTTGCGTCTTTTCAGGTGTTACGCTACAGAAAAACTGAACGTCAATGCTCTCTTAACAAAATACGCACGAGCGTCAACACAAGACGGCACGAGAGTGTTTTCTGCTAAGCATATGAAATAACTAAGAAATTAAACCAAATCATTCAATAATACGATTTATTTCATTATATAACATTGATTATACACATTTAATGTAATTATATTAAAACCTAAATAACACAGCCTTCTTATGTCTCATATTGATACGTTTTCTGAAGCTTTCGTCCTCTTCTTTAAAGATATACAATAGTGGAACAGCTAAAATTAAATTTAAATTGGGAATGTACACTATATGAAAATTATTATGATTACACTCCCAAACTTATATAAATGCTCTTAGACGAATCTTTGGTATACAATTTATGATTGTTGAACGTTTTTCCTGAGTTTGTTTAGCTCCTCCCACATTTCTTTTGGCAGATCTTCGCCGACTTCATCTTTGAAATACTTCTCGATAGCTTCAGCCTGAACATAAAAAAAATATAGCTACTTACTTACTTGTAACAATAATTACAATAATAGCAGTGATAGCCAAGTTGGTAGAACGCTTGCCTCAGTAACGAGGATTGCAGGTTCAAACCCCGGCTCGCACCTCTGGCATTTCATGTGCGAATCTCATTTTCAACCATGACTATCACTTGCTGAACGGTGGAGGAAATCATCGTGAGGAAACCTGCATGTCCAAGAGAACCTCTCGAAAGATGTGTGAAGTCCGCCAACTCGCACTGGGCCAGCGTGTTGGACTATGGCCTAATCCCCATCGCATTGAGGGGAAGCCTGTGCCCAGCAGTGGGACATTAAAAAGGGCTGGAATTATTGAATATATACACAATTATAATATAAACAAAATGTTACCTCTTGCAACCAGAAGTCTCTAGGTATGCTGAAAAGCGACTTCATATCGATAGGTCCCAGGTTCTTCGTATTGAGAGCTCCTTCAGTGGGAACGTATCCAAGGGGAGTCTCCGTGTAGCAAGGCTCGTCGTCGCAACGACGAAGCACCCAGTCAAGAACACGAGCATTATCACCGAAACCGGGCCAGAGGAATTTACCCTGCAATCATAGAATAGATTAGCTTGAAATATTCCCTTTATAAAAACACGCCTTTTAGTAAAATTTGCACATAGACAAACGATAGTTATGCTTGGTGTTAGCGAAGGGGGGTTTTGCAACGGCCACCCCATATTTGAAGACATCCACGGATTAGGTGCAGTAGAATTTTATAGGGAAACTAAGAACCAAAAGTTCATAAAAAAAGAGTTAATAATCTTTACCTGGTCATTCTTTCTGAACCAATTGACGTGGAAGATCTTAGGCATCTTACGTCCTGCCTTCGGCATGGATAGCCAATGTTTGAGGTATTCGCCGAAGTTGTACCCGAAGAACGGGCGCATCGCGAATGGATCGTGCATAACCATCTTACCCTGTGAAATAAATATATTTAGAAATAAGGCTTCGACATAAAGACCAAGCCCATTCTTGATCAGTAAAATTTTAAATATCTTAGTTCTATAACAAAACTAAGGTGGGATACACAGACTTTAGTCATTAAAAGCCAATGTCCCAGAAGCCTCCCTTTAATGCAAGAGGGATAACCCAGAACAAAACGATTTAAAATGTCTACTTACACTGTGTTCCGCGGCGGCGGTGGCCTCAGATCTCATAGAAGCTCCCATAAACACGCCATGTTGCCAGTCCCTGGACTCAACAACCAGTGGAACACCAGCTGGTCGTCGTCCGCCAAGCAAGATGGCGGAAATGGGAACACCCTCAGAGCTCTCCCAGTCACTGTCGATTATTGGACACTGCTTGGCTGGTGTGCAGAATCTGAAATAATTGATACAACATGCAGTAAGGCATAGTATCTTTATAAAACAAAATACCAATATTTGGCAAATCAATTGTAATGGTTATGGCCAACCAGAATCAAATGATTAGTTACTCTGCGTTGGATTTTTTTCCCTAAATGTGTATCACGCTTGCAACACTAAACCTATACCTATAACAATGTATTGCTCAATAATGTAAAAGATCTATTTAAAAAAAAAAAAAGTAACCATGGAGTTTCTTGCCCGTTCTTCTCCATAGGAACGGCATTCCGAACGGGTGGTAAAGCAGTAGCGTAATATTTTTGTAACTTGACGATTCATAAGTACTGTACAATAATGGTTTACGTGAATAAAAAATATTCTGATTCTGATTCAAAAACCTGCAACACTAAACCATAGACCCCAATTCAGGCCTCAAAGGACTAGTACCCATAGCCGTTCGACAATGAAAAATGATTTCTTATTTTTCTTTACAAGCAGTGTCGTAAAATTTATACAGCCTACCTGGAATTAGGATGAGCAGCCGGGGTCTTCTTGCTAGAGTCCCAGGGTTGTCCCTTCCAGTCGGTAAGCATTCCTGGGGCTGTACCCATTCCCTCCCACCATACTCCACCATCACTGGTCTCCGCTACGTTCGTGAACACTGTGTTTTGAAATACTGTTGACATCGCTATGGGGTTTGTCGATTCAGACGTGCCTGAAAAAAAAAATGGGTTATATTTCCATTTTGCACATTAAAAATGTATGAAGAAATACTATAGGGGCCGAGAGAATGTTATTAATTCACGAGACCCCGTGACGAGGTCATCAGTGAAACCGGTAACACGGTATACCGGTGGTGCTTTAAGTGCGAGTACAGGACATCGTTACCAATACTCAACATCAAAAGAAATCGTCTTTTAATTAAGAAGATATTTTCAATTCAATCTATAACTGTACTCTCTATACCAGGTGTAAATGCGTTAAGTGTGTAGAGCAAGAGACGCGACTTTACAAATATTGCAGGAACCTGTTGGATGTTTGGTTGCCATCACTAGTTACTTCCCAACTCTAATGACAGTTGGTGCATTATCTATGACCAACAAGCGTTGTCTATAATGGAGGTCTCAATAAAGAAAGTAATTATTTTCAAAATTATTATTTAATTTAAATACTTGATCATAATAAAGTTACAACAGAACTCACCTGGTGCTACACCAAAGAACCCGTTCTCCGGATTGATAGCCCTCAGAACCCCTTCGCTGTCGAACTTCATCCAGGCAATGTCGTCGCCCACGCACTCCACCTTGTACCCGGGCAGCGCGGGGGTCATCATGGCGAGGTTGGTCTTCCCGCAGGCGGAGGGGAACGCCGCCGCGATGTAGCGCTTGCGACCTTGGGGGTCCGTGATACCCACGATCTGGTGGTGGGGGGGGGGGGGGGGATTAGATAATAAATTAATTGTGTTGCAATAGGAAGGTAAAGTCGGGAACATTAATTTGGGATTTAAGGTTGAATATTGTACAGCAAAAGTGTACTTTAAGAGCTACTATTTTGACTGACTTTTTACTACAGGCAACTGCTTTCAGGTATGACGGGATATCGTTATATGACCTGGGCCCCAAGTCTGCTAACACAATCGATTCATCACTTTTGACAGATATCCCATACAATATCTGCCAAAAGTGACAGTTACTATGCGGTTGCTGCTCGATTATGAATCGATTGTGTTAGAAGACTTGGGGCCGTGATTGCGTTATAAGTGTCAATTGTCATTGATAACATTACGGAAATGGGTCCCATATTAATAATGTACCGTACGTAGTAGGTTATCTAGTATTATTGAATTCAGTACATTTTGTTCTATAATATTATTATTTGGTATTTGGTATATTTGGTATTTTTTTATTGCAAACTTTATCGCTATATATCTACCGATTAATATATTTTTTAATATTCTACACAATTTTTGGTCAGACCTTATATATAATTATTCAACAGAAAAATTGGCAACCCTAGCACATACAAGGTAAAACGTTTAATGGAAGTCGACGTCATGAACGCAACCCGGGCTGTAACTAAGATTTACTCTGCCAGCCAGCGAAGGCACAGCCTCCTTCGGCAGTTCAAACTTTTCATGGCGAAAGCATGGTCTTTTGATCGTCCACTTTGCCCAGCACACTACATGGCTGTCACCATACTCCACCTACCAGCATATGCTCGGCCAGCCAGCCCTCGCGCCGCGCGATCACGGAGCCCAGTCTTAGAGCGAAACATTTCTTTCCCAGCAAACTGTTCCCACCATAACCGCTACCTGTGAACATACCACAGATTCAGTAATTGACCATAACCACGGCCATAACCAAGAATTAACTTTTGAGGGAGAGGGGGCGGGGACCAGAGATTATAACAATAAAAAAAGAGTTGAAAATACTTTCAGTAAGTAGTTATCTATATAATAATAATATAGCCAAACGAACACACCAACTATACGGTCGCACACTAAGCAACGCTTGTATTATGGGCACTGTACAATGGACTGAGAGCGGACTCAGCATATAATACTTATATAGATACTAAGCATCCATGACGCGGGTAGTTCAAACATTTGTACTTATCACACTAAGTTTGTCCCTACCAAGATTCGGGACCCTTAACGCATAAGGCAGGGTCTCTAAAAACTGAACAAATCAGACTGCCAAATTTAGAAAATAAAATGGGACCGATCTGGAAGTAATTCTTTCATCTAAAAAAAGATTTTTTCAAATCGTTCCAATCGTTCCAAGTCGGTTAAAAATACAACCGAAATGACAACCTTATCCTTATAGAAGTCGGTTAAAAAGGGCTAACAACACTAAAAGAAATGCAGCATGTCAGGGAATAGTTGGTGGAACTGACCGTAGGAGACGATCTCGTTGTCCGCGGGGCGGTGCAGGATGACGGTGCGCGGCGGGTCGCAGGGCCAGCCCGCGGTGCCGCCGCCGCCCACCGCGTGCAGGCACTTCACGAACTGCTCATCCTGGCGCAGCGCTTCCAACACCTTGGCACCTGTCATAAGAACCACCTGGTTTAATAACACAACTCTCGCCAGACAAACACCAATACGGTCCCACACTAAGCAACGCTCGTATTATGGGTACCGTACAATGGACTGGGGGCGAACTCGGTATGTAATACTTAAACAGCCGTGACTCGGGTACAAACATTCATGGGCATTACACAGTTTGTCGCTACCAGGATTCGATCCCGGATAACTCGGCGCAGAAGGCAGGATCACTACCAACCAACTGAGCTAGTTAGGTCGTCTAAGTCAAATCATTTATATTTCGGGGGCAATTACAAATGATCGGAATGCGACCTCAACTGAGAAGTACTCGGCAGGCATGTCTTTTTTTCATGATTACATCAACCGAGTTAAAGGCAACGCTTAAATTTTAGCTGAGCCTTTCCCAGGTAAGATTACAAAAGAATTTGCGCAGACGAGAATCGAACTCGTAACCACCCAGAACCGAACGATACCTACACTTAACAACGACAATCCACAACTAGGCTGGGAAATCAATCGAACGAATTTGAACTATAGTAGTGAAGATTATTGGTATCAATGAAATGAAAAAAGTTTATTCGACACAGACACCAAGATACACAAATGGGTACATTTACATGAAAAAGTAAAAGTAAAGAACACACAAAGATACACAAATAGGCACATACATTAAAAAGTGAGGAACATAAAGTAGGTATTGTGGATCTCAGTGTGAGCTGTGCCGAAAGGCGTTTGGCTCAGCATGAGCTGGTGGGGAACGGATTCTCCTCCAGCGCTGATTTTTAGCCAAAGCCTCCTCAATAGGACATTAATCAATGTCTAATCTACGTCTGCCTAGTCTATCTGTTTGTTCGCAGAATAGCTGAGAAAGTTAAAATCAAGTACAATATAAGGTAGGCACTATATAATCTATATACTTAACAGTACCTATATAACACACAATTAGAAGGGTAATTAGCTCTACACACAATGCAAATAAATTTAAAAAGTAACCGAGTTATTTTTACCACGTCAAAAATACAAATAAAAGGTCTGTGATGCAAAGTCGCAACTCAATCAAGGTTAAAAATAAAACGCCTATCTTTTGGAGATACAATTTCTGACATTCTGTTTTTAAATAGCAACGTTTTTTACTGTTTTTTTTTATGCAGTGGAAATTGGAATAATAAGGGAAACTTCATAGGTCCATTAATCCAATAGTTGTTTATGGTCACTCTAGGGTTTCTAAAGAGGTGGTGGTGAATAGCGGGAGATGGGCGCGGGGGCGCCTTCTCCCGCACTGCACTATTCACCACCCCGTCGGGTGGGAATGGCCGAGCACTCGTGGTCGTTCCCAGGCCCCTCCCTTTTACAGGGAGGGGCGTGAGGGCCCCGCTGTAAAGGCGGGCGGTCGTCGGCGGGGGACTGGATGTAAAGGCTCTGCCGGTTTCCCAGTCCCCCTCCCCATAGACGATGCGGTAGTGCCGGGGGGGTTTTAGCCGGTAGGAGTCCGGCATAACCCGTGCCGCGCCCCCGCGCGGTCGGGTATCCATGAGGATTTCCCCCCCGAAAACAAAAAAAAAAACAAAAAAAAAAAAAAAAAAAAAAAAGGGTTTTTAAAGAGGTGTGTCTCTCGTATAGGACATTAATAAGTAGGGAATGTAATTGTTAACATCTAGATTGTTAAGTTTGTTTGGATTAGTTGTGTTTACCTGTAAGTAATTGTGCAATTAGTTATATGACCACCTGGGCTTTTTTACTGAAAAATTTATAGTTGTAACAATTGTTGGTAGACCGTCTTTAATAAATAAAATAAATAAATAGAACATACCCATCCTAGTCATGACCCTCATGGAGTACACAACGTACGGCGAGTCCGTGACCTCCACTCCGATCTTTGACAGCGGGGACCCGACCGGACCCATTGAGAACGGGATCACATACATCGTGCGACCTGGATAACATGCAAAACAATAATTTCCTACATCTGCGGCAATGGATACTTGACATAATAATTAGAACGATTACATAAGTAAATAGTTAAATTTAAAAATACTTCTTGATTTCTTATATTTACGCAAATACTACACTTTGAAATTTTACAGATTGCACCATTGCAAGTCCTCAAGACACTGTGAACACTTTCTTCATAGATCGAACCCCAGGCAACACGCCTTTCGAAGGCACGTCCAGGCATTAAAAAGTACTTAAATGAAATTAAATGGATACCTATTTATTAAAATACCGTCAATACAAATCGATCAATCCCAAATGTGTCTCTCTGCCATAAAAGTCTTGAAGATAACACGCATTGCATCCATTATATTAAGATCTTACCTCTCATGCATCCCGGGAACCTCTCAGTAACCGCCTTGTCGTAATCCGCCGGCGTGATATAGTTTCCCAGGGCCGACTTCTGACCAGCCCTGGCGGATGGCACCACATCCTTCTCCTGCTCCGAACAGATGAAGGTGCGGGACTCCACTCTAGCCACGTCCGCTGGGTCCGTGCGGGCCAGCCAGCTGAGATAATAGATAAGGAATAAATAACACTGGTCTTCTTAGATAGTTACGTCACAAAAGCCGCTTACATACATCACACAACGGAATAGTACTCAGGCATTTTAATACATAAATAAGTAAATAAATAACTCCTAACGAACAGACCAACTGTACTGTCACAAATAGAGCTGCAGCCAGGAACTGAGCCCCTATATGGGGGGAGGGGGGGGCTCGAGCTCTAGACTCGATACAATAAGTAACAACAATCCGAAAAGAGTCAAAAATATTTTTGTATGTACCTATGTATAAAACGTTGGATTAGCTAAGGCATTTCGGGTCGGGGGGAGGGAGTTTGGGCCCCAAAACTCTCCCTGCCCACGGCCTTGGTGCCAAGCTAGCTTCGTGCTCATCACACAATGTTTGCCACTCGGACCCTCGGTGCAGACAGCGGGGTCTCCACCAACTGCGCCAATCGGGTCTTGGGTTTTTATTGCTAACCGGGTAGTTTAGTAGTTGGATGGTTGTGATACTCACCAGTTGTCATACTTGGACAGCTTCTTCAGGGTGCCTTGCTGCTGCATGAGTTGCAGCAGAGTCGTGGCCTCAGCATCGGATCCGTCGCACACGTGCACGTGGTCCGGCTGGCAGAGGGCGGCACTGCGCTCCACAAACGCACGAACCTGGACCAAGGTAACCGACACTTAGATTGCACGATTTGGCTAATTTCAGCGCCGTTTCTACCTAGGGTGGAATTGGTGCGGTACTCCGCCACCGGGTGATTCTTATATCAGACGAAAGACGTCCACAGCTGGACATAGGCCTCCTCCAATGATTTCCACACATCACGGTCCTCCGCCACTCGCATCCGCCGGCTTCCTGCTACGCGTGTGATATCATCGATCCACCTTGTTGGGGGCCGTCCTGCACTACGTCTTACGGTTCGTGGTCGCCATTCTAGAACTTTCTGCCCAAACAGCCATCGGTTCTGCGAGCAATGTGCTGCCCACTGTCACTTCAGTGCCGTTGAGTGATCGAGCCGCAATCGGTATTGGACGATGTATTCCTTAACTTTAAGAACCCTGGAAGTGAAGGAGATTTTTTTGGAAAATCAACCCCTGAAAGTTGATTTTGCAATGCCTTTAGAAAAACAACTTTGGCCCCCTTAGAGATCCTTTGAAGATTTATTTTATGTTACCTATGCATACCAGGTGCCGTCGGAGTCTTGCTTCAATCATACCTTTCATCAGACTTTATTCTGATGATATTCACTTAGGGCTCCTTAGGATTCGTTTTTCCCGTCCGTCCGGCGTCACTGTTGGACATCGTGGTAGGTCCTGGCTTCCAGGTGCAACAGTGGTGGGAT